>JALAZF010000523.1:1697500-2956751 GCA_022829125.1 Lathyrus tuberosus | reverse complement strand
CAAAGAAATAGTTAAAACTAGTGAAGAACAAAGGGATGGAGTTGTAGAGAAAAATTATGGGGTGTTAACAGCAATCAAACCCAGGCCCCCGATGAAAAGGCCCATATTGAAAGGGGGAGAGTCCATTAGACCTCCAAGCCAAGCTTTTGACCTCCAGAGGCATTCCAGAGCGTTGATCACCAAAGGGAGTCAAAGAAGACTCTTGATCAACAACTCAGAACGTGTGCACACGGTAGGGACTTAGGAAGCATGCGTATGGGAAATGAAAGATACCAAGATCGGTGACACTTGTCACTGGTGATAAGTGACATTATCATCACTTGTTAGCACGTGTGGCCAAGGGGATCTAAAATAGCCATAAAATAAAATCCCACAATTCAATCATTCAGAACCTCTCACACTAGCCTCGTTCTCTCTCTCAATTCCCATAATCCAATTTATTTCTCTCTCAGAACCTTTTCTTTCCTTATTCACTCTCAGTCTCGCTACTCCCTCCCTACGTTTCTTTATTTTCATGACAATCAACACAAACAACATTCTATCTGTTTGCCTTGAAATTCAGCAAACAACCTCTGGTCTTCTAATTTTTGAAATTAGTTTACTTAACAGGACCGACCACACAAATCCTAGAACATAGTGCGTTGAAAATGCTGACAATTTGAGTAAAACTCTAACCTTTTCATCATTGTTTTATTATTGTTCTCACAATTGGTAATTTTTGACTAATTAAAGTAAATAGAACTTGGAATTGGTAAATGACTGGTGAAATGAAAGTAACAAGACAAAAATAAAAGTTTGCAGAATCTTAAAGAATATTGTAAACAAACTGAAATTTCATAAAGATTTGCAAGTAATAAACTGGTTTTTTTTCTCAAATATACATTTTTTCCATAATGACTCATTTCTCTCACACGGTTACTTTAAGTAATTTGCAATAACTTGTACAATTTTGAAATGCACACACTTTTCTCCTACTAGGATTACCTATTTATATACAAATAAAATAAATGTCGATAACAGTCATTTCCCCTAAATGTGACAAATGGCGTCTTGCATGCTTCCTTGCCTCTGATATGCTCTATGTGTCTGCTCTTTTAAACTGCATCTCCCTCTTAATTTTGAATTTCAAATTATCTGTCAAACTAGTCCTCCAAGCCAAAACTGTCGAAAAATGAACTTCTTTATTACTTAGAAAATTTCAAACAACTTGTTCTTGTTTCCACACCATCTTCGACTGACTTTCTAGTTTAGCACCAAATCCTGAGTCGAAATTTTTCGACCAGCTCCCACTATTCTTGTTTTCTGATCAATCCATTGTGCATCGAAAATAGCAGCCTACAAATTGCCCCCCAATAAATGCGTTTTCGATTGACAATGAGAAAAGCATTTTTTGCCGATATAATTCGACGCTTTCATTAATTCGTCAAATTGACTGTTCATGTGATTGGACACCTATGACGTTAGGATCATCATTACCCCTTTCTGAAACGTCTCTTCAGCCCACGTTCTAACCATTTTCATCATCACTACTCTAATCCCTAGTAGTTCGTGGGTGACAAACTCAACTGCCGCCGTTTCAATCCATCCACTCACAACTGCCAGGTGCCCCATGATCTCTTCTTTTAATGAAAATATTTCTGAATCTCAACCGCTTCAGTCACCTCTCCTTATTATCTATAAATAAGTCAAAAACTCTTCTTTCCACTTTTTTACACTTCTTCTTCTTCTTGAGTAAAAACCTTTCCATATTTCTTCTTCTTCACTGGTTTTCTCTGCAACTTCTCTCTTCAATCATGGCGTCTTCCACAGCTCCAACAACTTCCAACAAAGCTCCAAAAAACCCTAAAGCTTTATCACCTGTCCACAAAATCCTTGGCCCAAAGGTGGTGGGAAACCAACAATATGTGCCTGAACCTCCAAATCAAGAAGAAAAAAGGCGCTTTTTTCAATCTCAGGTACTTATCCCTGTTCTAATTTCTGGTAAATCATATGAAATGCTAGGGCCTTTGCCTGATTTAAAATTAGATCCAGTGAAGGTAAAAGAATTTTTTCCCGCTTATCACCGTTATAAACCCATAGCTAATGGGGTTAAACCTCGAACTGATAAAGAAAAGGCCATAGATGAGAAATCCACTGTTGACGGCCGAAGCTCACCTCTGAAGAACCCATAAGCTTAGAATATCTGAACCATGCTAGAATTTTCAGATCTTGTCCCTTGTCGAAAGACCCCTCTGACTATTTAGCTTGGCTGGCAAAGATTGAAAAAGTTAAGGCTGACTTTTGGAAAGACATAAGTATTTTCGAGTTGATTCAACTGTCGAAAGCAGGACCAAGTTACTGCCCAAATATGCTCTTGTCTTCCCTCTACTTTTGGGATAGTACTTATAACACTTTCCATCTTCCTTATGGGATGATTACCTCTACCCTATTCGACGTAGCTGCCATCACTGGCCTTAGCCCATTAGGAGTAGACTATGACCCCAACGTTTTATCTGATGATTCTATAGGATTCGACACGAACAAGGCCACCTTAACAACTTACATTACCAATTATCATGATGAAGAGACTAAGGAAGTCTCTGATCAAGAACATGTAGCTTTTCTGGCCCTCTGGCTGTCGAGATGTGTCTTTTGCTCCAGGTCACTCCAAGTAGCCAAACGTTACATTACTAGGGCAAATCAACTTCAGGTTGGGCGTCGATTTTGCCTAAGTGAAATGATTTTAGCAAACCTTTACGAATCTTTGGGCGAAGGTGTTACTTTCCTCAAGACCATCAAGGATAAAGGCAACCTTCTTTTGTCAGGACCGTTTTGGCTTCTGCAATTATGGCTTAATGCCACTTTTGAAGCCTCTCTCCCTATCAAAAATCCTGTGAATGAAGACGCCTTGAGGGACAGGAGAGTCGAAGGGACTAGATTGGTGCAACTGACACCCACTGACGAAGGAATGAGCCTCCAACAAGCTTTTAATAGTTACGTTGTGATGTTCGCCAAACGCTACAACTTTACCCCCAGTATGGCCCCTTTCGCCAACAGGGTGATTGGACCAAAATGGCTCACTAGAAAACTACCTGTGGAGTCAAAAACTGAAGAAGATGATTTCCTCAATGTCTGGGAATCCTTCCTAACACCTAGACTTCTAGCTTCCAGAATTAGCCCTGGAAAGTCAAAGATCTCTTTGGTTGCTTACCAGCCCAACTTTGTCTCTCGACAGTTTGGGTTAATTCAAATACAACCTAAACCTCTCTTTTCCAGAAAAGGTTCTCTCATTCACTACAACATGTTTCACAACGAAGACAAGTGTTCTAAATTATTGGGGAAGTATTCTAACCTGGTCGAGATTCAACCAGTGGTCTTTCGACCATCCTTCCTTTGTACTCAGGAACTCGATGAATGGTGGAAAGATTACTATACCACCCAGTTTTTCGACGTGCCTTCCTTCAATATCCACCTAACTAAAGCTTTTACACTCGTACAGGACAAGACCAAGAAAGGTATTTCGAGGCACGTTAAGGAAATCCAAGCATTCCAGAAATACTTTGAAACTGCTTACAGGCCCAATGAACTTAGTCGAACCATAAGCGAAGCAGCAGTTAATTTGAAAAAAAAATTTATGAGTAAACTAGATTATTTTAAACTACCTCCATACGTTCGACCAGATCAACGTTATGAGTTGGCTTTCAATCTTCATCCACCAAAGTTTCCCCCTCTACCTTCTACTGAATTTGGTGTGGCTTTTAGCCCTCCGTTTCTAGATTGGTTCACTTGCGGGGATTCAATGAAAATTCTTCGCCAAAATTACCAAAAACGCGCTCAACGAGTGGTTCCGACTAAGTACACTTTGGACAATTTCAAAGGTCACCTTCATATTGGCATAGAACACGTTCGCATGGAAACTCCAATACTTGAAGGTGTGGAATGGGGAGACCTTCGACATCCTTTACTTACTATTCAAGAATATCTCTTCAAACTTTATCTCTAATTTCTTCCTTTTTCTTTAGCTTTGAAAATAACTGCCAAGAAACCAGCTGTTGAAGGTTCGACTGCATGAGTTGAGGAAGGCCCTCAAAGCACAACCAAAAAACCTCTGGCGAGAGTATAACTCTATTTCTTATTTCGCCAACATTATTATTATTTTGTTTTAAATGCTAATTAAACTTTGTTACCATTTTCAGGGAAGCCGAAAACTTCCTCTGACGCCGAAGAAAAGGAAAGAGCAAGAAACTGAAAGTCCTGCTGTTGAATCTGGTGACGAGTCTCCTGACCAGGTACAACCTTCAAAGAAAAAGAAAAAGGTATCGAAACCTCCTCCACAAAAGTCCTCCATGGTTAGAACATTGGAAAAAAACTCCCCAAACAAGTCCAGTTGTGCAAGTTCCACCCATTCCTGAAGAAAGTGAAAATTCCAGCTTTAAAACTGTTATCCCCTAGGTACATTCTGATATTTGACAGCTAAAATCTTTCCTTTTGGTCATACTTATTTGCCTTAACTTGATTTATCTTTTCAGGTCCAATTTGATATCCATGGACACCCTCTTGTACAAGTACTTCCAAAGACCAGCATTGATCCCACCTATAAACCTACCAATCCTTCAAAGCAGTCTCCAAAAGGTTCGACAAAGGAATCTGCGACAGAGGTTAATCAACCAGTTGTTACTCCCCAACAACAACATCCTCCTCAAGACAAGGTAGGAGAAGAAACCAGCCCCAAGAACGACATCTTAGTCGAAACTGGTGGGGAGACTGAAATGGCCAATGAAACCTTGATCACAGAAGACCATCCTGATGATAATTCTCCCATTCATTCGAAGCAGGATGATGAAGATAAGGATGAGGAGCCTGGCTCTGATGTCGAAAAAGAAGAAGAAATTGAAGATGATGGAGAAACCACACCAGGAATTGCTGCTGACGAGGAAAAAGAACATGACACGCAGAACTTCCCCAAACATGCTAAGACTGGTTCGCCAGATACTACTTCGACCAACTTCTCTCACGAAGAACTTGAGAACATGAAGGTGCAGCGGCCCTTAGAATATTTGAAAGATGTGCTCAGCACACGTCACACCTTCTATGACTCTTCCCACAACAGTTCGACTACCTCAGGGGCTGTTTCTGGTGCCAAATCTATGGATGCTATACTAACCCAAATTCGAGAACAAATCCTTGACGTGGACCTGTTTCAGCTTTTGGAGAATGATTCGTCTTCTCAGTTTAACCTTAAGAAAATCCTGAAGCAAGTCAATGTTTTGGAAGCTCCTGTTGAAATAACTGACGTTGTGGTGGACTTAACCACACTAATTGACTTGGTAGTAGCAGACTTCAACCGACTGCGAGATTATTTGAAAAAGATAGAAAACATGTCAGAAACTCAACTTGCAGAATGGGATGCCGTTGCAGCCTCCACTAATAGAGTGACTGAACTGGGAGAACTTTATGAAAAGAACAAGAAAGAAGCTGCCAGTTGTGACGAAAACATCCTGAAGTGGGAGAAACAAATAACTGCGCTCCAAAAGAAAATTTCCCAGGTAAAACAACGCAAGGAGGAACTGCAGCAGGTCAAGCAAGAGGAAATTGACAAAGAATTGGAAGTGGGAGTACACCATGCTGACAGAGCTCAAATATTAGGCAAAGAAATCGAAGAACTTTCGACCAGCAAAGCTCTTTGTGAATGTTGAATTCAGATCCAACGGTCGAAGCTCACCAAGCTGAAGAAATCTTTTTCTAATTTAAAGTTGTAATGTTACATAGCCCTTTGAGGCCTATTGTTTTATCTGTAATGACAATTAAGCCATTTGTTTGGCGAATTTCGCCAACTTATATTATTTCTTTTCGTAACATTATTCCATCGTTATTTTAATTTCCTGCAACATGGGTCTATATTTTTTCAAATATTTTCCATTTATTTTCAGTACTCTTTTATCCTTTTCTAGTTCCTCAACTTCATATGCGCCATTCGAAAATACTTTAACAATCTTAAAAGGTCCTTCCCACTTAGGGGACCATTTCCCCATTAATCTATCTTTTCGATCCATGGGAAGAATAACTTTCCAGACGAGATCACCAATTGAAAAAGCTTTATTTTTTACCTTTTTATTGTAAGACTTTTCTACTCTTTCCTTTTGCCTTTTCAATAAATCTAACGCTTTTAACATTTCTTCATCCAAATCGACTAACTCATCCATCATCATGTTCCAATATGAATCTGATGGAATCTCATGATGCCTTTGAATTCGGGTCGATTGCAAATATATCTCAACTGGTAAGACTGCGTCATGGCCATACGTTAGTCGAAAAGGGGTTGCATTTGTGGCTTCCTTATGGGATGTTCGACAAGCCCATAGAATTTGATCCAAAGTTTTGTGCCAATTTCTAGGCTTCCTTCCTACATGCTTCTTTATCAAACTGATTATGACTTTATTTGCTGCTTCGACCTGCCCATTGGCCTGAGCGTAATAAGGCGTTGATGTAAGAAGCTTGAACCCCGCCTCCTTTGCGAATGCTTGCATATTCTTACCAGTGAACACAGATCCCTGATCTGTTGTTATTGTCTCTGGGATTCCAAGCCTATAAATGATATGTTTCTGGATAAATTCAATTACTGCTTCCTGATCCACGTTCACCAAAGGTATGGCTTCGATCCACTTTGTAAAATAATCGACCCCAACCAAAATATATCTCTGGCTTTTTGAAGAGGTCGGTCGAATTTCACCAATTAAATATAAAGCCCAACCTCTAAATGGCCAAGGCTTTATTATAGAATGTAATTCACTTGTAGGAACTTGAGGTATCCCTGCGTGTACCTGACATTCTTGGCAACCTTTGGCAAATTCGACGCAATATTTTAACATAGTTGGCTAATATACTCCTTGTCGGAATAATAGCCATTTCATCTTATGTCCAGCTTGATGAGCGCCACATGCCCCGCTATGCACATTCGACAAGGCTATGTACGCTTTAGCTTTGCTTAAACACTTCAGCAATATCCCTTCTGGAGTTTTCTTGAATATTTCGTTTCCAAAAAGCACATAACTTAAAGCTCGATACTTGACTTTTCGTTCAACCGGTCTATTTGGGTTTTGTAAGTATTCCCTGATAGGTTTCCTCCAATCTTCAACCCTTGAACCATCCACGTTAAAAATTTAAAATTTTTCTTCGTCAGCGTATCATAGCTTTATTGTCTCCAGATCTGATGGGGATAACCTAGTTGACACGACTCTTCCTCTTACTTCAATGGCTTTCTGCAATTTCTCTTTGGACACTTTGTATCCGGAGGCTATTTGTGCTAAATCATTTGCCTCCTGGTTTTCTACTCGAGGAATATGTCGAACTGTAACCATATCGTACTTCTTCAATAGTCGATTAGCTATTACGAAGTACATGATCAAATTTTCTTTGACACACTTGTACTCTTTGGTTATTTACTTTACTACCAACTTAGAGTCTCCCATTATTTCGACTCTAGTTGCCCCCAATTCCAATAAAATTTCAAGTCCTGCTATTAAAGCTTCGTATTCGGCTTCGTTATTTGAACACAGTCCTTCGACTTTATACTTGAATTTTGTTAATCAAAACTCCTACACCAGTTCCATTCTTATGACTAGAACCATCGAAATATAACTTCCAAGGCTCTATTTCGACTTAGTCCACAGACTCTTTGTTTATGGCATGGTCGACTATGAAATCAGCTACCACTTGTCCTTTGATAGCTTTTAATGGTAAGTATGTCAAGGAATATTCAGTTAATGCTAAAGCCCATTTTCCAATTCGACTATGCAAAATAGGGTTAGATAACATATGTTTTATTACATCGAAATGGGAAGAAACATAAACATCAACTGGTTTTATATAGTGATTTAACTTCATACATGAAAAGTATACACATAAACACAACTTTTTGATCACATTATATCTAGTTTCTGCATCATTTAAGACTCTACTGAGGTAATAAATGGCTCTTTCGACACCATTTTCATCCTCTTGGGCTAACATACTCCCTATTGTCTTATCTGACGTGGCTATATACAGCCTCATACTTCTACTTCTACAAGGTGACATCAAAATAGGGGGATGAGTCAAATACTCCTTGATTTTGTCGAAAGCATCTTGTTGCTCTTGCTCCCATGCAAAGCTTTCCTTTTTTAGTCGAAGTAGAGGAGAGAAGGCTTGCGTCTTCCCACTAAGGTTGGAGATGAACCTTCTGAGAAAATTAATCTTCCCAAGTAGAGACTGCAATTCCTTCTTCGTTGATGGCGCTTTCACCTCCATTATTGGTTTGGCATTGTTTTGGTTTATTTCGATCCCCTTCTTGTGGACCACAAAGCCTAGGAAGTCTCCCGCCTGCACACCAAACGCACATTTGAGAGGATTCATTTTTGGACCATACTTCCTCATCCTTTCAAAGGACTGTCGAAGGTGGTCAATGTGACTTTTACCTGAAACAGACTAAATAACAATGTCATCAATATAAATCTACATGAAAGTCTCAATGAAATCGTGAAAAATCGAATTCATTGCTCGCTGATAAGTTGCTCCAGCATTTTTCAAGCCAAAAGGCATTACCACCCATTCGTAGGTGCCTAAGGCTCCGGGGCATCGAAACGCCGTTTTTGGAACATCTTCCTCAGCAATAAAAATTTGGTTATAGCCAGAGTATCCATCAAGCATACTAAGGTACTCATGGCCTGCGGCAGAATCGACAAGCATTTCTGCCACTGGCATAGGATATTCATCCTTTGGGGTAGCTGAATTTAAGTCTCGAAAATTAATGCATACCCTTAACTTGCCATTTTTCTTTATGACTGGAACTATGTTAGCAATCCATTCGACATACCTGGTCATACGGATGAATTTACATTTGAGAAGCCTTTCGACTTCCTCTTTGATCTTCAACAGGATCTCTGGGGCAAAACGCCTTGGGGTTTGCTTCATGGGCTTCCTCCCAGGCATTATGGGCAGCTGCAATTCGACCAAACTCCTGTCCAGGCCAGGCATTTCGTCATAGTCCCACGCAAAACAATCTCTAAACTCTTTCAGCAGCTGGACTAGTTCGACTTTGAACTGGGGATAAACTTTTGCACTTATGTAGGTTGGCCTTTTTTCTGCCCCCAATCCCAAGTCGATTTCTTCAAGCGGATCCTACGCCACCATCTTCATATATGTTGACAATGGATCTTTCTCGAAGCCCAAAGGTTCTTCGTCGTAAATGGCATCAAGCCTTTGACTCTGCCATTCGCCCAATTCTCCATTGAGCGGACTTTCATCAAAATCCTTGTAAGGACATTGTTGGTCTTCTTCGACCTGAATGGCTTCGACAGCCATGTACTTCACTTCGGCCTCTAGAGCCGCTTTGAGTTTGTTCTCGGCTACATAAGCCGCGATCTTTTCGAGCTGTAGTGACTCACTCATTGTCACTGAACTCGCTACCCTAGCCAGTTGGCTGTATATGTGTAGTTCTGAAGATATAATTCGCCTCACCAACCACCTCCCTATCCCATTGGAACCCATATGTGGGATGGATGTATAATGAACAGAAAGCATTATCAGTTTCCGTCAGGTCGAATGTGGCTGGACTGCAAGGAGCAATGTGGGCCAAGTTTCCGTCGAAACTTCGGCGATCAACGTGGTTTACATCAGCTAGAAAATAGCTCTGATCAGCCTCTATGTTCTCCACTATTCCATCAGCGTGCTAGATTGTTATTCTCTGATGCATTGACGAAGGAACGACGCCTATGCCATGTATCCATTCCCTCCCCAGGAGGAGATTGTAATTTGCCTTTGAAGCTATCACCATAAACATCGTCGGCCTAGTAATTGTTCCGACTGTCAAATCTACCTGTATTACACCCATTGTTGTCCCTACTTTTCCTTAATAGTTCGACAAAACCATGTTATGGGGCTTGGTGTCTGAATCGTCTTTGCCAATCTTTTTCAGCATGTAGTGCGGCATCAGATTTACTGCCACTCCTCCATCGACTAAGATTTTGTTTACCCCCATATTTCCCACCTTTCCTTTTATGAATAGAGGTTTAAGGTGGCTTCGCATGGAGTGATCTGGCCTTTCAAAAAATGCGTTTTGCTCCTCAACGCATCCATTATTCATTATATAGTAGCACACTGGGCTGTGCCTTGTGGTTTCACTTTCCATGACTTCCTCTTCCTCTTCGACCTCCATCACCTGATCGTACTCCCTAGGGAGCACTGAGACTACGTTGCACATAACATCAAAGGAGGCCTCTGATTCAGATTTGAAGTCATCAGTCATTTCGTCATCTCTGTTTATATCTTCTTTCGACGACACTTGTTCAGGCATATTGCGTTGTTCATTGTCCATAGACCCCTCTTTCTGACTCACAGTTTGGATGTTGCTGCTAGTTTCTACCTTGATTTTTCTATAGCCTCTCTCTCAGCCTTCTTTCGCCTTTGAAACCTCCTCCATTGAGATTTCAACATTGGGTTCTTACCCTTATAATTCTCTGAAGGGTAAGGCATTCTCCTGGGTTTCTCACCTTCCTTTTTCCTTGTCAACGAGGAGCCCTTTTGCACCTCGAAGTTCTTCCATTTGTTCTGGCCCTGAGCCTGGCGAATTGGTTGAACCCACTTATCATCTGGGACTTTGTTTGTGGGTTTGAAGGTGTTTGGATACCTTCCTCCCAGCCTTTTCTTATTCTGATCTCCCCTTCTAGGGTCGAATCTCTCCTTTCTTGAAGATGGCACTTCCCCCCAATTTCCTCTCCTTTTAGCCCTCTCGATTCCTTCCAAGTTTTCTGTTGCCTTCTTGTCGAAGACAGTGCTGCATCGAGGGCATAACATTACCTCAGATCTTTTCTTCTGGCATCTTTGAATAAACTCTACCAAATTCTCTTCTTCTTTTGGGTATGCCACCTTCTGGTACTCCTCTCGTCGACGTTCCTCGTCGATTTGCACTGGGACTTTCTGGGATACTTCCACCATGTTCACGTTGGCGGTTGGCTCAGTCGCAATGCTCAATTTGTTCATTCTCATGCTGAGGCCTCGTCAACCTCATGTTTCTTCTTAGCTATATCGAAATCTCCGTGATCACATTTTGTGTGAATCTTCAAAGGCAAGCCTTTGACATCATGTTGGCAGCAAAACTCGACCGCTTTCTCCTTAGGGTCTTCCATTATCTGTCAAAGAATCCCTACAGCAACTGATTTGCAGGAACCTTCAGGAGTCCCTCTGTTGGCTTGGGTGAAGTCATTAGCAGCTTCATCTTTGACTTTGTCGACAACTTCAGCAATCTCCGTATTCATGTTGTTGAGGCCCTCAGTGGCCTTGTTGTTAATGTCACTGAAGCCTTCAGTAGCTTCAGTGTTGATGTCGTTTTGCGTAATTCCTTCATCAAGGTGTTCAGTAACCTTGATCATCACCGGATGGTTTATGAAGTCATTGGAGACCTCTTCGACATCACTTTCATCAGTGGGGATCTCAGTGATTTCCACCATATTGACATTGTTGTCGAAGCCTTCAGTGGCCTCGATCATCTCAATGTTGTAGTCAAAACCCTCTTCAGCCTCCACCATGTTTACTGTGAATGGTTCAGCATAATGGGCTTCTGCCACCTGTATTGGATTAGAATCAATTTTCATCTGCGACTTTGATTTGTCGCCGAATTTGAGTCTTCCATCGCGAATTGCATTCTGCACCAAATCCCTGAAAAGGAAACATTGAGACATTTTATGACCCAAGAAATTATGGTACTTACAAAAACCTCTCTTCTTTTGTTGTTCTAGAGGAGGCACTTTAGTACCAGGTGGCACTATCAGTTGGCCGTCCTTGACTAATAGATCTAATATTTCGTCACACTTGGTAATGTCGAACGTATAAGTCCTTTTGGGGAACTTATCATTCTTTTCAGACTCGCCTGGGTCCTTCCCGTTCGATGGAGCCAAAACTTTACAAGCAAATGGCGGACCCTGTATCAGTTCTGCCAAGTCAACTTCCTGCTCGTCGAAATTTGGTGATTCACTTTCGTCCTCCTCTTGACACACTCCGACATAAGCTACTCTCTCTTTTTTATTCTTATTGGCTCTAGCTTTTTCAGCCTTTAATCTTTCGACCTGCCTAACTCTATCAGCCAATTGGGCCATGTCTCCTAAATATTGTGTGTCTAATTTCTTTCTAATCGAATAATCAAGGCCACCTGCGGCCATTTCGACCAACTCATGTTCAGGCACTTGTGTGAAACATCTTGCCTTAAGCAACCTAAACCTATTCAAGTAATCATCAATTGGCTCAGAGAATTTTCTCTTGACGCTAGCCAATTCCTTCAAACTTATCTTTGTTTGTCCCATATAAAACTGTTCATGGAACAATCTCTCCAACTGGGTCCATGTATGGACCGAACCTGCAGGCAAAGATGTAAACCAAGTAAAAGCATTTTTTGCCAGAGAACTCGAAAAATATTTTATCTTCAAGTTCTCATTGTACGCTATTTCTCCTGCTTCGATCAAGTAACGGGCCACATGTTCGACTGTCGATTCACTCGTGTCTCCTGAAAACTTAGTGAACTTGGGGACTTTCCATCTTTGGGGTAAATCCTCCTGCAATATATATTCAGATAATGGTGACGTGTAACTAGGCCTCTATAGTCTTACATTTACCCCATTTCGAGCCATTATTCTTTCGACCATGGCTGCTAAATTGTTTTTTGCTGGCATGTTATTACAACGTATTCGTTGCACAACATCATCAGCATTTTGATCTCTATGTAATAACACCCTCACAGGTTCTTGCTGAACAGGAATTTCGACCCGGGGTGGTTCGACCACTACTTCTTGGTCTCTAGGGTTCACTTGAGGAACATTTATTTGTCTTTGGTTTATAGTAGGTTCCTCTTCGACGACTATCCTTGGGTTCTGGACTACCTGCTCTCTTTGAGTGGGTTGGGGAACGCCAAAAAAATCGGCAATACGCGCCATTTGCGCTGCCAATTGTTGGTTTGTTTGAGCGGTATTTTGAATTAAAGGGTTAAATACAACCCCTATTTGTTGAGTCAACATCTGGACCATATCATGGTTACTCTCATCTATTTGTTGCCTAATCACTTGCGCAGAATTGTTAGTGATACTTGGCATATAGGTTTGATATCCTGTTGCCAAAGGCTGACTCACTCTCCCCATATGGTTTGTGCCAGATCCTGATCCTTGCAAAGGCGAAGTTACATTAATCATGGGCTCTGTATATATTGGTGGCGCATTATGTAAACTTGCCATCACCGTAGTTGGCATTCCATATGGTTGGTCTCGGTTTAATGGAGGCATCGTAAAACCAGACACAAAAGGCCTGTACGTGCTTCCTGGAGGAGGGGGTGTCATTTGTTGCATTTGAGACCCCATAGTAGAAAAACTTGGTGCATTTTGGGGGATCGAATGCGCAGGTGTCGAACCCGCTGTTGATTGCATAGCCTTTGATACTGATATTGAGGCCGTATTGCCCCCGGTCAAAGGATTATAGGGTGGTACTTCATTATTCGTAGTATTCTGGTTGTTAGGCAGACTTGGATTCGCCATTTTGCGTACTCGTCTCCTTCTGGGTCTTTCTTCGTTGTTTTCGGCAACCTTACCGCTCCTTAATTTCATACAACAAATGAAGACGACTACAAAGGAAAAGAAAGTTTAAAACTAAAGGTTTAAAAAATTGTCAAAACGCACAAGGTCCCACCGGACGATTGTGGGTTCGAGTCCCACCGGGTGTGCCAATTTGTTCGCCTTGAAATTCAGCAAACAACCTCTGGTCTTCTAATTTGTGAAATTAGTTTACTTAACAGGACCGACCACACAAATCCTAGGACATAGTGTGTTAAAAATGCTGACAATTTGAGTAAAACTCTAACCTTTTCATCATTGTTTTATTATTGTTCTCACAATTGGTAATTTTCGACTAATTAAAGTAAATAGAACTTGGAATTGGTAAATGACTGGTGAAATGAAAGTAACAAGACAAAAATAAAAGTTTGCAGAATCTTAAAGAATATTGTAAACAAACTGAAATTTCATAAAGATTTGCAAGTAATAAACTGGTGTTTTTTCTCAAACGTACATTTTTTCCATAATGACTCGTTTCTCTCACACGGTTACTTTGAGTAATTTGAAATAACTTGTACAATTTTGAAATGAACACACTTTTCTCCTACTAGGATTACCTATTTATATACAAATAAAATAACTGTCGATAACCGTCATTTCCCCTAAACGTGACAAATGGCATCTTGCATGCTTCCTTGCCTCTGATATGCTCCACGCGTCTCCTCTTTTAAACTGCATCTCCCTCACAATTTTGAATTTCAAATTATCTGTCGAACTAGTCCTCCAAGCCAAAACTGTCGAAAAATGAACTTCTTTATTACTTAGAAAATTTCAAACAACTTGTTTTTGTTTCCACACCATCTTCGAATGACTTTCCAATTTAGCACCAAATCCTGAGTCGAAATTTTTTGACCAGCTCCCACTATTCTTGTTTTCTGATTAATCCATTGTGCGTTGAAAATAACAGCCTACACTAACCTCAACATCAATTTTACAGTTCAAGATAAAAATGGATTTGAAACAATCAAGATAAAACAATATTACCTGCGACGGAGCTTTAACGAGCGATTTGCGGCGGTGAGTTGTAGTTGTTGTTGTGGTGCGTCGCGATTGGATTCGACTGGAGACGGAGATTCGCGGCGTCGAGCAAGAGCGCGAAGTGATGGTGCGAGGTGCGGTTGATCCGTGTGAGTCGGATGTGATGGCGTTAGAGGATGCGTGGAGGACTTCCGGAGGTGAGTTCAATATGGTTGTTCCAATTCCAACTCTTCCGTTCTTTTTCTTCGAATTTTATAACCTCTGTGTGGTTTTGTGAAATTGGTTTGTATTTTTGGTGCTTGCGATGGTGTCCTGTGTAAGAGTTTGGATTTTAGGGAGTAAAGAAGAATTGAAAATTTAGAACTCTGTACTTAGATTGATAATGAAATTCAGTACAGAATGAGATTCATAAATGAATCAGTGGAATATAAAACCACTACTTGCAGTACAGAAACAGAATAACAATATAAGATAGAATCCAAAGAGGGAATAAAATAATTCCAAGGGAGAAGGTTCAGATTTCATCACCCCCCACTCTAGATCCTTAGCTCCCACTAAATAGTAAAATCCTCCAAAAGTTTGTTAGGCTTTCTCTCTCTGTTACTCTTTCTTGTTGCCACCTGTCCCTTTCTATTATTTATATAAGATCCACTAATTGATTGTGAAATTCCATTTATACCCTCAGTCTCGATCATAACATTACTCCCTCCATTGAAACTAACCTTGTCCTCAAGGTTAAGGGATGAAAATGTGGTATGCAACTGACTGCAATCCTCCCATGTAGCGTCCTCCGCAGCGAAAGCTATCCATTGAACCAATACCTGTTTGACTAGTCTATCCCGAACCATGATCGTGCTGGACTGTAGAATACGCTGAGGCATGATTATAGGACCCTGAGCTGTGGTAAGCAATGGTAAGGGCATATAGGGTGTGAAGTAGGGACCCTTGCAAGGTTTGAGGAGAGATACATGAAACACGGGGTGGATTTTTGCAGTTGGAGGTAATGCTAGTTTGTAAGCCACTGTCCCGGCACGCGACAACACTTCCAAAGGCCCAAATTAGCGAAGACCAAGCTTTTGATTCTTGCGCAATGCAACAAAAACTTGACGGTAAGGTTGCAGCTTGACTAAAACCTTGTCTCCTACTGCAAATTCAACGAAGCGACGCCGCTTGTCAGCAAATTGTTTCATGAGGTTTTGAGCCTTAGCCAAATTGGCTTTCAGTTGCGCTAAAACAACATCACGCTCACAGAGTAAATCCTGCAATTTAGGAGGATCATATTGCTGCAATTCATACTTAATCAGTTGAGGAGGGTCTCTGCCATACACTGCTCGAAAGGGTGTCATGCCAATGCTGGTGTGGTACGAAGTGTTGTACCAGTACTCCACCCAAGGCAAGAACCTAAACCAATGTTGTGGGTTGTCTGTGATGAAACAACGGAGATACAACTCTACACATTTGTTAAGTGCCTCTGATTGACCGTTCGATTGCGGATGATAGGCATAACTCATGTTTAGAGTGGTTCCACTTAATCGAAAAAGATGTTTCCCAAACTTGCTGAGAAATACTTTGTCAATGTCCGACACAATACTCTTGGGGAAACTATGGAGTTTGACAACTGAATGCATAAAAGCTTGAGCTACATATAGGCTCGAGTAATCACTCTTCAACGGCATCAAGTGACAGTATTTGGAAAGGCGATCAATGACCACTAGCAGAACGATGTAACCGTGCGATGGTGGAAGTCCTGTAATGAAATCCATTGCCACATCTTCCCAAATTTGTGAGGGGATAAGAAGTGGGTGGAGCAAGCCAGAAGGTAGTGTGGTAGCAGTCTTGGCTTGCTGACAGATGAGGCAGTTTGAGATGAAAGCAGTGACATCTCTATGCAGAGTTGACCAAAAAAATTGAGCAGTAATACGTACTTTGGCACGAGTAATGCCGGAATGGCCTCCCAATGGAGAGCTGTGAAATTCTTGTAGTATAGAATTAATCAGGTCAGGCGCTTCAGGTATCACGAGTCTGTCCTTCCAGTAAAGTAACCCGTTCTTATGGGAATATGCATTTTCCGGTGGTGAGCCTTGAATACACTGCTGTAAGGTGGACGCATATATACCATCTGTTATCTCTGCTTGTTTTATCTGTTGCAATAGTGAGGAATGTGTGGAGGAAAGGGATAGCATGAAGGAACGGGACAAGGCATCCGCTGCAATGTTATCCTTTCCCGGCTTGTACTCAATGGTGAAATTATAGCCCAAAAATTTGTGAAGCCATGCTTGTTGTTCAGGAGTTTGAATGGACTGTTCTATCAAAGATTTGAGACTCTTCTGATCAGTACGTATGATAAATGGATGACCGATGAGATAGTGGCAAAATTTGGAAATAGCCTCACTAATAGCATATAGCTCTCGCACATAGGAACTTTGTTTTTGCATCCTTGGGCTCAGCTTTTTGGAGAAGAAAACAATGGGATGTTTGGCCTGGCTCAGTACTGCTCCAATTCCAGATCCGGATGTGTCCATTTCCAAAATGAAGGGTTTGGAAAAATCTGGTAAACTGAGAATAGGCGTAACTGTTAATGCTCGTTTCAGATTATCAAATGCCGCAGCAGATTTGTCATTCCAAAGGAATGAATCCTTCTTTAGAAGATCAGTTAAAGGTAGAGCAAGCGAAGCGTAACCTTGTATGAAGCGCCTATAATAACCCGTGAGTCCGAGGAAACCTCGTAGTTGTTTCAGATTAGAAGGTCGTGGCCACTCAAGCACTGCTTGCACCTTCGAGCGATCCATTGCAACACCTTGTCCTGAAACGGTATGGCCTAGGTAGTCAATCTGTGTAAGGCCAAAGCAACACTTGGATAGTTTAGCACACAAGGAATGTTCCTGTAATAGCTGCAAGACCTCCTCCAAATGACACAAGTGAGCATGCCACGATGGGCTATATATCAGAATATCGTCAAAGAATACCAACACTGACTTACGAAGCTGTTGGTGAAACACTTGATTCATAAGGCTTTGGAACGAAGCTGGCGCATTAGTCAAACCGAATGGCATTACGAGCCACTCATACAACCCTTGGTGAGTACGAAAGGCAGTCTTGTGACGATCTTCAGGCCTAACCAAGATTTGATGGTAACCGGACAACAAATCCAGCTTGGAAAAATAAGCAGCACCGAACAACTCATCAAGCAACTCATCCACGGTAGGAATATGGAAATTGTCCTTTATAGTGATAGCGTTTAGAGCCCTATAGTCGGTACAAAATCTCCACGAACCGTCCTTCTTTTTGACCAATAATACTGGTGATGAAAATGGGCTAGAACTTGGTTGTATAATACCCTGTTGTAACATTTCCAGGACCATTTTCTCAATCTGCGATTTCTGACTATGAGCATAGCGGTACGGTTTAACCTTGACAGGGTTACTACCTTTAACAAGGGGAATGGCATGGTCCTGAGTCCTTTTTGGGGGAAGGCCAATGGGAGGGTTAAAAACCATACTGTATTTGAGGAGCAGTGTGCGCAATTCATGGTCTAGGTCCATCGGTATCTCCAAATTGGGAACAACACTCTGTGTATTGATAAAATGGAGAGAAAAAGATTCAGCAATAGATTTAGTAGCTGACAATCTTTTAATATGATGAAAGTGGGCCTGAGAAGGAGTCCTGGGTTGTTCACCATACAAAGTAATAAAGGTATTGTCTAGGTGGAACTTAATAGACATGGCATGATAATCCGCTATGTGAGGACCTAGTGTGGCTAGCCATGGTACCCCTAGGACTAAATCAGCACCAGTCAGGGGTAGTAAATAGATAGGTAATCTAATTTTGTGACCCTGAATTGATACCTGAAGGTTGTTAACAAAACCAGCTACTTCTAAGGATTGCCCGTTTCCTACCAACACTTTGAATTGAGAAGCAGGCTGAATAGGAAGCTGTAAGAACTTTGCGATGCGTGGCTGGAGGAAGTTATCCGAGCTTCCACTATCTAGAAGAACTTGGACTGGTTTCCCTTGAATGTGACCTAAGAATCGGAGAGTCCCCACTCCCGCGGAGCCATTAAGGGCATTGAAGGAGAGATGGTGGTCCTGAGAACTTGGAGTCTCTGTGTCAGCGGCTTCCACCTGAGAATCCAATGAAACTTCCTCAGATGCTACAATATCTTCAACATCAGCTTGAAACAGAAGGTATTGACAATTCAGACAACGGTGAGAGAAAGAAAACTTCTCATCACAAGTGAAGCAAAGGCCCTTGTCTCGGCGCAACTGCATCTCTGCCGGCGATATATTCTTGACGGACGGTGTACGCGACAATTGTGGTCTGGGTTTAAGGTTGGGGGTGGGAAGAAGAGGTGGTAATGGGTTTTAGTTTGTGGTTGAAATTGGGTTACGATTTTGGGTATTGGACAACGAAGATAGGGGTCAGTTTATTGGAGCTGCTTGGAAGGGTTTGGGTCGAGCCGGATATTTTTCTTCAAACAACCTAGCCAAAGCACAGACTCTGGAAAGGGTACGAGGGGATTAGGCTAACACGTCACGTTTGATTTCGGGACAGAGTCCACTAATGAAATAATCGAGAATAGCATCTGAGCTTAACCCTTCAGATCTATTAGCGAGAGTTGTGAATTGGAGGTAGTAGGAGTTAACGGTGTCTGTTTGTGTTAGTTTGAAGAGGGTGGTGCGGGGTGAATCGTAAGGTGAAGGTCCAAATTCAAGTTTCAGTGCTCTGGCAAGGCCAATCCATGACTGGAAGGGATTGTCACGTGCTCTCATCTGAAACCATGGAACAACCTCCTTGTCCATGTGAACAGCGGCGATGGTCAAACGCTGCGCATCCGGTGTTGAATAAAATTCAAAGAACTGCTCCGCCTTGAAAATCCAATGTAACACATCATTGCCATCAAAATGCGGAAAATCAAGCTTCACATTTCGAACCTAAAATGGTGGAAATGTTGTGTTTGAGTTCGACCCACCTGCTGAAGTAGTTTTGAGTGTACCCAGGTGAGCCTCCATGCGTTCCAAACGACCCAGATCTGTGTTTCGATGATGGAGATATTCAGAGTGACGGCGCTCAGCATCATCGGAGAGCTTTTGTATGGTGGCGGTCATGGCGGTGATTGCCGTTTGGAGTTCCTTCATACGCGTGTTTTCAGCCATAGTGGGGATGAAAGCACCAATGTAAGAATTTGGATCTTAGGGAGTAAAGAAGAATTGAAAATTTAGAACTCTGTACTTAGATTGATAATGAAATTCAGTACATAATGAGATTCATAAATAAATCAGTGGATATAAAACCACTACTTGCAGTACAGAAAAAGAATAACAATATAAGATAGAATCCAAAGAGGGAATAGAATAATTCTAAGGGAGAAGGTTCTGATTTCATCACCCCCCACTCTAGATCCTTAGCTCCCACTAAATAGTAAAATCCTCCAAAAGTTTGTTAGATTTTCTCTCTCTGTTACTCTTTCTTGTTGCCACCTGTCCCTTTTCTATTATTTGTATCAGATCCACTAATTGATTGTGCAATTCCATTTATATCCTCAGTCTCGATCATAACACCCTGTTGCTGCTATGAATGTGTAATATTTTCTCCTAGAATTTGATTTTTCTCACTGTGTTCTGTTGTGTATGGTGTGAATTTCTAAAATGTTACCGCCTCTGCCTCTGTATGTGTGTGTATGTAAGATGCCTTCCCCTGTTGCTACTATGTTTGCTTTTTCTCTCCTGTGTCCGGACAAAACCGTGATGCTATTGTGACGCCTTTGTGTGAGTTTTTTTATGATTGTTTCTCTGGTGTATGTTGCGAATTTTTCTGCAGTGATGCGTGAGTTTTTTTATTGCTGCAGCTTCTTGAACTGTGTGCTATTGTTCTGCCCTATTGTGAATATGGTGACGGTTATATGGCGTGAACGCTGCTGCTGATGATTTTCTCTGCTCTGCTGTGTATTTGTGGTGTATGGTATTATGATTTTTTTTTTATGTCCCTTTGTATCTGTTCACTGCTCTTTTTATAGCTATAAGAAATTGAATTCTGGATTAATTGCACAGGATACTGTCGATTTCCTTTTGGAAAGGAAATAATCATGGCTGAGATTCTCTTCCTTGTGCGTACGATTGCGTACTGAATTAGTGATCGAACTTTTATGGCGATGATTCCTTGCTGCTTCTATTTTGGCCGAGTCTGATAAATTGCCCTTTTTTGTTGATTTCTCAATTGATGATGCCGATTTAGAATTGATGATGATTACGGTTTTAGAAGGAAATGCTGAAATTTTCACTCTCATGCCATCTTTTTGGGTACTTAATACCAAATACCCCTACATTTTAAAATAAATACCAAAGTACCATGTTTTAAAAAAAAATCATTTTTGTTATAAAGGTGCCGCCCATTCAATGGGCAGCAGTGTGTAAAAAAAATATATTGAATGGGCGGCACCTTTATAACAAAAATGAATTTTTTTTGAAAACATAGTACTTTAGTATTTACTTTGAAATGGGGTATTTGGTATTTAGTACCCAAAAAGAGGGCAAGACAGTGAAAAATTCGGAAATGCTTGCCATGTCGATTTTGAGCATGATTAGGAACGTACCCCATGATCTGACTGTGAATTGATTTTAATTGAAGATGATTTGTGTCTGTGATTTTTCATGATTTTGGAAATTAATGGTGATGAATAGTTTCTGTTTCGGTACGATCCCGTATAATTGCCATTATGCTTATTGATATTGATGATTTTTCTCAGGTCCGCAGCTTCCCAAACGTCATCTCTCCAAGCCCAACCGTCAATTATAATGTCGTAGACAAAGTGTTTCTTGGAATCTTCTGTGCAATCTGCATTCTACTAATTTGTAGCATGCCTTCAACACATCAAAAGTATGTGCGTCACTCCAAACCATCCACGATTCGTACAACATCTGACACTTCTCAACAAGGCCAAGAATGAAAGCATTGCGTGCTAGTATAGTAGGAATGTAGTATGAATGTGTGTTTATTTTACATGTATTGCTAATAATATACTACACACATGTGATGCCTCATAAAACATGTCTCCTGTATGATATGCTAGCAATTCATAAAACCACACAATGATGTATTGCACGGCATGTATGATATGCTAGCAATTCATAAAACCACACAATGATGTATTGCACGGCATGTATGATATGCAAGCAATTCATAAAACCAAACAATGATGTATTGCACGACAACACTATACATACACAACACCATAATTATACAAACATCATGCTTAGAAACTCCTATCAGCTCACGTTATTCCGGGTAGCTCACAACAGGCATACGTGATTCACACTAATATGATAATGAACCTTGGACAACCTTAACCATTTGACGTAATTTGAACCTTGGTCACTTGTAATGAACTTGCAATGGTGAAGGAATATGATTCATATGAGCGTGAAAAAATGAATTTGAATCAAATTGAATTGGAATGGTGCGCTCAAAGCTAAAATGCATGCTTTGATTCTCAGTACATTGTGGTTTGCATCTTATATCATGGAAATTGATGATTGGTGACTTGAAGAAATTGGAATGAAAACTTGTTCGAACTTGTAATCTGAGGCTTGTGATGAATCTTTAGAATCAATTTAAACTTGAATACTTGAATCCTTGAACATAGATTTCGCAACTTGAATCTTGAACTTTAATTCTTGGAATTCAATCTCAAAATCTTGAATCTTCTTGAATCTTCTTGTAACTATCACCTATAATTTATAACTTATATTTGACATGACCTCTAACTTCTTTATAATGAACTTGTGAATTCAATTTGCGAACCTTGGAAGAATTTGCACTTGAAATTGTATTAAATTTGTTAATTGGCATGGACCTCTTTGAATGAGTTTTGAATTAACAAACTTGAAATACACTTCACCTTGAAAGCTTTGGATTCCAAAGGATCCATTTGAATATTCTTGAGACAACTTGAGAATTTGATTGTCACTTTGAGAATTTATAGGAACACTTGATTCAAGATTCTCACCCGATGTTGCCACTTCAAACATATTGGTCACAATCAATCAAAAAGAAAATCCAAACTCTTTCCTTCAAGATCAAAGTGGAAATAAATAATAATCTACTTTCACGAATAAATCCAAACTATGCCTTGAAAGTGAGGATACAATTTATAGTGCAACACGTCACGAGATTACAACCAATTCTCACATGATCACAACCAACAAGACATAAACCCTAACCCTTCTTGAAGCTTGGAGAAATCCCTGGATATGATGTCGTTTGTATTGACCAGAGGACCATAAGAATGAGGGTATATTCTTCCTTTATCTCCACAGGAATCTAACACAATTTGCAAGGACCAGAATCACAATGAGCACCCACCTACAGTTTCCATGGCCTCTGAACCTTCTGCAACAACACCTAATTGTATAAACGAAAACCAACAAACACAGTCTAATAAACTGGTTAGCTATGCATGGATGATTGACCTATAAATGATGTGATATGCTATGCAGATGACGCAAAACGAAAATAAAATTTTAGGGTCAAAATTTAGGGTGTGACAGATGCTCCTATTTAAGTTTCTGCTATCCGGAGATATGGAGATTGAAATCTTCGTTTCGACGTGATAGGAGAGACTTAAATACAAACATGCACAAATTTTGGCCCTAAGACACCACAAAATGCTTATGATATGATAATGAAATGATATGAAATAAAGTGAATGTAAAGGCAAGGATCCTGTGAGGAATGACGCCACAGGGGATAACTGTATATAGAAAGCACTGAGATACAGTTAAAGAAAGAAGGACTCGACGAGGACGACTTAGAAAATAAAGTAAGACTCCACGGGGAAATATCCACCTCCACTAGGGGAAGAGACTACCAACTGACAACCACATGACATCTCCAAATAGAACAAATGTGTGTATTGCTTACTACCAAGGATATGGCAGCTTAAATAACGGGCAAGAAACTTGACAAGAAGGATAACTTACTACCAACAGATGGTAGCCTAAGCAAAGGTATCCAGTTGAAATGAAAGGACGTATATTACCTACTAACAAACCTATGGTAGCCTAAGCAAAGGTAATAGACTGGAGTGGAGAGATCACCTACTACCAAACATGGTAGCCTAAGCACAGGTGTCCGACCCAAAAGAAAGGTGTGTTACCTACTATCAAACATATGATAGCCTAATAGAGGTAAACACAAAAGGAAAGATGACCTACTACCAAACATGGTAGCCTAAGCAGAGGTATCTGACTAAAAGGATACGGTATATTACCTACTATCAAACATATGATAGCCTAAGCAGAGGTAATAGACTTGAAAATAAGGATTACCTACTGCCAACTTGTGGCAGCCTAAGCAAAGGTGTCTGACTCAGAAGGAAAGATTACCTACTACCAAAACGGTAGCCTAAGCGGAGGTAACTGACTAAAAAGATAGACATATTACCTACTATCAAACATATGATAACCTAAGCAAAGGTAATAGAATTGAAAAGAAAGATCACCTACTACCAACTTGTGGCAGCCTAAGCAGAGGTGTCTGACTCAGAAGGAAAGATTACCTACTACCAAAACGGTAGCCTAAGCAGAGGTAACTGACCAAAAATAAGCTTTCATGATCAAAATTGATTCAACTTCTTCTTTAACTAAATGATTCATTTAGAAAGGGTAAATAAACCTCCCCACGCCTCAAGGTTGTGTGCCATGAACGGGATTTCGAATAAAATGCTGCGAGGTTATATGCCACGAGCAAGTCCGAAAATAAACGCTTCAAGGTTGTATGCCACGAGCGGGTCTTGAAATAAATGCTGCGAGGTTGTATGCCACGAGCAAAGTATTGAAATAAAAGCTACGAGGTTGTCTGCCTCGAGCAAAGTCTTGAAATAAAAGCTACGAGGTTGTCTGCCTCGAGCAAAGTCTTGAAATAAAAGCTACGAGCTTGTCTGCCTCGAGCAAAGTCTTGATAAGAGCTACGAGCTTGTCTGCCTCGAGCAAAGTCTTGAAATAAGAGCTATGAGGTTGTCTGCCTCGAGTAAAGTCTTGAAATAAGAGCTACGAGGTTGTCTGCCTCGCGCAAAAGTCTTGAAATAAGAGCTATGAGGTTGTCTGTCTCGAGTAAAGTCTTGAAATAAAAGCTACAAGGTTGTCTGCCTCGAGCAAAGTCTTAAAATAAGAGTTATGAGGTTGTCTGCCTCGAGTAAAGTCTTGAAATAAGAGCTACGAGGTTGTCTGCCTCGAGCAAAAGTATTGAAATAAGAGCTATGAGGTTGTCTACCTCGAGCAAAGTCTTGAAATAAAAGCTACAAGGTTGTCTGCCTCGAGCAAAGTCTTGAAATAATAGCTACGAGGTTGTCTGCCTCAAGCAAAGTCTTGAAATAAGAGCCATGAGGTTGTATGCCTCGAGTAAAGTCTTGAAATAAAAGCTACGAGGTTGTCTGCCTCGAGCAAAGTCTCGAAATAAGAGCTATGAGGTTTTCTGCCTCGAGTAAAGTCTTGAAATAAGAGCTACGAGGTTGTCTGCCTTAAGCAAAGTCTTGAAATAAGAGCCATGAGGTTGTATGCCTCGAGTAAAGTCTTGAAATAAAAGCTACGAGGTTGTCTGCCTCGAGCAAAGTCTCGAAATAAGAGCTATGAGGTTTTCTGCCTCGAGTAAAGTCTTGAAATAAAAGCTACAAGGTTGTCTTCCTCGAGCCAAGTCTTGAATTCCTCCTGGAAAGGTGAATACTTGTGGGGAAGCATCTTCACAGGGGATTAGAAATTCACTGGAGATTGAAGACTTCAGCGGGAATCCATAAGTTACTGGAGATTAGAAAACATCACCGGGGATCTTTAAAAAAGAGATGTAGGCCAGTTGATTTGCAAAGTATGTCTTCTCAAATAAAGAGAAAGATCATCTGAATCTTCATCAAACTTCTCGGAGAGATGCCATCTGATGGGAGTAAATTGAATAGTGGACTCACTTGGAGAATATCATTGAGGAGCAATATTGCTGTAGTTTGAAATAAAATCCTTGTAACAGGAATTCTCAAATAAAGAGAAAACCTGTAAAGTCTTCAACAAATTTCTCTGACGGATTTCTGAAGAGATGCCATTTGATGGAGAACAAGTTGATGATCTTAATAACTTCTGGGGATAGACAAATTGTCTTGAAAAGAGACTGCCATTTGCCATCCAAATAGAAAACTTTAAAACAAAACAAGTTGTTCAAATAAAGAGGCTGCCACTTGTTGTCTGTCATACCCCAAATTTTGACCACTAAGATTTCCCATCATTGTGCAAATCATCATTTCAATATGGATGAACCATCTTGCCTCATCAGTCTCCCCAAAGATGGGTGAACACTTACTACAGTCAAAATTAGGGTTTCAAGCCCTCTCAGAGTTCTTAGACAAAGGATCAATCAAGAAATGACATGATATTCAACTTGTCTAACCTCCCAAGCATCTACAATGGATCAAGAGGACTCCCACTTTAAGGATTAAGCACAAGGCTTCTCCCTTCCAGGTGGATCAAGCTTCAAGATCACCAGTGTCACCAAATTAGGGTTTTGGTCGACCAGGGCCTCCAGATGGGAAATTTCCACTGGGCATAAGCCAATGCTTCAAATAATATCCTAAAATACTCCATGGAACCTCATGGGCCCAAGCACCAGGTCAATTTGACCTCAGGGGATGCATACATCAAAAATCAGGAATTAGGGTTTCTTGACCTAATTCACCCCTAAGTTGACTTTTGGGACAAATCATGAGCCAAGACCTCAAGACATGATTTGAGGGTCTCCAACATACCACATTGATCCATTTGTAACAATGGATTGATCCAAGAAGCTTGAGCAGCAAGTCTCAATTTCATCAGTACCACAATTAGGGTTTCGCGAGAAAAGTCAACTGTAGCTTTGACTTTTGACCAGGACATGCTCCCAAACCCTAGGACATGATTCAATACACCCTATGACACCTATGAAATCAATCAATCAAGTTTTATTTAGGTCAAGGACTTGATTTCATAGAGGATCGCACAGTTTGGAATTCATCTGACAAAAAGTCAACTGTGCACAAAATTCAACTTTGACTTTTTGAGATTTTTCACAAAAATGGTTTTTTAACCCTAAAATGATGTTAATGTATGATTTGAATCATCATTCATCAAGAAAAATCAAGAAAAGTGGGATAGCTTGTAAAAGGGGTAACCATAAAAAAGTTAGAAAATTTTCGAAGTTATGAACAAAGTGGCAAGGGTACCAACTTTGGAAGATCATAACTCCTAAACCACAAGGCCATTTTTCCCCATCCAAAGCTAGATTTGTAACCCTCAGTACCCTCTACAAAAGCTTAGAACTGACCTCCTTCCAAATTCATCATGGATTTTGAGTTATGGAATTATCAAAATCACAAAAAGTGGAAATGTCACTTTTTTCCAACACTTAGTGAAATTTTCACTAAGTTAGAATCTGCCTTCACCTTTTTCCAAATGTAGGGGGATTTTTCACTTGGATCCAAAAGGTATCAAAACCAAATATGATCAAACAGTTGTTGTATCATATGAGGGCTTTCCAAAATGGCAAGAACATCACCAAATTCCACTTGGGCCATGAGATATGACATTGGCAATATGCCTTGCTGAAAACTGCCAAGGCTAGGCATAATTTTGCATTTTTGCTCGATTTGGCAAAATCAGATAATTCCAAGCCTTGTCATCACTTTGGACACATCTGAGGATCAAATCTAAAGGGGACAAACACTGAGCCAAGCCTCCAAAGTCCTTGGAACAAGAAGTAGCATGCCAAACCTAGAATTGCCTAAAAGAGGGACAAGACTCCAATTTTGGATTGGAGCATTCAATACATACACCAAGGTAGCATGAACTGACACATTTGCAACTGAATTTAGTCAAGACTTATCCAAGACCAAGGGAACCACAACCCTGTGCCCTAACCTCTAGTCAATGGCTAGAGGAGACTTGGATTCTCATTGCTCAACATTGGCCAAACCTCTGTTGCAGTTGCCATTCACTATTGATCCTAAAACAAACTTGCTCTACGATAAATAGAGCTCATTTGTGCTCAGTTTGAGTACACCAAAGCCATTAAACAGATGTTTTCCTCAAAATCCCTATCTTTAGGCCAAAATGCCTTCTTTAGCAAGGTAACTCTGAGTTTTTGAGTTAGAGAGCATTTCCATCACAACTCATGATCCTAACACCTCATAAACATCATATGTAGGTGATCCAAACTATCAAAAGTGACCTGTAACACCAAAATGACAAAGTCACCTCTCAAAACCTCAAAATAGGCCTTTTGTGCATTTTTCAAGCCGTTTCTTGATTCATTCACTTTCCAAACCAGATAAAACCTCAAACACACTCCAAATAACATCCTTGAACTGTCCCAAATGGTTCCCCCCATCTGGAACACCATTTGAGAGAGTTGCTATTTTGGTCATTTTAACCCCTTTTGCAAGAAAGGGCCAGTTTGTGTTTTTGCAGGTTCGAGCTGATTCCAACCATCCTAAAACCTTCTAAGGGATCATTTGAGAGTGTCCAAAGCATCAAACCATTTCTGGAACAAGAAGTTTGGCAGATTGCACAGAAAACTCCAAAAGCTCAAAAAGAGGTAAGCATCATGACTTGAACTTTCCAAAATATGCATTGCTTTGAAGTCCACTGATCATACACACCTCATACATGTTATATATGTTGTGTTTGAACCAATTCATCATGTAATTCATGTCTGTATCAAAGTGTAGCATAGAAAATGCAATTATAGGCCTTTTTCAAAACCACTATTGGATTTTGAGGAGGGAGTATGATCTGAAAAAAATACCACCACCATTGGATTCCTTGTGAAATTCTAGGCCAGATGCATATAAATTTTGTCCCCAACCATGGAGAAATGAGAAAGTTATGGACCTTCTCGTTTTTTGGCAAAACTTGCCTTGCCTTGCCTTGGCCAGGCCTAGAAAACAAGGCAAGCCTTGTATATTTGTGGTTTCACTTCAAACAATGGATGTATCACCACCCCAGTGGTAAGGCGCACGCCCTATAACCTTGAGGTCGTGGGTTCAAACCCCACCCATGCCATTTTTTGTTTTTTCACATTTTTGCTATTTTTCCAATATTTTCATGTTTTGTTAATTAATTGGGAAATTAATAACTCTTTCAATTTTAATTATTTTTGATTGGTTCTTTTTGAAAAAAATCAAAAAAATGTTGAAATATTTTATTCCACAAAAAAATTAAGTTTATATTATTTATTTAATATAATTAGTATTTTTGTGAATAAATTCCTTTTTTATGTTCTTAAACATTTTAAAAGTGAATATTTACTTTGAAAATCAAAACCAAGTGAGTTTTAATTCATCTTGTGATTAATCCCTCATTTCTCAAACCTTAAACAAAAATCACAAATCGTTTATTCAAACTTCTTTGGTATTTTATTTGATTTTCTTTAAATATTTACTTTTAAAGAATAACAAATTACGGTTTCTTTGATTTTCACCCTCATCAAACAATTTCAAACACTTTGGGCCTCTAATAGAGTGTAAGACCCAATCCTTTGTAAATACAAACCTATTTTGGGCCTCACTTATTGTATAAGTCCCGTTGTATTTCAAAAAGTTCGACGCTATCATCGTCTGTTGAAAAACAAACCCTGGGCCTCTCCTCGAGCTATAAGACCCATTCAAAATTATTCTTGGGCCTCTATTAGAGTGTAAGACCCAACCCCCTTTTAAAACCAAACCATTTTGGGCCTCAATGCATTGTATAAGACCCACCGCATTTTCAAAAATCTCGGTGCGATAGCCATTTTCAACAAATGACCCTGGGCCTCTCCTTGAGCTGTAAGCCCCACCACTTGTACAAAAAAAATCTTTTGGGCCTCTATTAGAGTGTAAGACCCAATCCCCTTTTAACCAAAACTTTTTGGGCCTCAGTCACTTGTATAAGTCCCTCTGTACAAAACGACAGTGCGGTCACTGATAAACCTTGGGTCTCTCCTTGAGCTGTAAGCCCCAACATCTTTTCAAAATACTTTCTCCTTTTAATTTTGAATATACTGTTGTTTTCAATCTTTCTTTGTTGAACAACTAACCAAACAACAAGGAAGCTCTACAACCGAGTAAGTGTTTATATGCTTTCTTTACCCGCTTACATATACATATAACTGTATTGTGGGGCTGTTCATTGTAAGTATTCTTTCATAAACTCATATCAACTGTGTAATACTAGTATAGATATTTAGAGTTTCCCCGGAAACTACGTCTAGCGCTTAGCCCTGTTGATCACTCTTAAATAGACAAAACTAGATCCCTATAGGATTACCAGATACAGTCTTCCCTCCTCTTGGGGTTAAACAATATGGAGATGTGAAAGGCAGATTCTTTTTGAACCCTTTCTCAGACTGACACCTTTAGAAGTTGTCAAAGAGACTCTACTCCCCAGAGATGATCTTTTATCCGTGAATGGCATCTCTTGAGTTTCTTCCAAATTCTCGAACTTTACTGGCTTGATCTATTCTCGGTGAATAGGATGTCTTGAACTTCTCGGGGTTTGGGGACCCACAGGCTTCCTAAAAGCATCCCCGCCTCCTCTTGGGCGTTGTACAAGGACCCTACAGCTTCTTAGAAGTATTCACAACCTCCTCTTAGGCTTCGTATAAGGATTCTTCCTTCGGGAAGAGAGCCTCCTCTTGGACTTCGTACAAATTGTCCCTTGGCATCTTAAAAGTTTCCAGCCTCCTCTTGGGCTTCGTACAAATTGTCCCGACGACCTCCTAGAGGTATAGGAACATAAATTAGTCATCTTAATAGAACAGTCTTTCAAAGAGTCTAGATCTCTCTATCGTGAACGTACTACTACTGTTTCTTTAAGCATAGTACAAAAGATAAAACTCTAGACTTGGACAGCCTAATCTCCTTGAGTCTCGAAGGAATTCTCAAGTAGGGAAAAACACCAGTAGACTCGGACAGTCTCCAATACCCTCTGGATTCCCCATTTCCTTAAAGAACAGGAAATAACCTTGATCCTTTGATCAATCCCAAAGCATAGCCTTACCTTTAATCAGTCTCTTTATAAGAACTGATTTTCTCTTTTAACCAACCTACTAGACCTGTCACTCAACTAAAACAGCAATCCTTTTAGCCTCCATCTCGGGCTTCGTACAAGATACAAAAAGACTCTCTTGTTGAGTCATCCTTTTAGCCTCCATCTCGGGCTTCGTACGAGATACAAAAACTCTCTCTTGTTGAGTATAAAAGACGCTCTTGTTGAGTCAACCTTTAGCCTCCGTCTTGGGCTTCGTACAAGACACATCTAAAAGCACTCTCTTGTTGAGTCAACCCTTTTAGCCTCTCTCTCGGGCTTCGTACGAGACACACAAAAGCATCCTCTTGTTGGGACAATAGCCTCCTCTTAGGATTTGTATAAGAAAACCCCGGTTGAGTCAATCAACCTTTTAACATCAAAATTGTGCCTCGTTCACAGGACACAAACATCAACAACTCCTATTATCTAATTGCTGTAAGCGGCAAGCCTCTGGATTTTTTACATCCACGTCACTGTCCCTCTTTTAGCATGAGAAATTCCTAAGGAAAGATAGCATTGCTCTACACTGAGTTAAAGTCTTCTCCTTCAGGTTAAAACCCCCTATAAAGGAAATTATGGCATTGCTAGGACTCGCATATCCCGGTTAAAGTAATCCTCCTTTATAGTCAGTCACCCAACAGTTGTGACAAACAGACCCCCTTTAGAGATGACAAATTCTCTCTAAAGACAACAACATTTTAGCTTCACATCTTGGGCTTCGAACAAGATACAAATAAACCCTTCAGCTTCACGTTTTGGGCTTTGAACAAGATATAAACCACCTTTTCAGCTTCACGTCTTGGGCTTTGAACAAGACACAAAAACACCATTTCCTCCCATAGAATAGGAGGAACTACGATCGCTCTGATTTCCCTTTTTCGGTAAACGGGAATACGTAGGCATAAGATTGAAAGAAAAATCTTAGCGAGCACACTAATCCAAAGCCCCAAATCCCGTACCTTCACATATCAAACGAAAGGCATCAGTCCTAAACCTCCCACCAATCACCCAGGCACTATTTTAACAAAATAACTTAAGAGAGACCCACAATCTCAATAGCTTCTGTAAACCAACAGTCATCTGTTTAAACTCAGTATGCAAGCAGGGTTAATTGGAGACATCTATTTCCCTTCCTTCATCAGCTTCAATAGGATAAAAAATGAATCGAATTGTAGTACCTTAAAGCGATAGTGCTTCGCAACCATGCAAAAATTCGTGCTACAGAGGAATGGCGACTTCACTGGGGAATTTGTATGCGAGATCTTGTTCTCTCCCCATCTCTTAAGTAGAAACCTTGAAAAGTGCCACAGAAGAGTGGCACCTACCGTGGGGCCCTTCTTTCTTTCCTTCTTACTTTTTTTGGGGATTTCACTGGGATAGGACTTCTTTTGACTTCACTAGGATCTTAGGTCAAAACCTTTAAAGTTGGGAAGGTACCACAGAATGACGACTCCGCCGGGGAGCCATTTTTGTCAGGAACATAGGATCCATAGCTCTTTAAAGTCTAGGACTTTAGGACAAATATATATACTACTTTTCCTAATTGATATATGTGTTTATTTTTCTGCTAATGGGAATGCGTGTGATGCCGCATGTGGAAAGATTGAGTATACACCTAGGAAAAACCTCTTTTAGTAGTGCGGAAACTATTGGAAATGGTTGTCACGCGATACTACCCTCTTCTGATGGTTCTTCGAAAAACATCACCTAGCACGGTTCCCGGCCCGCTGGTGTTTTCTCGACAAGAACTGATGATGTTGAGAGACAGGTACAAAAATCACTAGTATAAATCTTTGGGGGGGGGGGGGGGGGGGTAGAGCCTTGACTTCATGACACCGACCCTTTGACCCCGTGTTTTTTATGTTTTTGTGTGCTGCATTCATACATTCATCTAAAAAACATTGCATTAAAGAAAAACTTCTCTTCTAGTCTTTCTTTTTCAAAACTAAACTAAGACAATGATTGCAAATGTCAGAGAAAAATATTGCGCTCATAGACTTCGGTAGAAGGAGAACTCCTAAGTATACCTTTAGGGTTCCAAAACTAGAGGATTTAAGAAGATTAACGAGGATGATCACTAACCCTGAAGCTTTCAGAGCCAAGTACGGAGGTCTGCTACCTCTGTTAAGAGTCTATATGATTGAAGGAATCATTGAGGCACTCATTCAGTTTTACGATCTAGTCTATCACTGTTTCACATTCCCGGATTACCAGCTCGCACCAACGCTGGAGGAGTATTCTCACCTAACCGATCTACACATTACTGATCAAGCTCCATTTTCTGGACTGGAATAAATTCCAAAGGATCAGACCATTGCAAGAGCAATTTATTTGGATGAGTCAGAAGTCAAGACTCACATGACCATTAAGGGTGGGCTCTCAGGTTTGCTAGCCCAGTTCCTGACAAAGAAGGCTCTGTACTTTGCTAGTATAGGGAACATGACTGCTTTTGAAAGCATCTTTGTCTTACTCACCTACGGGTTATTTCTATTTCCCAACATTAATAGCTTCGTCGACATCAACGCCATTAAGGTTTTTCTCATTGGAAACCCTGTGCCAACTTTGCTCGCGGACACGTATCATTCTGTACACTTAGGGAATTTGTACAGCGGAGGGATGATCACGTGTTGTGTACCCCTGTTATATAAATGGTTTATCCCCCATTTTCCTAAGTCTGCTGCTTTTTGGGATCATAAGAGTGCTTTGCGTTGGTCGCAGAAGATCATGTCTCTCACCAACTCTGATAGAGATTGGTGCAATAGGATTTATGACAGGATCAAGATCATTGACCATTGTGGAAACTTCCCCAGCGTACCCCTCATAGGAACTAAAGGAGGAATCAACTACCATCCAGTATTGGTTCGTCGTCAATTTGGATACCCGATGAGGCATGTCCCGCGTAATGCTCATCTGGAGGGTCTTTTCTTCAAAGAAGGAGAAAATGACAGGGCACTAAAGATGGAAATAGTGCATGCTTGGAAACATGTTCATAAGAAAGGACGAGAGTCTCTAGAAAAACCGGACTGTGTCTCGGTGGAGCCTTATCTCCACTGGGTACAAACTAGAGCTCTCAAGCTAAAGATGCCTTATCCTCGTCACGGAGTTCTTCCGCATAGGGAATCTGTCATGTACTTCATGACTGAAACGGAAAAACTTCAGGTTACTCTCAACAAATTTCAACAGGAGAGGAGGTCTTGGAAGAACAAATACCGCACCCTCAATGTAGAGTGTGCCAAAATACAGCAACTGCAGAAAGATAAGGATGCTCTGATCGAGATTTTAGAGCAACATGTTGTGGATAATCAGGATGACCAAAGGAATTTGCTCGTTCCTTTCACTTGGAAAACGATGTGAGGGATATCCTTCTAGCTATCTTGTTTTAATGATGTCAACAAACATAATAGATTGTAATTTGAGCGGTATCACTTCACGTGTCGGGCATATAGCGTCTTACCGTTATTGGTCATGTGTCTAGATGCATAGGATCTTGTTCTCTCCAAAAATAAAGGTTAACTATTGTTTTAGTTGTGTCTAGCTTGTATGTTTGACCTTGGTCTGGTAAAAATGTTCAAAAAATGGAATTTCCTGAAAAATCTGCACTTCATGCGCTGACCCTTAAAGTTCATGCGCTAACCCCAAAATTCATGCGCTAACCTCCAAAACTTGCGGGTAAGCGTACAAACCTGAGGACTCAAAATTCGTATCTTATACGTTGACGCATGGATACTGGAGGTCGACGCATGACCTTTATTTTTGCATTTTTTCACTTAATTTCTGTTCTGTTATTTTTCTGTTATTATTTTTGTTGGTCATATTTATCATATAAATAGTTTTGGTCTTCATTTTTCATAATAACAAGAAACGTGAAAAATATATGTCATTTCTCTCTTCATCTTCGTCTTCCTCATTGTGTAAACAAACAATCACACATAATCATCTTTGTTTGTGTCGCCCATTGATCGAAGTGATAACGTTCAGAATTTAGGAAGTGTAATCTTCATCTTCTGGGTTGAGAGTTTGGCAGGTGTTTCTTGAATAAAACCAGTTGGGTTTGTCCTCCAAGAATCGAAGAGATTTTGGGGGTTTTTGTAAAAACTGTTCATTCTACAGGGATTCGGCTGGGCGAAGGTAACCGAAAATTGGCGCAACTATTTCGGTTTAGTAGCTGTAATCAGAGGATCGTAGAAGAAGGTTTGGGTTCGAATTCTTGGAAGATTTCAATTGACCGAGTGAAGGTAACTGAAGAACGGTGTTTTCTTTTGGTTTAGTAGCGTGGGACGGTAATTGAATCAACCATATTCGGAGCACTTGATTCATCTTGAATCAAGGGAAGAGAAAATTCTGCATCAACGATTGAAGACGTTCGGGGTTTGAATGTTCGTAGTTTTCTCTTGTAATAAACAATTTGCAACAACTACATATATATATATATATATATATATATATATATATATATATATATATATATATATATATATATATCTCAATTCCTTTTGTGGAGTTGGGCGCAGACGTACCCAAAGCGAGGACGATTGGGGAACTGCCTAATCAAATCTCGTTTGTTCTCTCTTTCCCTTAACTCTTTTACATTTCAGAATTGTTCGAATTTGTGAAGTAGAAAACTATTGAAATTTCTGTTGTAGAATAATTGTACGCTGATAAACTGTTTTGTAAAATCGATACAATTCATTGAATTGTGTTTTGGAGCAGCTGTACATTATTCTCCATAGAAATTCTGCACTTAGTGTGTTTACGCACACTAGGTGTTTGATAATTTGTTTCCAAGCAAAATTCGAACACATAGCTTTATATTGCTTATAAATTAACCTCATTGGATTGAAATAAACATCAAGCAAGTGATAATTTGTTATCTGCGTTTTTAAGTGTAGTAATTCAAAACTGTATTTTTCTCTTTCGTACTCATCCGTGATATATTCGTGCATATCCGATCCTTTTGGTAGAAGGTTCGTTGTAGGCGTTCTATCCAGTGGTAGCTTCCATTAAACAATTTTTTAAAACAGAATTTTTGTAGACTATTTGCGTGTAAAACTCAAGGGATCTATTCAACCCCCCCTTCTAGATCCATAGCCATCGTCTAACAAGTGGTATCACGAGCTCCAGTTTATTCTGGTGCTTCGGTAAAACTTCTTGGATCATGGCGAACGAACCTAAGGGGGCTTATAATAGAGCTCCAGTTTTTACAGGTGAAAACTACAGCTACTGGAAGGATTGTATGCGCATCCATATTAACTCCATAGATCGGAAGGTTTGGAACGTTATTTTAAACGGTCCATGCAAATTACTATGACTAACGCGGAAGGCGTTGTCGTTCCTAAACCCGAAGCTCAATGGACTGAGGAGGACGAGAAAAAGTACAACTATGATTGGAAGGCTAGTAATATGATCATTTCCTCCTTGGGAGTTGATGAGTATTATCGAGTCTCCCATTGTGAAACGGCCAAAGCTATGTGGGATGCCTTACAAGTAGCCCACGAAGGCACTAATGATGTTAAGATGGCTCGTATTAATACACTAACGCAAAAGTTTGATTTGTTTTACATGAAGCAAGGGGAAACCATTGCGGATATGCAAAAACGATTCACTCACATTATCAACAAATTGCATGTTCTTGGTAAACCAATTCCAAATGAGGTTTCTACTAACAAAATTCTGAGGTGTCTTAACAGGGAATGGCAACCGAAGGTTACCGCTATCAAGGAGGCCAATGATCTTGCTACACTAGACCTCACAACACTCTTTGGTAAACTCGATGAGCATGAGCAAGTGCTCATTAGCTTGGATAAACATGAAAAGAGTATAAAGAAAGAGAAGGCAAAAGATACGGAGAAGAAGTAGATAGCTCTTAAGGCTTCTTGTTCAAAGTCCACACATCAAGAGCTAAGTGATGATGAAGCCAAAAATGACAAAGATGAAGAATCCGGTGATGATATGAGCTTATTTTTGAAGAGATACAATAGATATATTCGTAAGAATGATATTCAGCACTCGGACAGAAATCTATTCAAGTTCAGGAAGCAATCTAGAAGTGAAGGAAATAAAAATGGCAAGGTAAAAGGGACGTGCTACAACTGTGGAAAACCCGGGCACTACAAGCCGGATTGTCCATCCCTAAAGAAAGACAAAGATAAGGATAATGACAAGAGTCGCTTAAACAAAAAGTCCAACAAGTCTCGACGAGCATACATCGCTTGGGAAAGCGATAGTGAGTCGGAGAAAGATGATTCCTCAAGTGACGAAAGTGAATCCGTCAACCTTTGTCTTATGGCACGTCACAACAAAGCAAAAGAGGTACAAAGTCTTGAGACCACCGAAGGAAGATGGGTTCTGGATAGTGGCTGCTCAAGACATGTGACCGGAGACATATCTCTTTTCATCGACTTTGTGGCAAAGAAAAAGGGGTTTGTCACCTACGGAGATAACAACAAGGGGCAGATTCTCGGCAAAGGTAGTATAGGTAACCCCTCATCTACTACTATCTCTGATGTACTTCTTGTGGAAGGCCTTAGACACAACCTTTTAAGCATTAGTCAACTATGTGACAAAAATTATAAAGTCTCTTTTTCAAAGGATTGTTGCGTAGTTGAAGATAGTGACAAAAAGAATGTGTTTAAGGGCTTGATGGTGAACAATGTCTATATGCTTGACTTAAACGAGGTATCATTGGATGGAGACAAGTGTTTGGTCACTATGAATGAAGATTCATGGTTGTGGCATAGACGCTTGGCTCATATCAACTTTGATTTGCTTAACAAAATTGTCTCTAAAGACCTAGTCATCGGTTTGCCCAAAATTAAATTCACAAAGGATCATCTTTGTGATGCGTGCCAAATGGGGAAGCAAACAAGGATCTCTTTTAAATCTAAAAACATTGTTTCAACTATGAGACTCCTTGAGCTCCTCCATATGGACCTCTTTGGACCATCTAGGGTTAAAAGCCTAGGTGGTAACTATTATGGGTTTGTTATAGTCGATGATTTTTCTAGGTTTTGCTGGACAATTTTCTTAGCAAATAAGAGTGATACCTTTTCGGCCTTTGAACGATTTGCTAAGTTATCTCAGAACAAGTTAAACACAAACATTGGGTTAATCAGAAGTGACCATGGTGGTGAGTTTGAAAATCATTTATTTGAAGCATTTTGTGATTCCAACGGAATTGATCATAATTTTTCCGCACCACGCACCCCTCAACAAAATGGGGTAGTGGAACGTAAAAATAGAGTTTTGGAAGAACTTGGAAGGACTATGATCAATGATAGTGGATTACCAAAATACTTTTGGGCCGACGCCATAAGTACGGCTTGTTATGTTTTGAATAGGGTGCTCATCCGGCCTATTCTAAACAAGACACCGTATGAGCTTTTAAAAGGGCGTAAGCCAAACATCTCTCACCTTCATGTATTTGGTTGCAAATGCTATGTGTTAAACAATGGGAAAGAGACTCTCGGCAAATTTGATGCCAAGCCTGATGAGGGTATTTTTCTTGGATACTCTCAGTCAAGTAAAGCGTATAGAATTTATAATAAGAGGTTACGTGTAGTTGAAGAGTCAGTTCATGTTACTTTTGACGAGTCTTATCCGAGAAATGCAGGAGAAGGTAGTTCTTTTCATGGTGCAGGTGTACCTACTGAAGACATACTCAAAGACACTGATAAGGGAATTGATCAGCCTGAAGCAGTGCGTATTGAGGAGGAAAAGGATCACCAACCAATGAAAAGTGAGGATGATCATCATGCTAATAAAGATGAACTTACTCTAGCTTGGAAGTCTTCAAAAGACCATCCAATTGACAACATTCTCGGTGATATCTCTAAGGGATTTGATGCAGGGGGAGTTTGAAATGAGCATGATGGGGGAGCTCAACTATTTCCTCGGATTGCAAATCAAACAACTTGAAGAGGGCACATTCGTGAGTCAAACGAAATATTGTCTTGAGTTATTAAAACGTTTTGATATGCTGAACTGCAAAGCAATAGATACTCCTATGCCTACAAGTCCTAATCTCGATCGTGACGAAAAGGGTAAGGATGTTGAGGTAAAGAAGTACCGAGGTATGATAGGGTCTCTTCTTTATCTTACCGCATCACGTCCCGATATAATGTTTAGTGTATGCATGTGTGCGAGGTATCAGGCACATCCCAAGGAATCCCACCTGAAGGTAGTTAAGCGCATACTTCGATACCTCTCTGGTACTCCAAAGTATGGGCTGTGGTATTCCAAAGGTAGTGTTTGTTCCTTAGTTGGCTACTCCGACTCCGACTTTGCCGGGTGCAAGTTGGATAGGAAAAGTACTAGTGGCACGTGTCACCTTTTCGCAAACTCCTTGGTGAGTTGGCACAGCAAGAAATAGGTTTCCGTTGCTTTGTCAACAGCTGAGGCGAAATACGTTGCTGCCGGTAGTTGTTGTGCTCAAGTCCTATGGCTTAAACAACAATTACTTGATTTTAATTTAAAACTTGAACGTATTCCAATTTTATGCAATAACACTAGTGCGATTAATCTAACTAAGAACCCTGTACTACATTCACGCACCAAGCATATCGAAATACGCCATCATTTTCTTAGGGATCATGTAGAGAAAGGTGATGTTATTTTTGAGCATGTTGACACTAAGAATCAACTTGCTGATATTTTCACAAAACCATTAGCTACAGAGCCTTTCTTTCACATCCGTAGGGAACTTGGCATTCTCGATATCTCGGATCGTGCATAACATCCTTTAGAATAGTGATCTTCACATATATATATATATATATATATATATATATATATATATATATATATACATGCTTGTTTATTTCTTTAACTAACAATGCAAAGAGATACTTAGCCATATGTGAGGGATCTCACTGTCATGATGTTCAAGGTAATATCGTTCCAACTTATAGAGGTTTATCAACATCTTGTGCCATGTTACTTACTCTAATCTTGATGTTTATTTCATTTTGAGCACTTATCATTCATGTGAATGTTTGGTTCTGTTTGTGTATATGTGTATTTATCTGGTTGGAACAAAATTTTTGCAAAATTTCACTTTTATAGGTCCATGCGTCGACGCATAGATTCATGCGTTGACCTATTAAACCTTCGGGATAGCGCATAACCACATGTTCAGTCTCTTTTTAAATTTTCAAGAATCATGCGCCGACGCACAGGTTCACAGGTCGACGCATAAATGAACCGTTCAGAATTCTTCTTTACTGGGTTGCGTGCGCCGACCTAGTGGTGTTTACTTTCCCTACATTTTCTCATTGCACATTAATATATGATTATTGCATGTCATCTCATTAGTCTTTGTGGTCAATCTCTCCCTATCCTTCTCCTTTAAACCTCATCAATCTCAATTACTCTCCACTAAATCCTCATCAAAACCCTAATAAAAGGGAGGGAACACCAAGAGAAAATTCTCTATATATTTGCTGCAAGGTCTTCAAAGTGTTTCACACATCTCCTCTTCCATCTCTGCAAAAATCTAGTGCGATAATCTTTCTTCAACTCTTCTTCAACCATGGCTTCCAGAAGAAATCCTGGTACAACGGGAACAAGAGGATCAACTTCACAACCAGCACCAACCAGAGCATCATCCTCACACCGGGTAACGTTTGAATCTTTAATTTCTGAAAGGCTAGCTACTCCTTTTGGGGAATTATTCTCTAACCGGGCTGTTATAAGACAACATGGGTTTTATCCTCTGATGGGTCCAGATTTTCACATTCCTGAAATTTCTGAACTCATAAACTTTCAAAATCTGAATGAATTTGTAGAATGTGATGACAAGTATAGTGAAGATTTGACTCGGTTGTTCTATTGTGGGATGAAGGGAAAATTTCGTGGGGCTGAATTTAAATTCTCTATAAATAATGCAGAATTTCAGGTGACAAACGATGTATGGTCTACATTGTTTATTTTGGACACTGATGATACTCTCCCAAAGGTTACTGATAAAACCTTTGTTCAGGACTATGAATTCAAAACTGCTCTGAATTCAATGTTGAGGGAACCATATCCAGCTGAGTTTGTGGCAAGTGAAGTATTTCCTAAGAGTGTCACTACTGGTAATTTAAAATTTGAAGAACGTATTCTTCAGTGGATTGTTGCTCGCATCTTGAGGCCTAAGAAAGGAGGCTACTCAAGAGTTGAACAAGCAGAGGTGCATCTTATATATATCCTGAAGAATAAGATCAAAATTAATTGGCCTTATTATTTTGCTTATAGGATGTTCACAACTCGTAGCTCCAACAAATTTCTGGCACTTGGTTATGCATCTGCTGTGGCAAATTTTTTGAATCACTTTGACATTCCTATTCCACAGATTTGTCATATTCATATTACTGCTGAACAACAGTTTCTGGCCAGAACCTTGTCCATGATGGGTTACCATTGGCAGCCACATGAGCGCAGGTTCATCCATCGACAAAGAGCTACCCATCCTGAACATAATGAACCTGTTCACCTTGAAGCAAGTGAGGATGAAGGTAGTCAAGGTAATGCAAATCAAGTTGGTAATGATGAAAATGTGGTGATGCAGGAAGATGTTGTTATGCAAGACAATGTGGCTGTAGAAGAAGAAGACAATGAGGCATGGATGGGCTATCAACTGGAAGCAACCTCTGACAATCAAGGCTGGGGTCAGTGGCAACAAAACTGCTGGACTAACCTTGGTACTGCGTATGTTCCTCCATCCTATGATGCAGACTATGAATGGCAGAATCCAGAAAATTCTCCTCCTCCAACTCCACCATTTCAGCATGATCAACAATCCTCTGATGAAATTCTAGCAAGGCTGATTGAGTTGTCTCTGCAACATCAAGAATTCCAAGCGCAACAGGAAACTCGATACCTGACTCAGCAGGAACAACTCACAAACTTGTCTAACCAAATATCGTCTCATGCCACCAACTTCAACAATTTCGCCAATGCAGCTATGAATAGGTTCAATCAAATGGATGCCAATCTGACTCAGCAAAATCTAAACTTGGCAAACAGCCTTGGTAACCTCAATAGCACATTGATTGAGCTCAACCTTCAACTCGAGGAATTTCCACCACCAAGTCAACACCATAGGGGACGAGGTTATTCGTTTAGGGGGAGGAGACCATAAACCTTAGGGCATTATGTTTAGTTGTGCGTGAATTTGTGTTTTGTGGTTTGATTTTTTTGTTATTTTGACATGTGCTACTGTTATGTTTAAACTTTTATGGAGTGAATGTTTTGCTTTTATCCCATTGTTCCGTATTTAATCATTACTTGTTTACATTAGCGGTATCATATGTGGATGCTGGTAAATGTTTTGTTGTTGCAAATATCTGATGATCCACTACATATTTTAGTATGCTATTTGACCACCGTCCTCTCTTCTTTTTGATGTTGTCAAAGGGGGAAAAGAATACAAGCAACATAAATGTTACTAATGTTACTAACCAGATGTCAAAGACAGGGGGAGCATTGATCATCTCAAATTACATCTCTCGTGACAATCAAGAAAGTGTTGCCATCATAAAAAAGGGGGAGTATGTGAGGGATATCCTTCTAGCTATCTTGTTTTAATGATGTCAACAAACATATTAGATTATAATTTGAGCGGTATCACTTCACGTGTCGGGCATATAGCGTCTTACCGTTATTGGTCATGTGTCTAGATGCATAGGATCTTGTTCTCTCCAAAAATAAAGGTCCATTATTGTTTTAGTAGTGTCTAGCATGTATGTTTGACCTTGGTCTGGTAAAAATGTTCAAAAAATGGAATTTCCTGAAAAATCAGCACTTCATGCGCTGACCCTTAAAGTTCATGCTCCAACCCCAAAATTCATGCGCTAACCTCCAAAACTTGCGGGTAAGCGCACAAACCTGAGGACTCAAAATTCGTATCTTATGCGTCGACGCATGGATACTGGAGGTCGACGCATGACCTTTATTTTTGCATTTTTTCACTTAATTTCTATTCTGTTATTTTTCTGTTATTATTTTTGTTGGTCATATTTTTCATATAAATAGTTTTGGTCTTCGTTTTTCATAATAACAAGAAACGTGAAAAATATATGTCATTTCTCTCTTCATCTTCATCTTCCTCATTGTGTAAACAAACAATCACACATAATCATCTTTGTTTGTGTCGTCCATTGATCGAAGTGATAACGTTCAGAATTTAGGAAGTGTAATCTTCATCTTCTGGGTTGAGAGTTTGGCAGGTGTTTCTTGAATCAAACCAGTTGGGTTTGTCCTCCAAGAATCGAAGAGATTTTGGGGGGTTTTTGTATAAACTGTTCATTCTACAGGGATTCGGCTGGGCGAAGGTAACCGGAAATTGGCGCAACTATTTCGGTTTAGTAGCTGTAATCAGAGAATCGTAGAAGAAGGTTTGGGTTCGAATTCTTGGAAGATTTCAATTGACCGAGTGAAGGTAACTGAAGAACGGTGTTTTCTTTCGGTTTAGTAGCGTGGGACGGTAATTGAATCAACCATATTCGGAGCACTTGATTCATCTTGAATCAAGGGAAGAGAAAATTATGCATCAACGATTGAAGACGTTCGGGGTTTGAATGTTCATAGTTTTCTCTTGTAATAAACAATTTGCAACAACTACATATATATATATATATATATATATATATATATATATATATATATCTCAATTCCTTTTGTGGAGTTGGGGGCAGACGTACCCAAAGCGAGGACGATTGGGGAACTGCCTAATCAAATCTCGTTTGTTCTCTCTTTCCCTTAACTCTTTTACATTTCAGAATTGTTCGAATTTGTGAAGTAGAAAACTATTGAAATTTCTGTTGTAGAATAATTGTACGCTGATAAACTGTTTTGTTAAATCAATACAATTCATTGAATTGTGTTTTGGAGCAGCTGTACATTATTCTCCATAGAAATTCTGCACTTAGTGTGTTTACGCACACTAGGTGTTTGATAATTTGTTTCCAAGCAAAATTCGAACACATAGCTTTATATTGCTTATCAATTAACCTCATTGGATTGAAATAAACATCAAGCAAGTGATAATTTGTTGTCTGCGTTTTTAAGTGTAGTAATTCAAAACTGTATTTTTCTCTTTCGTACTCATCCGTGATATATTCGTGCATATCCGATCCTTTCGGTAGAAGGTTAGTTGTAGACGTTCTATCCAGTGGTAGCTTCCGTTAAACAATTTTTTAAAACAGAATTTTTGTAGACTATTTGCGTGTAAAACTCAAGGGATCTATTCAACCCCCCCTTCTAGATCCATAGCCATCGTCTAACAAAGGAATGACAACCCGACAACGGCCCAAGAGCCCCGGTCCAAGAAAAGGAAAGTACCAGAATCCGCACCCGGTCTCTCCCCAGAGAGGACTCGGGACCCCTTAGCTTAGGTTTCTGTTTTCGAACCTTGTAATCTACTGTATTTCTATTTTCGCAATCCTTTGAATTCAATAAAACGGGGTTTCCCCACTGTTTGATATTTGCAATCTAATTGTCGAAGTTTATTTTGATTAAACCAGAAAAAAAAATTAATGTAATCATTGCATTCATCATTCTCACGTCACGTATTCTTCTTACCTACGAATCTCACGTTTGTGTCTCAGTTCTAGAGTCAAACTGTCTCATTCGTACAATACTTGGGACAATCGTCAGAAAAAGATGGATGATCTCGAGGAAGAGAACAGAGAGTTGAGAGAAGAGATCGACGCTCTGAGAGAGGATATGAGAAAGCTTCGTAACGACATGCAAGCCATGGCAGAAGCTCAGCTACAAAGGACTGTGATCTCGGAGATCACCTCAACGCCCATAGTGGAAAAGTCTGATCCTAGGTACAAAATGCCGAAAGATCGTCCCTGGGGCATGCCACTTAACTATATCCCGGAAGGATATATCCCGTTGATCAATGAGGATCAGGGGACCGCAACAGGAACCGCTGGGCCTGAAGGTTACAAACTTCGGGAAAGCAAAGATGCCAGGGGCATGACAGCAACTCCTAAAGGTTACAAACTTCGGGAGGCACCGAGAGTCTCGGCCATAATGACTATACCACCACCCGTGGTACACACTGTCCCGGAAGGACAGATTCCACAAATACCTTCTGGGGGAAACGACAACATGTTCGAAAGAATGAATGAGTTCCATGAACAGTTCCTGGGAATGCAGAAAGAACTGCAGGCCCTTCGCGATCAGGATTTATTTGGAAAGCATGTCGCGGACCTCTGGTTGGTCCCCAATGTGAAAGTCCCGCACAAATTCCAGGTGCCCGACTTTGAAAAGTACAGGGGTAACTCTTTCCCTCAGAGTCACTTGGTGATGTACGCTCGGCGAATGTCAGCTCAGACAGAGAATCAGGATTTACTGATTCACTACTTTTAGGATAGTTTAACCGGTGCCGCACTAAAATGGTACATGGGTTTAAACCGTGCTACGATTAGCACTTTCAGAGATCTTGGCACTGCCTTCGTCCAACAATATAAATACAATCTGGACATGGCACCCGACAAAGATCAACTCAGATCAATGTCACAAAAGGATAAGGAAACCGTTAAGGAATACGCTCAGAGATGGCGTGAAATTGCCGCTCAAATTTGTCCACCTCTTGAGGAAAAAGAGATGACAAAGATCTTCTTAAAGACCTTAAGCTCGTTTTATTACGACAGAATGGTTGCCAGTGCGCCCAGTGACTTCACCGAGATGGTCGGTATGGGAGTTCGTCTTGAGGAAGCCATCCGAGAGGGACGTCTAGTCAAAGACACTAGATCATCAAGTAATACAAAGCGATACGGTAGTGCTCTCCCTAAGAAAAAAGAGCAAGATATTGGAAATATCTCTCTCGGAAAGCAAAGGCGACGTTATCAACCGGTAGCAGCTGTAACCCCTGCTATCAATCCTGCGCCTATTTCTACGTATCAACCTCAGGTTGCGCAGAGCCAACCTAATCAGCAAAGGACTCAACAGCCTCTTCAGCAGGCTCGTCCTCCATATAACAACAATCGTACAACGCGGCCACCAGGATTTGATCCTATACCCGTATTGTACGCAGAACTATTTCCGTTACTACTGGCTAAGGGGCATGTCCAGACTAAGTCCCCTCTTACAGTACCAGAAAATCCGCCTTTTTGGTTTAAGTTGGATCAGACTTGCCCTTACCATCAAGGAGGACCAGGGCATAACATAGAGAACTATCTCAATTTCAAATCCGACATAAAAAAGCTTGTTAGGAGCGGGGTCTTATCTTTCAAGGATATAAATCCTAATGTTCTCACAAACCCGTTGCCTCAACACGAGAAAGCTACGGTCAATTTGATAGAGGAAGAGACTAACAACGTCTATCAAATTCATGATGTACTCTTGTTAAGGACCATTCTGGTCAAGATGCATTGTAGACAGAGTGGATATGGCCAGGTGCTACCACGCAACTATGAACGTTGTAGAGTCTGTTCGGAAAGTAACCAAGGATGTTACCTTGTGCGAGCCGCTCTTCAGGGTCAGGTGGATCATAGAGAGATTCGCCCATATCCGGGTTCCGGACCAATCAACTGGGCGCCGAACTACCTCGCTGATCAAATTGAGGATGTTGTCGTAATCTCTGATCATCAACAGGCTAAGGATGTTTGTACCATCATCCCTCTACTTGACGAATCGAGAGTTCCCAACCAGGAACGGGTCGAAATTGCTTACGATGGTCGGAAAAATCAGAAGGCTCCCATAGTCATCTATCTACCGGGACCATTACCATATGAATCAACTAAGGGTATCCCCTACAAATACGCTGCAACAACAGTCGAGAATGGAAAGGAAATTCCATTACCCTCCGTCGTGAATATTGCAGACATCAGTCGAGTAACACGTAGTGGTCGAATCTTCAACCGAGGAGTTGGATAACTTAACAAAGAAAAGGAACCTCAGACAGAAGTTCCCAATCCACCTGTCGGTCGATCCAGTAATCCCAACCTTTCGAAAAATGATGATGAGATGCTAAAGCTCAAACAAAGGAGTGAATACAACATTGTTGATCAATTATTACAAACTCCTTCAAAGATCTCTGTGCTGTCACTTTTACTCAGTTCAGAAGCGCACAGGGAGGCTCTACAGAAAGTCTTGGAGCAAGCCTTTGTGGAACAGGATGTAACAATCAGACAGTTCGATAACATTGTCTCTAACATCACTTCCTGTAATAACTTGGGATTTAGTGATGAGGAATTACCTGAAGAGGGTCGCCATCATAACATGGCGCTCAATATCACGGTCAGCTGCCAGGGCGATGCTTTAGCCAGCGTACTGGTAGACACAGGGTCAGCCCTGAATGTTATGCCGAAGTCCACTTTGATGCAATTATCCTTCAAAGGACCCCCGATGAAAACCAGTGAGGTCGTCGTCAAAGCATTTGACGGGTCCAGAAAAATGGTTATCGGCGAAGTCGACCTTCCCATAACTATTGGTCCTCACACTTTCCAAGTCGCTTTCCAGGTCATGGACATCCGGGCAATGTACGGTCGTTTATTAGGAAGACCTTGGATACATCAGGCTGGGGCGGTCACCTCGACCCTCCACCAAAAGTTAAAGTTCGTAAAGAACGATCAATTCGTCACGGTTTATGGAGAACAAGGCTTGATCGTGAGTAACTTATCATCATATACTGGTATAGAACCCAAGGAGGTTATTGGAACTCAGTTCCAAGCACTGTCGGTGAGCAAGGACAATCAATTCGAAGAGGGAACTTCCATTTCCTCATACAAAGATCCTATCAAAGCGGTCGAGAGCACCGATACAATAGGATGAGGACATCTAGTCATTCCTACCGACAATAAAACAAAGAAGGGTCTTGGTTTTTCTGCAACCTGTACCCAGACAACTACTACCAGCAATGAAAGTCTTCATCCCATTCCAGACTTCTTCCACAGTGGAGGTTTCCTTCACCCAGTGACTCAAGACGTGCATACCATCAATAAAGATGATTCCTATGGAGGAACAATGGGAGTCCTATCTTAACAAGGATGATTATACGTCTCAGGAAGGGGTGCCTACGCCCTCTTGCTATCCCGCACAGAGTCCGAGATTTAGACCCAGGTCAGACGTCGAAATGATATACGGAGATTGTGATCTGGAAGGATGCCGTGCTCCGCCAAACTCATTAGAGGAGGACGCTCTGATGAAGGACAACTTTGACCACAACTATTATGGCCCGATGGATGGCCTGACCATGTGGCAGTCGTATCCAGGAGACTTGGGGCAAGAAAATCAGCCGAACAATGAAAATCAGCTGAGCATCATTGAAAAGAGTACCTGCGGCCCCATCATGTCATGGGATCAACAATCAGGTCATTCAGAAAACGTCCAGTGCGACGATGAATTTGCAACGTTTGCAGGACTTGAATTCGTCAACTATGCTTTTCTAGAGGCCAACGTCATCGAGAGAGATGACTCATCCAGTTCCACAGAAGTGTGGGACACCCTGGGACAACCAAGTGGGAAATACGACTATATGGTCAAGTACACTGCTCCCGAAAGCTCTCGTATCAGGCTCGAAGACATCCAGCCAACTGGATAGAGAGATCTACCTGAGAGCATAAATTTTATGCAAAATGCAACCGAGGAATCCTCCTACGACAACTCTTCCTGGGAGACAGATTCCAATGATCCAGCTCCACCAGAAATCAGCGTTATTTCTGAAGACAAATCAAGGAAGGTGCCAGACTTTGTGATTCACCGAGGAGTTCGCCACCAATGGGTTGCTGTCGATGTTCCGAAGATTGTTCATAAGTCAAAGTAATTGCCGTCTTTAACCTTTCACCCTGCCCAAGTGAAACGGATGTTTTGATAGGGCTCACTTTCTGTAAATTTCCCTCTTCGCTTCGCCCAAAGCGATAGAGTTTTGTTTTATAGGGCTGTAGGTTCAAGAATCGACTTGTTCATTAATAAAATAACGTCATTCTGTAATTTCCGCATTAATTGTTGTTTTCTCTTTTTGCTTTTATCAGAAAATGGTAATCCTAACAAACAACTCAATAATAAAAACAAGCAGTAGAAAAAAGAAATACACTGAACACACTCTTGCATTTCCGCTATCTCTTCTAAACACAAATCATACCGTCATGCAGATTGCTTGTTTTAAACCCCGTTGAAACATACGATCCGATGCCTTCTCCCAACTTTGAGTTCCCGGTATTTGGGGCTGAAGAAGAAAATGACGACGAAATTCCAGAAGAGATCTCCCGATTACTCAAACAGGAGTAAAGGTCCATTGAACCTCATAAAGAGCCGTTGGAAACGGTAAACTTAGGTTCGGAAAAAAGAGAGAAAAGAAATCAGGATTGGGGCACTGCTCAGTGCAACTGACAAAGAGGGTTTGGTAAAACTTCTCAAAGAATTCCCTGATGTATTCGCTTGGTCCTATCAGGATATGCCAGGGTTGGATACCAGCATCGTGGAACATCATTTACCGTTGAGATCGGAATGTCCGCCAGTAAAACAGAGGTTGAGACAGACTCATCCGGACATGGCCATCAAAATCAAAGAGGAGGTACAGAAACAGATTGACGCGGGTTTCCTCGCCACATCAGAATATCCTCAATGGTTAGCCAACATCGTACCCGTTCCCAAAAAGGACAGAAAAGTCAGAATGTGTGTAGATTACAGAGATCTAAACAAGGCTAGTCCAAAAGACGACTTTCCTTTACCACATATCGACATGCTGGTTGACGGTACAACAAAGTTCAAAATTTTCTCCTTCATGGATGGATTCTCGGGCTATAATCAAATAAAAATTGCGCCAAAAGACATGGAGAAAACTTCGTTCATTACCCCATGGGGTACCTTTTGTTACAAGGTGATGCCGTTCGGTTTGAAGAACGCCGGGGCAACCTATCAAAGGGCCATGACTACTCTTTTTCATGACATGATACACCAGGAAATCGAGGTATTTGTCGATGATATGATTGCAAAATCTAAGACAGAAGAGGAGTATGTGACCCATCTGTCAAAGCTATTTAAGCGGTTGAGAAATTACAAGCTCCGCTTGAATCCCAACAAGTACACCTTCGGTGTCGGTTCAGGAAAACTCTTAGGGTTCATCGTCAGCCAGAAAGGAATTGAGGTTGATCCTAACAAGGTCAAGGCCATTCGAGAAATGCCTTCTTCGAAAACTTAAAAACAAGTCAGAGGATTCCTGGGACGTTTGAGCTACATCTACAGATTCATATTCCTCATGACCGCGACGTGTGCGCCAATTTTCAAACTGCTCAAAAAGAATCGGGACTGCGTTTGGACAGAAGATTGCCAAACCGCCTTCGACAGTATCAAGGAATACCTGTTGAATCCGCTGATTCTATCACCTCCAGTGGAAGGAAGACCACTGATTATCTACCTCACAGTCCTAGAGGACTCAATGGGATGTGTACTTGTCCAACAAGACGAAACCAAACGGAAGGAGTCTGCCATATACTATTTGAGCAAGAAATTTACCGACTGTGAGACTCGGTACACTATGCTTGAGAAAACTTGCTGTGCTCTGGCTTGGGCAGGCAAACGTCTGCGCCAGTACATGATTCGTCACACTACTTGGTTGATTTCCAAAATGGATCCAATCAAGTATGTATTTGAAAAACCTGCTCTCACGGGAAGGATTGCCCGTTGGCAGATGTTGCTATCAGAATATGACATAGAGTACCATGCTCAAAAAGCCGTTAAGGGGAGTATTTTAGCCGATTATTTGGCTCATCAACCGATTGACGATCAAGAATCGATCGGGTTTGACTTCCCAGACGAAGATGTCATGTATCTAAAAATGAAAGACTGCGATGAACCGCTACCCAGTGAAGGGCCAGAACCAGGTTCCCAATGGGGACTTATCTTTGATGGAGCTGTCAATCATTACGGAAACGGAATTGCGGCAATCATCATAACCCCTCAGGGTACCCACATTCCTTTCACTGCCCGACTTACGTTCAAATGTACGAACAACGAGGCCAAATACGAAGCTTGTATTATGGGTCTCGAGGAAGCGATTGATTTGAGGATCAAAAACTTGGACGTATATAGCGACTCAGCCTTGGTTATCAATCAGATTAAAGGAGATTGGAACACATACCAATCAGGACTGATTCCTTACAAAGACTATGCAAGAAGGTTGTTACCTTTCTTCAACAGAATCGAGTTTCATCACATCCCTGGTGATGAGAATCACATGGCTGATGCATTAGCCACTCTCTCTTCCATGATTAGCGTAGGTCAATGGAATGACCTACCTAAGATCGACATAATGCGCCTTGAACGGCCCGCTTACATCTTCATAATTGAAGCAGTCATAGACGACAAACCTTGGTATCACGATATCAAATGCTTCCTTCAGAAACAAGAGTAACCACCTGGGGCACTAAGGAAGGATATGAAAACCCTCAGAAGGCTGGCAGGCAGTTTCTTCCTGAGCAGCGATACTTTCTATAAGAGAAATTTTGACATGGTCTTGCTCCGATGCGTAGACAGACCAGAAGCAAACATGCTGATGAAATAAATTCACGAAGGATCCTTTGGCACTCATGCCAACGGACACACAATGGCGAGAAAAATTCTAAGAGCAGGGTACTATTGGTTGACCATGGAATCCGACTACTACAAGTACATGAGGAAGTGTCACAAGTGTCAGATATACTCCGACAAAATTCATGTACCGCTAACGCATCTCAAAGTTCTTTCTTCCCCATGGCCTTTTTCCATATGGGGAATCGACATGATTGGCTTGATTGAGCCTAAGGCTTCAAACGGACATCGGTTCATCCTGGTAGCCATTGATTACTTCACCAAGTGGGTCGAAGCAGCGTCATACACTAATGTAACCCGACAAGTGGTGGTCCGATTTATCAAAAACAATATCATTTGCCGTTATGGTGTTCCGAGCCAGATCATTACTGATAATGGATCTAACTTGAACAATAAGATGATGAAAGAGCTATGCGCCAAGTTCAAGATCGAACACCATAACTCATATCCCTACCGACCAAAGATGAACGGAGCGGTAGAAGCGGCTAACAAGAACATCAAGAGGATCATTCAAAAGATGGTTGTAACTTACAAAGACTGGCACGAGATGCTACCCTTTGCTCTTCACGGTTATCGCACATCTGTCCGCACTTCAACAGGGGCAACCCCATTCTCTCTAGTATATGGCATGGAGGCAGTGCTCCCCATCGAAGTAGAGACCCCATCAATCCGGGTATTGATGGAAGCTAAGCTTACAGAAGCTGAATGGTGTCAAAATCGACACGATGAACTGAATCTGATTGAAGAGAAGCGAATCAAGGTTCTATGCCACGGTTAATTGTATCAACAAAGAATGAAGAAGGCGTTTGACAAAAAGGTTCGACCTTGCGTCTTCAGGAAAGGAGACCTTGTGCTAAAAAAGATACAATCATTTCTCACTGACTCTCGGGGAAAATGGACTCCGAATTATGACGGCCCCTATGTGGTCAAGAAAGCTTTCTCAGGCGGCGCCTTGAGACTTGCAACCATGGACGGAGAGGAATTTTCCTACCCCACGAATGTTGATGTAGTCAAGAAATACTTCTCCTAAACTAAAAAAAAAAACGTCTCGGTGGATTGAAAACCCGAAAGGGCAGGCCAGGCAAAAATTAGAGACAAAGTCAAAAAATCATCCCGGTGGATTGGAAATCTCAAAGTCCAATCCAGGCAAAAATTAGGGATAATGGCAAGTAACTATGTCCAACAGAGGCAAGTCCCTCAGCAACAGTTACGTCAACCATCAGAAAATCTTAGTCAGGGTCATCTTCGACAGAAGCTCAGGATGTCCCGAATTCAAAGTTGGTAGAAGGATATTGGTCGTTATGTTTCAACGTAGCCCTTTTCCCTGTAAATTACCATTTTCTAACTTTGTATATACTCTTTGGAATCACGCATTTGGCTGATTTCCATCCTATCAATAAAATTTGAGCCGTTGTGCTTTTGTTTGCAATTCTTATTTGTTTTAGCTTTACAGAATGATGTTTTTAACATGATCAACGATTCTTGAAATAAAACAAAAAAATGAATTTACTTGTAAAATTTTTCTGCTTTAAAAATAAAGATGGAAATTTCTTTTGACGGTTGAACATCGAAAGAACATCAATCGCTTCTCCAAAGGTTGAACATCGAAAGAACATCGATCGCTTCTGACATCGATCGAAAGGATCAGCTATGTCAGATGCGAATACTCCATCTGACCTCCTCGGCCGAGTTCTCATCTCCTAAGCCCGACCAGCGTCGCTCCCAACAGGGACCGTTTCTCCTAAGCAAGGCATAATTGCTATCTTGAACCAGCGATATTTCTACATGCGCCACTGTGGCCGAGTATCCAGTCGTGTTCATCCGTTAGTTTGTATGTCACGTTAGTTTTGTCAGCATATACATACCTACGTCATGCATTATTGATTTGCATTCACATTCATATTGCATCACTAACACTTTAGTCGGTCTTATCCCCTAGTGATAGAAGTCCTCTCAATCGAGTTGTCAGCCCTTTCCTCGTCAGGAAGTGTTGCGTCTGAACAATCTCTCTCCTCCAGTTTATTTCTGGATCAGAATTGGCCCTTGACCACTTTGATAACTTGAACCTCTGAAAGACCAGAGAACCTTCAACCGATGTCACTCTTCGCCATTGAAGATGATATTTTCGCTTTCCCGGATTAAGGAAAATCCTTAGAGGAAGCCTCTTAATCAGAGGTTCGGTAATACAGCAGTTTTTCTCCGAAAAATCTGCTGATGAAAAGAGCTATGAGGTTGTCTGCCTCGAGCAAAGTCTCGAAATAAGAGCTATGAGGTTGTCTGCCTTGAGTAAAGTCTTGAAATAAAAGCTACAAGGTTGTCTTCCTCGAGCCAAGTCTTGAATTCCTCCTGGAAAGGTGAATACTTGTAGGGAAGCATCTTCACAGGGGATTAGAACTTCACTGGAGATTGAAGATTTCAGCGGGAATCCATAACTTACTGGAGATTAGAAAACATCACCGGGGATCTTTAAAAAAGAGATGCAGGCCGGTTGATTTGCAAAGTATGTCTTCTCAAATAAAGAGAAAGATCAGCTGAATCTTCATCAAACTTCTCGGAGAGATGCCATCTGATGGGAGTAAATTGAATAGTGGACTCACTGGGAGAATATCATTGAGGAGCAATATTGCTTAGTTTGAAATAAAATCCTTGTAACAGGAATTCTCAAATAAAGAGAAAACCTGTAAAGTCTTCAACAAACTTCTCTGACGTATTTCTAAAGAGATGCCATTTGATGGAGAACAAGTTGATGATCTTAATAACTTCTAGGGATAGACAAATTGTCTTGAAAAGAGACTGCCATTTGCCATCCAAATAGAAAACCTTAAAACAAAACAAGCTGCTCAAATAAAGAGGCTGCACTTGTTGTCTGTCATACCCCAAATTTTGACCACTAAGATTTCCCATCATTGTGCAAATCATCATCACAATATGGATGATCCATCTTGCCTCATCAGTCTCCCCAAAGATGGGTGAACACTTACTACAGTCAAAATTAGGGTTTCAAGCCCTCTCAGAGTTCTTAGACAAAGGATCAATCAAGAAATGACATGATCTTCAACTTATCTAACCTCCCAAGCATCTACAATGGATCAAGAGGACTCACACTTTAAGGATTAAGCACAAGGCTGCTCCTTTCCAGGTGGATCAAGCTTCAAGATCACCAGTGTCACCAAATTAGGGTTTTGGTCGACCAGGGCCTCCAGATGGGAAATTTCCACTGGGCATAAGCCAATGCTTCAAAGCATATCCTAAAATACTCCATGGAACCTCATGGGTCCAAGCACCAAGTCAATTTGACCTCAGGGGATGATACATCAAAAATCAGGAATTAGGGTTTCTTGACCTAATTCACCCCTAAGTTGACTTTTGGGACAAATCATGAGCCAAGACCTCAAGAAATGATTTGAGGGTCTCCAACATACCACATTGATCCATTTGTAATAATGGATTGATCCAGGAAGCTTGAGCAGCAAGTCTCAATTTCATCAGTACCACAATTAGGGTTTCGCAAGAAAAGTCAACTGTAGCTTTGACTTTTGACCAGGACATGCTCCCAAACCTTAGGACATGATTCAATACACCCTATGACACCTATGAAATCAATCAATCAAGTTTGATTTAGGTCAAGGACTTGATTTCATAGAGGATCGCACAGTTTGGAATTCATTTGACCAAAAGTCAACTGTGCACAAAAGTCAACTTTGACTTTTTGAGATTTTTCACAAAAATGATTTTTTAACCCTAAAATGATGTTAATGTATGATTTGAATCATCATTCATCAAGAAAAATCAAGAAAAGTGGGATAGCTTGTAAAAGGGGTAACCATAAAAAAGTTAGAAAATTTTCGAAGTTATGAACAAAGTGGCAAGGGTACCAACTTTGGAAGATCATAACTCCTAAACCACAAGGCCATTTTTCCCCATCCAAAGCTATATTTGTAGCTCTCATTACCCTCTACAAAAGCTTAGAACTGACCTCCTTCCAAATTCATCATGGATTTTGAGTTATGGAATGATCAAAATCACAAAAAGTGAAAATGTCACTTTTTTCCAACACTTAGTGAAATTTTCACTAAGTCAGAATCTGCCTTCACTTTTTTCCAAATATAGGGGGATTTTTCACTTGGATCCAAAAGGTATCAAAACCAAATATGATCAAACAGTTGTTGTATCATATGAGGGCTTTCCAAAATGGCCAAGAACATCACCAAATTCCACTTGGGCCATGAGATATGACAATGGCAATATGGCTTGTTGAAAACTGCCAAGGCTAGGCAGAATTTTGCATTTTTGCTCGATTTGGTAAAATCAGATAATTCCAAGCCTTGTCACCACTTTGGACACATCTGAGGATCAAATCTAAAGGGGACAAACACTGAGCCAAGCCTCCAAAGTCCTTGGAACAAGAAGTAGCATCCCAAACCTAGAATTGCCTAAAAGAGGGACAAGAATCCAATTTTGGATTGGAGCATTCAATACATACACCAAGGTGGCATGAACTGACACATTTGCAACTGAATTTAGTCAAGACTTATCCAAGACCAAGGGAACCACAACCCTGTGCCCTAACCTCTAGTCAATGGCTAGAGGAGACTTGGATTCTCATTGCTCAACATTGGGCAAACCTCTGCTGCAGTTGCCATTCACTATTGATCCCAAAATAAACTTGCTCTACTATAAATAGAGCTCATTTGTGCTCAGTTTGAGTACACCAAAGCCATCAAACAGATGCTTTCCTCAAAATCCCTCTCTTTAGGCCAAAATGCCTTCTTTAGCAAGGTAACTCTGAGTTTTTGAGTTAGAGAGCATTTCCATCACAACTCATGATCCTATCACCTCATAAACATCATATGTAGGTGATCCAAACTATCAAAAGTGAGCTGTAACACCAAAATCACAAAGTCACCTCTCAAAACCTCAAAATAGGCCTTTTGTGCATTTTTCAAGCCATGTCTTGATTCATCACTTTCCAAACTAGATAAAACCTCCAACACACTTCAAATAACATCCTTGGATTGTCCAAAATGGTTCCCCTCATCTGGAACACCATTTCAGAGAGTTGCTATTTTGGTCATTTTAACCCCTTCTGCAAGAAATGGCCAGTTTGTGTTTTTGCAGGTTCCATCTGATTCCAACCATCCTAAAAGCTTCTTAGGGATCATTTGAGAGTGTCCAAAGCATCAAACCATTTCTGGAACAAGAAGTTTGGCAGATTGCACAGAAAACTCCAAAAGCTCAAAAAGAGGTAAGCATCATGACTTGAACTTTCCAAAATATGCATTGCTTTGAAGTCCACTAATCATACACACCTCATACATGTTATATATGTTGTGTTTGAACTAATTCATCATGTAATTCATGCCTGTATCAAAGTGTAGCATAGAAAATGCAATTATAGGCCTTTTTCAAAACCACTATCGGATTTTGAGGAGGGAGTATGATCTGAAAAAAATACCACCACCATTGGATTCCTTGTGAAATTATAGGCCAGATGCATATAAATTTTGTCCCCAACCATGGAGAAATGAGAAATTTATGGACCTTCCCGTTTCTTGGCAAAACTTGCCTTGCCTTGCCTTGGCCAGGCCTAGAAAACAAGGCAAGCCTTGTATATTTGTGGTTTCACTTCAAGCAAGGGATGTATCACCACCCCGGTGGTAAGGCGCACGCCCTATAACGTTGAGGTCGTGGGTTCAAACCCCACCCATGCCATTTTGTGTTTTTTCACATTTTTGCTATTTTTCCAATATTTTCATGTTTTGTTAATTAATTGGGAAATTAATAACTCTTTCAATTTTAATTATTTTTGATTGGTTCTTTTTGCAAAAAATCACAAAAATGTCGAAATATTTTATTTCACAAAAAAATTAAGTTTATATTATTTATTTAATATAATTAGTATTTTTGTGAATAAATTCCTTTTTTATGTTCTTAAACATTTTAAAAGTGAATATTTACTTTGAAAATCAAAACCAAGTGAGTTTTAATTCATCTTGTGATTAATCCCTCATTTCTCAAACCTTAAACAAAAATAAAAAATGGTTTATTCAAACTTCTTTGGTATTTTATTTGATTTTCTTTAAATATTTACTTTTAAAGAATAACAAATTACGGTTTCTTTGATTTTCACCCTCATCAAACAATTTCAAACACTTTGGGCCTCTAATAGAGTGTAAGACCCAATCCTTTGTAAATACAAACCTATTTTGGGCCTCACTTATTGTATAAGTCCCGTTGTATTTCAAAAAGTTCGACGCGATCATCGTCTGTTGAAAAACAAACCCTGGGCCTCTCCTCGAGCTATAAGACCCATTCAAAATTATTCTTGGGCCTCTATTAGAGTGTAAGACCCAACCCCCTTTTAAAACCAAACCATTTTGGGCCTCAATGCATTGTATAAGACCCACCGCATTTTCAAAAATCTCGGTGCGATAGCCATTTTCAACAAATGACCCTGGGCCTCTCCTTGAGCTGTAAGCCCCACCACTTGTACAAAAAAAATCTTTTGGGCCTCTATTAGAGTGTAAGACCCAATCCCCTTTTAACCAAAACTTTTTGGGCCTCAGTCACTTGTATAAGTCCCTCTGTACAAAACGACAATGCGATCACTGATAAACCTTGGGCCTCTCCTTGAGCTGTAAGCCCCAACATCTTTTCAAAATACTTTCTCCTTTTAATTTTCAATATACTATTGTTTTTAATCTTTCTTTGTTGAACAACTAAGAAAACAGCATGGAAGCTCTACAATCGAGTAAGTGTTTATATGCTTTCTATACCTGCTTTCATATACATATAACTGTATTGTGGGGCTGTTTCACTGTAAGTATTCTTTCATAAACTCATATCAACTGTGTAATACTAGTATAGATATTTAGAGTTTCCTCGGCAACTACGTCTAGCGCTTAGCCCTGTTGATCACTCTTAAATAGACAAAACTAGATCCCCATAGGATTACCAGATACAGTCTTCCCTCCTCTTGGGGTTAAACAATATGGAGATGTGAAAGGCAGATTCTTTTTGAACCCTTTCTCAGAATGTCACGTTTAGAAGTTGTCAAAGAGACTCTACTCCCCAGAGATGATCTTTTCTCCGTGAATGGCATCTCTTGAGTTTCTTCCAAATTCTCGGACTTTCCTGGCTTGATCTATTCTCGGTGAATAGCATGTCTTGAACTTCTCGGGGTTTGGGGACCCACAGGCTTCCTAAAAGCATCCCCGCCTCCTCTTGGGCGTTGTACAAAGACCCTACGGCTTCTTAGAAGTATTCACAGCCTCCTCTTAGGCTTCGTATAAGGATTCTTCCTTCGGGAAGAGAGCCTCCTCTTGGGCTTTGTACAAATTGTCCCTCGGCTTCTTAAAAGTTTCCAGCCTCCTCTTGGGCTTTGTACAAATTGTCCCGACGACCTCCTAGAGGTATAGGAACAGAAATTAGTCATCTTAATAGAACAGTCTTTCAAAGAGTCTAGATCTTTCTACCGTGAACGTACTACTACTGTTTATTTAAGCATAGTACAAAAGATAAAACTCTAGACTTGGACAGTCTAATCTCCTTGAGTCTCAAAGGCATTCTCAAGTACGGAAAAACACCAGTAGAATCGGACAATCTCCAATACCCTATGGATTCCCCATTTCCTTAAAGAACAGGAAATAACCCTGATCCTCTGATGAATCCCAAAGCATAGCCTTACCTTTAATCAGTATCTTTATAAGAACTGATTTTCTCTTTTAACCAACCTACTGGACCTGTCACTCAACTGAAACAGCAATCCTTTTAGCCTCCATCTCGGGCTTCGTACGAGATACAAAAAGATTCTCTTGTTGAGTCACCCTTTTAGCCTCCATCTCGGGCTTCGTACGAGATACAAAAACTCTCTCTTGTTGAGTATAAAAGACTCTCTTGTTGAGTCAACCTTTAGCCTCCATCTTGGGCTTCGTACAAGACACATCTTAAAGCACTCTCTTGTTGAGTCAACCCTTTTAGCCTCTCTCTCGAGCTTCGTACGAGACACACAAAAGCATCCTCTTGTTGGGACAATAACCTCCTCTTAGGCTTTCTATAAGAAAAACCCCGGTTGAGTCAATCAACCTTTTAACATCAAAACTGTGCCTCGTTCACAGGACACAAACATCAACAACTCCTTTCATCTAATTACTGTAAGCGGCAAGCCTATGGATTATTTACATCCACGCCACTGTCCCTCTTTTAGCATGAGAAATTCCTAAGGAAAGATAGCATTGCTCTACACTGAGTTAAAGTCTTCTCCTTCAGGTTAAAACCCCCTATAAAGGAAATTATGGCATTGCTAGGATTCGCATATCCCGGTTAAAGTAATCCTCCTTTATATTCAGTCACCCAACAATTGTGACAAACAGACCCCATTTAGAGATGACAAATTCTCTCTAAAGACAACACCATTTTAGCTTCACATCTTGGGCTTCGAACAAGATACAATTAAACCCTTCAGCTTCACGTCTTGGGCTTTGAACAAGATATAAACCACCTTTTCAGCTTCACGTCTTGGGCTTTGAACAAGACACCAAAACACCATTTCCTCCCATAGAATAGGAGGAACTACGATCGCTCTGATTTCCCTGTTTCGGTAAACGGGAATACGTAGGCAAAAGATTGAAAGAAAAATCATAGCGAGCATACTAATCCAAAGCCCCAAATCCCATACCTTCACATATCAAACGAAAGGCATCAGTCCTAAACCTCCCACCAATCACCCAGGCACTATTTTAACAAAATAACTTAAGAGAGACCCACAATCTCAATAGCATATGTAAATGAACAATCATCTGTTTAAACTCAATATGCAAGCAGGGTTAATTGGAGACATCTATTTTCCTTCCTTCATCAGCTTCAATAGGATAAAAAATGAATCGAACTGTAGTACCCTTAAGCGATAGTGCTTCGCAACCACGCAAAAATTCGCACTACATTGTCTGGGTATAAATTCTCGGAAAATGTTGTAACAACACTGCTTAGAGAAATATTTTGTCTTCAATGGTGATCTTCAAATAGATTCTTCCAGGGGAGACAAACTGCAAAATAAATGCACACTCGATCTAGGTCTAATAGCCTAGAGAGAGTCAAAATTGTGATTGTCAGGGACCAAAGTTCAATTCAGGAAATAACTGAAAAGAAATGGTCAAGCACGACTCTATTCAGTGAGAAATGAACTCAACTGGGGTTTATCTTTACCCAAATATGGAAAAGAAAACTAAAGCAACCATCTTCCACGAGGAACGAACACGGTGGGGAATTTAGAAAGGTTGTGTTTTTTCTGCCTAGAGCTGACGACTCTACTTGGAGGGAGAAGACAAACCCGATCACTTGGGGATAAACACAGCCAATGTGAAAGAAACAAAAAAAATAAACACAAAAATGTAAAATGCAAAAATGCCATGTGTCTATATCTATATGAATAAATGTATGTTATGCTGACAAAACAGATGAAGAGAAGTAAGATGGAAATGAAATAAACATCTCGACACGGATACTCAGCCAAACTTCACAGGATAGAAGCATCACCGGGGATGAAAGGAAAGCCACATCTGGGACCACAATCCTGCTTCAAGACTTCAAACTTCTCTGAGGAAAAGAGAGCACTTCACTTGGGATGAACATCATGACTTCACTTAGGGGATTGTCAAGATGAATCCGGTCACTCTATTAAGAATGAGAAAGATCCACTGGGTAAAGAATCAAACTCATGATTGGAGAGACTTCATAGGGGATAAAATAAATATCCACTGCGAACTGAAGTAGTCTGGATGAAAGCTGTAACTGGAGAAGCCAAAGATGAGGCCTCACGGGGATAAAATAAATATCCATTTTATTGGGGAAGCTCGGATCGACGTTGCAAGCTGAAGATGTCAGAGTTGAGACTTCATGGGGGTGAAATAAACATCCATTTTGCTTGGGAAGATTGAAGCTGTAAGAAATTCAGTGAGGAGTGAAATAACATTCACTTCACTAGGGAAGGTTGAAGCCAAGGGACTTCACCGGGGATTCTTAAGTTGCCAGCAGGGGAATTCTTGCATCAATCTGCCATAACTGCTTGAAGTAGAGATTCACTAGGGAATCATCATGAGCGTTGTAGTAGAGACTTACTGGGGAATCATCACACCACTTGAGACAGAAGCTCTTTGGGGCATGGGTGAAGAATGCTATGAGAAAAAAGTAGTTCTGCATTGATGAACTGCGTGGTAGTCGCCATTTCGGACAACAGTTGTTGTGAATAGAAAAAAAGTCTTCAATTCTCAAATGCCCCAGATCACACGGTTTATGAGAAGAAGTCATCTCAAGAGGATTTTACAGAAAACTTGGCATCCAAGATGTTCCAAAGACTTCTAACTCTTGGAGACATTTATCGAATCTCAACGTAACTACCCCAGATTGACTGTATTCTGTGCAACTGAGTCTTCAAACTTGCCCCTTAGGGATGGTCAGACTGTGAAGGCAACAACTGAGAAACAACTTGCCTCTATTCAACAAAGTCTTCAAGTAGCATGCCCCTGAATATGGTCATCTTCTGGAATGATTTGCCATTTTCATCAGAGTTTCAAGTCTCACAAGATTAAACTCATCGCTGATGCTCATATGCAAGCTTTCATGATGTCAAGTAATGTTAGCAAGAAGAAAAATGTTAATTTTGAAACTGCTAATGCAACACGCACATTTTTCTTGAAGTTTTTTTTTTTTGAAAATTATCGCCCTAACTCGTGACCAAATCACTAGTTAGGATATGAAATTGATTAATTTTACAAAGCCAACACAAATTTGAGCATAGCTCGTAGGAGTCAGGAAACATTATCTTGTTGAGTATGCTTTCGAAATAAACCTTGCTTCAATTAGGTCTTTTGAGGGTTATATCGTGGCTTGGTTCACGGTTTAAGAAACAAAGGATAAAGGCTCAAAGTTTATTTGTACCCACCCATTCTTCGTGATGTTCTTCGGCCCTACATTCAGTTAACTGATGCGAGTACTCATCTCTCAAGAGGAGGTTTTTTTTATAAGGTTGAGAAACCACTGAGGCTTTGGACATGACAGTCACTCACCTATTCACTTTTGGCGTTCGATCACACAACTCTATTCTTTACTGATGATTTTTCTTTGTGATTCTTTGATTTCTCTTTTTGTGCTTTTGATTTTTTTCATTCCCTAACTTTACCTGGACTGAGTCTTTTGGATTTGACCTTGGAGTCCAGCGGGATGCCCCAATTTTGCCTAAGTCTCCTTCATAGGTCTTGACTTAGCGGGCTTTTTCTTTTTTCTTTTTGATTTATGAACAAGTCGTGTGACTCTAAGTCATTTTGACCCTTTGAAAGGATCGTGACTGTCCCACTCTTTAGATAGTCGAGGGATAATCACTATGGTTTTGACTTCTAGCCTCCTAATGTGTGAGGGATAGATAAAGTGGATTCTCGGATGTTCACTCCCCCTTTTTGAAAGTCTGGGTGCTCGATCAGCTTAACTGAAAACTACCCCGCCCAAGGTTTAAATTGAGGGTTCTTTTATTTGGAAAAGAAAACTCCTATTTCAAGGCTCAAAGGGGTTAACGAGGGTCTATCTCTCTTATATCTCTGGTGTTTGGGAATATGAAACAATGCCTTACATCATCAGCATGGTTTTATTTAAAAGCATACAACAAGAGATCTTGCATTTTTACTTTCGTCATCCTCCCTCCAATTCTCTGCCTAAGCAAGAGATCGGGTAATATTGGCATTTTAAAATAGGAAAAAGCATTTTATGAGTGAATACGAATGGATTTCTTCAAGACAAACATATTGATTGCATTAATCATTCAAAATAAACAAGTTCTTACAATGCCAAAATAAATGCATTAATGAACGCAGAAAATTGCATATGAAAAATGACAAATAAGCTAAAAAATCTGACAAGACATAGCCTAAGGAACAAATCTTTTGCATCAGTCCACAATGTGCAAAGATGGGACCGCTTCTTGTTCAAGCAAAGATTGATCTGAACCTAGGGTTTGCACCTTTTTGAAAGACATGACCCCCTTTTGAATCATCTTCTTCACTTTCTCCTTGAAAACATAGCATTCCTCGATATCGTGGCCGGGTGCCCCTTGATGAAAGGCACAGAAGGCATCAACTATGAAGTAGCTCATGTGGGCAATTGAGATAACTGACGGAGTTTCCTTCTTGATCAAACCCTTTTGCAAGAGGATAGGGAACAACTCGGTGTAGGTCATAGGGATGCCCCTAGATTCACTGCATTGCTCAGCTGGCTGATTGGTGGAGAAGGAAGAAAAACCATCCTGGCGTTAGGATATGACCAATTCCTTGACCAAATTCATCAGACTCCTCCTGGTAGCCTTCAAATTTGCAACTTTGTCATGAAGTTCTTGATTTTCCAACTCTTGAGTTTCTATCAGATTCTTCATTGCGGTGGAAAAAGTTTCCATGTTGGCCTTCAAAGTGGCAATCTTCGCTCGGAGTGCTTGGTTTTATTGTTCCAAATAATCCATCTTCTTGGCTCGAGTACCGCGCTTGTAATGACTTGGCTATGGTAGAAGAAGCAAAAGTGAGGACTTGGAATGCAAAGGATGCGATGCTAATGATGTATGCAAATGTATAATGCAAATGCATTTGAAGGAACTCAAAGGTTATGTTACAAACACCATAAAGTGGATAAAACTTTTAAATGGCTGAAAAGATCTCATTTCATTGATTTTTTTGAAGGATTACAAAATAGAGTACGATTTCCAAAATCCACGGTAAAACCTATGATGTTTGCAAGATAACTCTAAGTTCCTTGAAGAGGGTTAGAAAGATGGTGCATGATTGCATGGATGCATGAATGTAATGCACAAAACACAAAAATACAGATAAACACTCAAACACATATACATGCAATCAAAACAAAGGCCTAGGTTCGAAGGTCACGAGCATGGAGCCATGGTCTACTCATCCCAATAGGTGCGTACTATGGGCTTATGATCTACAGAACAGGGTTCTAGAAAGTTCCCAGAGTCAACAACCCATCTTTCGGATATTATCGATTTCCCAATTACTTGGTAGTCAATAATATTCTCAAGAGAATCTCATCTGAGTATAGTATCGTGTATCAACCATTTCTGGATTACTCCCTCATAGTCATCGCACTACATCCTAAAAGGCCAAGTGGGGTAACAGGGTAACTAAAGGTCATCAGCATCACGGGCTCCTAGGTCAAAAGTGGAAATGCATTCACGATAGCTCGTTCAACATATACCACCCTCAAGAGGGCCTCAACTGAGTGTGGAATCTCAAGTTGAATCATTTGGGATTACTCCCTCGAAGTCTCCTTGACTATATCCACTATCCTATCATATATGTACTCTCAAGTCCGGGTTAGGACTTATCCTCACCACTCATGGTAACAACCCTGCACACAGAAAAATCCAAACAGACACCGAGCACAACAGATATACAAATATAAAAGCAAATAGGAAAGTAGATAACAAAAATAAAAACAAGTTAGGGGAAACCCTCGAAAAAATCTTCCCCAGTGAAGTCGCCATTTCTGTCGCGGTGAAAATCGGATACCAAGCTATTATATTAACTTGAATCACACATCTTGAAGTTCAACACCGGTCTTTGATTTATCCAAAGGAAAGGTTAAAGATCGAAAAACCTAATAAGAGATCTAAGGTTCGGGGGTTGGTTACGTCTAGGGAAGGTATTAGCATCCTAAACGTCTGTAGTACTCTACAGGAACCTCTTGTTAGTATTTATGTTATTCTATTGCTTGCTTGCTAAGGGTACGTGCTACGGTAAAAACCTAGGGTGTTAGTATCTAAGTATGCTCGCCAAGACATCGCATCTCGTGCCTACGTATCCTGACGGGAGTGGAATCAGAGCATTCGTAGTTCCCCTCAAAGAGGGTGAGGAATTCTTGACCGTGGTCAAGGTTCTAGGGGGAAAGTAAGTATCCATGGCAAGATACTTACATGGAGTGCAGCAACTCCAAAGTTAATGTTAAAGTCGAAAGGGTAGAAAGTGTCCATGGCAGAACACATGCATAGAGTGCGGTGACTCCTGTCCTAAGGCTAGGATAAAGGGAATGTTCCAAAGTTTTCCTAAGATATGACATGACAGTAAATAAGGGGACCATTTCCTTTGGAATTTGATTGAGAAAAGATCGCAAGAAGATCAATCGTATCATCAAATGGGACGCACGATCAACAAGTAATAATCAAGATCAAACAAATGAAAAATAACCAATTTACGCAAGCATGAGTCAAATCTACCTCTAAGTATTAGTTAAAGTTTTTATTTTTTATTATTATTATTTTTGAAAGAAAAATAATGAAGATTTTTTATTAAATATATTCTCTCTTTTAATGAATTAAAATGAAATGCGAAAACAAAATAAACTAAACAAAAAATATTGAAGTTTATTCTAATTTATAAAAAAACAACTGAGAAATTATTTTATCTTGTACCCTTTTTAGTACCATCAACCTAAAACACAAAGAAAATAAAGGCGCTAGAAATGTTTTAAAACAAGAGGAATCTACCTGCCACGCCCTCAATAGTACCTGGCACCCCCTCCCCCCAATTTTTTCAATATTTCCATATCACTCCTGTTATTATTTACATAAAAAATGACTTTTTTTTACCAAAAAAAATCACTTTTTCAAGCAAAAAAAACAAAAATTTTGGTTGTGCAATTCAAAATTCCCGGTAATCTCTGATCTGAATTTCCCGAAAACAAAATTTCCGGTAGTAATAATCTAAATTTACCGGTACTCCTTACCGGGAATTCTTAAATTACCGGTAATAATTACAGGTAATTTAAATATTACCGGTGTGCATTTGCACACGCATACCAGGGATTCTAAATTACCGGTAACTCTCAAACTACCAGGAAATTCAAATGTCCGGTATACCGGGAATTCCAATTTTACACGAAATTTCCGGTAACAAGTCAGTTTCTTAAAAAATGCTTGCCATTTGCGCTCCGGAACCGTCAGGGTCTTCTACCGACTCGTGTAGCGATTACACTCAGTTCTTCACCACAGAAAAAGTATGTATTATACGTAGATGCGTAAAATTTAATATTATTTCGTTTGATTTCATGTTTTGTGTTACTATAAGTTGTTATGCTTTTGAACGACAGATTTTTGAGAGCCGATCCGACGTATTAGCTTGGGCACAGAATATTGGGAAGCAACATGGTATCATAGTTGTGACAATTCGTTCTGATAGTGCAACTGGTCAGCGAGGAAGGAAGGATAAATTGATAATGGGTTGTGAGAGAGGAGGAAATTATAAAAGAAAAAGTCTGAAAGTAGTCATTCATCGGAGAAGGATGGTCTCGTTAGTATGAAAGTGAAATGTCCCTTTCGGTTGAGGTCTTCGCCAAGTGGTATTGGTTGGAGGGTGAGCGTTATGTGTGGGTTTCACAATCATAGAGTATCTCAAGATTTATCAGGGCATGACATATTAGGCCGTCTAAAAAATATGTTGTCACATAGTCGGGGAGATTTATGCCGCAGTTGGGATGCTGTTAACACCATGCTGAAGTTGTAGTTAAGCTCAATTAGAGCGTCGTTTGAAAAGCGTATTGTGAACATTGAGCATCGGTATAACACTCCATTCTACACCAACTTGCACGGTTTTGTGTCAAGGCAATGTATACAACACATAGGGATGGAGCTAGAACAGGTCAAATTTGTTGGTATAAACAAGGATATGTGTGGTTGCTTCATTAGATCTACACATGGTTTACCCTGTGCGTGTCAACTTGCTGGTTTTCAAATACAAGGTCTATCTATTCCTTTAGAAGAAATTCATGTTTTCTGGAAGAAATTACACATTAAGAGCATACTGATGGTCCAGAGGATAGTGGTTCAACGATGGATTTAGACACAGAATGTGAAGATTCGAAGACATATTTCAATTCTTTGGATATTGTAGGTCAGAGGGTGTTGAAGAAGAAAATTATAGAACTGACTTATCCAGCCACATCTTCTATGCGTCCACCGCCGGTGAAGTACAAGCCGAAGAGAGGAGTTAAGAAGAGCAAAAGGGTGAAGAGAGTGATGTGCGTCGTGATCCCTCGCAGTGGGAGTATGGTGAGGCCTCACAGGGGAGTCAAACTACAAAGACATCATGTACAAAACCAACAGGAAGTCAACCTTCTAGTCAACCTTCCACTGTATCTTCTAAGCATAAATACTTGTCTCAGTTTCCTCGTTTCATGCATCCATACATTGATAACATAATTGATGTGGGTGACGACGGAAATTGTGGTTTTCGGGCTATTGCAGCATTACTTAGATGGGGTAAAGAGTCTTGGGCGTTGATTCGGAATCAGTTGGATGCTCAAATTTATCAACAACCAAAATTATTTTCCAAGTTGTTTTATGACACCGTTGATGTGGTTCTAAGTTCCTCAAAAGTAACAAACTTGGGTGTACAGGGTAGAGAGAAATGGATGTCGATTCCAGATATGGGTTATCCTATTGCGACCCGGTACAATTTGGTTTTTGTTTCCCTGTCAATGACACTTAACCAAACCTTCTTCCCTCTTACCATAGCTCCATCTATGTTTGCATGTAGGCATAAAATGATTGTTGTTGGCTTTGTGAACAATAATCATTGGGTTCAGGTAAAATTAAAACCTGATAGTCCTTTGCCTCCCGTCACGACGCGGTGGAGAGAGAACTGTACTGAAGAGGCAAGAGCCTGGGAAACAGCATATGCAGGACGGATTAGGCACTGGGAGGAAGAAATTAGGAAGTCACGTTAATTTTATATGTTATCTTGTTGATGTTATATATTTTTTACGTAGGAAATCAACTTAATTTAATATGTAATCTTGGTCATGTTCTTGTTGATAAAGCACTGTGGGAAAAAAAATGAAAATAGTAGGTTTTTCAAATTTTTTTCAAGCTCAGGATTAATACCGGAAATTTCAGTTTGCCTGAAATTCCCGGTATACCAGATATTTCATTTTCCCGGTAATTTCACATTTCCTGTAAAATTAGGAAATCCGGTACATTTATACCGGTAAATTGAAAATGTCTGGTGGATGTTACCGGTATTTTCAAAATTACCGGTACTACCTGAAAATTCAGGTAAACACACTGAAAATGGCTGAAAAATCCGATAATGGGCAAAATTTCCGGTATGGCACCGAAAATTTCAAAAATCCGGTGTTTTAGACATGGGTAAAATGGACTTTTTGCTTGTAATGGAGGGGTGTTAGGTACGATTGGAGGGTGGCAGGTAGAATTCTCTTAAAACAAACACGAAGGCCTAGACATAAGGCCTTAGACCCTATATGCGGATCAAATGACCCGGTCCGATCTATAATCAAAATTAGAGTGGAAAATGAAAGTTTCAAATTTTTAACAACCTAGTCGCCTAAGGAAATCGATAGGGGTGGACATTGGGTCGGGTCGGGTGGTTTTGGGCCCAAAAGCAACACCCGACCCAAACCACGGGTGCTATATACAGACCCATTTTCGCCCATTCTTAAAATCGGATATATCGGGTTACGGGTTACTGTAGAAGCGGGTTTTACGGATGGGTTTATTCGGTTCAGAACTTAAAAAATCAGTGTGTATATAGAAAAGAAAAAGAAAGATAAATCAAACCATATATTTTGTTCTAGATCCATAAAAAAAAAGATTTCAGAAAAAAAATGAAAAAGAAAGAAAAATGGTAGATTACTGTGTTTTGGTAATTCCATCTTATGGTTTTTTTTTGAACCAGCCAAAAAAGAATATCATTAAAAAGAGGCATAAGAAATGCCCGGTTACAAAAGAAATTTAAACACACTGCTAAGTGATCTAGAGCAGTGTCATCACCTCAATTGACACAAAAACGCACAAACTACACCAGAAGAGAAAAAATAAGAGGCCAGAACCTAAAACAAAACTCTGCTATAGGAGAAAGCATATACTGAAAACCACTAAACCAAGCACACAGTCTCAGAACAGCCACATACTACTAAAACCCGCTAGCCACTAAATAGAACGCCTAGAGCAAAAGACTGAAACAAATAACCAGATTATTTTAAGGAGAGAGAAAAATAAGAAAGCACATATAAATTATATGAGATAGAGAAGAAGTAGAAATATGTTGAAACTTAAAGGTAAAATCATAAGAGTTATTGTACGTGTTTATTTTTTATTATAATTTGCAGTAATGTAAAGTATTATTATATGATGTAGACATTAATCTATTTAAAAATATGCTTAAATGCAGTTTTGGTCCCCATAGTATCATTTTTCTAAATTTTTGATCCCTCTTTAAAAAAACCCAGGTTTTGAGTCCCTTGTTTTGATTTTTTTTTTGGATTATTTTGGTCCCCTCTTAAAATTAGGGTATGTGGCATTTTTCTCGCTGATGTGGATTGCTGACTAGGATTATTCATTATTTTATATTTATTTACATAATTAATTGATAATTTTAATAGAGTTTCTCTAAAACTTAATTAATAAATATTTTTTAGAAATTAGATAATTAATGAGCTATATTTTTTAGAAATTAAATATTTTTTACGATTAAATTTTTTTAAAACAGTTTGGTTCACAAATCCAACTCATTTTAACACTAGCCCAATACACAAGTTTACACTTGGTAGTCTTAATGAGCTATATAAACACTAACCACTTTTGTTAAAAAATCAATGTGGGACTTTAATGGGAAACAAAACCCACACTACACCATTGTCTCTAAATATCGGTAGAAAGAGCCATGCGTATTTGTTGGGGAGGAGGCCAACAAATCTAAGTAATAATCAGACTATATATCAAGAAACGAGCATAGGAAAAAGTTATCAAATTATAACAGTTTGGATCACCCTTCCAGCTATTCCTGTTGGAACCCAATCATCTTCATCAGAGTTGTCTACACCTTCATCTTTTCCTTGCATCACATTTCTTATCATATCAAGAACAACTTTCCCAGGTTTTAAAGCCACCAATTTGGTTAAGAAATTCACCTGCAATACCAACAGTTTTATGTTTTAACGAGGCCAAAAGCATTTTTTCGACAATGAATAACCACAAAGTTTACTTTTAGATCTCTACATATCTACTGAAAATTTCCAAGCCCTTTTAACACAAATAATAAAATTATGTGAAACTAAATCTAATATGGAAATGTCACATCAATGCACCTCAGACTGAGGTAGAGTAGAAAATCCACGGTTATTTCTTTTATCCAAAATCCCCCTCCCATCATATCACGAGCTTCTTCTCTAATCAAAACAAGCCTTGTAAGCAGTTTTCGATCAGGCACAACAGGACGAGTTTCCATTGTCTTCAAACATAAAATTCAACACCAAACAATTAGCCAAAACGTGTCTATAATCCATGTGGTTTCCTTGCTCAAAACTTCAAATAGAATGGATCTTTATCACTCAACTCAAAGAATAAGAAAAGCAACCCAATATTTCAGAAAGCTTGTGGTATAATGAACAAGAAAAGAAAGACATTTCTCTTGAAGACATCAAAATAATTTTTCGAAAAAGAAATAGATAGAAAACAAAAAGTATAAAATATAAGTGAGCCCTAAATTTTAAATACAATAACTTATCAAGGGGACTAATTGGAACCTTATTATGCAGTTTTCTGTCTGCTGAATACGAATCAACAGAGGTATGGGAACAAGGATGGACCATCCTTTTTTTCTGGACCCTTTTTCTCATCGCGGATTTGTTGGCCTCCTCATTTTTGTTGTCAGTATCATCCTTTACCAACCACATCTAATCCTCTATTTTAGTCTCAAAAAGAAGAAACAAAAGTTACAGGTGTAGTGTGGGTTTTGTATCCCATTAAAGTCCCACATTGATTTTTTTAACAAAAGTAGTTAGTGTTTATATAGCCCATTAAGACTACCAAGTGTAAACTTGTGTATTGGACTAGTGTTAAAATGAGTTGGGTTTGTGACCCAAACTGTTTTAAAAAAATTTAATTATCTAATTTCTAAAAAATATTTATTAATTAAGTTTTAGAGAAACTCTATTAAAATTATCAATTAATTATGTAAATAAATATAAAATAATAAATATTCCTAGTCAGTAATCCACATCAGCGAGAAAAATGCCACATACCCTAATTTTGAGAGGGGACCAAAATAATCCAAAAAAAAATCAAAATAAAGGACTCAAAACCTGGATTTTGTTAAAGATAGATCAAAAGTTTAGAAAAATGATACTAAGGAGATCAAAACTGCATTTAAGCCTTAAAAATATTTAAGGCATTAATTATTATACTAAAGGTCAAAATCACTTTGGAAAGAAACTGACACAATAGTAAAAAATTGTCGTGAAAATAGCTGTGACACTGCATAATAATTACGCCTTTATTCAATTTAATACTCCTAGTTGTATCATGTTGCGGGCGGGCTTGGATACCGCTGAATCTATAAATTAGATCCGCACCCGCCCATTTATTTCGTGAATAACCGCATTAAAATATCTTTTTACCCGTAAAACCAGTCCGACCCAACCGTATACACTCGGTTTTTTACGTTTTATCAGTTTTCGGGCGGTTCAATCAATCTTGTCCAGCCCTAGAAATCGATCAACACCACATGGAAGACAAAGTTAATAGGAACACAACATTTATTGCAGCAGACAAGAAAATGGAAAAGACCGCACGCGCTACAATACAGACTCCACATGATATTATATTTAATGCAAACTTAAATTAAATGGAGAGAAAAAACAATAAATTAAATTAAATGGAAAAGACCGTATTGATTTCTTGATGATGATGATTCATGTTTGATTATGTCTGATAATTTTCCATTTCGATCCAAACACGTTTCAACATTTTCGATTTCTTTCCTTTTTCATTACAGCAGGTTTAATTCTATTTTGGACAGATTATTATAAGCAGATTCTTGTTCTTGAATATGTTAGGTTATTGTTTTGGAAAAAATTCAATCAATTTTTTATTGTGCTGTGAGTTGTTTTTGAAATTGATAACTCTCTGATCTTTTGTGTAGGCTGTCATATGACCACTTCATAACTTTCCTCAAACATGGAATGCGCAGGCTTGGGTGATCATTAGGAAGCTCCATAGGGTCAAGAAAACACTGGCGACGGCGCCCTGAGAATCTACAGTTAAGTTAGCTCCTTAGGCATCAGTAGGAACTACAATTAAGTATGAAGCACGGGAATTTATTGATGGCTGGGAGTAAAACATCATCATCATTCAAATCAAGAAGTGGGAGATTTCCATTTGACTTCAAAAATCTTGCTGGTTCTCCCCTAAATGATTCTGGCGACAGTGAAATGTAAATTTTTTTGAAATGAATTTTTATAGGAATTTGATTAGAATATTATTGCTGCAAGGCGACTCTTGGCAGTCGTAGTTGAAAATTCTCACTTGATTACCTTTTTTGGACATAACCTCCCAATGTAAAGAGTGAAGCATGTTATTTGTGTAGCATTTCCCTCGTGTGTAGATAAAGCCTATTATTTATGTAGCATGTCCAAATTGGTGAAAGAAAATGTTAATCCACGGTTGTGCATATGGAAGCTTAGCTTCTATTCTTATTAGGATTCTCTAACCATGCGCTCAACCTATTTGATTTATCCAATCATGGCTGCAGATAAAACGTAGCATCATCCTTATACTCCAAACAACTCATGCTTTTCCAAATTGCTCCCACGATTTACACTAATATGCGCACCACTTGAAACCCTTCTTGGCATGTAGAGGAATCACGTGCTCTTAGCTTCTAAGACTTGGCATTTTGGATTTTGGATGGACTTTGGAATTAAGCTCCCATTGTAAAGAGTTCTTGGACTTTGCAACACCTTGTACACTTTGAATTTTGTAGTTTGACATCTAAATGTAAATTGAACCAAAGTCTTGAAATAACTTGAACTTGATTTGAACTTTGACATTTTCAACTTGAATTTGATGCAAAAAATGAACCTTGAAATCAATTAGTGTACCTAAAATTTGAGGAAAATTACATGAAAACCTCTTGAACGGCTTGAATTAATTTGAACTTCGAATCATGACATGGTAAATGACTCTTATGCTTGAACTTGTAATCATGGGGAATTTTTAACAATGGTCAACTTCTTTAAAGAATAATGAGCCCAACCTCTTGAGACATCACATTGCAACCATAATGCATTCATAGTCCAATAACAACTCAAGTTTGAGATCAATGCACCATGTACTCAGGAATAACTTGCGACACTAATTTGATCCATAAGAAACTAAAAATCGATCTTGACTTTAATGAAATACGACCATAATACCAAACCAAGATATCCTCAAGGCATTGATCCACAAGTGGCCTAAGAATGAAGAAAGAACCCTAGAAGTGAAGCTCGATTTCAGTAAAAAAACTTGAGACTACTGAAATTAGAAACCATTGGTTAGGCCCTTAATATCTTAAGTGAGAGAACCAGTACGCTAGAAATCAATATACCTGTGCGAACCTGTTAGTAATAAAACATGCAAACATGCAAGATGATGCACAAAGATGGTGGGATCTTATGGTAAAAAATTAGGGTATGACACTCCCGGGTAAACAAATAACCGTAATAACAGAATTTTAAAATATTTAAAATAAACAACATTTAAAATCTGAAGGGTTCAGATTCTCTTCAAATACTTCTATATCTTTCTTCCCTTTTTTTACATCAAAAAAATTAAAATTAAATTTTAAAACAGAGAGAAGAAAACAAAACGAAATATTTCATAAATGTAAAACAAATCATCATTACTTGAGCATTTCACAAAGAAGAGAAATGATTAAGGTAATAGAGAGTGTTAAAAGCGTGTACAATGGATTCTTAATAGTTATTGGTCGTAGAACTTCCAAAGATCAAGAAAAGGATTTAATCCAACTGTTTGGTCTGCCCAGACTCCACTATAAAAGCAACCAAATCCTAAGTCTTTTTCATCAACATCTTTTAGAACACTATGTAATCCACAACTGAAAGTACCAACATCTCTACAATAACAGAGATTTCATAGGAAATCACAAGTCTGAAGACGCCAAGTCCACAGTGTTGCAGTGAGAATCAGAAACCGAGCTATTAATTAATTTGAATCACAAATCTTAATTCACCACCGAGTTTTGATTTATCAAGAGGAAAGGGTAAAGATCGAAGAAAACCCTAAGTGCGTTATGTAACAACAAAGCTAAGAGAATCCAAGGTTCGGGGGTTGGTTATACCTAGGGAAGGTGTTAGCATCCTAAGTATTTGTAGTACTCTACTGGAACCTCTTGTTTTATTTATGTTATTTGTTATTTTGTCTACTAAAGGGTGAAAAGGTAAAAGAAGACCTAAGGTGTTATTTCTAAGTATGCTCGCAAGACATCGCATCTTATGCCTACGTATCCTGACGGGAATGGAATCAGAGCATTCGTAGTTCCCCTCCATAAGGGTAAACAAGGTAAAAATAAAAGGTTGCTCGCCAAGGATTGACCTTGTGCCTACGTATTCTCAAAAGGAACTTTTAGAAATTAGAGCGTTCGTAGTTCGTACGCTATGGGCTGCCAGGTTCTAAGAACCAAGAACAATAAAGACAAACAGAATAAACAAGGGACATGCACAATGACAATGAAGTCAACATACCATCCCTTCCCTTGGATTAGGTCAACAAGGAATAGAAAGCAGCAGAAACATGGAAAAACATCATGTAAATGGCAAGCAAGAATATACAGACACGGCAAAGCATCATGGTAAAATAACAGACATTCATGGAAAAGCATCGTGAGACACAGAGAAAAAATACAATCACGGAAAAATATCGTGTGAAAATATTAACAGTCACGTCAAAACATCGTGAGACAGATTAATCATGGAGGAGCATGAAGCATTAATCAGATAGAATAAACCCAAAGCATGGAAGTAAATCAAGTCACAAAGTAAAATCGGGCAACAAGAATTATTAATCAAATTATCTAGATGTGGAATCATATATATAGTAAAATCTAAAATCAAGAAAATGGAATTATTTACAAAATGCCATTTATACTAATTAAGATATTTACAAAAAATATCAATTATGTTAATTAAGTTATTTACGAAATATCAATTATTCTAGTTAAGTTATTTACAAAACATCAAGTATAAATAAGAAAAAGGATAGCCACTTGAATATGATAGTCATAAAAAGTTCCTAAAACAATTCACAAAGTGATAGGTGTCGTAACCCGAAATTTGTTCTCCCCTTTTACCTTTTGCATAAGCGTGTGCATTCATATCGCTGACATACACATTAACACTTTTTCTCTGTGGGTTTGTTGCAGGAATATTTAAGTTGTTTAAGCCCGATTAATCGCATCCTCACAAAGTCATCACATCATCAACACAAGCACAAAATAAGGGTTTCTATGCCTAGCAATTCTACTTAATTTTCTGGAGTTTTATTAGCTTTTGGATTCATCTCAAGTGTTTGCTTCAAGATTCTACGGTGTGAATTCATATTTTTTAAGATTCGTCGCAATTTGCTCGGTTTCGAAACGATTAGGTTGCAATTGAAGATTCCTCTGGTTTTCTTTGATTATCTTCATCAAGATTCATTTGCAACAACATCCAAGGCACATCTCAGCCTTGTAGGTTGGTTCTTCTTTACACCTTTTTACTGTTTCAAACGTTTTCGTATCATTCGCGATGTAATTTCGATGCTTTTTGGTGTGTGAATTGATTATGCCATTATTTGATCCATGATCTTGATGAGTTAATTGATTCCATTGTGTTTTTTGCTGTTGTTAAACTTGATTTTCGTGCATAATTGTTTTCCCTAGCATAGGAATGTTTTGCACAATCAATAAGTGGCCAAAAGTGCTTTTGAAAAATCAAGTTTCTGCCACTGCTTTAGTGTTAACCGGTTAACCACATATGATTAACCGATTAACACTGTAACAATGGTAGATTTTCATGCTTTTTCTGAAGGTGTGAAAAATGCAAGAAAGGGGGGTTTGAATTGGTTTTTCAAAAATTAATTGTTTCTGTAGAGTTTCTTTATTTTTAAAAAGTTTTTCCAAGGAATCAAACTGGTTAGTTAAATAAAAGGATATAAACACGTTATGTTTATACTAGTTCACTTGAGAATCTCTCAAGTTAGTCTAGTACACCCGCCAAGGTGATTTCGCCTCTCTCAACGAGGTCTTAATCCACTATTCAACAAAATAGTACACTGCACAAGCTACACAGCTGGTGACTAACCACAACCTCTAGAACTCACACGTCCTAGACTTCTCAAGTAATCCAACCACACAGGTCTTACTCAAGGCACAACCTCTAAGACACTTGTCCTAGACTTCTCAAGAGATCTAATCACTGAGACTCTCTTAAGGAATACAACTTTAAGTTCTAACACAATGAGTTTACAGAGAATTGCTTCTTATCAAGCTGATAATGTAAACAATCTTTTAGATCAGAAATAACTTAAGAAAGAATGGAGATGGAAAGTATTGTCGTTACTCGCTTGTGTGTCTTTCTTCAAGTTTTTGAGCTTCCTTTTATAGCCGAGTGAAAAGAGCCGTTGAAATGAAATCATGATAGCTAGGTAGGCTTTCGGCTTGGAAGCATGAGGACAGGTACAAAATCTTATGTATGCAGCGCATCCCGTCCGTGTCAGATTGTTTTGTTATTTCGTGCAGTCTTCGAGAATTTTAACGTTGTAATGTGGTACAACTGTACAGTGTGGCAGTTTTTCTTAGCTTCTCAACATCAGAGGCTTTTTGTGAGCGTGAGTAAGAAGGGAAAACATTGTATGGTTCTTGTGATTAACAAGTCTTCGAATCATCAGCTCTACGCTTCCAGACTCTTCAGAACTTGTCATTTGAACCTCATTTTCTAAATCCACTTTCTTTTATATCCAGAGGCTTCTGATGTTAATTTTGATGAAGCATGAGTGGAATCTTTATAGCAGAATATCTGATTCTTCAAGTCTTCTGTTGATTGAAGAAGTCCATTAGGAATCAGTCTTCAGAACTTCGTACTTGGTCTTTTAAGAGCGTTATCCTTTTCTGCTTCAAGTCTTCCGAATCTTCAGAGCCTGTCTTTAGAGTCTTCAGAACTTCTTGTTTGAAAATCGTAAGGCTTCAGCAATTCTGACTTTGTTCCATCATAACCCTCGTCTCATCTTTGAATTGAGTTCTTGTTCCTCGAAGCATCTTTCATTAAGCATTGCGCCAATTCACGGAAGCAGAACTTGTTTTCTAGGTTCTTACACATAACAACATTAGTTGTACAAAATTGTTCATGCAAATATTCATTTGTTATCATCAAAACTTAGAGATAATATTGCAGAGCCAAATCTTGTTCTCACAATCTCCCCCTTTTTGATGATGACAAAACTATATAATTTGATGACACAATTTTGATATATATAATACAGGGAAGATGAAAAGGTATTTAGAATTGCTTATCCTTTTTATAAAGTGCTCCCCCTGAGTATTAGACCGAGGTTCTTGCTAAGGCTCCCCCTGACTTCATTAACTTTTTGAGTCTTTCTTTATCCTCAGAACTCTGAGTTATCTGCACACATAAAAAGTACAGAGAAGCAATCTAATAGAAATGAAGGATTTTATCTTGTCAGCATGTGAGCAGCATTGTTTTTCAGAGAATGACTATAATCAAAATTATCACATTCATACTCTCCCCCTTTTTGTCATAAATCAAAAAGATTAAAACAGTGATGTCCAAGGGTGAAAAAAAAGAGTACTAAAGCCTAAACAAACAGAGGTTTATTTGCTATCCGAGGACAGTTTGTCCCAGATTTTCTGTATCATGATTTGAAGATTTTCATTGACAGTATCTTGTTTGTCAAACCTTTCTCTGAAGTTCTTCTGTTATGTTCTGATTTCATCAACGGCGTCTCCCAGACGCTTGATAACAGGATCAGAGGTGGAAGCAATCATAGCACTTTCTTTAGCTCTTTCAGCAGCTTCTTGTGCCTCTCTTGCAGTTTGCTCTTCTGCTTCTTTAGCAGCTTTTTCTTCAGTTTCTTTCTGCTTAGCAACTAAGAACTTGAGTACCCTGACTCTTGCTTCAGCTTCTGCTCTTTCCTTAGCTTTTGCTAGTTCAGCAGTTATGGTTGTGCTTGAGAAACTTACAATTTTTGTAAGTTCCATGTCTAGCCATTTTTGAAAACCTTGACAGGCACTCTCAAGTTCCACGAGTTTTGTGCTTGTGCAAAGTTCCTCTCTTAACCTAGCAAACTTTTCAAGTGATTTTTCATGAAATTGAATTGTACATTCTTCAAAGGAAGTTGGAGGTGGAGAATTGTAGACAACCAGAGTGAGGTTGGATTTATCAAAGTTGGTTTTAGATTGTGGTTGCTGAGATAAGTTAGTCTCAGTAGCAGTAGGTTCAGGTGGTTGTTGTTGATTGATAAGAGAGGTGACTTCTAGTGTTTCAGAGTTCATGAGGTTTTCAGGTAAGATAATTTCTAGAGACTCATAGGAGGTTCCTTCAGAACTAGATACAGTAATGGGAGCTAGAGATTCAGAGATTTGGTTTGTTGGTTCTAGTTCATTTGGCTGAATTTTTTAGGTAGTTGTTGAAGGACTGTTGGTTGATTGATTAGTGGTTGGTAAAGGAATAGAGAAAGATGGAGGTTTAAACCTTACTTGTGGATTGGAGGTAGAGGTAATTGATATAGATTGTGCAGCAACGGATGGATTTGCATCAGCTTTATTGATTTTCTCAAGAAGAAGGGCTTCTTTTCTGAAGATTTCAGTTTCATCCTTTTTCTTCTTTTTGTCCTCTGCATCTTTTTCAGCAAGCTTCCTCTTACTCCTGGTAATATGCTTTGACTGAGGGACAATTTCTTCAATTCTGAATTCTGCTTCTCTCATTATGGCAATGTAAGAGGCTATTTCTGTTGGATTATCTTCTTTGCGGTAGAATGGATAGTTTCCCACTGGATTCCTGATCCATTTCACCGTGTCAGGAGAAATTGGTGTTGGTTTCACCTCTACATTTGCAATCATCTTCATATGTTTAAGATTTACAGCATTGAAGACTTCTCCAACTCTTTTATTCAGATATTTCGTGAAATTTGCTTCCTTGGTCAGATAATCCACTAATCTGCATTCAACCAGGATGTCAGAGATCAGTCTTCCAAAGGGAATGTAGTTGGCAATCTTCTTTTCTGGTGATGTCGTTGTTCTGGTTTTGCGCACCATATCCCTTAAGTAGTAGAACAGAATGGAGGGAATGCACATTTTCTCATGTTTGTGCAGGTAATACAGCATGTGTTTTTGATTTGCGTTGGCAAAATCTGTAGCACTCTTTGCTGGTCTCGGATTGATGAGTATTCATCCTTACGGTGGTAAGAAGAGATGAAGATTGATCTATGAGTTGATTTTGAGGGAGTGATGGATAGAGAGAGAGTTAGATGAGAGTTGATTAACTTTTTAGGGTTTGTGGAAAGAAAAAAAAATTCTCGAGGTATTTAAAGGACAGATACACTCTTGAGGGGATAGGCTAATAAATGCGATAAAGTTGAGTCAATCTCGAGAGAGATGCTGTTCATTTAATTTGAATAGTTAAAGTGACTTAATTTTACTTAAATCACGAAATTTTTATTTTTTTCCAAAAATATGACATGTCACAAAATTATCAGAACTTGAGGTGTGTTAATAAAGTGGTTCTGAAAAAAAATGCTTTTTCACATGAGGTTCTGAAAATGTTTTATTCTGAACAGTATTTCGTATTCAGATGTGTTAAAATAATTAGAAACCTATCTTCAGCTAAGGGTTTTGTGAAAATGTCAGCCCACTGATGGTCTGTATCTATGAATTTTAAGCATAGAGTTCCCTTCTGAACGTAGTCCCTAATAAAGTGATGTTTTATTTCAATGTGTTTAGCCCTAGAATGCAAAATTGGATTTTTACTTAAGAAGATAGCAGCAGTATTATCACAGAAGATAGGAATGTTACTCTCATATATCTGATAGTCCTCCAGCTGATTTTTCATCCATAGCATTTGAGTACTGCATAGGGAAGCTGATATGTATTTTGCTTCAGCTGTTGAGAGAGCAATTGTAGATTGTCTCTTGCTTGACCATGAGATTAAATTGCTTCCTAAGAACTGACAATTTCCTGATGTGCTTTTTCTTTCTAATCTGTCTCCGGCATAGTCTGCATCACAGTAACCAGAAAGAGTATACTCTGATGTTTTCTTATACATCAGGCCAAGGTTAGTTGTTCCTTTCAGATACCTTAGAATTCGCTTGACAGCGGTTAAATGTGATTCTCTTGGATCTGATTGGAATCTCGCACATAGATGTACACTGAATAATATATCAGGTCTAGAAGCAGTTAGATATAAAAGAGAACCTATCATACAATGAAAGAGTTTTTGACAAACCTTAACTTCTGTTTCTTCCTTTCCCATGACACATGTTCGATGCATTGGTGTTTTGGCAATGTTGCAATCCGTCATATTGAACTTCTTCAGAAGTTCTTTTGTGTACTTGGTTTGATGAATGAAAGTGGCCTCTGATCTTTGATCAATCTGAATTCCAAGGAAGAACTTTAGTTCTCCCATGAGGCTCATTTCAAATTCGGCCTGCATTAACTTTGAAAATTCTTGACATAGAGAAGAGTTAGCAGAACCAAAAATAATGTCATCAACATAGATTTGAACAATGAGAATGTCATTCTTATATGTCTTGCAGAAAAGTGTTGTGTCAACCTTTCCTCTGGTGAAATCGTTTTCTAGTAAAAATTACTCAATCTTTCATACCAAGCTCTGGGAGCCTGTTTTAAACCATAGAGTGATTTTTTAAGTTTGAAAACAAAGTCTGATTTTTCTAATTTTTCAAACCCAGGAGGTTGTTTGACATAAACTTCTTATGATATATAACCATTTAAGAATGCGCTCTTAACATCCATTTGATATAGAGTGATGTCATGATTTACTGAAAAGGATATTAGCAAACGTATTGCTTCAAGTCTTGCAACTGGAGCAAATGTTTCGTTGTAGTCAATTCCTTCCTGTTGACTGTATCCTTGGGCAACAAGTCGTGCTTTGTTTCTGACAACTTCTCCCTTTTCATTTAGCTTGTTCCTAAATACCCACTTGGTTCCTATGACATGAACATTCTTGGGTTTAGGAACTAGATCCCAAACATCGTTTTTGGAGAACTGGTTGAGTTCTTCTTCCATAGCCAGAACCCAGTCTTTGTCCATGAGAGCTTCTTCAATTGTGGCTGGTTCTATCAACGATACTAGTCCAACAAGTGTTTCTTCTGATGGTTTAAAGGCTGATCTGGTCCTGATAGAAGCATCTTTGTTCCCCAGAATTAGTTCCTCAGGGTGTGATGTGGACAGTCTTCTTCTTCGTTGAGATGGGGTATTTGGAGTTACTTCAGTGGTTTCTGGTGTAGGATCTTCCTGTTCTTTGACTTCCTCTTCCTTTTCCTTAGATTCAGAGAATCTGATTTCTAAATCTGCAAGTTTCTCAACTAGCTCTGACTTTTCTGAGTCAGGCTTGTCATTGAATCTAACATAAATGGATTCCTCCACAATTCTTGATTTTGTGTTGTAAACTCTGTAACCTTTCGAGCGTTCAGAGTATCCCAACAACAGACACTATTGTGCTTTGGAATCAAATTTGCTAAGATTCTCTTTAGTGTTAAGCATAAAACAGACACATCCAAACGGATAGAAATAAGAAATGTTGGGTAGTTTATTCTTCCACAATTCATATGGAGTTTTATTCAAGATAGGTCTTATAGAGATTCTATTTTGAATATAGCATGCTGTGTTGATTGCTTCTGCCCAGAAATGTTTAGCTATGTCAGTTTCTTGGATCATGGTGCGAGCCATTTCTTGCAAAGTTCGATTCTTTCTTTCTACAACTCCGTTTTGTTGTGGAGTTCTAGGACAAGAAAAATCGTGTGATATTCCATGTGAATCAAAAAGTTCCTCAAAGTTTTTATTTTCAAATTCTCCACCATGATCACTCCTTACTCTGACTATTTTACAATTTTTCTCATTTTGAACTTGAGTGCAGAAGGAAGCGAACACAGAATGTGATTCATCCTTGTGTTTTAAGAATTTTACCCATGTCCATCTGCTGTAATCATCAACGATGACTAGTCCGTATTTCTTACCATTGAGAGAGGCAGTTTTTACAGGACCAAACAGATCAATGTGAAGAAGTTCCAACGGTTTGGAGGTGGAAACAACATTTTTAGCTTTGAAAGAGGTTTTTGAAAACTTTCCTTTCTGACACGCTTCACAAAGAGCGTCTGAAGAATATTTCAGATTTGGCAAACCTCTAACAAGACCAAGCTTGTTAAGCTGAGAGATTCTTCTCAGACTGACATGGCCAAGACTTCTGTGCCAGACCCATTGCTATTCGTTCACAGAAAGAAGACATTTTACATTTTGATGTTTTAAATCAGATAACTTAATTTTGTAAATGTTGTTTTTCCTCTTTCCGTTGAATAGGACAGATCCATACATCTGACTTACAGCTTTACAAGATGTTTGATTAAAAATGAGATCATAACCACTGTCACTAAGTTGACTTATTGACAAAAAATTATGCATTAGACCTTCTACTAACAGAACATTTTTAATGGAAGGAAGCTTACCATTTCCAACGGTTCCGGAGCCAATGATTCTTCCTTTCTGATTTCCTCCAAAACCGACAACGCCTCCAGGTTTAAGTTTCAGATCTTGGAACACAAGCCTTTCTCTCGTCATGTGTCGCGAGCATCCACTGTCCAAGTACCATGATTGGTGTTTTAATGGAGCTATTAAGGATATCTGCAACATAAATTATCTTGTTCTTAGGTACCCATTTTGTGGGTCCTTTCTCATTAGTTTTTCTAAAGGTTCTGACCCCTTTAGATTTTCTTCCGTTATCAAAATGGTGTGGAGTTTGTGCATAGTATTTGTGTTAAGAGTATTTCTTCAGTGGATGTGTTCGTGTAATCCTAGAGTTTGAACCTTTTGGTTATGAATGCTTGGGATTAGTGCCAGAGGGAATAAACTGTTTAGACAGAGGTATTATTTTGATGTTTTTGGTTTCATCATATGGTTGAGATGGTCCTGAATATCCTAGACCTCTACTACCATTTCTGCTGACTCCATAGATCAGTGAAGCCATTTTACTTCTATCTATGCTTTTGGCAAGAAAGTTTTTAAATGCATTATCATATTTGTCTTCTTTACTGGTGTTAACTGAGTTTGAGACCATTTCTTCTTCTACCTTAGATAATTTACATTTAAGGACAGAATTTGAGTTTTCTAAGACAAATATTTTTTCATTTTGTTCAGAGATGATTTTCTTATTTTTAGTTAGATCTTCTGAAGAACCTATAAAACTCTTTTTCAGAATTTTGAATTTTCTTTGAAGATTTTGATATCTTTTGATAAGTTCAGTTAATCCTAATTCAAGTTCAGAACGTGATAAGGAAGAAAGTACCTCTCTTTCATCGTCGGAGTCTGATAGCTCTTCCTCAGATGAGTTGCTTCTGGTTTCTGCCATGAATGCCATGTTGACTCGACTTTCATCAGCATCATCTTCAGATTTTGAGTCATCCCAGGTTTCCATGAGACCCTTTTTGGTTTTCCTAGATCTTTCTTCTTTCTTGACTTTTGGACAGTCATTTTTGAGATGTCCAGGTTTTTTGCATTCAAAACACGTAACGTATTTTCCATAGTTTCTTCTTTGACCAGATGTAGGTTCGAATCTTCTCCTTGGTCCTTTGAACTTGTTTCTTCTATACTTCCAAAGTTGACTTATCTTCCTTGATATGAGTGATATATCGTCTTCTTCTGAATCTTCTTCGGATTCTTCCATCTCTTCTTCTGTATGATACGCCTTCTTCTTTTCTGGCTTTGCTTTTAGTGCAATGGATATGTTTTTCTTCTGAGGTTCATCTCCTTGAAGCTCTATTTCATGACTTCTTAATGAACTGATAAGTTCTTCAAGACTGATATTATTCAAATCCTTTGCAACTTTCAAGGCAGTCACCATTGGTCTCCATTTTGCTGGAAGACTTTTGATGATTTTCTTGACATGATCAGCAGTAGAATAGCCTTTGTTTAGAACTCTGAGTCCAGCAATAAGCATTTGAAACCTTGAGAACATGGTTTCAACATACTCATCTTCTTCCATTTTGAAGACTTCGTATTTCTGGATTAGCGCAAGAGCCTTTGTCTCCTTGACTTGAGCATTTCCTTCGTGAGTCATACGAAGAGAGTCAAAGATGGATTTTACAGTTTCTTTGTTTGTGATTTTCTCATAATCGGTATAAGAAATTGCGTTCAACATAATGGTTTTTGCTTTGTGATGATTTTTGTAGGTTTTCTTCTGAGCATCTGTAAACTCACTTCTTTCAATCTTTTTACCTACAGAATCTACTAGATGACTGTAGCCATCGAGTACTAGATCCCACAGATCTAGATCAAATGATAAGAAACAACTTTCAATTCTATCTTTCCAATAGTCAAATCTTTCACCATCAAAGATATGAGGTTTTGCAGTGTAGGATTCTCTTTCAATGACATTTGTTTTAGAAGTTGTTGTTGGTGGTGTAGTTATTGTTTTTCACACTTGGATCGGTAGTGAACACTGTTAAGTGTTTGATAAAATTCTATCTTTTTATCACTTCAGAACCGGAGCTCTGATACCAACTGAAGGTGTGAAAAACGTAAGAAAGGGGGGTTTGAATTGGTTTTTCAAAAATTAATTGTTTCTGGATAGTTTCTTTATTGTTAAAAAGTTTTTCCAAGGAATCAAACTGCTTAGTTAAATAAAAGGATATAAACACGTTATGTTTATACTAGTTCACTTAAGAATCTCTCAAGTTAGTCTAGTCCACCCGCCAAGGTGATTTCGCCTCTCTCAATGAGGTCTTAATCCACTATTCAACAAAATAGTACATTGTACAAGCTACACAGCTGGTGACTAACCCCAACCTCTAGAACTCACACGTCCTAGACTTCTCAAGTAATCCAACCACACAGGTCTTACTCAAGGCACAACCTCTAAGACACTTGTCCTAGACTTCTCAAGAGAACTAATCACTGAGACTCTCTTATGGAATACAACTTTAAGTTCTAACACAATGAGTTTACAGAGAATTGCTTCTTATCAAGCTGATAATGTAAACAAGCTTTTAGATCAGAAATAACTTAAGAAAGAATGGAGATGGAAAGTATTGTCATTGCTCGCTTGTGTGTCTTTCTTCAAGTTTTTGAGCTTCCTTTTATAGCCGAGTAAAAAGAGCCGTTGAAATGAAATCATGATAGCTAGGTAGGCTTTCGGTTCGAAGCGTGAGGACAGGTACAAAATCTTTTGTATGCAGCGCGTCCCGTCCGTGTCAGATTGTTTTGTTATTTCGCACAGTCTTCAAGAATTTTAACATTGTAATGTGGTACAGCTGTACAGTGTGGCAGTTTTTCTTGGCTTCTCAACATCAGAGGCTTTTTGTGAGCGTGAGTAAGAAGGGAAAACATTGTATGGTTCTTGTGATTATCAAGTCTTCGAATCATCAGCTCTGCGCTTCCAGACTCTTCAGAACTTGTCATTTGAACCTCATTTTCTAAGTCCACTTTCTTTTATATCCAGAGGCTTCTGATGTTAATTTTGATGAAGCATGAGTGGAATCTTTATAGCAGAATATCTGATGCTTCAAGTCTTCCGTTGATTGAAGAAGTCCATTAGGAATCAGTCTTCAGAACTTCAGTACTTGGTCTTTTAAGAGCGTTATCCTTTTCTGCTTCAAGTCTTCCGAATCTTCAGAGCCTGTCTTCAGAGTCTTCAGAACTTCTTGTTTGAAAATCGTAAGGCGTCAACAATTCTGACTTTGTTCCATCAGAACCCTCGTCTCATTTTCGAATTGAGTTCTTGTTCTTCGAAGCATCTTTCATTAAGCATTGCGCCAATTCACGGAAGCAGAACCTATTTGCTAGGTTCTTACACATAACAACATTAGTTGCACAAAATTGTTCATGCAAATTTTCATTTGTTATCATCAAAACTTAGAGATAATATTGCAGAGCCAAATCTTGTTCTCACATTTTCAAGTGTGTTTGATGTTCTTTCCTCTCCTAATTCCCATGGCTTGATACGTTTGATTTTTTTATTGTTTTATGAGTCGTTTCACTTCAGTATGAAGCATGCTTGTGAATTTTCCATTGCTCGATTTTATCAATTGTGTATTTGTGCACATTCTTTGTATGATATGAACATGATCATTCTTGCACACTTTTATTCACACGGTAACATGATTTATGATGCATAATTAAATGACATTTGGTACTATTTTGCATTTCCCTTCCTGTTTGAATTATGTTTTTTCTTCAAAGAATAAGTTTAATCTTGTATAATCAATAATACACCCTTTGTTTTATTAATTTTTCAATTCATTTTGGAAAATTATTAGCATTTTCTTCCCTTTTGATTAACTAATCGAAACTTAGTTTCGATTATAAATCTTCCTTTTGACGCTTCTCTTTAGGCTTCCTTTAGAGCTTTTGTTCTCTCTCTCTTCCCCCCAGAGTCGGAGTTTTACGCGACGCTGTAGCCCTGTACAACTTGCAGCTTTCAGGTAGGGGACGAATGACCCTGTGCCTGACTTAGTCATCTCTATCTCCAGGCGGTAGCGTATCTCATCCCCAGCCGAGTCGATACTTGATCACTTTGGCTCCTTTCGATCTCTTTTTCAATATACTTTTCTTGTGATCAATCATTGCCTTTTTATTTCCCAGAAGAATCTCAATCCTTCTTCTTCGGTCAAACACAGTCTTCATGTTAAGTACCGAAATTTTTGCAGAGTTCGCAACCTTCTCTTGGTTCTTCCCCCTTTGTTTAGTTGATCATTGCCTGTCAGTTTAAACACTAATTTGCACTTCTTCTCAGTTAACCACAGTCTATCTGTTAACATACTGAGTTTCCTCTAGGGTTAATCACCTTCTCTTGGTTAATCACCCATTTTTCAGTTAACCACAACCTGACTGTTAACATACTGAGCTCCTTTTGAGTTAATCACCTTCTCTTGGTTAATCACTCACTCTTTCAGTTAATCACAGTCCTACTGTTAAAACCAACGCCTTGTGAGTTAGCAACCTTCTTTTGGTTCAAATACTTGCACCTTTAGGTTAGTAACTTTCTTTTGGTTCAAATTCGCTTTCTTCGGTCTGGTACTGCTGGTTCAGTCAGTGTACCAAATTTCTTTGGGTCACGACCTTCGCTTGGTCCCACACCCTTTCTTTGGGTCACGACCTTCGCTTGGTCCCACAGCCGTCCTTTGGGTCACGACCTTCGCTAGGTCCCACACCCGTCCTTTGGGTCACAACCTTCACTTGGTTCTACACCCGTCTTTAGGTTGAACACAGTCTATCTATTAAAACCTTTCTCCCTAAAGAGTTTTAATCTCTTTTTTTCTCTTCGATTAACCACTGCCAGTCAGTTAATATACCGTATCCTTATTCTTTTTTTTTTAACACCGTCCCTTTGTTTGGTCCCCAGTAGGGTCGCTAACCCTCTGATCCCTAGCACGGTCACTTTGTTTTCTTACTCCCCAGTGGAGTCTTTGCTATTCCTTTTGCTCCTTTATCGTCCTGGTTTCTACACCACTCTTGCACTTTATCCTCAATACAATTATATTTTCCTTTTCACTCCTTTCTTGGTTTCGACACCACTCCTTTGCATCCCCAACGGATTTTCTCTACTGCTTTCGCTCTTGGTTTTGACACCATTTTCCTTTTCCTTTTCCGTCTTGGTTCCACGAACTACGAAAGCTCTGATTCTGGATTCATTCGAATGTATGATGCGTAGGCACAAGATCGCGATGATCTTGGCGAGCACACTTCCACCTTCTTCCATTCCTCTTCTCTGTCCCTGGTTCTATGAACTACGGAGCTCTGATTTCGTCATTGCACTATGAGGGTATGTAGGCAAGAGGGCCCTAATCCTCCGCGGGCACTTTCCTTTCTTTTCCCTTTTCTCCTTCTTTTCTCTTCTCTCTCTTAATTTAGCTAGAAGCCTTTAGATAGATAACCCATCCAAGCCTAGAAGCAAGCGAAATGGTTCCCGTCGAGTACGATGGATGCGTAAGGTGCTAGTACCTTCCTTTCGCATAACCGACCCCTTGACCCGTTTCTCTTCCCTTTGGGTTATATCGATATTTTCCCTGTCTTTCGTGACTAAATAAAGTTTGGTGGCGACTCTGTTGTATCTTTGAGTGTGCGATTCACTTAGGTATAATCCCGCTAGCTTCAGCTGGCGACTCTGCTGGGGAGTCCTTGCTCTTGCAGGTTGGCGTCTCGCCTAGTTTTACTTATTTTCTGGCTATCTGGGACTCCCCAGCTTCAGCTGGCGACTCTGCTGGGGAGTCCTTGCTCTTACAAGTTGGGGTCTCGCCTAGTTTTGTTTGCTTTTCTTGCTTGGTTGGGTGTTTATCTTTCCCGCTTTACTAGCTTTATCTTTATGCTTTACTTGCTTTATGTTTATTTATTGCATTTCTTTACTGCTTTAAATATTCATTTACTGCATATTCTGGATATCTGATATATCTTCTGCTGTTGTTGGGATGGGTAGATATTATTGGAGAGATAAGTCCAAACACTGGGCTTGAGCATGCACATAAGCTAGAATGTGGATAGTCGTGAGGCCCGCGTTTTGCGCGTCGGGTTATCACGAGAGCCACATCCCAGATCGTGATTCGTTTGAGAATACTTCCGTCCTGCGAGAATTCGCTACGGCGGTGGGTTTTCATCCTGAGTCCTATGGTTTGGGCGACCTTTCTAGGGACCACCTTGTTGTGTCTAGATCACACTTGTGAGAGAGATATGGGTTTTTTGCAGGAAAACAAGCCTCTTCATACCTTTGTTCTCTCATCCACGTCAGATCTTTGCACTGACACAGAGTTACATATGCAGATTATCCAGTAGATGTTGCATATCTAACTTACAGTTTTGTATAGTGTCATTGCATCATCATCATGCCGAACTTTTGAATTTGAGTTATTGTATCATCATCATATGTATGCTAAAGTGTTACATCATCTAACCTTTGCATCATATGGTGTTGCATGTCTCATTTTCATTTCTCCTGCATAAGCAACATGTGCATACATACATTTGCATTGCATACACCCAACCCAGAAAAAGCTCACTTTCTTCCCTTCATCGGCTCAAAGACAACAATTCTCCGACGTCGAAAGCCAAAGAATCATGGAACAGGTTGGGTAAGAGAACACAATGCGCAAGGAAGGTAAGGTTGACATGGTTGTGGAACTACTTCTGGACAGTATGACAATGAACTCCTCGGATCAGGTTGTGATGGATGAGCAAGCCAGGAATGGACAGAAGGTGGATAAGGTCACGAATGTGAGTGCAAGCAATCTACCGGTTCACCCCTTTTCTAATCAGAAAACCACTAAAGGCAATCAGAAATAAAAGCGTAAGCAAATTTGCAAAGGGAACAACAATCAAGGAAGGAGACGTCCCCATCTTAATCCAATTGCCGTGACTTACACGCATCTACTCCCTGTTCTGATTCATGCTGGGGTAATAGTTCCTAAAGAGATTGAGCCAACCAAGTTTCCCCACCACCCTAAGCATGATCCAAATGCCACATGTGAATGCCATGTTGGGTATGTGGGGCATTCTATAGAAACATGTGTCATCTTCAAGAACAAGGTTCAAGAGCTCCTCGATCAGAATTTGTTATGCTTCACAGAGAAGTCTTGCCAAGACTCTGCACCTGTGATTGCTGAAACATCCGCTGAGGCAAAGAATAGAGGTCCTTCTACTCATGTGTTGATTCCGCCAGCCATTCCATATGTCGGACAATACCCCTACCAAGGTTTTCAGTCTGCTAATTCTAGAATTCCTTTTGCCTATCCTTGGGCACCCTCTGCTGTTGCACCTCCATTTGCTTATCTTGGGGCACTCTACGCACCGTATGGGATCCAATTTGGCCAGACTGTTAATCAGATGGTTAACCCTGGTTTGATGCACCCTGCTCAAGTGTTCCCATAATATGCCACTCATCAGATTCATACTCAATCACCTTTGGATTCTATGCCGTACTATTCATTCTCGCATGTTGCTGCAACCCAATATCAACAGCCTCCTCAAACTCATAATCAGCAAGCCCAAGTTCGAGAGCGTTAGAACCAGTACAAGCCCCGGAACAATTTAGAACGAAGGAATGCTCCTCTAGATCTGATTCCTGTGACATACAGTCAACTCCTTCCATATCTGATTCAGAACTCGCTGGTGGTTCCTAAAGCTCTGAAGCCCCCGCCAAAACCATTCCCACCTGGGTATGATCCCAATGTGCAATGCAGATTTCATGCTAGGTTAGCTGGGCATTCAACCGAGGATTGCAACGCTTTCAAAGCTAAAGTCCAACAGTTGATTGACAAGAAGCACTTAACTGTTCAAGGTGAGAAACTGTGGGTGAACGGAAATCCCTTGTTCGTGTAGAGTCCAAGATTTCAAAAGCGTCCCTTTGAAATAATTGATCAAGCCTGAGAGCACCTCCTCAATTTCGGCAATCATCATGTCATTACATCTTTTCCATTTGTAATCTTTCTTTTTGTCTAGCATTGTTCATTTGTAAAACTTGTTTGTTTTCGAATGATAATAATAATGAAATGAATATGCATGTTTTGAATAAATTCATTCGTGTTCACTCATACTTTTTATATCTGTATCACACATTTGATCAAGCAAAATAAAAAAGAGAATGATGAATTAAAAAAGATATGAGATCATGTCTGTATTCTTTTGAATAAAACCCTGCTGGCGATGTAAGGCATTGGTTATATTCCCCAAACACCGGAGGTATAAGAAAGATAATCCCGAGTCAACCCCTTTGGGCCTCGAAGTAGGATTTTCTTTTTGTATACACAAACTCTCAATCTTAACCAGGGGCAGGGTAGTCTTCAGTTGGTTTGACCATGCATTCAAATTTCAAAAGAGGAGTACCCCATCTGCGGATTAACCACATCTTATCCCTTGCAAGAGGTCGAAAAAATCACAAATCCACATTGGTTGTCCCTCACCGACCAAAGGAACGAGGCAGGCACAACCCTTACAAATCAAACAAAGAAGTGTCCCATGATTTTGTTCAAAACAAAAAAAAATCTAATCAAAATCACAAAAGCAAAAAAATAACACAAAATAAAAAAGCCTGCTAAGTTAAAACAAACGACTTAGGCAAAAATTAGGGCATCCCGATAGACTACAAACTTGAAAAATCAGTCTACGCAAAATTTAGGGAAAAAAAAGAACAAAACAGAGAATCAAATGAGAAAAAATCCTCAATAAGAACAAGTTTGGGTGATCACATGTGACAAAAACAAAAGGTAAGTGGTTGCATCTCCAAAAACCCTCTTCGGTTCCTCTATCATCACATCTACCATTCAAAGCCTTTTTTGAAAGGTGAACGCTTGTGTCAAACTAGCTGAACGTAGGACTGGAGAACATAAAGGAGAATGGGTGGGTTAAAATAAATTTTGAGCCTTATATCCTTTCTTTCTTAAACCATGAACCAAGCCACGTTACAACCCTCAAAAGACCTAACTGAAGCAGGGTTTATTTCGAAGGCATACTACGGTAAAATCACGTCAAAGCTGACTCTTAAAGATTTGCTTATCATTTGTGTTGGTATTGACATGGCATTCTAAATGGTGATTCATTCACTATATGTCATAATCTTAGCGAGCATACTTGGATTTCAAAGCTGACATATGCAAGGCATTAGCATTATCATTTTCAAAACAAACACTTTTTACTTGCGAACAAGCACTTGACATCAATAAAGTTTCCACAATGGAAAGTGTGATCACCTCAAGGGGAAAAACGCCTGAAAAACTCCGTTGAGCAAAAGGGCAACTAACCTCAAGATTCAGCCAATCTGGGGAAATCACGTCGAGACTCGACAAAAATCTCAAAGATCAGTTGGTCAAGGGCATTCCTCCAAAGATCGATCATCCAAGGGCAAAATCACTTCAGAGCTCATACTGGGATAGGCCATCTCAAGAGCACAAAAAATCAACCTCTCCAAGAGACGATTAATCAGAGGCATATTGTTCCAATACACTGGGGGTAAGTCAAACTTGTGACTGGGGCAATCCATGCAGATACCCAACAGACTGGGGCAGACATAGGCTACCAAGATACAAGTTCTCTCCCTATTTTGAGGCAAGAGCAATGGTACATCAACAACTGTTGATCCTGAAGTAGGTGTCGGGGAGTCACGTCTTTATGGATTACACCCTAACCTCAACTCTTTCGCCTCCCACAACAAAAACACTTGATAGATTCTCAAGAACCGTTGCATAGACCACTCTCATGCCTTGATCATGTTGCTTCACTCTTGCATATCATTCATCTGGTATAGCATGAAGCCTTGACATAAGCACGATCATACTTGACATCTCTTCAAAACTCGAGTACTGACATTCTGCATATAGTAAATATCATCACATAACATTGCATAACATATTTGTTACGCCATACAGGTTCAAACATGCGCCCCAATCAAAATCCAATTTTCATCTGGTAGTCAGTTCCGGTCTGGTTTGTCATTTCAAAACCCAGTTCTCGTCTGGTAGTCAGTTCTCGTCTGACTTGTCTCTTTAAAATCCAGTTCTGGTCTGGTAGTCAGTTCTCATCTGACGTGTCTCTTTAAAATCCAGTTCTCGTCTGGAGGTCAGTTCTCGTCTGACCTATCTTTTCAAAATCCAGTTCTCGTCTGGCTTATCCTTTCAAAGTCCAAATCTCGTCTGGAAAACTTTTCTAGTTCTCGTCTGGCGCACTTTTCAAAGTCTAATTCTCGTCTGGCGCACCTTTTTCAATGTCCAGTTCATGTCTGGCACACTTTTTCAAAGTCCGGTTCTCATCTGGCGCACTTTTTCAAAGACCAGTTCTCGTCTGGAGCAATTTTTCAAAGTCTAGTACTCATCTGGCACACTTTTCCAAAGTCTATTTCTCATCTGGCGCACCTTTTCAAAGCCCAGTTCTCGTCTGGCAAACTTAATCCCAGTTCTCGTCCGGTGGTCAATCCCCGTCTGACCTGTCTCTTCAAAACTCAGTTCTCGTCTGACTTGTCGCTCCAAAGTCCAGTTCTCATCTGACCAGCCTTTTTCAAAGTCTAGTTCTCGTATGGAAAACCTTTCCAAATTCTGGTTCGCGTCTAGCAAACTTTTCAAAGTCCAGTTCTCGTCTGGCCAACTTTTCTAGAGTCTAGTTCTCGCTTGGCAAACTATTTCCAGAACCTTTTATCTTCTATGGTCCATTCAGAACCTGCCAACTTGCACCTTAACTTGCACCATTGTATAACATGATACCAAGCATCATGTAGAACAACACATACATAACATATGCATCAAGCATACCCCCTTTTGGCCGGATCCATCACCACAAGAGATTTTCAGCCAAACCTCACACCTATCAAGCTCGCAACACTTGCACCTTTTCTTTTGTCGCCGCTCTTTTATTTAATCCTCTTCTACCTCGAATCATCGAAAAGCTGGTGTAATTCGTACATTCAGGTCCAAGAGGATTAAATAGGGGCAGCTGTCGCAACCCAAAATTTAGCCTCTCCTTTTGCCTTTTGCATAAGCATGTGAATTCGCATCGCTGGCATACGCATTAACACTTTTTCTCTGTGGTTTTGTTCCAGGAATATTCAGGTTGTTTAATCCCGATTAATCGCATCCGCACAAAGTCATCACATCATCAACACAAGCACAAAACAAGGGTTTCTATGCCTATTTATAAAAGCAAGAGGTCGGAAATCGGAACCATGTTCATAACACCCTCTTCAAGCAAAATTAGGCAATTTTTGACTGGTTAACCGGTTAACCATATGGTGTTAACCGGTTAACACCCTTTCATAGCGCCAAATTTAGCTTTTGGACAACTGTTAATCGGTTAACCTTATTTGGTTAATCGATTAACACCTGCTATTTCAACAAAAATTCAGAATTTTCATCATCTTTCAGCAACTCTCTCCACTCTCTTTTGGTCTATTCTATTCTAGCATTGTGTGGAACATTCTAGACAGTTCAAGACCATTCAAGACACTCCACTTACATTTATTCCGATACATCATTTTGAATTAAGTGCACCATGTTCCTTAATTTCATAGCATATGCGCCATTGATTTGGATTCACATTGGGATTGCTCCACCGAGTTAACTTCCTAACTAACTGAGTTAACCGCTGACTCGGTGAGTCAAGTGTAACTAACTCCCAAGCTAGCTCCAAAGTTAAATCCAAAACACATTCCAAACCTATCAACTCCAAACCAAAACTCTATATAAGCAAGGCTCTACAATTTCACAAGGGATCCACAATCATTTTCACAATCCCTCACTCTCTTCAGCTCAATTCTCTCACATTCTCTCTGAATTTTTCTGTAACTTCTTCATCTTCATCTCCATTTTCTTCCCAAACCTCACTTAACCTTCGCCACCTTGCAATTCTACTTGATTTTCTGGAGTTTTATTAGCTTTTGGATTCATCTCAAGTGTTTGCTTCAAGATTCTACAGTGTGAATTCATATTTTTGAAGATTCGTCGCAATTTGCTCGGTTTCGATACGATTCGGCTGCAATTGAAGATTCCTCTAGTTTTCTTTGATTATCTTTATCAAGATTCATTTGCAACAACATCCAAGGTGCATCTCAGCCTTGTAGGTTGGTTATTCTTTACAACTTTTTACTGTTTCAAATGTTTTCGTATCATTCGCGATGTAATTTCGATGGTTTTTGGTGTGTGACTTGATTATGCCATTATTTGATCCATGATCTTAATGAGTCAATTGATTCCATTATGTTTTTTTCACGATGTATTTTCATGCATAATTGTTTGCCCTAGCATAGGAGTGTTTTGCACAATCAATAAGTGGCCAAAAGTACTTTTGTAAAATCAAGTTTCTGCCACTGCTTCAGTGTCAACCGGTTAACCACATATGGTTAACCGGTCAACCAGCCCTTTTTTTCACGATTTTTAAACTTTTCAAGTGGTTAACCGGTTAACCATATATGGTTAACCGATTAACACTGTAACAGAGGCAGATTTTCATGCTTTTTCAAGTGTGGTCGATGTTTTTTCCTCTCCTAATTCCCATGGCTTGATACGTTTGATTTTTTATTATTTTATGAGTCGTTTCAGTTCAGTATGAAGCATGCTTGTGAATTTTCCATTGCTCGACTTTATCAATTGTGTATTTGTGCATATTCTTGGCATGATATGAACATGATCATTCTTGCACACTTTTATTCACACAGTAACATGATTTGTGATTCATAATTAAATGACATTTGGTACTATTTTGCATTTCCCTTCATGTTTGAATTAAGTTTGTTCTTCAAAGAATAAGCTTAATCTTGTATAATCAATAATGCACCCTTTGCTTTATTAATTTTTCAACTCATTTTGGAAAATTATTAGCATTTTCTTCCCTTTTGATTAACTAATCAAAACTTCATTTCGATTATAAATCTTCCCTTTGGCGCTTCTCTTTAGGCTTCCTTTATAGCTTTCTTTCTCTCTCTTCCCCCGCGAAGTCAGAGTTTCGCGCGACGCTGGAGCACTGTACAACTTGGAGCTGTTAAGCTGTCTGTTCCACTTTCTGCACTACACCCTGTGTGTTAGAGAAGGAATGAGAATGGAGTATTCCTACTCTCATTCTGACTACTTCAGGTTGGGGACAAATGACCTTGTGCCTGGCTTAATCATCTCTATCTCTAGGCAGTAGCGTATCTCATCCCCAGCCGAGTCGATCCTTGATCACTTTGGCTCCTTTCGATCACTTTTTCAATAGGCTTTTCTTGTGATCAATCATTTCCTTTTGATTTCCCAGAAGAGTCTCAATCCTTCTTCTTCAGTCAAACACAGTCTTCCTGTTAAGTACCAAAATTCTTGCAGAGTTCGCAACCTTCTCTTGGTTCTTCTCCCTTTGTTTGGTTGATCACTGCCTGTTAGTAAAAACACCAATTTGCAATTCTTCTCAATTAACCACAGTCTATTTGTTAACATACTGAGTTTCCTCTTGGGTTAATCACCTTCTCTTGGTTAATCACCCATTTTTCAGTTAACCACAACCTGTCTGTTAACATGCTGAGCTCCTTTTGAGTTAATCACCTTCTCTTGGTTAATCACTCATTCTTTCGGTTAATCACAATCCTTCTGTTAAAACTAACGCCATGTGAGTTAGCAACCTTCTTTTGGTTCAAATACTGGCACCTTTAGGTAAGTAACTTTTTTTTGGTTCAAATACCCTTTCTTCAGTCAAGTACTGCTGGTTCAATAAGTGTACCGAATTTCTTTGGGTCACGACCTTCACTTGGTCCCACACTCGTTCTTTAGGTCACGACCTTCGCTTGGTCCCACACCTGTCCTTTGGGTTACGACCTTCACTTGATCCGACACCCGTCCTTTGGGTCACAACCTTCACTTGGTTCTACACCCGGCTTTAGGTTGATCACAGTCTATCTGTTAAAAACTTTCTCCCCACAGAGTTTTAATCTCTTTTTTTTCTCTTCGGTTAACCACTGCCAGTCAGTTAATATACCATATCCTTATTCTTTTGGTTTTAACACTGTCCCTTTGTTTGGTCCTCAGTAGGGTCGCTAACCCTTTGATCCCCAACGCGGTCACTTTGTTTTCTTACTCCCCAGTGGAGTCTTTGCTATTCCTTTTTCTCGTTTATCGTCCTGGTTTCTACACCACTCTTGCACTTTATCCTCAATACAGTTATCTTTTCCTTTTCACTCCTTTCTTGGTGTCGATACCATTCTTTTGCATGCCCAACGAATTTTCTCTCTTGCTTTCGCTCTTGGTTTTGACACCATTTTCCTTTTCCTTTTTCCGTCTTGGTTCCACGAACTACGGAAGCTCTGATTCTGCATTCATTCGAATGTATGATACGTAGGCACAAGATCGCGATGATCTTGGCGAGCACACTTCCACCTTCTTCCATTCCTCTTCTCTGTCCCTGGTTCCATGAACTACGGAGCTCAGATTTCCTCATTTCACTATGAGGGTACGTAGGCACGAGGACCCTAATCCTCTGTGAGCACTTTCTTTTTCTTTTTCTCTTTGTTTTCTCTTCTCTCTCTTCTTTTAGCTAGAAGCCTTTAGATAGATAACTCATCCAAGCCTAGAAGCAAGCGAAATGGTTCCCGTCGAGTACAACGGATGCGTAATGTGCTAGTACCTTCCTTTCGCATAACCGACCCCCTGACCCGTTTCTCTTCCCTTTGGGTTTTATCGATATTTTCCCTGTCTTTCAGAACTAAATAAAGTTCGGTGACAACTCTGTTGTATCTTTGAGTGTGCGATTCACCTAGGTATAATCCCGCTAGCTTCAATAGGAGGCGGTGCACTCTTTAGAACATGAAGTAACTACTTTAATAATGCAAATTAAATTAAAAAAAAACTAAAGGCAAAGTGGTCACGTTGGTACTGTTTGTTTTTACTACTAATAATAGCAACATAAGAAATGTACAAATGAAATTAAAAAAACGGAATGAATAAAAAAAATAAATAAACAGAAGAAAAAAGGTTTTGACTTTTCAAATATTAATCATGTGGCATGGTGATAACTTCTAATCTTGCGTAAACTTACTGCATGATGTATGTGTATCCAGGATTTTAATGCTAAAAGTGAAATAATGAGGTAATAATATTAAACTATATTTTTATCTCTAAAAACAAAACAAACATCATATTAATGTTACAACAGTAAAAAATAGACATTATGTAACGTGAATGGAAAAGATAAATAGAGATAGGAGATCTTACGAAATAGATAGAGAATCGAAGAAAGGAAACTCGCAGGAAGAGTAGGAGAATCACTGTAGTGGTCGTAACTATGTGTTGTGGTGTAGCGTTGTATTGTCAGATGTCGCTCCCTCTGTGATGCGTCCCCTTGTTCTTTTATAGGCTCCTGTGGAATTTGAATTCTGACATCGACATTGAATGCGCCAGATATTGTGATGGCCGTTTTTCCATTTTTAATCCGACATGTTCGTGCGTGTTTTTGAAAGAATTTAAACTTTGTCTGAAACATGATTGATTTGCCTTGACATTGTTTCCTTTTCGGTTCAAACATGTCCAAACACATCTAGAAGCATTAAAATAAACTTAAATTAAAATATCTAATTAAATCTAAATAAATTAAATAAGCATTTAACTACAAAATAAAAAAATGATTAAAAAAACGAATAAAAAGTCGGGCAAAAAAAGTGCTCGAAAAAATCAAATGAATGCACCAAAATAATCAACACGAAATAAACGACTCCGAAAAATAAAGCGTTTGGTCAGATTTTGAAATAAATTTTAACCGCTAAAAAGGCTTAAACTGATCAAAAAACGTCCGAAAGGTGGTCAAAAAATTTAAATGAGCACGCCAGGTTAAAATACGCGAAACATAGATTAATATCACTGACGTTTGCAGGCTCGATCTTGAAATTTCCGTTCACTGATTTTACACACAGTTGACGTTTATTTGACCAATTCGGCTGTAATTCCAACAAATTTATTCCAGCTGATAAATTGGGTATTATGCATGATAAAATGCGTGATATGCTATGCAGACGATGCGAAACGAAAAACAGAATCTCAGGGTCAAAAATTAGGGTATGACAAATGCCCTTATTTAAGTTTCTTCTATCCGGAGATATGGCACAAAATGCAAACATGCTTAATTTTTGCCCCTAATATGCCACAAAATGCTTATGATATGATATGATTGAAATGAATGCAAGACAAGATCCTGTGGGGAATGATGCCACAAGGGATAACTGTATGCGGGGATGTTGCTGAAAGCACTACTAAAGAATAAAAGACCCAACGAGGAACAACTTAACAAAGCAAGATTCCAAGGGGAAAAGTATCAAGGAGACACAACTGAGGAATACAAGATATTATTGACATCTTCCAAGGTGACATAGATTATCCAATAATACTTGAAAAAAAAGGGACAAAACCTGAATGGAGATACAAACATCCGAGAAAGCATCAGATGCTAAAAGTAAAACAAATCTAGAAAGCACATCAGAAACATTTAGAGAAGCATTAGATGTGGTGCGAGACCAAATCTGAGTATGCAACAGAGATTTCCAAGAAAGTCTTTAACTTTACAGTGGAATACACAGAAACATCCAGAAAGTAGAAGCAACTTACTAGGGAAAGGATTACATTCATCAGAGGTTTTGTCAGAAATGCATTGACCAAAACTCTAGGAAAGTACAATAACAACCATCAAAGACATTCAGGAGAGCATTGAATGAACTTTGGAAACAAACTGGATGGAAAAGAGTCACAACATTCAGAAGATCATTGAATGAGGTGAGGAGAACTCAGGGAAATGTATTAGGGACAAACATCAGAGACATCCAGAAAAGAATTGAATGGACTCTGGAAAACATCAGAGATATTCAGGAAAGCAATGAATAAACTCCAGAAAACATCAGAGATATTTGGAAAAACATCGAATAAACTCCAGAATATATCCAGAAAAGCATTTGATAGAAAATGGAAACAGACTTGAAAACAATCAACAGCTGTTAACCACAGTCAGAAATAAATTGAACACATCTAGAAGAGCATTAGATGAAGACAAGGATTCTGAAGATACATCCGAAACATTTAGAAAAGCATTAAATGTACGGGAAAAGATTTTGAAGACATATTTGGAAGAACATCAGACAAGCAACATCATATCTGGAAGAACATCAGATAAACAAGTTCGTATCTGGAAGAATGTTAGATAGACACCAAGAGGTTTTGGAAAAACATCAGAAATAAAGTTGTACCTGGAAGAACATCAGATAGACACAAAGGAGTTCTGGAAAAACATCCGAAACAAATTCGTATCTGGAAGAACATCAGATAGACACAAAGGAGGTTCTGGAAAAACATTAGAACAAAAGACACATATGGAAAATCATCAAACGGTAAAAGTAATAACATTCTGGAAAAGCATTAGAGTTGCAAAGGTATATATCTGGAAACTCACTGCGGAGTAAAACAAATTCTGGAAGGATGACAGAATCATAATGGAAATATCTAGAAAAACATCAGGCATGTTCTGGAAAAACATCAGAACAAAGGACTCAATCTGGGAGAACATCAGAGCGATAAACATATGTGACATCCAAGAAAGGCATTGGATGAAAAGACACCAGACATATCCGGAAAAACATCGGATAAGAAAGGTCATATTTAGAAGAACTTCAGATAGACACAACAATATCTGTTTGGTAGGTGCCAAGTAAGTCGGACTTTGACCACAAGGTAAGACGTGAATAACAACACGACTTGTGGAGAATGCAAATGAGGATGAAACATTCTTGCTATGCATTTGTATATGAATTATGCAGATGATATATGATCAAATGCAAATGCAGATGCCGACGACATGGCTCGAATCTTTTTGTGGAGAAGACTAGACTAGAAGACTGATTCCTCAACACAGAGATCAATGTCATTCTGCTTGGGGACTACAGATGTTACTGCTGAACATATCTCTGTCACACTAGTAAATTGTATCAAGTTGATGATCATTGTAGGAAGGATGAAGATCTGCTTAGGGATTCTTCAAGTAAATTGCCCCAGCCTTGCTGACTGTTGTATATAAACTAATCATTGCTTCAGCTGGATTGATGCTAGAAATGACTGCTTCACTGTGCGCTTGGAAAGCTTGCCCCAGTTTGAGTCTTGAAAGGTCTTCTGGATAAACCAATTATGAGAAGGACTTGCAGTGAACCACAAATCTTGAACTGATTCTCAACAGGATCTGGAAAGAACTTGCCCCTGATAGGATCACTGACCAAGTTTCTCAACTGTTTGAAAATCCCTTGAGAGGATAGCCAGTTTGCAAACAAAAGTATTTGTATAAATATGGTAATTTTAAAGCAAAGTCATGCAACTTTTCAAATCAAAATCTTTGGGAAGATGCAAAACATATGAGTCACTGGTCTGAACACGACGGTTCAAGACATTCAAAGTGAGAAGTAAAGCAAAAGGTATGATGCCAAAACAACATGATTTGCAAGGATCTTTTGGAGTCAGTTTACGCAACCTTGCTATAGTATGCTTTCAAAATAACCTTGCTTCAGTTAGGTCTTTTGAGGGTTGTAACGTGGTCTGGTTCACGATTTAAGAAACAAAGGATAAAGACGCAAAGTTTATTTATAACCACCTAATCTTCGTGATGACCTTCAGTCCTACGCTCAGTTAGTTTAGCCTATGTATTCAGGTTCCCAGGAGGTTGGAATTGTACCAATGATAGTGATGATGATGGTTCAGAAGTCAAGGGACTCTTGAGATGGCAGTCACTGCTTCCTTACAACATTGAGTTGTTGTTTTTTCTTGAAGGTTTTCATGGTAAGGATTTCGAAGATTTCCTCTTTTATTATCCTTAACTTTTGCCTAAACTGTTTCTTTTGAAGCTTACAGTCAGCGGGATGCCGCAGTTTTGCCTAAGTCTCCTTCATAGGTTTTGACTTAGCGGGCTTTTTCTTTTGATTTTTTTTTGAAAGACAGTGACTGTATGGCTTAATGATTACTGTGAACCATCATCGGCTTTTGACTTGAAGAACATCTTCGAAAATTGCTTGTTGTGTGCGAAGGAAAATTGTGGATGCAACCTTTATATGAAAGGTGTTTTACATGAAAGAATAACCAAGTAAACTGAGAACTACCCATCCCAAGGTTAAGATTGCGGTTTTTTGTAAAGAAAGATACTCCAACTTCTAGGCTCGAAGGGTTTGACAAGGGAATAACTTCCTTATTTCTCCAGTGTTTGGGGATTGAAACAATGCCTTACATCGTCAGCAAAGTTTATTTGAAAGCATACCAGCAATTATGGGTATACCGTTTTCGTCATCCTCCCTCCAATCTTTGCACAATAAAAAAGAAAGTGGAAAAGAGTTAAAATATTTTTTTTGAAAAGGAAAACATAAAGATGTAAATAATGGACAAAATGAATTGAATCAAAAGTTGCAATGCTCATTTCATTAATTACGAAAGTAAAAATATAATTTGAATGCAAATAGCTAGTACAACATAAAAGGAAAATTCAAACAATAAGAACTATGGCCTAGTGACTAATTAAACACAAGGATGAGGTGTCCTGTCTTTGGGGAAGTAGCTAGGCTGAAGTCGACTGAAGCTTCACTTGGCGTGTTCTGGAAGAGGATTGTTCTGAACATTAGGATTGCTATCGTGAAAGCTAAGGATTCCGACCTTAATCAAATCACGCACTCTAGCCTTTAGTGCATAGCCATTTTCCAGATCGTGGCCTGCGGCACCTTCATAGAATGCACAATGGAGATCAGATTTGAATCCAGCTAGAAGAGGATTTGTAGGAGGAGGCAGAGTCCTTGTGGTAATCAAATTTTTCTGAACCAGACCAGGATAAAGTTCAGTGTACATCATGGGAATAGGATCAAATTGATTCCTATTACGGTATTGGTTCTGCCCTACAACCAGACGCTGGGGAGCTTGAGCTTGTCGTGGGCCAGCAACCACAAGAGTAACAGCAGTAATGGTAGGGTGATTAGCATTCTGAGATCTAGGACTAGTTCTCACTTCAGTCATGACAACATTAGTATGGTCTTCTCTCTTCTTCGTACCATTAGAAGATTCAGTAGCCATGGACACTTTACCATTCTTGAATCCTTCCTCGAGTCTTTAACCAATGATTACTAAATCAGTGAAGTCAGAAGAAACACTGCCAATCATCTTCTCCCAATAGAATGGAGACAAGGTGTCCATAAACATTCTAGTCAATTCCTTCTCTGCCAAAGGAGGTTCAACATGGGAAGCCAACTCTCTCCAATGTTGAGCATATTCCTTGAAAGACTCTTTCTCATTCTGAGAAATATTTTAAAGTTGACGGCGGTCAGAAGCCATGTCGAGGTTGTACTTGTACTGCTTCATAAAAGCATTAGCAAGATCCTGGAAGCAGTGGATACTGTTCTGTTTAAGATTCATATACCATTTGAGGGAAGCTTCACTCAAGCTGTCTTGAAAACAGTGGATAAGCAGCTTCTGGTTGTTGGTATAAGCATCCATCTTTCGAAAGTACATGGCCAAATGAGCCCTTGGACAAGAGTGACCCCTAAATTTCACAAACTCGGGAGTTTTGAATTTGGCAGGCATAATAAGGTCAAAAACCAGGCACATGTTGTCTGCATCAACACTAAAGAAGTCAATACCCTCAATGGCTCGAAGTCTCTTGTCTATGGTCTGAAACTGTTCACGGACAACCTCAGGTTCAACAAAGTCTTCACGATCTTCACCCTGAGCACTGGAAACATTGTACTCATAGAGAGGGTTCTCAAAAGGAGCTCGAGCAGTATGGGCAATAGCATGAACCATAGGCCGAGGCTCGGCAAAAACAGGAGCTTGAAACACTGGTCTGACAATTTGACTAATCATAGCAGTAGATGCAAGAGGTGGAGAATAATTATGGGGTAAACCAAACTCTGGCCAAGTTGAAGGTGGAACCTGAATAGGCTGAGGATCAACATTTGAAACCTCCTGGATAACAGTCCTTTGGGGTTTCTCTCCTATAGCAATCAATTTCCCAATTACTCAGTAGTTAATAGTATTCTCAAGAGAACCTTTTTTGAGTGTAGTATCGCGTATCAATTATTTTGGGACTACTCCCTCATAGTCATCGCACTACGTCCTAAGAAGGCCAAGTTGGGTTAAAGGTAACTAAAGGTCCTCAGTGTCACGGACTCCTAGGTCGAAAGTAATAATGTTTTCATGAATACTCATTCAACAATATTACTCTCAAAAGGGCCTCAACTGAGTGGTGATTTCTCAAGTTAACTTAGTTAGGAATCAAATCCCTATAAGCCTCCTTGAATATATCACCTTCCTATCATAAGTGCATTCAAGTCCGGGTTAGGACTTATCTCACAACAGTATGTAACCAGCATGCATACAGAAAAACCCAAGCAGACAGACATATACAAATACGCATACAAAACAAGTTAGGGGTAACCCTCTTAAGGTAGTCCCCAATGAAGTCGCCATTTCTGTCGCGATGAGAATTAGATACCAAGCTATTAATTAACTTGAATCACAAATCTTAATTCACCACCGAGCTTTGATATATCCAAAGGAAAGGGTAAATATCAAAGAAAACCCTAAGTGCTCTATGTAACAACAAAGCTAAGAGAATCTAAGGTTCAGGGGTTGTTTATACCTAGGAAAAGTGTTAGCATCCTAAGTATCTCTAGTACTCTACAGGAACCTCTTGTTTTATTTGTGTTATTTGTTATTTTGTGTGATAAAGGGTGAAAAGGTAAAAGAAGACATAAGGTGTTATTTCTAAGTATGCTCGCCAAGACATCGCATCTCGTGCCTACGTATCCTGACGGGAATGGAATCTGAGCATTCGTAGTTACCCTCAATAAGGGTAAACAAGGTAAAAAGAAAAGGTTGCTCGCCAAGGATTGACCTTGTGCCTACGTTACGGGTTTCCTGGTTCTAAGAACCAAGAACAACAAAGACAAACAGAATAAACAAGGGACATGCACATTGACAATGAAGTCAACATACCATCCCTTCCATTGGATTAAGTCAACAAGGAATAAAAAGCAACAGAAACATGGAAAAGCACCATGTAAATGGCAAGAAAGAATATACAGACATGACAAAGCATCGTGGTAAAATAACAGACATTCACGGCCAAGCATCGTGAGACACAGAGAAAAATACAATCACAGAAAAACATCGTGTGAAAATATGAATAGTCACGGCAAAACATCGTGAGACAGATTAATCATGGAAGAACATCAAGCATTAATCAGATATAATAAACCCAAAACATGGAAGTAAATCAAGTCACTAAGTAAAATCGGGCAACAAGAATTATTAATCAAATTATCTAGATGTGGATCATTTATAGAGTAAAATCTAAAATCAAGAAAATGGAACTATTTACAAAATGCCATTTATACTAATTAAGCTATTTACAAAATATCAATTATGCTATTTAAGTTATTTACGAAATATCAATTTTGCTAGTTAAGTTATTTACAAAACATCAAGTATAAATAATAAAAACGATAGCCACTTGAATATGATAGTCATATAAAAGTTCCTAAAAAAATTCACAAAGTGATAGGGGGCGGTGCACTCTTTAGAACATGCAATAACTACTTTAATAATGCAAAATAAATTAAAAAAACTAAAGGCAAAGTGGTCACGTTGATACTGTTTGTTTTTACTACTATCAATAGTAACATAAAAAATGTACAAATAAAATTTAAATAACGGAATGAATAAAAAAATCAAATAATGTGGCATGGTGATAACTTCTAATCTTGCGTAAACTTACTGCGTGCTGCATGTGTATCCAAGATTTTAATGCTAAAAGTGAAATAATGAGGTAATAATATTAAACTATATTTCTATCTCTAAAAACAAAACAAACATCATATTAATGTTACAACAAGAAAAAATAGACAGTATGTAACGTGACCGGAAAAGATAAATAGAGATATGACCTCTTACGAAACAGATAGAGAATCAAAGAAAGGAAACTCGCAGGAAGAGTAGGAGAATCATGGTAGTGGTGGTAACTATGTGTGGTGGTGTAGCGTTGTATTGTCAGATGTCGCTCCCTCTGTGATGAGGTGTGATTGTATGTATGAATGACTTCAACCACGGTGTGATTGTATGTGAGAATCACAACGGTTGGAAACGGTATACCATCACGCAAGTCCAACCCTCGTGACGTAAGGTGTGATTGTATGTATGATGACTTCAACCACGGGCGTGCAACATTGATTGTATCCATGTAGCACGCTACCTACCATGACGGTTACTTTTAACAACCATTGTGGTATATTAAAATGCAACATATTTAACAACGGTTGTTCTAGACAACCGTTGTTGTATATAGCCCTGAGTTAATTATAAATTATGTGGAATGCTTATTTCACTAATGCTCACTAAACATATAACCTTCCAATCTCCACTATAATATTATAATATGACAAATTAAGATATATTAGAAGAATAAGTACACGTTCAATACCTGACAAGGGTTCTTCAACTCCTTATCCGTATTTTGTTCTTTGACAGTAACAACTTCTTTTAATGATCCTAGTTCTTCAAAAACCCCCCGCCTTCAACTCTAATTCTTTTTGAAAAATATTATGTACTTTGAAAACAAAATTAGAGGTGGAGAGAGGGGTGGTTGAAGATCTAGAATCACTAAACCAAGTTCTTACGGTCAAGGAACAACATACAGTTAACAGTGTGAAGAAATTTTGTCAAGAATTGAATGTGTACTTATTTTTTAATACAATTTTATCTATCATATCATAATTTTCTAATGTAGTTTGGGAAGTTATATATTCGGTAAGGGATTGGAAAAACACTCAAACCACATAATATATAATAAACTCATATTTTAAATAGACATTAACAACAACATTCATCAAAAACATTCATCAACAACAAACAATAACCAAAAAACACGATACAACAAACATATCAAGGCATTAAATACTTTAGAAACATACCATACATGTCAAGTCCCATAATGGCGTGTCAACAATGAAATAAGGATGAAGAAAAATTTAGACCAGCAAACTTGTGTATATTTTGAATGGATGTCATTCTGGATCTTTGACACAAGTTTGACAAGCTAAATTTATCTTCGTCATCATTATTGCAATAAGCATCCATACCTACAAGAGGAAAAAAAAAGAAAGTTCAAATATCATGAAACAAGCAATTGAAACAGATTTTGAAAAAAAACTACAGAGAAAACGAACCTGTATATACCTATTGGCTAAGAATTGTTGTTATGGTTTCGTTTTGTGTCTTCCATATGAGAGAGACAAGTGACAAAGTTGTTAGGGTTTCGTTTTGAGAGACGAGTGAAAGAGTTGTTAGGGGTTTTTTTAGAGAGACAACTATTATGTACTGAAGCAATAAATCATTTCTCTTATATATAAATAAATATCATGTTTCATCATGGTTGGAAATAAAAATCGTGGTGATATACATGGTCAATAACATTTTTTATCATGAGAAATGGCTAATTGTTGGTGATGGAATTTGAACAATTTCACTCTGTGTACTTTTCACTGCGGTTGCTACGTCTGACCGTTGAGACATGTCATCTTGTAAATAAATAAAAATATATGCCCAGGATAAATCTATTACCATAGTTAACACTATGTCAGTCGTAATATTGGTGTTATGAAAGACTTGTTTTGTAGTAGTGTTCTGTAGCTTCTGAAGAAAGTTCTTCAACAATTGTATTGAAACCTAAGAAGGTGACAATGAAGAAGAAGAAGGAGAAGAAGAAGAAGAATAGAACCAGAGATAGAAGGGTGTTTTAGATTCTGAAGATGAAGATGAACCAAACTATACTTGGGAAAACGTCATGGGTCCTAAGGCTTTAGAATAATTAGATTAATATAATCTTAATATCTTCATCCTTTTTGTAATACTTCTTTGATTAATGAAAGTTATTTTTGACTACTATTATTTTGCAATACATTCTTTTACTTTCCTTTTTTTCTGACATTTGCATAAATGAAATAAAAGGAAAATTTAAAGAGAAACCAAACAACTCTTAAATAACATTTATAGTTGTTTTAAGAGAATCTTTATTAGGGCTAGATACTAGACTTTGCTTCCCAAGAGTCAAGAGTTAAAAGATTGATTTGACTAATCAACACAGAGACAATAACGATTCAAGGTAACAGATGAATAAACTCTATAAAACGACTAGCATATTGTCCATACAAATCACTTAATATTTAAAACTAAAAAATGTATAAGCAGAAACAAATATGGGTTCCAAAGAGAGATTTTAGAAAGGCAACATTGCTAAGAGAAACAACTCAGGAAAACGAGAAGAATGTAGCAGCTGAAGAGTATGCAAACAAGCAGAGTTCTTGAGAGGCACATACAACAAAAACAGCCTTTACTGAGACACCTAGAAGGAAAGGAACTTCTAGGTCAAAACACAGAAATCTCCAGAAGAAGGGGACTATTGACTTTGCAAAGGAAGATTGGGAGGACTAATTAAACAATCTAGAGATGTAAATTTATCCTAGGGTTTACCTTGGAACATATCCAAATGTCTAGAAAGTTCTGAACTGAGATGTAACAACTACAAATATTTTAATGAGAATGTTTCTTGTTTCTAGGTGTTTAATCCTAATTTTATGATTCTCTGAACAACACAAGATATGCATATATAACAGTTAAAATAGCACTAAAACATATTTTTTTTATTAAATTAAAAGATTGCTTAATACAAGATGATAACAGTTAAAAGGCATATATTGCGAGTAACCAACATTAGAACCTCTCATAGATAGCTTTAAACTTATCTCTCCAAATTTTAGAAGAATCGTCCTCTAATGTTATGACAACTCCTTGTTGGATTAATTGTTCAGAAAGAACTCGTCCATAAGGAATGAAGAATGTCTTTCCCTTGTGAAAGGATGAAAGATTCCTTTTCAGATGGTCAAACATAATTTGAGCTAGATCAATATGTATGTCTGAATTGAGAAAAAGTAGCAAATCTTTTTCAATATAATCCACAAGGTCAAGATCCTTGTCCTTAGGTAGCAAATTTTATTTCAGAATTTGGTTCCAAACAATTGCATCAGGACAAATATTTGAGACCTGAGAAAGGTTTGATGGATCTACAAATGTATGCCAAGTAGGAATATATTATTCCCAAACAAGAGTACCTGGGATTTCTCCAATCTCCTTGCAGTTGATTACATTAGCAATCGTCTTAGAGGTTACTATTATAGAAACATCAGAAACCCTAGAAAAGATAGCATACTCGGGATTTAGATCAACAATGGATGCATTGACCCAAAATTCTTTGACGAGATTTGGATAAGTAAAACCACGAAGAGTTTCAAAGTATCCATTCCAACCTCTTTAAAATCCACAAATTTTTGTTGATGACAACTAATTAATTCGGTGATAAATTGGCTGGAGAATTCATCTCAGGTTTGGTTTGATCGACACAAATGAAAATAATATAAATAAAGAACTGAACAAGATTCTAGACACATAAGAATAAGAATCTTGTCAGAAGGAAAAGAAAAGGTGACAAGAAATAATGTTACACAAGGACAAGGGATAGAGACCATGGATGTAATAAAAATAAAATATCATTACCTAAGAGTTCTTACCCAGAAAATTTCTGGAACACACTAGATGATTCTCAACTTAATGGAATTTAAGTAAGACAAGGATTTAAAATAATTTTTACTGTAACTGCTTAACAAAAGCAAGAATTCCTTTTCTGAATCTTAGAGACTGACAATTTTCAAAAGTTGTCTGTCATCAGAGTCTAGTAGGATTAGACTTCGAGTAAGACATATTCTGTTAGTCATAAATATTTGATATTCCATTTAGAGTTAGGCATTTTCTCTAGAAACTAAATTTTAGTTTTTCAGATAGATGTGCTTGATTCATGATTGTTGAATTGGTTTCTCTAACTACTACCTAGCAGCAATATTATCATAAAAGGTGAGATTATTGTTTCCATAAGCATGATTATATTCTAGTCAATGACTTATTCAGTATAGTCAAGTACACCATAGTTTCTCTTTAAAGATTTCTGAAGATTATTTTGTGATCAGCAAAAAGAACGTCTCTAGAGATCTAACAGAGACTTTCTATTAACTCATACTTAAATAGTTCATTGAGCCAATGAGTTTGTAAAGTAAAGAACTGACATACCTTTTTGATGCACGAAGAAGAAAGATCCAAGAATGAGTAAATAATAGATAAATATGGAAGAATGGGACTTAGTAAAAATTCAAGGGAAAAATGTGCTTTTTGATGCAGCTAATGGAATAATCACGCGCAGCATCGCGTGCGCGATAGAGATGTATATGTTACATTGCGTGCACGATAGATCTATAATGCGCGTGATGGGCACTTTTTTTGGGCTTTTTTGACGCGTTCTAACCCATTCTTAGCTCTTTTTAAATGGGATTTTCAACATTTGGACAAGAGTTACGAAGATTAGAGAGCAAAGCATGATTTTGAGAGCATCAAGGGTGATTTTCAGGGCATTTGAAACCACTGGAGGCAATTACTTCAAGGGATTTCATATGTTATTTTCATCTATTAATTACGGTATTATTTTCTGAATTATGAGTAGGTAAGCTCCTCTAGGTTAGGTTATGATGAACCTTATTCAATCTTGTTGAATTAAATTTTGATTTGAATTTGTATAAATCCATTGAATTATAATTTTATTTAGTTGCTTATCGCTCTTAACGTTTTTTATTTGAGATATTCTGTTAATCTGATATTTGACACATAAGGATTATTAACCCTTAGCCTATGTGTTAGACCTAGGGTAACTGTTCTACTTATGCTGGTTGAATAGGGATATAAGACCCCGAATAGTGCCATACGGAATTAACGTTCTGTACATCGCCTAATTCTGCTTACGCTAATGGACTAGTGTAGCTCCGGTTTTTGTGACGCGACCACTACTGCTTTTAACGCTACTTTCTGATTTCTGTATTTATCCTATGAATCTTAAAAGGAAGGGGAAGATATCTTAAACTAACCCTGCGTGCAAATGTTTTTTTTAACAGATGCGAAGAGATCAGGGATCGGGGTTTGGTTATACAAGAGGAAGCTATTAACACCCAGAGTATCTATAGTAATCTATAGGAACCTTCATTTGCATATATTTTCTACTATTTGTAATGCTTTCTTGAGTTTATCTGCTGTTGATTGGGAAAGTTTCTCCTTTGGGAGGGTTGAGAGAATGTTCTTATTATTTTTGGGTTTTCTATTGTTTTTGGGAAGGTACTTGACCTAAGATTTTTGATTTGTGTGCTCGCTAAGATTTCACAATCTTATGCCTACATATTCCCGTAAAGAGACTTGGGAAATCAGAGCAATCGTAGTTCCTCGAATAGGAGGAATTTGGTGTCTTGTTCAAAGCCCAAGATTGAAGCTAAAGAGTGTTTGTGTCTTGTTCAAAGCCTAAGATTGAAGCTAAAAGGTTGATTGAGGGAGAGAATTTGTCATCTTTAAAGGGAGATATCTCACCTATTCATATCAAATGTTGGGTAATTGGTTATAATGGAAATTACTTTAACTGGGAAGTGTGGAATCCAACAATGCCATAATTCCTTTATAAGAGAAATGTCATGAAGGAAGAAGCTTTAACCCAGTGTAGAGCAATGCCACTTTTTCCTTTATGAATCTTTCATGCTAAGAGAGGGACATTTGCTTGGATGTGTAGAATCCAGAGGCTTGCCACTTATAGCAGTTAGATGAAAGAGGAATTTTTACCATGATAAAGGAGGGACTCCAGCTTGGATTTTGAATCAACAAGTGTGCCACTTACATCAATTATCTAGAAAAAAGGTTTTGATTGTTTGTTTTGATATGTGATGTATAAAGGGGATATCCTCCTACAGAGTGGACTCATGGTCCTATATGAGTGGATGATAGATTTTATGCCTTGATCAAAGCCCAAGGGTGAAGCTAAACAAAAATCTGACTCCACTAGGGGGATTTTATTTGAGTATCTTATTTGAAGCCCAAGATGATGAAGCTGGAGAAGAGTGACTCAACTAGAGGAGTGTTATATCTGTCTTGTACAAAGCCTAAGATGGAGGCTGACTGGGGACATCATTATATGAAGCCTAAGAGGAGGAAAAGGGAATCTTATAGAGAGATGGACTCTCGCTGAGGAATTCTAAACCTTAATAGAAGGTTCAAACTGCTTGGGGAGTCAAAAAGGGATTTACCTCTATGATGGGGATTAGAAGATAGTTGATCTATAAACTGCCATAAAGGCTTTAATCTTCTGGGGTTTATTGATTATGACCTGACCCTGGCTGGGGATTTTAAAGATGAAAGTCAATCCCCGTTGAAGGATCATAAGAGACTTAATAGAGAAGCTTGAATGTCTTAAAGGTTTTGACTCTCCTGGGAATTGGTGAAGGGATAGAGATGACTAGGGTCTATCCTATGCATTTAGGAAGCCTGAGGGTCCTTGTATGAAGCCCAAGAGGAGGTTGTGAGAGTGAGGCTTTCCAAGTCTAATTGTATGAAGCCCAAGAGGATGCTGAGACTACCCAAGTCTCTTAAGGGAAGGCAGACTGTGGTTGGAGAAAAATCCTTGTATGATGCCCAAGAGAAGGCAGAGGGTTCTAAAAATGAAGATTAGACCTTGAATGACTGGATTTGAACTAGTAGAGATGACTAAATTATTTCCTATGTTTTTAGGAAGCCTTTGGGGTCCTTATACTAAGCCCAAGAGGATGTTGTGGTGCTTCTAGGAAGCCAATAGGTCCTTGAACTAAGCCCAAGAAGAGGTTGTGGGGGAACTTTTAAGAAGCTTGTTGGTCCAAGCCTAAGAAAAGTTCAAGAAAGGTTTCACCGGGAATAATCCTTTCTTTGTTGAACAGTTCTAAGGTTTGAAGAAATTCAAAAGAGGTTTCACCGAGAATTAATCCTCTCTGGGGAAATGAATTTCTTTTATATGTTTCTAAGTTTTGACAGTCTTAAGAAAAGTTTCACCGGGAATAATGCCTTTCTTTGTTCCATATTGAATAAAGTCCAAAAGGAGGCAGACTGTATTGGGGAAGTTTCCTATGAAGGAACTAGTTATTGAACTAAGTTATAAGTATCCTACTGTGAACCGAGGATGACCTAATTGTTGGGAAACTTAAACAGATATGCACAAGTATATACAGATAAGTGAATTAACAGGTATATAAATATGTGTGCATTGAATTGAAAAGGTGTTGGATCTTACACTCTGAAAAGAGGCCCAAGTGTATTGTGATTGATTGTATGTTTTTTAATCGGATTAGTGTTTTGAGAAATTGAAGAAAGTTTTGAGAAAACTTTGAATTTTGATTTGAATTAAAATAATTTTTGGGGCTTATAACTCAAAGAGAGGCCCAGGTGGTCTAAGAGCAATTTCACCGGGAATAATGCTCTTCTTAGTACCAGTTTAAAACAGACAGATGATTTTGAAAATAGAGGTATAGGGCTTACAACTCAGGGAGAGGCTCATGGAGGTTGTTTATTGTTTAAAACAAAGTTTATGTACAAAAGATTGAGGCTTATACTCAAGGAGAGACCCATATGATTTATTTTGAAAAAAGTGATCGCACCGCGATATCGAAAGATGTTGTGGGACTTATACTCTAGCAGAGGCCAAAAATTATTTATGTACATAGGGGGGTGGGTCTTACACTCTAATAGAGGCCCAAAATTTATTGAAGGAAAGAAAAGTGAGGTTTATACTCAAGGAGAGGCCCATTTGAAAAACAGTGGACGCACCGTTATTTTGAAAATCGTACTGGGAATTATACTATAACAGAGGCCCGAAAAATTATTTATTTACAAAGGGGTTGGGTCTTACACTCTATTAGAGGCCCAATGAGTGTTTTGAATCATGTTTTGAATGGTTGAATCAAAGAAAACCCTAATTTAATTTTTAAAGATATTTTTCATAGAAAAATTAATAAAAAATGATAAAAAATACCAAAAAAAATAATAAACATGTTATGAATTATGTTTAAGGTTTAGAAAATGAGGATTTATTCACATGATAATTTAAAATCAAATTGGTTTTGTAAAATCAAGAGAAAATAAATTATTTAAAATGTTTAAAACAAATTAAAATAAAATTCTTTAAAATATTCTAAAATATATCAAATAAATATATTTTTGATTTTTTTTGTGTGGAATAAAATATTTAAAAATGTGAAGGATTTACGTTTAAAAAATGATTTGAAAAAGATTTAAAATGAGAGAGAAATTAATTTTTAAAGTTGTAAAGAAAATGTGAAGAAAATGCGTGATAAAAAAATAGGATGGCCCTCTCAAGGATTGAACCCATGCCCTTGTGGTGAAGGGTTTAAAAGTTTACCAACTAAGCTATGTGCTATAGCTGTTAGTATGATGGAAGGAGTGAATAATATATGAAAAACCTTTTGAAAATAATTTTAAAAAAAAAAACAAAAGGTCTGGGGCGAGGGGGATTCGAACCCCAGACCTAAGGGACAAATTCACTCAAAACGCACGCTCTCTACCATTGGGGTGGTGATATATCCATGAATTTAACTAAAAGGAATTAAAAAAATACCAAGTTTGGTTTTGAAAATCTGAAAATGGTGTGCCATGACCATCTTCTTCCTTGAGCCATCATCAGAGTTGCAAGAGCAACTCTATCTCTTTCAACTCGTAACCATTTGACATGATGTAAACACCAAAGTTGTGTGTTTTTTAACAAGGAATTAAATGATTTTTTTTCAATTTTATTTAAATTAAGTGTGGCACGAGTTATTTCATATGAACCTGAAGAACCCTAACTTTTGCAAGAACACTATGTAATCTTATATAGACATGATTAATAACAATAAATTAATAGGAAATGTTCACAACAATGTCATACCCCAAATTTTGACCACTTAGATTTCCCATCATTGTGCAAATCATCATCACAATATGGATGTACCTTCATGCCTCATCAATCTCCTCAAGGATTGTTGAGCATTCACTACTATTAAGAATTAGGGTCTCAAGCCCTCTCAAAGTTCTTAGACAAAGGATCAATCAAGAAATGACATGATCTTTAACTTGTCTAACCTCCCAAGAATCTACAATGGATCAAGAGGACTCCCACTTCAAGGATTAAGCACAAGGTTGCTCCCTTCTAGGTGGATCAAACTTCAAGATCGTCAGTGTCACCAAATTAGGGTTTTGGTCGACCAGGGCCTCCAAGATGGAAATTTTCCTCTGGGCATGAGCCAATGCTTCAAAGCATAACCTAATATACTCCATGGAACCTCATGGACCCAATCATCAAGTCAATTTGACCTCAGGGGATGCATACATCAAAAATCAGGAATTAGGGTTTCTTGACCTAATTCACCCCTAAGTTGACTTTTGGGGACAAATCATGAACCAAGACCTCAAGACATGATTTGAGGGTCTCTAATATACCATATTGATCCATTTGGAACAATGGATTGATCCAAGAAGCTTGAGCAACAAGTCTCAATTTCATCTGGACCACAGTTAGGGTTTTGCGCGAAAAGTCAACTGTAGCTTTGAATTTTGACCAGGGCATGCTCCCAAACCCTAAGACATGATTCAATATACCCTATAACACCCATGGAACATGTCCATCAAGTTTGATTTAGGTCAAGGACATGATTTCCTGAAGAATTGCACAGTTTGGAATTCATCTGCTAAAAAGTCAACTGTGCACAAAAGTCAACTTTGACTTTTTGAGATTTTTCACAAAAATGGATTTTTAACCCTAAAATGATGTTAATGTATGATTGGAATCATCATTCATCAAGAAAAATCAAGAAAAGTGGGATAACTTGTAAAAGGGGTAACCATAAAAACTTAGAAAATTTTCTAAGTTATGAAATAAAGTGACAAGGGTACCAACTTTGGAGGATCATAACTCCTAAACCACAAAGCCATTTTTGTCCATCCAAAGCTTGATTTGTAAATCTCATTGCCCTCTACAAAATCTAAAAACTGACCTATATCCAAATTCCTCATGGATTTTGAGTTATGGAGTGATCAAAATCAAGAAAAGTCACTTTGTTCCAACACTTAGTGAAAATTTCACTAAGTCAGAATTTGCCTTTACTTTTCTCCAAATGTAGGGACATTTTTCACTTGGATCCAAAAAGTATCAAAACCAAATATGATCAAACAGTTGTTGTATCATATAAGGGCTTTCCAAAATGGCCAAGAACATCACCAAATTCAACTTGAGCCATGAGATATGACATTGGCAAGATGCCTTGCTGAAATCTGCCAAGGCAAGGCAAATTTTTGCACTTTTGGTCGATTTGCCAAAATCAGCCAATTCCAAGCCTTGCCATCACTTTGGACACATCTGAGGATTGAATCTAAAGGGGACAATCACTGAGCCAAGCCTCCAAAGTCCTTGGAACAAGAAATAGCATGCCAAACCTAGAACTGCCTAAAATAGGGACAAGACTCCAATTTTGGATTGGAGCATTCAATGGAAGCACCAAGGTGGCATGGACTGAGCTATTGGCAACTGAATTCAGTCAAGACTTATCCAAGACCAAGGGAACCAGAGCTCTGTGCCCTAACCTCTAGTCAATGGCTAGAGGAGACTTGGATTTTCATTTGCCAACATTGGCCAACCCTACTCAGCAGTTGCCATTCACTATTCCTTGCAAAACAAACTTGCTCTACTATAAATAGAGCTCAATTGTGATCAGTTTGAGTACACCAAAGCCATCAAATAGATGCTTTCCTCAAAATCTCTTCTTTCACTCCAATTTTGCCTTTCAAAGCAAGTCACTATCGGGGTTTGAGTTTAGGAGCTTTTCCAACCAAACCAATCACACACACACCTCATATATGTCATATGTAAGCTGTGCAAACCATCATAAGTGACCTGTAATCACAAAATCACAAAGTCATTTCTCAAAACCTCAAAGTGACACTTTTTTGCATTTTTCAAGCCATGTCTTGATTCAGTCACTTTCCAAACCAGATAAAACCTCAAACACACTCCAAATATCATCCTTGAACTATCCCAAATGGTTCCTAACATCTGGAACACCATTTGAGAGAGTTGCTATTTTGGTCACTTTTAACCCCTTTTGCAAGAAAGGGACATTTTGTGTTTTTGCAGGAACCAGCTGATTCCAATCATCCTAAAAGCTTCTAAGTGATCATTTGAGTGTGTCTAAAGCATCAAACCATTTCTGGAACAAGATGCTTGACAGATTGCACAAAGGCTTCAAAATCTCAAAAAAAGAGGTAAGCCTCACAACTTGGAATCTTTGAACCATGCATTGCTTTGAAGTCCACTAAGTATGTAATCCATGCCTGTATCAAAGTGTAGCATAGAAAATGCAATTATAGGTCATTTTCAAAACCACTATCGGGTTTTAAGGAGGGAGCATGATCTGGAAAAAATACCACCACCATTGGATTCCTTGTGAAATTCTGGTCCAGATGCATATAAATTTTGTCTCAAACCATTAAGAATTGAGAAAGTTATGACCTTCACGTTTCTGAGCCAAAACATGCCTTGCCTTGCCTTGGGCCAGGCCTAAAACCAAGGCATGGCTTGTATATTTGTGGTTTCATTTCAAACAATGGATGTATCACCACCCCAGTGGTAAGGCGCGCGCCTTGTGACTTTGAGGTCGTGGGTTCAAACCCCACCCATGCCATTTTGTGTTTTTTTCACATTTTTGCTATTTTTTTCAATGTTTTATGTTTTATTAATTAATTAGAAAATTAATAACTCTCTCAATTTTAATTATTTTTTATTGGTTCTTTTTGAAAAAAATCACAAAAATGTTGAAATAATTTATTCCACAAAAAAATTAGATGTATATTATTTATTTAATATAATTAGTATTTTTGTGAATAAATTCATTTTTTATTGTTTTTAAACATTTTAAAATGAACTTTCATCTTGAAAAATCAAGACCAAATGAGTTTTAATATCTCTTGTGATTAAAACCTCATTTTTCAAACCTTGAACAAAAATCACAAGTGGTTTATTCAAACCTATTTGGTATTTTTAGCATTTTATTTGATTTTTCTTTTAATATTTACTTTTAAAGGAAAACAAATTAGGGTTTCTTTGATTTTCACCCTCATCTAACAAATAAAAATTTTTGGGCCTCTCCTCGAGCTATAAGACCCATTCAAAACCTTTTGGGCCTCTTGAGAGAGTGTAAGACCCAATCCCCCTTTTAACCAAAACAATTTTTGGGCCTCAGATATTGTATAAGCCCCTTTGCGTTAAAAGAAAACCTCGGCGCGATCGCCATTTTAAAAAAAAAACCATCTAGGCCTACCCTCGAGTAGTAAGACCCATTTCTTTTCTTAAAACTTTTTGGGCCTCTTGAGAGAGTGTAAGACCCATCCCTTTGTACAGAAAACAATTTTTGGGCCTCAGTCACTTGTATAAGTCCCTCTGTACAAATTTAACAGTGCAATCAATGGTAAAACCCTGGGCCTCTCCTTGAGCTGTAAGCCCCAAATCTTTCTTTTTCAAAGCGCTTTCTCCTTTGATTTTGAAATATACTGTTGTTTTCAATCTTTCTTTGTTGAACAACTAACCAAACAACATGGAAGCTCTACAACCGAGTAAGTGTTTATACGCTTTCATTTACCGCTTTCATATACATATAACTGTATTGTGGGGCTGTTTTGCTGTAAGTATTCTTTCATAAACTCATATCGACTGTGTAATAATAGTATAGATATTTAGAGTTTCCCCGGTAACTACGTCTAGCACTAGGTAAAGCCGTTTTGATTATTCGTAGAAATAGACAAAACTAGATCCCCCATAGGAGCACCGGATACAATCTTCTCTCCGGCTGTCCTGCTTAGGAATTGTCAACAAACTCTACCTCCCCAGAGATGAATGTCTTCTCCGTGAATGGCATCTCTTGAGTTTCTTCCAAATTCTCGAACTTTCCTGGCTTGATCTATTCCTTGTGAATAGCCTGTCTTGAATTTCTCGGGGTTTGGGGACCCACGGGCTTCTTAAAAGCATCGGCCTCCTCTTGGGCATTATACAAGGACCCACAGGCTTCCTAAAATCATCCCCGCCTCCTCTTGGGCTTAGTACAAGGACCCGTCGGCTTCTTAGAAGTATTCACAGCCTCCTCTTAGGCGTAGTATAATGATTCTTCCCTCCGGGAATGATAGCCTCCTCTTGGGCTTCATACAAGGACCTCTCGGCTTCTTAAAAGTTTCCAGCCTCCTCTTGGGCTTCGTACAAATTGTCCCGACGACCTCCTAGAGGTATAGGAACAGAAACTAGCCATCTTAATAGAACAGTCTTTTCAAGAGTCTACTGCTGTTTCTTTAAGCATAGTACAAAAGATGAAACTCTAGACTTGGACAGTCTAATTTCCTTGAGTCTCAAAGACATTCTCAAGTCTCCTTTCAAAAATAGGAAGAAACCCGTAGACTCGGACAGTCTCAAAAACCCTTTGGATGTCCCATTTCCTTAGAGAACAGGAAATAATCTCGATCCTCAGATCAAATCCATGAGTACAACGTTACTCATATAAGAACTGATTTTCTCTGAACCAACATACTGGACCTGTCACTTAACTGAGACAGCAACCCTAGCCTCCTCTTGGGCTTTGTACAATGATTCTCCCTAGCAGAGCTCACAACTTTAGCCTCCATCTCGGGCTTTATACGAGATACAAAAAGGTTCTTATTGAGCCGAACAAAACTTTTAGCCTCCGTCTTGGGCTTTGTATAAGACACATACAAAACACTCTCTTGTTGAGTATAAAAAGACTCTCTTGTTGAGTCGATCACCTTTAGCCTCCATCTCGGGCTTCGTACGAGATACAAATCACTCTCTTGGTGAGTATAAAAGACTCTCTTGTTGAGTCAAACACCTCTAGCCTCCGTCTTGGGCTTCGTACAAGACACATATAAAAGCACTCTCTTGTTGAGTCAACCCTTTTAGCCTCTATCTCGGGCTTCGTACGAGACACAAAAGCATCCTCTTGTTGGGCCATTAGCCTCCTCTTAGGCTTTGTATAAGAAAATCACTGGTTGATCCAATCAACCTTTTAGCATCAAAGTTGTGCTTCGTTCACAGTACACAAACATCAACAACTTCTTCCCCTTCATCTAATCGCTGTAAGCGGCAAGCCTCTGGATTATTTACATCCATGCACTGTCCCTCTTTTAGCATGAGAAATTCCTAAGGAAAGATAACATTGCTCTACACTGAGTTAAAGTCTTCTACTTTAGGTTAAAATCCCCTATAAAGGAAATTATGGCATTGCTAGGATTCGTACATCCCAGTTAAAGTAATTCTCCTTTATAACTAGTCACCCAACAGTTGTGACAAACAGACCTTCTTTAGAGATAACAAATTCTCTCTAAAGTCAACACCTTTTAGCTTCACATCTTGGGCTTTGAACAAGATATAAATCCCCTTTAGCTTCACGTCTTGGGCTTTGAACAAGACACCAAAACACCCATTTCCTCCCATAGAATAGGAGGAACTACGATCGCTCTGATTTCCCTGTTTCGGTAAACGGGAATACGTAGGCATAAGATTGAAAGAAAAATCTTAGCGAGCACACTAAACAAAAACCCAAAATCCCATCATTTCATAAAACATCAGTCTTAACACCATACCCAGGTACCATTCAGGAGAAATAACCTAAGAGAGACCCCCTGAATCTTTGTAGCATCTGTAACCTAATAGACCGCTGTTCAAACTCAGTATGCAAGCAAGGTTAATTGGAGACATCTATTTCCCTTCCTTATTCAGCTCACAATAGGATAAAAAATGAATCGACCTGTAGTAACCCCAAAGAACGATAGTGCTTCGCAACCACGTCCAAAAATTGCTCGCTACAAACAATATAACAAACATGTTTGGGCTTTGAAAATTTAAAAATGATGCATGTATCCTGGAGATTGAAAGTTCAAGGCTTACCTCTGCAAGAAGGAATCAATTTCTATCTTGGAGGTGTTACAAATGCAACGTGATGATCCAGATAGCTTCCTTGACCCTTAAGGAATGTGCTGATATGTTTGGAATGGTTTGTAAACTTTTGGATTGAGTAGCTCGAATCCTACTGCAACTTGATCAAGTGAACTATGGAGATGATGATTTGGATGTTACAGATGGGATATAAGTGTTTGGATCACTTCCACGTAGTGTGTGTGAAGTGTTTGAATGCTTGGTTTAGATAGAATTGCTCTGATTTGAGAAATTTGATTTCTCCCTCTCTTGGTGTTTTGAAATTTGAGACAAAGATGAATTTGGAGAAAACAAAGATTGAAGTTATTTTGGTGTGTGTTTAAACATCAAAAGTGAGCTCTATTTATATATGAATAAGTTTGTCTTAGAGGAATAATGTTGGCTTGGAGGATAAGAACTTATTCAATGTCTTTTGGTAAGATGCCATTACTTCTTATGCAAGGTACATTGTCACATCTAAGTAGCATAGCCAACTTTTGACCAATTCCACATTCCTCAGATGTTTTTATTGTTATTTATGTGAGCATCTTGACTGAGGAGTGTACTTTTGTTGATTGTGCACTATCATGACAAAACTTCATCACTCTCATGAGATTTTTTCTTGGTTCTTTGGCACTATCTTGCAGGTTTGTGATGAGTCACTCTGATTCATGTTGAATTGGTATGATCATGATCATTGCAAATGACTCCAAAATCGTGTGGTGCAAGAAATGACAAAACTGGTTTTGGCAAAATAGTTGCAGCAAAGTGTCTTGCAACCTCCATAACCCCTTGCTCAAGTGGAGTTATCTCATGCTCTTGGGCTCTTTGGAAAGCTGGGATTATATACTTCAACTTTGATGTTCACCATTGGACTTGATTCATCTTGGATCATGGTAAAATATCCCTCCACATTTTGATGTTTTGACTGATTTTACTTAGGCAGATTTTCACTAAGTGTTGGAATTCATTTCATACTTTTCTTGATTTTGATCACTTCATAACTTAAAATCCAAGCATTTTTTTACCATGGGTCAGTAGGACACTTTTGCAGTATGTAATGAGAGGTTTCATTTGAGCTTTGGATGGAAGAAAATGGTTGCTTGGATCACAAGTTATGGCCTTGCAAAGTTGGGTAAAAATCACTTTTTTTATTACTTAGTGAAATTTTAAGTTTCTAAAGGTTGCCCTTTTTGCAAGTAACCTCATTTTTCTTGATTTTTCTTGATTGATTATGATCCAAATCACAATTTAACATTGTTTTTGACTTGAAGAGGCCATGTTTGTCAAAAAATCCCAAAAGTCAAACTTGGTTTTGATCACAGTTGACTTTTTGTATCAGATGAATTTTGAACTTTGTGATCCTTTATGAAATCAAGTCCTTGGGCTAAATTAAACCTAATGTATGGATTCCATAGGTGTTTTAGAGTGTCCTGAATTATGTCCCAAGGTTTGAGATCATGTCTTCGTCAAAAGTCAAAGGGATGGTTGACTTTTTCTCAGAAACCCTAGTTTGTGGTCCAGATGAATGTGAATCCTTATATTGCTCATGAACCAAGTTCTTTGTGTCAATCTAATCTAGTGAGTGGATCAATATGAAGTATTTGAGGTCCTTAAATCATCTCTTGAGGTCTTGGCTCATGCCTTGCTCCAAAAGTCAACTTAGGGGTGAATTAGGTCAAGAAAACCCTAATTCCTGATTTTTGGTGAATGCATCCCCTGAGGCTATTTTAAACTTATGAATGGAATCATGAGGTTCTTTTGAGCTTCTTGAATCATATTTTGAAGTATTGGCTAATGCCTAGATGAAAATTTCTCTCTGGAGGCCTTGGTCGATCTAGACCATAATTTGGTGACACTGGTGATCTTAAGGCTTGATCAACTTGAAGTGTTGCAATCCTGTGCTTGATTCTTGATGTGGGAGACCTCTTGATCCTTCATGGATGTTTAAGAGGTTAGACAATTTGAGTATCATGTCAAATCTTGATTGATCCTTTGCCTGGATGCTCTGAGAGAGCTCAAAATCCTAATTCTTGGCTAGAGTGAACACTCAACAATCTTTGAGAAGATTGATGAGGTATGAAGGTACATCAATATTATGGTAATGACTTGCACAATGATGTGAAACCTTGTGGTCAAAATTTAGGGTATGACAACTAGGAGTATGATGCTTCGAGTAGTGATTAGTGAGTTATTTTGTGAGGGATCTGTTATAATTGATTTTTTGATTTGCTATGGATTATAAGGATAATATCATTCATACATCAACAAGAGAGGATAAGGGGATTCGAAACATAACCTGAGCGTCATTATATTTCTATTTTGAAACTCTTATTTAGTTTTTCGCTCTAAAACCTGAACCCCCCTCCATATTTACTATTTTTTTGTACATTGCACAATTGTTGTATTGTTTGAATATATTGCCAGTGGATTCGATCTTTTATTACTGCGACACTATCGGTACACTTGCCGAGAAGTCATCAAGTTTTTGGCACCGTTGTCGGGAACTGTTGATTGCGATAGGGCAACACTTTGTGCAACATTTTAATTTTATTTTTAGTTTTTATTGCTTTTTGTTTTCTTATTTATAATAGTCCTACTGGGATATTTTCTGTTCTGTATGCGCAGTTTAAGACTGGCGTTACTACCACTCGATCTAGAAATTGAAAGAACTGCACGGGCTCTCAGAAAAGCAGCTAGAGAATCAATTATGGCTGAAGGGGACCAAACAGAAGATCTACCACTGCTTTCTTCGGACACTAAAGAGGATGGTAACATGTCAGCACCAGCACCCCAAACTATGGGGCACTACTAAAAAAGGAACGACGATGGACACGTTTCTAGAGGATTTCTACCGACAGACCCTGCTAACTTTAATATTAAGAATTATGTGCTTTCAGGTCTAAGAAATAATTCGTTTGACCGGAACGCTATAAGAGATCTAAGGGATCATCTGGAAAGCTTCTATGAAACCGCTTCGATGTACAAGCCAGATAATGTCACAAAAGACCATGTCAAGCTACGGTTGTTTGGTTTTACACTGATTGGAAAGGAGAAGGATTTGTTACTATGCCTTCCAAATGGAACCATTAGAACATGGAAGGAGCAGGAGGATAATTTCCTAGAAAAAATTTTCACCACCAACCAATTTGCTAAGAGAGGGCCCGAAATCGTAAACTTTGAGCAACAAGACACAGAGTCATTGTATGACTCATGGGAGGGGTTCAAATTATTGCTACGCGTGTGCTTCAATCATAATATGAATAATATGGAGCAGATGCAAAATTTCATTAAGAGCCTCAAGAGTCAGACACATATGTTGCTAGTGTGAATGCAACTTTCCTATAGATGTATTTTGTATGATGTCAAAACTAGGATACTTTAGCATTTATGTATATTGGACGGTATGATTTGAGTCTAGCTGGCATTTTAGCATTAGGATGCATGTCAACATGTTTGAAATGGTTCAGAAAAGATTCAAGCATTAAGATTTAGTTTTTTGCATTAAAAACAAAGTTTTGTGTGTGAAAAATAGCTTATAGGTTGACACATACGACTATAGGTGGACACATCCACCCTTTAGGTCGACACATATGCTACAATATTAATACCTTTAGGTTTTGTCCATGTGCTGACTCCTATAGGTCGACACATGTCCATGATTGGTCGACTCATTAATTTTATAGGTCAACCTATAGACCAAAATTATTGAATTTTTGGCATATTTTTCTATTCTTTTTGCATTCCTCTTGCTTTATGTTTGCATACATAATAATACTTAATACAAGCATCTTTTATAGGAAAGTTCTAGAGTAAACCTATACAAAACCGGGATTTCAATGCATTTTCATCATCTTCAACCTCTCTTATATACATACACCCAATCAAACTACACATAGTCATTTTTTTTGGATGCCATCTAGATTAGGGTTGATAACGTCCAGTTTATGTTGTTTGTACTGTAAGTTATGTTGAGTTCTTTGAGGGTTTCAAATAAGAAAACCGAGATGGGGTTTTCCTTCAAGATCGTTAAGGGATTTGAAGGTTTTAGATAAGGGTACACAATTCAGATCTGATCGAGTGAAAGCCTTGGGACAAGTGGTGCCTTGCAAAGGAGTAGCGTGAGACGGTGGATTGTCTTGGTAAATCTTGGGTTTCAACAAGTGTGAGCTTGAGATTAATTCAATCGGGTGAGAGCTTTGAGAAAAGGGGTGCCTTGGAACGAAGTATTAACAACATGTGAATTGAATCAAAATTATTGGTTACGTGATCAATCTTTGATCAAGGGTTTTGGATGTGAAAGAATCAACATCAAATCAAGGGTTTGTAGGGTTGGAGTTCTTCATCTCTTGTATGCCCACATTTGCAAAGTAAGATATAATATAATATCTCAATTCACATTCGAAATGAGGGCAGACGTATCCTGTGCGAGGTCGATTGGGGAACTGCCTAAACATATCCTTGTGTATTCTCTCTCTCTCTCTCTCCCCTAGTCTCTTTTAATTTGTGTTAGTAAATTATTGATTTAATTGTTCGTTCGATCAATTCCTTTGGGAATTATTTTTTATCACATTTTTAAATAGGTGTTCTTGAGTTGATCATGTTGCGGTGAGAATTGGATATCAAACTAGTAATTAACTTGAATCACACATCTTTGAAATTCACCACCAAGCTTTGATTTATCCAAAGGAAAGGGTAAAGATCGAAGAAAACCCAAATTGTGCTATGTGAAGACACATCTAAGAGATCTAAGGTTCGGGGGTTGGTTATACCTAGGGAAGGTGTTAGCATCCTAGATATCTGTAGTACTCTACAAGAACCTCTTATTTGAATTTGTGTTATGTTATGTTTGCTTGCTAAGGGATCTATGCTAGGGGTAAGGTAAGGACCTATGGTGAAGACCAAGGTGCTAAAGGTAAAGACCTAAGGGTATATACACTAAGTATGCTCGCCAAGACATCGCATCTCGTACCTACGTATCCTAATAAGGATGGAATCAGAGCATTCATAGTTCACCTATCTAAGGGCGAGGAACCATTGACTATGGTCAAAGTTCCAAGGGGGGAATGAGTATTCATGATCATGATACTCACATAGAGTTAAAGAACTCTCTAAGTCTAAGTTGTAAAGGGGAAGTGAATACTCATGATGATGAGAATCACATAGAGTTTAAGAAATCTATCCAAATTCTAAGTTTAAGGGGGTTAATGGCTCTAATAAAGCCAAAGGGGTAAGGAACATCATTATGATGATGCTCACAGAGAGTTGAAGAACTCTAGGTGGATCCTAAGTTGTAAGGTAAGTGGCTCTAATGAGGCCAAGGGAAAGAGGTAAACATCTATGATGATAATGCTTACAACAGGGAAACCTAACTAGGTTTAAGGGAGAAGTGGCTCTAATGAGGCCAATGGATTGATCCTAATGTGGTCAAGAGAGAGGTATGACTCTAAGAAGGCCAAGAGGTAAATGAGCTATCTATGACTTTGAGGTCAATAGAGAGACTTTTCTTTGGAAGGAGGGGAACAAAGAGGGTTAAAGAGGAGAGCTAATGAGCTAACCATCACTTAAGGGGATAACTTAAATAAGTTTAACAATAAAATTCACAAGTTATGGTAGCAAAAACACATGGATATATCACATGAATAAAGATGGTGAATGTGATGACATTCAATGACAAATATCTTAAAGGAGTGCAAGTATCATGTAAGCATACAAGAATCATTCATTGATAAACAAGGTGAAAACCTAAAGTTAACCATGATGTAAGTCTAAAAAAACTTAACAAGTAGGTGATAACCTACAAAAGGGGAAGTTTTTGGTCTAATCTTTGTGTTAAGGGGAAAGATATCACTTATGTTATCCTAAAGTTCTCTTTTATGAAAAGGAAATCTAAGCACAAGTGACATGGTATAACCTAAAGGTATGGTTTTGTATCTACTTGATGTTGTATATACATGAGAGGGAAGTCCTAATTTGAAGGTAAAGACCTAATCTAAGACTTTAATGGGGATGGTAACAAGTTTATACATTTTAAGGTAAACAACCACTTATAAGTGTACCTAAAACTAAAACCTAGAATCATGTACAAGTCTTAAGACAAAGGGAAGGGGTCTTAGCATGTCAAAACAATCCTAAACAAACCTTAAAAGGGAGAGGTGCTCAAAGTTTAAGACCTTACTATTTTAAACAACCCTAAAAACACTACTATGTTCAAATGTGAATAAGAACAAGTAATAAAAAAGAAGGGGAATGCCTTATATGGGTGTTGAACCCACGCACCCAGCCTCACAACCTAAAAGGTTTGCCAATCTTACCAGTGCACGCATGGTGACAATGGATGATACCAAGATAATATATTTGAAGCCTAAATTATTTCAGAGGAAAAACAAAAGACTAGGGCAAGGGGGATTCGAACCCCAGTCCTTTTGCTCAGCAAATACACACACAAACCTCCATTGACCAGCGGTGCTACGCCCTCATCCGTTAACTAAACCAACTTTAATAAATAATATACAAAACATGCTCTGTAGTGACCAGAACGCGCCATGGCTAGGCAAGGCAAGGTCATGACCTAGGATTCTACCATTTGCAAGAAGCATCCTAACTTTCTCTACACTCCATGAAAATGCAAGATGTAAAGATCAAAATTGTATGGTTTTTCACAAGGAATCTGATGGTGCTCTTGGTTTGTGCTAAATGTGTTTCTAATTAAAAACACGATAGGGTTCCTAAAAAAAGAACTCAAGTTTGCATTTCCAAGTTCACAGTCCAATATAGTCAGGTTCAAACATGTTTAATGAGCCAAACACAACACATATACCATATTTAAACTAAACACATTCAATGCACATAAAAAATCAGCATGATTCCAAGAGTTGTAGTTGAGATGAACTTACCTCTTGTAGTAGACTTGCCAAAATCTCCAAAAGATGTTATAGAACAAAGATCAAGCCTTGGACACTTCCAATATGCTTCAAAGATGTTGATTAAATGCTTAGACACCAAAGAAAATTGGAGTACTTTTTGCAAGATGTGCAAAGTAACCAAAACTGAAACTTCAAGAAATGGAATTACAGTTGTAAATCCAAGGTTTGGACAGTTGAAGGGTGATTTATCGATAGTGTTTGAGGTATTAAGGTGGTTGGAAATGGAGTGATTCAAGACTGGTCCATACAAATGCAGAAAGTCAAACTTCTTTAGGCTTGAAGGTTGACTTTTGGATTTAAGAGGTTTTGGATGATGGAGAGAGTTTGAAAAGCTCTAACACATGTTTTGTGATGTGTTAGAGTGACTGGCTTGGTGGTTTAATGTTTAGAAATGGTTCTAAGCAAGTTTGTGCAAAAGAGTGAATTTTTGACACAAAGAGGGGAGGAATGCAAGAACTGATATCTCTAAGACTTGCTTGAGGGTTTCTATCAGGTTTGTTATTTGTTTTGAAGTGTGTTTGAGTGCTCTATTTATAATCAAAGGGTGAGAGCAATCAGTTTGCAGAAATGAAAATGGTTCAGTTTTGGTTTAGTTGAGAATTTGGTTAGAATGCAAGTGGACTTTGGCAAGGGTTCAAGAGTTCCAATGCATAGGGCTGACTTCCTCCAAAATAGTTGGCAATGCAGAGCTTTTCCTCTGAGCAAAAGCAAGAGGTCTGATGCAGAAAGAACAAGTTGGTAGCTCGAGATAAACTTTATGCATAAAGCTATGCTTTATCAAAATAGAAGTCTCATCTTTATGCAATAAATGGAAATACAAAGTGGATTATGCTTAAACTTGATGGATATTGATCCAAACTCGTGTCCTTTTCTGACCTAATGAAGATTTGCAAGTGATCTATTCTGAAATGCAAAGATTTTCCTCATGGAAATGGTTTTGCTTCAAGTATGCACTACTACAAAACGCGTAAACAACGACGCCATGCTCACAACGCTTCATCCCTACACCGTTGTGACATATCTAAACTAAGGCGCAGTTGTATTTTATTTGTTTATTGAATAAAAATTATCTGTATATAACAACGGTGGATAAACCAACCATGGTGATTATCTGTATATAACAACAGTTGATAAATCAACCGTGGTGATAACATCACGCTTTCATGTGTTCGAACCTCAGCGCCATCATATATATTATTCCTTTTATGTTAAAGCGCACCTTTTCTTTTTTATTTAATTTTAATTAAAAAAATTAAACGTTATGACTATGGTTGTTTATATACACCGTTGTGATATATTTTGTATGTTTTTTTATTTTTAATTCTAAATATAACTCTGGCGCTTTAATATGAAATATCATTATGAAAATAATATATCATAACGGTTTATATTGTTGACCGTCGCAGTAGCTTTTCAATATTCTCCAAGCTAGCTAGTTGCATTGCCTCTTCAGTATCCATTTTTCCATTGAAAATAGAAACCAGACGAAACGTTACACGATTTTGTCGTACCCCAAATTTTGACCACTAAGATTTCCCATCATTGTGCAAATCATCATCACAATATGGATGGACCATCATACCTCATTAGTCTCCCCAAAGATGGGTGAGCATTCACTACAATCAAACTTAGGGTTTCAAGCCCTCTCAGAGCTCTTAGACAAATGATCAATCAAGGAATGACATGATCTTCAACTTGTCTAACTTATCAAACATCCACAATGGATCAAGAGGACTACCAAATCAAGAATCAAGCACAAGGTTGCAACATTCTAAGTGGATCAAGCCTCAAGATCGTCAATGTCACCAAATTAGGGTTTGGACGACCAGGGCCTCCAGATGGAATTTTTCCTCTGGGCATGAGCCAATGCTTCAAAGCATAACCTAAAATACTCCATGGGACATCATAAACCCAATCATCAAGTCAATTTTGCCTCAGGGGATGAATTCATAAAAAATCAGGAATTAGGGTTTCTTGACCTAATTCACCCCTAAGTTGACTTTTGGGACAAATCATGAGCCAAGACCTCAAGAAATGGTTTGAGGGTCTCTAATACATCACATTGATCCATTTACAATAATGGATTGATCCAAGAAGCTTGATCAACAAGTTTCAAGTTCATCAGAACCACAATTAGGGTTTCGCGGAAAAAGTCAACTGTGCCTTTGACTTTTGACCAGGACATGCTCCCCAAACCCTAGGACATGATTCAATACACCCTATAACACCTATGAAATCAATCCATCAAGTTTGATTTAGGTCAAGGACTTGATTTCATAAAGGATCGCACAGTTTGGAATTCATTTGACAAAAAGTCAACTGTGCACAAAAGTCAACTTTGACTTTTTTAGATTTTTCACAAATATGGTTCTTTGAACCTAAAATGATGTTAATGTGTGATTAGAATCATAATTCATCAAGAAAAATCAAGAAAAGTGGGATAACTTGTAAAAGGGGTAACCATAAAAAACTTACAAATTTTCTAAGTTATGAAATAAAGTGGCTAGGGTACCAACTTCCAAGGATCATAACTTGAGATCCAAGCAACCATTTGGGCTGATCCAAAGATGGATTTGTAGCTCTCATGACATAATTTAAAAGTGTCAACTACACCTCATTCCAATTCCCCATGGATTTCAAGTTATGGAATGGCCAAAATCACAAAAAGTGAAAATGTCACTTTTTTCCAACACTTAGTGAAATTTTCACTAAGTCAGAATCTGCCTTCACTTTTTTCCAAATGTAGGGGCATTTTTCACTTGGATCCAAAAGGTATCAAAACAAACTATGATCACACATATGTTGTATCATATGACGACTTCCCAAAATGACCAAGAACTTCACCAAACTCAATTTGAGCAAGAAGTAATGATAGTGGCAATATGCCTTGCTGCAACTGTCATAACAAGGCAGATTTGGGAGTTTTGCTCTATTTGCTCAAATTTTGCAAAGGGAAAGCAAGCTTATCCATCTGAACACCTCAATGAGGGAACAAGGAGGGACAAACCCTGATCCATAAGCCTCCCAAGTCCTTGGAACTAAAAATAGCATGCCAAACCTAGAAATCCCTAAAGAGGGGACAAGACTCCAATTTTGTTTTAGAGCATTTAATGGATCCACCAAGGTGGCATGGACTAAGCCATTTCCAACTGAATTTAGTCAAGACATATCCAAGACCAAGGGAACCAGCAGCCTGTGCCCTAACCTCTAGTCAATGGCTAGAGGAGACTTGGATTCCCATTGATCAACATTGGCCAAACCTCTGCAGCAGTTGCCACTCACTATTGCTCCCAAAACAAACTTGCTCTACGATAAATAGAGCTCATTTGTGATCAGTTTGAGTAAACCAAAGCCATCAAACAGATGCTTTCCTCAAAATCACTTTCTCTAGGCAAAAATACCTTCTTTAGCAAGGTAACTCTGAGTTTTTGAGTTAGAGAGCATTTCCATCACAACTCATGATCCAAACACATCCAATATGTCATATCAGAGCTGTCCAAACTCTCACAAGTGACCTGTAACACCAAAATCTCAAAGTCCCATCTCAAAACCTCAAAATAAGGTCTTTTTGCATTTTTCAAGCCATGTCTTGATTCAGTCACTTCCCAAACCAGATAAAACCTCAAACACACTCCAAATATCATCCTTGAACTGTCCCAAATGGTTCTCAACATCTGGAACATCATTTGAGAGAGTTTCTATTTTGGCCACTTTTTCCCCTTTTGCAAGAAAGGGCCAATTTCCATTCCTGAGGTTTCCAGCTAATTCCAATCATCCTAAAAGCTTCTAAGGGATCATTTGAGGGTGTCCAAAGCATCAAAACATTTCTGGAACAAAGCACTTGGTAGATAGCCCAAAAGCTCCAAAAAGAGGTAAGCATCACAACTTGAACTCTCTAAAATATGCCTCGCTTTGAAGTCCACTGATCATGCACATCTTATACATGTTATATGTGTTGTGTTTGCACCAATTTATCATGTAATTCACACCTGTACAAAGAGGTAGCACAGAAAATGCAAAACATGGCCTATTTCAAAACCACTATCGGGTTTTGAGGAGGATTTGTTTTCAGGGAAAACCACCACCACCATTGGATTCCTTAGGAAATTCTAGGCCAGATGCATATAAGTTTTGTCTCCATCCATGGAGAAATGAGAAAGTTATGGCCTTCACGTTTCTAACCAAAATTTTGCCTTGCCTTGCCTTGGGCCAGGCCAAAAACAAGGCAAGCCTTGTATATTTGTGGTTGTGTGTCAATCAACGGATGTATCATCACCCCAATGGTAAGGAGCGCGCCCTGTACACAAGAGGTATGGGGTTCGAATCCCCCTCGCCCCAGATCCTCTTTTTTACCACTTTTTCATGTTTTTTCATATTTTATTATTTTTTATATTATTTTTAATGATTTGAAAAATCAATAACTCCCTCAATTTTAATTATTTTTTATTGGTTCATTTTGCAAAAAATCACAAAAATGTTGAAATATTTTATTCCACAAAAAAATCGAATTTATATTATTTATTTAATATAATTGGCATTTTTGTGAATAAATCTATTTTTATTTGTTTTTAACATTTTAAAAGTGAATATTTATCTTGAAAATCAAAACCAAATGAGTTTTAATTTATCTTGTGAGTAAAACCTCATTTTTCAAACCTTAAACAAAAATCACAAGTGGTTTATTCAAACTTATTTGGTATTTTTATCATTTTATTGATTTTCTTTAAATATTTACTTTTAAAGAAAAACAAAATTAGGGTTTCTCTGATTTTCACCCTCACAAATATTTTTCAAACACCTTTGGGCCTCTAATCGAGTGTAAGACCCAACCCTTTTTGAAAACAAAAATGATTTGGGCCTCAGTGTATTGTATAAGTCCCGACACCATCAAAAAGTTCGACGCGATCGTCGCCTTTTTAACAAAAAAACCCTTGGGCCTGTCCTTGAGCTATAAGACCCATTTCTTTTAAAAAAAAAACACTTTGGGCCTCTAATAGAGTGTAAGACCCAACCCCCTTTTAACCAAACCTTTTTGGGCCTCAGATATAGTATAAGTCCCTCTGTGTTAAAAGAAAAATCTCGGCGCGATTGCCAGTTCAAAAATCAAATCATCTGGGCCTACCCTCGTGTTATAAGCCCCATTCCTTTTTTAAAACACTTTTGGGCCTCATGAGAGAGTGTAAGACCCATCCCTCTGTACAGAAAACCTTTTTGGGCCTCAGTCACTTGTAAAAGTCCCTGTACAATTTCAAAACAACAGTGCAATCACTGATAAAACCTCGGGCTTCTCCTTGAGCTGTAAGCCCCAACAAACTTTTCAAAGCACTTTCTCCTTTGATTTTGAATACAATATTGTTATCAAAGCTTTCTTTGTTGAACAACTAACAAAACAGCATAGAAGCTCTACAACGGGTAAGTGTTTATCCGCTTTCATTTACCGATTTCAAATGTATATAACTGTATTGTGGGGTTGTTTCACTGTAAGTCTTTTTTCGCATCCTTTTATATACTTGCCATATATCCACTGTGTAATACTAGTATAGTTATTTAGAGTTTTCCCCGGCAACTACGTCTAGCACTAGGTAAAGCCTTGTTGGTCACTCTTAAATACAAACAAAACTAGATCCCCCATAGTATTACTAGATACAGTCTTCCCTCCTCTTGGGGTTAAACAATATGGAAACGTGAAAGGCAGCATTCTCGGTGAACCCTTTCTCAGACTGTCACTCTTAGAAATTGTCAAAGAAACTCTACTCCCCAGAGTTGATCTATTCTCCATGAATATCATCTCTTGAGTTTCTTCCAAATTCAAGAACCTTCCTGGCTTGATCTATTTTCTATGAATAACATGTCTTGAACTTCTCTTGGTTTGGGGACCCACAGGCTTCCTAAAAGCATCCCCGCCTACTCTTGGGCGTTATACAACGACCCTTCGGCTTCTTAAAAGTTCTCATGCCTTCTCTTGGGCCTGGTACAAGGACCCTGACGACCTCTTAAATGTATAAGAAAGAACTTAGTCATCCTTTGCTAGAACAGTCTTTCCAGTGTCAAACCTCTGGCCACTTCAAGGTTGATACTCATCCCTTAATGCCTGTGCCTCCTCTTGGGCATTGTACAAAAGATAAAACTCTAGACTTGGACAATCTAAGACGCTTAAGTCTCAAAGATATTCTCAAGTTCCTTCAAACATAGGCAGAAACCCGGTCTCTCTCATGGGAGTTCCCCATACTTAGACCCGCTTCAGGATCTCCAGAATCCACAGCGATAAGATAACCTCCTCTTGGGCTTTGTACAATGATTCTCCCCAACGGAGCTAACCTTTTTAGACTCTCTTGTTGAGTATAAAAGACTCTCTTGTTGAGTCAAACACTTTTAGCCTCCGTCTTGGGCTTCATACAAGACACATATAAAACACTATCTTGTTGAGTATAAAAGACTCTCTTGTTGAGTCAATCCCCTTTTAGCCTCTATCTCGGGCTTTGTACGAGACAACAAATCACTCTCTTATTGAGTATTACAGATTCTCTTGTTGAGTCAAACCTTTAACCTCCGTCTTGGGCTTCGTACAAGACACACATAAAAACACTCTCTTGTTGAGTATAAAAGACTCTCTTATTGAGTTAACCACTTCTAGCCTCCGTCTTGGACTTCGTACAAGACACATAAAAGCACTCTCTTGTTGAGTCAGTCACCTGTTAGCACCCTCTTGTTGGGTCGATCGTCTCCTCTTAGGCTTTGTATAAGGAAAACCTCGGTTGAGTCAATTAACCTTTGAGCATCAAAGTCCTGCCTTGCTCACAATATACAAACATCAATAACTCCTCTTTAGAGATGACAAACTCTCTCTAACCCTTTTAGCGTCACATCTTGGGCTTTGAACAAGATACAAATCACCTTTAGCTTCATGTCTTGGGCTTTGAACAAGGCACCAAAACGACCTCATTATACGGGAATACGTAGGCATAAGATTGCAAAAATCTTAGCGAGCACACTAATCAAAAACCCAAAATCCAGTATCTCCATATATCAACCCAAAAGCACCAAGTCCTAACATCTTACCAAAAACCTCACAAATAGTCCAGGCACTCTATTTTTTAACAAAATAACCTAAGAGAGACCCACAATCTTAATAGCATCTGTAAACCAACAGTCCTCTGTTTAAACTCAGTATGCAAGCAGGGTTAATTGGAGACATCTATTTCCCTTCCTTAATCAGCTTTAATAAGATAAAAAATGAATCGAACTGTAGTACCCCAAAGCGATAGTGCTTCGCAACCATGCAAAAAGTCGCGCTACAGATTTCAACCCTAAACCCTAACATTCAATACTGTGAAACAATACACGATTTCAACCAAAGCTTGCATCATCAGTATCCATTTATTGTCATTTTCGTCATCATCGTCACGATCGTGAAGAAAATAGAAGATTACGCACCTACCAACACCGTCGTCATCATCGTCACCGTCGAGAAGGAAGATAACAACAACGCCGTCGTTGTCGTACGGAAGGAAGACAACAACAACACCAACACCAACATCGTTTACTTCGTCGTCACGTTTAGGGTACGTAAAATATTTTCCCCATGCATCTACAGTAAACTCTTTTGCCATTGTTGTTCATGTTGTTGTTGTTGTTTTTGAACTTAGACGTCGACCTTGTCGAGTTCTTCATCAGAAACCAGCGAAGAAACTCAAACAAATGAAAGGTTGGCCAATGAAACTCAAACAACTGAAAGTCAAACGAAAAGATCACAAAGAGGTGTCACAATGATGCCCCAATTCACATCAGTCCGCAACTCATCTGGTGTAAAAATCCCAATCGAGTTTGATTCGCACTACAAATTAGTGGATTGTCCACATTACGCTACTTTTAGGAGTTATGTTGCGTTCCTTGCACGTAGCAAAGTCAGTATACTGATTGATGATTGGAGAGAAGTGGATGTTAATGTCAAAGACAACATATGGACAGACGTTAAGGTATTTCATACTATAATTTTCATATATTTCATATCACTACCTATAGATTCTAATTCATACTTATATATTGATTTAATGTAGTTGAATTTTGAGTTTACCGATGACTCAAAATTGAAAAGAAAGTGGATAACTTATGTCGGTGTTCGTTGGAGGGGATTTAAGTCACGGCTCACGACTGACTACATTACGAAGCCTAAGAGTGGTCTTCAACCTCCATGGATTCGGTATAGTTTTTTATCGAAGAAGGTGTGGCACAAGTTTGCGAAGAAACGCCGTTCTGAGGAATTCAAGGTTAGTACTAGTGTCATTAACCTATAATGTTATGCTAATGAGTTATAGATACTAATCATACACATTTTTCACTATGTTAGTAACAGGTTAAAAGCGAAGTAGGAATTCAGAACAAGGCGAAAAACATGTACACCCATAGATTGTCTCGTGGGGGTTACAGGAAACATGAGAAGAGGATAATGCAAGAAAAAAATCAAGAAGGAGGAGATGGTGACATTCCATCTCCACCTTCAAGACATGAGAAATGGAAGAGGGCTCGATTAAGACCTAATGGAGACTACACCTATGAGGCTTCAAGAGTAGTTGCTGAGAAAATTGTAAGTATATGTTTTGTTTAAATGCGTTTGCTTATGTAAGTTGCTCATGAGTTGTTATTTAAATGTGTTTGCTTATGTAAGTGGCTCATGAGTTGTTATTTAAATGTGTTTGCTTATGTAAGTTGCTCATGTTGTGTAGGATAATTTGGGTGTGGCGGTGTAGCGAGCGATTTTGGACGCGGTTCTTAAGCGCTGGTCGCTCTCTGCGGTTTGAGCTTTGACTACAGGTCGATTCATTTTTTATCCTATTGTGAGCTGAATAAGGAAGGGAAATAGATGTCTCCAATTAACCCTGCTTTGCATACTGAGTTTAAACAGCGGTTTGTTAGGTTACGAATGCTATCAATGTGGGGGGCCTTTGTACTGGTTATTTGTATTTTCGCCAATATTGTTTTCTTTCTTTTTTACCTGGGCAGAAGGTTTCTGGCGGGGAACAAGGATTAGGATGTTAGGACTGATGCTTTTGAATTACTGCTTTTGATTGATGGAGATATGGGATTTGGGTTTTTTGTTGATTGTGCTCGCTAAGATCTTTTCTTTCGATCTTATGCCTACGTATTCCCGTTTACCGAAACAGGGAAATCAGAGCGTTCGTAGTTCCTCCTATTCTATGGGAGGAAATTGGTTTTTGGTGTCTTGTTCAAAGCCCAAGACGTGAAGCGAAAGGTGGTTTGTATCTTGTTCAAAGCCCAAGATGTGAAGCTGAAAGGTCTATTTGTGTCTTGTTCAAAGCCCAAGACGTGAAGCTGAAAGATCTCGGCTTTAGAGAGAATTTGTCATCTCTAAAGAGGGGAGAAGGAGAATTACTTTAACTGGGATACACGGATCCGAGCAATGCCATAATTTCCGAAGAAAGGGTTTTAACCTGAAGGAGAAGACTTTAACTCAGTGTAGAGCAATGCCATCTTTCCTTAGGAATTTCTCATGCTAAAAGAGGGACAGTGGCGTGGATATAGATGATCCAGAGGCTTGCCGCTTACAGCGATTAGATGAAGGGAAAGGAGTTGTTGATGTTTGTGTACTGTGAATGAGGCACAACTTTGATGCTAAAAGGTTGATTGGATCAACCAGTGGTTTTCTTATACAAAGCCTAAGAGGAGGCTAATTTCCGCTAGGAAAATCATTATACAAAGCCTAAGAGGAGGCTATTTTGTGTCTCGTACAAAGCCCGAGGGAGAGGCTAAAAGTTTTTGACCCGACGATAGAGTCTTTGTGTCTCGTACGAAGCCCGAGATGGAGGCTATTGTTTGTTTGACTCAATGAGGGAGTCTTTGTGTGTCTCGTACAAAGCCCGAGAGAGATGCTAAAACGTTGTTTGACTCCGCTAGGGAGAGTCATTGTACAAAGCCCAAGAGGAGGCTATGTCAGTTAAGTGACAGGTCCAGTATACTGATTTTGAAAGAGAAAATCAGTTCTTATATGAGCATCACTGTACTCGTGGGTTAGATCTGATGATCGGGGATGTTTCCTCTTCTTTGGGGAAACTGGAAATCCAAAGGGTATTGAGACTGTCCGAGTCTGCGGGTTTCCTTCCTATTTAACGAAGGGGTCACTTGAGAATGTCTTTTGAGACTCAAGGAAGTTAGATTATCCGTGTCTAGAGTTTTATCTTTTGTACTATGTTTTGAGAAACAGTAGTAGACTCTATGAAAAGACTGTTCTATGAGGATGACTAGGTTCTGTTCCTATACCTCTAGGAGGTCGTCGGGACAATTTGTACGAAGCCCAAGAGGAGGCTGGAAACTTTTAAGAAGTCGACGGGTCCTTGTACGAAGCCCAAGAAGAGGCTATCATTCCTGGAGGAAGAGATCATTATACGAAGCCTAAGAGGAGGCTGTGAATACTTCTAAGAAGCCGTAGTGTCCTTGTACTAATGCCCAAGAGGAGGCCGATGCTTTTAAGAAGCCCGTGGGTCTATCATCTCCTTTCCATTAGGAGAGATAACTCTTTTAAAGATAAAAAACACTGGTAAACGTACGAGGTTTACTATCCAGTGACTTTTAACCTTTAAAGATGGTTCCTTAGTTAAGGTCCAAGATTATGACCGTAGTGGGTACCCAAACTCCGAGACATTCAAGGCAAGCTATCCACAAGGAATAGATCAAGTCAGGAAAGTTCGAGAATTTGGAAGAAACTCAAAGATGCCATTCACGGAGAATACATTCATATTGGGGAGTAGAGCTTCTTGACGATTCCTAAGGAGGACAGCCGAAGAGAAGACTGTATCTGGTGCTCCTATTGGGGATCTAGGCGTCTATTTCTACGAATAAATGAAACGGTGTCACCTAGTTCTAGACGTAGTTGCCGGGGAAACTCGAAATATCTATACTATTATTACACAGTAGATATGAGTTTATGAAAGGAGACTTACAGTGAGCAGCCCCACAATACAGTTTATAATATGAAAGCAGTAAACGAAAGTGATAACCACTTACTCGGTTGTAGTGCTTCCATGCTGTTTGGTTAGTTGTTCAACAAAGAAAGATTGAAAATGACAGTATATTCAAAATCAAAGGAGAAAGTGCTTTGAAAAAGAAAGATTTGGGGCTTACAGCTCAAGGAGAGGCCCAGGGTTTTATCAGTGAGCGCACTGTTTAAATTTGTACAGAGGGACTTATACAAGTGACTGAGGCCCGAAATGGTTTTCTGTACAAAGGGATGGGTCTTACACTCTCTCAAGAGGCCCAAAAAGGTTTAAAGAAAAGAGTGGGGCTTATAACACGAGGGTAGGCCCAAATAATTTTTCGTTTAAAAATGGCGATCGCCCCGAGGTTTTCTTTTAACGCAGAGGGACTTATACAATAAGTGAGGCCCAAGATGTTTTGGTTAAAAGGGGGATTGGGTCTTACACTCTAATAGAGGCCCAAAGTGTTTTGAATGGGTCTTATAGCTCAAGGAGAGGCCCAGATGATTTTTATTTTTAAACGGGCGACGATCGCGCCGTTTACTTGTACAGAGGGACTTATACAATGAGTGAGGCCCAAAAGGTTTTTGTACAAGGGGGGATGGGTCTTACACTCTCTCAAGAGGCCTAAAAAGTTTTGAAAATGATTTATGAGGGTTGAATTAATCTAAAACCCTAATTTGTTTTCAAAATGTATTTAATTGAATAAAAATTCAATTAAAATGATCAAAAATTGTTTAACACATGGAAAACAAATTGTGATCTTGGATTAATGCTTCAAAAATTAAGTATTGACCTACAAAATAATTAGAAAGCATTAAAAGTTGCAAAATCAATGTAGAAAAAATATTTAAAATGCCAAAAACAATCAAAATATTAATTCTTTACAAAAATATCAATTATATGAAATAAATAATTTTTTTGGGATTTTTTATGAAAATAAAATATTTTAACATTTTTGTGAATTATTAAAAAAAGAATCAACTCAAAATCATTAAAACTCAGAGAGAAATTAATTTTTGAATCAATTAAACAAAATCACAAAATTCAAATATTTGAATTTCTAAAAATGGCGCCAAGAACAAGCTGAAGAACACGCGCGTGTTCTTGGTTTCTCAGATTTGCATTTTCTATCCAATCTCCATGAATACGTAATCATATCATGCAATCCACATATCATTATGCTCGCCTCAACCTCACGATCATGTCTATGTACTTTAATTTCATTTAAATTAAACATACAACAAGAAATCACGAAGAGACCTCAAGAACCCTAATTTCTGCATGAAGGCTAGGATTTTTGATACACAATTCAAACAATGCAATTAATTGAGGGAAAACATTCCATGCATGATTATGAACATATGGCCAAATTATTGTGCGAGGAAATATGCATAGATTGAGAGATGACCAAGTATGTGCTTACCTCCAAGCCGTGACAGCAAGTTCAAAGTGATTTTTGATTTGGAGGTGTTACAGATGAGTGGTGATGATCTGAACAGCTTCCCTACACCCTATGGATTGTGTTTGGATGGTTAGACTTGATTGAAATTGGCTGGATCATTTTGTGGCACCTCAGCTGCACTTTGGTTAAAACCTTGAGCAACCAGCTGGTGATTTTGTGAAATTGGTGTTTCAGAAGTGATCTAAGTGTTTGATCAGCTCATATGTGATGTATATGAGGTGTGTGAGTGATTGGTTTGATTGGAATTGCTCTCAAACTCAAAATCCGATAGTGACTTGCCTTAGAAGGCAAAATTGGAGTGAAAGAAGAGATTTTGAGGAAAGCATCTGTTAGATGGCTTTGGTGTACTCAAACTGACCATAATTGAGCTCTATTTATAGTAGAGCAAGTTTGTTTTGCAAGGAATAGTGCATGGCAGCTGGTAAGTAGGTTTGGCCAATGTTGGCAAATGAAAATCCAAGTCTCCTCTAGCCATTGACTAGAGGTTAGGGCACAGAGCTTTGGTTCCCTTGGTCTTGGATAAGTCTCGACTGATTTCAGATGAGAATGGCTCAGTCCATGCCATCTTGATGGTTCCATTGAATGCCTCATTCCAAATTTGAAGTCTTGTCCCTATTTTGGCCATTCTAGGTTCAACATGCTATTTCTTGTTCCATGGACTTTGGAGGCTTGGCTCAGTGATTGTCCCCTTTAGATTCAATCCTCTGAGGTGTCCAAGTGGATAGGAGCAATTGAATTTGGCTGATTTTGGCAAATCGACCAAAGTTGCAAATTCTGCCTTGCCTTGACAGATTTCAGCAAGGCAACTTGGCAATGTTGTATCTCATGGTGTAGGTTGAATTTGGCAATGTTCTTGGCCATTTTGGAAAGCTCTTACATGATACAAAAACTGTTTGAACAAGTTTGGTTTTGATCTCTTTTGATTCCAAGTGAAAAATCTCCCTACATTTGCCAAAAAGTGAGGCAGAATCTGACTTAGTGAAAATTTCACTAAGTGTTGGAAAAAGTGACATTTTCACTTTTCAGCCACTTTGATCACTCCATAACTCAAAATCCTTAATGAATTGGAATGACTTGTAGTTGAAGTTTTTGTAGGTGATAATGAGGGCTACAAATCCATCTTTGGATGAAAAAAAATGGCCTTGTGGTTTAGGAGTTATGGTCCTCCAAAGTTAGTACCTTTGCCACTTTATTTTTAACTTAGAAAAATTTCTAAGTTTTATGGTTACCCCTTTTACAAGTTATCTCACTTTTCTTGATTTTTCTTGATGAATGATGATTCAAATCATACATTAACATCATTTTAGGGTTAAAAATCCATTTTGGTGAAAAATCTCAAAAAGTCAAAGTTGACTTTTGTGCACAGTTGACTTTTTATCAGATGAATTCCAAACTGTGCAATTCTTCAGGAAATCATGTCCTTGACCTAAATCAAACTTGATGGACATTTTCCATGGGTGTCATAGGGTATATTCAATCATGTATTAGGGTTTGGGAGCATGTCCTGGTCAAAAGTCAAAGTTACAGTTGACTTTTCTCTTAAAACCCTAATTGTGGTGCAGATGAAATTGAGACTTGTTGCTCAAGCTTCTTGGATCAATCCATTGTTCCAAATGGATCAATATGGTATATTAGAGACCCTCAAATCATGTCTTGAGGTCTTGGCTCATGGTTTGTCCCAAAAGTCAACTTAGGGGTGAATTAGGTCAAGAAACCCTAATTCCTGATTTTTGATGAATGCATCCCCTGAGGCAAAATTGACTTGATGCATGGGTTCATGAGGTTCCATGAAGTATATTAGGTTATGTTTTGGATCATTGCCTTGTGCCCAGATGAAAATTTCCATCTGGAGGCCCTGGTCGACCAAAACCCTAATTTGGTGACACTGTCGATCTTGTGACTTGATCCACCTAGAAGGGAGCAGCGTTGTGCTTAATCCTTGAAGTAGGAGTCCTTTTGATCCTTTGAGGATGTTTGAGAGATTAGACAAGCTGAAGATCATGTCATTTCTTGATTGATCCTTTGTTTAAGCACTCAGAGAGGGCTTGAAACCCTAATTATGATTGTATTGGATGCTCACCCATCTTTGGGGAGACTGATGAAGCATGATGGTTCATCCATATTGTGATGATGATTTTCACAATGATGGGAAATCTAAGTGGTCAAAATTTGGGGTATTACAGATGCCCCTATTTAATCTTCTTGGACCCGAAGGTGTGAATGACGAAGGGATTCGGGAATTCGGGGTGCAAGAGGATTAAATATCGGAATACCCGAAATTTTGATGGTGGTTATGAATGGTAGCTTACACATTCATCTTCTTTAGCTAAGCAATGATGCTTAGAAAAGGTAAACTTCCCCTCGATCCTGGTCTCCTACCAAGAACTGGTCTCAGTCTCTGATATAAACTTCCCCTCGATCCTGGTTTTCTACCAAGAAACTGGTCTTAGTTTCTTTTGTCAATAAACTTTATTGACAAGGGACGCTATTAGTAGCAGTTTTCCCTCAAACTTCTCGCCAAATTTTCCTGGGGAGACGCCATTTGAGTGGGAAAAGATTTGATGTCAGACTTGCTGGGGAACCCATTCGTCTGAATTGTAGAGTTGTACAAACTTCTCCGTTGGAGACGCCATTTGTAGATTCTACTGGGGAAAGCGAGTCTCTTGAGAGACTGTTTTCGTTTGGGGTTACATCATACTTTTCTCGGGATCTTCCCGGAGAAATGCCATATGATGGGATCCAATTTTGAGGTGCCAATGACCTTCTCATCAGTGGTTTTTCGGAGCAAAACTGGCGTGCTGCCGAATCTCTGATCACGAGGCTTTCTCTGTGGATTTTCCTTAATCCGGGAAAGCAAGGTTATCATCTTCAATGGCGAAGAGTGATGTTTATTAAAAGTTTTCTCTGGCTTTTCAGAGGTTTAAGTTATCAAAGTGGCCAAGTGCCGACTCTGATCTAAAGATACACTGGTGGCGAGATTGTGCAGACGCAACACTTCCTGACGAGGAAAGAACTGACAAACTCGATTGAGAAAATTGTTTATCACTAGGGGACAAGACCGGCTAGAGTGATAACGATGCGATATGAAATGTAAATGCAAATAAAAAATGCATGAAGTACGTATGTATATGCTGACAAAACGAACGCGACATACAGACTAATGGACGAACACAATTGGATACTCGGCCATCGCGCGGCGAAGAAGTACTGTTGGTTCAAAATAGCAATTCCACCTTGCTTAGGAGAGATAGTCCCGTTGGGAGCTATGTTGATCGGGCTTAGGAGATGAGAACTCGGCCGAGGATGCCAGACGAAACATGGTCTCTGACATTATTGATCCTTCATTCAGGAGTACTGGTCTAGAAGGAGTACTTTGATTCTGCACTTTGAAGTTCGCTTACTTCGGGAGAAGCGATCGATGTTCTTCTGATGTTCAACAGTCAAAAGAAATGCCATCTTTAATTTAAAAGCAGAAAAAGTTTAACAAGTAAATTTATTTTTGTTTTATTTCAAGAATCGCTGGTTAAATTTAAACAACGTCGTTCTGTAAAGCTAAAACAAGTAAAGAATTACAAACAAAAGCACAAGGGCTCAAATTTTATTGATAAGATGGAGATCAGCCGAACGCGTGATTCCAAAGAGTATATACAAAGTTAGAAAATGGTAATTTACAGGGAAAAGGGCTACGTTGAAACATAACGACCATTATTCTTCTACCAACTTTGAATTCGGGACATCCTGAGCTTCTATCGAAGATGACCTTTGATTGGAGATTTCCTCCGATAGATGATGCAACTGCTGCTGAGGGACTTGCCTCTGTTGAACATAGTTACTTGCCATTATCCCTAACTTTTGCCTGGATTGTACTATGAGATTTCCAATCCACCGGGATGATTCTTTTCATGTCTCTAACTTTTGCCTGGACCGCCCTTTCGGGTTTTCAATCCATCGAGACGTTTTTTTTTAGTTTTAGGCGAAGTCTTTCTTGACTATATCAACATTCGTGGGATAGGAAAATTCCTCTCCGTCCATGGTTGCAAGTCTCAAGGCGCCGCCTGAGAAAGCTTTCGTGACCACATAGGGGCCATCATAATTTGGGGTCCATTTGCCCCGAGAATCAGTGAGAAATGATTGTATCTTCTTGAGCACAAGGTCTCCTTTTCTGAAGATACGCGGTCGGACCTTTTTGTCGAACGCCCTTTTCATTCTCTGTTGATACAACTGACCGTGGCATAGTGTCGTGATTCGCTTCTCTTCGATCAGGTTCAGTTCGTCGTGTCGACTTTGACACCATTCAGCTTCGGTGAGCTTAGCTTCCATCAATACCCGGATTGATGGGATCTCTACTTCTATGGGGAACACTGCTTCCATGCCATATACTAGAGAGAAAGGGGTTGCCCCTGTTGAAGTGCGGACAGATGTTCGATAACCGTGAAGAGCAAAGGGTAGCATTTCGTGCCAATCTTTATAGGCTACAACCATCTTTTGAACAATCTTCTTGATGTTCTTGTTAGCTGCTTCTACCGCTCCGTTCATCTTGGGTCGGTAGGGAGATGAGTTATGGTGTTCGATCTTGAACTCTGCACACAACTCCTTCATCATCTTATTGTTCAAGTTAGATCCATTATCAATAATGATCTCGCTTGGAACACCATAACGGCAGATGATATTGTTTTTGATAAATCGGACCACCACTTGTCGGGTTACATTGGCGAATGACGCTGCTTCGACCCACTTGGTGAAATAGTCAATGGCTACCAGGATGAACCGATGTCCGTTTGAAGCCTTGGGCTCAATCATACCAATCATATCGATTCCCCATATGGAAAATGGCCACGGGGAAGAAAGAACTTTGAGATGTGATGGCGGTACATGAATTTTTTCGGAGTATATCTGACACTTGTGACACCTCCTCATGTACTTGTAGCAGTCGGATTCCATGGTCAACCAATAATACCCAGCCCTGAGAATATTTCTCGCCATTGTGCGTCCGTTGGCATGAGTGCCAAAGGATCCTTCATGAATTTCTTTCATGAGCATGTCTGCTTCTGGTCTGTCGACGCATCAGAGCAAGACCATATCAAAATTTCTCTTATAAAGAGTGTCACCGCTCAGGAAGAAGTTTCTAGCCAATCTTCCGAGGGTTTTCCTGTCTTTTCTGAGTGCCCCAGATGGGTACTCTTGTTTCTGAAGGAAGCATTTGATATCGTAATACCAAGGTCTGTCGTCTATGACTGCTTCAATCGCGAAGATGTAAGCGGGCCGTTCAAGGCGCATGATGTCGATCTTAGGTATGTCATTCCATCGACCTACACTAATCATGGAAGAGAGAGTGGCTAATGCATCAGCCATGTGATTCTCATCACGAGGGATGTGATGAAAGTTGACTCTGTTGAAGAAGGGTAACAACCTCCTTGCATAGTCTTTGTAAGAAATCAATCCTGATTGGTATGTATTCCAATCTCCTTTTATCTGGTTAATAACCAGGGCTGAATCGCCGTATACGTCCAAGTTTTTGATCCTTAAATCAATCGCTTCTTCGATACCCATGATACATGCTTCGTATTCGGCCTCGTTGTTCGTACATTTGAACGTAAGTCTGGCAGTGAAAGGAATGTGGGAACCCTAAGGGGTAACAATGATTGCCCCAATTCCGTTTCCATAATGATTAACTGCTCCGTCAAAGACAAGTCCCCACTGGGAACCTGGTTCTGGCCCTTCACTGGGTAGCGGTTCATCGCAATCTTTCATCTTTAGATACATGACATCTTCGTCTGGGAAGTCAAACCCGATTGATTCTTGATCGTCAATCGGTTGATGAGCCAAATGATCGGCTAAAATACTTCCTTTAACGGCTTTCTGAGCATGGTACTCTATGTCATATTCTGATAGTAACATCTGCCAACGGGCAATCCTTCCCGTGAGAGCAGGTTTTTCGAAAACGTACTTGATTGGATCCATTTCGGAGACCAACCAAGTAGTATGACGAATCATGTACTGGCGAAGACGTTTGGCTGCCCAAGCCAAAGCGCAACAAGTTTTCTCAAGCATTGTGTACCAAGTTTCGCAGTCGGTGAATTTCTTGCTTAGATAGTAAATGGCAGACTCTTTCCGTTTAGTTTCGTCTTGTTGGCTAAGTACACATCCCATTGAGTCCTCTAGGACCGTGATGTAAATGATCAGTGGTCTCCGTTGCACTGGAGGTGATAAAATCGGAGGATTCAACAGATATTCCTTGATACTGTCGAAGGCGGTTTGGCAATCTTCTGACCAAACGCAATCCTGGTTCTTTTTGAGTAATTTGAAAATCGGCGCACACGTCGCGGTCATGAGGAATATGAATCTGGAGATGTAGTTCAAACGTCCCAGGAATCCTCTGACTTGTTTTTCAGTTTTCGGAGAAGGCATTTCTTGAATGGCCTTGACCTTGTCAGGATCAACTTCAATTCCTTTCTGGCTGACGATGAACCCTAGTAATTTCCCCGAACGGACACCGAAGGTGCACTTGTTATGATTCAAGCGGAGCTTGAATTTTATTAGATGTTCGAACAATTTTGACAGATGTTCAACGTGCTCCTCCTCTGTTCTTGATTTTGCAATCAAATCATCGACATATACCTCGATTTCTTTGTGTATCATGTCATGAAACAGAGTAGTCATGGCCCTTTGATAGGTTGCCCCGGCATTCTTCAAACCGAACGGCATTACCTTGTAACAAAAGGTACCCCATGGGGTAATGAACGAAGTTTTCTCCATGTCTTTCGGCGCCATTTTGATCTGGTTATAGCCCGAGAATCCATCCATAAAGGAGAATACTTTGAACTTTGTTGTGCTGTCAACCAGCATGTCAATGTGTGGTAAAGGAAAGTCGTCCTTTGGACTTGCCTTGTTTAGATCTCTGTAATCAACACACATTCTGACCTTTCCATCCTTTTTGGGAACGGGTACGATGTTGGCTAACCATTGAGGATATTCAGATGTAGCAAGGAAACCCGCGTCAATCTGTTTCTGTACCTCCTCTTTGATTTTGATGGCCATGTCCGGGTGAGTGCGTCTCAACCTTTGCTTTACTGGCGGACATTCTGATCTCAACGGTAAGTGATGTTCCACGATGCTGGTATCCAACCCTGGCATATCCTGATAGGACCAAGCGAACACATCGGGGAATTCTTTGAGAAGCTTTATCAGATCTTCTCTGGCAGTTGGACTGAGCAGTGCTCCGATCCTGATTTCTTTTCTCTCTTTTTCTGAACCCAAGTTTACCATTTCCAACGGCTATTTGTGAGGTTCAATGGACCTTTCCTCTTGTCTGAGTAGTCGGGAGATCTCTTCTGGAATTTGGTTGTCATTTTCTTCTTCAGCCTCGAATACCGGGAACTCAAAGTTGGAAGAAGGCATCGGATCGTATGTTTCAACGGGGTTCAAAACAAGCAATCTGCATGACGTGATGATTCGTGTTTAGAAGAGATAGAGAAAATGTAAGTGTGTGCAGTGTATTTATTTTACTGCTTGTTTTTATTATTGAATGTTTTTTTTTTAGGATTACCATTTTCTGAAAAAGCAAAAAGAGAAAACAGCAATTAATGCGAAAATTACAGAACGACGTTATTTTATTAATGAACAAGTCGAATCTTGAAACTACAGCCCTATAAAACAAAACTCACTCGCTTTGGGCAAAGCGAAGAGGGAAATTTACAAAAAGAGAGCCCTATCAAAACATCTGTTTTACCTGGGCAGGGTGAAAGGTTAAAGATGACAATTACTTTGACTGACGAACGACCTTCGGAACCTCGACGGTAACCCATTGGCGGCGAACTCCTCGGTGAATCACAAAGTCTGGCACCTTCCTTGATTTGTCTTCAGAAATGACGCTGATTTCTGGTGGAGTAGGATCATTGGAATCTGTTTCCCAGGCAGAATTGTCGTAGGAGGATTCCTCTGTTGCATTTTGCATAGCATTGGTGCTCTCAGCTGTATCTCCCCATCCAGTTGACTGGATATCTTCGAGCCTGATACGAGAGCTTTCGGGAGCAGTGTACTTGACCATAAAGTCGTATTTTCCACTTGGTTGTCCCAGAGTGTCCCAAACTTCTTTGGAACTGGAGAAGTCATCCCTCTCGATGACGTTGACCTCAGAAAAAGCATAGTTGATGAATTCTAGTCCTGGAAACGTTGCGAATTCATCTTCATGTCGAGTAGTTTCTGAATGACCTGAGTGTTGATCCCATGACATAGCGGGGACACAGGTATTCTGTTCAATAATGCTCAGCTGAGTTTCATTGTTCGGCTGACTTTCTGGCCCCAAGTCTCCTGGGTAAGGCTGCCACATTGGCAGGCCATCCATTGGGCCATAGTAATTGTGGTCAAAGTTGTCTTTCATCAGAGTGTCTTCCTCTAATGAATTTGGCGGAGCACGACATCCTTCCGGATCACAATCTCCGTAGATCATTTCGACATCTGATCTTGGTATAAATCTCGGACTTTCTGTAGGAAAGCAAAAAGGCATAGGCACGTCTTCCTGAGACATATAGCCGCCCTTGTTAAGGTAGGACTTCCATTCTTCATTTGTGTCAAAGGGATCTTCCTCATTGATAGCATGAACTGTTTGAGACACTGGGTGAAGAAAACCTCCACTGTGGAAGAGGTTTTGAAGGGGATGGAGACTTTCATCGTTGGCGGCTGTCTGGGTACAGGTCGCAGAAAAACCAAGACCCTTATTTGTTTTATTGTCAATAGGAATGACAAGCCGTCCCCATCCAGTTGTATCGGTACTCTCGACCGCTTTGATAGCATCGTTGTATGAGGAAATCGAGGTTCCTCCTTCAGATTGATTGTTCTTGCTCACCGATAGTGCTTGGAACTGAGTTCCAATAACCTCCTCGGGTTCCACACAAGTAGATGATGATAAGTTTCTCACAAGCAAGGCTTGTTCCCCACAAACCGTGACAAGTTGGTCGTTCTTGACGAACTTTAGCTTTTGGTGGAGGGTTGAAGTAACCGCTCCAGCCTGATGTATCCAAGGTCTTCCTAATAAACAACTGTATGTTGCCCGGATGTCCATGACCTGGAAAGTGATTTGGAAAGTGTGAGGACCAATAGTTATGGGAAGATCAACTTCGCCGATAACTGTTTTTCTGGATCCGTCGAATGCTTTGACGACGACCTCGCTGACTCTCATCGGAGGGCCCTTAAATGATAATTCCTTCAAAGTGGACTTCGACATAACATTCAGGGCTGACCCTGTGTCTACCAGTACGTTGGCTAAAGCATCGCCCTGGTAGTTAACTGTAATGTTGAGCGCCATGTTATGACGACGACCCTCTTCAGGTAATTCCTCATCACTAAATCCCAAATTATTGCAGGAAGTGATGTTAGAGACAATGCTATCGAATTATCTGATTGTTACATCCTGTTCCACAAAGGCTTGCTCCAAGACTTTTTGTAGAGTCTCACTGTGTTCTTCTGAACTGAGTAACAGTGATAATACTGAGATCTATGAAGGAGTCTGTAACAGTTGATCAACAATGTTATATTCACTCCTTTGGATGAGCTTTAGCATCTCATCTTTGTCTTTTGAAAAGTCGGGATTACTAGATTGACCGACTGGTGGATCAGGAATTTCTGCCTGAAGTTCCTTTTCTTTGTTGGATTCTCCAACCCCTCGGTTGAAGATTCGACTGCTCCGTGTTACACGACTGATGTCTGCAATGTTCACGACGGAGGGTAATGGAATTTCCTTTCCATTCTCGATTATTGTTGCACCGTATTTGTAAGGGATTGCCTTAGCTGATTCATACGGTAGTGGCCCTGGTAGATAGATGACTATGGGAACCTTCTGATTTTTCTGACCATCATAAGTAACCTTGATCCGTTCCCGGTTGGGAACTCTAGATTCGTCAAGTAGAGGGATGATGGCAAAAACATCCCTGGTCCTGTGATGACCAGAGATCGTGACAACATCCTCAACTTGCTCGGCAAGGTAGTTCGGCGACCAAATGATGGGTCCTGAACCTGGATATGGACGAATTTCTCCATGATCGACCTGACCCTGAAGAGTTGCTCTCACAAGGTAACACCCTTGGTTACTTTCCGAACAGACGCTGCAACTGTCATAGTTGTGTGGTGGCACCTGGCCACGCCCACTTTGAATACAATGTAACTTCACTAGGTTATCTTCCATTGATCGGACATCCTGACTTTGACGACGAGTAGGATTCCTGTGATTGATACTAATCTGCTGAGTATCTTCGTCCATATAGATTGGCATCCACCAGTGATTTAACAAGTGCTGAAGTGCCTCCTGGACAAGGGTACAACCTTGATCGTTTTCCAACCTGCTTTACAGTTTTGATAATCATGTGATATTAAGAATCCGAGTCGGACCTGCTCAGCATGTAACTCTACCAGGTTGGTATTCATCACGCGAATGTCAAAGATCTGAACCATGTTGATTTGATAGGAGTTCCTATCATGGTAGTCTTGGATCCATCCAAGATCCATCTAACGCTGGAGGGCCTCTTGTATGAAAGAGCATCCCTGTTTGTTTACCGAGCAAATCAGACAGGAACTGTAATCGTGCCGCGGCAGATTATGATACTGGCTTTGCCTTGAGTGCATCGCCACCAAGTTGACATTCATCGCACGGATGTCGTGGTTTTGAATGACGTTGGAATTCGTGTAAACCATGTTAACTCCACGAACTCGGTGCTCTTGGATCCATCCAAGATCCATTTGTTCCTGTAGAGCTGCTTGCACTACAGAACATCCCTGGTTGTCTTTAGAGCAGATATCACACTGGTGATAATAATGAGGTGGCACATGGCCATATCCACTCTGTCTACAATGCATCTTGACCAGATTGGTCCCCAATGAGAGTACATCGTGAATTTGATAGACATTGTTAGTCTCTTTCTCAATCAGATTGACTGCAGTTTTCTCATGTTGAGGCAGCGGGTTCGTAAGAACATTAGGATTCGTATCTTTGAAAAATAAGAGCCCGCTCCTAACAAGCTTTTGCACGTCGGATTTGAAATTGAGACAAGTCTCAATGTTATGCCCTGAACCTCCTTGATGATAAGGGCATGTTTGATCCGCTTTAAACCAAAAAGGCAGATTTTCCAGAACTGAAAGGGGAGACTTAGTCTGAATGTGCCCCTTAGCCAGCAGTAACGGAAACAGCTTTGCGTACGTTACGGGTATAGGATCAAATCCTGGTGGCCGTATTGTACGGTTGTTGTTATATGGAGGACGAGCCTGCTGAAGAGGCTGTTGTGTCCTTTGTTGGTCAGGTTGGCTCTGCGCAACCTGAGGTTGATACATAGGAACAGTCGCGGGGCCGATAGCAGGAGTAACAGCTGCTACTGGCTGATAACGTCGCCTTTGCTTTCCGAGAGAGATATTCCCAATATCTTGCTCTTTTTTCTTAGGGAGAGCACTACCGTATTTTTTAGTACCGCTCGTTGATCCAGTGTCTTTTACCAAACATCCTTCTCGGACGGTTTCCTCAAGACGTACACCCATGCCGACCATTTTGGTGAAATCACTGGGTGCACTGGCAATCATTCGGTCATAGTAAAATGAGCTTAAGGTCTTTAAGAAGATTTTTGTCATCTCTTTTTCCTCAAGAGGTGGACAAATTTGAGTGGCAATTTCACGCCACCTTTGAGCATACTCCTTAAGGGTTTCCTTTTCCTTTTGCGACATCGATCTGAGTTGATCTCTATCGGGTGCCATGTCCAAATTGTATTTGTATTATTGGACGAAGGCAGTACCAAGATCTCTGAATGTACTGATCGTAGTACGGTTTAAACCCATGTACCACTTGAGTGCGGCACCGGTTAAACTATCCTAGAAGTAGTGAATCAGCAGGTCCTGATTCTCCGTCTGAGCTGACATCCGCCGAGCATACATCACCAGATGGGTCTGAGGGCAAGAGTTACCCTTGTATTTTTCAAAGTCGGGCACTTGGAACTTGTGCGGGACTTTCACATTTGGGACCAAGCAGAGGTCTGCGGCGTCCTTTCCAAATAGATCCTGACCGCGAATGGCTTGCAGCTCTTTCTGCATTTCCAAGAACTGCTCCTGGAATTCATCCATTCTGTCAAACATAGTTTCCTTCTTACCAGAAGGTGTCTGTGGAATCTGTCCTTCCGGGACAGTGTGCACCACAGGGGGTGGTACCGTGACTACGGCAGTAAGTCTTGGCGCCTCCCGAAGTTTGTAACCTTCAGGAGTCTTGAGTATGCCCCTGGCATCTTCGCTTTCCCGAAGTTTGTAACCTTCAGGCCCAGCGGCTTCTGTTGCGATTCCCAGATCTTCAGTGATCGGCGGAACATATCCTTCCGGGATATAGTTAACAGGCATGCCCCAAGGACGATCTTTCGGCATCTGATACCTAGGATCATACTTTTCTATGATGGGCGTTGAGGTGATCTCTGAGATCACAGTTCTTTGTAGCTGAGCTTCTGCCATGGCTTGCATGTCGTTACGAAGCTTTCTCATATCCTCTCTCAGAGCGTCGATCTCTTCTTTCAACTCTCTATTTTCTTCCTCAAGATCATCCATCTTTTTCTGATGATTGGCCCGAGTATTATATGAATGAGACAGTTTGACTCTAGAATCGAGACACAAACGTGAGATTCGTAGGGAAGAAGAATACGCGATGTGAGAATGATGAATGCAATGATTATATTAATTGTTTTTTTGGTTTAATCAAAATAAACTTCGACAATTAGATTGCAAATATCAAACAGTGGGGAAACCCCTTTTTATTTAATTCCAAAGGATTACAAAAATGGAAATACAGTAGATTATAAAGTGCAGAACCAGAAACCTAAACTAATGGGTCCCGAGTCCTCTTCTTTGACCGGGGCGCTTGGGCCGTTGTCGGGTAGTCATTCCTTTGCCAGGTGAAAGGAGCGAGCAAATTCCTTTGGTCATCTTGATTCTCTACAGCGTGCTGCTCCAAAATTTCAATCAGAGCATCTTTCTCTTTTAGTAGTTGCTGTATTTGGATACACTCTACGTCGAGGGTGCGATACTTGTTCTTCCAAGATCTTCTTTCCTTTTGAACTTTGTTGAGAGTAACCTGAAGCTTTTCAGTTTCCGTCATGAAGTATATGACAGTTTCCCTCGGTGGAAGAATTCCGTAACGAGGATAAGGCATCTTTAGCTTGAGAGCTCTAATTTGTACCCAATGGAGATAAGGCTCCACCGAGACACAGTCCGGTTTTCCCAGAGACTCTCGTCCTTTCTTATGAACCTGTTTCCAAGCTTGCACTATTTCCATCTTTAGTGCTCTGTCATTTTCTCCTTCTTTGAAGAAAAGACCTTCCAGATGAACACCCAGTGGGATGTGTCTCATCGGGTATCCAAATTGACGAAGAACCAATACCGGATGATAGTTGATTCCTCCTTTAGTTCCTATGAGGGGTACGCTGGGGAAGTCTCCACAACGGTCAATGATTCTGATTCCCTCATAAATCCTATTACACCAATCTATATCGGAATTGATGAGAGACATGATCTTCTGCGACCAACGTAAGACACTCTTGCAATCCCAAAAAGCAGCAGACTTGGGCAAGTGCGAGATAAACTATTTATAAAGCAGAGGTACACAGCATGTGATCTCCCTTCCGCTGTACAAATTTCCTAAGTGTACAGAATGATACGCATCTGCGAGCAAAGTTGGCACAGGGTTTCCAATGAGAAAAACCTTAATAGCGTTGATATCGACGAAGTTATTGATGTTGGGAAACAAAAATAATCCGTAGGTGAGCAAGACAAAGATGCTTTCAAAAGCAGTCCCGTTCCCTATACTAGCGAAGTATAGAGCCTTTTTTTGTCAAGAACTGGGCTGGCAAACCTTGGATGCCACCCTTAGTGGTCATGTGAGTCCTGACCTCAGACTCGTCCAAATGAATTGCTATTGCAATAGTCTAATTCTTTGGAATTTCTTCCAGTCCAAAAAATGGAGCCCGATCAGTGATATGTAAATCAGTCAGATGAGAATACTCCTCCAGCATTGGTGATAGCTGGTAATCTGGGAATGTGAAACAGTGATAAACCGGATCGTAGAACTGAATGAGCGCGTCCATGATCCCCTTAATCACATGGACTCTTAACAGTGGTAGCAAACCACCGTGCTTGGCTCTGAAAGCCTCTGGGTTAACGATCATCCTTGCTAACTTTCTCAAATCCTCTAGCTTTGGAACCTTGAAGGTATACTGGCGAGTTCTCCTTCTACCGAAATCCATTAATGCAATCTTTTTCTCTGATATTTGCAATCACAGTCTTAGTTTAATTTGAAAAATAGAGAGACTAAAAGAGAAAGTTTTTGGAGTGTTTTAATGTTTTATTAAATGGATGCATGAATGCAGCACACAAAAACATAGAAAAAACATGGGGTCAAAGGGTCGTTGTCATGAAGTCAAGGCTCTACCCATCCCCAAAGGTTTATACTAAGGTGATTTTTGTACCTGTACTCATTATCATCAGCTCCTCCCAGGAAAGCAAAACAACAAGCGGATCGCCAGCGAGTTGTAGAGCAATCTTAGAGTAAGTGCCATTCACCGTGAATAGATCACCAGCCTCAAATGAGGGTAGTATCGCGTAACAACTATTTCCAATAGTTTCCGCACTACGAAAGGGTTTGGCTCCTCAGCTTCTCATACTTAACAACCGGCCCATTGGCTAGAAGAGTGAATGGGTTGCGTTGGTCAGCCTCCACTGAGGTTGATGGTCGACCCCGTCGCCATCACTTATCTTAAGTGTATACTCAATCTTTCCACATACGGCATCACCCGCATTCCCAGTAGCAGAAAAATAAACACGTATAGCAATTAGGAAAAGCAGTATATATATTTGTCCTAATCATCCTAGACTTATAAAGCTATGATTCCTAAGTTCCTGACAGAAATGGGTTCCCCGGCGGAAGCCCCAATCTATGGTATTCACACAAGTGAAGAGAAAAAAGGTTTGTCCAAGGTTTCCACCTTAAACGTTTAAGAAAGAAGATTTGGCCCCACGGTGGGCGCCACTTTTCTGTAGCGAGCGATTTTGGACGCGGTTCTTAAGCGCTGGTCGCTCTCTACGGTTTGAGCTTTGACTACAGGTCGATTCATTTTTTATCCTATTGTGAGCTGAATAAGGAAGGGAAATAGATGTCTCCAATTAACCCTGCTTTGCATACTGAGTTTAAACAGCGGTTTGTTAGGTTACGAATGCTATCAATGTGGGGGGCCTTTGTACTGGTTATTTGTATTTTCGCCAATATTGTTTTCTTTCTTTTTTACCTGGGCAGAAGGTTTCTGGCGGGGAACAAGGATTAGGATGTTAGGACTGATGCTTTTGAATTACTGCTTTTGATTGATGGAGATATGGGATTTGGGTTTTTTGTTGATTGTGCTCGCTAAGATCTTTTCTTTCGATCTTATGCCTACGTATTCCCGTTTACCGAAACAGGGAAATCAGAGCGTTCGTAGTTCCTCCTATTCTATGGGAGGAAATTGGTTTTTGGTGTCTTGTTCAAAGCCCAAGACGTGAAGCGAAAGGTGGTTTGTATCTTGTTCAAAGCCCAAGATGTGAAGCTGAAAGGTCTATTTGTGTCCTGTTCAAAGCCCAAGACGTGAAGCTGAAAGATCTCGGCTTTAGAGAGAATTTGTCATCTCTAAAGAGGGGAGAAGGAGAATTACTTTAACTGGGATACGCGGATCCGAGCAATGCCATAATTTCCGAAGAAAGGGTTTTAACCTGAAGGAGAAGACTTTAACTCAGTGTAGAGCAATGCCATATTTCCTTAGGAATTTCTCATGCTAAAAGAGGGACAGTGGCGTGGATATAGATGATTCAGAGGCTTTCCGCTTACAGCGATTAGATGAAGGGAAAGGAGTTGTTGATGTTTGTGTACTGTGACCGAGGCACAGCTTTTATGCTAAAAGGTTGATTAGATAAACCAGTGGTTTTCTTATACAAAGCCTAAGAGGAGGCTAATTTCCGCTAGGAAAATCATTATACAAAGCCTAAGAGGAGGCTATTTTGTGTCTCGTACAAAGCCCGAGGGAGAGGCTAAAAGTTTTTGACCCGACGATAGAGTCTTTGTGTCTCGTACGAAGCCCGAGATGGAGGCTATTGTTTGTTTGACTCAACGAGGGAGTCTTTGTGTGTCTCGTACAAAGCCCGAGAGAGAGGCTAAAACGTTGTTTGACTCCGCTAGGGAGAGTCATTGTACAAAGCCCAAGAGGAGGCTATGTCAGTTAAGTGGCAGGTCCAGTATACTGATTTTGAAAGAGAAAATCAGTTCTTATATGAGCATCACTGTACTCGTGGGTTAGATCTGATGATCGGGGTTGTTTCCTCTTCTTTGGGGAAACTGGAAATCCAAAGGGTATTGAGACTGTCCGAGTCTGCGGGTTTCCTTCCTATTTAACGAAGGGGTCACTTGAGAATGTCTTTTGAGACTCAAGGAAGTTAGACTGTCCGTGTCTAGAGTTTTATCTTTTGTACTATGTTTTGAGAAACAGTAGTAGACTCTATGAAAGGACTGTTCTATGAGGAAGACTAGATTCTGTTCCTATACCTCTAGTAGGTCGTCGGGACAATTTGTACGAAGCCCAAGAGGAGGCTGGAAACTTTTAAGAAGCCGACGGGTCCTTGTACGAAGCCCAAGAGGAGGCTATCATTCCTGGAGGAAGAGATCATTATACGAAGCCTAAGAGGAGGCTGTGAATACTTCTAAGAAGCCGTAGTGTCCTTGTACTAATGCCCAAGAGGAGGCCGATGCTTTTAAGAAGCCCGTGGGTCTATCATCTCCTTTCCATTAGGAGAGATAACTCTTTTAAAGATAAAAACCACTGGTAAACGTACGAGGTTTACTATCCAGCGACTTTTAACCTTTAAAGAGGGTTCCTTAGTTAGGTCCAAGATTATGACCATAGTGGGTACCCAAACTCCGAGACATTCAAGGCAAGCTATCCACAAGGAATAGATCAAGTCAGGAAAGTTCGAGAATTTGGAAGAAACTCAAAGATGCCATTCACGGAGAATACATTCATCTTGGGGAGTAGAGCTTCTTGACGATTCCTAAGGAGGACAGCCGAAGAGAAGACTGTATCTGGTGCTCCTATTGGGGATCTAGGCGTCTATTTCTACGAATAAATGAAACGGCGTCACCTAGTTCTAGACGTAGTTGTCGGGGAAACTCGAAATATCTATGCTATTATTACACAGTAGATATGAGTTTATGAAAGGAGACTTACAGTGAGCAGCCCCACAATACAGTTTATAATATGAAAGCAGTAAACGAAAGCGATAACCACTTACTCGGTTGTAGTGCTTCCATGCTGTTTGGTTAGTTGTTCAACAAAGAAAGATTGAAAACAACAGTATATTCAAAATCAAAGGAGAAAGTACTTTGAAAAAGAAAGATTTGGGGCTTACAGCTCAAGGAGAGGCCCAGGGTTTTATCAGTGAGCGCACTGTTTGAATTTGTACAGAGGGACTTATACAAGTGACTGAGGCCCGAAATGGTTTTCTGTACAAAGGGATGGGTCTTACACTCTCTCAAGAGGCCCAAAAAGGTTTAAAGAAAAGAGTGGGGCTTATAACACGAGGGTAGGCCCAAATGATTTTTCGTTTAAAAATGGCGATCGCGCCGAGGTTTTCTTTTAACGCAGAGGGACTTATACAATAAGTGAGGCCCAAGATGTTTTGGTTAAAAGGGGGATTGGGTCTTACACTCTAATAGAGGCCCAAAGTGTTTTGAATGGGTCTTATAGCTCAAGGAGAGGCCCAGATGATTTTTATTTTTAAACGGGCGACGATCGCGCCGTTTACTTGTACAGAGAGACTTATACAATGAGTGAGGCCCAAAAGGTTTTTGTACAAGGGGGGGATGGGTCTTACACTCTCTCAAGAGGCCCAAAAAGTTTTGAAAATGATTTATGAGGGTTGAATTAATCCAAAACCCTAATTTGTTTTCAAAATGTATTTAATTGAATAAAAATTCAATTAAAATGATCAAAAATTGTTTAACACATGGAAAACAAATTGTGATCTTGGATTAATGCTTCAAAAATTAAGTATTGACCTACAAAATAATTAGAAAGCATTAAAAGTTGCAAAATCAATGTAGAAAAAATATTTAAAATGCCAAAAACAATCAAAATATTAATTCTTTACAAAAATATCAATTATATGAAATAAATAATATTTTTGGGATTTTTTATGAAAATAAAATATTTTAACATTTTTGTGAATTATTAAAAAAAAGAATCAACTCAAAATCATTCAAACTCAGAGAGAAATTAATTTTTGAATCAATTAAACAAAATCACAAAATTCAAATATTTGAATTTCTAAAAATGGCGCCAAGAACAAGCTCAAGAACACGCGCGTGTTCTTGGCTTCTCAGATTTGCATTTTCTATCCAATCTCGATGAATACGTAATCATATCATGCAATTCACATATCATTATGCTCGCCTCAACCTCACGATCATGTCTATGTACTTTAATTTCATTTAAATTAAACATACAACAAGAAATCACGAAGAGACCTCAAGAACCCTAATTTCTGCATGAAGGCTAGGATTTTTGATACACGATTCAAACAATGCAATTAATTGAGGGAAAACATTCCATGCATGATTATGAACATATGGCCAAATTATTGTGCGAGGAAATATGCATAGATTGAGAGATGACCAAGTATGTGCTTACCTCCAAGTCGTGACAGCAAGTTCAAAGTGATTTTTGATTTGGAGGTGTTACAGATGAGTGGTGATGATCTGAACAACTTCCCTACACCCTATGGATTGTGTTTGGATGGTTGGACTTGATTGAAATTGGCTGGATCATTTTGTGGCACCTCAGCTGCACTTTGGTTAAAACCTTGAGCAACCAGCTGGTGATTTTGTGAAATTGGTGTTTCAGAAGTGATCTAAGTGTTTGATCAGCTCATATGTGATGTATATGAGGTGTGTGAGTGATTGGTTTGATTGGAATTGCTCTCAAACTCAAAACCCGATAGTGACTTGCCTTAGAAGGCAAAATTGGAGTGAAAGAAGAGATTTTGAGGAAAGCATCTGTTAGATGGCTTTGGTGTACTCAAACTGACCATAATTAAGCTCTATTTATAGTAGAGCAAGTTTTTTTTGCAAGGAATAGTGCATGGCAGCTGGTAAGTAGGTTTGGCCAATGTTGGCAAATGAAAATCCAAGTCTCCTCTAGCCATTGACTAGAGGTTAGGGCACAGAGCTTTGGTTCCCTTCGTCTTGGATAAGTCTTGACTGATTTCAGATGAGAATGGCTCAGTCCATGCCACCTTGATGGTTCCATTGAATGCCTCATTCCAAATTTGAAGTCTTGTCCCTATTTTGGCCATTCTAGGTTCAACATGCTATTTCTTGTTCCATGGACTTTGGAGGCTTGGCTCAGTGATTGTCCCCTTTAGATTCAATCCTCTGAGGTGTCCAAGTGGATAGGAGCAATTGAATTTGGCTGATTTTGGCAAATCGACCAAAGTTGCAAATTCTGCCTTGCCTTGACAGATTTCAGCAAGGCAACTCGGCAATGTTGTATCTCATGGTGTAGGTTGAATTTGGCAATGTTCTTGGCCATTTTGGAAAGCTCTTACATGATACAACAACTGTTTGAACAAGTTTGGTTTTGATCTCTTTTGATTCCAAGTGAAAAATCCCCCTACATTTGGCAAAAAGTGAGGCAGAATCTGACTTAGTGAAAATTTCACTAAGTGTTGGAAAAAGTGACATTTTCACTTTTCAGCCACTTTGATCACTCCATAACTCAAAATCCTTAATGAATTGGAATGACTTGTAGTTGAAGTTTTTGTAGGTGATAATGAGGGCTACAAATCCATCTTTGGATGAGAAAAAATGGCCTTGTGGTTTAGGAGTTATGGTCCTCCAAAGTTGGTACCTTTGCCACTTTATTTTTAACTTAGAAAAATTACTAAGTTTTATGGTTACCCCTTTTACAAGTTATCTCACTTTTCTTGATTTTTCTTGATGAATGATGATTCAAATCATACATTAACATCCTTTTAGGGTTAAAAATCCATTTTTGTGAAAAATCTCAAAAAGTCAAAGTTGACTTTTGTGCACAGTTGACTTTTTATCAGATGAATTCCAAACTGTGCAATTCTTCAGGAAATCTTGTCCTTGACCTAAATCAAACTTGATGGACATGTTCCATGGGTGTCATAGGGTATATTCAATCATGTATTAGGGTTTGGGAGCATCTCCTGGTCAAAAGTCAAAGTTACAGTTGACTTTTCTCTTAAAACCCTAATTGTGGTGCAGATGAAATTGAGACTTGTTGCTCAAGCTTCTTGGATCAATCCATTGTTCTAAATGGATCAATATGGTATATTAGAGACCCTCAAATCATGTCTTGAGGTCTTGGCTCATGGTTTGTCCCAAAAGTCAACTTAGGGGTGAATTAGGTCAAGAAACCCTAATTCCTGATTTTTTATGAATGCATCCCCTGAGGCAAAATTGACTTGATGCATGGGTTCATGAGGTTCCATGAAGTATATTAGGTTATGTTTTGGATAATTTCCTTGTGCCCAGATGAAAATTTCCATCTGGAGGCCCTGGTCGACCAAAACCCTAATTTGGTGACACTGTCGATCTTGAGACTTGATCCACCTAGAAGGGAGCAGCTTTGTGCTTAATCCTTGAAGTAGGAGTCCTTTTGATCCTTTTAGGATGTTTGAGAGATTAGACAAGCTGAAGATCATGTCATTTCTTGATTGATCCTTTGTCTAAGCACTCAGAGAGGGCTTGAAACCCTAATTTTGATTGTATTAGATGCTCACCCATCTTTGGGGAGACTGATGAAGCATGATGGTTCATCCATATTGTGATGATGATTTTCACAATGATGGGAAATCTAAGTGGTCAAAATTTGGGGTATTACAGGCGGCCCGTGAAGGCACATTTGTTCCGGAAGCACGACATGACATATTAGTCGAAGCTATCGGAACAGCTGAGCATGGAGGTCGTGTCCATGGTGTTGGAGAAGGTGTCGGCTTGAGGTCATACTTTGGACTTCAAAGAAGAAGCACCGAAACTACTGAATTTCTTGCTCAACGACAAAAGATTGAGAATGTTGAGAAACAATTGGCAGAACAAAGGAGGCTGTTTGAAGAGGAGAGGGAAAAAAGGGAGAAAGAAGTGGAAATTTTAAAAGAGTTGTATTCGGTATGTGTAGTAAATTGCGCTTCTTTTTTGTATGATATATATTGTATGTTCTAATTGAATATATTGTGCTTATTTTTGTTTTATGTTCTAATTGAATGTTATGATGTTGAGATTAAGTGAAAGCCTCGAACAACGAACTAATAATGAAGATCATCGTTGCGTTGGTGATGATCAAACTCCAAGTAGAAGTGTCGTAAATCACACTTCTACAAAAGGAAGTAATTGTACAGCCCCTCCCCCTGTAGATAACTGCAATGGGATATTGGACCCTAGTCCAAATGAAATAACAACTTTATACTTGTCCATTTCAACAACAGACCTTGCGCAAGCTCTCCCGCTAGAACATTGCCCGAAATTGGATTTAGTGTATTACACTCCTGAAGATGTGAGGGATTTTCTCGCAAGATTTAAGTGGCTTGACATAGCTATTTTGCAAGTTTGGTGCACGTAAGTATATAGTCGAATATACATGTCATTATAGAACATTATAATTTTTTGTATTTTCTCCCTTAATTTATTCATTTTCTTTGACCATTTAGGTACATTCACCGTGTTTGTATAGAATTGAATAAATCCAGTACCTATGGAATCTTGGATCAAAGTTTTATTGCTTGGGCGTATAATGATAAAAATATCAGAGAAAGGTACTTGAAAAGCCGGCTAAATGACGGAGGAAAAGAATGTTACCTTGCACCATTCCCCTGTGGGTTAGTATTGTTGTAATTTATTTCTATATTCTATATTTAGTTTTGTTTTAGTAACAACTAATATATATATATATATATATATATATATATATATATATATATATATATATATATATATATATATATTCTTGTGTTCATTCAGTGGTCATTGGCAATTGATCGTAATATCTTTTAGGACAAATGCGGTGACATTACTGTGTTCCTTGCACGATCCACTCCACAAACCAATGAAAGATCTTGTATTAACGTAAGTGTCTTTGTTTAATAATATCATTTTCTTTGGCATTAATTGTAATTAGTTTTTCATGTAATATGTTTAATTCAATTTTCAATGTGCAGTATTGTGGAGCAAGTTAATATAATGAATAATGTTAGGAAAAAGCCCATATACCTTGCTCCTAAAGTAAGTGGCCCGATTACCTGTTTATTTCATTTACATTTATGCATGTGTGGTTGTATTCATGTTTTTATATTCATGTAATTTGTAGACGATGAAACAACGCGGGAGTTACGAGTGTGGGTATTTTATCATGAAACACATGTTAAACATTGTCCTTCCCGACACTGTTGATTCATGGGATACAGTATATATGCCATAAAATGTTTACATATATTAATATATAAGTTGACTATTGAATTATTATCATGCATGATCTTCAATTTTTTGCTCTTATGTAGATGTTTAACGACGAAACCCCATTCCCCATTGAGGACTTTGTGGATCTTCGTAAACGTTGGGCGTATATCCACAATGCACTTAAGGGTTCTGCTCCTGCTGTTTGATATATCAGCAATATTTTTTTATGCACATATTTTTGGCTTTTGATGCACATAATGTGAACAATAGTTTTGGCTTTTGATGCACATAATGAAATCAATAATATTGACTTTTGATTTAAACAATGTTAGCAGTTTAAATCTCTGATTCATTTAGCTTTTGATGTAAATTTCTTTTGATGTAAATTCTCTGATTCATTTATAAGGATAAAATATAGGAAGAATTGTGTTTGATGCACATATTGTGTTTGCATGTAAACATAAGCTGTTTTGACAGGATAAAATATAGGAATAATTTGATAAGCAGATAAATTTTATATTTAAAACAGGCTGTTTTTGGCAGCGGTTATAAACCTATCCGTAGTTGTATGTCAAACGCTAATATAAATAAAAAATGTTGTTGCTGAGAATCGAACCAGATCACAGTTTAGTTATATCAGAACGGTTGAGTAAACTAACCGTTGTGAAATGGTGCGCGCATACTGGAATACAACAACGGTCCCAGGACCGTCTTTGTATGTACCTCATATACAACAACACTCTACATAACAACGCCTTCACCCCCGTCATTTTATGTCATTTCCAACCGTTGGAAAAGCATGAAACCAAGTTTCAAACCCTCAACTTCAAGTCTTCGAAACTCTCAGCTCACACATTGGATTGGGGAGTTCTTGTACTTTTTAGAAAGCCTCAAGTATGCTCTAAAATGTTCATGTTCACTCCAAGTTCTAGATCCAAAGGGATCTTAATGAAAAATGGAGGTGAAGTTGGCTGAAAATTAGGGCAAAAGTAGTGAAATTTCACTAAGTCCTAAATTGCATTGAACTTCCAAGCTTCCTAACTTAAAAACCATGCCTTATTTGAAGAAGTACCCTCTAATACTTTTTGAAGTTCATGATGAGAGCTTCAATTTGAGCTTTGAGCCACAAAAATTGGACGTGTGGTTTGAAAGTTACGACTCTTCAAAGTTCACACAAGGAGTGAATTCTTCCACACATAGAAAATTTTAAGAACCAAACCTTGCCCTTTTGCAAGAAACCTCTCAAATGTTGATTTCTCATGCTCTAACTCAACAATCAAGCATGTCTTGATGGAATATGGCTTGAACACTTCATCTTGGATCAAAAACATCAAAAGTCAAAGGTTTAATTTTTCAGTCAAAACCCTAATTTCCTTAGGAATCCAATTAGGTGATCCTTGATGATCTTGCTTTCTCACTCTCTTCAAATACCAATGAATGGCCTCCAAGGATGTATATGAACATATAGTATCATATCCCATGGCTTGGGATCATGCCTTGATCAAAAAGTCAAAGACATGGTTGACTTTTCCTGACAATACCCTAATCTGGGGCCAGATGAACTTGGGGCTCACCGCACTTGTGATGGGAGCCAAACAAACTTGATTTCTTGATAAATAAGATCTCTTGAATGTATGTAAGCTCAATTGGTTGATGAACCAATAAATACATTGACTGATCACACCAAGATTCCTTTGTAATTCCTCAGGTTAAAACCCTAATTCCACAACTCCTGATCTTATGGTTTCTCTTTAATTCCTCTTGATCCAATCACAAGAGATCACGGCATATGATTTTTAGAGCTACATGATTAGCCTTCAAGACCAAATGGTTGAACTTTGGAACCTCAGTTGACCTACTTGAACAGATAACTTCAAACACCATTCTCAACCACCTAGTGAACACTTGGGACGGATGTATGGAGCCAAGAGATGTCTTAGAAGACCTTGAAACATGTGAGAGCTTGGCTTATTGATCTTGCCTTCTTTCTTGTGCAAGCCCTAGCTTTCACATAAAAGAAACAAACTGGCAAGATATGGTGGTTAGTTAACAATGTGTAGCATGCGATTTTTGTCGGTGATGCAACCACCTTATCGCAGAATTGGGTTTTCTCCTCAATGAAGAGGAGGGGGGTGCTACATTCTGATTTCTTATTTATCCCGTGAAGCTAGATGGGAAAGGGAAGCTATCTCAAACTAACCTTTCACGCGAATGTTTAACTGAACAAACGCTTAAAGAGATTCGGGGAGTTCGGGGTCAGGTTATACAATGGGGAGTTGTCAGTTACCCATCCTATATGTGGTTATCCACAGGTTTTTAGCTTTAGGTTCTTCTTTGTACTTGATGGTGTTTATCTGTTGATGGATTGGGAAAGTCTCTTGGGAAATATGAGAGAGAGAGAGAGAGTGGGTTTTTGTTGATTTTAGGGTTTTTCCGATGTTTTTGGTAAGGTACTAGACCTAAGTTTTGATTTGTATGAAGGTACTGGACCTAGAGTTTTTTATTAGTATGATCGCTAAGATTTCGCAATCTTATGCCTACGTATTCCGGTTTAAAGAAACAGGGAAATCAGAGCAATCGTAGTTCCTCCTATTCTAAGGGAGGAAAAATGATGTTTTGGTGTCTTATTCAAAGCCCAAGATTGAAGCAAAAGGTTATTTGTGTCTTGTTCGAAGCCCAAGATTGAAGCTAAGGGTTTGATTGAGAGAGAATTTGTCATCTCTAAAGGGAGACATCTCGTCTGTTTATCACAGTTGTTGGGTGACTGATTATAAAGGAGGGTTCCTTTAACTGGGATATATGAATCCAGTAATGCCATAATTTCCTTTATAGGGGTGTTATCCTGAAGGGGTAAACTTTAACTCAGTGTAGAGCAATGCCAATTTTCCGTAGGAATTTCTCATACTAAGAGAGGGACAGTGGCGTGGATGTAAATAATCCAGAGGCTTGCCGCTTACATCAATTAGATGAAAGAGAGGATTTACCAAGATAAAAGATGGATAGCAACTTGGATATTTGAATCAACAAGTGCGCCACTTACAGCAGTTATCTGGGATTAGGGTTTGTTTTGAATGTCTGTTTTGATAAGTGATAAACAGAGATATGACTTCCTATAGAGAGATTTTGATTTCCTCTGAGGGGATGTTGATTTTTGTGTGCCTTGATCAAAGCCCAAGGTTGAAGCTAAGAGATTGATTGACTCCACTGAGGAAGTCCTTATACAAATCCTAAGAGGAGGCTAGAAAGACTGACTTAACAAGAGAGTGTTTATATATGTCTTGTACAAAGCCAAATATTGAGGCTAAAAGAGACTGACTCTTTAGGGATATCATTATACAAAGCCTTAGAGGAGGCTAAAAGGGATTTTGACTCTGCTGGGGAGGGTTTGTATGTGTCTTGTATAAATCCCAAGATTGAGGCTGAAAAGAAGACTGACTCTGTGGGAAAGAAATCTTTATGTGTCTTGTACAAAGCCCAAGATTGAGGCTAAAATGAGACTTTACTGACTCAGCTGAGGATATTTTAGGTGTCTTGTACAAAGCCCAAGATTGAGGTTGAAATGAGTTTGACTCTACGGGAGAGTATTATTGTCTTATACAAAGGCCAAGATTGAGGCTGAAAAGAGAATTGACTCTGCTTGGGTGAATTTATATGGTGTCTTGTATAAAGCCCAAGATTGGGGCTGAATAAGCTGGAGAAATCATTATACACAGCCTGAGAGAAGGCTAACTTCTGCTAGGGGAAATCATTATACCAAGCCTATGAGGAGGCTGAAAAAGATTGACTCAACAAGAGAGTGTTTTTATCTTTCTTGTACAAAGCCCAAGATTGAGGCTAAAAAGTTGACTCAACAAGAGAGTATTGAAAGGTGATTAACTCAACAAGAGAGTCTGAAAGGTGATTGACTCAACAAGAGAGTCTGAAAGGTGATTGACTCAACAAGAGAGTCTGAAAGGTGATTGACTCAACAAGAGAGTCTGAAAAGGTTAGCTTTGCTAAGGGAGAATAATTGTATGAAGCCCAAGAGGAGGCTGACTTCTGTTGAGGATTATTAAGATCCTGGGGCAGGTCTAAATGAAGAATCAACTCTTGCTGAGGGTTACAGAAGAGTTTAGATATCAGAGACCTTGAGGTTCTTATTTGGGATAGTGTTATACTGATGATAAACTGACCCTGGCTGGGGAATTTTAGGAAAGATACTAGGTTTTAGCTCAACTGGAGATTGATCCAAAATGACCAGGGTTTCTCCTATGTTTGTAAGGTACTTGAGAATGTCTTTGAGATCCGAGAGAGGAATAGACTGTCCAAGTCTACTGGTATGGAAGAGTTTATGACGCCCAAGAGGAGGCAGGTGTTTTAAGGGATGATAATCAACCCTAAATTGGTCTAAGATTTGACACTGGAAAGACTGCTCTAGCAAAGGATGACTAAGTTCTGTCTTATACCTTTAAAAGGTCTTCAGGGTCCTTGTATTAAGCTCAAGAGAAGGCATGAGAACTTCTAAGAAGCCGGAGGGTCCTTGTACAAAGCCCTATAGGAGGCAGGGATGCTTTTAGGAAGCCTGTGGGTCCAAACTTAAGAAGAGTTCAAGAAAAGTTTCACCGAGAATAATCTTTTCTTTAGTGAACAGTTCTAGGGTTTAAAGAAATTCAAGAGAGGTTTCACCGAGAATGAATCCTCTTTGGGGGATATGAATTTCTTTGACAATTTCTAATAGTGACAGTCTGAGAAAAGTTTCATCGGGAATAATGCCTTTCTCTTTGGTCCATATTGTTTAAGCCCAAGAGAAGGCAAGACTGTATCAGGAAATCCTATGGGGATCTAGTTTTGACTGTATTAAAGAGTGACCAACTGGCTTTACCTAGTTCTAGATCTAGTTGCCGGGGAAAACTCTAAATAAATATACTAGTATACATACAGGTGATATATGACAAGTATTTAAAAGGATATGAAAGAAGGACTTACAGGTGAGCAAGCTTCCCACAATACAGTTATATATATATATATATGTATGACATGTATTTAAAAGAATGAAAGAAGGACTTACAGGTGAGCAAACAGTTATATATATAAAAGCAGGTAAAAGAAAGCTGATAAAACTATATATTTGATAACAACTATATATTTGAACCTAAATCAAAAGGGAAGTTGTTTTGAAAATATTGTTGGGGCTTATACTCAAGGAGAGGCCCAAATAAAAAACATTAATCGTACCGTTGTTTTGGTAAACTGTATTGGGGCTTGTACAATGACTGAGGCACAAAGAGGTTTTATTTACAAAAAGGGCTGGGTCTTACAACTCAAGGAGAGGCCCAAAGGGTTTTGTTTAAAAGGTGACGACCGCGTCGAGATTTTAAAATCGCATCGGTACTTATACAGTGACTGAGGCCCAAAATTATTTATGTACAAAGGGGGTTGGGTCTTACACTCTATTAGAGGCCCAAAGTTTATTTTTGTACCAGAGATGGGGCTTACAACTCAAGGAGAGGCCCATGGAAAAAACAGTGATTGCACCGTTGTTTTGAAAATTGTTCGGGACTTATACAACGACTGAGGTCCAAATTATTTTATGTATAAAAGAGGGTTGGGTCTTACACTCTATTAGAGGCCCATAGTTTATTTTGAAATGCTTGATAAGGATCAAAAATCAAAGAAACCCTAATTTCATTTTCTTTTAAAAATAATTCTTTAAAGAAAATTAATTAAAAAAATGATAAAAACACCAAATAAGTTTAAATAAACTACTTGTGATTTTTGGTTAAGGTTTGAAAAATGAGGTTTTAGTCACAAGATGATTTAGAACTCATTTGGTCTTGAAAAGATCAAGAGGAAAGAAATATTTTCAAATGTTTAAAACAAGTAAAATAAGTTCTTTATGAAAAAATATTAAATATAGACAATTAATATTTTTGTGTGTGAGATTTTTTTAGAATAAAATACTTTATAAATTTTGTGAATTTTTGCAAAATGAACCAATAAAAAATGATGAAAAATGAATGAGAAATTAATTTTCAAAGTTAATAAAAGATTGGTGAAAAAATGACAAAATTAAGTGGTAAAAAATTAGAAATGGCCCCCCAAGGTTTGAACTCACGCCCTTGGGGAGGATAGTTCAAAAATTTTCCAACTGAGCCACTTGCGTGGGCTGATGGAGAATGGCTAGGGTGTATAATATGTGAAAATTCCCTTTGAAAATGATTGAAAAAATATCAAAAGGTCTGGGGCGAGGGGGATTCGAACCCCAGACCTCTCACTCGCTCACACACACAAACATACTAGTGTTTCCACTAGGGCGCAATGCCAATTCAGTTATAACATGGCAAGTGATAAATATATAGTAAAACAAGTTGAATTTCTGAAGAATGGCACCATGGCCATCTTCATCCTCAAGCTCCAATATGTGAAGCCTCCTATCTCACTCGTTTCTCAACCATTTCTCATGATCCAAATATGAAAATCATGCGCTTTCAGACAAGGAACACAATGGCAATACTCAATTTTATTGAAATTAAGTGAATCACAAAATAATATGACAAAACCTGATGAACCCTAAAATTTGCATGAACTCAATGAAGTCCTATACAGGAACTCTGCAGGTGAGAATCGAATTTGATGATGGAGGTGTTACAGTTGAGTTCTAATGCTTTGGACAACTTCCTTGTACCTTAAGGAAAGTGTTTGAATGCTTGGAGTGATTGAGATCCCTTTAGATTGATCAACCTGATTCCTTCTACAGCAAGTCATGAGTTTTGTGCAACTGGATGGCCATTTGATGATTTTGATGTTACAAATGGGAGGTGAGTGTGCAGACACCTTCTATATGTTATATGTGATGTGTCTGAATCAATGGTTTGAGTGGTATTGATCTCCAACTCAAAACCCGATAGTAACCTCTCAAGAAATGAAGCTTTTAGGCCTAGGGAGTGAAAGAGAGAAAGACTTGTTGCAATGAGCTTTGATGTAGTTTGAATGATCAGTTAGGACCTCTATTTATAGTAGAGGAGTTATGTTGAAGTGGTTCTCTTGAAGCTCAGAGGATAAGGTAATGGTTCATGTAGCATGCGATTTTTTTCGGTGACGCGACCACCTTATCGCAGAATTGTGGGTTTCTCCTCTCAATGAGGAGGAGGGGGTGCTACTTTCTAATTTCTTATTTATCCCGTTAAGCTGGAAGGGAAAAGGAAGCTGTCTAAAACTAACCTTGCCCGCGAACGTTTAACTGAACACATGCTTAGAGAGATTTAGGGGTCCGGGGTTAGGTTATACAATGGGGAGTTGTCAATTTCCCATCCTATATGTGGTTATCCACAGGTTGTTAGTTTTAGGTTTTGCTTTGTACTTGATGGTGTTTATCCGTTAGTGGGTTGGGAAAGTTTCTTGGGAAAGTATGAGAGAGAGAGTGAGTTTGTATTGATGTTCGGGTTTTCTGATGTTTTTAGTAAGGTACTGGACCTAAGTTTTGATTAATATGAAGGTACTGGGCCTAGAGTGTTTGTTTGGTATGCTCGCTAAGATTTCGCAATCGTATGCCTACATATTCCCGTTTAAATGAAACAGGGAAATCAGAGCAATCGTAGTTCCTCCTATTCTAAGGGAGGAAAAAAATATTTTGGTGTCTTGTTTAAAACCCAAGATTGAAGCTAAAAGGTTTATTTGTGTCTTGTTCAAAGCCCAAGATTAAAGCTAAAAGGTTTGACTGAGAGAGAATTTGTCATCTCTAAAGGGAGACATCTGGTCTGTTTATCACAACTGTTGGATGACTGTTTATAAAGGATGATTACTTTAACTGGGATATATGAATCCAATAATGCCATAATTTCCTTTATAGGGGATTTGTCCTGAAGGGGAAAACTTTAACTCAGTGTTAAGCAATGCCATTTTTCCTTAGGAGTCTTTCATGCTAAGAGAGGGACAGTGGCGTGGATGTAAATAATCCAGAGGCTTGCCGCTTACAACAATTAGATGAAATAGAGGATTTACCAGGATAAAAGATGGACAACAACTTGGATATTTGAATCAACAAGTGGGCTACTTATAGCAGTTATCTGGGATTAAGGTTTGTTTTGAATGTCTGTTTTGATAAGTGATAAACATATAAATGACTTCCTATAGAGGGATTTTCATTTTTGTGTGCCTTGATCAAAACCCAAGGTTGAAGCTAAGAGGTTGATTGAATCCACTGGGGAAGTCCTTATACAAAGCCTAAGAGGAGGCTAAAAGTTTGACCGACTCAACAAGAGAGTATTTATATGTTTTGTACAAAGCCCAAGATTGAGGCAAAAAAGAGACTGACTCTTTGGGGGATATCATTATACAAAGCCTAAGAGGAGGCTAAAAGTTTGACTCTGCCGGGGAGGGTTTGTATGTATCTTGTATAAAGCCCAAGATTGAGGCTGAAATGAGACTGACTCTGTGGGAAAGAAATCTTTATTTGTCTTGTACAAAGTCCAAGATTGAGGCTAAAATGAGACTCTACTGACTCGGCTGAGGATATTTTATCTGTCTAGTACAAAGCCCAAGATTGAGGCTGAAATGAGTTTGACTCTGCTTAGGAAATTTATATGGTGTCTTGCACAAAGCCCAAGATTGAGGCTGAACTGAGACTGACTCGACAAGAGAGTGTTTTATTTGGTGTCTTGTACAAAGCCCAAGATTGAGGCTAAAGTGAGGATCGACTCCGCTTAGGGATATTAATTATCAAAGCCTAAAAGAAGGCTGTGAGGAATTGACTTTGCTGGGAAGATATTTATCCGGAGCTTAAGAGAAGGTTATGAAGATTTTGTTTGAGAAAGTTTATATATGTCTTGTAAAAAGCCCAAGATTAAGGCTAAAAAGAGTGACTCAACAAGAGAGTGCTTTTATCTGTCCTGTACAAAGCCCAGGATTATGGCTGAAAAGGGTTAACTCAACAAGAGAGTGCTGAAAGGTGATTGACTCAACAAGAGAGTCTGAAAGGGTGATTGACTCAACAAGAGAGTCTGAAAAGGTTAGCTCCACTGGGGAGAAAATCTCTGTACAAAGCCCAAGAGGAGGCTAACTGTGCTGAGGAAAGGAAGGATCAATATACAAAACCTAAGAGGAGGCTAACTTCTGCTGGGGATTATTGAGATCCCGAGGCAGGTCCAAATAAAGAATCAACTCTTGCTGAGGGTTACGGAAGAGTTGAAATATCATATACCTTGAGGTTCTAATTTGGGATAGTGTCATACTGATGATAAACCGACCCTGGCTGGGGAATTTTAGGATAGAGACTGAGTTTTAGAACCCATGGGTTTTAACTCTACTGGAGATTGATCCAAAATAATCAGGGTTTCTCCTATGTTTGTAAGGTGCTTGAGAATGTCTTTGAGGCTCAAGAGGGGATTAGACTGTCCAAGTCTACTGGTATGGAAGAGTTTATCTTTGTATGATGCCCAAGAGGAGGCAAGTGTTTTAAGGGATGAGAATCAACCCTAAATTGGTCCGGAATATGACACTGGAAATACTGCTCTAGCAAAGGATGACTAAGTTCTGTCTTATACCTTTAAGAGGTCTTCAGGGTCCTTATGTTAAGCCCAAGAGAAGGCATGAGAACTTCTAAGAAGCTGGAGGGTCCTTGTACAAAGCCCAAGAGGAGGCGGGGATGCTTTTAGGAAGCCTGTGGGTCCAAACCTAAGAAGAGTTCAAGAAAAGTTTCACTGGGAATAATCTTTTCTTTAATGAACAATTCTAGGGTTTGAAGAAATTCAAGAGAGGTTTCACCGGGAATTAATCCTCTCTGGGGAAGTGAATTTCTTTGACAATTTCTAATAGTGACAGTTTGAGAAAAGTTTCATCGGGAATAATGCCTTTCTCTTTGTTCCATATTGTTTAAGCCCAAGAGAAGGCAAAACTGTATCTGGAAATCCTATGGGGATCTAGTTTTGACTGTATTAAAAAGTGAACAACTGGCTTTACCTAGTTCTAGACCTAGTTGCCGAGGAAAACTCTAAGCAGGTATACTAGTATATATACAGTTGATATATGACAAGTATTTAAAAGGATATGAAAGGAGGACTTACATGGGAGCAGCTTCCCACAATACAGTTATATATATATATATATATATATATATATATATATATATATATATATATATATATATATATATATATATATATGAAAGCAAGTAAAGGAAAACTGATAAAAACTTACAGGTGAGCAAGCATCCATGCTATTCAAACAAATATATACATGTATATGTGCAAGTAAGTAAAAGAAAGCAGATAAAACTTACAGGCGAGCAAGCTTCCATAGCTGTATTGTTAATTGTTCAAGAAATTAAAGAAAGTTATCATAACAACTGTATATTTGAACCTAAATCAAAAAGAAGTTGTTTTTGAAAAGATTGTCGGGGCTTATACTCAAGGAGAGTCCCAGATAAAAAAAAATTCATTTTACCGTTGTTTGATAAACTGTACTGGGACTTATACAATGACTGAGGCCCAAAGAGGTTTTCTATACAAAGGGATGGGTCTTACAACTCAAGGAGAGGCCCAAAAGTTTGAAAAAGAAAATAAATGGGACTTACAACACAAGGGTAGGCCTAGTTGATTTTGTTTTGAAATGGGACTTAACACACAGTGGGACTTATACAATGACTGAGGCCCAAAATTATTTATGTACAAGGGGGTTGGGTCTTAATCTCTATTAGAGGCCCAAAGATTTATTTATTTTATACAAGTGATGGGGCTTACAACTCAAGGAGAGGCCCAGGGAAAAACAGTGAGCGCACCGTTGTTTTGAAAATCGTATCGGGACTTATACAATGACTAAGGCCCAAAAAGGTTTTATTTACAAAGGGATGGAACTTACACTCTATCAAGAGGCTCAAAAATTTATTGAAATGTTTGATAAGGATCAAAAATCAAAGAAACCCTAATTTCATTTTCTTTTAAAAGTAATTCGTTAAAGAAAATCAATAAAAATGACAAAAAAATACCAAAAAAGTTTAAATAAACTACTTGTGATTTTTGGTTAAGGTTTGAAAAATGAGGTTTTAATCACAAGATGATTTATACCTCATTTTGTTTTGATTTTCAAGATAAAACTTCACTTTTAAAATGTTTAAAAACAATAAAAATGAATTTATTTACAAAAATACCAACTATATTAAATAAATAAGATGAATATGATTTTTTTGTAGCATAAAATACTTTAATATTTTTGTGATTTTTCAAAAAAAGAACCAATAAAAAATGATTAAAATTAAATGAGAAATTAATTTTTCAAATCATTAACAAAAATAATATGAAAAATATTAAAAATGGGACAAGTGATAAAAAAGAGGTATGGGGCGAGGGGGATTCGAACCCCAGACCTCTCGCTCGCTCAATACACACAAACCAGTTGATCAACCACTAGGGCGCAATGGCAATTCATTTAATATGTGGCAAGGGAAAAATATATAGCAAACAAGTTGAATTTTTGAAGCATGGCGCCATGGCCATCTTCATCCTCAAGCTCAGATACGTGAAGCCTCCTATCTCACTCATCTCTCAACCATTTCACATGATCCAAATATGAAAATCGTGCGTTTTCAGATGAGGAACACAATGTCAATACTCAATTTTATTGAAATTAAGTGAATCAAAACATAATATGATAAAACCTAAAGAACCCTAAAATTGGCATGAACTCAATGAAATCCTATACAGGAACTGTAAACAACAATCGATTGAGGGTAAATGATCCACAATCATCCAAAAACATAATGGTAATCACAAAACATGTTTACGATGCATGATTCATTGAGTTTGAGAGTTTAAGGTTTACCTCTGCAAGTGAGAATCAAATTCTGGTTTGGAGGTGTTACAGATGAGCTCCAATGATTTGTACAGCTTCCTTGTACCTCAATGGATGTGTTTGAGTGCTTAGGTTGATTGGAAAACCTCTGGATTGATCAGCCTGATTCCTTTTACAGTAAGTCATGAGTCTTGTGCAATTGGGTGGCCATTTGGTGATTTTGATGTTACAGATGGGATGTAATGGTTTAGATCACTCCTATATGTTGTGTGTGAGGTGTGTGAATCATTGGTTTGAGTTGCATTGGCCTCTAACTCAAAACCCGATAGTGCTTTCTCAAGAACAATGAAATTTGGAGTTTAAGAAGGGAATGAGAGAAAGAAATGTTGTAAGCTGCTTTTGTGTAGTTTGAATAATCAGTTAGGACCTCTATTTATAGTGGATCAACTCTTGTCTTGGAGGAATAGTGAATGGCTGCAAGATCAGATCACATTCAATGTGTAACACCCCAAATTCGTAAGAATATTTATTTAATTTATTTAAATATAATATTCGTGATTTTTTGGGAATTGTACTGTTTTGGGGCATTGCGTGGAATTTTGTGGAGTTTGGTTATTTAATTAAATAATAGTATATATTATGGGGTATAATGTCTTACTATTAATTTAAATAATATTAGAGGAATTAAGGGTAAATTGGACTTTTGAGGAGGATTAGTGAGGGTATTATGGAGAAAGCTCAATTTTGAGGCCCAAGGGTTAGGTTGAATATAAAAGGAGGATTTGAGAATAGCTTTCATTTTTTTTTGGAAAACCGTGAAAAGAAGAAGGTGAGAGCTCTGAGGAAAAAGGAAGAGGCGAGGAATTCGAGAAGGTTTCCGAAGGCTCAGAGAGAAAGCTTCGAATCGACAATCTAAGGTATGGGGAGTATTACCTTTCATTGTTTTCAATATAGGGATTCGATGTATTTAAAGTTGATTTTTGAGGTTTATCTGATTTTGTGGGTTTATGAGTAAATTGATGATTTAGGTGTTGTTTTTGGGGATTGATGATGAATACGAAGGGCTAGATTAAATAGGATAAAAGTAGGCCTTCGAGGCTAATTTTTCTGTTGATGTTGTTTTGACCTTGAAGGGAAAGGGATTTATGGAGGTTTATGAGAATCTTGAGAGTTTGTGAAGGTTTAGGTGATTTTGAGTTAGGATAATGAAATTATTCGACCTAATAGTTGTAGGTTTTATGCCTTTAATTTCCATGATGCTTTAGGAAGGTTTTGGGGATGTTTGGGGGTGAATTAAGGGTGAACGCCACTACTACGAAAAACCCATTTAACAACGGTTGGGAATGACATATAATGACGCGGGCGAAGGCGTTGTTATGTAGATTGTTGTTGTATCTTCGCTGTTTCTACAACGGTCTGTAACCCGTTGTTGTATTATGGAAAACGCGCGATATATTGCAACGGTTAGTTGTATCAACCGTTGTGAAATATATTATTAATCACAACGCTTACTTGTATCAACCGTTGTGAAATATATTATCAATCACAACGGATATTAGTTTCAACCGTTGTTACATGTACCCTTAGCTTATTATATACAAATGTATATTGCTTGTTTTACCATACACCTAGTTAAAGAATTACAACCATTAAATTGGTAAGGAAATATATAATATGAAAATTAAATTGTTCTTGAAAACCAACTTAAACACACCACTGTTTTTCGAATTGCATCCATTTCATTCCGCACATTTTATGTTCCTTAACACATAATATACGATTCAATGGTCTGATTCACTCTACTCATCGATATCGTTTATTATATAGTTGACCTCTCCATCGCCAAAAATCATCGCGATTTTATCATCATAACAATCATGATCATAAAAACCACGATGATTTTTGGCGATGAATAGGTAAACTATATAATATAAAAGATATCGATGTGTAGAAGGAATCAGACCATTGAATTGTATATTATGCGTTAAGGAACATTCAATGTGAATGAAATGGATGCGATTCGAAAAACATTGACATGATAATGGTTGGTTTTCAAATACATCTTAATTTTCAGATTATAAGTTTCGATACCAATTTAACAGATTGAATTTTCAGTAAAAGGATAGTAAAATAAACAATATACATAGTATATAATAAACTAAATTACATATGTACAATATCAGAATAATAAACTAAATTTCATATGTACAATATCAGAATGAATTCATATATATGTTCAGTAAAAGGATAGTAAAACAAACAATATACTTAGTATATAATAAACTAAATTTCATATGTACAATATCAGAATAATAAACTAAATTTCATATGTACAATATCAGAATGAATTCATATATATGTACCTTATTAGAATGAATTCATATATATATGTACCACCATCATTATCACCATGTGAAACAAACCTAAGAAGTGGGAAAGAAATGAAGAAAATTAGTTATTATTCAAAACAAAACAAGCAAAATTATAAACAAACCCTAAGAAGTGGGAAGCAATGAAGAAAATTAGTTAGTATTCAAAACAAAACAAGAAAAAGTTGAAAGAAAACGCTAAGAAGTGGGACTGTACCATAACAATGAAGTTCACCTTGCTTGTGAAGCATTGAAGTCGAATCTGCGCAAAAAGAGAACAATCAACAAAAACATCATGAAGCAAACGAGATAATGAGTACTATCTAACAAAAAAATTGAAGTGGAAGAATACCTTATTTTCCATAAACAATATGTACATTATGCTTGCTACGCCAGCATCATCACCATGTTCATCTAGTTTTAGACTCTGCAAGAAGGAATTCAAGGAGGAAAAAGCTTAAATCAAAAGCTTCATACTTCTTGAACTTCTTTTCGCAGATTCTAAAAAAAGATGAAGTTTGGGTGCTAGGGTTTCGCTGTGAAGGAAACGGCGCGACTGTCAAAAAGGGAAAGTTAATTCCCTTATATAGGTAAATTTTTCACAACGGTTTTCTTAAATAACCGTTATGATAGATTATATATTAATTTAATAATATCACAACGGTTAGTTATAATAACCGTAGCGATACCCCTTATACGTGGTATAAGGTTCGACACCAGGCAACAACATTTTCCTAAAATTACGCCTGGATTATAAGTGATATCGCTACGGTCATTACTTATAACCGTCGTGATATTATTAACCGTTGCACTTCCCAACATATGAACGGCTTACAAGAAAATATCGTTCCAGAATATGAACGGTTTACAAGTTATCATCATTACAAGCATTAAACTATCAGTCTTTTCATCTTCAACCTCATCTATAAATAGACAATTTGACATATCTAAATAATATATTCTTCGTAACAATGAGTTCAACAAATGAGAATCCTAGAAACCTCAATGAGGAACGTCAGGCGCCAATCCAGGAGGTCGTCTAACCAACAACTGCCAACTTCATGGATGCCTTAAGGGTAAGGAAGGATAAGAAGAAGAAGAAGAAGAAGCCGAACAAGAAGAAGATAAAGAAGAAAAGGAGGCCTGTATATTATGATTCTGATGAGGGGAGTGAGGAGAGATGTCTAGATTATGAAGATGCATTTTATGTTATGGGCTCTGACAATGATCTTGATATGTAATATGTTTATCAATGTACTCTAAATGGAATATTAAAATAAAATTATGTCTATATATGTTCATCTCTTACAGTTTTATTTTTAAAGTTATATATATACTCTATTGCACTTAAAAATACTAAAGAATACATTGCTGTGAATCGAAGCGTGATACATGTAGTACAACGGTCTTCTAATACAAGCGTGTTAAAATGTAAAAATATGGAAAAAAAATATAGAGCTGGGAATCGAAGCTTGTTACACAGCTTGTATTACAACGGTTATGTAATACAACCGTCGTTAAATATGGTGTTATAAAATTTTAATCCTGTTACAACGGTGGGATACGAAACTGTGGTAAAGCTGGCGTCGTTAAATGGGGTTTTCGTAGTAGTGCCCGTAAGAGTTTGGTGATCTGAAGTGCTACTGATGCGTAACAGCGATTCCTGAAATCGCAGGTTCGCAAAGTGAAGGATTCCTTCGCAAGGTGAACATTCACCCCAGATTCGCAAAGCGAATGGAGCAGCGAATGCGTGATGAGGGTGATTGAAATACTGATGTAAAATTCTGAGTGTGAGCTCGAGTTTGCAAATCGAACCTCCCAGCGAATGAGGGTGGCGAGGAGAGGCAGAATGGGGGTTTTTTCTAGTTATGTTTGGGATTCTGCGATTCACTGGAAGCTCGCAAAGCGAACTTCCCAATGAATGAGTTCGCACAGCGAACTTGGTAGCGAACGACTGCAGTTTCGCGAAATCCTCTTGTGATTCCTGTGTTGTTTTGATGTTTCGAGTTGTGATTGTTTTGATGACTTGTTGTGAGTATGAATGATGATTTTATGATTATGATATATGATGTTTGACGATTAAATGATGATGTGATTTACCATGATGATATTGATGAATATGAGGTTATGATATTGTGATGTTTTGATGAATAATTGAGGATGTGAATTACTATGAGATATGTTGATGATTTTATGACGATGATACATGACTATTTGATGTGAATTACCATGAGTTATATTGATGATTATGAGATACTGATTTAATGATGTTTTGATGACGTATTTGATGATATGATGAATATGTGAGTTTGATGGATGATGATGCACGTAATGACTTTTGATGATGATGATGTTGATGATTAGGACCTTGTGCATCATGCATTCATAGCGTTTGGACTTCGGTCTATTGATGATGTTAGGACTTCGGTCCTGTGACGATGTTAGGACTTCGGTCCAGTGGTGGCTTCAATCCCATTGTGTGGATTGAGGTGTTTATGACGTCCTCCCATGTGGAGGGTTGATGGCCTAGTGTCCATCTTTTGTGACGATTGGTACCACATGCATGAGTCTTGTTTTGCATTGCATTTTATGTTGTTTTGATGTGATGTCGTGATATAGTGATTCCTGATGTTTTCCCTTATGATGACCCTTATGATGTTGTATATGATGATGACGCCATTTTGCATATCCTGTTTTTATATTGATTATAATGAATTGTGATTACTCACCCTGCCTGTTTGAATGTTGCCTCCACGTGGGTAACGTGCAGGTGATCAGGTTTAGCCGTGGATGCTTTCGAGGACTTGAAGTTTAATTGCTTTTGGTCGATTTTAGAGGGTCTTGCTCTGATAGTGTAACATCGGGTTGGGGTCCTTCGAGTCGAACTATGTTGTTTCCCTATTTTGTTTTTATTTGATGATATGGTTTTAATTTGACTATTATGACGTTTGTCGAAAAACCTTTTTATTTGAAAATTTGAGTTCCGCTGCCATTGAAGGCTTTTTGTGAAACTTTGAGGAAACCCTTTTGTTTACAGGGTAATTTATGTTATTTTGATTTAATGAGAAATGTGCACCCTTTGAGGTGATTTTTATGCCTTACTCTAATTATTTAAAGTTGTTTCTCCTGCAACATTAGTGGGGGTAGACAAGGGTGTTACATTAGTGGTATCAGAGCCTGGTTGGTCCGTCCGGCCAGGTTGTCTAATGTTGTCTATTCCCTAGTGTGCGACATGTGTGTGAAAACACTGTCGATACTTGTTTTGTTTTCCATTTGCAGGTTGGGAATGAAACAAGTGGGGGAGAAGGTGGTGCTTCTCCAAGGTGCTTCGAGTGTGGAGCGTTGGCTAAGTGTAGTGTTGGACGCTGCGATAGTTGGTGGAGATGGTTTATACCGCCTCATGATATCGGTTGTTATTGACAAATTGAGGAACTGATCACCCTTAATCTCTTGTTGATAATAGACGGGATCATGTTGGATGGGATAGACGTGTCTTGTGAACTTGATTAGTGTGCGCAGTAAATTGTTTGGAGTTAAGCCAGGTGCTTACAGATTGTTTTGATGAGTCGATGCAGACTAATAGACTTGAGGATGAGGCGAATTCGAGTTTCTTGTCTGACGGTCCAGTTGGGATATCTTGAGGAGAACAATCAGGCATTGTTGATGTCTGCTTTTAAGGGATAGAGAACAGGGTGATGGCTAGTGATATGCCGATGGTGTGTAATTCCTGACAATCACCTGAATCTTATTTCGACGAAGGTGAAGAGTTGGTTGTTCTGTGAAGCAAGTGGGTGAGTCTGTGAAAGATGGTGCAAAGGTGTTATGATGTTGGATTATTGGAAGGCATAAGGGATGCGGTGGTGTGTGACTATCTGGAGGTGTTCCCATGAGATATCAGTGATTTACCACTGTAGTGTGGAGTGTAACTTGCTATCGACCTGGTACTCGATGCAAGCTCGATGTCGGTGTTTGCATACAGAATGTATGTTTCTGAATAAGTGAATTGAAGGAATAGCTGGAAGAGTTGTGGAGAGGAAGTTGTTCGACCGAGTGCTTCCCTGTGAGGTGCCCCTGTGATGTCGGTGAAGAAGAAAGATGGTATTATGAGATTGTGTGCGGATTATAAACATGTGAATAGAGTGAAGATCTAGAATAAGTGACTGCTTCCGAGGATTGAGGAATTGATGGATCATTTAGTAGATACCTGTGTGTTTATCAAGATTGATTTGAGGTCTGGTTATCATCAGATTCATGTTAAGTCTGATGATATTTCGAAGACGGCTTTCAGGACGAGGTAAGGTGACTATGAGTATACTGTGATGTCGTTTGGTGCGTCTAATTTACCTGGTATTCATGGAGTATATGAATCGGAAATTTCTTGAGTATTTGGATAAGTTTGTAGTGGGTTTTATTGACGATCTTCTGATAGACTCTAAATCTGAAGAAGAGCGTGTTGAGCATTTAAGGACTGTGTTGCAGATGTTGAAAGAGAAGAGGTTGTAGGTGAAGTTGTCAAAGTGTGAGTTCTGGTTGAAGGAAGTGAGTTTCTCGGCTATGTGATTGCAAGTGGTGGAATTGTTGTTGATCCTTCTAAGATTGATGCGGTGTGGCAGTGGGAGCCGCCGAGGTGTGCTACTGAGATACGAAGTTTCTGGGATTGGCGGGTTATTACCCCAAGTTTATGGGAGTTTTTCTAAGTTGGCATTACCTTTGACTCAGTTGACTCGAAAGGGTCAAGCTTTTGTGTGGGATGGAGCTGGTGAAGAGAGTTGTGTGGAATTAAAGAGGAGGTTAATGACCGCTCAAGTGTTGATTTTGCCTAATTCGAGTGAATCTTTTGTGGTCTACAATGATACGTCGAAGATAGGTCTTGGTGGAGTATTGATGAAGAATGGACAAGTTGTTGCCTATGCTTCGAGACATTGAGAGTCTGTGAAGGGAATTATCCTAAGCATGACTTAGAATTGGCCGCTGTGGTGTTTGTGTTGGAGACTTGGAGACTTATCTGTTTGGCTCTAAATTTGAAGTGTTAAGTGGTCATAAGAGTCTGAAGTACTTATTTTCTCAGAAGGAATGGAATATGAGGCAGAGAAGGTGGTTAGAGCTGTTGAAGGATTTAGATTTTTGAATTGAGTTAGCATCCTGGCAAAGCAAATGTAGTGGCCGATGCATTGTGCGGAAAGTCGTTGCATATGTTGATGCTTATAGTGAGAGAATTGGAATTAATCGAACTGTTTTGAGATTTGAGTTTGGTGTGTGAAGAGACTCCTGACAGGGTGAAGTTAGGAATGTTGAAGCTGACAAGTGGTATTTTGGAGGAAATCAGAGCGGGTCAGCAAGTGGATTTGAAGTTGGATGACCAATTGACTTTGATTAACCAATGTAACGGAGGAGAATTCCAGATTGATGAGAATGGTGTGATGAGGTTTCTAGATAGATTGTGTGTTCCAGATGTTCCAGAAATCGAGAAAAGTATTCTATAAAGAAGGATATTGCTGAGTTCGTTTATGCTTGTTTGACTTGTCAGAAGTCGAAGATCGAACATCAGAAGTTGTTGGGTGTGATGCAACCGTTGAATATTCTAGAATGGAAATGGGATAGTATTTCCATGGATTTTGTGTCGGGATTGTCGAAGACTGAGAAAGGGAATGATTCTATTTGGGTGACTGTGGATGGATTAATTAAATCGGCTCATTCTTACCGATGAAGATTAATCATTCTATGCAGAAGCTAGCTAAGATGTATATTGAGGAAATTGTGACACCGTCGAATGTTGTGTTGGATAGAGACCCGAGATTTACGTCGAAGTTTTGGGAAGAGTTTGCAAGGTGCTTTGGGTACTAAGCTGAGGTTGAGTGCTGCCTATCATCCGCAGACAGATGGACAGACATAGAGAACTATCCAATCTTTAGAGGATTTTTCGAGAGCTTGTATGTTGGACCAAGGAGGACCATGGGATAGTTATTTGCAGTCGATCAAGTTTACCTACGACAACAGTTTTCATGCTAGTGTTGGGATGACGCTGTATGAAGCTTTGTGTGGAAAGAGGTGTAGGACTCCATTGTGTTGGTATGAATCGGGCGAGAGTGTTGTACTCGGACCTGAGATGGTGCAAGAGATGACCGAGAAGATTAAGATGATCCAAGAAAGGATGAGAGCGTCGTAGAGTCGCCAGAAAAGCTACCATTATATGAGGAGGAAGACACTTGAATTCCAAGAGGGAGATCACGTGTTTTTGAGGGTGACGCCGGTGACTGGTGTGGGACGAGCTTTGAAATCTAGGAAGCTCACTCCATGTTTTGTTGGTCCGTATCAAATTTCGCAGAGGGTGAGGGAAGTGGCCTATCAGATTGCTTTACCACCGTCGCTTGCGAATTTGCATGGCGTGTTCTAGGAGTCTCGATTGAGGAAATACAGTCTGGATCCATCGCATGTGATTCAGATGGATGATGTACAAGTGAGGGATAACGTGACAGTGAAAGTATTACCTGTGCGGGTTGATGGTCGAGAAATGAAGAGACTGCGGGGTAAAGACTTAGTCTTGGTGAAGGTATTGTGGAGAGGACCAGCTGGAGGAAGTTGGGTTTGAGATGTGAAGATCAGATGAGGGAGTCGTATCCGACTCTATTTCCTTGAGGTAATTTTCGAGGGCGAAAATTCTGTAAGTGGGGGAGAGTTGTAACACCCCAAATTCGTAAGAATATTTATTTAATTTATTTAAATATAATATTCGTGATTTTTGGGGAATTTTAGTGTTTTGGGGAATTGCGTGGAATTTTGTGGAGTTTGGTTATTTAATTAAATAATAGTATATATTATGGGGTATAATGTCTTACTATTAATTTAAATAATATTAGAGGAATTAAGGGTAAATTGGACTTTTGAGGAGGATTAGTGAGGGTATTATGGAGAAAGCCCAATTTTGAGGCCCAAGGGTTAGGTTGAATATAAAAAGAGGATTTGAGAATAGGTTTCATTTTTTTTTTGGAAAACCGTGAAAAGAAGAAGGTGAGAGCTCTGAGGAAAAAGTTGGAGGCGAGGAATTCGAGAAGGTTTCCGAAGGCTCAGAGAGAAAGCTTCGAATCGACAATCTAAGTTATGGGGAGTATTACCTTTCATTGTTTTCAATATAGGGATTCGATGTATTTAAAGTTGATTTTTGAGGTTTATGTGATTTTATGGGTTTATGAGTAAATTGATGATTTAGGTGTTGTTTTGGGGGATTGATGATGAATATGAAGGGCTAGATTAAATAGGATAAAAGTAGACCTTCGAGGCTAATTTTTCTGTTGATGTTGTTTTGACCTTGAAGGGAAAGGGATTTATGGAGGTTTATGAGAATCTTGAGAGTTTGTGAAGGTTTAGGTGATTTTGAGTTAGGATAGTGAAATTATTCGATCTAATAGTTGTAGGTTTTATGCCATTAATTTCTATGATGCTTTAGGAAGGTTTTGGGGATGTTTTGGGGGTGAATTAAGGGTGAACCCGTAAGAGTTTGGTGATCTGAAGTGCTACTGATGCGTAGCAGCGATTCCTGAAATCGCAGGTTCGCAAAGCGAAGGATTCCTTCGCAAGGCGAACATTCGCCCCAGATTCGCAAAGCGAATGGAGCAGCGAATGCGTGATGAGGGTGATTGAAATACTGATGTGAAATTCTGAGTGTGAGCTGGAGTTCGCAAAGCGAATGAGGGTGGCGAGGAAAGGCAGAATGGGGGGTTTTCTGGTTATGTTTGGGATTCTGGAATTCGCTGGAAGCTCACAAAGCGAACTTCCCAGCGATTGAGTTCCTACAGCGAACTTGGTAGCGAACGACTGCAGTTTCGCGAAATCCTCTTGTGATTCCTGTGTTGTTTTGATGTTTCGAGTTGTGATTGTTTTGATGACTTGTTGTGAGTATGAATGATGATTTTATGATGATGATATATGATGTTTGACGATTAAATGATGATGTGATTTACCATGATGATATTAATGAATATGAGGTTATGATATTGTGATGTTTTGATGAATAATTGAGGATGTGAATTACTATGAGATATGATGATGATTTTATGATGATGATACATGACTATTTGATGTGAATTACCATGAGTTATATTGATGATTACGAGATGCTGATTTAATGATGTTTTGATGACGTATTTGATGATATGATGAATATGTGAGTTTGATGGATGATGATACACGAAATGAATTTTGTTGTTGATGATGATTAGGACGTTGTGCATCATGCATTCATAGCATTTGGACTTCGGTCTATTGATGATGTTAGGACTTCGGTCCAGTGACGATGTTAGGACTTCGGTCCAGTGGTGGCTTCAATCCCATTGTGTGGATTGAGGTGTTTATGACGTGCTTCCTTGTGGAAGGATGATGGCCTAGTGTCCATCTTTTGTGACGATTGGAACCACATGCATGAGTCTTGTTTTGCATTGCATTTTATGTGGCATTGACGTGATGTTGTGATATAGTGATTCCTGATGTTTTCCCTTATGATGACCCTGATGATGTTGTATATGATGATGATGCCATTCTGCCTATCCTGTTTTTATATTGATTATAATGAATTGTGATTACTCACCCTGCCTGTTTGAATGTTGCCTCCACGTGGGTAACGTGCAGGTGATCAGGTTTAGCTGTGGATGCTTTCGAAGACTTGAAGTTTAATTGCTTTTGGTCGATTTTAGAGGGTCTTGCTCTGATAGTGTAACATTAGGTTGGGGTCCTTCGAGTCGAACTATGTTGTTTCCCTATTTTGTTGTTATTTGATGATATGGTTCAATTTGTCTATTATGACATTTGTCGAAAAACCTTTTTATTTGAAAATTTGAGTTCCGCTCCCATTGAAGGCTTTTTGTGAAACTTTGAGGAAACCCTTTTGTTTACAGGGTAATTTATGTTATTTTGATTTAATGAGAAATGTGCACCCTTTGAGGTGTTTTTTATGCCTTACTCTGATTATTTAAGTTGTTTCTGCTGCAACATTAGTGGGGGTAGAAAAGGGTGTTACACAATGGCTTTGGCTTGGTGGCGTTTCTTCTCATGCAAGGAAAACTAGCCTCTCCCAAGAGCAGGGCTATGTCTTGACCAAATCCACATTCTTCAGATGTTTTAATTGTTTTTTAAGTGAGCATCTTGACTGAGTAGAGTGGCTTTATTGAAAGTGCACTATTGCACATAAATGCCTTTGAGTTCAAGGCATAATGTGACAAAATGCATTAACCTCAAGTTGGAAGATCCCTTAGCTTTTTGACTCAGCCTAGCAGGTTAGATAAGATGGATTAGGATTAGATTGGATGAATGTGGCATAGTGATCATCGCTTTTTGGCTCAAAATCGTGTATGGCAAGAAATCTCACAAACTAATTTTCCATGACAGCCTTGCCATGGTGTCTTGCAGCAGCTATAACTCTTGGCTCAAGCTGAGTTGTTTCATGCCAATAAGTTTCTTGGATTGTAGGCAATATGCACAACAACTTTGATGTTTACATCTTGAATTGATTCAGGCTAGAACTATGTGAAACAACCCTCCAAGTTTTGGTGTTTCACTTGAAATCTGCCTTGTGCATAATTTCTTCTAAATGTTGGAAAAATGCACTTTCATGTTTTTTTAGTGATTTTGATCCAATCATAACTTGAAATCCATGAGGAATTGGAATGAGATGTAGTTGAAGTTTTTGTAGAGTGTAATGAGGGATTCTTTATGAGTTTTGAATGGGAGAGAAAGGCCTTAGGGTTTGAGAGATATGGCCTTGCAAAGTTGGTACCCTAGCCACTTTGTTCCATAACTTGGAAAAATTCTAAGTTTTTTATGGTTACCCCTTTAGCAAGATAACTCACTTTATTCGATTTTTCTTGATGAATGATGATTTAAATCATATATTAACATTTTTTAGGGTTAAAGAACCTTGGTTGTCCAAAAATCCAAAAAGCCAAACTTAGATTTTTGTACAGTTGACTTTTTCATCAGACGGAATTTTGACTTTGTGATCCTTTTGTGAAATCAACCCTTGGGCTTAATTAAACTTCATGGATGGCCTCCAAGGGTATTTAGGAATGTCTTGGACCTCTCCCCAAAGTTTGAGATCAAGGATAAGGTTGACTTTTTCCATTAAAAACCCTAATTTGTGATCAGATGGTTTTGAGTTCTTGTGGCTTAGGACTCGAGTTCTTTGAGTCAATCAAATCTTGTAAACATGTCAATATGATGTATTTGAGGTCTTTGAAGCTCATTTTGAAGCTTCACGCCATGCCTCACTTCACAAGTTAACCCAAGGGTTGAATTAGGGCCCTAAGTCCTGATTTTTTGATAGATGGGCCCTCAAGGTGATTTTGTCACTGTGGATGGGTTCTTGAGATCCTTTTTAGCTTATTGGACCATACATTGAGGCATTGGCTCATGTAAAAATGGAAATTTTCATCTGGGGACCCTGGGTCGACCAAACCCTAATTTGGTGACACAGGCGATCTTGAGGCTTGATCCACCTGGAATGTTGCAACCTTTTGCTTGATTCTTGATGTGGGAGTCCTCTTGATCCTTTATAGGTGTTTGAGAGGTTAGACAAGTTGAAGATCATGTCAATTCTTGATTGATCTTTTGTCTAAATGCTTTGAGAGGGGTTAAAACCCAAATCTTTGATTGTAAAGAATGCCTAACATTCCCTGAGGAGATTTATGAGGCATGAAAGTACTTCCATATTGTGGTAATTATCTTCACAATGATGGGAAATCTTGGTGGTCAAAATTTGGGGTATGACAGATGCCCCTATTTAATCTTCTTGGACCCGAAGGTGTGAATGGCGAAGGTATTCGGGCATTCAGGGTGCAAGAGGATTAAATATCGGAATACCCGAAATTTTGATGGTGGTTATGAATGGCTGCTTGCTCATCCATCTTCTTTTGCTAAGCAATAATGCTTGGAAAAGGTATAAACTTCCCCTCGATCCTGGTCTTTAGCCATGGAACTGGTCTAAGTTTCTTTTGCCAATAAACTTCCCCTTGATCCTGGTCTTCAGCCACGGAACTGGTCTCAGTTTCTGATATAAACTTCCCCTCGATCCTGTTCTTTAGCCACGAAACTGGTCTCAGTTTCTGATATAAACTTCCCCTCGATCCTGGTCTTTAGCCACGGAACTGGTCTCAGTTTCTTTTGTCAATAAACTTTCTTGACAATGGACGCTATTTATAGCGGTTTTCCTCAAACTTTTCGCCGAATTTTCCTGGGGAGATGCCATTTGATGGGAACAAGTTTTGATGTCAGACTCGCTGGGGAACCCATTCGTCTGAGTTGTAGAGGTGTTCAAACTTCTCTGTTGGAGACGCCATTTGTTGACTCTATTGGGGAAAACTAGTCTCTTGAGAGACTGTTTCCTGCTTGGGGATATTACATCATACTTTTCCTCGAGATCTCCTCGGAGAAGTGCCATGTGATGTAATCCAATTTTGAGGTGCTGATGACTTCATTAACATTGACTTTCTTGGGAGAAAAACCAATTTGTTGCTGAGAGTCTTTGGTTGCGAGGCTTTCTCTGGGAATTTTCCTTAATTTGGGAAAGCGAGAACATCATCTTCAATGGTGACAAGTGACGTTTGTCGAATGTCTTCTTGCCTTTCAGAGGTTCAAGTTATCAAAGTGGTCGAGGACCGTCTCCAATCCACAAATAAATTGGAGGAGAGAGATTGTTCAGACAAAACATTTCCTAACGAGGAAAGAACTGACGGCTCGATTGAGAAGATGACTTTCACCACTAGGGGATAAGACCAACTAGAGTGATAGTAATGCAATATGAATATGTAAATGAATCAATAATGCATGATGTATGTATGTTTATGCTGACAAAATGATGTGACATACAGACTAATGGATGGACACGACTGGATACTCGGCCACTGTGGGGGATGAAAAGTATCACTGTTCCAAGATAGCAATCCTGCCTTACTTAGGAGAGACGGTCCCCGCGGGGAGAGAGAATTGTTAAATCGGTCTTAAGAGGTATGAAACCCTTCCGGGGATGTCAGATGAAACACGGTCCCTGACACAGTTGATACTTCATCCAGGTGTACTAATTTAGAAGGAGTACTTTGATTCTGCACTTTGAGGTTCAATCACCTTCGGAGAAGCGATCGATGTTCTTTCGATGTTCAACAGTCAAAAGAATTGCCATCTTTATTTTAAAAGCAAAAAAAATTTTGACAAGTAAATTCATTTTTGTTTTATTTCAAGAATCGTTGATCATATTAAAAATGTCATTCTGTAAAGCTAAAACAAATGAGAATTGCAAACAAAAGCACTAGGGCTCAAATTTTATTGATAGGATGGAAATCATCCAAGCGCGTGATACCATATAATATTTACAAAGTTAGAAAATGGTAATTTTAAGGGAAAATGGGCTACATTGAAACATAACGACCGTTATCCTTCTACCAACTTTGAATTCTGGACATCCTGAGCTTCTGTCAAAGATGACCTTGACTGGAGTTTTCTCGATGGATGGCATTACTGTAACACCCCACTTTCCCATTTTTATAAAATATAGAGATATCATCAATATAATCAGAGTTTACTACAAAAAGTAAGGTGTCACTTCGTTAAAAATCAACATACTGAATCTCTTTTCATTTAAAGAAATAAAAACAGCGGAAAAACAAGTATTTATCCAATTTACGGCCACATGCCAACGACATCAAAATAAAACCCACATTAAACGTGGTCTATCATAAGTTCAATAAAAATGAAAGATACGTAACAAATTAATGATGAATAATGAATAACAAATAATAAAATCCCCAAATCCTGTGTTACGTATCAGAGCGACTCCTAAGACTCGATCAGGCAACACGCACTCCATGCACACTCAAGTACCTGGATTATCTGTACTTCCGAAGAAGCACAGACACAACAACAACAAAGGGGTGAGAACTACATTCAATAATAAACAGCAAATAACACATGATAAGAGTAGTTACCCACAGTCAATCATACAATCACATAATCACGACATACTTTTCATTTCAATTAAAATCCAATCAACATGTAAGAACAATGCAATGTGACTCAAAAAATGACACAATGCATTTGGTACCAATTCACCATGGTTCATTCAATCGGACCCAGATAAATCACATACACATCTACTTGGCAATGATTTATCTCCACCACACTCCTCATTGGAGTTCGGGTGAATCACATAGACTCCTCCTGAACAATGATTCACCACCACTGACACCATGAATGCATGACAACAAATATGCATATAATTTACATGTATAGTCATAGTTGTACATCTCCACGATCCTCCTGATCACGATCAATACATAATGCCACAGCATACACCTCACACGACAATGATTAGCTAATTACTAATTAAATCACCAAAATTACTAAATTAATTAATTTTAATACCGACTTCCCATTTCTCAGGGTCTGACATCTATCCCCAACCTCTCAAACCAAAAGAAACTGATTCGGACGCGAAAACGGGAAAGGAATCGCGAAACGGTGAAATTCTGCACACTAGCTGATCATACGCGTATTGCCCTGTGCCATACGCGTATGACTTCCTCTCTCGCCCTGCCATACGCGTACTGCCCTACCTAATACGCGTATGGACAGAGGCATGTTTTCCCTCAAATTCCACTCCCAGATCTGGTTATGCGTATCCCCTCTCCATACGTGTATTGGCAAGCCTCCATACGCGTACTACTACGCGTATGGGCAGAGGGTCGTGCCAAAGTGACATTCGTACGCGTATTGCCCTCGTAACACCTTGCCATACGCGTAACAACACGCCTGTTACGCGTATTGGCCTCCTGCACGCCAATCCATACGCGTATAACTCTCCTTGTTACGCGTATGGGCAGAGACTGAGGAAAATACCCAATTTTTCCACACCAGTCAGAATTCTGCCACTTTGATCTCTCTCCTACACTTCCAATCAGTCCTAAAATTAGTTCTACATCAATTTTATTACCTACAATTTCATCCTACATATTTTACCTATTATTACTAATTGAATTACAGTCTTAGATCTAATTTCGTGCCCTCAACCTGCATCAAAACAGATCTGCAACTAAATGCATTCATACAGCAGCAACAGTACAATTTATACATGAAAATCATACTATCATCAATGATTCAATACATATCAGAAATCAAACATTCATATCATACTCAGAATTTCATCAACCATAAAGCATACAAAAATCCTATGAGGGAAAGGACCCCTCACTACCCTTTCATGTTATTATCACCTGTATTGAACCCATTCTCCCCCCTTACCTCGAATTCGTTCAGAAAATCCAGCGAGAATTTGTTCTGAAGAGTGCCCTAACAATTGTTCTCCCCTTGTTCTTCCTTCTCTCACCCTTTCTCTTTTCTTTTTCTTGTTTTACGTGAAAACCAACTATTCCCCCACTAAACTCTCCTTAATCCTAATTAATCTGATTTCATTTAATTAATAATAAAATAATAATAATAAAATAATAATAATAATAATAATAATATTATTATTATTATTATTATTATTATTATTAACCATATTCCTATTATTATTTTCACTGCTATATCATTATTATTAAACTAAGGTCTTTAATTCCCACTATTTAAATAAGGCACTACCCTTCACTCACCCTTAACAAGGCCAAATAAATAAAGGAATACACAACGATTAAATAATTGAAATGGGGTGTTACAACTCTCCCCCACTTAAATTATTTTCGTCCTCGAAAATGTACCTGATGGAAACAATTCCGGATACGACTCCCGTATCCTGCTTTCCAATTCCCAAGTCACACCCCCTCCAGCAGCTCCCCCCCAAGCTACTCTCACCAGAGGTATCTCCTTCCCTCTGAGTTGCTTCATCTTGCGATCCTCGATCCTTATCGGCATCGCTTCCACAATAAGATTATCCCTAATCTGCACTTCATCCCTCTGAATAACATGAGATGGATCCGATATATGCTTCCGAAGTTGCGACACATGAAACACATCATGCAAGTTCGATAGTTCGGGCGGTAATGCCACTCTATAAGCCACTGCACCAACTCTCTGCAAAATCTGATACGGTCCAATAAACTTAGGATCCAGCTTTTTAGGTTTCAATGCACGTCCAACACCGGTCACTGGGTTAACTCCTAGGAATACGTAATCACCTTCACTAAATTCCAAGTCTTTCTTCCAATTGTCATGATAACTTTTCTGTCTACTCTGGGATGCTTTCATCTTATCACGGATCATCTGAATTGTCTCAGTAGTCTGTTGCATAATTTCTGGTCCAAGTACCACATTCTCACCCGTTTCATACCAACACAGAGGCGTCCTACACCTCCTACCATACAAAGCTTCGAAAGATGCCATTCCAATGCTAGAATAGTGACTATTGTTATACGTGAATTCTATCAATGGAAAATGAGTATCCCACGCACCGCCTTTCTCTAATACACAGGCTCTCAGCAAATCTTCCAACGACTGAATGGTCATCTCTGACTGACCATCGCTCTGTGGATGATAAATCGAGATCAACTTCAATTTAGAACCCAAGGCTTCCTGTAGACTCTTCCAAAATTCTGAAGTAAACCTAGGATCTCTATTCGACATTATGCTCGACGGAACAGCATGCAACTTCACAATTATTCTGATATAAATCTCCGCCAGCTTTGACAACGGGAAACTGATGTTAATTGGTATAAAATATGCGGACTTCATAAGTCGGTCCACTACTACCTAAATAGCATCAAAGTCTCTCGCCGTATTTGGCAAACCAATAACAAAATCCATAGCAATACTGTCCCATTTCCATTCCAGAATCTCTAACGGTTGCATTAATCCCGAAGGCTTCTGGTGCTCCACTTTTGACTTCTGACACGTCAAACAAGCATAAACAAATTGAGCTATGTCCTTTTTCATACCGGACCACCAAAATAACTTCTTCAAGTCATGATACATTTTCGTAGCTCCCGGGCGAATACTCAAGCTACTCCAGTGACTCTCCTCTAAGATTGCCTTCTTTAATTCCACATTATCCGGTACACAAATTCTGTCCCGGAATCTCAATACTCCAACATTGTCCACTTTAAAATCACCATCAGGATTATCTCTTCCTATAGGCATCAAATCCACCAGCTTCACATTAAACTTCTGATTTTCTTTAATTATATCCAAAAAGTCATTATTCACTTTCAGCATACCCAATCTAATACTCTCCGGTGTAGTTTCACAAACCATACTCAAATCTCTGAACTATTCAATCAATTCCATTTCCTTCACCATTAACGCCGACATATGAATTGTCTTCCGACTCAGAGCATCTGCTACCACATTAGCTTTTCCCGGATGGTAACTCAAATTAAAGTCATAATCTTTCAAGAACTCTAACCACCTCCTCTGCCTCATATTCAACTCCTTCTGATCGAATAAATATTTTAGACTCTTGTGGTCATTGAATACTTCAAATCTTGATCCATACGAATAATGTCGCCAAATTTTTAATACAAAAACCACTGCAGCTAATTCAAGATCATGAGTAGGATAGTTCCTCTCATGCACCCTCAGTTGCCGTGAAGCATATGCCACCACCTTGCCATCTTGCATTAACATACCACCTAATCCCATCTTAGACGCATCACAATACACTACAAAAGGTTCACTAGGACTTGGTAGAATTAACATTGGCGCTGAAGTCAATTTCTTCTTCAGCTCCTCAAAACTTTCCTCACAAGCAGCATCCCAAACAAAAGCTTGATTCTTTCTGGTTAACTGAGTCAATGGCAACGCCAAATTAGAAAACCCTTCAATGAATCTTCGGTAATAACGTGCCAAACCCAAAAAGCTTCTAATCTCCGTTGTTGTCTTCGGAGCTTCCCACTGAAGTACTGCACTTACTTTAGATGGATCCACTGCTATACCATCACCAGAAATAACATGTCCCAAGAAACTCACAGTCTTCAACTAGAATTCACATTTCGAGAATTTTTCAAACAATTTATTATCCTTCAACACCTGCAATGCAATCCTCAAGTGCCCTGCATGATCTTCGTCAGACTTAGAAGAAATCAATATATCATCAATGAACACTACAATAAACTGATCCAGATAAGAGTGGAAGATACGATTCATATACTCCATAAACACACCCGACGCATTAGACACTCCGAAAGGCATGACTGCATATTCATAATGTCCATAGCGGGTCCTGAACGCCATCTTCTGAATATCACCTTCTTTTACTCTAATCTGATGGTAACCCGGCGTCAAATCAATTTTACTGAAAACATGAGCTCCCACAAGCTGATCCATTAAGTCATCAATCCTCAGAAGTGGATACATATTCTTAATGGTCACTTTATTCAACTAATGTTAATCGATGCACAAACGCATACTACCATCCTTCTTTTTCACCAACAACACTAGAGCTCCCCACGGTGACACACTTGGTCTAATAAACTTCTTATCAAGAAATTCTCCAATCTGAGATTTCAACTCTGCTAACTCTGATGCAGACATCCTGTATGGTGCCATAGATATAGGCCTAGTACCAGAAACAAGATCAATGGTAAATTTAACTTCCCTTGTTGGAGGCAATTCAGTAATATCATCTGGGAATACTTCAGGAAATTCATTCACCACTGGCAAATCCTTAACTGAAGTCTTGCTTTCAACAGATAACGATGCAAACGCTGCAAACATCTTAGCTTCATCCTCCAACAATGTCCTCAACTCCCTGCTAGACAACGAATCTGCTAATGCTTCTTCTTCAGGAGTAAGAAATAATAATGTCTTCCTAAAGCAATCAATATAGACTCGGTTGAATTCCAACCAGTTCATCCCCAAAATAACATCGAGATTACCGAGTGGCAAACAAATCAAGTCCACTCTGAAATCCCTACCAAACATAGTCAGCGGACACTTTAAACACACCAAAGAAGTAACCACAGAACCAATAGACGGAGTTTCAATCGTCATCCTCTGATCTATAGTAGACGGCACAATCCCTAACCTCTACACACAGTCAACAGAAATAAACGAGTGGGTTGCACCCGTGTCAATGATAGCAATCAAAGGAATATCATTAATAAAGCAAGTACCTTTGACGGAATGCTCCTCATTGGTGGATTGGGCTCCCACTAAGGCAGACACCTTTCCACTGGCTTGAGCTTTCTTTGGCTTCTCACAGTGAGTGATGATATGGCCCTTTTCTCCACAATTATAACAGGTAGGCATAGTGGCTTTGCAATCTGCTATAACATGACCCGGTCTCCCACACTTGAAGCACTTTTTCACCTCATTGGGACAATTATTAGCATGGTCTCAGGTAGGCATAGTGTGCGTGTGTGTGGCCTAGTGGTGAAACGTTTGGGTCTTGAGAGTGTGCTCCTATCAAGGTCTCAGGTTCGAATCCTGCTGGGTAAAAATTGCTTATTAAAAAAAAATTATTAGCACGGTGACCCGCGCCACCACATCTGAAACACTTGAGAGCATCAGGAGCCACTCCTCCCTCTCTTGGTTTCTCTCCAGCTGCAGCTTTCTATTTCCCCTTATCAGCTGGAGCACTGTAAGGAGTACCCCCAAACCTCTGCTTACCCTTTTTCTCATTCACAGCTTTGTAATGAGCAATTCTGGCTCTGTTATCATTGTCATAGATTCTGCTTCTACTTACCAGCTCTGGATAATTTCTTATTTTCTGACAATCAATGCCTAGTTTGATCTCGGGACGCAGCCCATTCTCAAACTTTAAGCACTTCGAAGTCATAGCCTCTTCATTATTGTAATGAGCACAATACTGTACCAACTCCTCAAACCGAGCAGAATATTCAGCATCAGTCATATTACCCTGTTTCAACTCCAGAAACTCAATCTCCTTTGCACTGCGAATGTCTTCCGGAAAATACTTTTCCAGAAACTCAGCTTGAAACACTGTCCAAGTAATCTCAGTACCCGCAGCTTCCAACCTCTGGCGACTATTGTCCCACCAGGCCTCAGCCTCCCCTTCCCGCATATGAGTACCAAACCGTACTTTCTGAGCATCACTGCACCCCATGGTTCTGAAGATTTTCTCCATAGCCTTCAGCCATTTCTGTGCAGCCTCTGGATCCAGAATACCTCCCTCATAAGTAGGCGGCTTATTGCTCTGGAACTGTGCTAAGTCACGAAACTGAGCACCCCCATCCTAATTGTTGTTCTCTACCGCTTGCGCCATAGCTTGCATAGTGTAGCGCAATTTTTGTGGTTTCGAATCACTATCGCTTGGGTACTATAGTTCGATTCATTTTTTATCCTATTAAGCTGATTAAGAAAGGGAAATAGATGTCTCCAATTATCCCTGCTTGCATACTGAGTTTGAACAGCGGTCTGTTAGGTTACAGATGCTATGAAGATGTGGGTCTCTTTTCGGTTATTTTGATAAGAATAGAGCCTGGGCGATTGGTGTAAGTTTTTAAGACTGATGCTTTTCGTTTGATATGTGAGGGTACGGGATTTGGGTTTTGGATAGTGTGCTCGCTAAGATTTTTCTTTCAATCTTATGCCTACGTATTCCTATTTACCGAAATAGGGAAATCAGAGCGATCGTAGTTCCTCCTATTCTATGGGAGGAAATGGTGTTTTGGTGTCTTGTTCAAAGCCCAAGACGTGAAGCTGAAGGGTTTATTTGTATCTTGTTCGAAGCCCAAGATGTGAAGCTGAAAAGGTGTTGTCTTTAGAGAGAATTTGTCATCTCTAAAGGGGGTCTGTTTGTCACAACTGTTGGGTGACTGACTATAAAGGAGGATTACTTTAACCGGGATATGTGAATCCTAGCAATGCCATAATTTCCTTTATAGGGGGTTTTAACCTGAAGGAGAAGACTTTAACTCAGTGTAGAGCAATGTTATCCTTCCTTAGGAATTTCTCATGCTAAAAGAGGGACAGTGGCGTAGATGTAAATAATCCAGAGGCTTGCCGCTTACAGCAATTAGATGAAAGGAGTTGTTGATGTTTGTATTCTGTGAACGAGGCACAGTTTTGATGCTAAAAGGTTGATTGAATCAACCGGGGTTTTTCCTTATACAAAGCCTAAGAGGAGGTTATTGACCCAACAAGAGGGTGCTTTTGTGTCTCATACGAAGCCCGAGAGGTAGGCTAAAAGGGGTTGACTCAACAAGAGAGTGTTTTTAGATGTGTCTTGTACGAAGCCCAAAATGGAGGCTAAAGGTTGACTCAACAAGAGAGTCTTTTATACTCAACAAGAGAGTGTTTTTGTATCTCGTACGAAGCCCGAGATGGAGGCTAAAAGGATTATTGACTCAACAAGAGGGTCTTTTTGTATCTCGTACGAAGCCCGAGATAGAGGCTAAAAGGATTGTTGACTCAACAAGAGAGTCTTTTTGTATCTCGTACGAAGCCCGAGATAGAGGCTAAAAGGATTGTTGTTTCAGTTGAGTGACAGGTCCAGTAGGTTGGTTAAAAGAGAAAATCAGTTCTTGCAAAGAGACTGATTAAAGGTAAGGCTATACTTTGGGATTGATCAGAGGATCAGGGTTATTTCATGTTCTTTAAGGAAATGGGGAATCCAGAGGGTATTGGAGACTCTCTGAGTCTACTGGTGTTTTTCCCTGCTTTTGAAAGGTACTTGAGAATGTCTTTGAGACTCAAGGGTCTTAGACTGTCCAAGTCTAGAGTTTTATCTTTTGTACTATGCTTAAATAAACAGTAGTAGTACGTTCACGGTAGAAAGATCTAGACTCTTTGAAAGACTGTTCTATTAAGATGACTAATTTCTGTTCCTATACCTCTAGGAGGTCGTCGGGACAATTTGTACGAAGCCCAAGAGGAGGCTGGAAACTTTTAAGAAGCCGAGGGACAATTTTTACGAAGCCTAAGAGGAGGCTCACTTCCCGAAGGAAGAATCCTTATACGAAGCCTCAGAGAAGGCTGTGAATACTTCTAAGAAGCCGTAGGGTCCTTGTACAATGCCCAAGAGGAGGCGGGAATGCTTTTAGGAAGCCTGTGGGTCCCCAAACCCTGAGAAGTTCAAGACATGCCATTCACTGAGAATGGATCAAGCCAGGAAAGTTCGAGAATTTGGAAGAAACTCAAAAGATGCCATTCACAGAGAAAATATCATCTTTGGGGAGTAGAGTTTCTTTGACAATTTCTAAGAGTGACAGTCTGAGAAAGGGTTCAAAAAGAATCTGCCTTTCACATCTCCATATTGTTTAACCCCAAGAGGAGGGAAGACTGTGTCTGGTAATCCTATGGGGGATCTAGTTTTGACTATTTAAGAGTGATCAACAGGGCTTAGTGCTAGACGTAGTTGCCGGGGAAACTCTAAATATCTATACTAGTATTACACAGTTGATATGAGTTTATGAAAGAAGACTTAGAGTGAAACAGCCCCACAATACAGTTATATGTATATAAAAGCGGATAAAGAAAGCATATAAACACTTACTCGGTTGTAGAGCTTCCATGTTGTTTGGTTAGTTGTTTAACAAAGAAAGATTGAAAACAACAGTATATTCAAAATTAAAGGAGAAATTATTTTGAAAAGATGTTGGGGCTTACAGCTCAAGGAGTGGCCCAAGGTTTATCAGTGATCGCACTATCGTTTTGTACAGAGGGACTTATACAAGTGACTGATGCCCAAGAAAGGTTTTCTGTACAAGGGGATGGGTCTTACACTCTCTCAAGAGGCCAAAGTGTTTAAAGAAAAAGAATGAGGCTTACAACACGAGGGTAGGCCCATATGATTTGTTTTTTATTGGCGATCGCGCCGAGGTTTTCTTTTAACGCAGGGGGACTTATACAATGTCTGAGGCCCAAAAAGTTTTTGTTAAAAGGGGATTGGGTCTTACACTCTAATAGAGACCCAAAAGATTTATTTTTGTACAAGTGGTGGGGCTTACAGCTCAAGGAGAGGTCCAAGGTCATTTGTTTGAAAAATGGCGATCGCGCCGAGATTTTTGAAAACGCGGTGGGTCTTATACAATGCATTGAGGCCCAAAATGGTTTGGTTTTCAAAGGGGGTTGGGTCTTACACCCTAATAGAGGCCCAAAAGATTTTGAATGGGTCTTATAGCTCGAGGAGAGGCCCAGGGTTTGTTTTTCAACGGACGATGATCGCGTCGAACTTTTTGAAATACAACGGGACTTATACAATAAGTGAGGCCCAAAAATAGGGTTGTATTTACAAAGGATTGGGTCTTACACTCTATTAGAGGCCCAAAAGTGTTTGAAATTTGTTTGATGAGGGTGAAAATCAAAGAAACCCTAATTTGTTATTCTTTAAAAGTAAATATTTAAAGAAAATCAAATAAAATACCAAATAAGTTTGAATAAACCATTTGTGATTTTTGTTTAAGGTTTGAGAAATGAGGAATTAATCACAAGATGAATTAAAACCCACTTGGTTTTGATTTTCAAAGTAAATATTCACTTTTAAAATGTTTAAGAACATTAAAAAGGAATTTATTCATAAAAATACTAATTATATTAAATAACTAATATAAACTTAATTTTTTTGTGGAATAAAATATTTTAACATTTTTGTGATTTTTTACAAAAAGAACCAATAAAAATAATTAAAATTGAAAGAGTTATTAATTTCCCAATTAATTAACAAAACATGAAAATATTGAAAAAATAGCAAAAATATGAAAAAACACAAAATGGCATGGGTGGGGTTTGAACCCACGACCTCAAGGTTATAGGGCGGTTGCCTTACCACTGGGGTGGTGATACATCCATTGCTTGAAGTGAAACCACAAATATACAAGGCATGCCTTGTTTTCTAGGTCTGGTCAAGGCAAGGCAAGGCAAGTTTTGCCAAGAAACGGGAAGGTCCATAACTTTCTCATTTCTCAATGGTTGGGGACAAAATTTATATGCATCTGGCTTAGAATTTCACAAGGAATCCAATGGTGGTGGTATTTTTTTCAGATCATACTCTCTCCTCAAAACCCGATAGTGCTTTTGAAAAAGGCCTATAATTGCATTTTCTATGCTACACTTTGATACAGGAATGAATTACATGATGAATTGGTTCAAACACAACATATATAGCATGTATGAGGTGTGTATGATCAGTGGACTTCAAAGCAATGCATATTTTGGAAAGTTCAAGTCATGATGCTTACCTCTTTTTGAGTTTTCTGTGCAATCTGCCAAACTTCTTGTTCCAGAAATGGTTTGATGCTTTGGACACTCTCAAATGATCCTTTAGAAGCTTTTAGGATGGTTGGAATCAATTGGAACCTGCAAAAAAACACAAACTGGCCCTTTCTTGCAAAAGGGGTTAAAATGACCAAAATATCAACTCTCTCAAATGGTGTTCCAGATGGGGGGAACCATTTGGGACAGTTCAAGGGTGTTATTTGGAGTGTGTTTGAGGTTTTATCTAGTTTGGAAAGTGACTGAATCAAGACATGGCTTGAAAAATGCACAAAAGGCCTATTTTGAGGTTTTGAGAGGTGACTTTGTGATTTTGGTGTTACAGGTCACTTTTGATGGTTTGGATCACCTACATATGATGTTTATGAGGTGTTAGGATCATGAGTTGTGATGGAAATGCTCCCTAACTCAAAAACTCAGAGTTACCTTGCTAAAGAAGGCATTTTTGCCTAAAGAGAGGGATTTTGAGGAAAGCATCGGTTTGATGGCTTTGGTGTACTCAAACTGAGCACAAATGAGCTCTATTGATAGTAGAGCAAGTTTGTTTTGGGATCAATAGTGAATGGCAACTGCAGCAGAGGTTTGGCCAATGGTTGCACTTTGGAATCCAAGTCTCCTCTAGCCATTGACTAGAGGTTAGGGCATAGGGCTGTGGTTCCCTTGGTCTTGGATAAGTCTTGACTGAATTCAGTTGCAAATGTGTCAGTCCATGCCACCTTGGTGTATGTATTGAATGCTCCAATCCAAAATTGGAGTCTTGTCCCTCTTTTAGTCAATTCTAGGTTTGGCATGCTACTTCTTGTTCCAAGGACTTTGGAGGCTTGGCTCAATGTTTGTCCCCTTTAAATTTGATCCTCGGATGTGTCCAAAGTGATGACAAGGCTTGGAATTATCTGATTTTTACAAATCGAGCAAAAATGCAAAATTCTGCCTAGCCTTGGCAGTTTTCAGCAAGGCATATTGCCATTGTCATATCTCATGGCCCAAGTGGAATTTGGTGATGTTCTTGGCCATTTTGGAAAGCCCTCATATGATACAAGAACTATTTGATCATATTTGGTTTTGATACCTTTTGGATCCAAGTGAAAAATCCCCCTACATTTGGAAAAAAGTGAAGGCAGATTCTGACTTAGTGAAAATTTCACTAAGTGTTGGAAAAAAGGGACATTTTCACTTTTTGTGATTTTGATCATTCCATAACTCAAAATCCATGATGAATTTGGAAGGAGGTCAGTTCTAAGTTTTTGTAGAGGGTAATGAGAGCTACAAATCTAGCTTTGGATGGGAAAAATGGCCTTGTGGTTTAGGAGTTATGACCCTCCAAAGTTGGTACCCTTGCCACTTTGTTCATAACTTAGAAAATTTTCTAAGTTTTTATGGTTACCCCTTTTACAAGTTATCCCACTTTTCTTGATTTTTCTTGATGAATGATGATTCAAATCATACATTAACATCATTCTAGGGTTAAAAACCATTTTTGTGAAAAATCTCAAAAAGTCAAAGTTGACTTTTGTGCACAGTTGACTTTTTTGTCAGATGAATTCCAAATTGTGCGATCCTCTATGAAATCAAGTCCTTGACCTAAATCAAACTTGATGGATTGATTTCATAGGTGTTATAGGGTGTATTGAATCATGTCCTAGGGTTTTGGAGCATGTCTTGGTCAAAACTCAAAGCTACAGTTGACTTTTCTCGCGAAACCCTAACTGTGGTACTGATGAAATTGAGACTTGTTGCTCAAGCTTCCTGGATCAATCCATTGTTACAAATGGATCAATGTGGTATGTTGGAGACCCTCAAATCATGTCTTGAGGTCTTGGCCCATGATTTGTCCCAAAAGTAAACTTAGGGGTGAATTAGGTCAAGAAACCCTAATTCCTGATTTTTGATGTATGCATCCCATGGGGTCAAATTGACTTGATGCTTGGGCCCATGAGGTTCCATGGAGTATTTAGAATATGCTTTGAAACATTGGCTCATGCCCAGAGGAAAATTTCCATCTAGAGGCCCTGGTCGACCAAACCCTAATTTAGTGACACTGGCGATCTTGAGGCTTGATCCACCTGGAAGGGAGCGGCCTTGTGCTTAATCCTTAAAGTGGGAGTCCTCTTGATCCATTGTAGATGCTTGGGAGGTTATACAAGTTGAAGATCATGTCATTTCTTGATTGATCCTTTTTCTAAGCACTCTGAGAGGGCTTGAAACCCTAATTTTGATTGTAGTAAGTGTTCACCCATCTTTGGGGAGACTGATGGTCCATCCATAATGTGATGATGATTTGCACAATGATGGGAAATCTTAGTGGTCAAAATTTGGGGTATGACACATAGCAGCAGCAAGAGCAGCATCATTCCTCCCTGCCATACTGTTCAACAATCAACATATGGTTAGAACACACAATCGACTCCTACTCCAAGGACAGACTCTACTACTACACCTAGCCGGACGGAACGACCTGCTCTGATACTAATTGTAACATCCCACTTTCCCATTTTTATAAAATATAGAGATATCATCAATATAATCAGAGTTTACTACAAAAAGTAAGGTGTCACTTCGTTAAAAATCAACATACTGAATCTCTTTTCATTTAAAGAAATAAAAACAGCGGAAAAACAAGTATTTATCCAATTTACGGCCACATGCCAACGACATCAAAATAAAACCCACATTAAACGTGGTCCACCATAAGTTCAATAAAAATGAAAGATACGTAACAAATGAATGATGAATAATGAATAAAAAAATAATAAAATCCCCAAATCCCGTGTTACGTATCAGAGCGACTCCTAAGACTCAATCACGCAACACGCACTCCATGCACACTTAAGTACCTGGATTATCTGTACTTCCGAAGAAGCACATACACAACAACAACAAAGGGGTGAGAACTACATTCAATAATAAACGGCAAATAACATATGATAAGAGTAGTTACCCACAGTCAATCATACAATCACATAATCACGACATACTTGTCATTTCAATTAAAATCCAATCAACATGTAAGAACAATGCAATGTGAATCAACAAATGACACAATGCATGTGGTACCAATTCACCATGGTTCATTCAATCGAACCCGGATAAATCACATACACCTCTACTTGGCAATGATTTATCTCCACCACACTCCTCATTGGAGTTCGGGTGAATCACATACACTCCTCCTGAGCAATGATTCACCACCACCGACACCATGAATGCATGACAACAAATATGCATATAATGTACATGTATAGTCATAGTTGTACATCTCCACGATCCTCCTGATCACGATCAATACATAATGCCACAATATATACCTCACACGACAATGATTAGCTAATTACTAATTAAATCACCAAAATTACTAAATTAATTACTTTTATTACCAACTTCCCATTTCTCAGGGTCTGACATCTATCCCCAACCTCTCAAACCAAAAGAAACCGATTCGGATGCGAAAACAGGAAGGAATCGCGAAACGGTGAAATTCTGCACACTCGCTGATCATACGCGTATTGCCCTGTGCCATACGCGTATGACCTCCTCTCTCGCCCTGCCATAAGCGTACTGCCCTACCTAATACGCGTATGGGCAGAGGCATGTTTTCCCTCAAATTCCACTTCCAGATCTGGTTACACGTATCCCCTCTCCATACGTGTATTGCCAAGCCTCCATACGCATACTATTACGCGTATGGGCAGAGGGCCATGCCAAAGTGACATTCGCACGCGTAATGCCCTCGCAACACCTTGCCATACGCGTAACAACACGCCTGTTACGCGTATTGGCCTCTTGCACGCCAATCCATACGTGTATCACTCTCCTTGTTACGCGTATGGGCAGAGACTGAGGAAAATACCCAATTTTTCCATACCAGTCCAAATTCTACCACTTTGATCTCTCTCCTACACTTCCAATCAATCCTAAAATTAGTTCTACATCAATTTTATGACCTACAATTTCATCCTACATATTTTACCTATTATTACTAATTGAATTACAGTCTTAGATCTAATTTCGTGCCGTCAACCTGCATCAAAACAGATCTGCAACCAAATGCATTCATACAGCAGCAACAGTACAATTTATACATGAAAATCATACTATCATCAATGATTCAATACATATCAGAAATCAAACATTCATATCATACTCAGAATTTCATCAACCATAAAGCATACGAAAATCCTACGAGGGAAAGGACCCTCACTACCCTTTCATGTTATTATCACCTGTATTGAACCCATTCTCCTCCCTTACCTCGAATTCGTTCAGAAAATCCTACGATAATTTGTTCTGAAGAGTGCCCTAGCAATTGTTCTCCCCTTGTTCTTCCTTCTCTCACCCTTTCTCTTTTCTTTTTCTTGTTTTACGTGAAAACCAACTATTCCCCCACTAAACCCTCCTTAATCCTAATTAATCTGATTTCATTTAATTAATAATAAAATAATAATAATAATAATAATAATAATAAGAATAATAATAATAATATTATTATTAACCATATTACTATTATTATTTTCACTGCTATATCATTATTATTAAATTAAGGTCTTTAATTCCCACTATTTAAATAAGGCACTACCCTCCACTCACCCTTAACAAGGCCAAATAAATAAAAAGAATTCACAACGATTAAATAATTGAAATTGGGTGTTACAATTACTGCTGAGGGATTTAACCTTGTCAGACGTAGTTACTTGCCATTAATCCCTAATTTTTGCCTGGATTGTACTTTGAGATTTCCAATCCCTCGGGATGGTTTTTTTTGTTTATGTCTCTAATTTTTGCCTGGACCGCCCTTTTGGGTTTTCAATCCACTAAGACGTTTTTTTTAGGCAAAGTATTTCTTGACTGGGTCAACATTTGTGGGGTAGGAAAATTCTTCTCCACCCATGGTTGCGAGTCTCAAGGCGCCGCCTGAGAAGGCTTTCTTGACCATGTAGGGGCCATCGTAATTCGGAGTCCATTTTCCCCAGGAATCAGTGAGAAATTATTGTATCTTTCTGAGCACAAGGTCTCCTTTCCTGAAGACACGAAGTCGGACCTTTTTTGTCAAATGCTTTCTTCATTCTTTGTTGATACAACTGACCGTGGCATAGTGCCTTTATTTGCTTTTCTTCAATTAGGTTCAGTTCGTTGTGTCGACTTTGACACCATTCAGCCTCTGTTAGCTTAGCTTCCATCAATACCTGGATTGATGGGATCTCTACTTCTATGGGGAGGACTGTTTCCATGCCATATACTAGAGAGAAAGGGGTTGCCCCTGTTGAAGTGCGAACAGACGTGCAATAATCGTGAAGAGCAAAGGGTAGCATCTCGTGCCAGTCTTTGTAGGTTATAACCATCTTTTGAATGATCTTCTTGATATTCTTGTTAGCCGCTTCTATCGCTCCGTTCATCTTAGGTCGGTAGGGAGATGAGTTATGGTGTTCGATTTTGAACTCAGCGCACAACTCTTTCATCATCTTATTGTTCAAGTTAGATCCATTATCAGTAATGATCTGGCTTGGAACACCATAACGGCAGATGATATTGTTCTTGATAAATCGGACCACCACTTGTCGGGTTACATTGGTGTATGATGCTGCTTCAACCCACTTGGTGAAGTAGTCAATGGATACCAGGATGAACTGATGTCCGTTTGAAGCTCTGGGTTCGATCATACCAATCATGTCGATTCCCCATATGGAAAAAGGCCATGAGGAAGAGAGAACTTTGAGATGTGTTGGCGGTACATGGATTCTGTCTGAGTATATCTGACACTTATGACACTTCCTCATGTACTTGTAGCAATCGGATTCCATGGTCAACCAATGGTACCCTGCTCTTAGAATTTTTCTCGCCATTGTGTGTCTATTGGCATGAGTGTCAAAGGATCCTTCGTGAATCTCTTTCATCAACAGGTTTGCTTCTGGTCTGTCTACACATCGGAGCAAGACCATGTCGAAGTTTCTCTTATAGAGTGTATCACCGCTTAGGAAGAAGCTGCCTGCCAATCTTCTGAGGGTCTTCTTGTCTTTTCTAGATGCCCCAGGTGGGTACTCTTGTTTCTGAAGGAAGCATTTGATATCGTGATACCAAGGTCTATCGTCTATGACTGCTTCAATTGCGAAGATGTAAGCGGGCCGTTCAAGGCGCATTATGTCAATCTTAGGTATGTTATTCCATTGACTTACACTAATCATAGAAGGGAGAGTGGCTAGTGCATCAACCATGTGATTCTCTTCACGAGGGATATGGTAAAGCTCGATTCTGTTGAAGAATGGTAACAACCTTCTCGCGTTGTCTTTGTAAGGAATCAGTCCTGATTGGTATGTGTTCCAATCTCCTATGATCTGATTGATGACCAGGGATGAGTCTCCATACACGTCCAAGTTCTTAATCCTTAAGTCAATCGCTTCTTCTAGACCCATGATACAAGCTTCGTATTCGGCCTAGTTGTTTGTACATTTGAACATTAATCTGGCAGTGAAAGGAATATGGGTACCCTGAGGTGTTATGATGATTGCCCCAATTCCGTTTCCATAATGGTTGACAGCTCCGTCAAAGATTAGTCCCCATTGGGAACCCGGTTCTGGCCTTTCACTGGGTAGCGGTTCATCATAATCTTTCATTTTTAAGTACATGACATCTTCGTCTGGGAAGTCAAATCCGACTGATTCCTGATCATCAATCGGTTGATGAGCCAAATGATCGACTAAAATACTCCCTTTCACGGCTTTCTGAGCGTGGTATTCGATGTCGTATTTTGATAACAACATCTACCACCAGGCGATCCTTCCCGTGAGAGCAGGTTTTTCAAAGACATATTTGATGGGATCCATTTCAGAGATTAACCAAGTAGTCTGACAAATCATGTACTGAAGAAGACATTTGGCTGCCCAAGCCAGAGCACAACAAGTTTTCTCGAGCATAGTGTACCGAGTTTCACAGTCTATGAATTTCTTGCTTAAATAGTAGATGGCAGGCTCTTTTCTTTTTGTTTCATCTTGTTGACCAATCACACAACCCATGGAGTCTTCCAAGACTGTTAAATAGATGATCAGTGGTCTTCCCTCTACTGGAGGTGATAGGATAGGTGGATTCAATAGGTATTCCTTGATACTTTCGAAGGCGGTTTGACAGTCTTCTGTCCATACGCAATCCTGATTCTTTTTGAGAAATTTGAAGATTGGCACGCAGGTCGCGGTCATAAGGAATATAAATTTGGAAATGTAATTCAAATGCCCTAGGAATCCCCTGACTTGTTTTTCAGTCTTTGGAGAAGGCATTTCTTGAATGGCCTTGACCTTGTCAGGATCAACCTCAATTCCTTTCTGGCTGACGTTGAACCCTAAAGGTTTCCCTGAGCGGACACCGAATGTGCATTTGTTGGGATTCAAGCGGATTTTGTATTTCCTCAAATGCTCAAATAGTTTTGACAGGTGGGTCACATGCTCCTCTTCTGTCCTAGATTTGGCAATCATATCATCAACATACACTTCTATTTCTTTATGTATCATGTCGTGAAACAAAGTAGTCATGGCCCTTTGATAGATTGCCCCAGCTTTCGTCAAACCGAACGACATTACCTTGTAATAAAAGGTGCCCCATTGGGTAATGAATGAAGTTTTCTCCATGTCTTCTGGCGCCATTTTTATTTGATTATAGCCCGAGAATCCATCCATGAAGGAGAATACTTTGAATTTTGTTGTACTGTCTACCAGCATGTCTATGTGCGGCAAAGGAAAGTCATCCTTTGGACTGGCTTTGTTCAGATCCCTATAGTCTACACATATTCTAACTTTTCCGTCCTTTTTTGGAACTGGTACTATGTTGGCTAACCATTGAGGATATTCTGATGTGGCGAGGAAACCTGCGTCAATCTGTTTCTGTACTTCCTCTTTGATTTTGATGGCCATGTCTAGATGAGTCCGTCTTAGTCTTTGTTTTATCGGCGGACATTCTGATCTTAATGGTAGATGATGTTCCACGATGCTGGTATCCAACCCTGGCATATCCTAATAGGACCAAGCGAATACATCGGGAAATTCTTTGAGAAGCTTTATCAAACATTCTTTGACAGTTGGACTGAGCAGTGCCCCAATCTTGACTTCTTTTCTCTCTTCTTCTGAACCCAAGTTAACTATTTCCAACGACTCTTTATGAGGTTTAATGAACCTTTCCTCTTGTTTGAGTAATCAGGAGATCTCTTCTGGAATTTCTTCTTCCTCTTCTTCTTCAGCCTCAAATACCGGGAATTCAAAGTTGGGAGAAGGCGTTGGATCGTATGTTTCAATGGGGTTTAAAACAAGCAATTTGGATGACGTGATGATTGTTTTTAGAAGAGATAGAGAGAATGCAAGAGTGTGTACAGTGTAGTTTCTGAAAAAATGCTTGTTGTATTTTTTTATTATTTTTGAGTTGGTTTTTTAAGATTACCATTTTCTGAAAAAGCCAAAAGCGAAAACATCAATACATGCGGAAATTACAGAATGGCGTTAATTTATTTATGATTTGGTCGATTCTTGAAACTACAACCCTATAAAACAAAACTCTGTCACTTTGGGCAAAGCGAAGAGAGACATTTACACAAAGTGAGCCCTATCAAAACATCCGTTTCACCTGGGCAAGGTGAAAGGTTAAAACAAAGACGGAAATTACTTACACTTATGGATGATTTTTGGGACATTGACAGCATCCCATTGGTGGCGAATTCCTCGGTGAATCACAAAGTCTGGTACCTTCCTTCTTGGGTTGTCTTCAGAAATGACGCTGATTTCTGGTGGAGCAGGATCATTGGAGTCTGTCTCCCAGGCAGAATTGTCGTAGACGAATTCTTCTGTTGTATCTTGCACAGTGTTTTTACTCTCAGGCGGATCTCCCTATCTAGTTGGCTGGATTTCTTCGAGCCAGATACGAGAGCTTTCAGGAGCGGTGTACTTGACCAGGAAGTCGTACTTGCCACTCGGTTATCCTAAGGTGTCCCACACTTCTTTGGAACTGGAGGAGTCATCCCTCTCGATGACGTTGACCTCGGGAAAAGCATAGTTAAGGAACTCTTGTCCTGTAACCTTTGCTAATTCATCGTCGTGCTGGATATTTTCTGAATGCCCTGAGTAATGATCCCATGATTTGGTGGGGACACAAGTATTCCTTTCAATGATGCTCAGTAGATATGCATCGTTAGGCTGACTCTTTTGCCTAAGTCTCCTGGGTACGGATGCCAGATAGGCAGGCCATCCATTGGGTCAAAATAGTTGTAGTCAGAATTGTCTTTCATCAGAGTGTCCTCCTCTAATGAGTTTGGTGGAGCACGACATCCTTCCAGATCACAATCTTCGTACATCATCTTAACATCTGATCTTGGTATGTATCTCGGACTCTGTGCGGGATAGCAAAATGGCGTACGTGTTTCTTCCCGAGACATATGACCGTCTTGGTTGAGATAGGACTTCCAATCTTCATCTGTATCAGAGGAATCACCCTCGTTGATGGTATGTACTTCTTGAGATACTGGGTGAAGGAAACCTCCACTGTGGAAGAAGTCCTGAATGAGATGAAAACCTTCATCTTTAGTAGCAGTCTGGGTACAGGTTGAAGAAAAACCAAGACCTTTCTTTGTCTTGTTATCCGTAGGAAGGACAAGTTGTCCCCATCCTTTTGCGCTGTTACTTTTGATCACTTTGAGAGCATTTTTGTACGAGGAAATCGATGTTCCCCTTTCTGATTGGTTGTCATTGCTCACCAAAAGTGCTTGGAATTGGGTTCCAACAACCTCCTCTGGTTCTACACAAGTGGACGACGATAAGTTGCTCACGATCAAGGCTTGCTCTCCACAGACTGTGACTAGTTGGTCATTCTTGACGAACTTCAGCTTCTGGTGAAGTGTCGAAGTGACTGCCCCAGCCTCGTGTATCCAAGGTCTTCCTAACAAACAGTTGTATGCTGCTCGGATGTCTATGACCTGGAAAGTGACTTAGAAAGTGTGAGGACCAATAGTTATGGGAAGGTTAACTTCGCCGATAACTATTTTTCGGGATCCTTCAAATGCTTTGACGATGACCTCACTGCCTCTCATCGGAGATCCTTGAAATGATATTCGCATTAAAGTATATTTTGGCATAACATTTAGAGATGATCCGGTGTCTACCAATACGCTTGCTAAAGCGTTATCCTGGCAGTTGACTGTAATGTTAAGTGCCATGTTGTGATTTTTGCTTTCTTCCGGCAGTTCTTCATCACTGAATCCTAAATTGTTGCAGGAAGTGATGTTGGAGATGATGTTGTCGAATTGTCTTATCGTCACATCTTGTTCCACAAAGGCTTGCTCTAAGACTTTCTGTAAAGCTTCCCCGTGAGCTTCAAAACTAAGCAAGAGAGATAACATATAGATTCTTGAAGGAGTTTGCAATAGTTGGTCAACAATGTTGTACTCGCTTTTCTGGATGAGCTTTAGCATCTCATCGTTGTTCTTTGAAAGGTCGGGATTACTGGATTGACCAACTGGTTGATTGGGAACTTCTGTTTGAGGTTCCTTTTCTTTGTTGGGGTCTCCAACTCCTCGGTAGAAGATCCGACCGCTCTATGTTACTCGACTGATATCTGCAATATTCACAATGGAGGGTAATGGAGTTTCCTTTCCATTCTCAATTGTTGTTGCACCGTATTTGTAAGGGATAGCCTTATCGGATTTGTATGGTACTGGTCCCGGCAGATAGATAACTACAGGAGCCTTTTGATTTTTCTGACCATCGTAGATGGCCTCAATTGGTTCGAGGTTGAGAATCTTTCCACTATCAAGAGGAGCTCTTGATTCATGGAGTAAAGGGATTATGGTGCATACGTCTTTGGCCACTTCTCGTTTAGGGATTAAGACAACTTCTTTGCCTCGATTGGGAAGATAGTATGACATTATGTTGATCGAACCAGAGCTTGAACATGGTTGGACCTCTTTGTGGTCCAATTGATTTTGAAGGGCTGATCGCACGAGGTAGCATCCTTGGTTATCCTCTGAGTAAACTCTACAGCGCTCATAGTTGTGTGGTGGCACCCAACCACGTCCGCTTTGTATGCAGTGCATCCTCACTAGATTCGTTTCCATTGATCGAACATCCTGACTTTGATGCCTAGTAGGGTTTCCGTCAATCATACTGACTTGCTGTGTGTCTTCATCTAGATAGATCAGAAGCCACCAGTGGTTTAACAAGTGTTGAAGTGTTCTTTGAATAAGTGCACATCCTTGGTCATCTCCACGACACACTTTATAGCTCTGATAATCATGTGAAGTTAGAAAACCGAGCTAGACTTGCTTAGCGTGTAATTCCATCAAGTTGGTATTCATCAAGCGAACATCAAAGATTTGAATCATATTAACTTGATAATGACTTATATCACGGTAGTCCTGGATCCATCCGAGATCCATCTGACACTGGAGGGCCTCTTGTACAAAAGAGTATCCCTAATTGTTTACCGAGTAGATCAGACAGGAATCGTAATCGTGTCGTGGCAGATCATGATGTTGGCTTTGCCTTGAGTGCATTGACACCAAGTTGACATTCATCACACGGATGTCGTGGTTTTGAATGATGTTGGAATTTGTATAAGTCATGTTGACCTCACGGATTCGGTGATCTTGGATCCACCCGAGATCCATTTGTTCTTGTAGAGCTGATTACACCATAGAACATCCTTGTTTGTCTTTAGAGCAGACATCACATTGATGAAAAATATGAAATGGTACATGCTCGTATCCGCTCTGTCTGCAATGCATCTTTACCAGGTTAGTTCCCAATAGGAGTACATCGTATATTTGATAGTTGTGGTTAGACTTCTCCTCTATCAAATTTACTGCATCTTTCTCGTGCTAAGGCAACGAGTTCGTCTAAACATTTGGATTTGTATCCTTGAAGGATAGGACCCCGTTCCTGACAAGCTTCTGCACATCGGATTTGAAGTTGAGACAGTTTTCTATGTTATGCCCCGATCCTCCTTGATGGTAAGGGCAAGTCTGATCCGCTTTGAACCAAAAAGGCAGATTTTCCGGTATTGTAAGAGGAGACCTGGTTTGGACGTGCCCCTTGACCAGTAGTAGCGGAAATAGTTCTGCGTACAACATTGGTATAGGGTCAAACCCTGATGGTCGTGTAGTACGAATGTTATTATTGTACTGAGGACGAGCCTGATGAAGAGGCTGTTGTGTCCTTTGCTGATATTGTTGTTGATTTGGTTGGCTCTGAGCAACCTGAGGTTGATACGTTGGAATAGGCGCAGGGTTGATAGCAGGAGTTACAGCTTCTACTGGTTGGTATTGTCGCCTTTGCTTTCCGAGAGAGATATTACCAATATCTTGCTCTTTTTTCTTAGGGAAAGCACTACCGTATCTTTTGGTACTGCTTGATGTTCCTGTATCTTTGACCAGATGTCCTTCTCGGACTGCTTCTTCAAGACGAACTCCCATACTCACCATCTCAGTGAAGTCGCTGGGCGCACTGGCGACCATTCGGTCGTAGTAGAATGAGCTCAAGGTTTTCAAAAAGATCTTTGTCATCTCTTTTTCCTCAAGAGGTGGACAAATATGGGCGGCAATTTCACGCCATCTCTGAGCATATTCCTTAAAGGTTTCCTTGTCCTTCTGCGACATGGCTCTGAGTTGATCTCTTCTGGTGCCATGTCCAGGTTATACTTATATTTGAAAGTGACGATCTTGGTGTGGTTTAAACCCATGTACCATTTGAGTGCGGCACCGATTAAACTATCTTGGAAGTAGTGGATCAGTAGCTGTTAATTCTCTGTCTGAGTTGAAATCTTTCGAGCGTACATCACCAAATGACTTTGAGGGCAAGAGTTTCCCTTGTATTTCTCAAATTCGGGCACCTTAAATTTGAGCGGAATTTTCACATTAGGGACCAAACAAAGGTCGGCGGCGTCCTTTCCGAATAAATCCTTACTGCGAATGGCATGTAGTTCCTTCTGCATTTCCAGGCATTGTTCCTGGAACTCATTCAATCTGTCGTACATACTTTCTTTTCCACCAGAGTGTATCTGTGGAATCTGTCCTTCTGGGACAGTGTGTACCACAGGTGGTGGTATAGTCATTACAGCAGTGACTCTTGGTGCTTCCCTATCCCTAAGTTTGTAACCTTCAGGAGTTTCTGTCATGCCCCTTGCATCTTCGCTTTCCCGAAGTTTGTAACCTTCAGGCCCAGCGGTTCCTGCTGCAGTTTTCGGATCTTCCGTGATCGGCGGAATATATCATTCAAGGATATAGTTGAGTGGCATGCCCCAGGGACGATCTTTAGGCATGTTATACCGAGGATCATACGTCTCTACTATGGGCGTAGATGTGATCTCTGAGATCACAGTCCTTTGTTATCGCCTTTGAGCTGTTGCCAGAGATTGCATGTCACTATGAAGTTTCCTCAGATCTTCTTTCAGAGCGTCGATTTCTTCTCTTAGCTCTCTGTTCTCTTCCTCGAGATCATCCATTTTCTTTTGTCGATTAGCCTAAGTATTGTATGAATGAGACAGTTTGACTCTAGAATCGAGACATAGACGTGAGATTCGAAGGTAAGAAGAATGCGTTATGTGAGAATGATGAATGATATGCAATAATTATATTTTAATTAATTTTAATCAAAAGAAACTTCAACAATTGGATTGCAAATATCATACAGTGGGGAAACCCTGTTTTATTGAATTCAAAGATTATGGAAATGGAAATACAGTAATTTAAAAAGTGCTATAAAAAGAAATGTCTAAGCTTATGGATCTTGAGTCCTCTCTGAGGAGGGCTCAGGTGCTGGTTATGGTATTTTTCTTTTCTTTGACTGGGGCTCTTGAGCCGTTGTCGGGTTGTCAGTCCTTTGCCAAGTGAAAGGAGCGAGCAAATTCCTTTAGTCTTCTTGACTTTCTACAGCATGTTGCTCTAAAATCTCGATCAGAGCATCCTTTTCTTTCAAAAGTTGCTGTATTTTGGTACACTCCACATTGAGAATGTGGTACTTGTTGTTCCAAGATTTATTTTCCCGTTGAACTTTGTTGAGAGTAACCTGGAGTTTTTCCATATCAGACATAAAATAAAGGACGGATTCCTTTAACAGAAGAAGCTCTTGACGGGAGTAAGGCATCCTCAGCATGAGAGCTCTAGCTTGTACCCAGTGGAGATAAGGTTCCATAGAGACGCAGTCTGGTTTTCTTAGAGACTCTCTTCCTTTCCTATGAACATACTTCCAGGCATGCACTATTTCTGTCTTAAGGGCCCTGTCACTTTCTCCTTCCTTGAAGAAAAGACCTTCCAGATGAACATTACGCAGGACATGTCTCATCGGGTATCCAATTGACGACGAACTAAAACTGGATGATAGTTGATTCCTCCTTTAGTTCCTATGAGGGGTATATTAGGGAAGCTTCCACAATGGTAAATGATTCTTATCCCGTCATAGATTCGATTGTACCAATCTATGTCAGAGTTGGTAAGAGACATGATTCTCTGTGACCAACGTAGAGTACTCTTATGATCCCAAAAAGTGCTAGACTTAGGTAAATGGGAAGTGAACCATTTGTATAGCAGGGGTACATAGCATGTGATCATTCCTCCACTGTACAAATTCTTTAAGTGTCCAGAATGATAAGCATCTGCGAGCAAGGTCGGCATCGGGTTTCCAATCAAAAAGATCTTAATGGCGTTGATATCAATGAAGTTATCGATGTTGGGAAAAAGGAACAACCCGTATGTGAGTAGAACAAAGATATCTTCGAAAGCAGTAACGTTTCCTATACTGGCAAAGTACAGGGCTTTCTCTATCAAAAACTTGGCCGGTAAACCTTAGATTCCGTCCTTAGCGGTCATGTGAGTCCTGACTTCTGACTTGTCCAAATAGATTGCTCTTGCAATGGTTTGATCCTTTGGAATTTCTTCCAGTCCAGAAAAGGGAGCTTGGTCAGTGATAGGTAAATCAGTCAGGTGAGAGTAATCCTCCAGTGTTGGTGCTAGTTGATAATCTGGGAACGTGAAACAGTGATAAACCAGATCGTAAAACTGAATCAGCATAGATAGGATTCTTTTAATTACATGGACCCTTAACAGAGATAGCATTCCTCCATACTTATCTCTGAAAGCATCAGGGTTGGTGATCATCCTTGCCAACCCTCTTAAATCCTCTAGTTTTGGAATCTTGAAGGTGTACTTGTGAGTCTTCCTTCTACAGAAATCCATAACGCAATCTTTCTCTCTGATATTCGCAATCATTGTTTTAGTTTAATTTGAAAAAGAGAGAGATTAGAAGAGAAAATTTTTCTTTGTTTAAAGTTTTTTTAATGAAATGAATGCATGAATGCAGCACCTAAAAACATAGAAAAAACATGGGTTCAAAGGTTCAGCGTCACGAGCATGGAGTCATGGCTCTACCCATTCCCAAAGGTTTTACTATGGTGAATTTTGTACCTGTCCTCAAAATCATTGACCCCTCTTGGGATAACAACAGCAAGCTGGTTCACCCGAGTGAGCTGTAGTATCTTCGAGTAATCTTAATTGAGGGTAGTATCGCGTGACAACTATTTCTGATAGCTTTCGCACTACTAAATAGTCACATGTTTTCAGTCTACTAAATCCTCAGTTTCATGGATACCACAATCGAACAATCTGCTTTCACAACCGAAGTCGTTAGACATTGAATCCTCAAAGGGTATCTCCACTAATATGATGGTCTACCGGGATCGCTTATTCGGGAATCACTCCCTGTAAGACCACCCGTCTATTCCATCACCTATCTTAGTTATCGCTCAAACTTTCCACATGCGGCATCACCCGCATTCCCATTAGAAGAAAAATAAACACGGATATCAAGTAGGAAAAGCGATATATATATATATATATATATATATATATATATATATATATATATATATATATATATATATTCATTCCTAAAACTAACATCCTAGACCTCTTAAGAATTCTAGTCTATAATCCTAAACAAACAAAATGACTCCCCAGCAGAGTCGCCATTTTTCTGTGGGAAATAGTGACGATGATGACTATGGTAAAATAAATTCACATGGACCTCCCCAGTGAAGTCGCCATTTTACTGTAGCGTACGATTTTTGTCGGTGACGCGACCACCTTATCGCAGAATTGTGGGTTTCTCCTCACAATGAGGAGGAGGGGGGTGCTACTTTCTGATTTCTTATTTATCTCGTGAAGCTGGAAGGGAAAGGGAAGCTATCTAAAACTAACCTTACACGCGAATGTTTAACCGAACAAATGCTTAGAGAGATTCGGGGGTCCGGGGTCAAGTTATTCAATGGGGAGTTGTCAATTTCCCATCTTATATGTGGTTATCCACAGGTTGTTAGTTTTATGTTTTGCTTTGTACTTGATGGTGTTTATCCGTTAATGGGTTAGGAAAGTTTCTTGGGAAAGTATGAGAGAGAGAGAGAGCGAGTTTTTATTGATGTTCGGGTTTTCCGATGTTTTTGGTAAGGTACTGGACCAAAGTTTTGATTGATATGAAGGTATTGGGCCTAGAGTGTTTGTTTGGTATGCTCGCTAAGATTTCACAATCTTATGCCTACGTATTCCCGTTTAAATGAAACAGGGAAATCAGAGTAATCGTAGTTCCTCCTATTCTAAGGGAGGAAAAAGTTATTTTGGTGTCTTGTTCAAAGCCCAAGATTGAAGCTAAAAGGTTTATTTGTGTCTTGTTCAAAGCCCAAGATTGAAGCTAAAAGGTTTGATTGAGAGAGAATTTGTCATCTCTAAAGGGAGACATCTGGTCTGTTTATCACAACTATTGGATGACTATTTATAAAGGAGGATTACTTTAACTGGGATATATGAATCCAGTAATGCCATAATTTCCTTTATAGGGGATTTGTCCTGAAGGGGGAAACTTTAACTCAGTGTTGAGCAATGCCATTTTTCCTTAGGAGTCTTTCATGCTAAGAGAGGGACAATGGTGTGGATGTAAATAATCCAGAGGCTTGCCGCTTACATCAATTAGATGAAATAGAGGATTTACCAGGATAAAAGATGGACAACAACTTGGATATTTGAATCAACAAGTGTGCTACTTATAGCACTTATCTGGGATTAAGGTTTGTTTTGGATGTCTGTTTTGATAAGTGATAAACAGAGAAATGACTTCCTATAGAGGGATTTTGATTTTTGTGTGCCTTGATCAAAGCCCAAGGTTGAAGCTAAGAGGTTGATTGACTCCACTAGGGAAGTCCTTATACAAAGCCTACGAGGAGGCTAAAAGTTTGACCAACTCAACAAGAGAGTGTTTATATGTTTTGTACAAAGCCCAACATTGAGGCAAAAAAGAGACTGACTCATTGGTGGATTTCATTATACAAAGCCTAAGAGGAGGCTAAAAGTTTGACTCCGCCGGGGAGGGTTTGTATGTATCTTGTACAAAGTCCAAGATTGAGGCTGAAATGAGACTTGTAGTACCCTAAATTTCGACCAGTGTTTTTTTATTATTTTTTCTTTTTGCTATTAGGGGTGTCATTTAAATATCAATGGGCTTTGGGGTTTTTAGGCCTATGTTGGGGTTTGGGTCTATCTAAGGGACTTTTTATATTTAGTTAGGATTTAAAAAATTTTAAGTTTAATTTTATTAGATAAGATCTAGAATTTTGTTCAATTATTTTAAAATATTAGGAAGTAAAGTTTTCTTTTAAATTTATTAGGGATTTCATTTTAGACTTTATTATTTTAGATTTTTATTATTGTAGAATTAATTAGGATTTTTTTTATTTGGGCTTTTTAGATGATAATAAGATATTATTTTTAGAGTTAATTATTATTATTATTATTATTATTAGATATTTGCTAATGCTATTCTATTTCAAATAAATGGAATGACATAGGTGGTAGAAAAAGGTATAAGGCGTTACAAGGGAGGAAGATCATGAGTTTGAATCCCACCTTTCTTACTTTTTCTGTTTTTTCTCTGTTATTTGTTTTTAACTATTCTACTTATTTTCAAATCTTAAAAAATCACAAAATATTGTTTTTTTTTTATTATTATTAATTTTCGTATTTTTAAATAGGCATTTTTTAAAAATATTAATTTTTTCACTTTTTTCCATCTTATTCATAAAAATATCCAAAAATTCATAAAATATAAAATATTAGAAAAGATTTTGTTCTTTTTACTTTTTGGATAATATTTTTATGTTTTAGAATTAATATGATTGATAAAAAAAATCACAAAATAAAAATCTATTTTTGGGCTTTTGATTATGTTGATAGACCAACTTGATTTTTTTTTAACCATAATTGTCATCTATAAATAGGACATATTTACACACTTTTTGAGGGGGGGCAATTTACAAATCATACTATAAAAAGTTGTTGTTCTTCACATATCGAAGAACAACAACAATAAAACCCTAAACCCTCAACAACACTAAAACCCCCACAATTTACAAACCTATTATCTCTAAAGTTGTTGTTCTTCATATCTAAGACAACACCAATAAAACCCTAAACCTTAAACATCCCTCTAAGGCAAAAAGAAAGACCTTCAACAGGAAAAAGGCACAAAGGGAAAGAAGGTAAAGAGGCATAAAGGGAAAGAAGGGAAAGAGGCACAAAAGGAAAAAAGAGAAAAAGGCACAAAGCGAAAGAAGGGAAATATGGCACAAAGGGAAAAGGAAGTGGGAAGCAGCTTAAATTGGTCACGGCACGCCAGGTTGGTATCATCAAGTTAGTATCAATTGTATATATTCACTTTTGATTTTTTTTTATTTTTTTGATTTGCAATTTGAGGATTGGATTAATTACTGTATGTATATGTATATGATTAATTTGGGGTTTGTATATATTTAGTTTTGCTTGGGGTATATGATTAATTTTAGTTAAGTATTATTATGGTTTATATTACTATTAACATAATAAAAAAGGGGGAAAACGTGTCTTTTCCCGAATTTGTATATCCATATGAATTCAACATCACTGTGTAATGATCTCAACGACCATTCACAACATAACCATAATATTATATTGCGTTCACAATAAAATTAAAAGGGGGTATTTTTGTAAATAAAGAAAAATAAAATTAAGGAATAAAAAAGGGATCAATTACGGAAGAATAATTAAGTTGGGAGATCGGGTTTAATCTAGTATTTTCTTAAATTTGGGGCTTTATTTATGTTGGATTATTTATAATTTTGGGGGTTTAGTTAACATATTTTTATAATTAAAATAAATACGGGTTTATTTATTTTATAAATGGGAATTTAATCATTCGGTTTATTTAAAATATATTTTTGGGGTTTAATTTATAATTTGGAGTTTTATCATAATGTACTTGTAATTTTGAGTCTATCTTAAGGGTTTTATTATAGATTTAATTATTTTTTACAAATAATAAAATGTGGGTTTAAGTTATAATTTTGGAATTGCTATAATTTGGTGGGTGTACTTTTTTTTCCTAAAAAGTGGAATTTATTTAATAAATTTGGGTTTAATTTATAATTTGGGATTTATTACAACTAATTTTTTGGATTTAATTCATAATTTGAGATTTATTATATTTATAAAATTGGGGTTTAATTTATAATCATGGGTTATTATAATAAATTTGGGTTTACTTGTAATTTCTGGGATTTAAAAAATATGGGTTTATTGGAAATAAAGGTTTGTAACTTTGATATGAGATTTTTGACATGATTTTTTAAGTGGGGATTTATTTAGTTTATGAAAAATCGTTATTTATTTAATTTACTTTTTTTAAAAAAATAATAGTGGGATTAAAATGGTTCTTTATGAGATTTATTTTTCATACTCTACTATGTATACTTAAGGGAATTTTTTTATTATTTTGGAATAAGGGATAAAAATTAAGGGATAAAATTATAAGGGATATTTAAGGGGTTAAAACATGGGATAGAGCTCTAATTTTCGAGAGCATAAATAAAGGAATAGGATTAGGGGATATTTATTTGGGATATTTCTAAGGGGTATAAGGGATATAATTGGGATTAAATTTTGGGATAAAACTCTTAGGTTCCAAGAGTATAAACCTAGGCCAAGGGATATGATTTTCGGGATAAAACTCTTCTTCCGAGAGTATAAATAATGGATAGGATTTAAGGGATAATGCTTTTGGTCCGAGATCCTAAATAAGGGATGGGATAAGGGATAAAACTATAGGTTCCAAGAGTTAAAATATAGGCCAAAGGGATTTAGGGATAGAACTCTCCATCCGAGAGTATAAACAATGAATAAGGGATAGAACTCTCCGTCCGAAAGTATAAATAATGGATAAGGGATAGAACTCTCCGTCCGAGAGTATAAATAATGGATAAGGGATAGAACTCTCCATCCGAGAGTATAAATAATGGATAAGGGATAGAACTCTCCGTCCGAGAGTATAAATAATGGATAAGGGATATAACTCTCCATCCGAGAGTATATATAATGGATAAGGGATAAAACTCCTTCTATAGGAGTATAAATAATAGATCAAGGGATAGAACTCTTTATCCAAGAGTATAAATAGTGGATTGGGTTTAGGATTAGGAATTGGTTTAGGATTAGGAATGGGAATAGGATTAGGGGGTAGGAATAGGGGAGGTGAACTACGGTTACTCTGATCCTTCAAATTGAAGGTACGTAGGCATAGGGTTGTAAACCCTAGCGAGTATAATTAATAAAAAAACTTAGGATTCTTTTGTACATAAGTGAATTTAGATAAGCAAACAAGTATACCCTAAAATCTAAGGAGGATCCCATTGAGTACAATGGAAGTGAGGGGTGCCTAACACCTTCCCCTCACTTAACCGACTCCCGAACCTTAGGAATCTCTACCCTTAGGATTAGGATTTTAGGTTTATCATTATTTTCCTTAAAAAATATGATGGCGACTCGATATTTTTGCCGGCCGCGACAGCTGGCGACTCTGCTGGGGATTCCTCCCTAAAGAGAGTCTCTCCTAACCTTAGGTTTTAGGGTCCTTGTTTGTTTTGGGTGTTTATTGTTTTTAATTTTTGTTTTTTAATTATAATTTATTTTTATGTTTTTATTTGTTTTTATTTATTATATTTGTCTATAATATTTTTTATTATTTTTGTCATCATGCATGGGATTGGGACAATTGATGTGTGAAGCTAAAGCCCAAGCTTGGAGTATAACCCTAGATTAGGACGTGGAACGGAAATGGTTTTGGGGGGGATGCGACATCCCCAACAATTCATTGATGCCACACTCAAAATAGATCTTTCCAAAGGTGTCCTCATGAAAGGGCTAGCCCCTAACGTAGAGGATGATTTGGATGTGGTCCGAGACTCTGAGTACTTTTAGCCTACCCCTTACCAACTCATGGAGACCTTACGTATTCAACCCTCAAGGAATGTTACTAGGGTCCTACCCAGATGAGACTTATCCCGAAGGATTACCATAGGAAGGCTTGCTCCTTCTCATGGTAAAACAAGGGTATAATCCGTACATTGTAGGGTCGTTATGCTGTCCAAACTTTATATCCTACATGTGAGGGGATTGGGTAGATAAGCTTTAGATCTAAACCTATTATAGGGAGCCTACCTAGTTAGGGTCATGCTTGCATTTCACCTTACCCTAACCAAAAAAACATTTAATCAAAAAGACAAAAAATGTCCATGTCATCATGCATTTAAAATTTTTTTTCGCATAAATGCATTTTTGTGGGGAATTTCAAGATGTGTTGTAGGAACATTGGGAAAATGGATTCAAACGAAAGAGCTACCCTACGCATCAGAATGCTAGGTGGTTGATTTACGAATTCTCAAAGACCTTCAAGACTTAATGCCAAATATGCTCCAAGGTTGTTTATACACAAGGGTGGAAGGATGCTCGACCTATTAGAGATCCTTATGAAGGTAGAGGCCGTAATTGCTTTTGCACAATCTTATGATCCTCCTCTATGTGACTTCCTCTTCAAGGATTTTCAACTAGCTCCTACGCTGGAATAATTTGGACTATACTTGGATTTACAAGGAGAAGGGAAAAAACCTCACAAGGGGCATGGGGGCAAAAAAAAATATATCAAAAAAAAAGAAAAAAGAAAAATGGTCAAGCTTAAAAAAAACTCAGTTGTACCCCTCGAAGGTCCATCATCTCACTACAAGGAGGATAAGGAAGTGCAAGGGCTCAAGAAAGGATACTTGGAGGAGTTTAAAGCTCATTTGAAGAAGGCATTGGGGGCATCTTTTTAGTTTACGCCTTCTTAAGTTCAGGAGTTTTTCGATTATTATGGGTTATTCCCAAGGAATTATTTTGGAAGTCATTTTAGATTTGGAATTGGATAATGGATTCAAATTCTATAAAATAATTTTTATTCTATGTGTGTGGGTTTCATCCTTTGAATATATTCATCTCTAACTACAATGGATTTTGGAACTCCCCCCAAATAAATTGTTAAAATTATTTTTGCATACCCCATGCATTTTCATGCATTTGCATACATACACATACATTTCCATATCCTTTCCGCTTTCGCCCTTAAGCTAAGAGGTTTCCCGATACTCATGTACGAACTTAAAGGATACCTCTAGAAGCTATGGAGGAAATCAAGAGGGACAAGTACCATTGAGGAAAGAAGATAACCCTTCACCATGTCTGCCAGAGGAGTGCTTAGAGCCTCAAATACAATAACCTTGGATGATGCCCATACAACAAAGGAAGTTTGGAAGGGAACTAGGTCTTACACCAATATCTCAAGACTGGTGGATCAACAAGGAAGCTTACCCCTAGGATCATTAGGCCTTTATTATTTCCAGTTGTATTTTCCTTTTTGCTAAGTGTTGTTTGTTATTAAAAGATGTACTTTTTGGGAAATAATTTTAATAAGATGAGCATGCACGTTTTTGGAATTCATCCATTCGTTTTCACTCTTTCTTATGCCATCACTCGCAAAATAAAAAAAGCAAACCTTTTCCATTTCACTTTTCACCTATTGACAAACTTAGGAGGAGAAGGATGTAAATAAACAAACGAATACTGCTGATGTATGCTTTAATGGTATGACCTGGCTGAAGATGTAAGGCATTGTTTCACTCCCTAAACACTGGAGGAATAAGGAGTTAAATCGTAGTCAATCCCCTCGAGCCAGAAGTTGGTGTTCTTTCTATTTAAAAAAAAAAACTTAATCTTAACCAGGGGCAGGGTAGGTTTCAATTAATTCAACATTGCGTCCTAATGCAAGGGAATCAGTACACCTAATCACAAGGATAAAGGTTTAAAGCATGTCTTCTTCCTCACACCATTCAACATTGAGGAAGCAAAAGGGATAATAACTCATAATATCTAATATGACAGTCACACCCTTTCTAAGTCAAAAGCAAATCACTCAAGAATTGTTCAGAAAAAAAAAAAGAAAAAGGAAAAAACCAGCTAAGTCAAGAAAAAGCTAAAAAAAACAGTTGACTTTGACTTAGGCAAAAATTAGGGTATCCTGATGGACCACAAACTCAAAAGAATTGGTCCATGCAAAAATAAGGGATTAAAAGCAAAGAAAAAGGAAAATAGGGAACAATCTTATAAACAGGAGTGAGTGACTGCACCTCAAAAAAAAATCTCATCGAGTTCTTAAACCAGTATACCTTTTAATCACCGTGACTGAAAAGGTTCTTTTGCAGGATGAACGCGTCTGTTGGGTTAATTGGATTTAGGAATGGAGAACATCAAGGAGAATGGGGTGGGTTAAATTTCAAATTTTGAGCCTTGTATCCTTTGTTTCTTAAACCGTGAACCAGGCCACGTTGCAACATGTAAAAGTCCTAATTGAAGCTAGGGGCACTATAAAAGCATACTCGGCAAAGTCGTTGTTAAACTGACTCCGAATCCGAATGTTTGTTGGAACATCGCTAACCATATTATCACATCTTCATTTGTGCCAACCTTATGAACAAATATCATCTGTATACACCGTAAAATTTTTTTCTCGATTTCAAAACTTGCATGAGCATTGAGTTTGAATTACTTTTCAAAGGGAATAATTTTACTTGCAAATCAATACTTAGCACCAAGGAAATATCAATAATGGTCTAATCAGGGGCATATCATTTCAAGGAATTTCGGACTAGGGGCAAGTCACCTAAGGATCCTCCCAATCAAGGGGAAAATCCTAATGATCATAGGAGCATATTATCTGGAAATCCTACTAACTAGGGGCAAAGCATCCCAAGATTTGACACATTGATGCTGAATCACCTCCATGACTCTAATGATAAGGGGAGGACCTTTCAAGAGGTTCACGCTGGGGCATACCAACTCAAGGGTGCATTGAGGCCAATCACTCTAGAAGTCATCTAATCATAGGCAAAGACATGATAATGGGGCAGTTCATATTAAGGTCATATCATAGCATGGTAGGATCCAAGTTCCTTTTCCGGCCACTCCTCCATACCCAATTAATTAAGGAGCATACCTTTTGAAGATTCAAAATCTGGGGCATATTTTCAGGGTTGAAATACTGGGGCAGTTCATCTCAAGGGCGTATCAAGGCATTGTGGGATCTAAGGTCCTTTTCAGGCATAATCCTTTGAAACTCAATCAATCAAGGGCAAACCCTCTCCATACTTCCAAGAGGCACATGCAAGCTATGTCCTACATTAACAATTGTCAAGTTCAAAACGAGTATCGGGATATCAGGCTATCTCAATGCACCCTACCATATCAGTTAACAAATATCATGGAGCCATCCAACACTGGGGCACTTATGGAAACATTCAAATTATTGTCATGCATTAATCGTGTCGCTACGCTCTAGCATCTAATCATGCATATATAACATAACATCACATACATACATGAACATACATACATGCACTCATGCATACATACATAGGGTTCATAATTAATCATAGGGGTTTAATCCCCAACCTTATCATTGAAGCATTGCTTCGATAAGGGATTTTGCTGGATTATCATCCCGCTGTGAGTAGGTCTTCATCTCCCACGTCCCCAACTTGGCAACATGGCCTTCATAAGGGATAGGTTTCATCAAATATCTAAGGGTTTATTCAAGGATACATCTAGGGGTTTTGTCAAGGAGTTTTATCAGGGGTTCAACCAGATTTGTATTTAAGGGGTTGCATCCAAGGGATTTTTATCAAAGGGGTTCTATCAAAGGGTTTACATCAGAAAAACTTACACATGGATTTACCAAAAGGGGTTCTACCAGATTTTTTTAGGGGTTCTACCAGAAGGTTATTAAAAGGTTTCACCAATGTCTTACCATGGGGTTCCATCAGGGTTTTATCAAATGGTTTTATTAAAAGGTTTCATTGGGGTCTTATCAAGGGGTTTTCTATCAAGGGATTTCGTCAAAAGGGTTTTTTCCAAAATCTCATCAAGGGGTTCTACAAAAATTTCTATTAAGGGATTTTCATCCAAGGGATTTCGTCGAGGAGTTGTATCAGGGGTTCTAATGGATTTTGTTCAAGGGGTTCCATCTAGGGATTTTCATCCAAAAAGGGTTTTTGTTTAGAATTAAAAAAAAAGGGGGAGGGTTTATTGGGTTTGTCATCAAAGGATTCCACCTAGGGGTGTCATTGTTGTGTCAATAGGTTTTATCACAAGGCGTTTCTCGAAAAGGTATTTATCAAGGGGTTCAATCGGATATTTCGTCAAGGGTTTATTACTAGGGATCTTAGGATAATCAGCGTAGTACCTACCGGACTCTCCGGTCAAAATTAGGGTCCTTCTTATATTTAATTATCTCCTCAACAAAAGAGGAAGACTCATCAACATCCTCTTTCTGATTCGAAGACGATTAAATAGGGGCAGCTGTAGTACCCTAAATTTCGACCAGTGTTTTTTTATTATTTTTTTTTCTATTAGGGGGTGTCATTTAAATGTCAATGGGCTTTGGGGTTTTTAGGCCTATGTTGGGGTTTGGGTCTATCTAAGGGACTTTTTATATTTAGTTAGGATTTAAAAAGTTTTAAGTTTAATTTTATTAGATAAGATCTAGAATTTTGTTCAATTATTTTAAAATATTAGGAAGTAAAGTTTTCTTTTAAATTTATTAGGGATTTCATTTTAGAATTTATTATTTTAGATTTTTCTTATTGTAGAATTAATTAGGATTTTTTTTATTTGGGCTTTTTAGATGATAATAAGATATTATTTTTACAGTTTATTATTATTATTATTATTATTATTATTATTATTATTATATATTTGCTAATGCTATTCTATTTCAAATAAATGGAATGACATAGGTGGTAGAAAAAGGTATAAGGAGTTACAAGGGAGGAAGATTATGAGTTTGAATCCCACCTTTCTTACTTTTTGTGTTTTTTCTCTGTTATTTGTTTTTAACTATTCTACTTATTTTCAAATCTTAAAAAATCACAAAAAAAAAATTTTTTTTTTTTTATTATTAATTTTCGTATTTTTAAATAGGCATTTTTTAAAAATATTAATTTTTCACTTTTTTCCATCTTATTCATAAAAATATCCAAAAATTCATAAAATATAAAATATTAGAAAAGATTTTGTTCTTTTTACTTTTTGGATAATATTTTTATGTTTTAGAATCAATATGATTGATAAAAAAATCAAAAAATAAAAATCTATTTTTGGGCTTTTGATTATGTTGATAGATCAACTTGATTTTTTTTTAACCATAATTGTCATCTATAAATAGGACATATTTACACACTTTTTGAGGGGGGCAATTTACAAACCATACGATAAAAAGTTGTTGTTCTTCACATATCCAAGAACAACAACAATAAAACCCTAAACCCTCAACAAGAATAAAACCCTAAACCCTTAACAACAATAAAACCCTAAACCCTCAACAACACTAAAACCCCCACAATTTACAAACCTATTATCTCTAAAGTTGTTGTTCTTCATATCTAAGACAACACCAATAAAACCCTAAACCTTCAACATCCCTCCAAGGCAAAAAGAAAGACCTTCAACAGGAAAAAGGCACAAAGGGAAAGAAGGTAAAGATGCACAAAGGGAAAGAAGGGAAAGAGGCACAAAGGGAAAGAAGAGAAAAAGGCACAAAGCGAAAGAAGGGAAATATGGCACAAAGGGAAAAGGAAGTGGGAAGCAGCTTAAATTGGTCACGGCACGCCAGGTTGGTATCATCAAGTTAGTATCAATTGTATATATTCACTTTTGATTTTTTTATTGTTTTTTTTATTTGCAATTTGAGGATTGGATTAATTACTGTATGTATATGTATATGATTAATTTGGGGTTTGTATATATTTAGTTTTGCTTGGGGTAAATGATTAATTTTAGTTAAGTATTATTATGGTTAATATTACTATTAACATAATAAAAAAGGGGGAAAACGTGTCTTTTCCCGAATTTGTATATCCATATGAATTCAACATCAATGTGTAATGATCTCAACGACCATTCACAACATAACCATAATATTATATTGTGTTCACAAAAAAATTAAAAGGGGGTATTTTTGTAAATAAAGAAAAATAAAATTAAGGAATAAAATAGGGATCAATTACGGAAGAATAATTAAGTTGGGAGATCGGGTTTAACCTAGTATTTTCTTAAATTTAGGGCTTTATTTATGTTCGATTATTTATAATTTTGGGGGTTTACTTAACATATTTTTATAATTAAAATAAATACGAGTTTATTTATTTTATAAATGGGAATTTAATCATTCGGTTTATTTATAATATATTTTTGGGGTTTAATTTATAATTTGGGGTTTTATCATAATGTACTTATAATTTTGAGTCTATCTTAAGGGTTTTATTATAGATTTAATTATTTTTTACAAATAATAAAATGTGGGTTTAAGTTATAATTATGGAATTGCTATAATTTGGTGGGTGTATTTTTTTTCCTAAAAAGTGGAATTTATTTAATAAATTTGGGTTTAATTTATAATTTGGGATTTATTACAACTAATTTTTTGGATTTAATTCATAATTTGAGATTTATTATATTTATAAAATTGGGGTTTAATTTATAATCATGGGTTATTATAATAAATTTGGGTTTACTTGTAATTTCTGGGATTTAAAAAAATATGGGTTTATTGGAAATAACGGTTTGTAACTTTGATATGAGATGTTTGACATGATTTTTTAAGTGGGGATTTATTTAGTTTAAGAAAAATTGTTATTTATTTAATTTACTTTTTTTTAAATAATAGTGGGATTAAAATGGTTCTTTATGAGATTTATTTTTCATACTCTACTATGTATACTTAAGGGAATTTTTTTTTATTTTGGAATAAGGGATAAAAATTAAGGGATAAAATTCAAAGGGATATTTAAGGGATTAAAACATGGGATAGAACTCTAATTTCCGAGAGCATAAATAAAGGAATAGGATTAGGGGATATTTATTTGGGATATTTCTAAGGGGTATAAGGGATATAATTGGGATTAAATTTTGGGATAAAACTCTTAGGTTCCAAGAGTATAAACCTAGGCCAAGGGATAGGATTTTTGGGATAAAACTCTTCTTCCGAGAGTATAAATAATGGATATGATTTAAGGGATACTGCTCTTAGTCCGAGAGCCTAAATAAGGGATGGGATAAGGGATAAAACTCTTAGGTTCCAAGAGTTAAAATATAGGCCAAAGGGATTTAGGGATAGAACTCTCCATCTGAGAGTATAAACAATGGATAAGGGATAGAACTCTCCATCCGAGAGTATAAATAATGGATAAGGGATAGAACTCTCCATCCGAGAGTATAAATAATGGATAAGGGATAGAATTCTCCGTCCGAGAGTATAAATAATGGATAAGGGATAGAACTCTCCGTCCGAGAGTATAAATAATGGATAAGGGATAGAACTTTCCATCCAAGAGTATAAATAATGGATAAGGGATAAAACTCCTTATCTAGGAGTATAAATAATAGATCAAGGGATAGAACTCTTTATCCAAGAGTATAAATAGTGGATTGGGTTTAGGATTAGGAATGGGTTTAGGATTAGGAATGGGAATAGGATTAGGGGGTAGGAATAGGGGAGGTGAACTACGGTTACTCTGATCCTTCAAATTGAAGGTACGTAGGCATAGGGTTGTAAACCCTAGCGAGTATAATTAATAAAAAAACTTAGGACTCTTTTGTACATAAGTGAATTTAGACAAGCAAACAAGTATACGCTAAAATCTAAGGAGGATCCCATTGAGTACAATGGAAGTGAAGGGTGCCTAACACCTTCCTCTCACTTAACCGACTCCTGAACCTTAGGAATCCCTACCCTTAGGATTAGGATTTTAGGTTTATCATTATTTTCCTTAAAAAATATGATGGCGACTCGATATTTTTGTCGGCCGCGACAAGACTGACTCTGTGGGAAAGAAATCTTTATCTGTCTTGTACAAAGCCCAAGATTGAGGCTAAAATGAGACTCTACTGACTCGGCTGAGGATATTTTATGTGTCGTGTACAAAGCCCAAGATTAAGGCCGAAATGAGTTTGACTCTGCTTAGAAAATTTATATGGTGTCTTGCACAAAGCCCAAAATTGAGGCTGAACTGAGACTTACTCAACAAGAGAGTGTTTTATTTGGTGTCTTGTACAAAGCCCAAGATTGAGGCTAAAGTGAGGATCGACTCCACTTAGGGATATTAATTCTCAAAGCCTAAAAGAAGGCTGGGAGGAATTGACTTTGCTGGGGAAGATATTTATCCAGAGCTTAAGAGAAGGTTATGAAAATTTTGTTGGAGAAAGTTTATATATGTCTTGTACAAATCCCAAGATTGAGGATAAAAAGAGTGACTCAACAAGAGAGTGTTTTTATCTGTCTTGTACAAAGCCCAGGATTGTGGCTAAAAAGGGTTAACTCAACAAGAGAGTGCTGAAAGGTGGTTGACTCAATAAGAGAGTCTGAAAGGGTGATTGACTCAATAAGAGAGTCTGAAAAGGTTAGCTCTACTGGGGAGAAAATCTTTGTACAAAGCCCAAGAGGAGGCTAACTGTGCTGTGGAAAGGAAGGATCATTATACAAAGCCTAAGAGGAGGCTAACTTCTGCTGGGGATTATTGAGATCCCGAGGCAGGTTTAAATGAAGAATCAACTCTTGCTGAGGGTTACAGAAGAGTTGAAATATCAGAGACCTTGAGGTTCTGATTTGGGATAGTGTCATACTGATGATAAACCGACCCTGGCTGGAGAATTTTAGGAGAGAGACTGGGTTTTAGAACACATGGGTTTTAACTCTGCTGGAGATTGATCCAAAATGACCAGGGTTTCTCCTATGTTTGTAAGGTGCTTGAGAATGTCTTTGAGGCTCAAGAGGGGATTAGACTGTCCAAGTCTACTGGTATGGAAGAGTTTATCTTTGTATGATGCCCAAGAGGAGGCAAGTGTTTTAAGGGATGAGAATCAACCCTAAATTGGTCTAAAATTTGACACTGGAAAGACCGCTCTAGCAAAGGATGACTAAGTTCTGTCTTATACCTTTAAGAGGTCTTCAGGGTCCTTGTGTTAAGCCCAAGAGAAGGCATGAGAACTTCTAAGAAGCCGGAGGGTCCTTGTACAAAGACCAAGAGGAGGCGGGGATGCTTTTAGGAAGCCTGTGGTTCCAAACCTAAGAAGAGTTCAAGAAAAGTTTCACTGGGAATAATCTTTTCTTTAATGAACAATTCTAGGGTTTGAAGAAATTCAAGAGTGGTTTCACCGGGAATTAATCCTCTCTAGGGAAGTGAATTTCTTTGACAATTTCTAATAGTGACTTTCTCTTTATTCCATAATTTTTAAGCCCAAGAGAAGGAAAGATTGTATCTGGAAATCCTATGGGGATCTAGTTTTGACTGTATTAAAGAGTGACCAACTGGCTTTACCTAGTTCTAGACCTAGTTGCCGGGGAAAACTCTAAGCAGGTATACTAGTATATATACAGTTGATATATGACAAGTATTTAAAAGGATATGAAAGGAGGACTTACAGGGGAACAGCTTCCCACAATACAGTTATATATATATGAAAGGAAGTAAAGGAAAACTGATAAAAACTTATAGGTGAGCAAGCTTCCATGCTGTTCAAACAAATATATACATGTATATGTGCAAGTAAGTAAAAGAAAGCGGACAAAACTTACAGGCGAGCAAGCTTCCATATCTGTATTGTTAATTGTTCAAGAAATTAAATAAAGTTTTGATAACAACTGTATATTTTAACCTAAATCAAAAAGAAGTTGTTTTTGAAAAGACTGTTGGGGCTAATACTCAAGGATATGCCCAGATAAAAAAAACAGTAATTTTACCGTTCTTTCATAAACTGTACTGGGACTTATACAATGACTGAGGCCCAAAGAGGTTTTCTATACAAAGGGATGGGTCTTACAACTCAAGGAAAGGCCCAAGAGTTTGAAAAAGAAAAGAAATGGGACTTACAACACAATGGTAGGCCCAGTTGATTTTGTCTTGAAATGGCAATCGCGCCGAGATTTCCTAACACACAGTGGGACTTATACAATGACTAAGGCCCAAAATTATTTATGTACAAGGGGGTTGGGTCTTATAATCTATTATAGGCCCAAAGATTTATTTTTTTATACAAGTGATGGGGTTTACAACTCAAGGAGAGGCCCAGGGAAAAACATTGATCGCATCGTTGTTTTGAAAATCGTATCTGGACTTATACAATGAATGAGGCCCAAAAAGGTTTTATTTACAAAGGGATGTGACTTACACTATATCATGAGGCCCAAAAATTTATTGAAATGTTTGATAAGGATCAAAAATCAAAGAAACCCTAATTTCATTTTCTTTTAAAAGTAATTCTTTAAAGAAAATTAATAAAATTGACAAAAAATACCAAATAAGTTCAAATAAACTACTTGTGATTTTTGGTTAAGGTTTGAAAAATGAGGTTCTAATCACAAGATGATTTAGAACTCATTTGGTTTTGATTTTTAAGATAAAACTTCACTTTTAAAATGTTTAAAAACAATAAAAATGAATTTATTTACAAAAATACCAACTATATTAAATAAATAATATGAGACTGATTTTTTTGTAGAATAAAATACTTTAATATTTTTGTGATTTTTCAAAAAAAGAACCAATAAAAAATGATTAAAATTGAATGAGAAATTAATTTTTCAAATCATTAACAAAAATAATATGAAAAATATTAAAAATGGGACAAGTGATAAAAAAAAAGGTATGGGGCGAGGGGGATTCGAACCCCAGACCTCTCGCTCGCTCAATACACACAAACCAGTTGATCAACCACTAGGGCGCAATGCCAATTCATTTAATATGTGGCAAGGGAAAAATATATAGCAAACAAGTTGAATTTCTGAAGCATGGCGCCATGGCCATCTTCATGCTCAAGCTCAGATACGTGAAGCCTCCTATCTCACTCATCTCTCAACCATTTCACATGATCCAAATAAGAAAATCGTGCGTTTTCAGATGAGGAACACAATGGCAATACTCAATTTTATTGAAATTAAGTGAATCAAAACATAATATTATAAAACCATAAGAACCCTAAAATTGGCATGAATTCAATGAAATCCTATACACGAAGTGTAAACAACAATTGATTGAGGGTAAATGATCCACAAACATCCAGAAACATAATGGTAATCACAAAACATGTTTATGATGCATGATTCATTGAGTTTGAGAGTTTAAGGTTTACCTCTGCAAGTGAGAATCGAATTCTGGTTTGGAGGTATTACAGATGAGTTCCAATGATTTGGATAGCTTCCTTGTACCTCAATGGATGTGTTTGAGTGCTTAGGTTGATTGGAAAACCTCTGGATTGATCATCCTGATTCCTTCTGCAGCAAGCCATGAGTCTTGTGCAATTGGGTGGCCATTAGGTGATTTTGATGTTACAGATGGGATGTAATGGTTTAGATCACTCCTATATGTTGTGTGTGAGGTGTTTGAATCATTGGTTTGATTTTGCATTGGCCTCCTATTCAAAACCCGATAGTGCTTTCTCAAGAACAATAAAATTTGGAGTTTAAGAAAGGAATGAGAGAAAGCAATGTTGTAAGCTGCTTTGGTGTAGTTTGAATGATCAGTTAGGACCTATATTTATAGTGGATCAACTCTTGTCTTGGAGGAATAGTGAATGGGTGCAAGATCGGATCACATTCAATGGCTTTGGCTTGGTGGCATTTCTTCTCATGCAAGGCAAACTAGCCTCTCCCAAGAGCAGGGCTATGTCTTGACCAAATCCACATTCTTCAGATGTTCTAATTGTTTTTTAAGTGAGCATCTTGATTGAGTAGAGTGGCTTTATTGAAAGTGCACTATTGCACATAAATGCCTTTGAATTCAAGGCATAATGTGACAAAATGCATTAACTTCAAGTTGGAAGATCCCTTAGCTTTTTGACTCAGCTTAGCAGGTTGGATCAGATGGATTAGGATCAGATTGGATGAATGTGGCATAGTGATCATTGCTTTTTGGCTCAAAATCATGTATGGCAAGAAATATCACAAACTGATATTTCATGACAGCCTTGCCATGGTGTCTTGCAGCAACCATAACTCTTGGCTCAAGCTGAGTTGTTTCATGCCAATAAGTTCTTTGGATTGTAGGCAATATGCATAACAACTTTGATGTTTACATCTTGAATTGATTCAACCTAGAACTATGTAAAACAACCCTCCAAGTTTTGGTGTTTCACTTGAAATCTGCCTTGTGCAGAATTTCTTATAAGTGTTGGAAAAATGCACTTTCATGTTTTTTTAGTGATTTTGATCCAACCATAACTTGAAATCCATGAGGAATTGAAATAAGATGTAGTTGAATCTTTTCTAGAGTGTAATGAGGGCTTCCCTCTGAGCTTTGAATGGGATAGAAAGGCCTTAGGGTTTGAGAGATATGGACTTGCAAATTTAGTACCCTAGCCATTTTGTTCCATAACTTAGAAAAATTCTAAGTTTTGTATGGTTACCCCGTTAGCAAGTTAACTCACTTTCTTTGATTTTTCTTGATGAATGATGATTTAAATCACATATTAACATTGTTTTAGGGTTAAAGAACCTTGGTTGACCAAAAATCCAAAAAGTCAAACTTGGATTTTTGTACAGTTGTTTTTTTCATCAGATGAAATTTTGACTTTGTAATCCTTTTGTGAAATCAACCCTTGGGCTTAATTAAACTTCATGGATAGCCTCCAAGGGTATTTAGGAATGTCTTGGACCCCTCCCCAAGGTTTGAGATCAAGGATAGGCCAACAATCAAGGATAGGGTTGACTTTTTCCATTAGATACCCTAATTTGTGATCAGATGGTTTTGAGTTCTTGTGGCTTATGCCTTGAGTTCTTTGAGTCAATCAAATCTTGTAAACATGTCAATATGATGTATTTTAGGTCTTTGAAGTTCATTTTGAAGCTTCAAGCCATGCCTCACTTCACAATTTAACCCAAGGGTTGAATTAGGTTAAAACCCTAATTCCTGATTTTTTGATAGATGGACCCTCAAGGTGATTTTGTCATTGTGGATGGGTTCTTGAGATCATTTTGAGCTTATTGGACCATACATTGAGGCATTGGCTCATGTCCAAATGGAAATTTTCATCTGGGGACCCTGGGTCGACCAAACCCTAATTTGATGACACAGGCGATCTTGAGGCTTGATCCACCTGGAATGTTGCAACCTTGTGCTTGATTCTTGATGTGGGAGTCCTCTTGATCCTTTATAGGTGTTTGAGAGGTTAGAAAAGTTGAATATCATGTCAATTCTTGATCGATCTTTTGTCTAAATGCTCTGAGAGGGGTTAAAACCCTAATCTTTGATTGTAATGAATGCCTAACAATCCCTGAGGAGATTGATGAGGCATGAAAGTACATCCATATTGTGGTAATAATCTTCATTATGATGGGAAATCTTGGTGGTCAAAATTTGGGGTATGGCAGTTCAATGATCTTGGCTTGGCATAAATGCCTCTTGCACTAGGTGCAATAGCTGTCCCAAATAGATCAGCTATGCATTGACTGAAATCACATTCTTTAATCCTTTTAATTGTTGTTTAATCAGAGAACTTGACTGAGGAGAGTGGTAATCTTGAATGTGCACTATTCCACATTAATGCCCTTTGAATTCAAGGCATATATGCCAAAAACTCATCAATTCTCAAGGATAAGCTCTTGGCATTTCAGCCCAAGTTTGAAGGTTGGATCAGATGCATTAGGATCAGATTGGATGAATGTGGCATAATGGTCATTGCTTTTTTGCTCAAAATCGTGTATGGCAAGAAATCACACAAACTGACTTTTCAAGACAGTCGTGCCATGGTGTCTTGCAGCAGCCATAACTCTTGGCTCAAGCTGAGTTGTTTCATGCCAATGAGTTCCTTGGATTGTTGACATTATGCACAACAACTTTGATGTTTACATCTTGAATTGATTCAGCCTAGAACTATGTGAAACAGCCCTCCAAGTTTTGGTGTTTCACTTGTTTTTTCTAACTTAAACATAATTTTTTCTAACTATTGGAAAAGTGGTAAATTCCAAGTTTTAGTGATTTTGATCCAACCATAACTCAGAATCCATGAAGAATTGGAAACTCTTGTAGTTGACACTTTTGAAGTATGTAATGGGGCTTCCATTCGAGCTTTGAATGGGAGAAAAAGGCCTTAGGGTTAGGGAGATATGACCTTGCAAAGTTGGTACCCTAGCGACTTTGTTCCATAACTTAGAAAAATTCTAAGTTTTTTTAAGGTTACCCCTTTAGCAAGTTAACTCACTTTCTTTGATTTTCTTGATGAATGATGATTCAAATCACATATTAAGATTGTTTTAGGGTTAAGGAGCCTTGGTTGACCAAAAATCCAAAAAGTCAAACTTGGATTTTTGTACAGTTGACTTTTTCATAAGATGAAATTTTGACTTTGTGATCGTTTTGTGAAATCAATCCTTGGGCTTAATTAAACTTCATGGATGGCCTCTAAGGGTATTTAGGAATATCTTGGACCCCTCCCCAAGGTTTGAGGTCAAGGGTAGGCCAATAGTCAAGGATAGGGTTGACTTTTTCCATCAGAAACCCTAATTTGTGATTAGATGGTTTTGAGTTCTTGTGGCTTATGATTTGAGCTCTTTGAGTCAATCAAATATTGTAAACATGTCAATATAATGTATTTGAGGTCTTTGAAGTTCATTTTGAAGCTTCAAGCCATGCCTCACTTCACAAGTTAACTCAAGGGTTGAATTAGGTCAAAACCCTAATTCCTGATTTTTTTATAGATGGACCTTCAAGGTGATTTTGCCATTGTAGATAGGCTCTTGAGATCCTTTTGAGCTTATAGGACCATACATTGAGGCATTGGCTCATGCCCAGATGGAAATTTTAATCTGGGGGACTCTGGTCGATCAAACCCTAATTTCGTGACACAGGTTATCTTGAGGCATAATCCACTTGGAAGGTTGCCACTTTGTGCTTGATTCTTAATGTGGGAGTCCCCTTGATCCTTAATAGGTGTTTGAGAGGTTAGACAAGTTGAAGATCATGTCATTTCTTGATTGATTCTTTGTCTAAGTGCTCTGAGAGGGCTCAAAACCCTACTTCTTGATTGTAGTGAATGCTCAATCATCTTTGAGGAGATTGATGAGGCATGAAAGTACATCCATATTGTGATGATGATTTGCACAATGATGGGAAATCTTGGTGGTCAAAATTTGGGGTATGACATAATGCATAGATGATTGATTCCTAATGCAAGTGCAAGATGTTATGACATCTAAGGGGTAAAATTTGGGGTATAACAGTCGGCCCTATTTAAATGGCTTTACCGGATGGCACGAGAGATGATAATCCTATTGAAATCAAGGTGAAAGGTATTTAAGTATAGAAAACCAAAAAATTTGCCCTTAGATGGAATGCATATGCTAAGGACAAGCAACAGACATGCAAATGCTGACATGCCATAAACTTCTATTATGATGATATGATGCAAACACCCTCAGACACCAAAGGAAAAAGATCAAACACCCTCAGACGAGCCTCACTAGGGAGGAACAAAGGTCTAGTATCCACAAGCAAGACTCAAGGGGGATGAAGGATATCAACCAATAAAAGAGACACACTGGGGAGAGACTAAGAAAACACTTGAGATAAGAAAATGAAATGTGTGGGAAGTCCACAGATCTTCACTGGAGATGGAAGTCAGAGAGATGTTCTCCACTGGGGAAAGATCCAGGGAGATGGATGACAGGTTCAGATATGACCGGACGACATTGAGGATAACCAAGACGGGAGGCAAACTCTCTACTGGGGATAAAACCTGAAAGAAGACATGATATCCACTGGGGATCAATTTGAACAAAATGATAGACACCCAACGAAAGATTTTCTGGGGATTTCTTATACTGAAAAGTTCAAACGGGATCTTCGAGAAAAAGCCAGAAAGACAGAGACAAACACAAACTCTGTGTGCGCCAAATGATAATAATCACCAGGAGTTTCAAAGGGAGATGGTAATGACCAACCTTAAAATGCCAATAATGATTGGACTTAGAAAACATGCCAGTAATCACTGGACTTAGAATGCTGATAATGATCAGACTTTCAATAAATGCCAGTGAACACTAGACTTTTACGGGGATATTGGGGATGACCATAACCTCTGCTGGGGATAAGTTGCAAGATGCGAATAATGATTGGACTTAGAAAGCATGCCAGTAATCACTGGACTTGTATACCAATAATGGTTGGATGAAAACATGCCAGTAAACACTGGACTTTTATAGAACAAATAATGATCGATATTATAACAATGCCAGTAATTACTGGACTTGAGACACCAAATAATGATTGGATCTTGAACAAAGAGACACACAGTTAAAACTGACCAATTAGGATTGGATTTTTAAAGTAAGAGGGCATACAGTTATGACTGACCAATTATGATTGGATTTAAACAATTGCCAACAATGACTGGACTTTGGATACCAAAGAAACAAAGCCTTTAAATGATGCCAGTAAACACTAGACTTTACAATACCAATAATGATTGGATCATTAAACAATGCCAGTGAATACTGGACTTCAAGATACCGATGATGATCGATATTAAAACATGCTAGTGAATACTGGACTTTTGACTTACAGTTAAGACTGACCAATTAAGATTGGATTTAAAACATTGTCACTGGATACTGAACTTTACGATACCGATGATGATCGATATTAAAACATGACAGTGAATATTGGACTTTTGTAACAATAATAATGATTGGATAATGTCGCATCTGCGAAAATCAACCGGCGAAAAAGAACAGAAGAGTCGCCACCGAACGTTATTTATCCTGACGTAGGGAAAGGAAACGATTGAAGAAAACCTCAACAAAGGGAAAGGAATGGTCGTCGCAACCATAGTCTGGGTTCGGGAGTCGGTTACACGAGAGGAAGGAATTAGCACCCCCTCGCGTCCATCGTACTCGATGGGATCCACACTTGTTGTTATCGATCAAAGGGTGTAGGGTATCTGAAGCTTAACTGCTAACTGGAAACTGGAGACAAAAGGTGAAATAGAGAAAGGGGGAAAAAGAGAAAAATGACTCGCAAGGATCGTCGCAATCCTATGCCTACGTATCTTCATTAACCAATGAAGAATCAGAGTCAACGTAGTTCAACTGACTACGGTTTTGTGGGGAAAGGTTTGCTCGCCAAGACGTCGCGTCTCGTACCTACGTATCCTCAATCTAACCAGAGAGAGGAAGTCAGAGAATTCTTAGTTCGACCTAACAGGGTCGGTTTATTTGTGTTTTTTAATGGAAGACGCCAAGGTTCGCGTTCCAGTAGTTTAGGTGTTGCCGCTCGTTGTACGGAGTCTTATGCATTTACCTGTTTACGGTAGAATGGAAGAGACGCATCCTTTATGAATGAAGTGAGGGAGATGGGAAGAGAACGATCGTTTGTTTTATGTTTTTAGAAGAAAGTGTTTTGAAGTTTTTTCGAAACTCGCATTGCACTAAAGTCTATGACATAGGAACGAATGCGTCGCATGGCCGTCCCCAACAGGACGTATGCTAAACACTCTAGAAAGGTGAAGGGAGACCCTCCTCCTTTCATTTCCCAGGTACTTAAGGCTCATATCGTACAATACTTATTGTCTTTATTACATGTTTTTGATTTTGTTTTGAGATGAGAGAAGAGACTCAAGGTTTGAGAGAAAAAACAACTAAGGGGAGACTAATTGTATTCCTAATGTTATCATGCATTGATGGCCTTATGGTTGAGTTAAGAAAAGGAAATCTACCTAATAGATAAGTAAGAATTGCATTACCTAATGCTTATCTTACCTTACCTTAATCAAAAATTAAGGTTAAGCTAAGATCCCAAAGTGGTGTGAAAGAGTTATTCAAACAAGCATTATATCACACAATCCACATTTGAAAGAATAAGAGAAAACAAATGAAAAAGGATGAAAGAAAGTTTGAGTAATCATGTACTCAAGCACTTTACCTCATAATCCACCTTAAGTAACCTTGGTTAAAAGAAAGTAAATCACAAACACTAGCTACCAATTACTTGAAAAGTTATGCATTAAGTTCCTAAACTAAAATTAGGTGTTCTATACTTGTATTAGATGCATTATACAACTATAAACAATGCAAGATGAGCTCTAAGAGTGAAGTAACATGTATAGGCCAGTAAGTATCTCTAATTAACTTCTACTTATGTTAACATGCCAAAAGAAATCAAACTATGTCAAACTATGTACCAAAACAACACACAAATGCACATTGTTTACAAACTAAAAGGGAATAGATGTTTAGTGATCATGTAAGTGGATTAAAACAAGGGTATCCATCAAGGTCAGAAGTGAATGAAGTGTATTGATGTGTTTATATGTCACTGGGTTAACATGGAAGTCATGCATCAAAGTATTCACAATGTATAAGCAAGTTGTGCACAAGTATAGTAAACTAGGATGCAACATACAATTATTGTTCATACAAAATACATGTAAGGATGAATGCATACTATGGTATGGTAAGAATTCAGAAGTGATATCATGTTAAGAATGCATAAAACAACTCTCAATCATCATATAAGTTCACAACATTTCAAGTTTTACAAGCTATAGCGAGGCAAACACAAAACAATGTTCAAATGAGTCCTAGAAGTTATCTACTTGTGACACAAGTAAAAGGGTAGTGTGAAGGGTGAATACACATGTTAAGTGGTCTAGGTCAGTACCTAATGACCTCTAATAGGTCATGTCTAAAGCCTACAAGAGTTGGTAAAATATGGAACATGAAAGAGTTAAACAACTAGGCAAACAAAGTTCAATTGATAGATGTAAGTCAAGTTGCATTTATGAAACATGGAAAGCAATTATGAGTCATCAAGTCTCATGCAAGTTATGTACATATGAAAAATGCATTTAGGGTTCACTTAGGAGTGTGTCAAAGTTAGCATATCAAAGCATACTTGGAAGCCATACAAGCAAGGGAAAGTTTCAATCCTATTGCAACAATTAAGAACCAAAACAAGTTCAAACATCTGAAATGGAATTAGAAACAAGTGAGTTAGGTTAGGAATGCTACAAGTCAGTAACCATAACATGCCATATTTAATTTTCAAGTTCCAAAAAGAAATGGGCAAGAGAAGTGTCTTACAGGTGCACAAAATCAAACCCAAGTCCAGGCATCCTCAATCAATTAGGCCCCCAAACAAAATTCCATGAGAAATAGCTACATTCCTTAGAAAATTATGGAACTTAAATCAAGGAACAATGAAGTCAATAGTCATTCATAACCAAAAGGTAGGCTCAAAATTGGTCTTTTAACATGCTCAAACTAGGCAAAACAATTCACTTGTAGACACCTAACATGTATTCACAAAATGGCATCAAAACCATAATCAAAAGTGACCTAAAAATCCCAAAAAATTAGGTAAAATCTCTTAACATGTGTCAAACTTAAGTTTCAGGTCGTGTGCCAAAATTCATTTTAAAAAAGTTGAAGAAAATCTTTTATGAAGCATATAGCGAAGTGTATGGACAAATGGACATGTTTAAAAGGAAATTAGTGAAAAGAATATCAAAATTTATCAAAATTGAAAATAAAAAATGTCAAAAATTAGTTGACATATCCATAGAGTCTCTTGAATTAATTGGGTATTTTCGGGTATTTTTTACTATTTTTTAACAAAATGATTTTGAATCAATTAGGAAAAGGAAATAAAAACAAGAAATAAAGTTACGGGGTGCAACATTAGCAATTAGCCAGTGAGAAATGTGCTTGGGCCAAACATAGGGGGTGTGGAAAGCATTGGAAACAAATCCCAACGCGCGCGTGGTCTGGTGGTTCATAACATAGGGACCAGTCAAATATCTTGACTCAATGTGGACCACAGGATCAAGTCAGCGCAATGTGATCAAGGATTTAAGCCAATCAGGTGGCTAGGAATTGAAATCCATAGTAACAAGCATGGAGGTCACGCACACCATTGCCTCATCAAATAACAAATATCAGAACAAAATAAAAAATAGAAAAAGGAAAATGAAAGAAAAGGCACGTGCAAGGGGCATGGCTTTTTAAGGTGTTATCACGCTGACAACCGTTGGATCAACAAATATGCACGGCTAGGATTAGAACATTATGAGCCACCTGAGAATTACCAGGGCTAGGGTTTAGACGCCGGAGCTCAGCTCCGGTGTTTCTCCGATAGGAGAACCACCGTGAGTGGTTGTGTTATTTCTAGAAAAAGATCATGAGTACATCATTTTGTTCAGTTTTTCATGCTAGTTCTAAATATGCCAACAAAAATTCCATATCATGTCCACACAGAGGGAATCGAAGGAAAACATTCTGGATCTAAAATCTTGAACTTCACATATTCCTAGTTTCTAATCAGTAAACACGGCCTACACTCCATAGGACTTCAATATAGCGTATCTCCACCATTTTCATCACATGAATCCATGCAAACAATAAACATTAGAAAGATTTCACTGACCTTAATGGAATTTTGATGCAAACATTTCAAGAAACCCTATATCACTTCCTGCTTGTCTTCAAATAAACAACTGAAGCAAAATAAATGCTTGTAATCCTCCAAACCTTGATGAAACTTGCCAGTTGGTGCTGAACTGAAGTGGATTCAAAGAGTGTTCTATGGATGCTCCAGCTCAAGGAAAATGCATACAGAAGCTAGAGGAGATCATGTTGATGATAGGTGTGAAGAAACTTCAGTTGAATCCTCCAAGATAAGAGAGGTTTCGAAGCTTCAACGTGTGGGTGCAAAAATGGAGTTTTTGCTTTGATTTTGGTGAATGTGTGTAACTGAATCCGTTGCAAGGTGGTTAGAGACTTATATATGTTGTTTGAGTGAATTAATCAGGGTTAGAGTGTGGTTAACAGTGAGGTTAAGGAAAAATGGAAAGTGAGAATGAGGTTATATTGTTCATGGGTTGGGAGTTTTGATATATGTATGGATCATGGTCATGATGTGTTTATGATGGCAGGTTGAATGATAGTGGAATGCTGGTACAGTTAAGCTTGTAGTCTAAGTTTTTTCCTTCTTTCTTTTATATGTAGTAAGTGTAGTGTGATGCATAACATGTAAGAAAATGCCTAGTTATTTATGGTAATGATAGAAACATGAGGTGTATGGCACACTGCAGCAGGGTGGCCTTGGTTTGATATGAGTTTAGTTTGAAATTGCAAGGTATGATAACATGCTGACATGTTCATGAAGGTGGCTTTGGAATGGCATATCTTGGAAGTTAATGCACCAAATTGTTCACTCTTGGTATCAAAGTGTAGAGGGCATTTGATAGAATACTTTTGATGTGAACAAGAAATGGATTAAAGGCCTAGAACATCAACAAAAATGGATTTTAAGGTCATGAGATCCAAGCTGAATTTGGACTTAAAATTTTTCTAAGTGTTTTCTCATTTGAACCATTTGACTATCATGACTTTGAAGCCTTATATCTCCTGGAATTTTGATCCAATTTCCAAGTTCTTGATTCCAAATCAATGAGGGCACATGATACTACAACTTTCATGTGAAAATCAAATTGAATTGGAGCCTTAAACCTCAAGGAAAATGAACTTGAAATATGCTATACACGAGCTGCCAAATGATCATGAAATTTTCTAAGTTATTTGCCATGTTGAACAACTTGAACACCCCATCTTCAACACACCATAACTCCTTCAATAATAATCCAATGGAGATGAACTACATATGGTTGGAAAGCTTAAAGAACCCTCTACAACTTTAATTTGAAAATATTTTTCATTTAGCTGAGCCATCTTGCTTGAAATCAGCTCCAAAGTTAGAAGAAATGCCATGAAAAACTTTCCCAAAATGGAAAGTTTACATTATAAGTAATTTTCTAATTTTGGAAACTTCTAAAACAAGTCTTGATTCTTGATTATTTGACCATTCCATGATTAAATTTGATCAAATAAGCACCTTGGGGATGTCATGGGACATTGTGACCTCAAAAATTAGGAGTTGACTTTTGGTTGACATTTTTCTTACATAGTTGATTTTTGAAGCATTGACCAATTGAAAACCTTCTGATCACAACCAAAGGCCAATCTTGCATCCTTGGACACTTGATGACATATGAAACACCCTGATACCAAGCTTTGGCCCAAGACTCTGAAATAAACATGATCTTGGGCAAAACCCTAATTTTGACCAATTGAGTGAGGAGAGTTGATCAGAGGTCAAAACCCTAATTCTTTGTGGTATGACTGCGGATCTTTCTTTGTTTGAGATGATCTTTGCTCTCTTGTCAAATTCAAACTTTTAATGACATGATGGACCACATGAGTTGCCTTGGAGATATGTCAAGCCTTTGTGGATTGATGAATTAGTATCTCATTCTCCTTGCCTCACACAATATAAAGATGGTGACACCCTTGATACCATGCCTTATGAAAGCTAATGATGCATATGCAAATCTTTATGCTCTAAATGCAGATGAACTGTGAAGCATAAGCCACTTATTAGGTATAAATAAGAAGGCAAATTTTGGGGTGCTACAGCTGCCCCTATTCAATCAACTATGGACCTGAATGGATGAAAGCAGCGGCTGTCAGAAATTCGAGGTAAATAGGGATTGAATACCTGAAGAACCAAAAAATTTGCGCTTTTTGGGTAAAAGCAATAGATATATGACAAACAAAGCAGTTGTGGGAAAAGATATTTGGGGAAAGAGTCTGGAACCTATGACCAAAGGATGCTTGTCGGGAACGGCTAAAGTTTGCCTGTCGTGAATGGCCAAAGTTTAAAACTCAAAGGACGCCTGTCAGGAATGTCTAAAGTTTAAAACCTATGGTATGCATGTCGGGAACGGCTAAAAGTCTACCTGTCGGGAACAGCTAAGTTTAAAACTCAAACGGCGCCTGTCGGGAACGGCTAAGGTTTGCCTGTCGGGAACGGCTAAGTTTAAAACTTATGGTATGCCTGTTGGGAACGACCAAAGTTTAAAACTCAAAGGACGCCTGTCGGGAACGGCTAAGTTTAAAACTTATGGTATGCCTATCGGGAACGGCTAAAGTGTGCCTGTCGGGAACGATTAAGTTTAAAACTTATGGTATGCCTGTCGGGAAGGGCTAAAGGGTGCCTGTCGGAAATGGATAAGTTTAAAACTTATAGTATGCCTGTCGGGAACGACTAAAGGGTGCCTGTCGGGAACGGCTAAAGGAATCCTATCGGGAATGGTTCCTAAAAATATCTACGGTTTAGATGTAGGATCAAAAGATCTACAAACCGGAAGAGTGAGACTCTGGTGAGGAGGAAAAAGGTGAAACCCTGGTACTGCTTTGAAATGTCTGTTGGAGAATGAACGAGGCATTCTTTCTGGTTTTTTCAATCTGATCGAATATAAACAATTTTGGGATTTCGCACGAGGTACCAAAACCGGCTTATGCTTTGCATGCATATGTTTGAATTTTTCTATGGCGCAATGCTCTATCTCAAATGGAAATGCTACGTATTTTTTAGGATGCAGTGATTACTATATGCAAAAATGCAAGGAGGCCCCTCAGCAAAATAAATGTTGAGGATATGAAGGCAACTCCGCTAGGGATAACAAACTGGATTGTCCATGTGGTCGCAAATCGTGCTGAGGAAACAACCATTAATCTGATCTTCTGACAACCCGTGGGAAAATGTCAACCTAGCTAGGGAGGACGTTGACACAATCTGGGCTTTGAACTGCCAAACTTGCTGAGGATTACTGTAAGGAATGCTGACCTTGCTAGGGGCCTTATCTGAATCAAATCTGCTGGGGAAAGGACTATAACCATAGAACTTCGCTGGGGAAATGACGACCTTCTGGCCTGGCTGCTCGGGAGTTGAGATCAAACGAACTCTTGCTGAGGAAGGAACAACCTGCTGAGGAGATTAAGATCAAGCACCTTCTGCTGGGGATGACCTCTGAACTTCATACCGATCATGAGATAAGAAGATAAATCTGGATTGCCAATAACCACTGGACTTCAATTGCGCAGAATATCATTGATTTGGCATGCTAGAGGAGGAGAATACTCTGACTTTCCACCATTTTCAAAATTGCTTGGGAACATTCCATCATTTTACATTGTTGGGAGTGAGGAATTCTTCTATATTGCTGGGGATGACAACCTCCAGGAAGAACTTTCCGGTTGAGGGACCCACTTCTGCTTGGGGAAAGCCCTGACCATGGGCTCCACTGGGGAAATCAAACTTCCTGATGCTTTGCTAGAGGAGAGACATTCTGATACTTTGTTGGGGAGAGGAACCCCATTGAATTCTGATGGGGAAAAGAGATCAAAAACACCTCATGTTGGGAATGACCTCTGTTTCAAGCTTCTGATTTGATCAACTGCCCATTAATCGTCATGAGTGAACAACGATTCATTTAATTCTTCAGTTGCTCCAGACTGCAAGGTCTATGAAAGAATTTCGCCTCGAGAGGATTTTACAGAACACGTAGCATTCAAAATTCCCAAGTGTCTTCAAACTCTTTGAGAGGTGCTTTTGACTAGCCATCTTTTGGAAAGGACAGCTTCTCGTACTCTAGAGGTGGCCTGCCTCAGTACGAGTCTTGAAGTGACTTTGCCCCTGACTGGCTAATCCTTGAGAGATATTCCAAATCGATCTAATTGCCCCATTTTGAACGCTTTTGAAGAGATTCAACGGATCTCAACGTGGTTGCCCTAGTCTGGCTAAACTTTGAAGAGATTTCTCGACGTGACTGCCCATGATTGACCACTCTCTGAAAAGACTTTCTCAACTTGACTGCCCCAGCTTGGCTACACTTTGAAGAGATTTCTCGGCGTGACTGCCCCTGATTAGTTACACTGCTTTTAGAGAGATTTATCGAATCTCGACGCGATTGCCCCAGATTGGTTGAACCTCGAAGACATTTCTCGATGCGATTGCCCCAGATTGGTTACATCTCAACACAACTGGCTGGGAATGCCTTTTCCCCACATAGTCTTTTAGCAACATGTCCTCTGGAGTCTCAGGCATCTCAACTTGGCATGATCAACCTTCTCGACTGATGTTCATCATGTAAGCTTCTTTGATGTCACAAAAATGTATGCAGGCAGAAAACATTTATTCTGAAAATGATTATTCAAATGCAACACACATGTTAATCTTGAAGTCTGTATTGAAAAGATGTCACAAAGCTATGTGAATGAATCACTGCTTAGGATACGACATTGATTTTTGACTGAAAGAAAGCATGCACATGCAATACCAACAAGATTTTAAGCATCACTCATGGGAGTCAGGAATGCTATCTCATCGGAGTATGTTCTCAAAATAAACCCTGTTTCAATTAGGACTTTTGAGGGTTGTATCGTGGCCTGGTTCACGGTTTTAAGAAAAAAGGTTTTAAGGCTTAAAGTTTATTGGTACCCACCCATTCTTCATGATCTTCTCCAGTCCTACGTTAAGCTAATTCGGCACAAGCGCTCATCTCTCAAAAAGGTGTTATGAACTTTAAGGAACCCATACAACTGATGGTTTGACACCTAATGAGGTTATGGAGTGACAGTCACCCCTTTTTGTTATTTGTTCGTAGTCACACGACTTTATTCTTGCTCGAGGATTTTCTTTTGTAATCCTTTTGTTTTTCACTTTCTCATTCTTTTGCTTTTTGATCCCTAATTTTTTCCTGGATTGCTTCTTTTGAATCTTTAGACTTTGAAGTCCAGTGGGATGCCCTAACTTTTGCCTAAGTCATTTGTTTTCAAACTTTCGACTTAGTGGGCTTTCTTCCTTTTCTTTTTTCTTTTTTTATGAACAGATCGTGTGACACTGGTTTGTCTGACTTGTTTGAAAGGGTTGTGACTGCCTCATTTCTTGGTCGGTGAGGGATAACCATTGTAATTTCACGTCCCTTGACCTACTAACAGTGGAATAAAAGGTAATGGATCCTCAAATGCACACTGCTTTCGAATTTTGAACGCTCGGTCAAATTAACTGACGCTAACCCTGTCCCTGGATTAAATGCGAGGGTTTTTTCATACAAAAAGAAACTCTTACTCCAAGGCTCAAAGGGGTTAACGAGGGTCTATCTCCCTTATATCTCTAATGTTTGGGGAGTTGAAACAATGCATGTACATCATCAGCAGGGTCTTATTCAAAAGCACACGATCAGAGATTTTTGCATTTTTACTTCATCATTCTCCCTCTAAGAGTTTAAGCAAGAAAGTCAGTATTATATAAACATTTAAGAATGATTATGAATGGATTACTTCAATAAAAACATGTTCATTGTATTATGATTGTCATTTAAAAACGAACAAGTTTCTACATGCAGACAATGTTTAAACAAACAAGCAAGATACAATTGAAAATGCAGTAAAGAAAAAGGAAATTACCATCGTTGAGGAGACTTGGCTCCGTCTGGACTTGTTGATCTTGGGACTTTCAGCAGTTAGCAGTCTGGATGTTTATTCTATTACTAGGTTGGTGCCAGATTCCCACCTTTTTCTGGTGTGAACACAATAGTCTTGGAGTTCATCAGATCCTGGACCTTGTCTTTACTCTTGTCTCTGAATGACTTACAATCTTCAATTAAATGGGCAGGTTCCCTAGAATGGTAGTCACAGTAGGCATCAGGATCAATCCTCACAGGATAAGGAGAAATAATCGGAACTAATCGCTTGGTTTCCCCCAATGAAAGCTCGAGCAATTGAGGGAATAACTGGATATGAGGCACATGATCTGTGTCGAACTCCCTTGTTGGTTTCCTATGCTTCTGATGACCTGCATGAGCATTCAGATGATACCGATTTTGATTGATCATCTGATTATCATTACCTGGAACAGACAACGGCTGTTGGGAAAAGCCATTAGAAGTACAGGTTGCGAATGATATTCATGAGTTACCCCTTGAATTCACTTGATGAATGGGAACTACCCGCTGACAGGAAATTCCAGAAACCGCAAGGTTGTGGAAGATATCCACAAAGTGCTTCATGGTTTGAAGGAGATTCCAAAGAGGTAGGAGGAGTGAGGATTTCTGTTACGGAAACGGGGACATGATTGATTTCCTTCCTTAACACCGCATTCAAGATTTCCATAACCAGGCTTATCCGAGTCTTCATCTGATTGACTTCCTCTCTCAATAGTTGTTGACCTTGAGATAATGCTTGCACGTCCACCATAAAATGCCCCATCTGAACTTTCATCTCAACCAACTCTACACGAATCTTGTTCCATAACTGAACTCTGATCGTCGGAAGTTGAGTAGTGGGAAGAATTCAAGTTGGCAATTCTGAAGAGAAGACCAAATCAGAATGAGGAATCTGCCTCTGAGCACCTGTTATGAATGCATGTATGCATGGATGTATGCAAATGCCATGTTCGGTTATTTCTAGGGATTCTACCTGCTTCGATTCATGTTTAAACAAAATAAACCACAAGAACTAAATGGAATGCTCAATAGCAATTCTCGAAGCTAAGATCCTTGGGAATAACAGAACATGTATGTTGAACTGATATGATGTCATGTATGCAAAGACATGGGATGAAAGCTGCCACATAATCTGGGTAATGGTTGTGCTGAACTGTGTGAATAATAGGTGTTTGTGCTGATCTATTTTAGTAACACCTGACTGGATACGATAAGATCAACTATTTCAATAAGAAAACCATAGAACCGGGTAGGTGGAAGGTCAAGGTTACCAGCAAACCTGTAAACACCCATCCCCTCTCACATGTGGGTTCTGAAACGCGGGATCCTAAGTTTCGGATTCTCGATTTGAGAAACAATAGTACATTCATCCTAATGGGTACAATACTATCGCCAAACAAATGGGTCGTCCACTGATTCCCCCAAAAGTAAGGTCATCCTATGGCAAGTTCTCAGCTTCGGGTCCTCAGATCGAGAAGCGTAATGGGTTTGCCATTTCTGGTCTGCCATTATCGCCCCTCGGGAGGAGTGCCTTGACTGAGTCCTCGAGAATGGTCACCTGAGTCGACAGCTCATCAAGGGAATATCCAATGGCCTGCATTAACATGCAGTATCAGATATCTCCTAGAAGAACCTCGTCTGGCTGTGGGTCTTGTGAACACTATACGTGGTCACCACCATGCAAACGACACGACTATCCACACTAAATCCTATGGGTATACTCAAGACTAGGTAGAGGGCTTATCTCTCAGAACACCCTACACACCAAACAGAAAAATCCAGCACAATCCAGCATATAATATATGGCAACAGTGAAATGAAAAGCAAGTAGATGTAATAAAACAGTAAACATGCAACAATGCCATAAATAAAGCGAGTAAAGTAAACAAATAAACACCCTAAAATAAAAAACAAACAGGTGCTAGGATTGACTTGTATAGGGGATAGACCAGCAAGAGGTCAATCTTTCCCTAGCAGAGTCGCTAGCTGTCGCATCTGCGAAAATCAACCAGTGAAAAAGAACAGAAGAGTAGCCATCGAACATTATTTATCCTGACGCAGGGAAAGGAAACGATCGAAGAAAACCTCAACAAAGGGAAAAGAATGGTCGTCGCAACCAGAGCCTGGGTTCGGGAGTCGGTTACGCGAGAGGAAGGTATTTGCACCCACTCGCGTCCATCGTACTCGATGGGATCCACGCTTGTTGTTATCGATCAAAGGGTGTAGGGTATCTAAAGCTTAACTGCTAACTGGAAATTGGAAACAAAAGGTGAAATGGAGAAAGGGGGGAAAAGAGAAAAAGGACTGGCAAGGATCGTCGCAATCCTATGCATATGTATCTTCATTAACCAATGAAGAATCAGAGTCAACGTAGTTCGACTGACTACGGTTTTGTGGGGGAAGGTTTGCTAGCCAAGACGTCGCGTCTCGTGCCTACATATCCTCAATCTAAAAAGAGAGAGGAAGTCAGAGCAGTCGTAGTTCGACCTAATAGGGTCGGTCTATTTGTGTTTTTTAATGGAAGACGCTGAGGTTCGCGCTCCAGCAGTTTAGATGTTACCGCTCGTTGTACAGAGTCTTATGCGTTTACCTATTTGCGGTAGAACGGAAGAGACACATCCTTTATGAATGAAGTGAGGGAGATGGAAAGAGAGTGATCATTTGTTTTATGTTTTTTATAAGAAAGTGTTTTGAAGTTTGTTCGAAACTCGCATTGCACTAAAGTCTATAACATAGGAACGAATGCGTCGCATGGTTGTCCCCAACAGGACGTATGCTAAACACTCTAGAAAGGTGAAGGGAGACCCACCTCCTTTCATTTCCTAGGTACTTAAGGCTCATGGCGTACAATACTTGTTATCTTTATTACATGTTTTTTATTTTGTTTTGAGATGAGAGAAGAGACTCAAGGTTTGAGAGAAAAAACAACTAAGGGGAGACTAATTGTATTCCTAATGTTATCATGCATTGATGGCCTTATGGTTGAGTTAAGAAAAGGAAATCTACCTAATAGATAATTAGGGATTGCATTACCTAATGCTTATCTTACCTTACCTTAATAAAAAATTAAGGTTAAGCTAAGATCTCAAAGGGGTGTGAAAGAGTTATTCAAACAAGCATTATATCACACAATCCACATGTGAAAGAATAAGAGAAAACAAATGGAAAAGGATGAAAGAAGAATTGAGTAATCATGTACTCAATCACTTTACCTCATAATCCACTTTAAGTAACCTTGGTTAAAAGAAAGTAAATCACAAACACTAGCTACCAATTACTTTAAAAGTTATGCATTAAGTTCCTAAACTAAGACTAGGTGTTCTATACTTGTATTAGATGCAACATACAACTATAAACAATGCAAGATGAGCTCCAAGAGTGAAGTAACATGTATAGGTCAGTAAGTATCTCTAATTAACTTCTACTTATGTTAACATGTCAAAAGAAATCAAACTATGTCAAACTATGTACCAAAACAACACACAAATGCACATTGTTTACAAACTAGAAGAGAATAGATGTTTAGTGATCATGTAAGTTGATTAAAACAAAGGTATCCATCAAGGTCAGAAGTTAATTAAGTGTATTGATGAGTGTATATGTCATTGGGTTAACATGGAAGTCATGCATCAAAGTATTCACAATGTATAACCAAGTTGTGCACAAGCATAGTCAACTAGGATGCAACATACAATTATTGTTCATGCAAAAGACATGTAAGGATGAATGCATACTATGGTATGGTAAGAAGTCAGAAGTGATATAATGTTAAGAATGCATAAAACAACTCTCAATCATCATATAAGTTCACAACATTTCAAGTTTTACAAGCTATAACAAGGCAAACACAAAACAATGTTCAAATGAGTCCTAGAAGTTAGCTACTTGTGACACAAGTAAAAGGGTAGTGTGAAGGATGCATACACATGTTAAGTGGTCTAGGTCAGTACCTAATGACCTCTAATAGGTCATGTCTAAAGCCTACAAGAGTTGGTAAAATATGGAACATGAAAGAGTTAAACAACTAAGCAAACAATGTTCAATTGATAGATGTAAGTCAAGTTGCATTTATGAAACATGGAAAGAAATTATGAGTCATCAACTCTCATGCAAGTTATGTAAATATGAAAAATGCATTTAGGATTCACTTAGGAGTGTGTCAAAGTTAGCATATCAAAGCATACTTGGAAGCCATACAAGCAAGGGCAAGTTTCAATCCTATTGCAACAATTAAGAACCAAAACAAGTTCAAACATGTGAAATGGAATTAGAAATCAAGTGAGTTAGGTTAGGAATGCTTGCAATATTGAATTTTCAAGTTCCAAAAAGAAATGGTCAAAAGAAGTGTCTTAAAGGTGCACAAAATCAAACCCAAGTCTAGGCATCCTCAATCAATTAGGTCACCAAACAAAATTCCATGAGAAATAGCTACATTTCTTAGAAAATTATGGAACTTTAACCAAGGAACAATTAAGTCAGTAGTCATGCATAACCAAAAGGTAGGCTCAAAATTTGTCTTTTAACATGCTCAAACTAGGCAAAACAATTCACTTGTAGACACCTAACATGTATTCACAAAATCGCATCAAAACCACAATCAAAAGTGACCTAAAAATTCCCAAAAAATTAGGTAAAATCTCTTAACATGTTTCAAACTTAAGTTTCAGGTTGTGTGCCAAAATTAATTTTAAAACAAGTTGAAGAAAATCTTTTATGAAGCATATAGCAAAGTGTATGAACAAATGGACATGTTTAAAAGGAAATTAGTGAAAAAAATATCAAAATTTATCAAACTGGAAAATAAAAATTGTCAAATATTAGTTGACACATCCATAGTTAACAAAATGATTTTGAATCAATTAGAAAAAGGAAATAAAAACAAGAAATTAAGTTAGGGGGTGCAACATTAGCAATTAGCCAGTGAGAAATGCGCTTGGGAAAAACATTGGGGGTGTGGAAAGCATTGGAAACAAAGCCCAATGCATGCGTGGCCTGGTGGTTCATAACATAGGGACTAGTCAAATATCTTGACTCAATGTGGACCACAGGATCAAGTCAGTGCAATATGATCAAGTGTTTAATCCAATCAGGTGGCTAGGAATTGAAATTCATAGTAACAAGCATGGAGGTCACGCACATCGTTGCCTCATCAAATAACAAATATCAGAACAAAATAAAAAAAGAAAAAGGAAAATTAAAGAAAAGGCACGTGCAAGGGGCATGACTTTTTAATGTGTTGTCACACTGACAATCGTTGGATCAACAAATATGCACGGCCAGGATTAGAACATTACGAGCCACCTGAGAATTACCAGGGTTAGGGTTTAGATGTCGAAGCTCAGCTCCGTTCGTCTTCTCCGATAGGAGAACCACCGTGAGTGGTGGTGTTATTTCCAGAAAAAGACCATGAGTACATCATTTTGTTCAGTTTTTCATGCTAGTTCCAAATATGCCAACTAAAATTCCATATCATGTCCACACAGAGGGAATCGAAGGAAAACATTCTGGATCTAAAATCTTGAACTTCACATATTCCTAGTTTCTAATAAAAAAAACATGGCCTACACTCCATAGGACTTCAATATAGCTCCTCCACACCATTTTTAGCACATGAATCCATGCAAACAATAAACATTAGAAAGATTTCACTGACCTTAATGGAATTTTGATGCAAACGTTTCGAGAAACCCTATATCACTTCCTGCTTGTCTTCAAATCAACAACTGAAGCAAAATAAATGCTTGTAATCCTCCAAACCTTGATGAAACTTGCCAGTTGGTGCTGATCTGAAGTGGATTCAAGGAGTGTTCTATGGATGCTCCAGCTCAAGGAAAATGCATACAGAAGCTAGAGGAGATCGTGTTGCTGATAGATGTGAAGAAACTTCAATGGAATCCTCTAAGATAAGAGAGGTTTCTAAGCTTCAATGTGTGGGTGCAAAAATGGAGTTTTTGCTCTGATTTTGGTGAATGTGTGTAATTGAATCCGTTGCAAGGTGGTTAGAGACTTATATATGCTGTTAGAGTGAATTAATCGGGGTTAGAGTGTGGTTAACAGTGAGGTTAAGGAAAAATGGAAAGTGAGAATGAGGTTATATTGTTCATGGGTTGGGAGTTTTGATATGTGTATGGATCATGGTCATGATGTGTTTATGATGGCAGGTTGAATGATAGTGGAATGCTGGTACGCTTAAGCTTGTAGTCTAAGTTTTTTTCTTCTTTCTTTTATATGTAGTAAGTGTAGTGTGATGCATAACATGTAAGAAAATGCCTATTTATTTATGGTAATGATTGAAACATGAGATGTATGGCACGCTGCAGCAGGGTGGCCTTGGTTTGATATGAGTTTGGTTTGAAATTACAAGGTATGGTAACATGCTGACATGTTCATGAAGGTGGCTTTGGAATGGCATATCTTGGAAGTTAATGCACTAAATTGTTCACTCTTGGTATCAAAGTGTAGAGGGCATTTGATAGAATACTTTTGATGTGAATAAGAAATGGATTAAAGGCCTTGAACATCAACAAAAGTGGATTTGAAGGTCATGTGATCCAAGCTGAATTTGGACTTACAATTTTTCTAAGTGTTTTCTCATTTAAACCATTTGACTATCATGACTTTGAAGCCTTATATCTCCTTGAATTATGATCCAATTTCCAAGTTCTTGATACCAAATCAATGAGGGCACATGATACTACAACTTTCATGTGAAAATCAAATTGAATTGGAGCCTTAAACCTCAAGAAAAATGAACTTGAAATATGCTATACACGAGCTGGCAAATGATCATGAAATTTTCTAAGTTATTTGCCATGTTGAATAACTTGAACACCCCATCTTCAACACACCATAACTCCTTCAACAATAATCCAATGGAGATGAACTAAATATGGTTGGAAAGCTTAAAGAACCCTCTACAACTTTCACTTGAAAAGATTTTCCATTTGGATGAGCCATCTTGCTTGAAATCAGCTCCAAAGTTGGAAGAAATGCCATGAAAAACTTTCCCAAAATGGAAAGTTTACATTATAAGTAATTTTCCAATTTTGGAAACTTCTAAAACAAGTCTTGATTCTTGATTATTTGACCATTCCATGATTAAATTTGATCAATAAGCACCTTGGGGATGTCATGGGACATTGTGACATCAAAAATCAGAAGTTGACTTTTGGTTGACTTTTTCCTTACACAGTTGATTTTTGAAGCATTGACCAATTGAAAACCTTCTGATCACAACCAAAGGCCAATCTTACATCCTTGGACAGTTGATGACATATGAAACACCCTGATACCAAGCTTTGGCCCAAGAATCTAAAATAAACATGATCTTGGGAAAACCCCTAATTTTGACCAATTAAGTGAAGAGAGTTGACCAGAGGTCAAAACCCTAATTCTTTGTGGTATGACTGAGGATCTTTCTTTGTTTAAGATGATCTTTGCTCTCTTGTCAAATTCAAACTTTTAATGACATGATGGACCACATGAGTTGCCTTTGAGATATGGCAAGCCTTTGTGGATTGATGGATTAGTATCTCATTCTCCTTGCCTCACACAATATGAAGATAGTGACACCCTTGATACCATGCCTTATGAAAGCTAATGATGCTTATGCAAATGTTTATGCTCTAAATGCAGATGAAATGTGAAGCATAAGCCACTTATTGGGTATAAATAAGAGGGCAAATTTTGGGGTGATACAGATAAAAAACAAATGGGACACCACATGGGTTGTATAATGACTAAGCTTCCTGGGGAATAAGGATAATAATCAATTTGACGCACGCAGGTGACAGCCAGACGCGAGCAAAACATGGATAACGATCCACGAACTAAAAAGGACACCTGACCTAAGCAGGTTAAGGGTAAAGGAGGTAAAGACCCACAAGAAAATACCAAATGCAAAGATGCACATGATATGGTATGATGCGAATGCTCAATGATATACAAGAGACGACTCTGACGAGAGACAAAAGACGAGAGCCACACTAAATCCAACAAACAATACACTATAATCAAACCGCATTAGGTATCGAAATCTTAACTCTAACCTTATCTACCCAAGACCACAAATGTTCATAAGCCTTTGTTACATCAATGTTTTCCACACCAAACCAACAACAAATATGTCTCCAAGTAGTTTTGGTTTTAGAACAACTAAAGAATAAATGATTAATATCTTCATCACAGCTAAAACAAAAAATGCATACCCGCTCATGAGAAATATTGATGATACCGTATTTCACAAGATTGAGGTATGTAGGAAGTCTATCTAAAATCGTTTGCCATGCAATCACTTTGATTTTAACCGACATATGTGTTTTCCACATTATCTGTAATGCTTGCTTTTTATCCTTATCCAGTCTGCTGCCCGTTTGTGTCCTTAACAAACTACTATAGAACGATTTAGCAGTGACGCATTTTCTGATAGAAAAAGGCCAAATAATGTCGTCTGCAGTGTCCAAAATCGGTCTAACTTCCCTTAACACCAGTAACAATTCATCTAGATGCTGCTTTAACATCAAATTGTCACCAATAACAATTGTATCCAATTGCCAGTGCCATGTTTCTTCGTTCCAAAATCCCATTTGCATGACAGATCCATCTTTCAAATTGGAATTGTTGAATAATTCTAGGTATAAAAATTAAAGAGTTGTATCTCCCAACCATCTTAATTTCTAAAATAGGATTTTACTACCTTCTCCAAGCCTATGAGACAATTGGTCAACAAAATTAATCCCAGTCGCATCGCCGCAACAAGCCATTAGATCTTTCCACCATAAGGAAGTATGTTTGTAAAAGTTCCAAGAATTTTTGGAAAGTATTGATTTAACAACATCTTTGTATCTTCCTTCAATGATCCCATTCCAAATAGCATCCTTTTCACTTAAAAATGTCCACAACCATTTGGATAAAAATGTTTTATTGAACAAACCAACTTCTTTGATAACCAAGCCGCCTTCCTCCTTAGTCTTGCAAATATTTTTCCAACTTACCCAAGCAATACCTCTCGATTCTTTCGAGCCATACCATAGGACTTGTCTTTGAATAGAAATGATCGATATCCTAACTTTCCTAGGAAATTTTTAGAAAGAAAGGTAATGTACCAGAATATTAGTGAGGACCGAATTTAAAAGTGTGATCCGCTCACCTATGGACAAAAGTATTCCTTTCCACATTGATAATATAGTCTTCAAACATTCAATCACCGGTTTCCAAAGTGAAATCCTACGATGATTACCTCCAACATAAACTCCCAAGAATTTGAAAGGCAACGAGATCATCTTGCAACCTAAAAATTGTTCTGCAACATTTAGATAGACATCCTCAACTCCAATGCCAAATAAAGATGTTTTCCCAATATTGATTTAGAGGCCAGATATCATTTCGTAGCCCTTCAAGATCGATTTCAATGCCCACAGATTGTGTCTTGAACCATCGCAGATAATAACCGTGTCATCCACATATTGCAAAAGGTTATAAGAAACTCCATTATTTATCTTGAAATCATTAAGGAGTCCTACAACAACAACTCTCTTCACCAATAATGTCAAAACTTCACCAACCATAGAGAATAAGAAAGGAGATAGTGGATCTCCTTGTTGAAGTCCCCTCAAGACTTTGAAATCATGAATAGGGCTACCGTTGATTAGAACCGATAAATAGCTATTCATAACTGTTCCCTCCATCCACTTAATCCATTTAACTCCAAATCCCATTGCCAACATTGTCTTCTTAAGGAAATTCCAATATACATAATCTTAGGCTTTTTCGAAATCCACCTTCAATAGGACACAACTTCTCTTGCTTCTCTTTGAAAGATCAACAATTTCATTCAAAACAAAAACTCCATCATGCAATTGTATGTCATCTATGAATGCGGTTTGAGTACTTGAAATCAGCTTCCTCAACACTTGTTTAAGTCTTGCAGCCAGTAGTTTTGTGATGATTTTGTAAATATAACCATCGAGATCTTGTGGATTGTCTTTTTTGGGGATCAATGCTAAGAAGGAAGAAGAAAAAGCCTTAGGTAGCCAAGCAGAATTATGGAATTCATGAATATAGTTAATGATCTATGTGCCAATAATGTCCCAAAATATCTTAATAAATTCATCGTTAAAACTGTCCAGGACAGGACTTTTTTTCCCACCATCTTCAAGAATAACTTATCTAATTTCGTCAGCACAAAACTTCGCCTCCAACATGTTATATCTTCCTCAAAAAGCCTTAAAATTCCTGAGAAATCAAACTCTGGTCTAGAACTGGTAGAATCTTGGAATCTCGTTTTGAAATTTTGCTTTGCAGCCAACTTCACCTGCTGAACTTCTTCCACATATTTCAAGTTAACAAGGATGGAGGCTAAAGTGTTTATTCTATTTCCATGCTTAAGAAAAACATGAAAGTATTTGGTATTATGGTCTCCCTCTTGAATCCATTTTGTCCTCGATTTTTGTTTCAGAATATTGTCTCTAATGCGTAAATTCTTCCACAAATTAATTTGTGCTTGACCTCTTCTTTGTAATTCTGCATCTGAAACTTCTGCAGTAGCAGCAGCCAACCCCTCTTCCACTTCATTAATAATATTAGCCTCATTTTCGACGTTTAAATCCAGCCAACCAAAAATATTTGTGTTCCACCACCTAAGTCTCTCTTTAAGTAATTTGAATTTCATTATCAGCCTATGTGAGGCATTACCTTCCACGACGAATGAGTTCCATTCCGATTTGACAAACGTAATGAAATCCGGATGCTCGAACATACCATTGAAGGTTTTAAATGGTTTGGGATCCGATTGATGTTTCTAGCTTTTAACCAAATAGTAATATGATACGATGTCTCTGTTGCCAGCAATTTTCACAACAATGTTCCAATCCTTCATCAATCCATCAGACACAAGGAATCTGTCCAAACAACTGCAGCTTTTCCCATTGGAACAAAACCAGGTAAACTTATTGCCCAAGGTAGGAAGATCCAAAAAATTCATTAATTCAATAAACCCTAAATTCTTGCATCTCTACCCTACAATGAGAATATTTGCTCTTACTCTCCTCTGTAATTTTGATTGTATTAAAATCACCAGCTAGTAGCCACTCCCCTGGTTCCATTTTCACCTTATTGTTCAGAATTTCAGCCTACATGCTTCTCTTATCTGACAAAAAGCACGAGGAATAAACATTAACAAGATAGATCTTTTTATGTTTCCAAACTGCAGATATGCCCAAAAAACCTTGTCCACGAAAGCTGGCAATAGGATAGAAGAAATCCTTTCTCCAAATTGTCAACATACCTCCAGATAATCCCATTGAATCAATTGCGGACCAATCATAATCTGTGTTTCTCCAAAGACCACGAACCGTACTTTCTAACATGACTTTGCATTTTGTCTCTTACAAGAAGACAACATTTTCCTTTCCTCTTGTGATAATTTCTTTGATTCTATTGCGCTTAGTATTGCTACCACATCCTCTTATGTTAAAGCTAACAAAATTCATCTACATGCATTTTCAACCTCCATCTGAATTTGTTTAGGAACTCTATTGCTGGCCTCCATGTTTCTGATGATACTTTCTAATACCTCGTCATCCTCGTCTCCCTCAATCCCCAATTTTTTATTTGATTCCCACACCCTGCTCGGAACATCTTCGATTTTCTTCAAAATGCGAGAGTTACTATGATTTATGTCAAAATCCCTAATAGAATCAAAACAGAGTACCAAACCTCCAGAGTAATGTGATAAGGAATCTTCTATAAATGAACTGCAAAGACGAAGATCATGATTTTGTGGTATTGATGAATTAAAAGGGATTTCCAAATTGGGATTCTAAAAAAGAATTAGGGCTGAGTAATAAGAGGGTGAAAAGTGAATTTTCAAATTATGATAGATATCTTAAAGTAGTTTCTTCTTCTTGGGCCTTAAAAGCATATTTGAGCCGCCACCTGTGGGATCTGTATTAGATATTGGTAAGTTAGGCCCAATATCTAACCTGGTCATCTCTTTAACTGAATTCATTATCAATTCCTCCCTCTGACTTTCAACAAGTATGAGCCCCACCATCTCTTTTCTGGTCCTATCCATCGTGTTCAAATCTGACACGTTACCTTTTCCCGGTAAATTGACCTTGTCATAATCTCTACGTCTAATAAAACTCTTTTTGTTACCAATGCTCACAGAATTAGACACGCCTCCCAATTTTGACAGTTTTTTCATATAGTTATCACCATCACGGCTCCATACATTGTTATGATCATTACCAATGATATTGAGAATTATGTTTTCTCTGTCACCGTTCCCAATTCTTTCAGGTGGACTACCACATTTGTTGTGAATTAGGATGCCATAAAAAATATACTCGGTTTCTTTATAGGCCAGAGACACACAAAGGTTAGGGTTAATAAGGAAAAACAACAAGGATTGGCTATAACTACTATTCTTTACTTTCTCTTCAAATCAAATTACAAGTACTCAAGAATAAAAAATAACCCTCTCACCCTAATTAGGATTTGCCACACCACACTTAAGATGTGAGATTAGTATGCTATTTATAATAAAACCTAACATACTAAACTAATGGGCTTTTTAATAATTACCCATTACAAGCTAAATTAGGGTACAAGCTAACTTAAACAATTGGATCCTTAACATAAGGCCCAATTCGACAACTACATACTAGAACACAATTCGACTACATCATGTAGGTCTTCGACAACAACATGTGAGTAGACTTCGCGACATGATAAACTAGAGTTCGATCCAAGAAACAAACTAGCTTTCTTCATGCAACTTTATCAACTGCATACAATGGGAAAACTTGCCACTGGGTAACATCTCGGTGATCATATTAGCAACATTATGATCCGTCGAAACCTTCAGCACTTGGACTTCTCCACGCTCGATTACCCCTCTGACGAAATGTAGCCTCACATCAATGTGCTTGATTCGCTCATGATAGGCTGAATTCTTCGACAGGTGTATTACACTTTGACTATCACATTTAACAGTGACAACTCGACCTTGAAGTTTCAGCTTCTTTGCAAAACCTTCAAGGCATGATGCTTCCTTCACAACTTCAGTTAGGGCGATATATTCCGCTTCAGTGGTTGATAAGGCAACAACCTTCTGAAGTGTTGCTTTCCAACTGATTGTTGTCCCAAACATAGTGAACAAATATCCAGAAATAGATTTTTTGGAATCCGTACAACTTGCATAATCAAAGTTGACATATCCTTCGATCGCACCAATTTGTTATGAATTAGGATGCCTTGAAACTAAATATACTCGGTTCTTTAAGGTTAACATGGAAAAACAAGGAAAAACAACAAGGATTGGTTATAACTGCTATTCTTTACTTTCTCTTCAAATCAGATTACATGTACTCAAGCATAACAAATAACCCTCTCACCCTAATTAGGATTTGCCACACCACACTTAAGATTATCAGAGATTAATATGCTATTTATAATAAAACCTAACATACTAAATTAATGGGCTTTTTAACAATTACCCATTACAAGCTAACTTAAACAATTGGATCCTTAACACAAGACCCAATTTGACAACTACATACTAAAACATAATTCGACTACAGCATGTAGGTTTCGATAACAGCATGTGAGCAGACTTCGACAACATGCTAAACTAGAGTTCGATCCAATATCTCACAATATTCATCCTCCACTTCCTTCTCCAAAGAGTTTCCTAGTCGTCATCGTCATCTTCATCGTCCAAACTAAGATCTTAAGACGAACTCCATTTTTTCTTCCGTTTCAAATGGTTAATCATAGGCCCATGAGCATCTTCACTCAATTTGATTCTATAAACTCTTTCATTCACCTCAACATTGAAAACCTCATTTAAATTAATGGCAAATTTTGTTTTTATAAAAAATCTAACAACATCCATCTTCTTCAAACTTTCAGTTTCATCATCCGAATGTATGTATGTCTCAACTCTTCCTGCTAAGAATCTGAAAAATCGAAGGCACCCCGTATGACAAGTAAGACCATAGCATATATATATATATATATATATATATATATATATATATATATATATATATATATATATATATATATATATATAGCACTTTATACGAATTTGTAATATACATATCAAAAGTCATCTATAAATAGTATAAAATATTTTAATTTTATATTTTAAATATGTATATTTTAAAATCTATGAAAACTCATATGTCCTCCTTAAATTAAACTTATATTTTATTCTTTAAAACAATTTAAAAGTTTGACCATGTATTCATTGTAATTTTTTAAATTACTTTTTATTTAAAAAATGATAAAATCAAACGATTATCATAAATAAGTTTAGAAAATGAAATGATGTATTCTCAACGTTAAAATAATATGTCTTCATTGTTTAAGAATATTAAGGACTTGTTTGTTTTAGTTTTTAATGGATTCTTTTTTTGTTTTTTCAAAAATGAATTTTATAAAATTATTACAAGTTTTTCATTTTTGTTTTTTTAATGAAAGATAAATTTTGACATTATATAATATAAACAAACACTATTTAAAATTAAAACAGTCGAAATTGCAATTTTTAAAAAAATTTGTATCTCTAAAATAATTTATATGAAAAGGTATTTGAAATAGCTTTAAAATTTTAATATCCAAAAATAGTTTCAATAAAGTAATAAAATATCTAAAATAGAATTTAAAAAATAACTGCTCAAATCAAATTTTCATTTGAAAATTTTATAAAAAGTTTCTTTATAATGTTTTTTTTATACAAAATCATATAATACTATAAAATTCATTTTTTTAAAAGCCAAAAAAATCATGAAATTTTTTCACCATGCATACATAGTTTAAATTATGATCTTACATATTTTCTTCCAAAAACCACTTTAATTAATATATATTTAACCTATGAAGTTCACTTTATATTTACAAACTAATTTATTATCAGTTTGTATTTATAAACCGGTTTTATATATTGAATCTTTAAAAATAAAATTTTTAAAAATTTATTTTTAATGTATAATTAACATAAAAATTAAAAAAAATTATTTTTTTCAGGAAATTTTTATTTATTTTCGAATTTTTTTACTTAAAGGAAATTTGTTTTTATTTCTAGATTTTTTTATATTTAGGAAATAATTTTTTTTCTTTTGAGTAATTTCATTTTTTTATTTTTCGTAAAAAAAGTTGAAACTTTCAATATCTTTGAAAGAAAAAAGATATATTTTTTTTTATTTTCAAGAAAAAGTATATATTATAATTCTAGAAATTTTTTCTTCTTAATTTAGATTTTTTTTTGTTTATAATTTTATTTTATTTTGTGGAAAGAGAGTATTTTTATTTTTGATATTGAAAATAAATATTTTTATTCTATGAAAAAGTATGTTTTAATTAAATTATATTTATATAAACGTTTTTAAAAAAAATTAGTGAAACATTTAAATCATTTTTAATTTAAAATTGATTACTTGAATTATTTATAAAATATGGTTCAACCTATTTTATAATTTTGTTAATCTCTAAGAGGGTTTCAAACTCTTTTGTTTCTTTTTCCTTCTTTGAATATATGGTTTCTTTTTTTATTGTATTTTGTTTTTTTTTTCTTCAGTGTAATTCAATTTGGGTATATATTTCAACAAACCATATTTTTGCACACCCTTATAAAGGCTTCATATATTGAAAAGGAAAAGGGAATAGGGAAAAAAGGGGACTAGACCTTACCCTTGGGAGAAAAAGATATAGAGCTTAATAAAATCTATAGTTGGGTTAACCAAACTTGTTTTTAATTAAGTCAAGCCTAATCAAAAGAGGAGCAGTCTCCCACTAATGAACTGAGTGAGACAAAGTTCCATGTTAGTCAATTCATTTGCCCAGTGATTTCCTTCTCTGAAGGTGTGAGTAATCAAGAACAGAGAAACCAAGGACATATTGTTAAACCATCAGTTTCTTAGAGACAAATGAACAAGATTAGGAGACTTAAAGGCTAAAGTGACCAGTATTGAATCAGTTTCTAGCCAAAGACAAAACCAATTCCTGCAAGGAGCTTCTTCAATTGCAAAAATAACACCCATAACTTCTGCAAATAAAACATCATCCTGACTAAGCGGACAGGCAAAGAAGCCAACATAATCAGCATCAGTGTCTGATTTGTCCCAATTCAAGAGAAGGGGGTGCTAACAACCTCTTTGATGATGGACGCCTTAGGGGGATGAGTGAAACACTCTGATTTTAATTAAATAATTTATTTAACTATTGGCGTGCTTTATTCATTATATTTGAATTTTTGTGTTATTTGGTGCGTATGGGTATTTTGATAATTTAATAATTATTAGAAGACTTAAATAGTGTTTTCGTCTCTGTAAGTTAGCGTGTTTTTTGTTTTCATCTCTGTAATTTTTAGTTTTGTTTTAGTCCTTATATTTCACATTCGCGTTCGTTTTAATCCTTAAAACCAAAATCCGCAAGAAAATCTGCAGGAAAATCCGCAGAAAACTTTCGGATTTTTCTGCGGATTTTGTCTTTAGGGACTAAACAACAAGCAAAAAATAAGATATAAGGACTAAAAAAAAAATTACAGGGATGAAAACCAAAAACTCGCTAACTTACAGGAACGAAAACACTATTTAAGCCTTATCAAAATTATAAGATTGGAAAGCGGAAAATAAAAATAGGATTTGTTGGAATTATTAGGAATAATTGGATAAACTTAGTTATTTTGTAATAATTTGAGAAACTAAGAGTTTAGAGAACTTTGATTAAATATTTATTTAATTAAAATAATAAAAAATATTAAGAATATGAGGTGAAATTAAAAGTTTAATAAAATTGGACTATCCAAAGTAATAGCCGAGAGTTGATGAAAAGATGAAATTAACAAAACCTTTTTATGTTATTTTAATAGAAAAATTAAGGGTTTTGGAAAATTTTATGTTGATACGTGAAATTGTAGAAGAGGGAGAAGAGACATAAAACCTAAGGAACTCTAGGAAGGAAATTCATAGAAAAAAATTTTGAAGGTTCTGCATTGCTAAGGCGAGGGAAGAGATTTCCCTATTGATGGGTGAATTAGGCAGTCAGGTGAGGGGTTTTTACCCTCTCATTAGTACCATGGGTAATATTTTATTTTCTCTTATCTCTTACGATCTATGAATTGTTTGGTCAAATAAGGTTTGAACAAAACCTTATTCTCATGATCGATGAATTTTGTGGTTTTGTTTGAGTTGCTCTAAAAACCAAAGGGGATTTTGGATAAATCTCTTAGAGTTTAATAAAATGCTATTGTTTGTAGGTTTAACAATCCTTGTTGTTGATAGTGATTTTATTACTGTGAAATTGTGGATATGTTGTGATCCTATTTGATATGTTCCTGTTGTTTTTCGAAATTTATTTATGTAGAAACCTTATGATCCGTATTCTCAAAATTTTCCAAAAACCTCACTATGTATTTTCCCTAAATTTTTCCAAATGTCAGAAAAAATAGAATTTTCTTAAAATTGGATTTTTTAACGAAAAATTATTAAATTGAGTAGAGGTTGTAATGCGAGGTTGTATGGCAGGGGTTGTACGGTTGTACCACGAGGTTGTACAGAGGGGTTGTATGATTATACTACGAGGTTGTACGGTTGTACATCTGGGCTCTACGACACTACTACGAGGCAATAGTGTTGGATGTACGGTTGTAATGCGAGGATGTACGATTGTACGAGCGGATTGTGGGCGACAGACGACGGTTTTAGTGGTGTTTGAGTTTAAGGATCAATTTGACGAAGTTCGGAAATTTTCTTGTCAGTAACCTTTTTGATAAGTTGAGATATAATTACTAGTTTAGAGTTAATTTTATTATTATTTGAGTCAAACCGCCAGCCCTAAGGAGTTTAATAGAATTATCACTTGTGAAAGTTGTCAGTGGAGCATTTTCGAGTAATTTGGACACTCAATGCTCTCCATTTTACGGTCAAATTTTTTTGGCGAGTTGTTTAGAGTTTCCTTGAGAACTCTGTAGAATTATTTAAATTATTTTGAGAGTTGAGAGATGTTGTGAGCAATTTTTGAGCTTTTTGAGAACTCTTTTGAGTGATAAATAATATAAAGAGACTTTTTGGGCAATTTTTGACGTCAATGTCCTTTTGGTATTCTTAGGGTCACTGTTGAGTATATTGATTTAAACTGCCAGTCCTTAGAGTTAGTAGAGTTATCACTTGTGAAGAGTTGTCCTTAGAGCACTTTTGAATACTTTAGCGTATGTTTAGGGTACTATAAAGTCATTTTGAGAACTGAGAGGTATTGAGCTGTTTTTGAGTTTTTTAAGGATTCTTATGAGTTGCGACTAATATAATAAAACTTTGAGAATTGTTTATGCATTAGAGTTTTGAGTAATAAGATAACTTTTCTCATTTTGATGAAAACAATATTTTAAAAACTGAATTTTTGGAGATTAGTACTCTAAAATGATTTCAGTGAGGGTCTGGAATTGGCGATTTTAGAGATTAGTTATATGAAGGGATTATAGTGACGACCTATGATTGGCAACATATTAGTTCAAGAGCGGAACCTTATGATGATGTATTTGATGATGATGATGTTTATTATGATGATGATGATAATGATGTTTATACTTGTGATGATGATTTTGATGATTGATGAGTCGCATGCTTACTTTATACATATTCATGTATGCATTGTCAAGAATTCTTGGCTTTCTACCTTTCTCCTTATTATTTCTCGTATATATAGAGGTTACAGGGTTATACAAGTAATTACACTAAATTACATTTAATGAGAACAAATCAATTCCTGATTTGTTTCCCTTATTCTAGGAACCAACTAATACATTAGGATCACAAATTAACTTCCTATTCACATCCCCCCTCAAATTGATGCTCGGGATCAATGAGCATCAATTTGCCAACAAGAAACTGATGACGTGGACGCGGAACAGCCTTAGTAAGAATATCTGCAACCTGTAATTGAGTACTGACATGCAGAAGTGATATTAGTCGGTCATCATACGTGTTACGGATTGAATGACAATCAACTTCGATATGTTTGGTGCGTTCGTGAAAAACAGGATTCGCAACAATTTGGATAGCACTTGTATTGTCAGCATGAAGTGAGGTTGGCTCTATTTGAGGAAATCCAAGTTCATCCAAAAGACCACGAAGCCAAATTATTTCAGAACAAGAAGCAGACATGGCACGATACTCAGATTCAGTAGAAGATTTAGAGACTCTCGCTTGTTTCTTACTCTTCCATGAGATCAACGAAGAGCCAAGAAACATGCACCAACCAGTGACAGATCGTCGAGTATCAGGACACCCTGCCCAATCAGCATCACTATAAGCACTCAATTTAGGAGCAATTCCAGAAGGAAAGAATAAACCACGATGAAAGCTTCCTTTTAAGTAACGAATTATGCGATGAACTGCTGCCAAGTGAAGATGGCGAGGAGAGTGCATGAATTGACTGACTTGTTGAACCGTAAAAGATATGTCAGGGCGAGTAATAGTCAATTAATTAAGGCTACCCACTAATTGATGATACAATAAGGGATCAGGCAGGAGATCACCATCATCACGATGATATTTAACATTAACCTCAAGAGGAGTATCCACTGGATTAGCCGATTGGAGACCAGCCATAGAAATTAAATCTGCGGCATACTTGTGTTGATGGAGAAAAATGCCCTTGGATGTAGAATGAACCTAAAAACCAAGAAAATAATGCAAATTACCAAGATCTTTCATATGAAACGATGCTTGTAACTGTTGTTTAAGGCTTTGAATGGAAGCATGATCAGAACCAGTAATAATCATATCATAAACATACAAAAGAAGTAGGGCAATTCCAGTAGACGTTCTATGAATAAATAGAGAAGAATCATACTGACTCTGAGTAAAGGAGAACCCAAGTAGAGTGGAGCAGAATTTTTCATACCAAGCTCTAGGCGCTTGTTTCAAACCGTATAAGGAGCGTTTGAGCTTGCACACACCCTTAGATGACGAGAATAAACCTTGAGGAGGAGTCATATAAATATCTTTTGTCAGATCTCCATGAAGAAAGGCATTTTTCACATCCATTTGATGAAGAGACCACCCGTTAGAAGCAGCTATAGAGAGTATCGTACGAACATATGTCATTTTGACAACCGGTGCAAATGTCTCATCATAATCAATTCCATATTCCTGCTTATTTCCCAAGGCAACCAATCTAGCTTTGAAACGGTTTAAAGACCCATCAGAATTTAGTTTCACATAATACACCCATTTGCATCCTATGGGTTTGATATCAGGAAGACACGATACAATATCCCATGTAAAATTCTCTTGAAGAGCCTGAAGTTCCTCATTCATTGCTTTTATCCAACGCACGTCTTTAACAGCCTGTGCATAACAAGTAGGAATAGATATGCTAGACAGTGAGGCAGACAAATAAGTATGTGAGGAATCATACCTATCTGGTGAATATCTATCTGGTGCTCTAGATATTCGACCAGAACGTCGTGGTTCAACCGGCTCAGGATCAGGTGGCGGATCAGTGTCGGGAGGGACAGTGGGAACCTGTTGTCTGCGTTGTCTGGAATATGTGATTCCTAGTTTGTAACGTTCAATAGATCGAGGCATAACAGAAAAATTGGGAAGAATAACAATATCATTTGTGACAAGTGTAAGAGAATGAAACATATATTGATTATCAAAAAATGTAACATTCCTAGAAACTCGAAAGCGGTGATTAGAGATATCATAACACACAAACCCCTTATGAGAGTTACTATACCCCATAAATGCACATTGAACAGACTGTGCGCCAAGCTTATTTCGTTCAAATTGAGGTAAGTGAACAAAACACACATCCAAAAGTATGTAAATCACTATAATCAGATTGCGTTTTAAAAAGACGAAAGAAGGGAGAATCAAAATCAATAACCGTAGAAGGAAGACGATTGATCAAAAATACAGCTATGGAGAGAGCCTCTACCCAAAATTGGGATGGCACTGAAGCTTGAAGAAGTAAGGTGCGTGTTACATCAAGCAAATGACGATTCTTTCGCTCTGCCATCCCATTTTGTTGGGGGGTATTGGGACAAGATCGTTGAGCCAATATACCTTTTTGTTGAAGGTATTCTTGAAATTCATGAGACATATACTCACCTCCCGAATCAGATCGAAAAATTTTAACACTTGCTTGAAATTGATTTTCAACATATGTCAAAAACTTCTGAAACATAGAAAACACTTCAGACTTAGATCTAAGAAAATATATCCAAGTAAAACGACTATGATCATCAATAAATGTGACAAAATATTTATAGTGAGCATGAGATGCTGCAGGAGACATTCCCCACACATCACTATGAATCATCTCAAAACAAGTAGAAGCACGATGAGCACCTGACGGAAAAGGAAGTGTTTTACTTTTAGCCAATTTGCAAACAGAACATGAAATAGACGCAGTACAAGCATGTTTATTTCCCAACAAATTAGTTTTAAATAAATGAGACAAAATAATAGAATTTGGATGGCCCAATTTTCTATGCTAAACCTCATAAGAGTTCAAAACAGTATTACACGCAAAAGATAAATGACTAGAACTAAACTGGAGCGGAAACAATCTTCCCACTTTAGGCCCCTTCGCGATCACCTTCCCTGACACCTGCTCCTGCACAAGACAACCAGCACGAGAAAAATTAACATTACAATTGTTATCCACCAATTGACCAACTGACAATAAGTTAGAAGCATGTCCGGGTGATACAAGTACGTCACGAAAATTAGAGTTTATGTCACCAACATCAGTGATAGAGAGTTTATTACCATCAGCTATTTGAATTTGCTGATTACCATCATAGGAATGTAAATTTTACAAGTATTCAGAGGAACCTGTCATGTGATTAGATGCACCAGAATCAAGAAACCATGGTTGACAAACCTTAGAAGACTTACCCTGAATTCCCAAGGCTGAAAGAGCAGAAAGTACCATTTGTTGAATCATTTCAGGTTGTAGAACACCGCTAGTAGATGCACTGGTACTGAGAGGACCAACTGCAGCGTTGGTAGCGGCATGGAATGCTTGAGCTGGACGTTGTGCTGGTCAGGGAGGACGTATGGGACAGTCAGAGATGATATGACCCTGTTGTTTGCAATAGTTGCAAAACTTCTTACTGCAGCTGCTAGCAAAATGTCCAAATTGTTTGCACGAAAAACATTGGACTTGTCGCATATCACGACCCTTTCCTTTATTTTGAGCAGCATATGCAATTGCCACAGGTTCGGAGCTAACAACATCATGAGACATGGTTCCTTGAGTAAATAGACTTTGTTCGTCCCTTAGAAGTTCACCAACACAAGTGTCCAAAGAAGGAACAGGATTTCGATTGAGCAAAACACCTCTGACAACCTCAAATTCTGGACGAAATTTCATGAGAAATTGATCTCTTTTACTTGTGTTGTAGACCTCTTGAATAGCCGCGAGAGATGTTTTGGGAACATTAGCATGTATAATAGCAGAGTGTTCTGTCCAGAGACTCAAAAAACCAGAATAGTATTCTTGAATAGACAAATCACCTTGTTTGTAGTTGGCTATGTCTAGCTCTAACTGAAAACGTTTTGCCGAATTGTCCTGGTTGTAAATGCGCTTCAGATAATTCCACATTTCTTAAGCAGTGGAAAAAGAGCGCAAATTATTTATCATTTGAGGATTAATACTGTTGAGAATCCAAGTGATGATTTGAGCATCTTGAGTTTCCCATGCATCTAAAGTAGTTTTCTCTGTCGGAGCATTAGATACATCATCTAAGTGACTCCATAATCCCTTTCCTCTAACATACATCTTGAATTGAAATTCCCAAGCAGAATAATTCTTGCCGGTAAAACGAACACAGAAATTATCTCTTTCTTTTTCGGAAGCCATCTGAATTATTATGAAGGAGAATTCAACCTCACTAATTAATAGATTATGATAATAATAATTATAATAATAATTATTATCTATAGTAATCAATCCACCGTCAGGAAAGCAACAAACCAAATATAATCTACCGTCAAGAACAACAACAAACCAAATATAATCCCCTGTCAGGAACAGCAACAAACCAAATATAAGCTATGAATAGTATATTCCACAATCCACAAACAATAGAACCGCGATATTGAAGGAGCAGCATAACCAAAAGTCACGATCTAGAATCCTAAACCAAGAATATCCAAGAGCCAAAAAAATCAAAATTGCAACCGGAGAAAAAACCAAACACGACCCAGAATCAGCAAAACAAACCGAAGCCCTAACCCCAGAATCACGATCGCATCTGCACAAAACAAATTCCACGGTGATCTATCTGAGGATGCAGAAACGATGAACAACAAAACAAGAGCAATCACGATATTGTCTCAGACAGAGAAAAAAACGATCAGAACCAGAAAATCACAGGTTTGATCGATTATACTGATACCATGTCAAGAATTTTTGGCTTTCTACCTTTCTCCTTATTATTTCTCGTATATATAGAGGTTACAGGGTTATACAAGTAATTACACTAAATTACATTTAATGAGAACAAATCAATTCCTGATTTGTTTCCCTTATTCTAGGAACCAACTAATACATATAATATGGAGCACAAATTAACTTCCTATTCACATGCATATATTTTGGAGTTAGGTAGGACTTCGGTCCAGTGATAGCCTGGTTCAGAGAGGGACTATGGCGGTCTCACATCTAAAGAGGGGCACGGTTCAAGAGGAACCGAAAACACAAGAAATCAGTAACATATACCTCAGACCCCGAACACCCAGTACCACATGCATTTTTTAAGAAGGAGTTGGTGGCATTAGCATTTGCATCACTATTTGAGCTTCAATTGTGTTTGTGTCAATGTTGTATTTAGGATTATCGATATTTTCCACCCTGTTGCTAAATTTCACCGTTATCATTTGTAAGGTGTATTCTCACCCCTTTTTTTGTTGTTGTGGCGTCTGTGCTCCTCTGGAGTAAAGACAATCAGGTACTCAAATGGAGTAGTGCTTGTGCGTGGAAGATGGCCTTGGAGATGTTTTTCATTTATTTTATATTTATCACTATTTTAGTCACTTTTATCTACTCTAGTATGTAACATTGGGAATGGGGCACATTATTTGTTTTGAGTTGTCTTTTGGAGTTCATTTTCGTTATGTGGTTGCTTTAATTTATTGTTTAACCTTTTGAAGATTTTTCAAAATTTCTGCTGCGAGTTTGAAATTTTTTCATGAAGAGTATGTTTTGTTACAGTTAGAGGTTACCTTAATGTTTTTTAGAATCATAAATTCATAGATGGAGGGGCCTGTAGCAAGATTACAGAGGCTTCAATTTGTGGCAACTAAATCCTTGATTTGAGAAATAATAGAGTTGAACATTAAAAAATGATCATTGAATCTCTTAGCATTCCTACTCCTCTAAATGGAGTTGAAAGTGGTCATAATGGATGAGGAGGCGACCAGGGAGAATTGAGGATGCTATCCCTATTTGTAACCTAAAAAATGGAAAGATTTGAGGAAAGCTCAATCTTGAGGTTAATCAAGCTCTGTAAACAATTCCACAACTGCGTGGGAAAAAGACAATATAAGAATAAGTAATCAAAATTTTTAGGACTATTCTAGAACATACTGCACATGGAAGGAGCGTAGCATCCTCTAATACAAAAATTCTTGTTTGTTGGGATTTTGTTATGGATGAGCCTCCACACCATAGAAGAGTTAGAGGGAGGAATTTCATGATTCCAAATTTTCTTGGATCAAACCTTAGTTTTGGAGGGGTATGAGATGAAGTTGTAGGAATCTTTAAGAGTGAGAAGACCAGAGTTTGAATGTTTCCAAGCCAACATGTCATAAATTATAACGATGAAAATGATAAAGTATTGAACTAGATTCTGAATCATATGAAGGAAAGCAAATCATTTTCCAAAAGAATGTTACCAACTTCCTTTGATTCATATCTCCACAACAATAAAATATCCTGAGGTGCTTGTCCAAATCCTGAAGTAAGCTAATAGGCTAAGAATAGATGCCGATTGATTATGTGAGCATACTGTAGATTGCAATCTTTAAAAGTTGAATTCTAACCACAAAGGGTAGAAGAGTTTCATTCCATGAAGCAAGTTTTTTTTGTGAATCTTGTTCATAACTGGTTGGAAGTGGACAATCTTATTTTGAAATGAAAGGAGCCTATGTTGAAGCCATAAGTTAAGGAAATATTATGAAGCATTGATTGGGAAATAGAGCCTCCAAAAATAGTAGATATTTTAGGGTTTATAATCTGGACAGAAATTTGACCATACTTGAAGAAGATGTCAGCTAAGGTTTGAAGGTTGGTAGGAGCTCTAGTACCAAAAATTATTGCATCATCAGCATATAAAACATGAGAGGGTATATGATTGTTCTTAGTCCCTTTAATGAGCTTGAGTTTGTCAGAAGTAACCAAATTTGAGATGCCTCGACTCAAAAGTTCCTCAGTTAGTCATAAAAGGAAAGGAGACAACGGATCGCTTGTCTCACTACTATAGCACAACCAAAGAAATACTTCTATTTTCCTTTGACAGAGACAGAAAGCATGGTTGAGTTTAGAATAGTGGGTATCCAATTAGAGAACTTGTTAAAAAAGCCCAAAGATTTCCAAACCTTAAAGATGAACTTCCACACCATTGTATCAAAAGCTTTAGCTATGTCAAATTTGAGGGCAAGATTACTGTAAAAGAATTTATGGTAAAGCATGTTAATAGCTTTGGATGTGAGAAATACAGTCGTTGATCTGTCTGTTATCAATGCAGCCTCTTTTGTTGAGTATAGATAATGTCAAGAAAAATGAGAGCAAGTTTATCACATAAAACCTTATAAATTATTTTGAATCAAGTGTTAAAAATATTTGTTTTTACCATGCATAAACCATTTGTTAGGTTTGAACTTGATCATAAAACTTTTAATCAATTGCATGAGTCAGTGGAATAAGAGTCATCTATGATATTGACTATAGTTAAGTGGAAAGAAAAATCTCAAAGTCTCATTGAAATTTTAAAAATTTGAGACTTTGGGTGTTTGATTTGAATCAAGCACAAATCCTAATTCGAATAATTTTGAACAGAGCCCAACCAAAAAATTTTAAACCATTTAATTCGAATCAAATTTTACATATGATTCGAATCATCAGACTCTAGGTCATCTCTACCTCAATCGATTCGAATCACAAATAAACACATGATTCGAATCATGTAAATTTTCCAAATTTTCTCAGTTGGCTCATCTCGTTTGATTCGAATCAAATTTAACACATGATTCGAATCACGAGGTCCTTGATTCGAATCACACTTTCCTCTTGATTCAAATCAACAGAAAATTGGGTCAAAACTTAGTTTTTCTTTTATTCCACTTCACTTGTTCATTTGATTCAAATCACGAATTGTTCTTAATTCAAATCTGACTCACTTTTTCAACCATTTTCATAGCTTAATCTCAAGCACATATAAAACCTTTTTGTCATTAAGTTTTTAAAGAAACGAATCATAGTGATTATCATAATCAACATTGTGATTCTGTAAAAAAATCAATTTCCACTCTTTTGAATGTTCAAAAGTCGTGCAATGAAAGTTTTGCATCTTCAACTTCAATTTGATTCAGATATTTATAACGCGAGATTTGTAACTGATTGAAGGAGGCGCGTTCTTGAAACTAATTGATCTTGAAGAATTGGTTGAGATATTCAGGTTGTTTGTAAGATTGATGCGATTGTCAATGGTGATGGCAAATTCCATTGAAAAGAAGCATATTCTTCTCTCCAAAATTGCCTTAGTAGTGATTTTCTAGAAGGCTACAAATAAGACTAAGTTCTTCTCAAATCATCGAACAATTCATCGCTCAAGGAATCAGTAGGATCAAGGGGTTGATTGTTAAGCATGAAGGCTTGGAGCTGATTGGTGATATTCGAAGATTAAATAGCATTAATCGAGTAAAGATTACATGGAAGAGTTTGACGTTGCGCTATATACAAGTCAAGATCCAAATAAGAGATTTTAACATTTTCAGATGTATTGTGGATTGGTGGATGTATGAACTCTTGCAAATATTTGTTAAATAAAAAAGGAACTATGCAGGTTTCAATGGGAAACCATTGAAGAGTGCACATAGTCAAAGAGAGGACGAACGCCGAACCACTGTAAACGTCTGTGTCATCTCTCTCTTACTTTTGCATTTAATTTCGTAGTATTTTCATGCTTAGGTATTTCTATTCTAGCATAGTTTATCGTTGATTCAATTGATAGCGATTTATTACATAAGCATTAGGTTTTGTTAGAATTGGATACCTTATTGATCTGAATTGGTGATTAATATTCCGAGAAACAATTGAAGTTAAGATCCTCTACATTAAATCGTTGTATAAACACACCTTGTGAATTATACAATCGAATAAGTCGAATACTTATAGTATTTCATCATATACATCTTTGATGTTTTTGAGACGATTTAGTGTTAAAGTGATAACAATTTCGAAAGGTATAATTTTTACATTTTTGCATTAAACCGTCCATTCGGAATTTTTCAAAAAATACTCAGATAATATTTTTAAAAGGTGATTGACTTTTATTTGAGTCTATTCACTCCATTCTAAATTATTTTTCTACTCCCATATGCACATCCAACACACAACAGTTACAACAGTTAAAAAGAAGACAAATATTATAAGAGAAGACAAATATTGATCATCATTCCGACTCATACCTTCAATGATAACATGTTTTTGATTATTTTGTCCAAAAAAATACGATTATATCTAGTTGGAATGAGTTAGTTAAATAATGTAGTTACAAGGAAGCAGATATTTCAATCTCTACCATCAACACATATAAATATTTGTTTGACAAATTTCCCATATGATAAAATTGATATAGATCTCTTTAAGAACATAGGTGAATTAAACAAGTTGAAAGTCACTTTTAAAATGTAACAAATTTGAGTTCACATGAACATTATTTTAAAATTTAGAAAAATTAAAACACCATGCATGAGTCATAAACAAATGACCATGATGATAACAAAATTAAATACTTAGAACGGTTTTTGGCCAATAATATTTCCAGGAGGACTATAGTTGCAAGTGACGAATGTCCCTCCATTATCACAGTTCACTTTGGCACATCCAACATGTGTTGAATTTTTCCACACAACCTGCGTAAAACGATAACAATCAGAAGCCTTACACCCATTAATACGTATGTCGTAGTTGATTTTTTCATCCACCCACAACTTCACTGCTTCCGTTCCGCTTATTTTACTAGTGCTCAATGCAAGGTTCTCTCCATAACGACCACCATCACCACCAGAGGGGATCACTTTACAATCTTTGCGTTGATTGGCATAGTTTTGTGCAAAAGCAGCAATAGAGTCATCCCAAATAATATTTGGAATGTTTTTACCCCTAATCTCTGATCTTGCAGCATTGTGGGCGTTCACGTAATCTACTGGTGAATCTTGGCCATGTACAACGTCGCTAATGCCCATAATGAGTATTAAGCTGAAGATAAAAAATACAGAAAATGAACCCATTTTTGTTATCAATATAAAATTCAAAATGTTTGGTGAAAATTGTTGGAGATCTAGTGATGCTTTTATAGTGTAATATTTTAACCATTTTTTTTAAAGTAATTTTTTATTTTTATTTTTCAGATTCATTAAATAAATAGTGTATTTGGACTAAATAAAAACCATATACATAAATTATTTCATGAACATAAAAAGTTTATATACTTATATGGTTGAGATTGAAATATTTATTTAAATATAAAATAATTATTATCCTTTAAATTTAAAAATATATGGTTGAGATTAAAATATTTATAAAATGAATATATATATATATATATATATATATATATATATATATATATATATATATATATATATATATATATATATATATATATATATATATATATTCAAAGTTTACTTTAGATTAAATCTTGTCCCTTAAATATTTTTAATTCAAAGGGTTATGTTTATTTAGTTAAATACCAATTTGATCTATTTAATCATCAATTTATTTCTTTTTAAATAGTAGATATAATTTTTTATGCGATATTTTTTAAAAATACTCTCGCATTATTTTTTATTCTAATTTTAAAATTTTATATTTAAATTTGGAATTTCACTAATTTCTATTTACAAGATTATGTTTTTTTTTAAATTAGTTTAATTTATATCTTGAAGAGCGTGCATTTTATTTAATCATAGTATTTATATTATGAAAATGCTATATTTATTTGAAAGTTAATATTATATAATAAATTTACAAAACTTCTTAAAAAAATACCCATTAATGAATAATAATAATTATAATAACAACAACAACAATAATAATAATAATAATAATAATAATAATAATAATAATAATAATAATAATAATAATGGTATTAATAAACAATTGTCAAAAATTAATTAAAAAAGTATTTAATAATAGGAACAAAGTAATTTATGTATAGTTTTAAAAATATTAATACAATTTGTTGAGATAATTATACAATGATAATAAATAGTATTTAAATTATAAAAATGTTTATTTATAAGAAGATAAAACTAAAAAATACTTATAATTCGAAAAAGGTTTAACTCATTTTAAAAAATAGAATACTGAAGATAAAATTTTAAAAATTTATTGGGTAGAGTGAAAATTCATGAGTTTATTAACATATTTAGGCTACACATGTATAAAATAATGGTCAATTATTATATATTATTCAACAAAATAATAATAATAATAATAATAATAATATTATTATTATTATTATTATTATTATTATTATTATTATTACTATTGTAACATATAAGTCTAGAATAATATGTAGTGATGCTATAATATGGTATAGGGATGGCAAAAATATTCATACCCGCGGATATCCGCGGATAAAATCCGTCACGGATATGGGACAGATAGTTTAATGGATATCCACGGATAAAATAAATAGATATTTAATACCCATTTGTTAATAGATATGGATACGAGTTTAATGATATCCGTGCTCGCGGATATCCATATCCGTTAATAAGTTATAAAAATCATTTAAATATTATTAATTTATTATACCTTATTATTTCATCTTCTAAAAAAAAATTAGTCTTCTTATATTTCTTTCTTTTTTTGAAATTTTCTTTAAAGAAAACCTTTCACATTTCATTCAAATTCGAGTAACCATTTCATATTTAAACTCTTAATCGTTGTATATCTCACTTCAACAATTTCATAATTCAACCAACTAGTGTCGTCATTTCTCTGTCAAACTAGTGTCTCCTTTCCTATTCCTCTATCGTCCGCTCTTCCATTATAACTCACAATCACAATATCTTTTATTTGTTTGATTAAAAATGAAATGAATGGATGTTATGTTTGGATTTAATTATGTTTTGGTGAATAAGAAGAAAATTAATGTGATGAAATTTTATTGTTAAATTAACAGTGAATTGTATCAATTTTATGTGATAACAACTTTTTGTGTCTTTAAAAGAAGTTAAAAATACTTTTTTCAAAAAATAATTTTCATAAAAAATTATTATCCATTGATATCTGTAAATATCTGCGGATATCGTAAAACCCGCGAATTACCCGCTTAACGGATATCTAGATGGATATGGAGCGAATATAGTTATCATATTTATCCAATGGGGCGGATACGAATATCATAGTATCCGTCCTCATGGATATCCATTGATGTAACACCCCATTCTCCTTTTATTATTATTTGTGAATAATTATATGTTATTGTGATCGATTATGTGTTGTTGTACTTTCGTTGTGTTTTGTGTACCCGTGGTGAAGGGTAGTGGCCTTAAGTAGTAGGTCTTGGGCGTAGTAGAGGTGTATGGCTAATAACATAGAGATTAGCGGTGCGTTGAGTAATGTTGATTGGATTATTTCAATTTATAATTTGTTGACTAATTTATTTCATTAGTTGAGTGATAATGTTAATATAATAAGATATTTAAAATAATTAAGAGGTGTAGTGAGTGGAAGGGCTTTATGGTAATTAGGCGCGAATTAAGTGAGGGCAAATAAGGCGATTCATTAATTGGGGTATATGAGAGAATTAGAGAGTGAGAGTTCATTATTCTAATTCCACGTGAAAAAGTGAAAAAGGGAGAAGAGCTAGGGCAAGAGGAAGAAAGGGAGAATCCATTGAAGTTAGGAAAGCTCATCACTTTAAGGTAAGGGTGGGATTTCTTTCATCTCTCGAGGGTTAAATGATGTAAGTATTGAAGTAGAAATCACTACGTTGGAATCCATGGGGTTGAATGAGGGTTTTAAGAAGATTTTGTGATAATATGATTGGAATTGATGAATTAGTCTTGTTTGATATGTTTGGTTGAATTGCAAATGTTAGATGTAGGCTATTGGTGCAAAATCTATGCAAAATTGTTGTTGAAAATCGAGTTTAGTGCAGAAAAACGCAGGTGGTTTGTTGCTGTCATCGCAGGGTTTTGGGCTGCAGAATCGCAGAGCCCGCTTAGCGCGGTTTGGAGAAATTTCGCCTCTTCGAGGCAGAGAGCTGCGCGCTTAGCGTGGATGGGGCTCGCTTAGCGCGACCTGGGGCTGAAAAATATTATTTTTATTGACTTAAAATTCATGGAAAATATCTGTTTTATATTATATTAATGTTGTGTTGTTGCTGTTGTATGGTGAGCAAGTATTGGGGTGTTATGTGCTTGTTTTGTTGATGTTGATGTGATAATGTGAAATGCATGATTGAATTATGTAAAGATGTGTAGTTGTTGTATTGGTGCATTGATGTATGTTTAGATGAATGCATGTTGACTGTTAAATGATGTTGGTATGAAGATGAGTATGCTATGTGTATGCATGAGTAGTTGTCGCATGTTATCATTGATGGTGCATGGCATGTGCATAGTTGTGGGATGACGTGCCCAGGTGGGGTGTTATCGTCTATCGGAATTCCTAGATGGGATTGTTTTTGTTGGTGTGATTGTGTGCCCAGATGGGGTGTAAGCAATCACAGTTGGTACGTGACCATGAAACATGGATCGTTGGTGTGATCATGAAATAGGGGTCATACTTGACCATGAAACAGGGGTCGAGAGTTTCGACGGGAACTGTGATCATGAAACAGGGATCGATTTTGGTACCACATGCATTGAGTCTAGTTGAGTCTCCTTTGCATTCTCTTGTTGGCTGTGTCGCATGATGGTTGGTATAATTATCAGTGATTGTCTATGCATAAGTTGAGGTGTGTGATTCTTGTTGGATGTTACGATATGGTTAACAACTTGATGATGTATGATTTTTTATTTATATCATCTCTCTTTTTCGTTGATTTAAGAATCTCACCCCTTCTGTTTGAATGTTGCCCCCACGTGGGTAACGTGCAGGTGATCAGGATTAATGCGGAGTCTTAGTGAGTGAAGATGACGCTTCTATTTTGCTTCGTTGTGTCGGCGTCTGTAACGCCCAGTTATTTAATTAATTATTTAATTAAACATCTTCGTATTATTTGTTTGAATTGTGTTGGTTGTCAAAATTATTGTGTTGAGTGCTATGTCAGTGTTAGTAGAATTAATTTAATTGATTTAAGTTGTGTTGTTGTTAGTTGATTAATTAAACCGATTAAGTTGTAGATATATTATTAAAAATAATACTAGATAATATTATTTGGGCTTTGATGATTAGAAGTAGAATTAGTGGGGGTGTAGAAGTGGCCTAATGAAACAAATAGAATGGTAGTGTATTATATTAGGTTTTAATATAAAAAGAAAATTAGAAGTGGCAGTAAGTGAAAATTAAGAGAAAGAGGGGAATAACAGTTACGGAGAAGAAGAGGAGCAAGGGTTTGGAAACCATACATAGAGGTTGCAAGCGGGAGAACCCAATCGGAGAGTAGAGCAGTTACGAAGATTTTGAACAATCACAAGAAGGCTTCTAGTCGGTTTTGGTTGAACCTTAGGATTAAGGAAAATATGCTTATTCAAAAGTCTAGATTAAAGTGGGCTAATGATGGAGATAATAATAGTCAGTTTTTCCATAGTGTGATGAAAGAGAGAAGGAGGTGCAACTTTATTGGTGGTATCAATTCGGATAGAGGAATATTAGAATCGGTAGATTAAAGTGGGCTAATGATGGAGATAATAATAGTCGATTTTTCCATAGTGTGATGAAAGAGAGAAGGAGGCGCAACTTTATTGGTGGTATCAATTCGGATAGAGGAATATTAGAATCGGTAGATGATGTCAATGAGGAGGTGAGAAATCATTTTGCTATGAAGTTCTTGAATAATGATTCGCATAGGCCTATTTTGGAGGAAATCCCTTTTAAATCCATAAGTTTGGAAGAGAGGGAGTCGCTTGAGAAACCATTCACGGAAGTCGAGATTAAGGAAGCGGTGTGGGGTTGCGAAGGTTCTAAAAGCCCGGGGCCGGATGGATACTCCTTGATGTTCATCAAGAAGTGTTGGTACTTTCTTAAAGAGGATTTTCATAGGTTTTTCAATGATTTTCATCGCGGGGCTGTTTTATCGAAAGCTATAACTTCTTCTTTTTTGATGTTGATTCCAAAGAAAGAGAACCCGTTGGATTTGGACGATTATAGACCTATATGTTTGGTGGGTTGCTTATACAAGATTTTGGTGAAGCTTTTGGTGGCAAGACTTAAGAAGGTGTTGAAGTCTATCATTTCAAATTGTCAAAGTGCTTTTGTGCCCGGTAGGCAAATGCTCGACGGTGTTTTGGTGGCGAATGAAGTGGTTGATTTTGCGGTTAAGGAAAGAAGGAAGTTACTCTTTTCAAGGTTGATTTCAAGAAGGCTTATGATAAAGTGAATTGGGGTTTTCTAAGATACATGACGAGGAGAATGGGGTTTGGTGATCTCTGGTTGAGATGGATGGAGGCCACAATATTTACTAGCAAGATGTCCGTTTTGGTTAATGGTAGTCCGACTAAGGAATTCTTGGTGGAAAGGGGTTTAAGACAAGGAGATCCCCTATCTCCTTTTCTTTTTGTTATGGTGGCGGAAGGTCTAACGGGTTTGGTGAAGAGATCGGTTATGTTTGGAGAATTTGCGGGAATCAATGTTAAAGGTAGTTGTTTCATTGATATACTACAATTCGCAGACGATACCCTTTTAGTCGGGGATGGGAGTTGGAGGCACTTGTGGGCAATCAAATCGGTCTTAAGAGGTTTCGAATTAGTTTCGGGATTTGGCATAAATTTTCATAAGAGTATGCTTATAGGAATCAATACAACACCTAACTTTTTGGACGTGGCGGCTTTCTTCTTATCTTGTAGAACGGAAAGGAAGGAATTTACTTTTCTAGACATTCCTATTGGATCTAATCCTAGGAGGGTCTCCACTTGGTCCACTTTGGTCTCGAAATTGGAGGAAAGGTTGTCTAGATGGCAAAATCGATTTTTGAGCACGGGGGGAAGAATCACTCTCCTTAAGTCCGTCCTTACTAGTCTCCCGATTTTTCAACTCTCTTTTTATTTGGCTCCGGTGAAAATTTGCAAAGTTATCACTAAGATTCAAAATGGCTTTCTTTGGGGTTGCTCGGAATCTAAAAGTCTGATACATTGGATTAATTGGAATTCTTTATGTCTTCCGGTTGAAAAGGGGGGTTTAAATTTGAAGAGAATCAAGGATTTCAATTTTGCTCTACTTAGTAAGTGGCGGTGGAGAATTCTTCAAGGATCAGACGATCTTTGGTTTAAAGTGTTAAATGCTCGATATGGTGATATTAGAATGTTTATTTCAGGCGGAGATTTTTCTCGCAACAGCTGGAGTTCTTGTTCTTCGTGGTGGATGGATATTCTTTCTCTCCCGGGTAAATACCCGGACGATATTTTCTTGAATAACTGTTCTTTTCAGGTCGGAAACGGTTACACAGTTTCGTTTTGGAATGCTGATTGGACCGGGACAGGATGTTTAAAACACAGGTTTTCGAAGGTGTTTTCTTTATCTCGTTTAAAGGATGTAGTAGCTGTCTTGGGGGAATTATCTGCAAATACTACGCCTACTGTTAATTCTGGAAGGTTGCATTATTTTCAACCACATACTGATGAGGATATGGAGACGTCTATTTCAGTGCCTGGATCTTTTTCTATTGAAATTCTGGGCAATAATTTTTTAGGATCTGTTGGTGTGTTTAATAACAATTATGCTGGTAGGAGGGATATGCAGTATGGAACGGACCGCAGCAGTTTTTATTTCCCCCGCGGCGTGAGCGATGCTGAAGTCTTCAGGTACTCTTCTGGCAGGCCTGCTGAGAATGTGCAGACGCTATTGGACAACCTCACTGATACTCAGTCCAGCAGCCATGAGATGAGGGCTACTGTTGAAGAGTGGCAGCAGCTGTGTCTTATTGTTAATTCAGTAAGTTTCGATTTAACGGCGAAGGATTGTGTGACATGGACGGGCGGGGGGGACGACATCTTCTCGGTTAGTTCCATTTACAATTTGGCCAATAATTTTCATATTCCTTTCGGCCCTTCTAACCGAAACGATGTCGTTTTCAAATTAATTTGGAAAGTTGAGGTTCCTTTGAAAATCAAGGTGCACGGGTGGAGATGTTTTTTGAACAAACTACCGACTAGAGATTTACTGTTTTTTAGAGGAATTATTTATTCGTCGACAAACATTAAGTGTCTTCCGTGTAACTCTTATACGGAGTCGGCGTCGCACTCTCTTCACTCTCTTTTATTTTGTTCGGTGGCTAAATTGGTTTGGAAAGAAACAGCCGAGTGGATAGGTTATACTACCCCTAGTGGTAGCGATTTCAAAGGAAGTTTTTTGGATTGGTTTTCTTTTTGCAAAGCTAAGAAAGTTAAGCCGGGGAGAGAAGGTTGCATTTGGTTGACTGTTTGTTGGAACCTATGGATTCTCAGAAATGGCATAACGTTTAGGAATATTGGTTGGAATGTGGTAGATACGGTGTGGTCGGTGAAATTTTCGGTGTGTGGGTGGTCTTTTATTGGGGACATTACTAATTCCAATTGTAATTTTTACGATTTCGTTAAAAATTCTTTGTTCTATTTGTCGTAGATGTCAATTGGTTGGAAATTTCGGTCTTTTGTAGAGTTTTATCTCCCCTATTTTGTAATCAAGTTTGAGTACCCTTTGTACTCCTTTCAATATATTCTTGCTTTAAAAAAAAACACATAGCGGTATACATAACTGAATGGAAAACATAGATCAGCTATGCACAAAGTCTATGATAAAGCAACCACAAAAGCAATACATTATATCACATCAGTATAGATCGTAAAAAAACAAAGCAAAACTAAGATCTAACAATAACGCAACAATATTCTGAAACGAGGATCGGCTATGCACAAATATGGATTATAACAACTCGATAACAAACACGCGTAAAACAATATGATTCACGAAACCACACAGTCGAATAACAAACAAAACTGTTCCAACATCAAATTAAAGCGACGAATCAAAATTATCGTCGTAACAGCATATTCATCACAAGATGCGAAAATAAAACGTAGTCAAGATGTTACCGACTGAGTCAAAATGCTGTTGTCATTGTCGCAATGAAGAGTTCTCGCCGAAAACCGAGTTGGATGCATTGTTATGTTAAGCTCGTGCTGCCGTTGTGGATCTGAACACAGAGAGGTTGTTGCCCACTGAGTTGTTGTTGTCGCCATAAACGCGTTGTCGTGATGTGCGAAAACTTGATGATGGTGGATAGTGTATGGTTGGAGCTAATGAAGGTCCGATTTGAGAGGATGATTGGTGGTGTTAATGTGTGACCAAGGGTGGAGGCTTTGTCATTTGAGATTTCGTTTTGGCTATTGCAATTTAACGGAGGGAATTATGTTGAGGTTGTGACTTGTGAGCTGTGAAGTAGCGGCGGAGGGAGTGGCTTTCATCGACGGAGACACGGTGTTGCCGGAATGATGTGTAAAGGGTGATTTGTGTTGTTGAGAGAAGTTGTGATTAAAGAGGCTGTTAGTTGAGGATAATGAGAGTAAAGGGAAAGGATAGAACTGATGGTTTTGCTGTGTGACTCTTCTTCTCCGAAAACCCAAAAATGAGATCGAGAATTTGTGTGAGAGGTCCTCCTTTCTTTTTCTCGGTTCCTGCCATGCAATGATATATAAAATATTTGATTTATAAACTTTCCAAGACATGATTTTAAAAGGAATTAAAACAAATATTTTAGTGTTTTTTTTAAATTAAATACAAAATCAACTAATTAAAATAAACTTAAACTAAAATACCTAATTAAATATAATTAAATTAAAAGATTATTTTAACTAAAAATAGAAATTAAATGGTTTAAAATGAATAAAAAGTTAGGTATCAAAGTTGTCGGAAAAAAAAATGACTGCACCAAAATGATCAGCGCAAAATGAACGACTTGGAAAAAAATACAACGTTTGGTCAGATTTTGAAATAAGTTTAGACCAGTTATAGGCTCAAACTGATCAAAATATGGCTAAAAAGTCGTCGAAAATTAAAACGAGTACACCAAGCTAAACTATGTGAACAGTAGATCAATATTACTGATGTTTGTAAGCTCGATTTCGAAACTTTTCAACCACTGATATTTTGTATATTTAAGAAACAATTCAACCAGTCTGTCTGTATATCCAAAAATTTATTTTGGCCAATCATTTTAGGCATTATTCATGATGAAAGACGTGTCATGCTATGCAAACGATGCAAACTAAAAATAAAACCAGATAAATGAAAACTTGAAAAGGGTAGGAAAAATTTGGGGTGTGACAATTACCTCGATTGAGCTGATAACCAAGGGGAAAGTATTCAGAGGACACGCCTTCAAATACCATCAACTCTATTTTTGCAACTTATAATTTTTTATAAATTTTCGTTTATGACTCATTACCTCGGTTGAGCTGGAAACTAAGGGAAAAAGTATTCAGAGGACACATCTTTGAATCCCAAAAATTGCATATTAGAACATCTTTTATTTTATTTTAAGAACTATTACATTAGTTGAGTTAGCAGCCTAGGGAAAAAGTATTTAGGGCATATACATTCGATTCTCAACAACTACATTTTAACATTTTTTATTTATTATTTATTGTATGACCTATAACCTCAGTTAAGCTGACAATCAAGGGGGAAAGTATTGATCAACCCCCCTTTCGAATTTTAATATTTGTATTTTAGCATTTTTTATTTATTCTTTTTATTTATGACATATTATTTTGGCTGAGCTTGCAACCGAAAGGAAAACTTTTGTCCAATTTAGCGAAAAATATTACGTATCGCATTGTCATATATTTATAAAGTAACAATATATTGTCTACTCAATAATCCACATGAAACACCAGTAATTCATATGAAGCTCTAACCAACTACTCAGAACATGAATGCCACAACAATCCATCTTGGATGTTAAGTGCTAAAATACAAACGTAATGTAATGAAAAAAGTGATAATGAAAGTAGTTGTGTGAATTACAACACCATTATCTAGGAAGAATTACAAGAGCAGGAAAAATTCAAGGTTTATTTCTAAATGCAACCTTTTCTCTTATAATTTCTTGTTTAAAATATTTAATGTTAGTTATGAAAGCATGATGTAACTTTAAAATGTTAATTGTTTTTGTGTCAAGTAAAACGTTTAATGTTGTTGTTGTTGAGATTTAATATTTGATGATTCTTATAATTTTGTTTATTTTTTGTTGTTGTTGTTTATGATATTTAATATTTAAATATTTTATTGATTTTGTGGTTGTAGTTTTTGTTGTTGAGATTTAATGTTTATCGATTCTATTTAGTTTGTTGTTGTTGATGATGATGACGAAGGTGAGTAAGATTCATAATTTTTGTAGATTGAAACAAAAGAAAATAGGTTAAAATAAAGATTATGTAAATAGGATATTTCATTATGGGTATTATTTTCAACCAAGGAAAAAAGTAACGCAGTTTTGAAAATCGAAAAAATATTAGTGTTGAGGATCGAACCCATGACCAAGTGAACTAGTTACCTAAGTTAGCAGTTATACCAAGGAGAAAAGTAGTGAAATTTCCATGACACTCTTCTGTACCTTGGCCACCAAACCGAGGTAAAATCCTTTTTTCAATAGAGATAAAATCACTTATTTCTAGTAGTGTCTTCTCTCACTTAAGCTCGCATAGCGCATTGCTGAACTTGGCCTAGCGAGCCTTCCTTGTAGGAAAAAGATATTGGTAAGATTTGTGTGTTGTTTGGTGGTTGAACTTGGCCTAGCGAGCCTTCCTTGTAGGAAAAAGATATTGGTAAGATTTTTGTGTGTTGTTTGGTGGTTTTTCAATCCTTTTCATCTGTTTTGGATAAATGCGCAAGTAAAAAGGCCAAACACGTGTTATCACTTTTCATAAATAAATCAGATATTTTTATAGTGATTATTTGTAAAATAAGTCAACAAATACCTACGCATTTTGCGTAAATTTTCACTTATCAATTACTGTGCCCACCCGACCTAGGTAAAATTCCAATTTTAACATAGGCAAAGACTATTTCAATTGTAGTGGTGTTGTACAAAAAACTTGAAAAAAAAAATAATTTTAAAGGTTTTACGGAAAAAATTAAGAAACTTATACAAAAATTATATTTTTTCAAAACCTATGATATATTGTGTTTAAAGTTTCAAAAACATTAATTTTTAAGAATTTATATACAAAAATAAATAAATAAATCATATAAAAAACAAAAATTTATATTAAAATAAGTGTTTTAACTTGACCATCAAAAATATAACGATTTGGACATAATATATATATATATATATAGTTTATAAATAGTATATATGTTTATAAAGATTTCAAAAACTTTAATTTTTAAGAATTTATATAAAAAAAGCTATAAAATTAAAATAAAAAACACAAAATTATATCAAAAAAGTGTTGTATTTGACCATGAAAAATATAATAGTATATATATAATTTAAGAGAGGATTCATTTTTTAAATTCATTAAATAATTAAATAATTTGGTCTAGGTAAAAAAATCACATACTTTATTTGAATTTTGTTAAAAAATAAATTTTCTCTTATAAAAAAGGAAATGTTTGTTTTAGTATTAAATAATTTTTTTATATTTTTAAAAAAAGAATTTTATAAAACATATAAAAATAATTATAAGAAAAAAATTTAAAGATTAATGTTAACATCTTATAACATAAACATACTTTATTATTTGTTGTCGGATGCTTTAAGCGGGATTAAGCAATCTAATTATAAGAGATTTCTCTTTCCACAACATGTCTTTTATTCAAGCTTTCCAGTTTCTTGTCTCCATAACGAAAATTTAAATAGTATTCTCTTTCCACTTTATTCTCTCGAAAGAAAACATACGGGTGAGAGTGCTGATAATGTTGTTTTTGGCTTGAGTACCGGTTGTTTTTGGCTTAAACTCCTAGTCTTAGGACTAGAGGCCTTGGCATCCGGTGTTCAACATTGGAGTTCCTCTATCTCATTTTAGTCTGTTTTGTCCTGAAATGGAAACACCATATGAGTGGATACGAATTAATGGTAGGAAGAGGAATCAAGCTAAAGGAAGTTTCTCGGTTTGGAAAGCTAATAACGGAAAGAGGGACGCAGGTGAAGAAGACATCACAAGCTATTTTTTTACAGAGTTTCCTGAAAAATATAAACCTAGGGATATGTTTAACGTATTCAGAGATTACGGAGTGGTGGAAGAGGTTTTCATTCCTCAAAGAAGAGATAGGAGAGGAAAGAGATTTGGTTTCGTTCGTTTAAGAAGGGTGGAGGATGAAAAAGTCTGGGAATCAAGTTAGATAATGTATTCATTCAAGGGAAGAAGTTGTTTGTAAATCTTCCTAGGTTTCAGAGGAGAAATGCGTTGAGAGAGGATCTAAGGAGAAGAGATAAGATGGGGACGAGGTTAGATAGTAGAGAAGAGATTGCGCAAGTGGAGAGACCGCTTTGGAAGTATGGAAACCCATGCAATCTCGGAGTGCCAAACTCATTGCTCAGGCAGTTGGAAAAAATTCCAAATCAAAGCGGGATGGAGAAGGACTTAAACCAAAGTTTGCACACCTACAGTTGAACATCGGGAAAAAGGAGCTTGGAAAATTCGAAATAGCCTATGTGGGTACTGTGGAGAAATTCGGACCAAGTTATAAGATTCGGGAAGCTTTGAATACTAGAGGCATTTTCACCATTAAGGTCACTCCTATGGGAGCTAGGAAATGTCTTATGGAGGAAATGGAAGAGGGTGTTCTCGCTAAGTTGATAGAAGAGGATAGGGACTGGACATCAAAGTGGTTTGAAGAGATTAAACCATGGAACTGAAACTTTTAAGCTGATACATGGTTGCATTGGGGAGTTCGTTAGAAACGATAAAGAAACTGAGAATATGGATTGCCTTGACGTTGCAAGATTTCTTGTCAAAACCAAGTACCCGTTATGTTTGAACGAAGTGTTTAATATTGGGGTTAATGAAGACGTTTACAGGATCAAAATCATGGAAGATTTCCACGGGCCAAAAAGAATTTCGCTCAATGAAGATGATGAAGTTGTTTCAGAATCTGAAGAGGGGGACGGCGGAGAGGATTGGGGAGGCAGTGAAGTAGGAGATAGCAAGGGCTATGGCAACAGAGGGGGAGGCGCGTGGAACGACACAGAAGAGAGAGAAGCTAGCCTTGGAAACAAAAATAACTCAGATGGGACAGAGGGGAGGTTTATCGAGGAAAATAGGTATCAGGTATCAGAAATAGGTAAGGATGGTGGCAATGAGGGATTTTGGGGAAAAGAGAAACTGGGAATGTTAGGAGTAGAAGCTCAAAAGGGGTTTTTTGGAGTGGTTGGGGACACCAAAGACAGAAAGACTTTTCATAATTCCAAGGATGTGGCAACCAAGAGAGTAGAATTGACATGAGATATTTATCATGACCCTAGTGCAGTAGCAGATGACCTTGGAGAGCGTGTATTAGAAGTAAGGCCAAATCAACATCAATGCAGTGAAAATAATTTAACTGTGGGCCAGAAGGTAAGGTTGGGCTTTAACAGTTTCGATCAGGTTGGGCCTGAAGCTGAGGAGAAGACTCTTAGGTCCAAGAAGACTCTTAGGTCCAAGAAGACTAATCCCTATAAGAGATTTTGGGTAACATCAAGATCCCTTTCACTCCCTCCTATTTTTCATCTTTGGTTAATCAGGAGACAAGAAATAAACTGGGGAATACTTTATCTCTTTCACAACAGTCGAGTGGATATGATGATGGTGGTTCTAATTATTCTGGAGGCTCAGTGCTTTGCTGTGAGTCAATTTCAGACGGCGATGTAATTAAGAGAAATTCAAGGATTAGGAAGAAAATCGAGGGTTTTCCCAAAAGGATTTAGGAGTCTATCAAACAGATGGGAATCGAGGGTGACGAAGATGATGAGTACTTTGAGGGTATTATCAGAAAAATGAAAGAGTCAGATAGGAAAGCATATGAAGCTCAGAAGGAGGCAGCTAATGTGGTTAGATGAATTTTATCAGTTATAACGTAATAGGGTGCGGAGGTCATATCAAGAGAAGGAAGATTGTGTAACACCCCCTTTCTATACCCCCAAATAATCATTTAGGCACATAATAAAAATTTCGTCAGAGTATAATTACAAACATGGTATAAAAGAGGCATGTCACATCAATTACGAAATTTAAACATACAACACCTGCTCAACAATTGATATGCAACAGTGGAACTTAGTCCTTACACCCACATGTCAATATTTAGAATAAAAGCGGAAGATCTAAACATTGAATAACAACCAATTCATATATATATATATATATATATATATATATATACACACATATATACATCGCCAAGTATTATCCACCAACATAATTCATGTTTACATAAACATTTATCAACAAAATACATATATAATGTATCACAAAAGAATCATAGCCCTCTTAGCTACCCGGTGCTACATATCAGAGCCAACCAACCAAAAGAATGAAGACACGCTTCACAAAAAGACCACCAGCATACCTACTCTGCAATGCCTCATAGAGCATCATAAAACAGCAGAAGGGTGAGAAATATTATCATAATAACAATGCATATAATTATATATAATAGCATAAAATTACACATAATTCACCTTCTCACCACAATTCATCACAAGTTACTCATATACATCGCAATGTATCCATATATATATAAAACCAAGCATACACATCAGGCATACTTTCACAATTCTTATCATTCCACATAAACGTACACAACTGTTTATTCACCAATGCATCATTTAAAGATGATAAATGCAAATCATAGAGACCGACTCACGACTCTATGCAAATGCAATGCGGTACCGACTCAATCATCTCAAGTTCACTCAGGAACTTCTGCTGGAACCATCGCTCGTTACCAAAGTAACTCCCCGTCGGGCCTACGATGTTCACCCACCGCTCACACCTCCACCAAGAGAGGCTCACAGTGTTTATGGATCGCTCACACCTCCACCGAGAGAGGCTCACAACCCGATTGCTCACACCTCCACCAAGAGAGGCTCACAACCCGATTGCTCACACCTCCACCAAGAGAGGCTCACAACCCGATTGCTCACACCTCCACCAAGAGAGGCTCACAATCGCCTATAACCGTCGCTCACACCTCCACCGAGAGAGGCTCACGATGTTATAGCGGATTCTCATTAGAATCCCTCAGCACAAGAATGTACATCATTATGCTACACATGATAATGACTCCAGACATTCTTGAAATGCATACATATTCACAATATATACATGCATTCATCTCATACAATCACATACCATCTACATACATTCACGTCAATGCACTATTGTACGATTCACATTCAAACACACCGTCAAAACGGTAAAAGTCGCTAAATAGCACTATTTCTGACTTTTTCGACTTATGTAATCGGCTAATAATTTCCAATTCATCATATTAAGAAAGAACATTCCATAAGCTTTCTAACGCATCAAACCACGCCTCAAACCGAACCACAGATCAAAAGTTATGCAGAAAACAAAATTACACGAACAGCACTGTTCGCTGGGCGAACCTCCCTCGCGAGCATTCGCTAGCTCCTTCGCTAGGCGAACATCCCTCGCGAGCATTCGCTAGCTCCTTCGCTAGGCGAATGTTCCAGCGAACCAAATGTTAGCTAAAAATAGACACAAAGTTCGCTAGGCGAGCACTTGGCGAACCAAGTCAGAACCAAACAGAGCCAAAAACACCCAAAGTTCGCTAGGCGAACACTCTAGCGAACCTTCTCTGATTCCTTCGCTAGGCGAATACCCGTAGCGAACATTCGCTACCCTTCGCTGATTGGTTCGCTAGGCGAACCTGCGAAAACTCAGAATCCTCCAGCGCTGTTGAAAACCCAAAAACCCTATTTTTCAACCCAAAACATTTTCAAAACAACATACATTTATCAGAACTCAATCTAATCATGGCAACAAGTATTCTACCACATTTTCGTCGATTTCCAACCGCGAAAACATCGATTTCTCATTATCGACCTAAAATGGAAAACTATGAAAACACCACAACCAATCCAATACACACATACACAATCATACATAATACTATACATTGATAAGATAACAATGTTTCACACCCTTACCCGATTAAATCGATTCCTAGAGGTTGATTTTCTTGGTTTTCCTCTTTTCCTCTTCTTTTCTCTTCCTCTTCTTTCTTTCTCTCCTTTTCCTCCCTATTTCTCTTTTCTTTCTCCTTTCTATCTATTTTCTTTCTTTTCTATTTCTTTTCTCTCATTTTCCACTAAATCAATTAATTCATTTTTCTCACAAAATTCTAACTCCACAAAATTTCTAACTTATGATTAATTGAGAAAAGTCTAAAATACCCTCCATTCTAATTTCCCGAAAACTCTCAAAAACGGTAAAATAACATTTAACACACCAATTTAACAAATAAAATAATTTATCACCCAATTAAAACAAAAGACTCAAAATAATGGAATAATCAAAATCGGGGCGTTACAACTCTCCCCCACTTTAGAAATTTTCGTCCTCGAAAATAATACCTGATTCAAACAACTCCGGATACGACTCTCGCATCCCACTCTCTAGTTCCCAGGTCATATTGCCTTCCGCAGCGCCTCTCCACGCTACTTTCATAAGCGCAATATCCTTGCCTCTTAGTTTCTTAACTTCACGGTCCAAAATCCTAACCGGTAAAGCTTCCAACATAAGGTTATCTCTCACTTCTACCTCGTCCATAGGAATAACATGTGACGGATCCGAAACATATTTCCGAAGTTGCGAAACATGGAATACGTCATGCAAATTCGAAAGGTTCGGAGGCAACGCCACACGGTAAGCCACAACACCAACTCGTGAAGTAATCTGATACGGACCAATAAAACGAGAAGTCAACTTCTTCGACTTCAAAGCACGACCCACACCCGTAACCGGTGTAACTCTCAAAAACACATGGTCGCCTTCTTGAAATTCAAGATCTTTCCTTCTCTTGTCATGATAGCTCTTTTGTCTACTTTGAGAAGCTTTCATCTTCTCCCGAATAAACTTCACTTTCTCCGTCGTTTGTTGTACCATTTCCGGTCCAACTATCGTCCTCTCGCCGGTTTCATGCCAACACAAAGGTGTTCGGCATCTCCGACCATACAAAGCCTCAAATGGTGCCATACTTATACTCGAATGAAAACTGTTATTGTAAGTGAATTCAATCAACGCCAAATAACCATCCCAAGCACCACCTTGCTCGAGTACACAAGCACGCAATAAATCCTCCAACGATTGAATCGTCCTTTCGGTTTGACCGTCCGTTTGCGGATGATAAGCCGAACTCAATCTTAGCTTAGAACCCAAAGCCTCTTGTAAACTCACCCAAAATCTCGATGTAAATCTCGGATCTCGATCCGATATAATACTCTTAGGAACTCCATGTAACTTCACAACCGCAAGAACATAAATCTCGGCTAACTTCTCCAAAGGATAACTAATATCAATTGGAATAAAGTGAGCAGATTTAGTAAGCCTATCAACAATTACCCAAATAGCATTATGACCTCTTTGCGTATTCGGCAATCCCGTAACGAAATCCATCGATATACTATCCCATTTCCATTCCGGAATATCCAACGGTTGCATCAATCCACTAGGCTTTTGATGTTCCACCTTAGACTTTTGACAAGTTAAGCACGCATACACAAATTGAGCAACATCTCTCTTTAAACCGGACCACCAAAAGATCTTCTTCAAATCTTGATACATCTTATTCGCACCCGGATGAATACTTAAATTACTTCGGTGTCCTTCCTCCAAAATCATCTTTTTCAACTCCACATCGTCTGGAATACAAATACGACCACGGAATCTCAAAACTCCAAAATTATCAACCTTAAAATCCTCGTCCTCATTCATCATCAAATCAACGAACTTCAAATCCAACTTTTGCTTTTCACTAACCGTTGCAAGAAAATCATTCGTAACATGTAGCATACCAAGTCGCACACTTCGCGGCGTCATTTCGCAAACCAAACTCAAGTCTCTAAAATCCTCCAAAAGTTCCCATTCTCTCATCATCAATGCGGACATATGTAACGATTTCCGACTCAAAGCATCGGCCACCACGTTTGCCTTACCCGGATGGTAATTCAAACCAAAATCATAATCCTTTAGAAGCTCTAACCACCTTCTTTGTCTCATGTTCAACTCTTTTTGATCAAATAAATATCTTAAGCTTTTGTGATCACTAAAAACTTCAAATCTTGCACCATAAAGGTAATGCCTCCATATTTTCAAAACAAACACCACGGCCGCTAACTCCAAGTCATGCGTAAGATAATTCTTTTCATGCACTCTCAATTGTCTAGAAGCATATGCCACCACTTTTCCATCTTGCATCAAAACACCACCTAAACCCACCAATGAAGCATCACAATACACTACAAATGGTTCATTAGGATTAGGCAAAATCAAGATCGGAGCCGTTGTCAGCCTTCTTTTTAGCTCATTGAAACTCTCTTCACAATGAATATCCCAAATGAAAGCCTTTCCTTTACAAGTCAATTGCGTTAAAGGAAGTGCCAACTTCGAAAATCCCTCAATAAACCTCTGATAATAACCCGCCAAGCCTAAAAAGCTTCGAATCTCAATCACCGATCTAGGAACCTCCCATAGCATCACCGCATCGATCTTGGATGGATCAACACTAATACCACTACCAGAAATAACATGTCCAAGGAAGCTTACTTCCGACAACCAAAATTCACATTTTGACAGCTTAGCATACAATTGTTTCTCTTTCAAAATTTGCAACACAATTCTCAAATGCTCTTCATGCTCCTCTTGAGACTTAGAGTAAATCAAAATATCATCGATGAACACAACCACAAAACGATCCAACTGTTCATGAAAAATACGATTCATGTATTCCATAAACACACCCGGCGCGTTAGAAACCCCGAATGGCATCACGGAGTATTCGTAATGACCATACCGTGTCCTAAATGCCGTCTTCTGAATATCTTCTCCTTTCACACGAATCTGGTGGTATCCTGATCTCAAATCAATCTTGCTAAAAACATTCGCACCAACCAATTGGTCCATCAAATCATCGATCCTTGGAAGCGGATACTTGTTCTTAATTGTCACCTTGTTCAGTTGTCGATAATCTATGCATAACCGCATACTCCCATCCTTCTTTTTAACCAACAATACCGGAGCACCCCAAGGAGAAACACTTGGTCTTACAAATTTCTTGTCCAACAAGTCATTCAATTGCTTTTTCAATTCTACCAACTCCGATGCCGACATACGATACGGTGCCATCGAAATCGGTCTAGTACCTGGAACTAGATCAATAGAAAACTCAACTTCTCTTTCCGGCGGTACATCCGTAATATCCTCCGGAAACACTTCTGGAAATTCACACACCACTGGGAACACATCAAGCTCAACTTGACTCTCCACCGACAATGATGCAAACAAACCAAACAATTGAGCTTCGTCCGCTAAAAGTTTCTTCAACTCTTTAGTGGATAGGAAACTCTCAAATTCATCATCTTCCAAAGAAGGAAACCTTACTAACTTGTGATAGCAATCTATATGAACTCGATTATATTGCAACCAGTTCATACCCAAGATCACGTCCAACCCTTCCAACGGCAAACACACTAGATCCATCTCGAAGTCTTTACCATAAATGGTCAAAGGACACATCAAACAAACCAAAGACGTAGTTACTGACCCCATTGCTGGAGTATCAATAACCATCTTACCATCCATCAGAGACAACACAAGATTTAAACGCTTCACGCACTCAGACGAAATAAACGAATGAGTCGCTCCAGTATCAATAATGGCAACTAAAGGTGTACTATTAATAAAGCAAGTACCTCGAATCAGACGATCTGCACTCGAAGTCTGAGTTCCTGCCAGAGAAAATACCTTCCCACCGGATGGAGCTTTCTTCGGATTCAGACACTTTGGGCTAATGTGACCAATTTCCCCACAGTTATAGCACTTCACCACATTCCTTCTACAATCTGTAGTAGCATGCCCAAGGCCTCCACAGTTAGAACACTTCGCCACTGTCTTCCCACACTCAAATGATTTATGACCCATTTCACCACACTTGTAGCACTTAATAGGACCAGAACCTCCTCCTCCAGATCTCCTCTCGAAGTTTCCCCTATGCTTGCCCTTATCAGCGGGTGTCACATAAGGTCCACTTATAGCTTGTTGCTTTCCCTTCCTCTCATTCAAACTTTTATAATGTGTAGAACGAGCCTTGCTATCTTCCTCGAAGATTCTACAACATTCCGTCAAATCCGAAAATCTTCTTATCCTTTGATACCCCACAGCTTGTTTAATCTCAGGACGTAAACCATTCTCATATTTAATACACTTTGAGAACTCAGCAGTAATCGCAGCATAATGAGGATGGAATTGAACCAACTCCACAAACTTAGCAGTATAGTCCACCACCGACATACTACCTTGTTTTAGTTCAAGAAACTCCATCTCCTTCTTTCCCTTCACACTCTCAGGGTAATACTTCCTCAAGAATTCAGTACGGAATAAATCCCAAGTTACTTCTTCATCATCCACCTCAAGAACTTCACGCATACCGACCCACCAATCGTCGGCTTCTTCCTTCAACATGTGAGACCCAAGCCTCACCTTATTCTCTTCAGCACAGTCCATGACCCTGAAGATCCGTTCAATCTCTTTTAACCAAAGTTGAGCACCATCGGGATCAAATCTTCCTTTGAAAACCGGTGGTTGATTCTTCCTGAACTCATCATTAGCATTCACGTTCGGCGCACCTTGCACCGCCCTAGCCATTGCTTCCAAAGCAGCAGCCATCACATTATCATTTCTACCAGCCATATTCTGATCATTCCCAAAATTACAACAAGGTTAAACAACAGTTCAACCAACACAACAACAAGACAGACACAACTGACTCAACTCTGGCTCTGATACCACTTAATGTAACACCCCCTTTCTATACCCCCAAATAATCATTTAGGCACATAATAAAAATTTCGTCAGAGTATAATTACAAACATGGTATAAAAGAGGCATGTCACATCAATTACGAAATTTAAACATACAACACCTGCTCAACAATTGATATGCAACAGTGGAACTTAGTCCTTACACCCACATGTCAATATTTAGAATAAAAGCGGAAGATCTAAACATTGAATAACAACCAATTCATATATATATATATATATATATATATATATATATATACACATATATACATCGCCAAGTATTATCCACCAACATAATTCATGTTTACATAAACATTTATCAACAAAATACATATATAATGTATCACAAAAGAATCATAGCCCTCTTAGCTACCCGGTGCTACATATCAGAGCCAACCAACCAAAAGAATGAAGACACGCTTCACAAAAAGACCACCAGCATACCTACTCTGCAATGCCTCATAGAGCATCATAAAACAGCAGAAGGGTGAGAAATATTATCATAATAACAATGCATATAATTATATATAATAGCATAAAATTACACATAATTCACCTTCTCACCACAATTCATCACAAGTTACTCATATACATCGCAATGTATCCATATATATATAAAACCAAGCATACACATCAGGCATACTTTCACAATTCTTATCATTCCACATAAACGTACACAACTGTTTATTCACCAATGCATCATTTAAAGATGATAAATGCAAATCATAGAGACCGACTCACGACTCTATGCAAATGCAATGCGGTACCGACTCAATCATCTCAAGTTCACTCAGGAACTTCTGCTGGAACCATCGCTCGTTACCAAAGTAACTCCCCGTCGGGCCTACGATGTTCACCCACCGCTCACACCTCCACCAAGAGAGGCTCACAGTGTTTATGGATCGCTCACACCTCCACCGAGAGAGGCTCACAACCCGATTGCTCACACCTCCACCAAGAGAGGCTCACAACCCGATTGCTCACACCTCCACCAAGAGAGGCTCACAACCCGATTGCTCACACCTCCACCAAGAGAGGCTCACAATCGCCTATAACCGTCGCTCACACCTCCACCGAGAGAGGCTCACGATGTTATAGCGGATTCTCATTAGAATCCCTCAGCACAAGAATGCACATCATTATGCTACACATGATAATGACTCCAGACATTCTTGAAATGCATACATATTCACAATATATACATGCATTCATCTCATACAATCACATACCATCTACATACATTCACGTCAATGCACTATTGTACGATTCACATTCAAACACACCGTCAAAACGGTAAAAGTCGCTAAATAGCACTATTTCTGACTTTTCTGACTTATGTAATCGGCTAATAATTTCCAATTCATCATATTAAGAAAGAACATTCCATAAGATTTCTAACGCATCAAACCACGCCTCAAACCGAACCACAGATCAAAAGTTATGTAGAAAACAAAATTACACGAACAGCACTGTTCGCTGGGCGAACCTCCCTCGCGAGCATTCGCTAGCTCCTTCGCTAGGCGAACATCCCTCGCGAGCATTCGCTAGCTCCTTCGCTAGGCGAATGTTCCAGCAAACCAAATGTTAGCTAAAAACAGACACAAAGTTCGCTAGGCGAGCACTTGGCGAACTAAGTCAGAACCAAACAGAGCCAAAAACACCCAAAGTTCGCTAGGCGAACACTCTAGCGAACCTTCTCTGATTCCTTCGCTAGGCGAATACCCGTAGCGAACATTCGCTACCCTTCGTAGATTGGTTCGCTAGGCGAACCTGCGAAAACTCAGAATCCTCCAGCGCTGTTGAAAACCCAAAAACCCTATTTTTCAACCCAAAACATTTTCAAAACAACATACATTCATCAGAACTCAATCTAATCATGGCAACAAGCATTCTACCACATTTTCGTCGATTTCCAACCGCGAAAACATCGATTTCTCATTATCGACCTAAAATGGAAAACTATGAAAACACCACAACCAATCCAATACACACATACACAATCATACATAATACTATACATTGATAAGATAACAATGTTTCACACCCTTACCCGATTAAATCGATTCCTAGAGGTTGATTTTCTTGGTTTTCCTCTTTTCCTCTTCTTTTCTCTTCCTCTTCTTTCTTTCCCTCCTTTTCCTCCCTATTTCTCTTTTCTTTCTCCTTTCTATCTATTTTCTTTCTTTTCTATTTCTTTTCTCTCATTTTCCACTAAATCAATTAATTCATTTTTCTCACAAAATTCTAACTCCACAAAATTTCTAACTTATGATTAATTGAGAAAAGTCTAAAATACCCTCCATTCTAATTTCCCGAAAACTCTCAAAAACGGTAAAATAACATTTAACACACCAATTTAACAAATAAAATAATTTATCACCCAATTAAAACAAAAGACTCAAAATAATGGAATAATCAAAATCGGGGCGTTACAGATTGCGCGTATTGTGACTGAGGGAAAGACAGATATATGTTTCATTCAGGAGACAAAGTGTAGAAAGATGAATGATTTGCTAGTACAAGGATTATGGGGAAAAGAAGAAGTTTCTTGGTCTACTACTGATTCAGTTGGAAATTCGGGTGGACTAATTACTATGTGGAAGAAGGAAGCTTTGAAGCCACTTTACTCTATCAGAGGTGAAGGTTTTCTATGTCTTAAAGCAACCTGGAAGAATTTTAATGTTTACTTTGTTAATGTGTATTCATCATGTAATATGCGAGAAAAGAGAAATTTGTGGTCAAGATTGATTCAGTTGAAGGAGTCCACCCCTGAAGGAAGCTGGGTACTTGGTGGAGATTTTAATGCTACAAGATTTAGGGATGAAAGTAAAGGTACTAGGGTGAGAAGTATAGGGGAGATGGAGGAATTTGATAAGTTCATTTCAGAAATGGATCTGGTGGATCTACCCATATCTGGTAACTTGTTCACTTATTGCAGTTCAAATGGGTCGGCTATGAGTCGGCTGGATAGATTTTTAGTATCCAGGGATTTGGATAAGGCATGGAACACCACGAAACAAGTTATGGGAGCAAGGGATGTTTCAGACCATTTGCTTGTGTGGCTAATTGGTAGAGAGGTTAATTGGGGCCCAAAGCCCTTCAAGGTTTTTTATTCTTGGTTTGAACATGTGGAATTCAGGAATTTCGTAGATCAAGAATGGAACTCTTTTGTGGTTAAAGGGAATGATGCTTTCATCTTCAACAGAAAGTTCCAAATGTTATGTGACAGGTTAAGGTGGTGGAATGCTAACGTTTTTGGTAAAATTGATCTGGAGATAGAGGGTTGTGTAGATCAGATGAATAAGATTGAAATGTTGATGGCTGAGGAATCTTCTAGTATTTCTGTGAGGGATCTTGATAACAGGATAGAGGCGCAAAAAAACTTCTGGGAGAAGTCTCGATTTAAAGAATCGATGATTTGTCAGAAATCAAGGATTAGGTGGATAAAGGAATGAGATCAAAGCTCAGCTTTTTTTCATAGGATATTCAAACACAGAGCCAAGATAAATTGCTTATCTTCTCTGAAGGTGGGAGACAAAATTATTGAAGGCGTTGAGGAGCTGAAGAACGAAGTGAAAGATTTCTTTGCTGCCCAATTCCGTAAAAGGAAGAGTCCCTGTCTGAAGTTTCATTTCCAGGACTTGGCCAGGCTTTCAGTTGAAGATATCACCTTTCTAGAACGCGATTTCGAAGAGGAGGAGATTCGAGAGGCTGTTTTCTTATGTGCTGCTAATAGAAGCCCAGGGCCAGATGGCTTTAGTTTGGGCTTCTGTCAAAAATTCTGGGACATTATTAAGACATATTTTATTAAGTGTATATAGGAATTCTGTGTTTTAAGCAGACTGAATAAGGCTATATCCTCTTCTTTTCTTGTGTTAATCCCAAAGCGAGCCAATCCTCAAAGCATGGATGAGTACCGCCCCATTTGTTTGGTTGGGTGTGTTTACAAGGTTGTAGCCAAAATTTTAGCTAGTAGAATGAGAGGTGTTAATGGAAAGATCATTTCCACTAATCAATCTGCTTTCATCCCTGGTCGTTAATTGCTGGATGGTGTGTTGATCTTGAATGAAATCATTGACTTGGCCAAGAAGAAGAAACTACCTTGTGCCTTGTTCAAAGTTGACTTTTGTAAGGCCTACGACTGTGTAGATTGGAATTTCCTACGCCATATGTTGTCATCCATGGGATTTGGGGAAAAATGGATGAAATGGATGGAGGGGGCTGTTTTCTCAAGTTTTATGTTAATTCTTGTTAATGGCAGTGCTACTTCGGATTTCAAGGTTACATGTGGGTTACGCCAAGGAGACCCTTTGTCTCCTTTTCTGTTTGCAAATGTGGTTGAAGACCTTGCATATATGGTAAGGAAGGCTTCTGAATCTGGAGTATTGAAAGGATTTAAGGTAAACAACACTTGCAACTATGAAATTTTGCAGTTCGCCGACGACACAATCTTACTATCTGACGGCAATTGGATTAATTTCTGGGCTTTCAAAGCTATACTAAAAGGTTTTTCTATGATATCTGGGCTGGAAATCAATTCTTCCAAGAGTAGTCTGATTGGTATAGGAGTGGAGGATTTCATTTTGAGAGCAGCTGCACAGTTCCTTATGTGTCAAGTTGGTACTCATTCTTTCAAATTTCTAGGCATCTGTGTTGGTTCTAACCAAAGACGTAAGTCATTCTGGAGGCATGTTATAAAGATGTTTAGCGTGACGCCCCCAATCTACACCCCCAAATAATCATGCATTTAAAGCAATAAAAGAAAATTCAGAATTTGGTCAGAGTATATTTAAATTATCATGGCATAGACGGGGAAATCACATCAATTGAAACCAAACAATTCATACAACACCTGCCCATACAGATATGCAACAGTGGGGTAGCAATCATCAGAGGAAACTTCGTTCCTTACACCCACATTTTCAGAAAATAGAATTAAAGCGGAAAATCTAAAATCTGATTAACATAAATACATGTACCATGTAAAAGTTTGTCATACACCAAGTGGTACATGTACAAAACAAAATATACATAGTACACAAACGGCCACCCTAGCTACCCGGTGTCACATATCAGAGCCGACCGACAAAAGGGTGAAGACACAAAGCTTCACCTAAGACCTCCAGCAACTCTAATCTGCAATGCCTCATAGAGCATTATAAAACGAGCAGAAGGGTGAGAAAAACAACCATAATATAATTGCATATAATTACATATTTCAACATAAAAATACACATATCAAATTTCCTCACCACAATGATCACATGCCTACAGATAAAGCATATACAGATTATATTCGCATAATCCCACATCACACATCATGCATGTGTTTATATACAAAACATATCATTCATAATTCAATGCATTTAACACAAATGCACAACAATTCACAATTGCTATCACAAGCTCAAACACACAATGTCTCACACATAATCACCAAATCATGATTTTCCACATATAATCAATGCAATCACAATTCATGCAGATGCAAAGAGACCGACACAACGACGCTCTATGCAAATGCAAATGCAAATGCGGTACCGACTCAAGGATTTCATATCCCATCACTAGTTCACTCAGGAACTCTGCTGGAACCATCGCTCGTTACATCACTGTAACTCCCCGTCGGGCCTACGATGTTCACCCACCGCTCACACCTCCACCAAGAGAGGCTCACAGTGTTTATGGATCGCTCACACCTCCACCGAGAGAGGCTCACGACTCGATCGCTCACACCTCCACCAAGAGAGGCTCACGATCGTCTATAACCATCGCTCACACCTCCACCGAGAGAGGCTCACGACGTTATAGCTGATTCCCCACTGGAACCGCCGTCCCACCGAACGCAACAACAATGCATATCATGAAGCCTGACACACCAGAACTCATGACAACCATGCATTTTCACACATATATGCAACCATAAACATGCATATATAATCAAATACAACATATTGCATTTATTTGCCTTTCGGCCACAATTCATCACCACAATATGTCATCACATGCATTCACCTCATTCAACATCATAAAAGTCATACGATATCCATATCAAAAGCACATAGCATAATACACGTCATTAACACACCGTTAAAACGGCAAAAGTCGACAACCGACACTATTCTCGATTTTTCTGACATTATTAAATCAGCTAACAATTCCAAAATCATAATCATCAGAAAGTACAATTTATAAGCTTTCCAACGATATAAAGAACGTCCCGATCCGAGTTACGGGTCAAGAGTTATGAATTTTCAAAGGTTAAGAATTTATTGAGAAACAGCCAAATTCGCCTGGCCACTTCAGAATTCGCCTGGCCAAACCTCTTTCGCCAGCACTTCGCCTGGCCAATCACCATTCGCCAGCACTTCGCCAGCACTTCGCCTGGCGAATCTCCATTCGCCAGCAGTTCGCCTGGCGAGCTAGTGGCGAGTCACCAAGTTAGAAAAACCCCAAGAGTTACAGAAGCTACCCCATTTCTGTCATTCCAAATTCTCCTGGCGACTTACTAATTCGCCTGGCGAATCTGCCTTCGCCAGCACTTCGCCTGGCGAGCTAGTGGCCAAACTCAATTCGCCTGGCGAATCACACCAGAACCAGAAAAATGCTGTTACGGGTTACACGACCCAAAACCCCCAAAAACCTCATTTTTCATCCCAAATTAATTCCAACAACAAAACAATTATCAGCAATGATTCATAACCACATGGTAATCATACAACACAAATTATATCGGTTTTCGACCGTAAAAACATCGATTCCCAATCATTTTATCGTTTTCGACCTAAAACTCAAAAGCTATGGAAACAAGAAACATCCAAGCAAACACATACATAATCATACACAATCATACCATAGTCGAGTTTCGCACCCTTACCCGATTAAATCGATTCCTAGAAGTTGTTTTCTTTGATTCCTAGCTTTTCCTCTTTTTCTCTCTTTTCTCTTCTTTCCCTTCTCTTTTCTTCTTCTCCTTTTCTTTCTCTTACTAGTTTTCTTTCTTTTCTAATTCTCTCTATTTCTATTTCTTTCTCTTTTTCTTTCTTTTACTAACTTAGTAAATAATTAGGAAAAAGACTAAAATACCCTTACTCTCAATTATCTCTCAAACGATCCCAAAATGCGATAAAATATAATAACAGTACAAAACAACATATTATCACACCAAAGTCATAAATAGAAATAATATAATACTCAAAATAATTTAATCGACTCGATTAAATCAAATGGTCGAAAATGGGGCGTTACAACTCTCCCCCACTTGGAAATTTTCGTCCTCGAAAATATTACCGAGACGAACAACTCCGGACACGACTCTCGTATCCGACCAACCAACATCAGGCCTACCACAAGGCACACCACAAACAACACGACAACGACGACCACAACAACGACAAGGTGCAAAGCCCATACAATGCACTTGACGACTAACACACAACTCAAAGTATACACAAAACACAACTCCCAGGTTCACTCTTGAACCGAAACACAACAGGATCATTACCCTCTCCTTAGGTAACACTCCCCTAATCCCCCACACAGGAATTAGCTACTCGAACTCGAACCAACACAATGGGAACGAGGCAACAACATAAACAAGAACACAAAGTTCCACGACACCACAAGGTCTCAACAACCTCAACAAAACCAGAACACCAACAACAAAGCTACGATTCACCAATCGAACATACAATCAAAACATCCATTTACATAGTAGCCCATGAATAATATTCAAACCTTCCACCTAACACTTTTATTCTGAAACATCCATTGATCTCATCACTCCTACATGTTCCCAATGTTCAACCTATGAACTCTTACAAGTCAGATACGCATATACGAAATGTGCCACATCACGCTTCCGCTGCGCACTCTGATGACCCGTAACCATCCAAATTACCAATCTCACGTCCAAAGTCTAACTCTTTTGCATACTCACCAAACCCCTGTTCATTTTTAAAATTTCCATTCTCACACTCTTCTGTGTTATCTCACACACCAGGCACAAGCCTCTGGACTGCTCAAATAACTCAAATTCTCAAACCATTAAAACAGACATACATAGAAACTTCCGACTTAATTCCTCTGATACAACAATAACTCTTCACAAATGATAATCCAAGTCAAATTCATAACTCATCACAAATTCCAACCATTCTCGTTGTCTCTATTCCTTCAGACCAAACCAGTATTCAATATTCTTGAAATTACCAAACACTTCAAATCTCGAATCATAAAAATAATACTTCTTATAATCCAACATAATACCACTACAACCAATCCCACAATAGTACTGATCCTTTCACGAATCTTCAGTTGTCGAAAAACACAAGCCACGACTTTACTCTCTTACGTTAACACACCAACTATACTCATCAAGATACATCCCAAACAATCGACTTCACCTTTGCAAGTCAACTGAAGTAACGAAAACACTAATCTTGGAAAAGCCTTCCATACCCTTCGATAATAACCAACAAAATTCAACAAGTTTCTAATCACCTTTAACTAACTTCGAAGCCTCTACTCAAACCATCACTACGCTTGTCAAACATTCCAACTTAATCCACATACACAAACTTCTAATCCATCTCATCTTCTGATATAAGAATTCTCATCGACTCAACAACGCAACCTGTAACCAACTCCTCACAATTCAAGTAATCCATTCCGCACCACTGTCAAAGACGGAAAGACACGTCCATTCCAACCAACATAATTCCCGTCTGCTATCAACAAGAGATTAAGGGTGATCAGTTCCTCAATTTGTCAATAGACAGCCGACAACCATGATGAGGCATAAACCATCTCCACCAAACTATAATAGCATCCACTACATCCTATACACAAAACTACCTAAGGCACAACTCCTTAGTTGACGCAAACCTTACTTCTGCATCTCTTCTTGAACCAGAAACTACACTTATAACCTTGCAATACATAACACACTGGGCCAGCGCTCTACACCTAAAGCAACATGGAGAAGTACCAGCTTCTCCCCCACTTATCTCATTCTAATCTCCCAACTGCAAACACACTAAATCCATCCTAAGTCTTTACCACAAATGGTCAAAGAACAATTTAAACAAACCAAAGAAATAATTACCGACCCTTAGCAAAAGTATCGATAACCATCTTACTACTCCAAAAAAAAATCCACAACAAATTCAAACACTTCGCCCACTCACACGAATTAAACGAATGAGTCGTCCCAATATCAAGAATAGCAATTAAAGGCATACTATTAATAAACAAGTACCTTAAGTCAAACGATCTGCACTAGTAGTCTCATCTCCTGCCAATGCAACAACTTTGCCACCAGTCTGAGCTCTCTTCGGTTTCGTACACCCCGTACTAATGTGACCTGTTTCACCGCAGTTGAAACACTTCACCCCAATTCTCCTACAATCAACTGCGACATGTCCCGAACCTCCACACTTTACACATTTCTTCACATCAGTTCTACACTCAAATGAACGATGACCAAGTCCACCACATTTGAAACACTTAATGTAACACCTCGGAGGACCAGACATTCCTCCCCCACTACGAGACTGTTGTTTCCCTTTCCTGTCATTCACATTCTCATAGGGAGTAGCACGCACCTTACGATTCTCTTCGTAACTCCTATAACTATTCACCAAATCAGAAAACCTTCTAACCCTCTGATAAGCGATTGCCCGTTTAATCTCCGAACGCAATCCGTTCTCATACTTCACACACTTAGAAAATTCAGCAGTCGCTTCCGGATAATGAGGATAAAACTGCACCAGTTCCACAAACTTAGCAGTGTAGTCAACAATAGACATGTTGCCTTGTTTTAGTTCCAAAAACTCAATCTCTTTCTTTTCCTTCACACCCTCAGGAAAATACTTCCTCCGAAACTCTCGGCTAAATAAATCCCAAGTAACCTCTTCATCATCCACTTCCAACACTTGGCGCAAACTAACCCACCAATCAGCTGCTTCTTCCTCCAGCATGCGAGTACCCAGTCTCACCTTATCCTCTTCAGCACAATCCATCACATGGAAGATTCTTTCAACCTCTTCAAACCAAAATTGTGCACCATCAGGATCATACCTTCCCTTGAAGATAGGCAGCTTATTCTTTCCGAACTCATCATTACCCAAAACATTCAGTACACCCTGCACAATCCGGGCCATATTCTGTTCATCCAAATACAGAAACTATGGTTAACCAATAACTCACAAGAACACAACTGCCGCACAACAGCAACTTGCCCAAGGCGACAGACACAACTGACACAGACTGACACGGACTGGCTCTGATACCACTTAATGTGACGCCCCCAATCTACACCCCCAAATAATCATGCATTTAAAGCAATAAAAGAAAATTCAGAATTTGGTCAGAGTATATTTAAATTATCATGGCATAGACGGGGAAATCACATCAATTGAAACCAAACAATTCATACAACACCTGCCCATACAGATATGCAACAGTGAGGTAGCATTCATCAGAGGAAACTTCGTTCCTTACACCCACATTTTCAGAAAATAGAATTAAAGCGGAAAATCTAAAATCTGATTAACATATATACATGTACCATGTAAAAAGTTTGTCATACACCAAGTGGTACATGTACAAAACAAAATATACATAGTACACAAACGGCCACCCTAGCTACCCGGTGTCACATATCAGAGCCGACCGACAAAAGGGTGAAGACACAAAGCTTCACCTAAGACCTCCAGCAACTCTAATCTGCAATGCCTCATAGAGCATTATAAAACGAGCAGAAGGGTGAGAAAAACAACCATAATATAATTGCATATAATTACATATTTCAACATAAAAATACACATATCAAATTTCCTCACCACAATGATCACATGCCTACACATAAAGCATATACAGATTATATTCGCATAATCCCACATCACACATCATGCATATGTTTATATACAAAACATATCATTCATAATTCAATGCATTTAATACAAATGCACAATAATTCACAATTGCTATCACAAGCTCAAACACACAATGTCTCACACATAATCACCAAATCATGATTTTCCACATATAACCAATGCAATCACAATTCATGCAGATGCAAAGAGAACGACACAACGACTCTCTATGCAAATGCAAATGCAAATGCAAATGCAAATGCGGTACCGACTCCAGGATATCATATCCCATCACTAGTTCACTCAGGAACTCTGCTGGAACCATCGCTCGTTACATCACTGTAACTCCCCGTCGGGCCTACGATGTTCACCCACCGCTCACACCTCCACCAAGAGAGGCTCACAGTGTTTATGGATCGCTCACACCTCCACCAAGAGAGGCTCACGACCCGATCGCTCACACCTCCACCAAGAGAGGCTCACGATCGTCTATAACCATCGCTCACACCTCCACCGAGAGAGGCTCACGACGTTATAGCTGATTCCCCACCGGAACCGCCGTCCCACAGGACGCAACAACAATGCATATCATGATGCTTGACACACAAGAACTCATGACAACCATGCATTTTCACACATATATGCAACCATAAACATGCATATATAATCAAATACAACATATTGCATTTATTTGCCTTTCGGCCACAATTCATCACCACAATATGTCATCACATGCATTCACCTCATTCAACATCATACAAGTCATACGATATCCATATCAAAAGCACATAGCATAATACACGTCATTTACACACCGTTAAAACGACAAAAGTCGACAACCAACACTATTCTCGATTTTTCCGACATAATTAAATCGGCTAACAATTCCAAAATCATCATCATCAGAAAGTACATTTAATATGCTTTCCAACGATATAAAGAACGTCCCGATCCGAGTTACGGATCAAGAGTTATGAATTTTCAAAGGTTAAGAATTTATTGAGAAACAGCCAAATTCGCCTGGCCACTTCAGAATTCGCCTGGCCAAACCTCTTTCGCCAGTACTTCTCCTGGCCAATCACCATTCGCCAGCACTTCGCCAGCACTTCGCCTGGCGAATCTCCATTCGCCAGCAGTTCGCCAAGCGAGCTAGTGGCGAGTCACCAAGTTAGAAAAACCCCAAGAGTTACAGAAGCTACCCCCATTCTGTAATTCCAAATTCGCCTGGCGAATGGCAAATTCACCTGGCGAATCTGCCTTCGCCAGCACTTCGCCTGGCGAGCTAGTGGCCAAACTCAATTCGCCTGGCCAATCCCAAATTCGCCTGGCGATTCACACCAGAACCAGAAAAATGCTGTTACGGGTTACACGACTCAAAACCCCCAAAAACCTCATTTTTCATCCCAAATTAATTCCAACAACAAAACAATTATCAGAAATGATTCATAACCACATGGTAATCATACAACACAAATTATATCGGTTTTCGACCGTAAAAACATCGATTCCCAATCATTTTATCGTTTTCGACCTAAAACTCAAAAGCTATGGAAACAAGAAACATCCAAGCAAACACATACATAATCATACACAATCATACCATAGTCGAGTTTCGCACCCTTACCCGATTAAATCGATTCCTAGAAGTTGTTTTCTTTGATTCCTAGCTTTTCCTCTTTTTCTCTCTTTTCTCTTCTTTCCCTTCTCTTTTCTTCTTCTCCTTTTCTTTCTCTTACTATTTTTCTTTCTTTTCTAATTCTCTCTATTTCTATTTCTTTCTCTTTTTCTTTCTTTTACTAACTTAGTAAATAATTAGGAAAAAGACTAAAATACCCTTACTCTCAATTATCTCTCAAACGATCCCAAAATGCGATAAAATATAATAACAGTACAAAATAACATATTATCACACCAAAGTCATAAATAAAAATAATATAATACTCAAAATAATTTAATCGACTCGATTAAATCAAATGGTCGAAAATGGGGCGTTACAGACCACATTACAACCTTGAAAGTCCTTGTGATTCTTGCCTTTGTATTTTCAATGTGAATTTGTGGATGTATGCATAATTTAGTCTTTTGTTTGCATGAGTGTTGTGTGAGTGTAAAGCACCTTATTGTGTGTTTTTTATCTACCGATGATTATTTTTGCTAGGTGTGATTCACTTTGGAACTAGTGTTGTTTTAGGATGTTTGGCATGATTTTTGTATTTTGCGTTTGTTCGTGACTATGTTGTCGTCGTAGCTAGTGATAAGCATTTACTTTTTGTGTGTACTGTTTTCATTTGAACCATTCATTCATTTTCGTTTTTCTAAACCTGTTGATTCGGCATTCTTTGGATATCGCTTTTGTGTTTTCAAGTTTGTTTGATTCTTGTTTGTGGACAAACAATTAGCTAAGTTGGGGAGAGTTTGATAAGTGCAAAGTGTACCTATTTTTTTAAATAAGTTTTGTTGCACTTATCAGTACTTTGTGTTAATATTGGTTGAATAAACCCCACTTTATGTGTAAATACGTTTACTTTACGTTTTTGTGTGTATATTGCGTTTTCTTGTATATATTTGTAACACCCCAAAATTTGCCCTCTTACTTTTAGCTAACTGCCTTATGTTTCTTTGCATTTCTTGCATTAGCATTTGTGCATAGCATTGGTTCTTAGCATGGGATCAAGGTACTTGGTTCATCTCAAAGGAGTCTCAAGCCTCAAGGTGGTTTGAGGGGTTCATCATATCATCATAAGATCAAGATTGGCAAGGGATTTCAAATGAACCACACTCTCCTAATCAGATGGTCCAAATTAGGGTTTTGGTTCCAAAAGGCTTCTTGATGGGTTTTGCTTGTTCAAATACATTCTCATGAGGTTCTATATGCTTACAAGTACTCATGGAGGAAAGACTTGGCTAGTGTTTCATTGTGAAAGATGTTCAGTGGATCAATTGCTTGTAGACCAAGAAAAGTCAACAGTGAGAGGGGAAATCAACTGTGGAATTTTGCGGTTCTCTTCAGGGTTTTCAAGGTCTCACATCCTCATATGGTCTTCAAGGGTCAAGTTTCATACCATTTATCAAGAATCAAGGGTTTGTAGAAAAGTTACTAAATTTGGAAAATGACCTATAATGAGAAGTTTCCATTTTTGGCAAGTTTTTACACTACATTCCACTTGACTTTTCATCATCAAAGAAGCTTTAAATGAATTTTCCTCAAACATGAAAGTTGAAGATATTTCTCTCCCATTTCCAAAAAGTACTAGAACATGTTCATACCTTTTGTAGAACTCAAGTTATGGCTAAGGCAAGGCATGGTGCATTTTGAGGTTTTCCACATGTACCAATTTTCCACCATTTGCATTTTCATCCAAAAGGACTTATAATCACTTCAATTGCTTCAAGTCATATTGTACCATTAAAGTACAAGCCATGAGCACCAATTTTGACCCTTGTTTCATGCTAAACCGTGCCTTATTCATGGTGTATTTAACAAATAAACAATTTGTAAATTGATCCAAATCTCAATAACCAATCAACCACAAGGCCCAATTTCAATTCCATTGTGATCAGCAAGTGGAATGTGAGTGAATCATGTTGATTTCATGACCCATGCACGTGTGGATTAGTGGGTACAACACAAAGTGCATTTTGGCATAAACCATCTAATTTCATTAACCAAGGAATTAATCAAGTTTTAATTGTGATCAGAGCTCTAATGGGATGTATACAAGCTTACTCATGCCTTCACAATTAGGGCATGCACTCATTTCTGCTCAGAATTCATTCTTCACTCCATACTTTCTCTCCTTCGAAACTTCTTTCTCCTAGGGTTTCAGTGAGATTTCTTCCCGTATTTGTGATAAACACACATCCATCATTTGAAGCTCTGAGCAAGGTTTTCATCAAGTTGATTTCAAGAGGGTTCAAGTTCAAAATCCTAGATCTAGCCAGATTCAAGTCTCTATTTGCATTTGTTTTGCAAATAGAGCTCAAAAGAGGAAGATCTGCAGCTTTTGGAAGGAGTTCTTGTTGTAATTCGAGCTCTGCAACTTTCAGGTAAGCTTACTTTTCATCATTATAGAACTTGATTTTATTGTGTGCATAATGATCTGTGATATGTACTGAGCATGCTGATGTATTTTGTTTTGAGTTTGGACGTGTAACATGTGTGTATTTTGAGTTTGAAAGTTTTGGATCCAAACTTATTCTGTTCGATTTGGCTTGTGTGTTGGTTGTGTTGTGAAAACTAATTGCATATTTGTGATCCTTGTTGAATTCTGGTTGGAATGATATACTTGTTTGTAATTTCTGGAGATTTTTGATGTGCAGGTCACCAGAGAAGACGACTGGAGCTAGGGCTCCGGCGTCTGGTTATGTTTCAGGTCGGTGGAGGTTTCATTGGAGAAGATGAAATCTGGACCGTTGGTGGTCCAGATCTGATGGTCCATGCGCAACCACGTCATTTAATTTCCTTTTTATTTTTGTGGTTTGTGTGTTTGTTAATCCATGATTGTTATCATGTGCTGCAGATCTGAGCCACACGTCTTTGATTTGATGATTTATTTGTGTGCGTTGATTTAATCTGATGGTTGTTGATTTGCTAGCGCATTAAATTATCATGTGCTTCCCACGTGTTTTGTTTAATTTTTGAATGGTGTGATTATATGCGCGTGTACCTTGGCTATCATGTACTTTTAATCCTGGCCTTTCATCATAATTACTTTGATTTTGGTTGACTGAATATCATGCGTTGGATTGATCTTGTGGTTGGTGTGAGTCAATCATGTTGACTGGGTTTTTGTTTTTTTGTTTGTAATGCGCTGATGGATCTTTTGATTTGGGCTTGCTATCCCCACCCCCTGTTCAGCCCATTTTACTTTTTCAACATGTATTTGTTGCTTGTTGCACCCCTGGCTGTATTATTTTCTTTTTATTTTCATTTAATTGTTTCATTTTGCTTTTTAATTTTTAAAAATAGTTTTATGCATCAAAAAATTACCAAAAAAATCATGGATCAACTTTGGCATTTTATAAAATTTTGGAAAATTTTATTTTCCATTTTTATTTTATTTTGTGTATTTGAATTAATTTTTTAATTAATTTCTTTTTGGATTGTTTCATATATGCACATCCTGCCTTGTTGATTTTTGTTCTCATCATCTATACATGATTTGCATCTCATTCTTTCTTCATTTGTTAGAGGACATGTTGAAATTCCTAAAAATATTTTTCTCATATTTTTAAAATAATTTTATATTGCATTTTAGTCCCTCTCTTTTGCATATTGAGTGATGTTTCTTATGTGATATTTGCTCATTTGTTTGAGGTGCTTAACTTGTGAATTTTTGTGAGATCTTTTGACATATTATTAGTCTCTGACTTAGGTCATTTGAGTTTTAATTTCACAATTTTTGAATGTCATTTGATATATGTTTGCTTATTTGTGCTTAAATGACTTATGCATGACTATATCTTGACACCTCTTTACACAAGTTGTTTTTCCATGCCTATTTGATTGAGTTTATTTGTGATTCTTTGCATGAACTTTTGGTATGATGTTTACCCCTGGTTGAGGTCCTTTAAGACTTATTTTTATTTGTGAATCATGTTTGGCATGTGTTAAGTGTTTGGACTTTGAGTTTATTTTTGTGGACTTCCTTTGGTGCATATTGTTTCATGCTTTGTTTTCCTTTGGCACATGAGAATTGTTGATGATGGTTTGATCTTGATTCTGACTTGCTTTCATCTTCATCTTATCTTTCTCATTCCATTTTGATATGAAGTCCATGTATGCTTAATTGTGCATTTCATACAAGTATGCTGGCATTCTTTCATGATTAACTTTGCATGTTTACTTGAGATTGTTTTGCATGATCTTTGAAACATTTTTGATGATTTGAGTTGGAAATTTATTATGTGATGTGCTTGCTGCCATTTATTGTATCTCATCTCCTCCTTCTCTTTCTCATTCTTCTCTTTCACTCTCTTCCTCCCATGAATCTCAAGACTTGTTTAAGTCTTGGATTCTCTCCCTTTAGAGCTACCTAGTCCAACTTAATTTTTGATTAAGCTTGGAGTAGGATTAGCATTAGGCTTTAGGTAGTTGTCTCTCCTAAGCCTCACTAACCATAGGTCATCCATGCATGATAACATTAGGACTCTTGTTTTCCCTTTAGAGTTTCCTTTGTGTCTTCTTTCTTCTCATCTCAAAACTTCTTGAAAACACTTAATAAAGATAAAGTGTATTACGCACGAGCCTTAAGCGTGGGGAATGAGAAATGGGGGGCTTCCTCTCATCTTTCTAGAGTGCTTAGAGAGCGTCTTGTCTTGGGACGATTCGTTAAGTATTCGTCCCTGTGCCCTAGACTTTGGTGCAATGCAAGTTATGAACTAACTTAAAAAACACTTCTGTCTAAAATACACAAAACAAATTCAAATCTTTTTATCCTTCGGGATTGTTGGGTTTCAAACTTCATTTTCAGAAAAGAGCTCGTCGCTCACGTAAAAAACACTTACCCATTTGTGGTCGTACCCACGAACTACATTAGCTCTGATTCCTCTCTCTCGTCCGATTGAGGATATGTAGGCACAAGACAGCGATTGTCTTGGGGAGCAACCTTCCCCCATAGTTCCCGTCCGAACTACGTTGACTCTAACTTTTCCATTGCACTGAGGGAGTACGTAGGCCTAGGGCATCGAATATGTCATACTGAGTCCTTCTTAGTCACCCCCATCCCCGTTTTCTTTTGCAGCCATAGATAGTAGGACAGCTCACCCTCCGTTTAGACAACAAGCATGGATCCCATCGAGTACGATGGATGCGTGGGGTGCTAACACCTTCCCCTCGCATAACCGACTCTCGAACCCGGACTATGGTTGCGATGACCATGTCTTTCCCCCTTTCTCTTCAGGTTTATGCAGTGTTTCCTTTTCCTCTCTCGGGATAAATACACATTGCTGGCGACTCTGTGTCTTCTGCACCACTCTCGCGTTTGTACCGTTGGATGCGAATCTTTTGGGAGCGACAGCTGGCAACTCTGCTGGGGACTCTGGTTGACTTCTTGCTGGTCTATCCCCTTTAGCGAGTCGATCCTAGCACTTGTTTGTTTTTTTTTCGTTGGGTGTTTTTTTGTTGTGCTTTATTATGTTGTATATTACTGTTTTACAGCTTTTACTACATTGCATTTCATGTTATTACTGTCATACTGGATATTGCTGTTGATCGCGACTTTACGTGTTTGGTCAGATAGATACTGCAAGCATACAGGGTATCGTGTAGTTTTAAAAGATTGTCGAACCCACGGGGATTGATAGTCGAAAGACAGTGTCCTAGAATTGCGGTGTAAGGCTAAAACAGGAGGTTATTACGATTAAAGAGAATACTTAAAGAAAAATAGCTAAAAGAAAGGTTTTAGAACAAATAAGGAAACTGAGACCGTAGAATGATTTCCGGAGTTCTTGGGGACTCTATAGGTTCCGAGGCTGAAGTAATGTCAAAGTCCTTCCGAAGGAAATACCGGTCTAAAGGCCTAATCTCACACTCTCGCGCTATTAATCGGGCCACGCCAGATAACCCCCATATTTTTCTCTCGCTCACTCGGTAATTAAAAGACACTTTTTGAAAACGGGCAAAACCGAAAAGAATACCTAAAGTGCTCTCGTTGTGTTTAGGATCCAGTGTTTTGTGCCTACTATCTGACGAGTACCTCAAACTCTCGCTCTGTTGGACTCGTCTTAGTGCATTCCTCACTCTCGTGACGAAATGCTGTTAAGCAGCCTCTCGCCGTCGCGACTAGTCTACTTAAATTGAACTTAGACAACAAAACCAGAATTTCGATCATACAACAGTGTTGGTTGTCCTATAGAGTCCCGTCGAAACGACGGTCCTCAAACTACGGACTCAAACAAGTTTAGTTAATCATAGTTAAACGTATCATTGAATTATTAGCAATGCTGAATTTTAAAACATGCATATTACTTTATTTAGGGTTTCTTAATAAATTCTGCTCTTTGGTTAAGAAAAACTTTGGAAACAACAGCAAATAAATAAATGCAGAGAATGATAATCGAAACAATAAAGCAATAAAACAATAACCTGCAAATGCGATGAAATAACTGAAAAGAAATTTGTATTAATTCTACAAATCGATCCAAGTACAGCAACGGAGTAACAAAGAAATAAGTACAAGAGTCGTAATAATCACTCGGTGTGAGCAATTATCACTGTGGCCACTAAATTTCTAGTTCTGGAGAAAATTCGGCAGCTCTTCCGCAGGGTAGAATTGGATCATCAATACTGGGCTGGAAGGTCCTATTTATAGGCAGGATCTGGCTCCAAAACGGTTGGGAAAAATTTGAATTCAAACTGAGTCCAAAAACTGCTTCTGGAAAACTGCTCCCGCGATGCATGGCGAACGCCATTTTGGCTGAATTAAAATCTGCACATTTTGGGGCAATGGCGAACGCCATTTGGTTCCCCTTAGGGAATGGCGAACGCCATTCAGCTAGAAGGATGCAGAATGCTCCAGTTCTCCTCTTTCTCAACTCTTCTTGCCACACTTCTCGTCCTTTTCCTCAACATAGTTGATGCTGGTCCTGAAATCGCAAAGTAAGAGAAAAACATAAGTACACAGTACAAAATACGGTAAAGACTCGATAAAAATGTGACTAAACATGCACGAAATGAATCGAATTAACCTATACGAAATCAACTCGTCAAACTCCCCCACACTAAGACTTTTGCTTGTCCTCAAGCAAACTCCTAATGCGAATAAAAACAGGTAGGCACGGTAATTCGACTCGTGGGCACACCGGAAACGATTAAGCATAAGGTTGCTAGGCTAAAGCAGACAGATAGGTACTGAATAGTGCAAACAAGAGTATCGTAGTGACACGACTCCACAAAAACGGACAAAGAATTCCTTCCTATGCAATACCAGTTCAAATCATGATATCATACCTTGACCTACGGACTTCGTTCTTGTTCACCTCTCTTTCATTCTCGCGCAATCACATTAAGCCCGTTATCCTTTTGCTTACATGGTAATCGTACCTATTAGTGTGATCTCTTATTCAACAATTTTTTTTTCATTTTTTTTTTTGCTTATGAATTTCAAGATCCTGATCCTTTGGGCTAAATGATCAGGTGAGGACCACCTAACTTAGTGAGAACAGGCCTTTAATTCACATTTTCTATAAAAGCACATAAATCACAATTTGAGATCAACACAAATTTGCATCGGTACGTTACTTAGTTTACAAACTAGGATGGTGACTGCTAAAATAAACTAGTCAAGAGGCTACTTTAAAGAAACTAAGAACAAGGTCTCGACATGATATGTATTTAAACTAATACTGCATATTTAGGAACTCTAAGGTGCAAAAACGGTACTGATGTTAATAAAACTTTCCCAAGTCCGCCTACTTAGCCTAAATCACAATAAAACAACCTATACTAAGTGTGTCCTACCCTTGAGTCGAAAATTTTTAAAAAAATGGGGGAAATTACAGACTATGCGAAAACATAAGGTAAATAACGACTCAAACGTGCATATGACTCAATAACAAAACAGAAGAAACAACCGAAACTAGGAAAATGGGAAATAACATAAAGCAATAAATGAAAAGCGGTAAATGGCTCCTACCCCACACTTAAATTGAACATTGTCCTCAATGTTTCAATTTAAGGTGAAAAGAAAAGAGCGATAAAACCTGGAAAGAAAAATTAGTGGCGGCGGGCACGGCCTCGGCGCTGATGGGAATCATCTCTGACATCTGGGTCCTCGCGCTGGTAATGGGCCTACATGCTGCGCACATCCCTGCGCAGACCTAGTACCTCGGATGTAAGATCTCGAAGGCTAAGCTCGGTCCGGTTCATGAATTCCACATGCCTGTTTTGAAACTCGTAGTACTCCTCTCTGCGCTACTCATCTCGCGCTCTCTGCTGCCGGAGCTCGGACAAAATCTCATCAAGTGATCCTTGCATACCTGCAAAATCATCAGATAAAGGTGCAGTGTGTGGTGCGGTAGTAGGACCGGGTGTGTCAGAAACACGAGGCTGAGCAGCAGCCCCATCCTCTTGCTTAGGAACAAGTAACCAATTAGTGCGGTAGCGCACATCAATACGATCGGGGGCTGGGAGAGAAAAACTATGGTGCTCACGGTCACGCATCAAGACGCGGTACCTGCCATCAGGTAAACCTTTGACAAGACGCGTACTCTTCCAAAAGTCTAGGTCGGCAAAAATGCTGGGAAAACACTCATCTGTATCTACGATAATATCAAGATCAAGAGCATCAGCAATGGTGGTAATCATGCTGCCGATGCAGATGGCTCCTCCGACTCTATTGGAGACACTCACAAGGTGGGAAAGGAAGAAAGGCACGGGATCTACAGGGGTTTGGTTTAGAGCACAGTGAAGAAAGTATAAATCTTTTGAATTCACATTACTTGTGTTCTTTCGACCAAAGATGGTAGAGGCTAGGATGCGGTGAAGAACATGGATGGCGGGGTTTTGAATGGAGGTGGCCTTAAGGTCTTCCCAAGTGTTAGTGGTGTTACCTGTAATATCCTTCCAAAACTCGAAGGCACTGCCCTACCACTCACTCTCCAGGGGTGCAATAGTTGCGGCTCCCACAACGGGAGCAGGGAAATCAAAGATCGCTCGAATTCTCTCGAAGGTCAGTGAAAAATCTCGGTTCAGCAGCCTAAAGTGTAAGGTTCCGGAGGTGCGAGAGGCGTCAACGACATAGCGAAGTGTACTAAGGAACTCATAGGTAGCTCTAATAGAAATTGCTTTACTGAGGGTACAAAAACGAGTCATACCTAAGTTCCGTAGCATCCAAGCAACGCTTTGCATGAGACCTAAAGTGCGAAGAGCTTCCGAGTCGGGATACCTCGTGGCTTCGACTTCTCGCTTAGATATGCGGTGGAAATCCTCACGCATGTTGTTACCGTTTTCTCCCTCCGGGAACACAATACCCATGTAATCGAACTCTTGGTTAGCTGCCATGTTTTTTTTTAATGGTTGGAGAGAAAAGAGAGAAACTTTGAGAAAAAGGTAATGAGAGGGAATGGGTTTTTTTTTATTTGTGATGATGAGTGGAATGGTTGGTGATATGGGGTTTAAATAGATGGGAGAATGGAATGTGAGTGGTTGGGGGATTAATGCAAACGAGTGGGAAAATGTGGGAAAGAAATACAAAAGGGCGGTCTACCAAAAAGACGCGCGCCTTCTGCATTCTGGAAGTAAATGGCGAACGGCATTAGGCAATGGCGAACGCCATTGTCCTACTGAAAGGAATTTTGTTTTTATTTTTTTATTTTTTATTTATTTTTATTTATTTTTATTTCAATTTACTTCTTTTGCCTCTTTTTTTTTTATATTTTTTTATATATATTTTTTTTGAAAAACAGAAAGGGAAGTGAACTGGAGAAAAGAGAAATAACATAAAGTAATTTAAAACAGAAGAACTCACAGTATGGGAAAGGGAAAAACGGTACAGGGAAAATGTAAACTATCCTAAGAACAACAGAAAAATGGCTAACTAAATTAGAGTCATCCGCGAAGTCGTCCGACTAAAGAGTCGACGGCATTGCGGAGTGAGAACACTATCTGGTAAAGGTGATCAAACTGCTCATTTACGACATCCACAAACTGAATGTGATCTACTCGAAGTGAGGACAAATCAGTACGGAGATCATCTACTCCAACTTGCAGTGCGTAAATGGCATCGGGAATAGCTATTGTGGTGTGGTAAGGAACAGGTCCATCAGTGGTAGAACTATTTGTGGCTTCTTGAGGTACAATGGGATCCATGTGTTTATCAGGCTGAGGTGAATCTGGTGGAGTAAAGGTTTTGTTCAGCACATCCAAGTCATACAACCAGTTATCCTTGTCTTGCACACTTGTTCTCTCATGATTAGGCAAGGTGAAGGCATGGACAACAACATTATCAATTAGTAACTCAAATTCCACTGGTCCCAAATTGGCAATGATTCCACGGTTAAAACAGAAGTTGATATCCATTGGCCGAATACCACCGAAAATAATAGAACGATTCAGATGGTATTGCAAGCCAATGGCATCAGCGATCATAGTCACTAACCCTCCAATGATAATGGGGTGAAATGAGTCACGAGCCATCTTTAGAAAAGTAGCTAACATAAACGGGACAGCATTGACCGGCCTTCCTTGTGAGGTACAAAGCATGATATAAAGCTCATCTCGGGATACAACATAAACATTCTCTTCCTTCCCGAAAAGAGTGTGAGCAAGGATCTTGTGGAAATACCTAATTCCAGGATTGTGAATACTCTCAGAGGACATGGCATTCAGGTTAGGATGGTAGTTAACTGTGATAGTACCCCAAAATTGTTCAAGGTTATAACCAGTAAAAGCATCTTCAGGGGTTTTAGTGACAACATCAGGATCATTGGGAAAACCCAACAATTCAGCCATCTCATGGTGAGTGAAGCGGTATTTGTTTCCAAACAAACGGAAGGTAGCCAATCCACGGCCAAATCCATACCCTCGAGTTGGTTCATAGTATAAGGAACTTAGGAACTCCAAGGTCAGGTTATGGTAGGTGCTGAAATTTTTCGTTAAAGCAAAATTATTCCAACCAAGCTGGTTAAAGAAGTAAACAACACTGTCCCTAATATCAAGGGTAACCATAGCTGCGTCATCAGGGTAAATAGACAGAGCAAAATCTCTTTGAGAAAGAGCCTCAAAGCGACTCCTCTGAAGGTTGTTTCTGAACACAACGGCGTGGTTTTCAAAAGTCTGCATGATGGGTCTACCCTAAGTATTGCGAACCTGAAAAAGAACAAGAGAAAAGAAAAAAATATATTGTTAGGAAAAAATATACTACATACTGGGGTTAGTGCTAATAATGGTCACAACAAAGCATAATGCAAATGGTATGGTAATAAAGTAATGAAAACACAATTCATGAAAACATTTACTAACAAGCTAATACTAATTATGATGATGCTGATAATGAGATGCAATCATAAACTAAGTAATAACAACTATGCATTAGTAAACAAAAATAAATACTACCACTAAGATTTGTGATTTTAGCTCTCACTGAGCGCTCTGTTTAATGTCGGAAGCTCGACATTAGAGATAGAGAAGAATTTCAGTCGTCTGGAGGAGCGGGAAGCTCTTCCAACTTACAACTAGAGTAGAATTCTTTGTTTTCCGTCGAATGGTAATGCTTAAGTCTTTGTCCATTTACTATGAATGGCTCACCTGAATTTCCCTCGATTTCTACTACACCGCTATTTAGAACCTTAGTTATTTTGAATGGGCCAGACCATCTAGAACGTAACTTTCCTGGGAAAAGTTTAAGTTGAGAGTTGAAAAGAAGAACTGTGTCCCCCTCTCTAAATTCTTTTCTCACTATTCTTTTGTCATGCCACTTTTTGGTTCTTTCTTTGTAAATGCGGGCATTTTCATAGGTATCAAGTCTCAGCTCTTCAAGTTCATGGATGTCTAGAATCCTTTTCTCGCCAGCTGCCATGTAATTGGTGTTTATGGCCCTTATGGCCCAATATGCCTTATGCTCAAGTTCTACGGGCAGATGACACGACTTTCCATAAACCAGTTTAAACGGGGTGGTTCCTATAGGAGTTTTATAAGTAGTTCTATATGCCCAAAGAGCCTCATGAAGTTTAATCGACCAATCCTTCCTAGATGTTGCAACGGTTTTCTCAAGTATCTGTTTAATTTCTCTATTGGAAACTTCGACTTGTCCGCTGGTTTGAGGATGGTAAGGTGTCGCTATTCGATGTCGGACCCCATATTTGAGCAATAATTTTTCAAATATTTTCGAAATAAAATGAGATCCTCCATCACTTATAACAACTCTTGGCACTCCAAATCTAGGAAAAATAGTGTTTTTAAACAATCTAATAACTACTCGTGCGTCATTTGTGGGAGAAGCTATGGCCTCGATCCATTTTGATACATAATCTACTGCAACGAGTATATAGTTGTTTCCACAGGAGGAGGGAAAAGGGCCCATGAAGTCAATACCCCACACGTCAAAAACTTCCACTTCCAGAATACCCTTTTGCGGCATCTCATCGCGTCTAGAAATGTTACCTGTGCGTTGGCACCGGTCGCAGTTTAAGACAGCGATATGGACGTCCTTCCAAAGGTTAGGCCAGAATAGCCCTGATTGTAGAATTCTTGCGCAAGTCTTAGAAGTGCTCGCATGCCCTCCATACGGTGCAGCATGACAATGAGATATGACATCTTCTATTTCAGATTCAGGGACACATCGACAGAATATTCCATCGGCGCCTCTTCTAAAAAGCAAGGGCTCATCCCAATAGTAATTTTTTAGATCGTGAAAGAATTTTTTCTTTTGTTGGTAGGTTAAATCAGGTGGAAGCGCTCCTGCTGCTAGGTAGTTGACAAAATCAGCGTACCAAGGTAGTGGGGCTTCTACACGACATGAAACTTCGTTGGGTTCTAGAAACTCCACAGGGTCTTCTTGGTTTTCACTTTCTTCCTCCATATGGGCTATAAGCCTATCATACGGAGAATATTCATTAATGGGAACTGGTTCCGGTTCTTGATGTTCTATCCTAGAAAGGTGATCTGCCACTACATTTTCGGCTCCTTTTTTATCCCTTATTTCCAAATCGAACTCTTGTAGAAGCAGGATCCATCTCAAAAGTCTAGGCTTAGCATCCTTCTTATTCAATAAGTATCTAATTGCAGCATGATCGGTGTAGACAACTATTTTTGCTCCTACCAAATAGGAACGAAATTTATCTAGTGCGAAAACAACAGCTAGAAGTTCTTTTTCTGTGGTTGCATAGTTCAGCTGTGCACTGTCCAAGGTCGTGCTTGCATAGTAGATAGCATGAAGCTTTTTGTCCTTTCTTTGACCTAAAATAGCGCCAACGGCAAAATCACTAGCATCGCACATTATTTCGACGGTTCATTCCAATCTGGCAGATGCATAATAGGTGCGGTAATTAAGGCATTCTTGAGTAGCTCAAAGGCTTTCAAACAATCATCATCGAATATAAATTCAGCATCTTTCATTAGCAATCCAGTAAGCGGTTTAGTAATCTTAGAGAAGTCTTTAATGAATCGTCGGTAGAAACCGGCATGTCTAAGAAAACTGCGGATTTCTCTAATGGTTTTCGGAGGCTGAAGGTTTTCTATTATTTCTATTTTGGCTTTGTCTACTTCAATCCCTCTTTCGGATACAACATGTCCTAACACAATCCCTTCTCAAATCATGAAATGGCATTTTTCCCAATTCAGCACCAGATTGACTCTGACACATCTCTCGAGAACCAATTCTAAGTTTGATAAACATCCCTCGAAACTTTGCCCACAAATAGAGAAGTCGTCCATAAACACCTCCATTATATTATCTATAAAGTCGGCAAATACGGCCATCATACATCTTTGAAACGTTGCAGGGGCATTGCATAGTCCAAACGGCATCCGTCTATATGCAAATGTTCCATAAGGACAAGTGAAAGTAGTCTTTTCTTAATCGTTGGGATGAATAGGAATTTGAAAGAATCCCGAGTATCCATCTAAATAGCAGAAATACGAATGTTTAGCCAGTCGCTCAAGCATTTGGTCTATAAAGGGCAAAGGAAAATGATCTTTTCGAGTGGCTTTATTCAGTTTTCGGTAGTCTATGCACATCCTCCATCCAGTTTGAATACGTTTTGCTACAGACTCCCCTTTTTCATTACTGACAACCGTTACTCCTCCTTTCTTAGGTATGGCATGTACTAGACTGACCCAGCTGCTATCTGATATCGGGTATATGATACCAGCTTCTAAGAGTTTTTGTACTTCTTTCTTGACTGCATCGCCTATGATAGGGTTTATCCTTCTTTGATGTTCCCTAAAAGTCTTACTATCGTCTTCTAGCATAATGCGATGCATACAAATGGATGGGCTTATCCCCTTGAGGTCAGAGATACTATATCCCAGTGCAGTTGGATACTTCCTTAGAACATGGAGTAACTTCTCCGTTTCTGTCTGTCCCAAGTCAACGTTGACTATGACTGGTTTTTCAAGCTTTGTATCTAAGAATTCATACCTTAGATTTTTGGGTAGCGATTTTAATTCTATAGCAGGTTTCTGTTCATTGGACGATGGTTCGGGTGCTAGTGCAAGATATTTTTTCGAGTATTCATCGACGAATGGTTCGTTATAATCATCATTTTCGAATAGAGGAGATTCGGTGAAGTCAGGTGATTTCACTTCCACTTCTTTTACGCATTCGTCAATGATATCTAGCAAACAGCACGAGTCATTGATAGCTGGGGCTTTCAAGAATTGAGCTAAAATGAATTCGACTTTTTCTTCCCCTACTTTGAAAGCCAGCTTTCCTTTCTTAACATCAATTATAGCTCCGACTGTTGCTAAAAATGGTCTTCCTAATATAATCGGGACATTGTAGTCCTCCTTTATGTCCATTATCACAAAATCAGTAGGAATGAAGAATTGACCAATTCGAACAGGGATGTTCTCCAGCATACCTACAGGATATTTGACAGAACGGTCCGCAAGTTGAAGAGACATTTTGGTTGGTCTCAATTCTCCTAACTCAAGTCTCTTGCACGTAGATAACGGCATCAAACTAACACTGGCCCCTAAATCGCATAGACCGTTGTCTATAGCGTGCTTTCCTATTACACAGGGTACTTAGAAACTCCCTGGATCTTTAAGCTTAGGTGGCATGTTGTTTTGAAGTATAGCGCTACACTCGGCAGTGAGTATAATCGTTTCGTTATCTTCGAGCTTTTTCTTTTTAGATAGAATTTCCTTGAGGAATTTCGCATATGAAGGCATTTGGGTTATGGCTTCCGTGAATGGTATAGTAACATTTAGTTGTTTTAGAAGTTCCTCGAATTTCTTAAATTGCCCTTCATTCTTGTTTTTGGCTAATCTTTGCGGATAAGGTATAGGTGGTTTATATGGTGGTGGAGGCACATAAGGTGGTTCCTTCTCCGTGACTCCGTTACTCTTATCATCCGCATCATTGGTTTTCGTTTTTTCTTCCTTCTCAGTTCCCTTCTTTGGACTTTGATACATGGCTGGTTTTGTAAGTCTCGGGTCAATCGGTCCATCATATTCGGTTCCGCTTCGCAAGGTTACGGCATTTGCTTGCCCTTTTGGGTTAGGTTGAGGTTGGCCAAGAAAGGTTCCAGACGGGGCTGGTATTGTTGGTTGCTGTTGGGCTACTTGAGTAATCTGGGTTTCTAACATTTTGTTATGCGTAGCCATTGCATCAAGTTTGCTGGTCATTCGCCTCATCAATTCGCTTGCATGAGCATTTTGGTTCGCAAATTCCTTATTCTGCTGTATCTGGGCGTTCATGAAATTTTCCATCATAATTTCCAGATTTGACTTTCTAGGTGCTTGTGGAGCAGGTGGTCCTACTTTTTGAAAACCAGGTGGTACAGCAGGTGCCGAACTTGGTGATTACAAGGCATTATTGTTTTTGTAAGAGAAGTTCGGATGACTTCTCCAACCAGGATTATAAGTATTTGAGTATGGGTTTCCTTGGGTGTAATTCACTTGGTCGGTGGAAACACCGGTTAACACCTGACATTCAGCATTTGTATGTCCAAGGGTACCACATACTTCACAGTTAGGAGATACAGCAGCCACGGTAGAGGCTGGTTGTGTTACGGCCAAGCTTTCTATTTTCTGAGTTAATGCATCCATTTTAGCATTGATACGGTCTATTGCACTAACTTCGTACATTCCGCCTTTCGAAGTTGATTTCTCTGTAGAAGCACGTTCTCCTCCCCATTGGAAGTGATTTTGAGCCATGTTCTCTATGATTTCAACGGCTTCCTCGTACGGTTTATCCATTAAAGCGCCACCAGCAGCAGCGCTTAGGTTCATTTTCGTGTTGTACAACAGACCATTGTAGAAAGTATGGATTATCATCCATTTTTCGAGTCCGTGATGTGGGTAAAGCCTCATCATGTCCTTATATCTTTCCCACGCGTCAAAAAGAGATTCATTGTCTTTTTCTTTGATCCGTTAATTTCTGCCCTTAGCATAGCTGTCTTACTTGGAGGGAAATAGCGGGTCAAAAAGACTCTTTTTAGATCATCCCATGAAGTAACAGAATTCGCAGGCAGAGACTGGAGCCAAGCTCTAGCTCTATCTCTTAAAGAAAATGGGAAAAGACGGAGTCTAATTGCTTCTTGGCTAACACCATTTGCTTTCACAGTGTCGGCGTATTGCACGAAAACAGATAAATGTAAGTTAGGGTCGTCCGTAGGACTTCCTGAAAATTGGTTCTGCTGAACGGCTTGTAATAGCGAAGGCTTCAACTCAAAATCGCGTCTTTCGATTTCAGGGACAGCAATGCTGCTATGCGGCTCATCTTGCGATGGGACAGCGAAATCCTTGAGAGGACGGTTTTCCGGTGGTTGGGCCATGTTTTGTTTTGATTCGGTTTCGGTTTCGGAATCAGAATAAGGAACGATACGATCTGGAAGGAGATATCTTAAGCAGTAATCGTTGATTCGGCGCCTCAGCAAAAGAAAACGCTCGATCTCGGCAATCGGTTCCACTGGCTCTTCGCTTTGTGAGCGAGTGCTGGGCATACGATTGACAAATTACGAATAAAGAAAAATTGCCTTAGTCGTTACTGTGCAACGAAAGAGACACAACAAGACTAATTCTATCCCCGGCAACGGTGCCAAAAACTTGATCACGACTTTACGTGTTTGGTCGGATAGATACTGCAAGCATACAGGGTATCGCGTAGTTTTAAAAGATTGTCGAACCCACAGGGATTGATAGTCGAAAGACAGTGTCCTAGAATTGCGGTGTAAGGCTAAAACAGGAGGTTATTACGATTAAAGAGAATACTTAAAGAAAAATATCTAAAAGAAAGGTTTTAGAACAAATAAGGAAACTGAGACCGTAGAATGATTTTCGGAGTTCTTGGGGACTCTATAGGTTCCGTGGCTGAAGTAATGTCAAAGTCGTTCCGAAGGAAATACCGGTCTAAAGGCCTAATCTCACACTCTCGCGCTATTGATCGGGCCACGCCAGATAACCCCAAGATTTTGCTCTCGCTCACTCGGTAATTAAAAGACACTTTTTGAAAACGGGCAAAACCGAAAAGAATACCTAAAGTGCTCTCGTTGTGTTTAGGATCCAGTGTTTTGTGCCTACTATCTGACGAGTACCTCAAACTCTCGCTCTGTTGGACTCGTCTTAGTGCATTCCTCACTCTCGTGATGAAATGCTGTTAAGCAGCCTCTCGCCGTCGCGACTAGTCTACTTAAATTGAACTTAGGCAACAAAACCAGAATTTCGATCATACAACAGTGTTGGTTGTCCTATAGAGTTCCGTCGAAACGCCGGTCCTTAAACTACGGACTCAAACAAGTTTAGTTAATCATAGTTAAACGTATCATTGAATTATTAGCAATGCTGAATTTTAAAACATGCATATTACTTTATTTAGGGTTTCTTAATAAATTCTGCTCTTTGGTTAAGAAAAACTTTGGAAACAACAGCAAATAAATAAATGCAGAGAATGATAATCGAAACAATAAAGCAATAAAACAATAACCTGCAAATGCGATGAAATAACTGAAAAGAAATTTGTATTAATTCTGCAAATCGATCCAAGTACAGCAACGGAGTAACAAAGAAATAAGTACAAGAGTCATGATAATCACTCGGTGTGAGCAATTATCACTGTGGCCACTAAATTTCTAGTTCTGGAGAAAATTCGGCAGCGCTTCCGCAGGGTAGAATTGGATCATCAATACTGGGCTGGAAGGTCCTATTTATAGGCAGGATCTGGCTCCAAAACGGTTAGGAAAAATTTGAATTCAAACTGAGTCCAAAAACTGCTTCTGGAAAACTGCTCCCGCGATGCATGGCGAACGCCATATGCCAATGGCGAACGCCATTTTGGCTAAATTAAAATCTGCACGTTTTGGGGCAATGGCGAACGCCATTTGGTTCCCCTTAGGGAATGGCAAACGCCATTCAGCTAGAAGGATGCAGAATGCTCCAATTCTCCTCTTTCTCAGCTCTTCTTGCCACACTTCTCGTCCTTTTCCTCAACATAGTTGATGCTGGTCCTGAAATCGCAAAGTAAGAGAAAAACATAAGTACACAGTACAAAATACGGTAAAGACTCGATAAAAAGTGACTAAACATGCACGAAATGAATTAAATTAACCTATACTGAAGATCCTCGGTTTTCTAGAACCCTCATGAGAGATGGGATGGGTGTTTGCAGGTCTGCAGGTAACCGAAACCTTCAACCTACCCGGTTTTTTGGATTTCTCATCAGTGTTTGATTGTCTGGGTTTCTGGTTATCTAAGTGGTTCGGTATTCTAGAATTCTGGTTTTCTGGGTTATGGTTCTCGTTCAGTTAGCAGCACAGCACATCCAGCAGTGATGTCTTGATCCCATGCTTGCATGTGCATATCATTTTTCTTGCATTCTAACATGTGTGGCATTTTTTAGGGCTTGCATCTTACTCTTGATTATGGTTTTCTGAGGTTGCCTTAACATGGATGTCCAGAGAAAGAAGACTGTTGCTTATTCGTTCCCAGACCCAACCTTGACGTTAATTCACAAGCTGATTAGTATGGCTGGTCCTGGAGTTCGTACAGAGTTCGGTGGAGAGTGTGGGAGACTTCTGAAGTTTGTCTACAGTATCTCCAAGTATGAGAAAGATACCATTCATACACTTCTTCAGTTCTATGATCCGTCTTTGCGTTGCTTCACTTTCCCAGACTATATCTTGGCTCCAACGTTGGAGGAGTTCTCATTTATTTTGGGAATCCCCAACAGGCATGACATAGTATTCTTTTTTGAAGAACGCCCTGGGATAAAAGAAATGGTCGTTGCTTTTCATATTGGTGAATTCGTTCTGAGCAGTAATATTGTGGAGAAACAAGGAGCTAAGGGTTTCTTATTGAAGTTCTTGTTTGATCAAGCTTGCATACATGTTAAAGAGAAGAATTGGACTGCTTTCCAAGCTATTCTGGCTATGTGCATCTATGGGATTGTCCTATTTCCCAATATTCCTGATTTGGTGGATATGCATGCTGTCAGAATCTTTATTTCAAAGAATCCTATACCTACCTTGCTAGGTGATGTGTATCACTCAGTCCACTACAAGAATGAAAATAGGCGTGTAAGAACTGTGAGTTGCTGTGCACCACTCTTATCTACTTGGTTTCTGAGTCATCTCCTCGAAGCTGGCGCTTTTGTTGATATGAAAGATTCTCTGAAGTGGTCAAAGAGGTTAATGGGCTTGATTGCTGACAACATTGTTTGGTTCAACCATGACTTGCTAGGGATGGAGATTATTTGCAAGTGCGGAGAATTCCCTAATGTACCCTTGATAGGGAGAAGAGGTGGAATTAACTATAATCCTTCCCTTGTTATCAGGCAGTTTGGTTATCCTTTGAGAGGTCCACCTGAAGAGAGAGATATCAGAGAGTCCTTATTCTTCAATGGTACTGAGGATCAAGAGATGATAAGGAAGATTGTGAATGCTTGGAAGCAGGTGACCAAGAAGGAAAAATATTCATTCAGGAAATGTAATAACTGGGCTTTTCCTTCCTATGAAGAGTGGATTAAGAAAAGAGCAGAAGAGGAGCTTCTTCCCTTCCCAGTGGAACCACCTTTGTATCCTTCAATGATCGAGGTTCCCACGACTGTTGATGCAGAGAAGTATGATAAGTTATGGGCTGAGAAGGAGAAACTCCGAGAAGAGAATCGTGAGCTGGGCAGAGAGTTTGGTTAGTTAAAGCACGAAAAAGGTGAAGTTATCCATGCTGCCAGGTTGAAATCAGAACTTTTGGCTGTGAAGGAGAAAGAATTGTCTAAAGAAGCCACAACCAGAGAGAAAGTGGCTCAAGCGTTGAAAAGTGTTAGCAAGGTCCTTTCATCCAAAAAGAAAAAGTTGGCTTATGCTATGTCAAGAATTCACAGGTTCAGTGACCGTCGGAATACAACAATTACCACCAACAGGTTGAAAGAGGACAAATACTTGGAGCAGATTAAAGGTTTGAAGACAGATCTTCGGAAAAAGGATAAGGAGATTTTATCAGGGATCTTTGAGAGGAGAGCAGTTGAGGAAAAGCTCAAGGAAACCATGGCAGATATGGAACAACTGAAGATCCAAGCCGAAGTGAAAAGAGCCAGGAGCGAAGGTCTAAGTTCAGGTGGAGCTTCTGGAGAAGATGATTGGGAGTTGCATAGTCGTTATTTAACAGGAATCTTGTACAGGAGGGATCTTCTGATTCAGGAGTTGATTCAGAGACCAGAGCATCCTAATACCAAGAAATTTCTCAAGGAAGTGCAAAATTGGTGCAAAAAGAATGACGAATGGGGAATTCTAGCACGGCTGAGTCTTGATGATATGCCTTAGTTTCCTTGCTGCTATTTTCTTTGTATTTCCGGGATTACCTCCAGGCTTGTTGGTCGGGGTCTTTGTTTATGCTTATTCAGACTTGTGTTGTAACAGATGATTATATGATCAGGAATTCAGTTCTCTTCTGCTGTTAAAACTGGAATCAAGGGATAGATCGCCTTGATAATGTTCATACATGTTTGCATTTGCATAATCATCTCATTTTTGCATAGCAGGTTATCTTGGATTATCTGGTTTTCTTATGCTCTCTCTTTTTTCAGTCAGGATTGATCAACCAGCTCATCGGTATCCTACCAGTCTTAATCAAAGCAGAGTGATGGACAAAGTTCAGGCAGACATGGCAGTTATGCAAGCTCGCATCGATTAATTCATGGAGATGATGCAGGGTGTAGTGCAGAGTCAGAATGAATTCAGAACTCTAGTTCAGCCTTTAGTGTCGCAGGTTGATGAAAATGGTATCTTACATGGTGGTCTTCTTAATCGTGTTATTCCTCCGGGCGGAGGTGGTGCTGGTATCAACATTCCTATCCCTGGTGCTGGTGGACAGGGTAGGATTCCTTCAGTGGTGGGAGAAGGAAGTACTGTTCGAGCTACTCATCGCCATCGTATTGATGATCAATAGGATGATGTTTTTTCAGTCAGAAGCTTGGATGCTGGTCTTCCTGTGGTCAGTGATGAGAGGATCCGTTTAATCGAGGCGCAACTGAAAGGGGTTGTGAAATAGGATGATCTGGGAATAGATTTGGATGACCTAGGGTTGGTCCCTGATATTGTCAATCCACACAAGATTCAGATCCCTACACTGGAGAAGTATAATGGTTCTACCTGCCCGAGAACTCATGTAAAGGCGTATACCAGGAAGATGGCTACCCATGCCAAGGACGAAAAGCTAATGATGCACTTTTTTCAAGACAGCAAGTCCGGCGCGTCTTTGGAGTGGTATATGGCGCTGGAAAGTAGAGATGTTCGTACTTGGAGAGAGCTAGCTGCAACTTTTATTAAGCATTACCAATACAACACAGACATGGCTCCCAACAGAGCTCAGCTGTTGAGCATGTCCCAGAAAAATGATGAAAGTTTCAAAGAATACGCGCAAAGGTGGCATGAATTGGCGGCTAGAGTACAGCCACCAATGCTGGAAAAAGAGATGTTAGATATGTTCATGGACACGCTACCTAAGCACTATTATGAGAAGCTATTGCCTTGTTCACTAGGCAAGTTTGCAGATGTGATTGCGATCGGACAGAAGGTAAATGTTGGGATTAAGGCTGGAAAAGTTTCTAGTGGTGACGGATCGTCTTCCGGGCATGGAAAGAAGCCATTTGATGGTTATAAGAAGAAAGGAGAGGTCAATGTTGTATCATCCCACAGGGGAAAAGGGAAACAGCGTCAGGGCAATAATCAACAAGTAGCATCGGTAACTATCCCAGCAACGTTACCTCCACCACAACAACAAAGGAATAATGCTAATCAGAACAGGCAGCAGGGCCGGTATCAGAATAGACAAAGAAATGCATAGAGGCATTTTAAGCAACCACCGATGTCGTATGCACAGTTGCTGCAACATTTGCTGCAGTTGCGTCTAGTTGAGCTCCGTACCTTGGCTCCACCAACAGGGGAACTCCCACGAGGCTACGATGCTAACGCACACTGCGATTTTCACTCTGGTGCTCCGGGGCACACTGTGGAGAAGTGTAGGGCGTTTCACCACAAGGTGCAAGACCTTGTAGACTCTAAGGCTATCAATTTCTCGAATGTTGGGCCCAATGTTATTCAAAACCCGATGCCTGATCACAATGGGCCAAGGGTGAATGCGATAATTGAGGAAGGTGAAGCTTTGAATTTGATCATGGATGTTGAGGAGTTGAAAACTCCGCTGGCTATGGTTAAAAACATGTTATTGAAGGGTGGCGTCTATCCGGGTTGTGATGAGAACTGCTCAGATTGTTTGACGAAGGATAATGGTTGTGATTCGTTGAAGATGGGTATTCAGAATATGATTGATGAGGGTTGTTTACAGTTTGATCGGTGTAATCAACAAGAAGAAGCTGTAAGTGAGAAGGTTGCTACTATCACCATTCCGTTCAAAACAATTACTATTTCAGGTCCGGCAAGGCCACCTCCAGTTATTATCACAAGGGCCGGACCCATTCTGTATGAAAGCACTAAGGCTATTCCTTGGAATTACGGCGCAGAGGTGTTTGTCAATGGACAAAAGCAGGAATTAATGACAACTTCATCAGTGAGTTCTAGTCCTGAGGTTAAGGTTGAAGCTGATGCTATAACAAGAAGTGGTAGAGTGCTAACTCCTGTTAATGATCAACCCATTACTTTTAGGCAAGATAAGGGAAAACAGGTAGCTGATGGTTCTGTTCAGACTCTAGTGGTTATTGATTCTACAGTAAAGCCGGTTGATGATGCTTTTTCTGAAAATGTAGAGGAGTTTATGAGACTCATCCGGAAAAGTGATTACAAAATTGTGGACCAGTTACATCAAACCCCGTCAAAGATTTCCATTCTGTCATTGTTGTTATGCTCTGAAGCTCATAGGAATGCTCTTCTGAAAGTTTTGAATGCGGCCTTTGTTCCTCAAGAGATTTTTGTTAATTAACTGGAGGGGGTTGTAGCGCATGTGAATGTGGACAATGGCTTGGGCTTTATAGATCTTGACTTGACTCCCGCTGGAAGGAATCATAACAATGCCCTACATATTTCGATTGAGTGACGTGGTTCACTGATGTCGCATGTATTGGTTGATACTGGATCATCATTGAATGTATTGCCAAAGAAAGCACTAATGAAGTTAGATACTAGGGGACTTATTTGTACACGAAGCGACTTGGTGGTGCGAGCTTTTGATGGCTCGAAGAGATCTGTCTTTGGTGAGATTGTGCTTCCAATCAAGGTTGGACCGGAAATCTTTGATGCAACATTTTATAATGGATATTCAGCCAGCATACAGCTGTCTGTTGGGTCGTCCTTGGATCCATGGTGCAGGCGCTGTAACCTCCACTTTGCATCAAAAGCTGAAATACATGGTTGATGGTAATGTAGTGACAGTGTGCGGAGAAGAAGACATAATGATTAGTCAGCTGTCAACTTTCAAATGCGTGGAAGTGGATGGTGAAATCCATGAGACGTTGTGTCAAGGGTTTGAGAAGGTGAAGGTTTCTGAAGAGGTTGTCCAGTCTGAAGCTATAGAGCAGCCTGAAGGGGCAAATCAGCCTGAGATCTCTATGTCTTTGTTTAAAGACACCAAAGCTGTGGTTGAAGCGGATGGCTCACAGAGGTGGGGCCAAGTGGTTGAATTTCAGGAGAAGAGGGATACCTATGGATTGGCATACAAACCACCTAGACGTCAGGAAGAGCCCCCTAAGTTCTATGGCCCAGTCCGTTTCACCAGTGCCGGTGTTTTCTTCGACAGAGTTAATGTCATTGAGGAAGAAGGAGACAGTGATTGTGACATGGATAGCTGGATCCGCCCTTGCGTCCCAGGAGAAAATCTGTGCAACTGGTTTTCTGAAAAAGTCATTCAAGTGACTGGCTTCGAGTAATTGCTTTGTTTTCCTATTATGTTAATCCTGCGTTCTGCCCAAGACGTAGTGATTTTATTTGTAGGGCTTTTAACTGTTGCATGTTTTGCTTTATCATCAATAAAGGACTTTTCACACTCAAATATTTTGATCTCTGTCTTTCTGTTTTATTTTTATGCATTAAAAACCCACATCAAAATGGCAATGTGTTTTCTTTTGTTGAATACATAATAAAACATACCTCATCAATCATGCAGGTCTTTTTGTTCAGATGACACCGATCATGACTCAGCTATAGCTCGGTATGACTTTGACAATCCAATCTATCAGGCTGAAGAAGAGACTGACGAAGATTGTGAACTGCCCGAAGAGTTGGCCAGATTGTTGAAGCAAGAGGAGAGAGTCATCCTACCTCATCAGGAGGAAATTAAGATTGTGAATCTGGGAACCGAGGACGCCAGAAAGGAAGTAAGGATAGGGGCTGCATTGGAAGACAGTGTCAAGGGAAGATTGATTGAAATGCTCCGTGAGTATGTGGACATCTTCGCCTGGTCTTACCAAGACATGCCTGGGCTCGATACTGATATTGTTGTACATCGGCTACCACTTAAAGAAGGTTGTGCTCCGGTCAAGCAAAAGTTGAGAAGAACTAAACCAGAGATGTCTGTCAAAATCAAGGAAGAGGTTCAGAAACTGCTAGATGCCGGTTTTCTTGCCGTAACGAATTATCCTCCATGGGTTGCTAACAGCGTGCCTGTACCTAAGAAGGATGGGAAGGTCAGGATGTGTGTTGATTACAGGGATTTGAATAGAGCAAACCCAAAGGACGACTTCCCACTCCCTCACATTGACATGTTACTTGACAACACTGCTCAGTATTCGGTGTTTTCCTTCATGGATGGCTTCTCTGGGTATAACCAAATCAAGATGGCCCCGGAGGACATGGAGAAAACAACGTTCATAACACCGTGGGGAACTTTTTGCTACTAAGTGATACCCTTTGGATTAAAAAATGCAAGGGCAACCTATCAGCGGGCGATGGTGAATCTCTTTCATGATATGATTCACAAAGAGATTGAGGTCTATGTTGATGACATGATTGCGAAGTCACAGAAGGAAGAAGAACACTTGGTGAATCTTCAGAAGCTATTTGAAAGGTTAAGAAAATTCAGACTGAGGTTGAATCCAAACAAGTGCACCTTCGGGGTGAGATCAGGAAAACTGCTGGGGTTTATTGTTAGTGAAAAGGGTATCGAGGTTGATCTTGCAAAGGTAAAAGCCATACAAGAAATGCCTGAGCCGAAAACAGAAAAAGAGGTTCGTGGTTCTTGGGGAGATTAAACTACATTGCTAGGTTCATCTCACATCTCACAGCCACGTGTGAACCAATCTTCAAGTTGTTAAGAAAAGATCAAGCGGTCAGGTGGAATGAAAATTGTCAAAAGGTGTTTGAAAAGATTAAATAATACTTGCAGGAACCTCCGGTCCTTATGCCACCAGTGCCAGGAAGGCCTTTGATTATGTATCTCACGGTTCTTGAGAATTCAATGGGTTGTGTGCTCGGTCAACAAGACGAGTCAGGTAGAAAAGAGCACGCCATCTACTACTTGAGTAAAAAGTTTACTGATTGCGAGTCAAGGTACTCAATGCTGGAGAAAACATGTTGTGCACTCGCTTGGGCCGCTAAGCGTTTGAGGCAGTATATGTTAAACCACACAACCCTCTTGATTTCAAAAATGGATCCGATCAAGTATGTGTTTGAGAAGCAAGCACTTTTTGGCAGAATAGCCCGTTGGCAGATGGTTTTGACAGAATACGAAATTCAGTATGTTTCCCAAAAGGCCATTAAGGGAAGTGTTTTGTCAGAATATCTTGCCGAACAGCCAAATGAGGATTATCAACTGATGAAGTTTGAATTTCTGAATGAGCATATCATGTATCTGAAGATGAAGGATTGTGAAGAACCTTTGCCTGATGAAGGACCTGAGATCGGATCTCAATGGAATTTGGTTTTTGATGGAGCTATTAATTCATATGGTAATGGAATCGGGGCAGTCATTACGACTCCAAAGGGTTCCCATATACCCTTCACTGCCCGATTGGCGTTCGTATGCACCAACAATGAGGCAGAGTATGAAGCATGCATCATGGGGTTAGAAGAAGCGATTAATTTGAGAATCAAGAACCTCGATGTTTATGGTGATTCTGCGTTGGTGGTTAATCAGATTACAGGTGAATGGGAGACTCGTCAAGCGAATCTTGTTCCATATAACAACTATGCCAGAAGGTTGTTACCTTTCTTTGACAGAGTAAACTTCTATCACATTCCCCGGATAGAGAATCAGATGGCCGATGCGTTGGAAACGTTGTCATTAATGTATCAAGTGAACCGTTGGAATGAAACTCCTTCAATCAGAATCATGCGCTTGGACAGACCTGCTTTTGTATTTGCAGTTGAAGGAGTATCAGATGGCAAGCCTTGGTATCATGACATCAAAGTCTTTTTGAAGAGTCAGGAATACCCAGCTGGGGCATCTTCCAGGGATAAAAAGACATTGAGGAGGTTATCAGGAAACTTCTTTTTGAACAAAGACGATGTGTTATACAAGAGAAACTTTGACATGGTCTTGCTACGTTGTGTTGATGAACACGAGGCAGGCCTGTTAATGGAAGAGGTTCACGAAGGTTCCTTTGGTAATCATGCCAATGGGCATGCTATGGCAAGACAATTGTTGAGAGCGGGATATTATTGGATGGCTATGGAGTCTGATTATTTTAAATACGCCCGGAAATGTCATAAATGTCAAATTTATGCTGACAAGGTGCACGTACCACCTACTCCTCTGAATGTTTTGTCATCACCTTGGCCTTTTGCCATGTGGGGCATTGACATGATTGCCATGTGGTGGCTATTGATTATTTCACAAACTGGGTGGAAGCAGCATCGTATGCCAACGTCACCAGACAAGTGGTAGCCCGGTTTATTAAGAAGGACATCATCTGCCGGTATGGAGTCCCAGAGAGAATCATTATTGATAATGGTTCAAATCTGAATAACAAGATAATGAAGGAGCAATGTCAGAGCTTTAAAATCGAACATCACAATTCTTCTCCCTATCGCCCGAAGATGAATGGGGCTGTTGAAGCGGCTAATAAGAACATTAAGAAGATTGTGCAGAAGATGGTAGTGACATACAAAGCCTGGCATGAGATGTTGCCTTACGCTTTGCACGGTTATCGTACTTCGGTACGCACATCAACTGGGGAAACTCCTTTCTCACTAGTATATGGTATGGAAGCCGTTCTACCATTAGAAGTTGAGATTCCTTCTTTGAGAATTCTGACAGACGTGAAGCTTGATGAAGCTGAGTGGGTGTGTTCCGGGCTGAATGAACTGAACCTCATTGAAGAGAAGAGATTGAAATCCATTGCGCATGGCCGATTGTATCAGAGCAGGATGAAGAAAGCATTTGATCAGAAAGTGCGTCCTCAGTGTTTTCAGGCTGGTGAATTAGTCTTGAAAAGGATCACTCCTCCTCAAACAGATCACAGGGGCAAGTGGACTCCGAATTACGAAGGGCCATATGTAGTAAGACAGGTTTTCTCTGGTGGAGCCTTATTACTCTCAACTATGGATGGCGAAGATTTTACGTCCCATGTGAACGCGGATGTAGTCAAAAAATACTTTGCATAAAAAGACCCGCTGAACATAAAAAGAAGGTTCAGGCAAAAATGGGGCATCCTGGCGAACCATAAAAAGAAAAGGTTCGGGAAAAAATTAGGGATAAAAAAGAAAAAATAAATAAACCCGCAAAGTTGAAAACCTGAAAAGGTAACTTTGGCAAAAATGGGTATCCCGGTGGATTGAAAACCCGAAAAGGGCGATCCAGGCAAAAGTTAGGGATTTAAAAGTAAAGACTACGATCCGCGTTCGATCTGCAATCACTATTCACACTTGGAAAATTCAAAGGAAAGGAATCAGTCCATTCAGTCATCTTCAAAGGCCAAAGCAGCTGCGGATAAACGAGTCATATAGGTTATAGCTGAGTCGAGTCATGGTGGATGTCTGTTCCTCACATTGCCGACATGTGTATTTTCTTTTACTTTTTGCTCAATTACCTCTTTCCAGGAATTGCTTCCAAATGTAATTGCCTATTTACAGGCCGATCATTCAATAAAGTTTGCATTTCAGTCAAAGAGCTTTTGTTTCTTGTTTTACCTGTTTTGTTTGTGAAAATGTCCGATATTTTTGATAATCAAAGTAATCATTTTTGCACGTAGACCTTTCTGTTGGTTTTGCAGGATGACAGGTGTACCTCCCCAGTAGAGCTTTGCGCCCCAACTTTGAAGTCTGATCGTCCTCAGCAGTTTATTACTCTTCCCCATCAGAGTATCAAGGATCATTTTCCTCAACAGAGTATAAAGAGGTAATTCCCCGAGCGGAGTCGTTGAGGATCGTCCCCCTCAGCAGGATATAAGAGGTTCACCCCAGCCAGAGTTGTGATTTGGCTCACCTTTCCTCAACAGGTAGCCAGAAACTGTCATTTCAACAGCCTCTTCTGCAAGAGATTGATGGAGCATGCTTTGCTCAAAGATGGTGTTTCCCCACAGAGTATGGGGCAGTCATTTTTTCCTCAGCTAGTCAGGAAACGTGTGTTTACCCCCTAGCAGAGTGGATGTTGACAACCACTTTTTTCCAAGCAGATGTGTCGATGAGGATCGTCCCGCTCAGCAGGATATAAGAGGATCGTCCCCCTCAGCAGGAGTACAGAGGATTGTATACCCAGCTGAAGTCGTTTTTGGATTATTATTCCCCAGCAAGCATTCAGAAGTTGATTGCTCTAAGGTGGATGTTGTTGTATCTCCAGCAGGAGATTCGTGGAAAAAGATGTTATTATCCCCACAGAGTCCTGGTGTCTACTTTCCCCAGTTGGTCAGAAAGTATAGTCTCATCGACAACGGCTTGATCTAATCCCCAGCAGGGTGAGGGTAAAGTTATCTCCCTAATAGCAGATTAAGCTCACCGACATCCCCAAGCGGAGTCTGGTGGTGATTGGAATCCCCAGCAGGTCTTAAGTTCAATCATTTTTGGCAGGCGTCAAATCCAAGTTCTGAAGTATTTGGTGATCCCCGGCGGAGGAGTTTCCATCTTCAGTATTCATCTCCCCAGCTGAGTGGGTATTCTCTCGGAGTTTCGTCCATTTCCAGCAGAGTTGTTGATCTTGATATTCCCTAAAAGAGTGGGTATTCTCTTGGAGATTCGTCCATCTCCAGCAGAATTGGTGATTGTGTTCTTCCCTAACAGGGCGAAGTTTTCCTCAACATGTTCTTTGTTTGACGACAATGTAGTTTGTCATCCTCGGTGGAGTTGCTTCTGTTCTCAGCGTTTATTTCGCTGGGACGGTCTTTTGCATTGCATAAGTATTTTTCTGGATGGCATCCTCCTAAATGCGTAGCATTTCCACTTCGTGTGGAGCATTACGGCAAAATTCAAACATATGCATCTGAAGCATAAGCCAGGTTTGAGTTTTCCTTCGTCAGGGAAGCCGGATTTCAGTAGATATCATTCGACTTTACTCCACAAGTGTTGGATTTAGTCATTAAAAGCAATATTTGACATTCCCTTGCAGAGTTGTTTGCCGGGATCGTTAATCCAAGATTTCATTTTTACCCCTTCGTCCAGGTGGTCCTTTGGTCTATCCCTCAAGGTTTTTTACCGTCAGACGCTCGTCCGTGTTTCCTTCGACACCCGTCCATGTTTGAACCTTTTTGTTTCGATACCCGTCTGTATTGAAACTTTTTTACACCCGTCCGTGTACCTTTTCGATACCCGTCCATATTGAATCCTTTTACACCCGTCCGTGTATCTTTTCGATACCCGTCCGTATTGAACCCCTTTACACCCGTCCGTGTACCTTTTCGATACCCGTCCGTATTGAACCCCTTTACACCCGTCCGTGTACCTTTTCGATACCCGTCTGTATTGAACCTTTTACACCCGTCCGTGTACCTTTTCGATACCCGTCCGTATTGAACCTTTTACACCCGTCTGTGTACCTTTTCAATACCCATCCGTATTGTAACCTCTTTGCACCCGTTCGTGTATCTTTTCGATGCTCGTCCGTATTGAAACCTTTGTACACCCGTCCGTGTACCTTTTCGATACCCGTCCGTATTGAACCCTTTACACTCGTCCGTGTACCTTTTCGATACTCGTCCGTATTGAACTTTTTACACCCGTCCGTGTACCTTTTCGATACCCGTCCGTATTGAAACTCTTTTTACACCCGTCCGTGTACCTTTTCGATATCCGCCCGTATTGAAACCTTTTTACACCCGTCCGTGTACCTTTTCGATACCTATCCGTATTGAACCTCTTTACACCCGTCCGTGTATCTTTTCGATACCTGTCCGTATTGAACCCTTTTACACCCGTCCGTGTATCTTTTCGATACCCGTCCGTATTTAACCCTTTTTACACCCGTCCGTGTATTTTTCGATACCCGTCCGTATTGAACCTTTTTACACCCGTCCGTGTAACTTTTCAATACTCGTCTGTATTGAACCTTTTACACCCATCCGTGTATCTTTTCGATACCCGTCCGTATTGAACCTCTTTACACCCGTCCGTGTATCTTTTCAGTACCCGTCCGTATTGAAACTCTTTACACCTGTCCGTGTACCTTTTCGATACCCGTCCATATTGAATCTCTGTACACCCGTCCATGTATCTTTTCGATACCCGTCCGTATCTCATATCTTTGACATTTGACACCCGTCCGTGCTTATCCCCAGCATAGCTAACACTCGTCCGTATTTATTTCAAGATTTTTCAATACATTGTTTGTATTGGCTTCCAACACTCGTACGTGTTGTGATAGTGCAGTATTTATTGCTTGTTCCCCAGTGGAGCCGTCCCTCCTTTGAGGATTACAAATTTCTGGTTTCTTTTGGTATTCAATCTCCGTGAATCCTTTGAACGCATGACAGCCGTTGCTATCATACCTTCAGGACCAAGTTGATTGAATAGGGGCAGCTGTAACACCCCAAAATTTGTCATCTTACTTTTAGCTAACTGGCTTATGTTTCTTTGCATTTCTTGCATTAGCATTTGTGCATAGCATTGGTTCTTAGCATGGGATCAAGGTACTTGGTTCATCTCAAAGGAGTCTCAAGCCTCAAGGTGGTTTGAGGGGTTCATCATATCATCATAAGATCAAGATTGGCAAGGGATTTTAAGTGAACCACACTCTCCTAATCAGATGGTCCAAATTAGGGTTTTGGTTCCAAAAGGCTTCTTGATGGGTTTTGCTTGTTCAAATACATTCTCATGAGGTTTTATATGCTTACAAGTACTCATGGAGGAAAGACTTGGCTAGTGTTTCATTGTGAAAGATGTTCAGTGGATCAATTGCTTGTAGACCAAGAAAAGTCAACAGTGAGAGGGGAAGTCAACTGTGGAATTTTGAGGTTCTCTTCAGGGTTTTCAAGGTCTCACATCCTCATATGGTCTTCAAGGGTCAAGTTTCATACCATTTATCAAGAATCAAGGGTTTGTACAAAAGTTACTAAATTTGGAAAATGACCTATAATGAGAAGTTTCCATTTTTGGCAAGTTTTTACACTACATTCCACTTGAATTTTCATCATAAAAGAAGCTTCAAATGAATTTTCCTCAAACATGAAAGTTGAAGATCTTTCTCTCCCATTTCCAAAAAGTACTAGAACATGTTCATACCTTTTGTAGAACTCAAGTTATGGCTAAGGCAATGCAAGGTGCATTTTGAGGTTTTCCACATGTACCAATTTTCCACCATTTGCATTTTCATCCAAAAGGACTTATAATCACTTCAATTGCTTCAAGTCATATTGTACCATCAAAGTACAAGCCATGAGCACCAATTTTGACCCTTGTTTCATGTCAAACCGTGCCTTATTCATGGTGTATTTAACAAATAAACAATTTGTAAATTGATCCAAATCTCATTAACCAATCAACCATAAGGCCCAATTTCAATTCCATTGTGATCAGCATGTGGAATGTGAGTGAATCATGCTGATTTCAGGACCTATGCATGTGTGGATTAGTGGGTACAACACAAAGTGCATTTTGGCATAAACCATCCAATTTCATTAACCAAGGAATTAATAAAGTTTTAATTGTGATCAGAGCTCTAATGGGATGTATATAAGCTTACTCATGCCTTCACAATTAGGGCATGCACTCATTTCTGCTCAGAATTCATTCTTCACTCCAAACTTTCTCTCCTTCGAAACTCCTTTCTCCTAGGGTTTCAGTGAGATTTCTTCCCATATTTGTGATCAGCACACTCCATAGAACAAGAATCATCCATCATTTGAAGCTCTGAGCAAGGTTTTCATCAAGTTGATTTCAAGAGGGTTCAAGTTCAAAATCCTAGATCTAGCTAGATTCAAGTCTCTATTTGCATTTATTTTACAAATAGAGCTCAAAAGAGGAAGATCTGCAGCTTTTGGAAGGAGTTCTTGGTGTAATTCGAGCTCTGCAACTTCCAGGTAAGCTTTCTTTTCGTCATTATAGAACTTGATTTTATTGTGTGCATAATGATCTGTGATGTGTACTGAGCATGCTGATGTATTTTGTTTTGAGTTTGGACGTGTAACATGTGTGTATTTTGAGTTTGAAAGTTTTGGATCCAAACTTATTCTGTTCGATTTGGTTTGTGTGTTAGTTGTTTGTGAAAACTAATTGCATATTTGTGATCCTTGTTGAATTTTGGTTGGAATGATATACTTGTTTGCAATTTCTGGAGATTTTTGATGTGCAGGTCACCGGAGAAGACGACTGGAGCTAGGGCTCCGGCATCTGGTTATGTTTCAGGCCGGTGGAGGTTTCATTGGAGAAGATGAAATCTGGACCGTTGGTGGTCCAGATCTGATGGTCCATGAGCAGCCACGTCATTTAATTTCCTTTTTATTTTTGTGGTTTGTGTGTTTGTTAATCCATGATTGTTATCATGTGCTGCAGATCTGAGCCACACGTCTTTGATTTGATGATTTATTTATGTGCGTTGATTTAATCTGATGGTTGTTGATTTGCCAGCGCATTAAATTATCATGTGCTTCCCACATGTTTTGTTTAATTTCTGAATGGTGTGATTGTATGCGCGTGTACCTTGGCTATCATGTACTTTTAATCCTAGCCTTTCATCATAATTACTTTGATTTTGGTTGACTGAATATCATGCGTTGGATTGATCTTGTGGTTGGTATGAGTCAATCATGTTGACTGGGTTTTTGTTTTTTTGTTTGTAATGCGCTGATGGATCTTTTGATTTGGGCTTGCTATCCCCACCCTCTGTTCAGCCCATTTTACTTTTTCAATGTGTATTTGTTGCTTGTTGCACCCCCTGGCTGTATTATTTTCTTTTTATTTTCATTTAATTGTTTCATTTTGCTTTTTAATTTTTAAAAATAGTTTTATGCATCAAAAAATTAGCAAAAAAATCATGGATCATCTTTGGCATTTTATAAAATTTTGGTAAATTTTATTTTCCATTTTTATTTAATTTTGTGCATCTGAACTAATTGTTTAATTAATTTCTTTTTGGATTATTTCATATATGCACATCCTGCCTTGTTGATTTTTGTTCTCATCATCTATACATGATTTGCATCTCATTCTTTTTGTATTTGTTAGAGGACATGTTGAGGTTCCTAAAAATATTTTTCTCATATTTTTAAAATCATTTAATATTGCATTTTAGTCCCTCTCTTTTGCATATTGAGTCATGTTTCTTATGTGATCTTTGCTCATTTGTTTAAGGTGCTTAACTTGTGAATTTTTGTGAGATATTTTGACATGTTATAAGTCTCTAACTTAGGTCATTTGAGTTTTAATTTCACAATTTTTGAATGTAATTTGATATATGTTTGCTTATTTGTGCTTAAATGACTTATGCATGACTATATCTTGACACCTCTTTACAAAAGTTGTTTTTCCATGCCTAATTGATTGAGTTTCTTTGTGATTCTTTGCATGAACTTTTGGTATGATGTTTACCCTTGGTTGAGGTCCTTTAAGACTTATTTTTATTTGTGAATCATGTTTGGAATGTGTTAAGTGTTTGGACTTTGAGTTTCCTTTTGTGGACTTCCTTTGGTGCATATTGTTTCATGATTTGTTTTCCTTTGGCACATGAGAATTGTTGATGATGGTTTGATCTTGATTCTGACTTGCTTTCATCTTCATCTTATCTTTATCATTCCATTTTGATATAAAGTCCATGTATGCTTAATTGTGCATTTCATACAAGTATGCTGGCATTCTTTCATGATTAACTTTGCATGTTTACTTGAGATTGTTTTGCATGATCTTTGAAACATTTTTGATGATTTGAGTTGGACATTTATGATGTGATGTGCTTGCTGCCATTTATTGTATCTCATCTCCTCCTTCTCTTTCTCATTCTTCTCTTTCACTCTCTTCCTCCCATGAATCTCAAGACTTGTTTAAGTCTTGGATTCTCTCCCTTTAGAGATACCTAGTCCAACTTAATTTTCTATTAAGCTTAGAGTAGGATTAGCATTAGGCTTTAGGTAGTTGTCTCTCCTAAGCCTCACTAACCATAGGTCATCCATGCATGATAACATTAGGACTCTTGTTTTCCCTTTAGAGTTTCCTTTGTGTCTTCTTTCTTCTCATCTCAAAAGTTCTTGAAAACACTTAATAAAGATAAAGTGTATTGCGCACGAGCCTTAAGCGTGAGGAATGAGAAATGGGGGGCTTCCTCTCATCTTTCTAGAGTGCTTAGCGAGCGTCTTGTCTTGGGACGATTCGTTAAGTATTCGTCCCTGTGCCCTAGACTTTGGTGCAATGCAAGTTATGAACTAACTTAAAAAACACTTCTGTCTAAAAAACACAAAACAAATTCAAATCTTTTTATCCTTCGGGATTGTTGGGTTTCAAACTTCATTTTCAGAAAAGAGCTCGTCGCTCACGTAAAAAACACTTACCCATTCGTGGTCGTACCCACGAACTACATTAGCTCTGATTCCTCTCTCTCGTCCGATTGAGGATATGTAGGCACAAGATAGCGATTGTCTTGGCGAGCAACCTTCCCCTACAGTTCCTGTCCAAACTATGTTGACTCTGACTTTCCCATTGCACTGAGGGAGTACGTAGGCCTAGGGCATCGAATATGTCCTACCGAGTCCGTCTTAGTCACCCCCATCCCCGTTTTCTTTTGTAGCCATAGATAGTAGGACAGCTCACCTTCCGTTTAGACAACAAGCGTGGATCCCATCGAGTACGATAGATGCGTGGGGTGCTAACACCTTCCCCTCGCATAACCGACTCCCAAACCCGGACTATGGTTACGATGACCATGTCTTTCCCCCTTTCTCTTCAGGTTTATGCAGTGTTTCCTTTCCCTCTCGCGGGATAAATACACATTGCTGGCGACTCTGTGTCTTCTGCGCCACTCTCGCATTTGTACCGTTGGATGCGAATCTCTCGGGAGCGACAATATCGTTGAGTTTAATTGATTTTGGCTCATTTTTTGTAGGTAACTAATAAAGGCCATCTTGCCATATTCTTGTAGAGCATCTAATATGATTTCCAGCGCTTCCGACCGTGCGTAAATCGGAGCTACGGTGCAGAAGTTGTGGTCAAATAAGGGACTGGTTTTCTGTCATGTTCGGCCAGGGAGTGTGACAGTGAATGTTCGCTTGGCGCAGGCTGGCGAAGGTCCCAGTGAAGGAGGCCAGAAAGAGGCAGAGGAGAAAGAGACCAATGTTCGCTTCCCGAACTTCTTGGCGAGCAATCGCTAGGCGAATAAAACGTTCACTTAGCGAACTTCTGGAATTTAGCAATGGCGGTTTAACTATTCAGAGGCACTTAAGTGCCATTTTCGTGCATTCGCCTAGCAAATGATCTATTCGCCTAGCGAACAGTGTAGAATTTGTATTGTATATAATTCATTTTAGTCACTTTTTATGTTATGGTTTTGGGGATTCTTGTTCCTAATTCCATCAAACTTCATTTTTCATTGGAGAGCTTAGAAAACAACTGTGGAGCATGCATACGGATGAACCGGGGTGGATCTCTCGTCGATCGACTTTGACAATCCGCGAGATGTTTGGTTCATTTCTCTTTTTCTTTGTGTTTTTATTTATGGTTGGGTTGTATATATGTATTTGCTGTTAACTCATGTATATTTGTCGCCCATGGCATTGTATAAAACTTGCTTTACAAATCTCTATTGGTGATTGTCTTTGATTTTTTCTTTATGCGCGGGGTTTGGGTTGCGTTAGACATAACCTTCACGGACTTCGATTAGGGATGATTATATGTTAGTTTATGGACTCTAGAGATAGATTTATGAGCTAACAATCTTCAATAGGCGTCGAATATTAAGACCTTCCGTGTTTCGAGGCTTCGCTTGCGAGAGTGACGAAGAGAGTGACACGGTTGTTATCTCAACTGTGCGTTAGACATAACCTTTGTTATGAGCGATGCTGGGTGATATTGAGGAGTATTGTAGGTGGAGTATAACTGGTCGGTAAGTTTAAGTTTGTGAGGAGTGATTTATAAGCATTGTCGGACGAGTTTTTCTCTCTGAAGAATGATTTCTTTTTGTTTTAATGTTTACTTTTCTGTTTTCTTGTTTTAAACCATTTTAAACCCAAACTCATTAACGCGAGAGATTGTCGAACGACATTCTTTCCCTCGAACCGATCTTTGTGGCCACGACATAGATCCCGGAGGGAATTCTTCCGAAAATAAATATTTTTGCTGCTTGCCCTATTCTGCATCCAACAAGGGTGCTAATACCTTCCCTCTTACGTAACCGACTCCCGAACCCGAATTTGGTTGCGATGACCATTTTCTTATCCCTTTAAAGGTTTTATTGATATTTTCCTATTCCTTCCTTGGAATGAATAAAGTTCGGTGGTGACTCTGTTTCGAACAGTTTTTTCTGCGTCCATCGCGAGGATCGTATTTTTCGAGGTACGACAGGAGGCAACATTCAAACAGGCAAGGTGAGTAATCACAATTCAATATAAATCATATAAAGAAAAGACATCAACATGCAACAGTTATTTTCATCAATTACTACAACTACTCACCCAAAACATCATATAAGCATCACATCACCAATATCACTCATATGCAATCAGGCAATGCCACCAAGAATGAAATGCAATGTCAGAAAAATGCATGTGGTACCAAGTCGTCATAATAATGGACACTAGGCCATCAACCCTCCACAAGGGAGCACGTCACAAAATACTCCAATCTGTACAATGGGATTGAAGCCACCACTGGACCGAAGTCCTAAATCGTCACTGGACCAAAGTCCTAACATCATCAGTAGACCGAAGTCTAAATGCTATGAATGCATTATGCACAACTTCATAATGATCATCATCAACAAAAGTTATTAAGTGCATCATCATTCATCAAATATCATGTTAATCCACATCGTCATTTAATCATCAAAACATCATGAATCGTCATCTCATAATCGTCAATATACTCATGGTACTTCACATCATCATTTTATCATCAAACATCACATACAAACATCTAATAAGCATCAATAACGTCATATCATCATATAATCATCAAAACCTCATTTTCATCACATATAACACGTCAACACATAGCAGAAATTCACCACAACATCACAACATCAGTATAACACAAGACATATATTTTTCATGAATTTTAATTCAATAAAAAAAAATATTTTCAGTTCCAGGTCGCGCTAAGCGCGCTACCCACTGCCTCGAAGAGGCGAAATTTCTTCAGACCGCGCTAAGCGCGCTAGACCACGCTAAGCGGGCTCTGCGATTTCTGCAGAAAAACCCTGCGATAACATCACTTCCCCATCTGCGATTCCACACTCTAAAACCCAGATTTTTCCTCAAATCATCACAGATTATGTTATTATAACCTATAACTATCATATATACATCAATAACAACAATCATCACATAGTAAATCATCACAATTCATCATCCCTAACCTCAATTCCGAGGTTTTCCTACAAAACCCCAATTACCCACAACACCTAATCTTTATATAAAAAATATAGTAAAGCGATACTCCCCATACCTTAGAGTTTTGCTTCTTTCGATCTTCTCTAGAAGTTTCGCCAGAAATCCTCTATGCCCTAGCCTCCCTCTCACTTGTTCTTCAGAGCACCTTTTCCTCTTCCTCAAGAAAATACGAATAATGAGTTCCTTTCACTATTCTCTCTTAAAATACCCCTAAATGTGCTCTTCCCATCTTACCCCCACTAATTCTCTTCAAATGTCCACTTCGCCCTTAATTCCTCTAATAATATTTAATTTAAATAATAATACATCATATTCCATAACATATGCTATTATTTAATTAAATAACCCAAAACTTCCTAAAATCACCGACATCCACACAAATCACCGAAATTCACGAATATAATATTTAAATTAATTAATTAAATATTCTACGAAATTTGGGGCGTTACAATAAGACTTCTCAATGTGTTCTTTTCAGGGACTTAGTTCAAAAGGCTCTGAATGATGGAAGATTGCAATTTGGAGAGAAGTCGAAATCAACGATGAAAGTGGACTTGGACCCTATGCAGATGGAGGAAGCCCACTATGGTGAACCTATAGAGATCCTTATGGTGGATGCTACTGATGGCTCCAACATGGATGTCGACAAGGGAGAATAGATCTCCGATGTTAGTGATTCCAACCTCCATGAGGTTTAATCCTAGTCTAAAGAATGGTTAATTGATTTCCTGGAGCCTTGCAAGCTCAAAGACTTTAAGACCGTGTTGTGCCCACGGTGTAGTGTCGTGTTCAACGAAGAAGCAACAAAAAAGGAAGAGATCTCTCGAGCACCAACCCTAGTCGTGGACGGGGTGGAGGTAGAAGAGCTAGTTTCGTTCCTAACAATAGGGGTAGGTCCTGTAAGAATGAAGATTACAGTAGGCAGTTCCAGCATTCTCGACAGAAAACCTTCAAGCCACCTGCAAGCGCACCAAAAGATAAATGGGTGAAGCCTATAAACCAAAAGAGGTCAAGTCACCCAAAGTGGAAGAAGGTCAATCCTAAACCTGGGATGTCAGGCGACAAGGCCTAAAAGGAGGTGAAGGGAAGGACATATGTCCCTCCAACCTACAAAGGAAAGAATATTATGACACGCACCTAGTGGAGGCGCTATCAAAGGAAGAAAAAGGCCGAAAGGGAAGCCTTAGCAAATGAGCATGGTGCACCAGCGGCAAAGCGTAATGCAATTGTAGCGAAGCCTGATCAAAAACCCTACTCCAAAAGGGTTAACAAAGGGGAAAAGCCACGCTTTGTTCCGAACATATCTCCAGAGCCCCTCGTGATTGAAGGGGGCCTAGAGTTAGGAAGAAGACTCCTAAGTACTCTTCTCAGTTGGAGGATGAAGCTGTAGAGTATATCACCATGATCCTGAATACTCCCTTGGGAAGGAGGATGATTACATGCCTTTTCATTCCCCTCGATCAAGACACAAGGAGCCTAAATATACTATTGGGTCAGATGATGAGATGGTCGAAGATAATTTCAACGATTTCGTCATGTACAAATCTTCAAGTTTTGTCCATACACCAGCTGCAGTTTTATCCTTTGAAACCTGTCGAAGAACCTTATCACCCAGGCTCAGTACAATAGCACTGTGGGTTTTTTCGCCCATCGTTGTCTTCTCCTTCTCCGATAGTGCAACGTCCATCTTCTCAGATCCTTTCAATGCTTCTAACAAACTATGTTGAACAAGAAGGGCTTGCATCATCAAGTCCCACAAGCCAAAACCATTCACACCGATGAATTTCATAATCTCATACTTTGTTACCAACATCTTCTCCTCCACGCTCACTGCACTAGTTTCCTGTGAATTGATGTCGTCAAGAACAAACCAAAATATGAGTAAAAACACTGAGTTTTTTGAACAAACACAAGAAACCCTATTAGGTTTTATGAAAGAGAGAGAAGAAGGAAGAGTCTATTTATACACTATTAAGCTAACTTAGGCTACAAGCTAACTTAACAATTGGGATTTCAAGCAAGACCCAATTCGACTGGCTAACCTAAATTACGAGTTAACATATATCGACAACATGCTTGAATAGACTTCGACTGCAACATGCACAACTACTGTCAAACCATGAAGCTACCCTTGTCGAAACTAGAGTCATATCCAAATACCACAAATCTCCACCTTGGAACAAACTTTACACTAATAAGGTACAAACTAGCGTTCATCATGCAACTTGATCAATTGCATACAATGGCAAAGCTTGCTACTTGTCAATGTCTTGGTGATCATATCAGCAACATTGTCATTAGTGTTGAGGAGAACAATGTAAATTTGTATATTTTGTTTTGAAAACAATGTAAATTTGGTATTCTGTGTTTATAAGATTTAGGGTTAATTATATGAAATCCCCCTGCCATTAGGGCGAGATTTGATATTGCACCCCTGAAGTTTTTTTTTTGAACCACCCCTTATGAAACCAAAAACCAGCTTTTACCACACCTTTTTACTAGTGTTGCTAACTGGGCCTACTGACTGTGCAATTAGGATATGCAATTAAGGATTGAATATAATCCTCAATTGCTAGGGTTTCTTCAGCGTTTCCTCACCCTCTTCTTCGTTCATCTTCTTCACTTTCCCTCAAATCATGATCTGCGAGCCACACATCCATGCCGAACCTTCACGCATATCTTGCAGCAGCATTCCAAAATACACTTGCCTTGTACAATCACGGGGACCCACAAGCCAAATGTAAGCATCATGCTGATAAACCACCTGCAAAACAAAAGTTACACAGCCAGCATAATCTCAACGCACCATCTTGTATACCACGTCCTGCACAATGAATTCACAAAACCAAAACGTATCCACAAAAATTTTCTTTCGCAAGTCATGAATCTGTACACATGAGTTCACCACATCAAAAATTTCCCTTCACAATTCTTCCGCAAATACCCTACTCTTCTCCAATAAAAACGGACCCAATTCATTCTCTTTTTTCAAGTTCTAAGGAACCAAGATTACCCTGCAAAAATTCCATCATTCACCAAATTAAAACCTCCTCATTTCAATCTATTCTAATAGAACCCACCCAAATAACAACATTTTTCAGTCAAAGTAATCTTTCACAACAAACCCACCCCCAACCAAACACCCATTCACATACAATGAACTATGCATCGAAATAGAGTGAGAGATGAAGAAGAGACGAAGTTGAGAGTAAAAGATTCAAAACACAAATATCAACCGAAAGAAGTACGAGACGAAGCATAGTGAACCGATCTGAAACGAACGGGAAACGACGAGAAGAAGGTTGAACGTATCATGGCCATGTTGATCTACTCCTCCGTTTTCTTTTGACGAACCTATTTGCTTAGAAAATTCGCAAACAACCGCTGATCTCCTAATCTATGAAAGATTAGTTTACTCACAGGACCGATCAAACAAATCCTAGGACAATGTGCTTTAACAATTTTGGCGATTTTTGTTAGAAAACCTTTTGTTTATTGAATTCATCATGGTTTCTACCACTTTTGTATTGTTTTGACAAAAGTAACAATAATTTGCTCCTTAAAATAAATGGTGAAATGTAAATGACTTGCGAATAAGAAAATGACAGAAATGTAAAGGGAACTGTAAAAGAAAACTTTAAACTTTTATTAAATTGCAAAGAATGAAAAACTGGTGTCTCTCAACGTACATTTTCTCAGTAAGTACTATTTTCTCTCACGGTTACTTTGAGTATTTCTTGAGTGATTTGTACAAATTTTGAACACCCCGGAAATCTAACACTAAGACTCCCTATTTATATACAAACGAAATAACCACCAATAACAGCTATTTCTCCTAATGGCGACAAATGGCATTTTGCATGCATTCACCTGCTAGATACGTTCCACGCGTCCAATTTCAAAAGCGAAACTCCCTCCTGAAATTTGAATTTCAAATATCCGTCGAATGGGGCCTATTTCTCTTTTGTTGAAATATTCCTCATACTTAGAAAGATCTGCCAATGCTTTCCCTAAGTACCATTTGTCTTCGACTTGCTTTTCCCATTAAAACCCTTCTAGTCGAAAGGTCCTGTCGAATTTTAGACTTTGTTCTTTGAACCATTATCTTGGCGTCGAAATTAGCAACCTACAAATTGCCCCCCAGAAAATGCATTTTCGACAAAGGAAGAAAAGCATTTTTTGCCAATGCAATTCGACGCCAACAATAATTCAACCAGTGACTGTTCACATGACTAGACGTTGGAAATGCCAGCAACATCATTTCGCTTTTCTCAAACGTCTTTTCAGCCCACGTTCTTAAGATATTCCATCATCACTACTCTAGCCCCTAGTAGATCATGGGTCAACCCGTAACTGCCACCATCCACTTCGTAACCTCCACGTGTCCCATGATCTTTTCATTAATTTTCCATTAAAATTTCAGAATTCCAACCGCTTCCATTTTTCTTCCTATAAATAAGGTAAAAAAACTTTATTTTGCACCTTTTTTACGTTTCCTCTCCCTAAAACAAGAACTTTCTTCAAAACTTCATCTTCTCCATTTTTTCTTCATTTCTTCTGCGATCAACAATGGCGTCTTCTACTGCTCCCCAAATCACAAGTAAAGATTCTAAAAAATGTAAAAGCTTACCACCTGTTGACAAGATCCTAGGGCCAAAGGTGGTGGGGAACTAACAGTACGTATCGGAGCCTCCAAATGAAGAGGAGAAACGCATCATCTATCAGTCTCAGGTACTAATCCCTATATTAATTTCTGGTAAATCCCATGCAATGCTAGGACCCTTACCTGATTTAAAATTAGACCTGGTGAAAGTAAAAGAGTTTTTCCCAGCCTATCACCGTCACAAACCCATAGCCAGTGGGGTTAGGCCTAGGACTGAAAAGGAAAAAGCCATAGATGAGAAATCCATCGTTGATGGGCAAGGTTCACCCTCTGAAGAACCCATAAGTTTAGAATACCTGAATCATGCTAGAACTTTTAGATCTTGTCCCCTGTCGAAAGATCCTTCTGACTATTTAGCTTGGCTGGCGAAGATTGAAAATGTTAAAGCTGGTTTTTGGAAAGAGATAGGTATATTCGACTTAATTCAATTGTCGAAAGTAGGACCAGGTTATTGTCCCAATATGCTCTTGGCTTCTCTCTACTTCTGGGACAGCGCCTACAACAATTTTCAACTTCCTTGTGGGATGGTTACTCCTACCCTTTTCGATGTAGCTGCCATTACTGGCCTTAGCCCTTTAGGAGTAGATTATGACCCCAACGTGTTGTCTGAAGATTCTATAGGATTCAACACAAACAAAGCAACCTTCACAGCTTACATTTCCAACTATCATGATCAAGAGACTCAGGAAGTTTCCGACCAAGAGCGTGTAGCTTTCCTGGCACTCTGGCTGTCGAGGTGTGTCTTTTGTTCCAGGTCGCTCCAAGTAGCCAAACGCTACATCACTATAGCTAATCAGCTTCATGCTGGGCGTTGACTGTGCTTGAGTGAGATGATCTTAGCCAATCTCTACGAGTCCCTGGGCGAAGGTGTCACTTTCTTGAAAACTACCAAGAATAAAGGCAACCTTCTTTTGTCAGGACCATTTTGGCTTCTGCAATTATGGCTAAATGCCACCTTTGAAACCTCTCTCCCTATTAAAAATGCTGTGAAGGAGGATTCTTTGAGGGACATGAGGGTCGAAGGGACCAGATTGGTGCAACTAACTCCCACTGACGAAGGGCTAAGCCTCCAACAAGCCTTTACTAGCTATGTTATGATGTTCGCCAAACGCTACAACTTCACTCCCAGTATGGCCCCTTTCGCCAACAGGGTGATTGGACCAGAATGGTTCACCAAAAAACTTCCTGTGGAGTCGAAGACTGAAGAAGATGACTTCCTCAATGTCTGGGAATCCTTTATGACACCTAGACTCCTGGCTTCCAGGATTAGTCCTGGGAAATCAAAAATTTCCTTGGTTGCTTACCAGCCCAACTGTGTCTCTCGACAGTTTGGGTTAATTCAGATACGACCTAAACCCCTCTTTTCAAGAAAAGGGTCGCTCATTCACTACAACATGTTTCACAATGAAGACAAATGTTCAAAATTACTAGAGAAGTATGCTAACTTGGTTGAGATTCAACCGGTGGTCTTTCGACCATCCTTCCTTTGCACTCAAGAATTCGACGACTGGTGGAAAGACTATTACAACACCCAGTTTTTCGACGTGCCTGCCTTTAACACTCTTCTAACTAAAGCTTTTACACTTGTACAGGATAGGACCAGAAAAGGTACTTCGACACACGTCAAAGAAATCCAAGCATTCCAAAGATACTTTGAAACTGCCTATAGGCCTAATGAACTTAGTCGAACCATAAGCGAAGCAGCAGTCACGTTAAAACTACCTGCGTATGTTCGACCAGAGCAACATTTTGAGGTAGCTTTTAAACTCTATCGACCAAAATTTCCCCCTCTACCATCTGCTGAATTTGGCGTGGCTTTTAGCCCTCCATTTCCAGATTAGTTCACTTGTGGGGATTCTATGAAACTTCTTTGCCAAGAATACCAAAAACGTGTTAAGCGAGTGGTTCCGACTAAGTACACCTTGGACAATTTCAAAGGTTACCTTCATATTGGCATAGAACACGTTCGCGTGGAAACTCCTATATATGAAGGTGTGGAATGGGGAGATGTTCGACCTCGCTTTTCATTTACCTACACACGTCTATGTTATTTTACACTTGACCCTTTTCTTCCTTTCTTTTCTAGCTATCAAGATTACGACCAAGAAGTCAGCTACTGGCGAAGCATCAACTGTCGGAGACACAGAAACCAAGACACCTTTGGCGAAGGTATTACTTTACTTTTCTTTTAAGTCAACACACGTTTTCTTATTTTCTAACCTACTAATAAAATTTTTCTTGTTCCATAGGGAAGTCGAAAACCTCCATCGACGCCAAAGAAAAGAAAAGAAAAAGAACCTGAAGTCAAAGCTGTCGACACCGATGATGGCGACGAATCACCAGACCAAGTGAAACCTTCAAAGAAGAAAAATAAAATAACCAAACCTCAACCACAAAAACCCCCCGCTTCCAGAATATTGGAAAAAACTCCTCTCAAAAATCCTGGCGAGAAAGTTACCCTTGCTCCAGCAGAAAGCGATAGTTCTAGTCTCTGGACTAAGATTCCCAAGGCATGGTTTTTTCTTTTCCTTTTCTTTATAGTTCGACGCTGAAAGGCAGTTTACTCATGTTACCTCTCTCAATTCATTTATCTTCCAGGTCCTTGTCGATACTCACGGGCATCCCATGGTCCAAGTTCTCCCAAAGACTAGCAGTGATCTTACCTACAAGCCAACCAGCGTCTCCAAACCTTCTCCTAAGGATTCGACAATGGAATCAGCTACTGAAGTGAATCAGCCTACTGCTATCTCTAAACAACTTCAAGACATAGTGGAAGAAGAAACTGGTCATAAGGCTGACAACTTAGTCGATATTGGTGGGGACAATGTGATGTCTACTGCAGCGCTTACCACATATAATGATCCTGAAGACCATTCTCCCCCCAGCTTACAAGATGCTGACGAAGGAAAGGATGAGGAGGCTGAAACTGATGATGAAGAGGAGGAAGAGAAAGTAGACGAAGAGCCAATAATTCCCCCAGTTGGTACAGACAAAGAAGGAGAAAACGACAAAGAGGACCAAGGTGAACAAAACAAAATTGCTTCAACTGCTACAACTTCGACCCGACTCTCTCAAGAGGAGCTTGATAATCTGAAGGTGAAAAGACCCTTTGAGTACCTAAAGGCCATGCTTAGTTCCCGCTACAATTTCGCTGATACTACCATCAGTAGTTCGACCACCTCAGGAACTACTTCTGACGCCAAATCTATGGACGAAACGCTGGCACATATTCGACAAAAAATCCTCAACATTGACTTATTTCAACTTTTGGAGAATGACTCATCTGCTCATTTTGACCTAAAAAAGATCTTAAAGCAAATTAATGTTCTGGAGGCTCCTCCTGAAGTTACTGATGTGGTGCTGGACCTAACTACTCTAATAGACCTTATAGTGACAGACTTTAATCGGCTTCGGGATTACTATAAGAAGCTCGAAAATAAGACAGAAACCCAACTTGCTGAGTGGGATGCTGCTTCAAGTTCGTCCACTAAAGTAACTGAACTAGAAAGAGCGTCTGAGAAAAACAAGAAAAAAGCAACTTTGTGTGGTGAAAACATCCTCAAGTGGAAAAAACAAATTGCTGTTCTTCAAAACAAAATTTCTCAAGCGGAGAAACGTCAAGAAGAACTGCAACAAATCAATCAAGAGGAAATAACTAAAGAACTTGAAGTTGGGGTGCACCATGTCGATAGGGCTCGAAAACTTGGTGAGGAAATCGAGGAGCTCTCGAAGGGCAAGGCACTTTGTGAGCGTCGTCTTCAAATTCAGAAATCCAAGTTTGAAAAGCTGAAAGAATCTTTCCCCGCTTAAATATTTGTAATTAATTTTCTTTTATTTGTTTGGCCTTTTAAGGCCCTTTTTTTTGTAATTACATTGGAGTTATTTTATTTGGCGAAAAGAATTTCAATCCACCATGTTGCCTATTTTCCTGCATGACTATTCGACTATTATTTTTACTTCTTGTAATGTGGGCTTGTATTTTTTCAAATATTTCCCGTTTATTTTTAATACTCGCTTATCTTTATCCAATTCTTCGACTTCATAAGTGCCATTGGAAAATATTCGTATGATTTGAAAAGGTCCTTCCCACTTAGGGGACCATTTTCCCATAAGTCTATCTTTTTGATCCATGGGGAGAATCACTTTCCACACAAAGTCACCAATCGAAAAAGCTTTATTTTTTACTTTTTTATTGTAGAATTTCTTCACTCTTTCCTTTTGCCTTTTCAATAAGTCTAACGCTTTTAATCTTTCTTCGTCTAAGTCCACTAATTCATCTATCATCATATTCCAATATGCATCTGATGGAATTTCATGATGTCTTTGAACCCTTATTGACTGCAAGTATATTTCGACTGGTAAGACCGCATCATGGCCATACGTTAATCGAAAAGGTGTAGCATTTGTAGCTTCCTTAGGAGAGGTTTGACAAGCCCACAGAATTTGGTCCAACGTTTTGTGCCAACTCTTTGGTTTTCTTCCCACGTGCTTCTTTATTAAACCAATTATAACCTTATTTGCGGCTTCTACTTGACCATTGGCTTGAGCGTAGTAAGGCGCTGATGTGAGGAGTTTGAAACCCATTTCCTTCGCGAATGCTTGCATATTTTTTCCAGTGAAAATAGATCCTTGATCCGTTGTTATTGTCTCTGGGATACCAAACCTGTAAATGATGTGCTTTCGAATGAATTCGATTACTACTTCTTGATCCACGTTTACTAAAGGTATGGCTTCAATCCATTTCGTAAAATAGTTTATCCCCACCAAAATAAACTTCTCGCTTTTTGAAGAGGCCGGTCGAATTTCTCCAATCAAATCCAAAGCCTAACCTTTAAAAGGCCAAGGCTTTATTATAGAATGTAATTCACTTGCAGGAACATGTGGTATCCTTGCGTGTATATGCCATTCTTGACATCTTTTCGCGTATTCGACGCAGTCTTTTAACATAGTTGGCCAATACATTCCCTGTCGGAATAATAACCATTTCATCTTATGGCCTGCCTGATGCGCACCACATGCCCCGCTGTGTACGTTAGACAAAGCTATGTACGCCTCTGATTCGCCTAAACACTTCAGTAGTACTCCTTCCGGAGTTTTCTTAAATAGTTCATTTCCCAGTATCACATAACTCAAAGCTTGATACCTGATTTTTCTTTCGACTGGTCCTGTTGGGTTTTGCAGGTACTCTATTATAGGCTTTCTCCAATCTCTAGTCATCGAATCGTCTATGTTAAAAATTTCGAAGTTTTCTTCGTCTGCGCATCCAAGCTTTATCGTTTCCAAATCTGACGGGGATAATCTAGCTGACACCACTCTTCCTCTAACTTCAATAGCTTTCTGTAACTTTTCCTTCGACACTTTGTACCCTGAAGTTATCTGCGCTAAATCATTTGCTTCCTGATTTTCTATTCGCGGGACATGTCGAATCGTAACCATATCGAACTTTTTTAAGAGTCGATTAACTATTACGAAGTACATGATTAAATTCTCCTTAACACATTTGTACTCCTTTGTTATCTGCTTTATGACTAACTCAGAGTCGCCCATTATTTCGACCCGAGTTGCCCCCAATTTCAACAAGATTGCAAGTCCTACTATCAAAGCCTCATATTCTGCCTCATTATTCGAGCAGAGACCTTCGACTTTGTACTTGAATTTTGTTGGAATTTTGTTAGGAGAAATAACAAGAACCCCTATTCCAGTTCCATTTTTATGACTAGAACCGTCGAAGTATAACTTCCATGGCTCCATTTCAATATAGTCCAAAGACCTTTCATTTATAGCGTGGTCGACTATGAAATCAGCCACTACTTGTCCTTTGACAGCCTTTAAAGGCAAATATGTCAAAGAATACTCAGTCAATGCTAATGCCCATTTTCCAATTCGACTATGCAAGATTCGTTTAGATAACATGTATTTTATAACGTCGAAATGAGAAGAAACGTAAACATCAACTGGTTTTATATAGTGCTTTAATTTCATACAAGAAAAGTACACACATAAACACAACTTTTCAATCACACTATACCTAGGTTCCGCATCGTTGAAGACCCTACTGAGGTAGTAAATGGCTCTTTCGACACCATTCTCATCCTCCTGAGCCATAATGCTCCCTAAAGTCTTGTCTGACGCAGATATGTACAACCTCATACTTCTACTTCTACAAGGTGACACTAAAATTGGAGGATGCGTCAGGTACTCCTTGATCTTGTCGAAAGCATCCTGCTGCTCCTGCCCCCATTCGAAGTCTTCCTTCTTTAGTCGAAGTAGAGGAGAAAAGGCTTGCGTCTTCCCGCTAAGGTTGTAGATAAACCTTCTGAGAAAGTTGATCTTGCCAAGTAAAGACTGCAACTCCTTCTTTGTAGATGGCGCTTTCGCCTCCATTATTGCCTTGGCCTTGTTTTGATTGATTTCGATCCCTTTCTTGTGGACCACAAAGCCTAGGAAGTCTCCCGCCTGCACACAAAATGCACATTTGAGAGGATTCATCTTCAGACTAAACTTCCTCATCCTTTCAAAGGATTGTCGAAGATGGTCTATATGATTTTTCCCTGAAACGGACTTAACGACAGTCAATGTAAATCTGCATAAAATCCTCAATGAAATCGTGAAAAATCGAATTCATTGCTCGCTGATATGTTGCCCCAGCATTTTTTAAACCAAAAGGCATTACTACTCATTCGAAAGTGCCTAATACTCCAGGGCATCGAAATGCCATTTTTGGAACATCTTCCTCAGCAATAAAAATTTGGTTATAACCAGAGTACCCATCAAGCACACTAAGGTACTCATGTCCCGCAGCAGAATTGAAAAGCATTTCCGCCACTGGCATAGGATAATCATCCTTTGGGGTAGCTGAATTCAAGTCTCGAAAATCAATGCATACCCTCAACTTGCCATTTTTCTTTATTACAGGAACTATGTTAGCAATCCATTCGACATACCTGGTTGGACAAATGAACTTGCACCTGAGGAGTCTTTCGACTTCTTCTTTAATATTCGAGAGGATTTCTGGGGAGAATCTCCTTGGAGTTTGCTTAACAGGTTTCCTCTCGGGTTTTATTGGCAACCTTAATTCGACCAGGCTCTTATCCAGCCTAGGAATTTCGTCGTAGTCCCATGCGAAACAATCTTTAAATTCTTTCAGCAACTAGACTATTTCGATCTTGAGTCGGGGGCTCACTTTCGCACTGATATAAGTGGGTCGTTTCTCTGCCCCTGATCCCAAGTCGATTTCTTCGAGTGGATCCTGTGCCAATCTTGGTATTTGCTGCTAAAGGATCCTTTTCGAAACCCAACGGCTCATTGTCATAAATCGCGTCAAGCCTCTAGTTTTGCAAATCTCCTAGATCTTTATCTGGAGGATCCCTATCAGAATCCTTTTCGAGACCTTGTTGATCCGCTTCACTTGGGTTGGCTTCGACAGCCATATACTTTACTTCAGCCTCCAAGGCCGCTTTGAGTTTGTTCTCGGCTATATAAGCCGCGATCTTTTCGAGAACTAGTGACTCACTCATTGTCACTAAATTCGTTGCCCCAGCCAGTTGGCCGGATGTGTGAGGTTCTAAAAATGTAGTCTTCTTCGCCAACTACCTCTCTATCCCACTGAAACCCGTGGGTAGGATGAAGGTATAAGGAGCAAAAAGCATTATTCGTTGGCGTCATGTCGAAGGTGGCTGGGCTACAAGGAGCTATATGAGCCAGATTCCTGTCGAAACTCCTCCTATCCACTTAGTTCACTTCAGCCAAATAATAAATCTGGTTGGCCTCTATATTTTCGACAATGCCGTCTGCACGCCAAATTGTTATTCGCTGGTGCATTGACGAAGGGACGACACCAATACTGTGTATCCACTCCCTACCCAAGAGGACGTTGTAATTTGCTTTCGACGCAATCACCATAAACATAGTTGGCCTCGTGATGGTTCCAACAGTTAAATCTACCTGTATCACACCCATAGTAGTTCCGACTTTCCCTTCATAATTCGACAATACCATGTTGTCAGGTTTGGTGTCGGAATCATCTTTTCCAATTTTCTTAAGCATAAAATGCGGCATCAAGTTGACAGTCGCTCCTCCATCGACCAGAATCTTATTCACCCCTACGTTACCCACTTTTGCATTTATAAATAGGGGTTTCAGGTGGTTCCTCATTGAGTCATCTGGCCTTTCAAAAAATACGTTTTGCTCTTCAACGCATCCATTGTTCATGATATAGTAGCAAACGGGCTTGTGTCTGGCCGTTTCGACCTCCAAAGCTTCCTCTTCCTCTTCGACTTCCATAATTTGATCATACTCCCTAGGGAGCACTGAAACGACATTACATGTTACATCGAATGATGCTTCTGACTCTGAGTTAAAATCGTCTATCATTTCATCATCCTTGGTTACTTCCTCCTTTGACGCTTCTTGCACTGGAGCAGTAGGTGGCTTATCAGACTTGACTTCTTCCATCTGAGTCGAAGTTTGAATATTGCTGCTAGTTTCTGGCTTGTCTTTCCCTGCAGCCTCCTTCTCAGCCTTCTTTCGACGTTGGTATCTCCTCCAATGTGACTTCGTCATAGGATTCTTTCCCTTATAATTCTCAGAAGGGTAAGTCACCCTTTTGGACTTCTGGAATTCTGTTGTATATGACATAGAGGACCCCCTCTCCACTTCGAAGTCCTTCCATTTTCCTTGCCCCTGGGCTTGTCGGATTGGATTAACCCACCTATCATCTGGAGCTTTGGTTGTTGGTTTGAATGTGTTAGGGCGTCTTTCGCCTAACCTCTCCCTATTTTAGTCCCCTCTTCTGGGGTCGAATCTTTCTCCGAAAGGCCTCCAATTTCCTCTTCTCCTTGCCCTCTCTATTCCTTCTAAGTTTTGTGCCGCCTTTTTGTCGAAGACTGCACTACAGCGAAGGCAAAGCATCACCTCAGATCTTTTCCTCTGGCATCTATGAATAAAATCTGCCAGATTCTCTTCCTCCTTAGGGTAAGCCACTTTCTGGTACTCCTCCCGTCGACGTTCTTTGTCAACTTGCATTGACGCATTCTGAGTTACTTCGACCATGTTTATATTGGCAGGTGACTCTGCATCCATGCCCAACTTATTCAGTTTCAAGCTGAGACCCTCATTGACCTCATGTTCCTTCTTTATTCGATTGAAGTCCTCAGAGAATTTCTTTGTCAGAACCTTTGGGAGTGGACTCTTGGCAACTTGTGGGCTGACGAATCCAACAATTTTGTCCTTTGGGTCCTCCATGGTTCTTCAGAGAATACCAACAGCAGTTTGTTTGTAAGAACCCTCAGCAGTTCCTTTACTGATTTTGGTGAAACCCTCAGTGGTTTCATTGTTGACTTTGTCGAAACCCTCAGTAGTTTCGTTGTTGATGGCCTCAGTGGCCTCAATAATGTAGTTCTCGATGATCTTCGCGCCAAGGTCTTTAGTACCCTTGACCATCATTGACTGGTCCATGCAATCAGTCGTGACTTCGACCATGTCACCTTTGTCAGCGGGGTCTTCAGCAACCTCCACCATATTCACGTTGTGGTTGAAACCATCAGCAGCCTTCATCATATCCATGCTATCGTCGAAGCCCTCAGCAACTTCAACCATATTCACTACGGATGGCTCAGCATAGTGGGTCTCCACCACCTGCAAGGAATTTGAATCCACTTTCGCCTGGGATTTCGACTTGTCGCCGAATTTGAGCCTTCCATCTACTATTGATTCTGCACTAGATCCCTGAAAAGGAAACATTGAGACGTTTTATGACCCAAAAAATTGTGATATTTGCAAAAACCTCTCTTTTTCTGTTGTTCTAAAGGAGGCACCTTAGTACCAGGAGGTACTATCATTTGGCCATCCTTGACCAATAAATCAAATATTTCGTCACATTTTGTAACGTCAAACGTATAAGTTCTCTTAGGGAACTTGTCGTTCTTATCCGATTCGACTGGAGTTTTTCCATTCGACGGAGCCAAGACTTTGCAGGCATACGGTGGACCCTGTTTTAACTCTGCCAAATCTACTTCTTGTTCGTCGAAATTTGACGATTCCTCTTCGTCATCATCCTCAAAAACTCCGACATAAGCTACCCTTTCTTTCCTATTTTTACTAACCCTAGCCTTTTCGGCTTTTAGTCGTTCGACCTGTCTAACCCTATCAGCTAATTGGACCATGTCTCTTAAATATTGGGTGTCGAGTTTCTTTATGATGGAATAGTCAAGGCCACCAACGGCCATTTCGACTAACTCGTGCTCTGGCACTTGTGTGAAACACCTTGCCTTGAGCAATCTGAACCTATTCAGATAATCATCAATTGGTTTTGAGAACTTTCTCTTTACGCTAGCCAATTCTTTCAGGCTTATCTTCGTCTGCCCCATGTAAAATTGTTCATGGAACAATCTCTCCAACTGGGTCCATGTATGGACCGAACCTGCAGGCAACGACGTGGACCAAGTAAAAGCATTTTTCGCCAGAGAGCTAGGAAAATATTTTATCTTCAAGTTCACATTGTGCGTTATTTTGCCTGCTTCGATCAAGTAACGGGCCACGTGCTCGACTGTCGATTCACTCGTGTCTCCCGAAAACTTAGTGAATTTAGGGACTTTCCATCTTGGGGGTAAATCTTCCTGTAATATATATTCAGATAATGGTGATGTGTAATTAGGCCTCTGCAGTCCTATATTTACCCCATTTTGAGCCATTATTCTTTCGACCATGGCTGCTAAATTATTTTCTGCTGGCATGTTATTACAACGTATTCGTTGCACAATATCATCAGCATCTTGACCCCTATTTACTATCAACCTCGCAAGTTCTTGCTGAACAGGCATTTCGACACGAGGTGGTTCGACCACTGCTCCTTGGTCTCGAAGGTTCGCCTGAGAAACATTTATTTGTCTTTGGTTTATAGTAGGTTCTTCTTCGACCGCTACCCTTGGGATCTGAACTTCCTGGTCCCTTGGGGGACACCGAAGAAATCAGCAATGCGCGTCATCTGTGCTGCCAATTGTTGATTTGTTTGTGTAGTGTTTTGGATCAAAGGATTGAATATAACCCCCATTTGTTGGACTAACATTTGGACCATATCATGGTTACTCTCATCCATTTGTTGCCTGATCACTTGTGCAGAGTTATTGGTAATGTTTGGCATGTAAGTTTGATACCCTGTTCCTAAAGGCAGGCTAATTCGACCCATATGGTTCACACCAGAACCAGACCCTTGCAAGGGCGAAGTTATGTTCATTGTTGGATCAGTAAATGTTGTTAGAGCGTTATGCAAACTTGCCATTACTGAAGTTGGCATTCCATATGGTTGTTCTCGATTTAGTGGCATCGAAAACCCAGATATAAAGGGTCTGTACATACTACCTGAAGGGGGAGGAGTCATTTGAGGCATTTGGGGTCCCATAGTTGAAAAACTAGGCGCATTCTGGGGTATTGAAAGCGCAGGTGTCGAACCCGTTGTTGATGGATTAGCCTCTGACACTGATATTGAGGCCGTACTTCCCCCAGTCGAAGGATTAGGGGTGGTATTTCATTATTCGTAGGATTCTGACTGTTAGGCGGATTTGGATTCGCCATTCTGCGTACTCGTCTTCTTCTGGGTCTTTCTTCGTTATTTATGGCTATTTTACCACTTCTTAGTCTCATACAACAAAACGAAGAAAATTTCTTATGAGTAAAGTGTAAAATGAAGGTTTTCAAATATTGTTAATAGCACAAGGTCCCACTGGGCGTGCCAATTTGTTTGCTTAGAAAATTCGCAAACAACCGCTGATCTCCTAATCTATGAAAGATTGGTTTACTCACAGGACCGATCAAACAAATCCTAGGACAATGTGCTTTAACAATTTTGGCGATTTTTGTTAGAAAACCTTTTGTTTATTGAATTCATCATGGTTTCTACCAATTTTGTATTGTTTCGACAAAAGTAACAATAATTTGCTCCTTAAAATAAATGGCGAAATGTAAATGACTTGCGAATAAGAAAATGATAGAAATGTAAAGGGAACTGTAAAAGAAAACTTTAAAATTTTATTAAATTGCAAAGAATGAAAAACTGGTGTCTCTCAACGTACATTTTCTCAGTAAGTACTCTTTTCTCTCACGGTTACTTTGAGTATTTCTTGAGTGGTTTGTACAAATTTTGAACACCCCGGAAATCTAACACTAAGACTCCCTATTTATATACAAACGAAATAACCATCAATAACAACTATTTCTCCTAATGGCGACAAATGGCATTCTGCATGCATTCGTCTGCTAGATACGTTCCACGCGTCCAATTTCAAAAGCGAAACTCCCTCCTGAAATTTGAATTTCAAATATCCGTCGAATGGGGCCTATTTCTCTTTTGTCAAAATATTCCTCATACTTAGAAAGATCTGCCAATGCTTTCCCTAAGTACCATTTGTCTTCGACTTGCTTTTCCCATTAAAAACCTTCTGGTCGAAAGGTCCTGTCGAATTTTCGACTTTGCTCTTTGAACCATTATCTTGGCGTCGAAATTACCAACCTACAGAACCTGATGCATTAATTTCCTCTGATTGGTTTTTTCCCATTTCATATATTCAATCCTTAATTGCATACCCTAATTACACAGTCAGCAGGCCCAATCAGCAACACCAGTAAAAGGGTGTGGTAAAAGCAGGTTTTTGGTTTTATAAGGGGTGGTTAAAGAAAAAACTTCAGGGGGGCAATATCAAATCTCGCTCTAATGGCAGGGGGGTTTCATATAATTAACCTTAAGATTTACAATGATTTGATTCTGGTTCTGTCAATATTTTGTAGTTTCTCTGTAAAAAATTATGCAGGCCAATCAAAATGAGATTTATAATAAATTATATATGACAATCGATAAGATTCAACCCCTCGATTATTATGTAAATTCGACGTACCAACATAACTTATTACCTATAATTTTAAATAAAACCGAAAGGTATAATGACGCACACTTCATAGTTTTGAAAATAAAAATATGTTATTGCCGTGGATGGAACCAATGACCATTTCCATTATATCCTCGATTTTTCCAAAACCGATGGGTAAATTGACAAGTTTTCATGTTTCCCTTTGTTACCTCGACAGTGTAACCGATGTGAAAGTCATTTCGTGTTCGAGGTGAGATGTGTTATTTGTAGTAGTGATTACTGAACGTGCATATGATAATTCCTTCCTTGCATACCTTCTTGCTCATTCCTTATCACCATCTTTGTTCCTATAGAATCATCCTTTTGTCAACTTTAACTCTGCTTCATGATCATTCCTCTTTCTGAGTTTTAATCTTTTCCAGTTGGTTCCTGCCTTGTTGTTTTCGTTTTTGTTGTTGGCTTTTGTATTCGTTAACTCTTGGGAATCTTAAAACATCGACTCTCAACTTGTATAGATCCATCAAGCAGTTAGTAAGATCCATCTCCAGATATGTCGTGTTTGTAATTGCCTTAAACATTACAAATTCAAACTTTTTCCCATACTTGTTTCTCATTTTTGGAATAAACATGTATGTCACTCTCCCCCATTGGGAGAACTTCCTCCATAGTAGTTCTTCAGTTGTTTCATCTGAAAAATTTGTTACGTAGAAGGTTGCAGTTTGAGTTTGATGTTGGTTATGCTCTCTTAATTGCGTTACTAGTGTCCATCCATGGTCTTCATGAGATCCAACATTTGGTCTCTCTCACCCTCTCCATCATTTTTTTAAAATTTAGTTAGACCTGCCAAATAAAATGAAGAATTTTTGTGAAATATTTACACATACACAATTCAAATCTGAACTATAGAAGCTCATTTTGTATGTCTGTAAAATTAACTTACTAATAACAAGAAGGATAAACTTATTTTAATGATGTTATTGTTTTTGCAAGAAGGCTTCAATAAAATTCCAATTTCAAATCTAAATTAAAGAGGATGAAATTATAGGAAATTAATCTTCCCCGTGAAGTATTGTCAATGTTTTAAGATTTCCTCAAATGTCATATCATGTGTTTTTTTAATTTTGAAATGTGGTGTTGGTTATTCCCTAAGTTGTGAAAAATGTGATAAAGTTGATGTTCATTATTGATCTCTATTCATGTGTATGTGTCATACAATTTCTTCCATTACCCTATTCATTAGTGGGAAAGCCAAGAAATTTGTGTTGGATTGTTTGATGGTCAAAAGAAATTTGTATACGTGACATACAAGTCAGTCCTGGGTCAACTCGTTCTTCTTTCTTCTCCACCACGATAATTCCACGTAAATCAATATTATTAAAAACTATGCATTTCTCTTCCACACAAACACAAAACAAGATAACAAAGAAACCAAACACGCACATTTCTCAAACATGCGAGGACGTTTCTTCTTCTTCTTATTGTTCATCACTTCTCTTTCTTTTCTCACAACAATCTCAACATCTTCAGTCACACACACTTTAAACTCAACACAAATTCTCAAAACAAATCAGACCCTCGAATCTCTTCAGGGATCATTCGTTCTTGGTTTCATCTCAGGAACATATTCCAACATTTATTTAGCCATATGGTACAAAATCAGCCCAGATACAGTTGTTTGGGTCGCAAATAAAGACAGCCCTCTTCAAAATTCAACCGACAGCTTTCTCAAAATCGCTGACAATGGAAACATAGTACTTCTCAATTCTTCAACATCAGATTCAAACAACAACAACATCGTTTGGTCTTCGAATCAAACAAATGCGAAAAACCAAGTTCTTGTTCTTCTGCTTTTAGATACTGGAAATTTAGTACTCAGAGAAACAGACGGGAGTGATCCAACAGAATGTCTATGGCAAAGTTTCGATTACCCTACAGATACTTTGTTACCAGGCATGAATATGGTGGGTTGGAAGCGGAACTTCGGCAAAAAAACTGAAAAATACTTAAGATCATGGAAGATCACAGGTAAAGATCCTTCATCAGGAGATTATTCATTCAAAATAGTTTTTAATGGTTTAGAAGAAGTTTTGCTGAAAAATGATGATACCATATTATATCGATCGGGACCTTGGAATGGTGAAAGTTTCAGCGGTGTACCAAATATAAATTCAATAGTTTTAAATTCTTTAACTGACGAAGTCGGTGCGAACTTAACGTTTTCAATAGTCGGAAGTAGATTGAGTTTTACAAGACTAGTTGTGAATTCTTATGGTCAACTTCGAATTCTTACATGGTCTGAAAGTACCAAAGCATGGGCGGAGCTTTGGTCTGCACCGACAGGTCAATGTGATTCTTACAAAGAATGTGGTCCTTACGGTGTATGTGGTTCCAAGGCTTCGCCGGTTTGTGAATGTGTGAAAGGGTTCAGTCCTAAGAATGAACAAGCATGGAAAATGAGAGATGGATCGGATGGGTGTGTGAGGGATAAGAATTTGAATTGCGAGAGTGATCAATTTTATCGTATGGAGAATGTGAAGTTGCCTGAGACAAGCTCGGTGTTCGTGAACAGAACAATGGAGATTGATGAATGTGTTGAATTGTGTCAACGAAATTGTTCTTGTACAGCTTATGCTAATGTTTATGTAACTAATCGAGGAAGTGGTTGTGTCATGTGGTTTGGTGAACTTAATGATATCAGAATTTATACTTATCCTATTCGTGGACAAGATCTCTCTGTTAGATTAGCAGATTCAGCTTTTGAACTAGGTATGTTTTTTTGAATTTTTTTTTTAATAAATATCATTTTCATTTTTTAATATAAAAATTATTGTTATTTTTTTAATTATATTCTTTAATTATTAATATGAACTAGGCATGGCAACGGGGCGGGTCGGGGGCGGGTTTAGGTAACCCCGCACCCGCACTCGCCTCCCTGTTATAGACCTGCCTCCACCCCCAAACTTAGTTGGGGGTGAAAATTCACCACCCAGACCCGCCCTCGATAGAAACGGGTTTGCCCGCACCCGCACCCACCCCACCCGCAAATTTTTTTTTTAAATAGTAATAAAAAGTAACAATCTTATTAAAAACTTAACCATTTTAATAATAAACTTGTTTATAAATATGTGAATTTGAGTGAATGGTGAGAAAAGACTAATGAGGATTTTTAATTACTTCTTCAAAAGTGAATAAATGTGATATAAAATAATTTAAATATGAGTAATAAAGTAAATATTATAAGATCGGGCGGGGGCGGGGGCGGGGGCGGGGGCCGGCCTGTAGTAGCTTCCCCCCGCCCCCGCACCCGCACCCGCAATTACAAATCGGGTTTTACCCGCACCCAATCAAATCGGATTTTCCCCCGTTAATTTCTGATCGGACCCGGGTTTTCTTGCCATGTCTAGTCTGAATATTATTTTTAACATATTAATAAGATTAATTTATTAAAAATGTAAAGTTTATAAGAATATTATTATATTTTTTAATGTTTGTGCAAAATTCTTAAACCATATTTAATTTACAACGAGAGTAAAAGAGATAGAAATTCCTATGGAAATAGTAAAAGTTATTTGATGGAATTGCAAATTTGATACTAAAGCACGTAGCGCCAACCAAATAATACTAGAAATAGTAAAATCTATCCAATGGAATTGCAAGTATCGGTTGGCGATGCTTTGGTGAAACCCTACATAAAAATTCACAAGGAAATCGACAAAAGCATGTGCAACTGACTTTTTGAAAAAGGTGAAGCCACTTAGCCACATTTATTAACTTGAATTATGATTGTCCTTTTAAAAATAATTACACTTTCCTTTTTTTCATTCTTCTCTCTTAACAAATAAAATTATTCTATTTCTCATTTATTTCTCTCTTATCACACTATTTTTTATATCTTTCTTTTTTCTCAATTTCATTTCACAACTAAACACACCTTTAGCGTATCCAATTAAATTTTCGATACTTGATATCTACCTATCTTTTACAAACCACTTGTACTAGTAGTATTTATTGATCACTCTAGATCATTCTTGTTTAGTTAAAATTTATGTGGTAACATGTACATATAATAATAATAATAATAATAATTCTCTTATAACTAAGTAAGTTGAACTATTATGGTGAGTTATTAAGGAAAGCTTGTGTACAGTGCATGGATCAATAGAATTACATATGAGAAGTAGGTTGTTCAACAAAATGATTGTCATGTTTATGGTATTTGTGACCTAATTTGAAACGGTTATATTTTTTCTTGTTATACTATTGTTTACCGAATTTAATCTTGAACTTAAGGTTAAAGAACTTGAATTTGAACTAAATTTTATTATCACCTGTAGATACAAATGAGATTAGACATGCAGCAGGAAAAATTACAGCAATCATCCTAGCCACGCTCACAGTGGCAACATTTATTATGGTTATTTGTTCATATATCTTGTGGTTGCGATCTTCTAAATATCCAGGTATTTGTATTTTTGCAATTCTTATGTTTTCTATATGAGAAATATTGAAAATATTCAATTTTAAAATATTTTCTCTAACCCTCAATTTTTAAATATTTTCTCTAACCCACACTTTTTTATTGAGTAAAACACATGTGTGTCTTACTAAATGTGAGAAAGTATTAAAAAGAGAACATTCTTAACATTTATCTTTCATTATCAGTAGCATATTGATCCTCATTCTATTATCACAAAACAATTTTATAAGACCTTCGCATTGTATCTTCTAATCTTTTAGCACTTATTTTATAGTTCATAAATATCTAGTGTCATAGCTCTAAAATTCACTTCAACGTTTGATCAATCAACTACACTTTGCTTTTTACTCCTCCAAAAAACAAGATTTCCACAAATGAAAGAACATTAACATGAAGTAGATCTTCTATCAACCATTGAACATGCATAATCAACGTTAATGTAAGCCTTCATAGTTATACTTCAATCTCTTCTAAACAAGAGTCTTCTCCCTAAATTAGTTTTCATACAATGTAGAACACAGTCTAGATCTTGCAAGTGTCTCATTCTCTGATCATTTATTGATTTACTTACCATATTGATTTCATAAGCCAAATCCTTTACTTGAATGAGCTACCTCGATTCCCAGGAAGAACTTGAGTTTCCTATGGTCTTTCATCTTAAACTTTGAATATAATTTCTTTTTGAGTAGTTGTGTCTCAATCAATAATCTCATGTAACAATTATGATGAGTTCAATAACTGTTGTGGAAATTTTAATAGATTATCTTCAAGAATTAAAATAGATATTTTCTTCTTGGCGAAACTCACAAACCAACTAGAGACTTCCAAGGACAATACCTCAAATGATAGCTTTTAATTGGTTTATCTCACAAACAAAATAACTTCGTACAAAAGAGATATTTATTCAAGAGATAATACACTCTTGGTAAATTTACAATTAAGACCTCACCCTGAACAAATATCCTCACTTAGACTCAAGAATACTCTCGAAGCACTATGACTAAATATACTTTAGAAAATAAAAAAATTTAGTAAAAATAATGAGAGAAATTAAAGTGAGATCAAAGCTCGTTTTTTAGATGTGAAAACGTGATAGAAAAGCTCTCTATTTATAGGCCAGCGCGTGGTATAATTTGGAAACAATTCATGGGCCAAATCAATGTCATAATATATTACGTTAATCAAGTAATGACCTTTAATAATTGATTGTTCAAGCCACAAATGGATGGTTTTGATATTTTGCCTTTATGAATCATTAAGAGACCGTCCCAATAAATTTTAGACTCAACTTTATAAAAATAATCGATTAGGTCATTAGGTATAATTGATTATTCAGTTAGAAATGGTCTTCCAATCAATCATACACTCCCCTAGTTAATTGGCTAGGCTATAAAAATATTCTTCAGTATAAAACATGAGAGGTTTCTCAACTATTTGTAGTGTGTTATTTTTCCATAGTATTTCCAAAAATACCCCTTTGTATTAATAAGATATTGATCACTTAGACAGATATGACTAGACAAACTTTCACACTTTATCTCTTTTATAACTCTGAAGCTTTAAGTTTGGGCATCATTATCTTTTTACTTTAGCATCACACAAGAGCTTTGAATATTATTAATGAGGCTTGACATATCTTCATGTTGAATACCATAATTAGAAAGTCCAGAGGTTAAATCAATGGTGAACCTTGAAACACAAGTCTTCACTTAAAGGTTGTTTGACCACAGTGTTAACTTCAAACAGATGTCTTGATATTCAAGAGTATCTTCAAGAGGATATAATGATTCAAGGGGATGTCTTAATCAACTATCTTGAACATCTTTGACTGCTTAAGCTATCTTCACCAGATAAAGACTTCCCATGATATCATTTGATATTAGGTGTTGATATCATCAAAAATAAATAGCTACTCGGTTGACTTTCAAATTTGCTATCCATATACTTCAGCACCTTAAATCACCTTCATAATACCTGCAAGAAAATAGATCCATAAATGTCTCATCGTAATCAATACGATATGTTTGAATATGATATTTTCCACTAGTATTTCCTTGTAACAATCAAGTTTGCCATCTTATTTGTGATTTACAATATATATATATATATATATATATATATATATGCTTCTAGTTTCCCTTCCACTAAAAAATTTCCCAAGTATCGATTTTTTAAGAGGTTTCGTTTTCTCACTCATAGTTTGGGCCTAATTTTACATTTCAATTCTTCTTCAACAAATGATGGAATTCTCACATAGTCAACATCTACAATAAAAACATGATAAGGCATGGATACATGTTTGAATGAGACATATTAAGAAATACAATATTTATACATAGAGGGACAAGATATTTTATCTTTTCTCAAAGCAATGAGTAAGTCATTCTGATCACTATCAAAATTATGAGAAAATATGAGGATCATTTATCATGCTTACCTTCGAATCAGGTTATTGAAGTTTTTTATAAAGCAGCTCAAATTAACTTTATCTTTGATACATTATAATCGGTGTTGAAGGTGTTGATTCTTGTAAAATTGAAGGAAAATGAAGATCCAAAATAGGACCGTGAGGAAACTCAATACTATGATTATGAGCAGGGTCACTCATGATAGGCATCAACTCACGTTTAGAAGTATTCTCGAAACAATGAGTAAACACAATATGACTAGGAGTAGATTCAATCAAAATAGAAACTGAGACATGTATTTTAGGGAAGCTATGACTAAGGATTAGAAACTCAAAATCAGATTCAGAGTCATTCATTTTCTCCAACTATGACTGATGACGAGTGAAGCAAGACATATTTTCATTAAAGGTGAAATCTTTAGAAACAAAGTACTTACGAATAGGAGGATGATAAAAATTTACCCTATTTTGTTAGGAGGATAACCCATCAAGATGAAAGTGAGAAAATACACAAGAAAGGGGGGAGGGGGTTGAGTTGTGTTATTTATTTTTGCTTTGCTTATGAATAGAGTTTAGATTCTGATTATATGTTGCAGCAGAATAATAACATAAGCAAATAAATAACAAAAAACACATAGAGATTTATATTGGTTCATTCCAAAATGAGAGTAGTTCATTCCCCTTGCAGCACAAGGTATTTTCCACTATAATCAAAACATGATTACAATTGCTTATGCCCTCAAGCATATGACTTTTCTGCTCAGACCCTAAGCCTGAGACTTCCTGCTTAAGCCGCTCAAGTTCAAGACTTCCTGCTTAAACCTTCATCCCAAGACTTTCTGCTTTGATTCCACGAATCTAATACTTCTGGCTTAAGCCCCTAAGGTTAGAGACTTCTACTCAGACCCACGGTCCAAGACTTCCCTGCTCAAATCCCACATATTTAAGACTTCTACTTAAACCCATCGGGTTTAAGACTTCTGTTTAAATCCTACAAATTTAAGACTTCTGCTTAGACCTACAGTCCAAGACTTCCTTGCTCAATCAACAACTGATCAAGACTTCAATGCTCAAGCACATAGAAAGAGACTTACTTGACTCAATCTCACAGCAAGAGACTTTGATGCTCAAGCACATAGCAAGAGACTTTCTTTCTAAACTACTAAACAATTTGTTTAGCAGAATATACAACAAGGTGTACTTGATATTCAATCAGATGTACAAGGTAAATAACCATAACAAATATAGGATTTCTAAGATATTCAATGTTTAAGAAATATTAAGGCTTTGTACAATTTACAACATATAACAGAAATTATGCATACTCGATTGTGTTGCCATTGTTGATATTGTTATTATTCCATTCTGATAGAAGCGTGGAACCCTTCTTTTCTTCATGTCTCTCTTTCTTTATTTTCCATGTTGTTAATTCCAGATTGAATCTTCAACTACTTATATAGTAGTTGTAGTAGAATAGCAGTTGGAAGTGCTAACTTGTACAAGTGTCTTTGTTACTCCATAGTACTAAGAGACGTTGAAGATAGATACACCAAAAGATCTTTATCCATTGTGTAACATATTTAACCAAAGCATTTTCCTTATGCTCTTGTAATATAGATCTGTTAAGAGTAGATATCCGTAAAGCATGTCAACTCTTCTTGATCCGTGTGAACACAGACTCTAGCTGACACACTAATTTGACATTGTAGCTTACTTTCTGTAGTACGGATAACTTACCTTAGTTCACGATTCTGAAAGATCACCAGAAGCTGATACATTCACTAATTGTAGAGATAATATATTACTCTTCTAATTCTGATACATTTAGCTTCAGAGTCTACGCAAACCTATATTATCAGACTTCACTTAATAATGTGCATCAGTTCTGACTCATCTGAAGCCAGTAACTCAGCTTCTCTCAAATGCGTTCTTCTATCAGATTCAGAATGGTTTCTTCATCAGCTTTAGAACCCGCATACTTAGAACACACATTAGATAAAACCATTGTTCTTTCAACACTTTGTTATCACCAAAACCCAAAGGATATATGTCAACACTTCTCCGATTAGACACTCCAGTCTCTCTTTATCATAATAAAGGTGACTTTAGAAATCTAGTTATCTAGAAAATGTCATTTTGTCACACCTAAAATGGTTTAAACATATTGAGTGACAGGAACTTCCTCAACCACATTATTCATTCATTTCTATTTGGATTAAGAGGCACTTAAAAGTTGAATTTTCTTCAATATTTCCGTCTCGTTTAATCTTTAAAATGGTAACTTCAGAAACCTAGTTATTTAGAAAGGGTCATTATGTTACACATAATACAGTGAAAATTTATTTAGTGATTTGAATTTTCTATATCACATTGTTCATTCACTCCTAATTAGAATAAGAATAACTTTGAGAGTTAAAATTTCTTCGATCAAGCGTGTTAGTCTCTCCTTATCACAATAATGATTACCTACAAAACCTAATTATCTTGAAAAGGTCATTTAGTCACAGCTAATATGTAAAAAGTACAACTGAGTGATTGGAATTCTCTTGGTCATTTTGTATATTCACTCAATATTGGAATAAGAGTCACCTGGGGTATAAATTTTTCGATCAAACATCTTTGTCTTTCCATATCTTAACAAAGACGACTTTAGAAACCTAACACTCTAGAAAGGGACTTCTCATCACACCTAACTTAGTAGAAAACTACTGTGTCTTTTCTTGTTCACCATGTTCATTCACGTCTGATTGAAATAAAAGTTACTCGAGAGTTAAAATTTCTCCGATCAAATATTTTAATATCTCCTAATCATATTAATAATGACTTAAGAAATATAATTATCTAAAAAGGTCTTTCATTTACACTTAATCCAATTAAAACTATTGAATTATTAAAATTTTCTCGATCACCTCTGTTATTTATTCTAACTCGACATTGATTCTCTAACAACAATACCAAATTGAAACTCCGAGTTAGCTTGCAAGAGACACAAAGGTGAAAAAAATTACACTTAAATGTAAAAATATTTAAATTTAATTTTTATTTTTATTTAGGTCACATGTATTATATTAAGTAAAAAATGAAATTTAATTATAAAAAAATTTAACTTTAGTTATAATAATCATTAAAGTCGTATATATAATTTTCTAGATAATCCCTCAAAGTTGGCATATTTATGAAATTTTAATTCCTGAGAGTGTGCTCCTCTCAAAGTCTCAAGTTCGAATTTCACTTGATACTAACAATTCTGCCAAACAAGATCTGACTTTAAATAGTTCCGCAAGTGGACATTGTGGTTAAAAAAATTATTAATAATAAAAAACAAAAAACAATATTTATAAACCATTATCCTTCAAACGTATGATTTTCTTATGAAGTATTTACTTATTTTTCAGTATACATTTAATATTATAATTGAAATCATTGAAAAAAAAGTTATTGGTGTTGCACACAGGAAAAATCAATCAAGAAAACAAAGTTAAAGTAGAGGATCTTCCTATATTTGAATTCAAAAACATTTTAGACGCAACTAATAACTTTGATTTAGCTAATAAAATTGGCCAAGGTGGTTTTGGTTCCGTATATAAGGTAAACTAAGTCTTGTGAATTTTTTGACGTTTTATTAATTTTTTGAATTATATTATAATCTTTTCATTCCTTTTGAAAAACATATTTAGGGAGAATTTCCCGATGGATTAGAAATAGCAGTGAAAAGACTTTCGAAAACTTCAGGACAAGGGTTAGAAGAATTTATGAATGAAGTGATTGTAATTTCAAAGCTTCAACATCGAAATCTTGTAAGACTTTTAGGTTGTTGCATCGAATTGGAAGAAAAGACGTTGATCTATGAGTACATGCCCAATAGCAGTTTAGACTTTTATCTATTCGGTAAGTACTTCTTAAATTGTTATTTCTTGTTTGTGTTTGAGGTGAAGTAATTTTTAATACACACAAAATTAGTTGCACATTATGTGATACATTTTTTATTAACATTTCATATTAATTATCATATTATATCCGATTAAATTTATCTAGAATTGACAAAGTATATGTTTAGATGTCATGGTAAATTGGCTCAATTGGTAAGAATTTTTCAAAAATAATTGAATTTTTTATTTTTATAATTAGAGTTTGACTTAATTAATTTCTGCCACCATACATGCTTTTTTTCTCTAAAAGAAATGGGGAAAGAGAGATATAAAGATATAATGAGAGGGATATAAATAGTAATACAATATTGAATAAGGCTTAATGATATATATATATATATATATATATATATATATATATATATATATATATATATATATATATATATATATATATATATATATATATATATATATATATATATATATATATATATATATATATATATATATATATATGTGATCATATTACCAACTAACTTCTAGTCAGTACCCATATATCAACCTAGTAGTAATCATATATGAAGTTGTTATAAATACATAACCAACATATTTACTAACTCTTAAATAACTTGGGATTAATAATCTAACAACATACTCCTATGATTCAATTTTGTATAAATCAGTTGACAACAAATACACCTAATATATTCCTTAGAATAAGTAATCTATAAGTCTTTAATCCTTTGGTTAGCATATATGTCACATGCGTATAAGTAGGGCAATGTGCAACCTTTAACTATCCTTATTTGACTTGAACCTTTAAGAAATGGAACCTAACCTCAATACTTTTTTTATTACCATGCAAAACTGGGTTCTTTACTAGAATGATAGATAGTTTGTTATCATTTTGTTGCTTGATTGGCTATTGACTTCAATATTCAATTCCTTTAGAATTGACTCCACCCATATGGCATGAGATGCATCAGAAGATCAAACTATGTACTCTGAATCGCATGATGAAAGGACCATAATTGGTTGTTTCCTTGAGCACTAAGAATTTGTTGAATCAAGAAACTTAAAGTAATATCATGTGATGCTTCTTCCGTCCACTTTAACACCATAGAAGTTTTCATATGAGTAAAAAATAATCCCTATATTAGAGTTACTTGCAGATATTGGAAAAATAATTTCTTAATCTATTGTGCCCCTCAAATACCTCAACACTCTTCTAGCTATAATCATTAGAGTTATCCTTGGATTATCCATAAACCTTCCCACCAAAACCAACAACAAAACAAATGTTTCGCCTACAACTGTGGAATCCCCATTTTCTTGCTTGTCTCCTTTCTCTAGCTTTAGATTTACTTTAATAGGTGTAGTTGCAGGGGTAAATTCTTCCATATTAAACATTTTAATTATTTCATCAACATATTTTTTCTATTGTAGCATCAAACCTCTTAAGGTATTAAGAATTTTCAATCCTAGAATATAGGATAACATACCTATATCGTTCATCTCAAATTCTGGCATCGTGAACTCCTTGAAGTTCTTGCAATTGAACCATCTAAATTGTGCTTCAACTTGAACATCCACTTTACTTTAATAGCCTTCTTATGAGATGGAAATTATATTATCTCCCCATGTATCATTCCTTTCAATTTGAGTTAATTTTTCTTTCCTAGTCTTTTCCATGTCTTTATATTTATGACTTCATGATGGTAGATGGGCTCAACATTTGCAATGAGGGCCATATGGACCAAATCACCTTCTGCAGTCACTGTATTGTCAATGTCTAGTTCACATTCTTACATCCTTCTTGGGATGCTCCTTATTCTTAGAAGTCTCTCATTCACTTCAACATTTGGTGCTTTCATATCTTCTCCATATGATTCATCATTATCATAATTGTCATTAAGTAATGAACACAACTAAGACTTGCTAAAGCTGACCCTTGATTGCCAATCCCACGATCTTTCTTTATTTATCACTAAACCTCAGCTGATAGACGTCTTTTGAGTGGCAGGATCATACATTTTATAGGCACCAATTTCATGATAACCAACTAAAATCATTTGCGCGCTCTTATCATCCAACTTTCTTCTTGACATAGTGCACAAATTACTTTGAAATGATTCATACTAGGCTTTTACCACTCCAAACCCACTCAGGTACTTTGTTCTTAACCTTCTAGTTTGACATATGTTTAAAAAATATGTTATTGTGTTCACTACTTTTCCTCAAATTGATTTAGGCATACCTCTTTTGTTTACCATTTATCTGTCCAAATCCAAGATAGTTATGATTCTTCTTTTTGCCATGCCATTATATTGTGGTGTATAATGAGTTGTGACTTAATTTTGTATACCTTGATCATCAAAAAATAACACAAAGGACTTAGATGTGTATTCACCACCGCTATTAGTTCTCAAAACCTTAATTCTTTGGGTGCGTTGGTTTTCAACCCGAACTTTAAACTTCTTGAACATGTCAAACACTTCATCTTTAGATTAAATCAAATAAATCCACATATTTCTTCCATGACATCAACAAATATATAATTTTCTTCAAAAGGTCCACAAACATATGAGTGGAAAACTTCTAGCACATAGGTTGAACTCATTGGTAAGTCGGCCTTAAACGAATTCCTAGGTAGCTTAACAACCTAGCAACCACCATGCGTCTTATCGGGAATTTTGAAACTTGGAAAATCTAGCATCATATCTCAAATGACTATTTTTTTCATGAATCTTAAGTTAAGGTGACCAAACCTTAGATGCCATTGGAAGATTTTATTGTCCTCTAACACAATTGTCAAGCACTCTACTTTTGTGGTATTTATCAATGTCTTGAAGATCATATTCTTTACAAGTGGCGACCTCAAGGCAAGGATATTGGTAGAATCATATAGTTCAAAGACATCATTCTTCCTGATTACAGATAACCTTTTCTCTATAAGTTGGCCAACACTTTGTAGATTGCACTTCATTCCTGGTACTAACGACACATCCTCAATGATGCCAGATCTTCTACCATTACTTCAGATCACCATGTTCTTAGTTCCTTCACAATGTAGAGTCCTATTATATGTTAATTTCACCTTAACTTTTCTTGTTTTATCAAACTTGACCAATCCGTTTTTGTGGCTTGCCATATGATTTGAGCAACATGTATATAGGAACCTTAATCATGCTTTATGTTGATCTTCAGACATTGTAAACTTGAACACTACAACCCCATCATCTGAATCATATTAGACTATCTTATCTTCATCATCAACACTTTCTTGAGCCTTCTCCTTTCCTTTATTGCTAGAAATCTAAGAAATAATGACCCCATTTTCAAGGTTTAAACACTAAATATGTTCTTGTCTTTTCCTTGAGTCTTTTTTTAGTTGATTTTTGATGCCATTTATTCTTTCTTGAAAGATTCATGTTTACCATCAAGATTAGAATTCTAGGAGCTTAAACCTATATTATTCTTGAATTTATCTTGAATCTTCTTGCCTTTGTGCCTTTGAAAACCACCAGTCTTCTTAAAAGTTTGAGCCTGCAAAGCTTGAACAACTCTAGCATGCCCTTTCTTTCAAGATTCATCAACTCATGTGCTTCTAGAGACCCTATAATATCCTATATCTTCATAGTTTCTAAGTTGAAATATTCTCGTAAAGCAACTATCACATGATCAACTTGAGGAGTGAGTGTCCACATCACCTTTCCAATCACCATTTTTCCAAGCATCAATTCATCACAACCTTTCATCATGTGAACTAAGCCTTGAATCTTTGATGCATAAGCAATAATAGTTTAATTCTTCTCCATTTGCAATAACTCATAATGTCTTCTCAGAGATTGAAACTTAATATTCTTCACTTTGTCGACTTCTTCATAGTATTTTATCAAGATGTTTCATGCATCCTTTGCATTCTTAGCATGAGAAAAAGTGTCAAAATTTACAACATCTAATGTTTCTTGTATTGAGTACATAACCTTGCAATCTTTCTTGTTCTTTTCCTTATGAATATTCTTTTGTGGTTCAGCTGCATTTCCTATAAGTTCTTGAAGTTCATTTGCAACTACTTCTATTGTGTATTGATAGCCAAACATAGCCTTCATTTGTTTATGCCATCTCTCCCAATTCTTTCCATCAAGGATTGGAAGTAAGTTTGGAAGGTCAGAACTGTTGGGTTTGAGCTCCCTTCCTATGTGGAGAAAGACCCAAATATGATTAGCCCATTTGTCTCACTTATTTAAGTGGAGAGGGTTAATTTAGGGTTGAGAGAGATAGAAAAAAAAATAAGGATTCAAAAAGAGAAAAAATAGGAGAGAAACTCATTCCCATTTTTCTACAACCAGTCTCACTAAATCGACAATCCCCGATTCGTTAATCGTTAGATAAAGCTCAAGTTTGGTGGGCAGGTTAATAACATATATATCTAACTTTTGACCGTTTAGATTTTCAAAACAACCTTTGAGGTGAAAGTTATTTGCTTCGCACTAAAGCTGCAAATTTGGGAAAATTTTTCAGCTTTTTTTATTTGTAAGCTAGTTTACTTTGTGATTTGCGGTTGTTAGCACTAGTTTGTGAATCACTTTAAGACTATATTGTACCCTTAATTGATTATAGTGGAGTTATTTTTCTGGTCTGGACGATTCATGGTTTTTACTCTCATATTCAGGGGTTTTCCATGTTAAAAATATCGGTGTTCTTTTGTGCTTTATTTGTTCGATTTGCTGTCTTATAAAAATCAAGAGGCCATGAGTGTTTCCTTCATGGAGATTTGGAGGAAGAGATCTATATGAAAAAACTCGATGGTTTTCAAGTTAAAGGTAAAGAAGATCATGTGCGTAGATTGAGAAAGAGTTTATATGGGTTGAAGCAAGCTCCAAGACAGTGGTACAAGAGGTTTGAGTCTGTTATGTGTGATCAAGGATACCAGAAGACTACTTCAGATCATTGTGTCTTTGTTAGAAAATTTTCTAACTATGACTTCATTATCCTGTTGTTATATGTTGATGATATGCTTATTGTAGGGAAAAGTATTTCTAACATTAACATGTTAAAGAAGTAATTGGGAGAGTCATTTGCCATGAAAGACATAGGAGCAACTAAACAGATTCTTGGAATTATAATCATGCGTGATAGAAAAGAGAAGAAACTTTGGATGTGACAAGAAAATTATATTGAAAGAGTGCTGCAAAGATTCAAAATGGAAAGTTCTAAGGTGGTAAGCACTCCTCTCATTACTCATTTCAAGTTGAGTTCTAATCAAATTCCTTCAAGTGAAGATGAAGTGTTTGATATGAAACGTGTTCCTTATGCGTCTACTATGGGTAGTTTGATGTATGCAATGGTGTGTACAAGACCAGATATAACACATGTTGTGGGTACAGTCAGTAGATTTTTATCAAATCTAGATAGAGAGCATTGTAATGCTGTAAAATGGATTTTAAGGTATCTTCGTGGTACTACTTCTATGAGGCTTTATTTTGGAGGAGATAAGCATACCCTAGTGGGTTACTCTGACTCTGATATTGCTGGAGACATTGATTCCAGAAAGTTCACTTTGGGCTACATGATTAAATTTGCAGGGGGAGTTGTTGCTTGGCAGCCTAGATTGTAAAAGTGTGTAGCACTATCTACTACAGAGGTTGAGTTCATTGCAATTACCGAAGCATGCAAAGAGTTACTATGGTTGAAGAAATTTTTGCAGGAGCTTAATTTTGTTCAAGACAAATATGTGTTATTTGTTGATAATCAAAGCGTTATTCATCTTGGTAAGAATCTGACTTTTTCATAATAGGTCCAAACACATTGATGTGAGATATCATTGGATAAATGATGTTTTGGATGCCAAGATGTTGGAGTTAGCTAAAGTTCATACAGATGATAATGGTTCTGATATGATGACTAAAGCATTACCAAGAGGGAACTTTGAAGTTTGTTGTTATATCGCCGGTTTGGCGATCTCCTCCACATAGTTGTGAGGGGGATATTTGTTGGGTTTGGGCTCCCTTCCTATGTGGAGAAAGACCCAAATATGATTAGCCCATTTGTATCACTTATTTAAGTGGAGATGATCAATTTAGAGTTAAGAAAGATAGAGAAAAATAAGGATTCAAAAAGAGACAAAAGAGGAGAGAAACTCATTCTCGTTTTTCTGCAACCAGTCTCACTAAATCGACAATATCTGATTCGTTAACCGTTGGATTGAGCTCAAATTTGGTAGGCAGGTTCATAACACATATATCTAACTGTTGACCGCTCAGATTTTCAAAACAACGTTTGAGGTGAAAGTTATTTGCTTCATATTGAAGCTGCAAATTTGGGAAATTTTTTTAGTTTTTTTATTCTTATTTGTAAGCTAGTTTGCTTGGTGATTTGCGGTTGTTAGCACTAGTTTGTGAATCACTTTAAGACTATATTATACCCTTAATTGATTATATTGGTGTTATTTCTTTGATCTGGACGACTCGTGATTTTTACTCTCATATTGAGGGATTTTCCACGTTAAAAATATCGGTGTTCTTTTGTGTCTTTATTTGTTCGATTTGTCGTCTTGTATTTGTTTTTGATCCTCAAGGTTCCTACAAGTTTTAAAAGTTTTATATTCGTTGCATATTGGTCTATTATTGTGTCTTAATTTCCCATTAAGAACTACCAGTTATCTTTACTTGATGGGTACTTGTAGAAAAATTCTAAATCTATGTATTCTACGCAATCAAGAATCAAACTTAAGATATTAAATATGTTAAAGCACACGTTTTCCTGCTCTATAAGAAATAAGAGAAATAGCGAAATAAAGAGTGAATGAAAAAGATCAAAGTAGTGATAGTATTCAATCAAGTTTATATATATATATATATATATATATATATATATATATATATATATATATATATATATATATATATATATATATATATAATCAAACTACTAACTAACTAATTTCTAGTTAGTAATCTCATATGAAAATAGTAGTAACCACATATAAAGTTAATGTAAATTACATAAAGAAGTTAGTTATAACTACCAATCACCATATTAACGAACTTTTACATAACTTAAGATTGATTAATTAACAATATGCTCCCTTAAATAATAATTAAGTAATATTGTTCATTTCTAATAATTCGTACAAGAGATTCACGACATTTTTTTTCTACTAAAATGAGTGTATAAAGTGAAAAGAAAATATGAAAATGGTTTTTCATTTGAATTCTTTAAAATCATGTTAAGTGAGCAAAAGTGGAATTTAGTCTATTTTTCAATGTTTTTACAGATCCAATAAAAAAGAAGGTTTTAGATTGGCAAAAACGTTCATACATAATTGAAGGAATTTCTCGAGGACTGCTTTATCTTCATCGAGATTCAAGATTAAGAATAATACATAGAGATTTGAAGTTAAGTAATATTTTATTGGATGAAGATTTGAATCCAAAAATATCTGACTTTGGCATGGCGAGAATCTTTGGAGGAACCGAAAATGAGGGCAATACAAGAAGAATAGTGGGAACATAGTAAGTATACTTTGACTTTATATATGTATGCAATTGAAAAGTCATATTATAATATATTAACGTAACATAATATATAATTGTTTTGATATTGAAATTAAACTGTTGTAGTGGATATATGTCTCCTGAATATGCAATGGAAGGATTATTTTCAGAAAAATCAGATGTATTTAGTTTTGGAGTTATGCTCCTCGAAATAATAAGTGGTAAAAAGAATACAAGTTTCTATAACCATGAGGAAGCAATAAGCCTTTTAGGATACGTAAGTTTTTCCAAATTAATTGGTTCATATTTAGATTCGTAATAAAATATAGTTCATAACCTCATGTATTTGATTTTTTTAGGTATGGAAACTATGGAAGGAAGAGGAGATAGTATCTTTGATAGATTCAGAAATATATAATCCAAATAATGTGGATCAAGTTTTGAGATGCATTCATATTGGACTACTTTGTGTGCAAGAAGTTGCAAAGGAGAGACCTACTATGGCAAAAGTTGTTTCAATGCTTAATAATGAAATTGATAAATTTCCTCGCCCATGTCAACCTGCATTCATTGATAGACGAATTGGGAATAGAGGAGAGTCATCTCAACAAGTTCGCCTCTTGAGTTCGATGAATGATGTCACTGTCACAAGCTTGGATGGCAGATAATTAGCGGGCGCACACAGACGATGCCATGGTTGAAATAACTTCATTTTATAAACGATGTCTGTTTGAGACTTTAAACTAAAATACATATCTATCTACTTAGCAGCAATACATAAAAATGTGAGTGCCATATTGAATGGGAAGAGGAAGAAAAGAGACCTATACTCACACATTTATAAAGTTTAATTATTAGATACTCCTTCTACTGTATGTTATAAAAGCCGAAAGCTGTTCATAGAGCATCTAATGCTGCTTTACTAAGAGAATTGGATCTGAATATTCAACAAGTAATTACTCAACAAAAACAAATTATTCTGCTCAATAGGTTACTTTATTTGTTATTCTTAATTCTTGCAAAAGAAACCTTAAATAGCACAACCATGGTCCTATTCCAACTTCCAACAACAAAAGTTAAAGGGAAGTAATCAAAGATTCTGAAACAATAACCTCTGATGATTATGCATTCAAGCTTGGATTCTTCAGTCCCATGAACACAACAAACTGAATTGGCCTTTATTTATAATATGGTATCATGAGCTCTCTCATTGAGAGAAACTTCCATCCTTGATTTTCTTTATTTACAAGTTCTAAACCATTTGATTCCGCTGACACTGTTTACCCGTGACTCATCTTTTAGTTCTTTTTACTTGCTTGAAATCTGTTGAAATTGCTACAAATTTCTAGAATATTATTAAATATAATATGTAGGAAAATGGTAGAAGATCCTAGAATTATAATAGTTATGAATATGGCAGAACAATCTAGAACTATAAGTATATTAAAATGATAGAAGAACCTAGAACTATCATGATACTCATCTATCATGAAAACTCTAGAAAGAACTAATGTAATGTAGAAGGTAGTGACTTGAGCCTATAAATAGGCCATTGGTATCATGTAATTGATCATCCAAGAAATCAATAACATAGCCTTCTTCTAAACAATATTCTAAAACTATCTTTTATCAACTATCAACTAACCAACTACCAACAGTGGCATCAGAGCTACGTTCGGTCATATATTGGGCGTAGTTATATTACCTACCTAACATTCTAAAATCCTCCAAACTACTAAAAAATTTCCTTTGTACTATAAACCCACTCCGAAATTTTTTTCTAAACTATGGATAACACCACTCAATCATCATCTATTTCTGTCCCTATTTTCAATGGTGAAAATTATGATTTCTGGCGTGTTAAAATGGAAACATTTTTTTTCATCTCAAGATTTATGGGACATAGTAGAAAAAGGCTTCACCGTTCCCGCGGATACTTCGGCTCTTAATGCAGCTCAAGAAAAAGAGTTGAAGCAAAACAAACAGAAAAATTCAAAGGCGTTGTTCACCTTGCAACAAGCGGTGACTGATGCAATTTTTCCAAGAATTATGGGAGCTAAGACTGCCAAAGAAGCATGGAACACGCTGCAGGAGGAGTTTCAAGGAAGCGATAAGGTACGTGCCGTTAAACTTCAATCTCTAAGAAGAAATTTTGAACTATTGAAGATGAAGGAGTCTGAGACAGTTAAAGATTACTATTCTAAAGTTAAAGAAATAGTTAATCAAATGAGAGCTTTTGGGGAAGAAATTCTTGACAAGAAAATCGTTGAAAAAATTCTAATTACTATGCCCCCAAAGTTTGACCCAATCGTGACAACGATTGAAGAAACCAAAGATCTGTCCACTCTATCAGTGACAGAACTTGTGGGCTCTCTTGAAGCATATGAGCAAAGGCTGTATAGGCATAAAGAAGATACACTAGAAAATGCCTTCCAGTCAAAGCTAAAATTTCAGCCCCAAAATAAAGAAAGTGAAGGAAAGAAAAATTATGGAGAAACTTCCAGAAGAAGAGAAGTTTCTAGAAATTTCCTTAAGAACAAGCTAGACAAAAACTCTCAATGCAATATATGCAAAAGACTAGGCCACGCAGAGAAAAATTGTTGGTACCGTAATATGCCACAATGCAACCACTGCAAGAAGTTCGGGCACGTAGAGAAAAATTGTCGCAACAAAAATAGGCATCAAGCTAATATCGCAGAGGAGCATGATCAAGAACAATGTATGTTCTATGCCACTCAAGACTCAATCAAAGAAAAAGGTGGAAGTTGGTATTTGGATAGTGGATGTAGCAACCACATGGCTAAGGATGAGACTATTTTCAAAAGCATTGACGAGTCTGTCAAAGTCAAAGTTCGACTGGGAAATGGAAGTGTGGTTGAATCAAAAGGCAAAGGCACTGTCATGGTGGAGACAAATAAAGGTACACGACTCATCCATGATGTTTTACTAGTTCCCAGCCTAAAAGAAAATCTTCTAAGCATTGGCCAAATGATGGAGAGAGGCTACACACTTCACTTTGAAGGAGGTGTATGCAAAATCTTAGACAACAAAAATAAAAGGTCTGAGATAGCCCAAGTGAAGATGAATAAGAGCAATAGAAGCTTCCCGCTAAATTTAAAATATGCAACTAACATTGCCATGAAGGTGCAAGTTGATGATTCATGGCTCTGGCATCGAAGATTTGGCCACTTCAACACACATGCCTTGAAGTTGTTACATGAGAAGAATATGATGAGAGATCTTCCAAGCATAAAGGAGAATAATGAAGTGTGTGAAGGATGTCTCGTTGGTAAGCAACACCGATTTCCGTTCTCAACAAGCGGAGCATGGAGAGCGAAAGATCTATTGGAGCTGATACATACGGACGTCTGTGGACCAATGAGAACGCCATCACACGAGAACAACAGGTACTTCATACTATTCATTGATGACTTCTCTAGAATGACATGGGTTTATTTCCTAAAAGAAAAATCAGAAGTTTTTGGAGTATTCAAAAAGTTCAAGGCCCTTGCTGAAAATCAAAGTGGAAAACGGATAAAAGTACTAAGAAGTGATCGAGGCAAGGAATACACCTCCCGTGAGTTTGACAAATTTTGTGAGGATGAAGGCATTGAGCGACAACTTACGGTCGCATATTCTCCTCAACAAAATGGTGTGTCAGAGAGAAAGAATCGCACAGTTATGGAAATGGCTAGATCGATGCTCAAGGAGAAGGGACTTCCTAACACATTCTGGGCTGAAGCAGTATACACTGCTGTTTACATACTCAACAGATGTCCAACTAAGGCAGTACAAGATAAGACTCCAATTGAAGCTTGGAACGGAAAGAAGCCATCAGCAAAGCACCTAAGGGTCTTTGGATCTATATGCTACATTCATATTCCAGACGTGAAGAGGCACAAGCTTGAAGATAAGACTATACGAGGTATCTTTCTGGGGTATAGCACTATCTCTAAAGGCTACCGTGTCTACAACTTGCAAACAAAAAAACTCATCATCAGTCGAGATGTTGAAGTTGATGAGAATGCTTCTTGGAATTGGGATGAAGAAAAAGTGGAGAAGAACATCCTTATACCAGTCCAACTACCTCAAGAAGAAGCTGAGGAAGAAGACTCAGGTGAATCTGCTTCACCTCCACCACAACAAGAAGATCAAGAACTATCATCACCAGAGTCTAATCCAAGACGAGTAAGATCCTTGGTGGATATATATGAAACCTGTAACTTGGCCATTCTTGAACCTGGAAGCTTTGAAGAAGCGTCAAAGCAGGAAGTATGGGTCAAGGCAATGGAAGAAGAGATAAAGATGATCGAAAAAAACAACACATGGGAGTTAGTAAATCGTCCTCTTGGAAAAGATATCATTGGGGTTAAGTGGGTCTATAAGACAAAGCTCAACCCTGATGGCACCATACAAAAACACAAGGCGAGACTAGTAGCTAAGGGTTACTCACAACAACCTGGGATTGACTACAATGAGACATTTGCACCAGTAGCTCGTCTTGATACCATTAGAGCTTTAATAGCTCTTGCGGCACAAAAAGGATGGAGTATACATCAACTCGATGTCAAATCTGCCTTCCTCAACGGAGTACTTGAAGAAGAGATCTATGTGGAGCAGCCACAAGGATTCATGTCTGAAGGAGACGAAAGCAAAGTGTTAAGACTAAGAAAGGCACTCCACGGTTTGAAGCAAGCACCTCGAGCATGGTATAGCAGAATCGATCAGTATTTCATGGGTCGAGGATTCAGGAGGAGCAAAAGTGAGCCTACACTTTACATCAAGTCTCAAGGTCAGCATACTCTCTTACTCTCTCTATATGTGGACGATCTTATCTACACGGGAAGTAATACTAAGATGATGATGGAGTTTAAAGAAGACATGATGAAGACCTTTGAGATGACCGACCTTGGTTTGATGAGTTACTTCCTCGGTATAGAGGTAAGTCAGAGAAAAGAAGGAATATTTATCTCGCAAAAGAAATACACAGAAGGCTTACTTAAGAAATTCAAGATGTATGGTTGCAAACCAATCGCTACTCCACTCATAACAAATGAGAAACTACAGAAGAATGATGGAGCACCAGAAGCTGATGCTTCCATATACTGAAGTCTAGTTGGAAGCCTCCTATATTTGACAGCTACACGGCCAGACATAATGTATGCTACAAGTCTTCTATCAAGATTCATGCAAAGCCCAAGTCAAATACACTTTGGAGCAGGAAAAAAAATTTTGAGGTATCTACAAGGAACAAAAGAATTAGGTATATGGTACACTACCGAAAGCAACTCAGGATTACTTGGCTACACCGACAGTGATTGGGCAGGTTCGGTAGATGACATGAAAAGCACCTCTGGCTATGCTTTCTCACTAGGATCGGGAATTTTCTCTTGGGCGTCGAAGAAGCAAGTTACGGTTGCACAATCTACAGCAGAAGCAGAGTATGTGGCAGCTGCTGAAGCAACGAGTCAAGCTATATGGCTTCGAAGGATACTTGAAGACATGGGAGAAAAACTGGACGGGCCTACTAAAATCAATTGCGACAACAAATCAGCAATTGCAATAGCGAAAAATCCAGTACATCACAACAGAACAAAACACATAGCAATCAAATATCACTTTATCAGAGAAGCTGAAGCAACTAAAGAGATCAAACTCGACTACTGCAGAACAGAATATCAAATTGCAGACATATTCACGAAGGCGTTGCCGAGACCAAGATTCGAAGAGCTACGAGCTATGCTTGGAGTCACAGAAATTTGCATCAAGGAGGAGTGTTGAAATTGCTACAAATTTCTAGAATATTATTAAATATAATATGTAGGAAAATGGTAGAAGATCCTAGAATTATAATAGTTATGAATATGGCAGAACAATCTAGAACTATAAGTATATTAAAATGATAGAAGAACCTAGAACTATCATGATACTCATCTATCATGAAAACTCTAGAAAGAACTAATGTAATGTAGAAGGTAGTGACTTGAGCCTATAAATAGGCCATTGGTATCATGTAATTGATCATCCAAGAAATCAATAACATAGCCTTCTTCTAAACAATATTCTAAAACTATCTTTTATCAACTATCAACTAACCAACTACCAACAAAATCCTTTCACATCCTACTATTTTTCCAGCTTATGTCGAAGTTATTTCTATTAGTTCTTGATCAATTTTTATGTATGTATGAATATATATTTGTAGTGTTTCAATCATCTATGCCTAGGTGTTCAATTATAGTGTGACAAATGTGTCAGAGAATTTTGGTTATCCATGATTTCTCTCATTAAAGGTGTTTCCATTGGAGATCCAGCAATCAAGTTTATAATAAGGTATTGTTTCGAAAGCCCTTGCGTATGCTATAGTTATACCATGATGTTCACGCTAAAATTTCCAATTCTTCGTGTTTTGGTTTTTATTTGGTTGTTTGTTGGAGTTTGATTTACTATATTCAACTCAGACTTGTGTTATTCAACTTAAAGATGCATGTTTTACACTGCAAAAGGAGACATGTCTTGTCCTAAACATATGATTTTTTCGAAATATATAGACACTGCAAAATCAAACAGTTATGTTCTGTTTAATCTCCAACAGTATATGATGCCCATAGCTTGATGGCATATTAAGAGAGTTCTTATCAATTTGAGTTGGCATGTGATTTATTTTACCTTCAATATTGTTACATGTCAAACACTACTAGTACGCACCCAAACTACCTACTTCACTGGAACTGTTATTATTATTTTCCATCTACTTCATATAAAATTATTATATCTTATCTCTATCTTCCTTTATACTTTCCTGTGTTATGTAGATAATATTATAAATGGAATTATATCTAAGGACATATTTCTTTTCTCTTCTCTATGTATTTAATTGTTATCTAAGAGAGTTCAACATCACGAGAATTTTATGATGAGCTCGGGTAATTTTACGAGGTCGGACAGCGAGTTCTATTCACATTTCAGATTTAATTTACCGTGCTTTGAAGGGACCGTTTAAGTCGGAGCCATTATGATATTAATGAAACTATCAATGGCCGAATCCGTTATAAAATGGCTAATGATGAATCGTTTACAAGTTATTGATGGACACTAAAACCTAATGAAGACCACGCCTCTTTAACATCTAAAGGAAAAAGGTTGATAGTATAAAAAAGGTCATTGCGGCCAAACAGAGGAGAAAGTTTATGGATGAATAACGCATAAAAGAGGAAAACACTGAAAACCTTGGACCACCAACAATGGTGGTTATTGATCCCTTCCTAACTGTAAGCTTAGATTTTCGACTAGTGGGAAAAACCTAGAAAACAAGGGCAAGTTCAAAAGAGTTTTGGTTCAACCACACTCTTGGACTTAGAAAAATTTTGGTTGTTGCAAGAAGCATCTCGACACCAATATACCTCTACCAAGCAGGTCTTACTACGGCGACACGTTGATCGAGAGAGCGGTTATTTGGGCGCGTCATCTCACGTTCAAATTTTTGGTAATAATGATGGTCATTGATCCCTTCCTAACTTCTTGAAATAGTCAAAGTTCTTGCACAATCTTACGTGAAACTTTAACCATTGACCAAGTCGAAGACAGTAATTTTAAATACAAGAAAATTCATAACAAGAGATTATTTGGAACTATGTCCTAGGATTCACTGGTTGATCCTGCAAGTAACCCGTATTCTTGGAGACCAACGGTTGTTTACCATTTTTCAGCATAAAAAATTGGCACGCCCGGTGAGACCTGTGCTAAGTTTCCTATTTGGTTATAGATTTCTTCGATTTCATGACATTTGAATTAAGGAGTGGTAAGACTTTGTCTAGTATGTCTCGCCCTCATGCAGATAACGTTAATCCCTAGAATAACCCTCAAGATGTAATGCAACAATCGACCATGTCGATGTTTGAGAAGCCAGTTCTTTCAACACTGGTTAGAACGACTGCTCCAGTGGCATCAGCGGCACCAGTCACAACGTTGTCATCCCAGGGGACAACACCCCCACCACAAGCAGGAAATTCTCTTAATAATCATGCACTTGCGAGACATTTGTTTGGGTTGTCAATGCCGCCGCCTCACAGAGATTACCCTTATGGTATGTCAACATCTCTGATGGCTAACATACAACCGAATATGTCAACCTTCAGTGAAAATGTGATGGCCAAAACACCATTATATAATCCCTATAAAGCCTTAACGTCGACCATCAATAATATGGCACGACTAGGAGGGATAAATTATATCCCTCTGAATACATCGTCTTTGAATACAACTTCGATGATGGCTATGAGGCTGCAGATGGATGAGAGCAATTTGGATTTAGTAAATACTCTCATCCAACAATTGGGAACTATTTTTAACCCATTAATTGCCAATAAAAACCAAACTTATGAAGTATTGGCAAATCAAATGGGGCGCATAACTGATTTCTTTGGCACGCCCCAAATACAATTTCGACCGACTCCACAAATATCTAATGTTAGGGCGGTCGAAACCCTTGAGAATGCAACAATATAGGCTATTGTGGCCTTAAATCAAGGGGTGCAATAGGAAACTCCCTTGAACGGGGAGCAGATAGAACAAAGCAACCCTAGACCTATGATAGTTTAGAGAAATTTGAATGCGGACCAACTACTCAGACAAGTCCAGCAAAACAATTTTGCAAGGCAAAACTATATAACAAACGTGGTCTGATCAGTGCCTCTTCATGCACATTCTTCCATTGTTATACTTAGGCATTTCTACAGTTAATTTGAGTATTTTTACTATTTTATTGTGTTTTCATATTTATGTTTGTTTCTAGCTTTAATTTATTTTCGCAGCTTATTTTCAGCATTAACAGTTATTTGATACTTGTTCACTACATAGACCGCAACTAAAGCTACGAGAATCAGATTGACGCATTCTAATAGGCGTTGGAAAGTCAAGACAAAGAGCTAGAAGTTTCATGTTGAGGCTAGGAGCTGATTCGGAGTGTAGCAGACTCAAATAATTCGTTGAAGTTTCAGACTTTAAAGAATATCTAGTTGTGTGCCAGTTTTGGGCCAGTTTTTAGGTTTTTCAATCCGTTTGGAATTAGTATTGCGAATCCTTGTTTCCTATAAAGTGATCAGCCACGATACTGTAGTTTTTACACACTATTCATAATTTTACATTTTACTTTTTACGAATTTCATGGAGAACTAAACCTCTCAGGCTGATCTTGTTTACAACTCAATTACTATTCATACCAATCTTGTTTGATGATTATCATTTGCTTAATCCGATTTGTCATAGAGTAGTTTTGTTGATTCCATTGATTTATGTCTCCTAAATTTAATTGAGTGTTATTGTTTGCTTAATTCATTAATTCGCTTATTTCTTAACCGTTTGCTTAATTCGGCGAATAGGAAACATAACTTTTATAATGTCATTCTCGCTTGTTGATTGATATTGTGATCGAATATGAATAGAATCTGCTTAGGGTAGTGAAGTTATAATAATCGATGATAGGTAAGAATCGAAACAGCAGATTAACTTATTTTCATAATCGCTTATTTTAATTACTTTTTTTCTCCTTATTTTGGTAATCGAACTGAAACCTAAACAACCCCCTAATCGCTATTATTCGGTTAATAATCATACAAGAGTCCTTGCGATACGACATCCAAGTGTCGCTTCCCGTTACTACTTTTAAAAACTCGTTTTTGACCCGTGTGCGACAGCGGATTAAATTGGCGCTGTTACCGGGGATTCTTATTGATTTTAGCTAATTTTAGAATTTTAGTTTAGAGTTTTGCTAGAGTTTTTTGTTTTTTTTATTATTTTTGCTTGTTGATTTTCAGGGTTGCAGTACAGTGATAAGCATTCCAACCTATCAGGTAAGTTTGGAAGTTACTGTTTCGATTCCCTCCAAAAAAATTTCAAAAAAACCAGAAAAAAAAAATCGCTGAAGAGTATTCTAAAAGATTTTGACCCTGAAAATCGCAAAATCCTTATTTTTCCAATTTTATTTGATTTATTTTCTATTTTGATATTTTCAAAAAAAAATCCGAAATTTTTGGTAGAGACTTATTCTGATTTGGTTTGATTTTTAGTCATATTTTCATAATACTTAGATTTTATTTTAATCGCTTTTCTATTTTCCATTCTTTTTCTCAATAGGGACATTGTCGGTATTTTCTTAATTGTTGTTGAATTACTGAATTAGTTTTGTGTTTTCTCATTTTTTGTTGATTTTTTTCTCCTATTAAATTTCACACGGCTAATCAAAGAACTCTTAGAGAACTTGTTGTTCCTGATGTGAATTATAATGCTTTATGTATTGAATATCCTACTGTTGTTGTACCTTTGGAATTGAAATCTGGTTTAATACACTTATTGCCAAGGTTTAATGGTCTTGCAGGTGAGGATCTACATAAGCATATGAAGGAAATATTAGGTTGTGTGCTCTACACCTTTCAGACCTTCACTAGAGGACCTTGTCAAGCAAATTGATATAAATAATCTACAGTTTCAGCAATGAACAAATTCTAATATTTAGGCTTTTCAGACATAGATTGGACAACTTGCCACTTCAATGAATGCCATGCTTGCAAGCTCAAGAATCAAACCTACTATCTGCCCAAACAGTAGTGAATCCAAAAAAGTTGCTTTCTGAAAATGTTGATGAAGCTTATTCTTATTTGTTTGCACCTAGTTATCCATCATTGTTTGATTTTGATGATTGTTACTCATGTGATGACTGTACTGACACTAACCTTTGCTCTGTTTGTGCTGAGATTGAGAATGCCTCGCAGGTTGACATTTTTCCTACATATGAAGTTATAGATGAAGTTGTTTATGCAGCTGAATCTCTTGACATCACGGCTGCCCCAACCTCACCATCCATTGAAAAACCTTCTTCCTTAGAGATTAAACCACTTCCTGATAATCTAAAATATGCTTATTTAGAGAGGGATGAAAATTTTCCGGTTATAATTTCTTCTAACCTTGATTTTGATCAAGAAAATAAGCTTTTGTAGGTTTTGAAGAAGCATAAGAATGGAATTGGATGGACCTTGGTTGACACTCGTGATTTTAGCCCATCCATGAGTATGCATAGGGTCTCAATTGAAGATGGAACAAAATTAGTGAGGCAGCCCCTTAATCCTTTGATTCTTGATGTTGTGAAAAAAGAGATCACATTCACGTGCCCATTCGACACTTTTAATTATCGAAGATTCTTCTTTGATCCTGGAATAAAAGGCGAAGGCACTAAGAAAAGTTTCAAGGTCGATGGATGCTACCCAAAGTTACTCCCCACTTTGGAAGAGGAGACTCTAGGAAATCTCTCTTTAGGAAAGGATGCATATGCGATCACCTATCTACCTTGACTACTCGGGTGTGTTATTTCCTTTTTCTCACTCTTATTTTATATTTATGTTCTTTCATTGAGGACAATGTATGTTTTAAGTGAGGGGGAGGGAACCATTTCTTTGTTTTGTTTTCTTTTAGTTTTCTTCGTTTTCGTGTTTTTTTAAGTGAAAAATAAAAAATGAAAAAAATTTAGACTTAGAAACACAATGCATTTTTTGAAATTTTTAGGATATAGATTAATTTGAGGTTAGATTGTGGAGACTTGGGAAAAATTCATAAGATTGGTACCGTTTTAACAACTTAAGTCTGCCGAATATGGAAATTGATTTAAATACTTGTTATGACATAGCCTTGAGTTCTCATCCTTTAATAGCTCTTAAGTAGTTTATCTAGCAGTCAACACCATTTAGAAATCACACACTAAGTAATTAAGTTGATGAAATAATTTAATAATCCCGTGCTTAATAAGAAAGAAATCTGAATAGAAATCTGCATTTTAAGTTAGGTGACTCTCACCCGATCACTTAGCCTAACAGTTGTGAAACCTTCAAGAAAAAAATTGTTGTTGCTAAAGTGGTTAATTTTGAATTATTGACAAGATATGGATCATAGACAATATCATACTTATTTACCATGTGTGTGAATTGATAAGAGACTTAACGTGATTACATTAGAATGAAATACAGAAAAAAGAGGATGAGTAAGTTAGGCTTAGGCATAATAACATGATTCAGATTGGTTTGTATAGAATGGAGGTTTATGATCGTACAATTACCGATTTGTGTTCTTAAGACATCCTTAGTGTGCAAAATTAGTACCTATCGATGCAATCTTAATCTAAGACTGTAACTGGAGCTGCGAAAATTGGATTGACACTTTCTTATAAATGTTGGAAAGCTAAGACAAAGAGCTACAAGTTCCGTGTTGAAGCCATGAGCTCATTCAGAGTGTAGCGACTCAAATAATTCGTTGAAGTTTCAGACTTTAAAGAATATCTAGTTGTGGGCCAGCTTTGGGCCAGTTTTTAGGTTTTCCAATTTGTTTGGAATTAGAATTACGAATCCTTGTTTCCTATAAAGTGATCAGTCGTGGTACTGTAGTTTTTATACACTATTCATGATTTTACTTTTGCTTTTTACAAATTTCATGGAGAACTAAACCTCTCAGGTTGATCTACTGTAATCAGGTTTAATTACCTTGAGATTTATATAACATTACAACTCAATTACTATTCATATCAATCATGTTTTATGATTATCGTATGCTTAATCTGATTTGTCATAGAGTAGTTTTGTTGTTTCAATTGATTTATGTCTCCTAAATTTAATTGCATGTTATCGTCTGCTCAATTCGTTAATTCGATTATTTCTTAACCGTTTTCTTAATTCGACGAATAGGAAACATAACTTTTATAATGTCATTCTCGCTTGTTGATTGATATTGTGATTGAATATGAATAGAATCCTCTTAGGGCAGTGAAGTTATAATAATCGATGATAGGTAAGAACCGAAGCAGGAGATTAACTTATTTTCATAATCACTTATTTTAATCACTTTTTTCCTTATTTTGGTAATCGAACTGAAACCTAAACAACCCCTAATCATTATTAGTCGATTAGTAATCATTAAAGAGTCCTTGCGATACGACATTCGAGTGTCGCTTCCCTTTACTACTTTTGAAAACTCATTTTTGACCAGTGTGTGACATCGGATCATGGTAAAACAAATTTTGGCCCAAAATTGCCTTAATGTGGGACTCTATTGATCGAAATTTATTTCCCCATTGTCAGAATACTTTCAACAGTCAGAATTACCTAACCTAAGGGATTGAAGGTCCCAAAGTTTACTTAGTTCGCTGGAGACACGAATGAGTCGACAGTAGAACATGCCGCCTGGTATCAAACTGAGGCTGACGATTTAGCAAATAACGAGAATCTGAAGTTGAAGTACTTCCCAAGTTCTCTAACCAAGAACGCTTTCACTTGGTTCACAACTCTCCCTCCCCAGTCTGTCCAATCATGGAGTCGATTAGAATGGTTATTCCATGAACAATTGTATATGGGAAAATCGAAGATTAGTTTGAAGGAGTTGGCAAGTGTTAGGAGAAAGGTTCCCGAGTCAATAGAAGACTATTTGAATAGGTTCATACATCTCAAAGCCACGTGCTTCACCCAGGTGCCCAACCATGAGTTAGTTGATATGGGCGTGGGTGGTCTAGACTATTCCATTATGAAGAAGTTGGATACACAATACTTGAGGGACATGGCGCAACTTGCAGATAGGGTTTGTCATGTCGAACGCCTAAAAGCTGAGAAATCCAGAACTAGTTAATACAAAAGAAAGAGAAAGTCGCTTACATAGATGCAGATGAGTATGTCTCTGACGTGGATGAGGAGTGTTGAGAAGAAAGTGAGGTCAATGTGGCTGAATTGAAGCCAGTACCCCCTTATGTTAGTAAACTATTAAAACCATCTAATGGAAACATTCCTATCGAAACTAACAAAAACGAGAAATTCGCTACTAGAACCTACATTTTTTACATTACGAAATGTGATGAGATTTTTGATTTGTTAGTTAAAGATGGTCAATTTTTAGTACCTCCTGGTTTAAAAATTCCACCTTTAGAATAAAGGAAAAAGAGAGGTTTGTGAAAATATCATAATTTCATGGGACATAAGACTTCTCAACGTGTTCTTTTCAGGGACTTGGTTCAAAAGGCTCTGAATGATGGAAGATTGCAATTTGGAGAGAAGCCGAAATCAACGATGAAAGTGGACTTGGACCCTATGCAGATGGAGGAAGCCCACTATGGTGAACCTATAGAGATCCTTATGGTGGAAGCTACTGATGGCTCCAACATGGATGTCGACAAGGGAGAATAGATCTCTGCTGTTGCTGATTCAAACCTCCATGAGGTTTAATCCTAGTCTAAAGAGGGGTTAATTGATTTCCTGGAGCCATGCAAGCTCAAAGACTTTAAGACCGTGTTGTGCCCACGGTGTAGTGTCGTGTTCAACGAAGAAGCAACAAAAAAGGTAGAGATCAGCTCTCGACGAACTAACCCTAGTCGCGGACGGGGTGGAGGTAGAAGCGCTAGGTTCGTTCCTAACAATGGGGGTAAGTCCCGTAGGAATGAAGATTACAGTAGGTTGTTCCAGTATTCTCGACAGAAAACCTTCAAGCCACCTGCAAGTGCACCAAAAGATAAATGGGTGAAGCCCATAAACCAAAAGAGGTCAAGTCACCCAAAGTACAAGGAGGTCAATCCTAAACCTGGAATGTCAGGTGTTAGATGTCAAACATGACTAATATTTCTATTGTATACTTGACATTTTTCAACACTTTCATGTTTAATTGTGGATTTTAGTATTGAATTGTTGTTGTTCTTCAAACATTGTTTATATACCTTTGGTGCTTGCAATACGTGTGCTATTGTGCAGGAAATTGCACTACTTGATCAAATAAGTGAGACACAAAGAAATGATACAAGCTGCCACAGAAAAAAGGAAAACATCAGCAAGTTCGCTTTACAAACTTGCCAGCGAACGTTCGCTTTGCGAACACTGGCGAAGTCCCCAGTGAATGGTCCTAGACTTGGACAATAGGAAAAAGGACTAAAGTTCGCTTTACGAACTCCCAATGAATGTTCGGTGATTTACTCACTTTGCGAAGGACCTGGCGAAGAACCCTTGGCTGAGGCAGTAAGAAAAGGGGCCTAAGTTCGCTTTGCGAACTTTTTGGCGAATAGTTCGCTTTGCGAACAAAAGTTCGCATTGCGAACTTATGGAGACAAACAAGGGCGGTTTAGCTTTTCAGAAGGCACTTTAGATGTCACTTTCATCATTCGCTAGGCAAACAAATCATTCGCAGTGCAAATGTGTCTGCTTTCAAATGTACTATAAATAGATTTTATGCATTTTCTTGGGATCATAACTTCACTTTATCACACCAAAACCTATTTTTCTGAGTTTTCTTCATCTAAGGGAGATTCTTCACATAGAGAAGCTAGATTTGCATCCGATCTCGATTCTTCGACGCGGATACTTTTTCATCTCCTCACGAAACTTGTGAAGGAAGCTACCATGAATATGTGTAGCTAAACACATCTTGTGTCAAGATTAGTGGTAGGTAATCCTTCGTTTTGTATGTATTGATCTTGATTGTAAGTTTGTGAACCTTGTATATGATAAATATAGAAGAAAAACTTTGTTTACATGGTTTATATTTTGTTTTAATTCATGATCGAGAGATATGTTCTAAAACCTGACCTAAGTTTCAATCCATCAATAATCATAAGGCTAGAGATAGTTTTGAAAGTTGATGTTCATAAATATTGAACTTGAATGTTATCATATTGGTAGTTTGAGTGAGAGATCATCAAAGGATCAATATGACAAATCTCATAACAAGTGTTAGAGATAAACTTGTTGGGAGGATATGTGGTTATATTTATCGTTAACGAGTTCACACACTTTATCGAGTAAATACGTATAAAACATATTATCGGACCCTAATCTTGGCATGTTTTTACCAAACCCTAAAACCAATTTCTTTATAGTTGATTACTAAAATTTATGCAAACGATCCGAAACGAAAAACCAAACTCTTTGTTACTTTAAAGTTTGAAACACTTTCGACTATAGAACGGCAGCAATATATATTCAATCCCTGTGGATACGATTGTCATACCCCAAATTTTGACCACTGGGATTTCCCATCATTGTGCAAATCATCACCGCAATATGGATGTATCATTATGCCTCATCAGTCTCCCCAAAGATGGGTGAGCATTCACTACAAACAGGAATTAGGGTTTCAAGCCCTCTCTGAGCTTTAGACAAAAGATCAATCGAGAATTGACATGATCTTCAACTTGTCTAACCTCTCAAACATCCATAAAGAATCAAGAGGACTCCCACATCAAGGATTAAACACAAGGTTGCTACCTTCCAAGTGGATCAAGCCTCAAGATCGCCAATGTCACCAAATTAGGGTTTTGGTCGACCAGGGCCTCCATATGGGAATTTTCATCTGGGCATGAGCCAATGCTTCAAAACATAACCTATGATACTACATGGGACCTCATAGACCCACTCATCAAGTCAATTTTACCTCAGGGGATGCATTCACCAAAAATCTGGAATTAGGGTTTCTTGACCTAATTCACCCTAAGTTGACTTTTGGGACAAAACATGAGCCAAGACCTCAATACATGATTTGAGGGTCTCTAACACACTACATTGATCCATTTGCAACAATGGATTGATCCAAGAAGCTTGATTCACAAGTTTCAAATTCATCTGAAACACAATTAGGGTTTTTGAAGAAAAAGTCAACTGTACCTTGACTTTTGACTAACACATGCTCCCAAACCTTGGGACATGATTCAATACACCCTATAACACCTATGAAATCAATCCATCAAGTTTGATTTAGGTCAAGTACTTGATTTCATAAAGGATCGCACAGTTTGGAGTTCATTTGATAAAAAGTCAACTGTGCCCAAAAATCAAAGTTTTACTTTTTGATTTTTTGATCAATTATGGTTCTCTAACCCTAAAATAATGTCAATGTGTGATTTGAATCAACATTCATCAAGAAAAATCAAAGAAAGGGGGATAACTTGTAAAAGGGGTAACCATAAAAACTTAGAATTTTTAAGTCATGGGACAAAGTGGCTAGGGTACCAACTTCCAAGGATCATAACTTATGATCCAAGCAACCATTTTGGCTGATCTAAAGATGGATTTGTAGCTCTCATGACATACTTTAAAAGCTTCAACTACCTCTCATTCCAATTCTCCATGGATTTTAAGTTATGGAATGATCAAAATCACAAAAAGTGAAAATGTCACTTTTTTCCAACACTTAGTGAAATTTTCACTAAGTCAGAATCTGTTTCACTTTTTTCCAAATGCAGGGGAATTTTTCACTTGAATCCAATAAGTGTCAAGACAAAATATGATCACACATTTGTTGTATCATATGAGGGCTTTTCAAAATGGCCAAGAACCTCATCAAATTCCATCTGAGCTAAGAGTTATGATTGTGGCAATATGCCTTGCTGCAATTGTCATAACAAGGCAGAATTGTGCATTTTGCTCGATTTGAGCAATTTTTACAAAGGACAAACAAGTATATCCATCTGAATACCTCAGGGGGAGACCAAGGAGGAACCAACACTGATCCATCAACCTCCCAAGTCCAAGATTCCCAAAGTAGCATGCCAAACCTAAAATGCCTAAAGAGGGGACAAGACTCCAATTTTGTTTTGGAGCATTCAATGGATGCACCAAGGTGGCATGAATTGATCCATTTCTAACTGAATGAGTCAAGGATAATCTTTGAACTAGGGAACCAAAGGCATATTCTCTAACCTCTAGTCAATGGCTAGAGGAGACTTGGATTCTTATTGATCAACATTTGTCAAACCTCTGCTGCAGTTGCCATTCACTATTGCTTGCAAAACAAACTTGCTCTACTATAAATAGAGCTCATTTATGCTCAGTTTAAGTACACCAAAGCCATCAAACTGATGCTTTCCTCAAAATCTCCTTCTCACTTCCAATTTTGCCTTCTAAATCAAGTAACTATCAGGTTTTGAGTTTGAGAGCAATTCCAACCAAACCAATCACACACACACACACCTCATAAACATCATATGTGAGCTGATCAAACACTAAACACACAACTGTAACACTGATTTCTCAGAATCACCAGCCAGTTGCTCAAGGTTTTAACCAAGTTGTAGCTGAGATGCCATGAAGTGATCCAGCCATTTCCAATCAAGTTCAAGCATTCAAACACACTTCATATGGTGTAGGGAAGTTGTTCAGATCATCACAACTCATCTGTAACACCTTCAACTCAAAAATCACATTGCTCTTGCTGTCACGACCTTCAAGTAAGCCTAAACTTTGTCATCTCTTAATCTATGCATTTTTCCTAGCACAATACTTTTGCCAACTGTTCATAATCATGCATAGAATGTTTCCCCTCAATTAATTGCTTTGTTTGAATCGTGTATCAAAATTCTCAACCTTCATGCAAATTTTAGGGTTCTTGAGGTTTTGTCTTGATTTCTTATTCCATGCTTAAAATAAATGAAATTAAAGACCATAGACATGATCGTGAGGTGAAAACGAGTAGATTGATATGTGGATTGTGTAATTTCATCAAGTATTCAATGAGATTGGATAGAAAACGCAATTCTGAGCAAACTCTCTTCGCGCGTGTTCTTAACCCATGTTCTTGGCGCCATTTTTGAATATTTGAATATTTGAATTTGTGATTTTATTTAATTGATTCAAAAATTAATTTATCTCTGAGTTTTAATGATTTTGAGTTGATTCTTTTTTTAATAATTCACAAAAATGTTAAAATATTTTATTTTACCAAAAATTCCCAAAAATATTATTTATTTCATATATTTGATATTTTTGCAAAGAATTAATGTTTATTTGTTTTTTAACATTTGAAATGTTTTTTCTTTCTTGATTTTCCAAACTTAATTGATTTTCAATCATTTTGTGGATATAAACATGATTTTTGAAACATTGATCCAAGATCACCACTCATTTTTCACATGTTTTCAATACTTTTTATTAATTTTTTAACAAAATTAATTCTGTTTTAAACAAAATTAGGGTTCTGATTAATTCAACCCTCATCAATCATTTTCAAACATTGTGGGCCTCTTGAAAGAGTGTAAGTCTCATCCCTTTTTAAATAAAACAATTTTGGGCCTCACACATTGTAAAAGTCCCTATGTACATTTTCAAAAGTTCGACGCGATCGTCGCCTTTTTAATAAAATCAACTGGGCTTCTCCTTGAGCTATAAGACCCATCTTTATTCATTTTCACTCTCATGGTCCTCTAATAGAGTGTAAGACCCAACCCTTGTTATACATAAACATTTTTGGGCCTCAGATATTGTATAAGTCCCGACACGGAAAAATCTTGGCGCAATCGCCAGTTAAAAATCACCTGGGCCTCTCCTTGAGTTGTAAGCCCCATCACTTGTACAAAAATAATCTTTGGGCCTCTAATAGAGTGTAAGACTCAACCCCTTTTTGAAAGCCAAACATTTGGGCCTCAGTCATTTATATAAGTCCCCCGGAAAATTTTCAAAACAACGGTGCGATTATCGTTAAAAATTGGGCCTCTCCTTGAGCTGTAAGCCCCAACAATCTTTTCAAAGCTTTTTCTCCTTTGATTTTGAATCCAAATACATGTTGTTATCAAAACTTTCTTTAATTTCTTTGTTGAACAACTAACAAAACAGCATGGAAGCTCTACAACGGGTAAGTGTCTATCCTCTTTCATTTACCGCTTTCATATGTATATAAACTGTATTGTGGGGCTGTTTTACTGTAAGTCTTCTTTAACATCCTTTTATATACTTGTCATATATCAAATGTGTAATACTAGTATAGTTATTTTGAGTTTTCCCTGACAACTACGTCTAGAACTAGGTAAAGCCATATTGGTCACTCTTAAATACAAACAAAACTAGACCCCCATAGGATTCCAGATACAGTCTTCCCTTCTCTTAGGGTTAATCAATATGGAACAAAGAGAAAGGCAATATTCTTGGTGAACCTTTTCTCAGACTGTCACCCTTAGAAATTGTCAAAGAAATTCTACTCCCCAGAGTTGATCTATTCTCCGTAAATAGCATCTCTTGAGTTTCTTCCAAATACTCGAACTTTCTTGGAGTAATCTCTTCTCAGTGAATTGCATTTCTTGAACTTCTCTTGGTTTGGGGACCCATAGGCTTCCTAAAAGCATCCCCGCCTCCTCTTGGGCGTTGTACAAGGACCCTTCAGCTTCTTAGAAGTTCTCATGCCTTCTCTTAGACTTAATACAAGGACCCTCATGACCTCCTAAAGGAATAGGACAGAACTTAATCATCCTTCGTTAGAGTTGTCTTTCTAAAAAGAGCCAAAACCTTCAGACCAATTTTAGGGTTGACACTCATCCCTTAAACGAGTCGGCCTCCTCTTGGGCATCATACAAAAGATAAAACTCTATAAGTAGACTTGGACAGTCTAATACCCTTGAGTCTCAAAGACATTCTCAAGCACCTTTCAAACATAGGAAAAAACACCGATCACTCTGGAGAAATCTCCAGCAGAAACTCAGTCTCTCTCATAAGAGTTCCTCATCCTTGGGCCTGCCTACAGATCTAATCCTCAGTAGAAGATAGCCTCCTCTTAGGCTTTGTATAATAACCTTTCCTCAACACAGTCAGCCTCCTCTTGGGCTTTGTACAAAGATCCTCCCCCTAGTAGAGCTAACCTTTTCAGACTCTCTTGTTGAGTCAATTACTTTTTAGACTCTCTCATTGAGTCAATCATTTTTCCAACTCTCTTGTTGAGTCTATCCCTTTCCAAGACTCTCTTGTTGAGTCACTTTCCCTTTATCCTCTATCTCGGGCTTCATACGAGACATCAAATCACTCTCTTGTTAAGTATAAAAGACTCTCTTGTTGGGTCAATCACCTTTGCAAGACTCTCTTGTTGAGTCAACTCTTTTAGCCTCCGTCTTGGGCTTTGTACAAGACATATAAAAAACACTCTCTTGTTGAGTCAGTCAATAGCCTCCTCTTAGGCTTCGTATAATGATCTCCCTAAACAGAGTCAATCTCTTTTTAGCCTCAATCTTGGGCTTTGTACAAGACAGATATAAAACTCCCTAGTAGGGTCAACTTTTTAGCTTCAATCTTGGGCTTTGAACAAGACAAAAAAAAACCACCTTCAGCTTCATATCTTGGGCTTTGAACAAGATACAAATACTCCTTTTAGCCTCTGTCTTGGGCTTTGAACAAGACACCAAAACATCTTTTTCCTCCCATAGAATATGAGGAACTATGATCGCTCTGATTTCCCTGTTTCATTAAACGGGAATACGTAGGCATAAGATTGCAAAATCTTAGCAAGCATACTAATAAAAAAATCAAAATCCAGTATCTCCGTCAATCCCCCAAAAGCATCAAATCTAAACACATTACCAAAAACCTTGCAAATAGTCCAGACACTGTGCTCTTAGGCAAAATAAACCAAAGACAGACCCCCCTTTTTGATAGCATCTGTAAACTAACAGTCAGCTGTTTAAACTCAGTATGCAAGCAGGGTTAATTGGAGACTTCTATTTCCCTTCCTTAATCAGCTTCACAGGATAAAAAATGAATCGAACTGTAGTACCAAAGCGATAGTGATTCGAAACCACAAAAATCGCGCTACAGAAAAAAATGGCGATCACAGTGGGAGATATTTATCTCTTGCAGTCTTACGAGATGAGACACGTCTTTTTTACAGTCTTGGGTGGAAAGCCCTGAATTCACAAAGTATCACAGAAATGGCAACTCTGCTGGGGATTCATTGTCTGTATAAGATCATAATACTAGAGGTCTAGGATATTAGGACAAATATATATACTGCTTTTCCTAATTGATATCTGTGTTTATTTTTCTGCTAATCGGAATGCGTGTGATGCCGCATGTGGAAAGATTGAGTATACACCTAAGATAAGGGATGGCATTATACGGGTAATCTTACGGGGAGTGAATCCCAGATAAGGGGTCCCGGTCGACCATCAAATCAGTAGAGATGCCCTTTGCGGATTCAATGCCTATCCGACTTCGGTTGTTGAAAGCAGATTGTTCTATTAGGTTATCTGAGAAGCTGAGGATTTTAGTAGACTAAAATGTAGTGCGGAAGCTATCGGGCATAGTTGTCACGCGATACTACCCTCATTTGAGATTACTCTAAAGATGAACCAGCTTGCTTGGTGATCCGCTTGCTGCCGTCATCCGATGAGGGGTCAATGATTTTAAGAACAGGTACAAAAATCACCAGTATAAACCTTTGGGGATGGGTAGAGCCTTGACTTCATGACACCGACCCTTTGACCCCATGTTTTTTCTATGTTTTCGTGTGCTTCCTTCATACATTCATTAAAAAACATTTTAAAAAAATAAAATTTTTTCTCTTTTAGCCTCTCTTTTTTTCAAATTAAACTGAGACAATTTTTGAAAATGTCAGAGAAAGAAATTGCGTTATGGAATTCGGTAGAAGAAAGACTCACAAGTACACCTTTAAGGTTCCAAAATTAGAGGATTTAAGAGGATTGGCGAGGATGATCACCAACCCTGATGCTTTCAGAGCTAAGTATGGAGGATTGTTGTCTCTGTTAAGGGTCATGTAATTGAAGGAATCCTGTCCACACTCATTCAGTTCTATGATCTGGTTTATCACTATTTCACATTCCCAGATTATCAGCTAGCACCAACACTAGAGGAGTATTCTCACCTGACTGATTTACATATCACTGACCAAGCTCCCTTTTCTAGACTGGAAGAAATTCCAAAAGATCAAACCATTGCAAGAGCAATCTATTTGGATGAGTCAGAAGTCAAGACTCACATGACCATTAAGGGTGGTATCCAAGGTTTGCCAGCCCAGTTTTTGATAAAGAAAGCCTTGTACTTTGCTAGTATAGGGAATATGCCTGCTTTCGAGAGTATCTTTGTTTTGCTCACCTACGAGTTATTTTTGTTTCCCAACATCGATAACTTTATAGATATAAATGCCATTAAGATATGTCTGATTAGAAATCTCGTACCAACCTTGCTCGCAGATTCGTATCATTCCGTACACTTAAGGAATTTGTACACCGGAGGAATGATCACATGTTATGTACCCCTGCTGTACAAATGGTTCATTTCCGACTTGCCCAAGTCTGCTTCTTTTTGGGATCAAAAGAATAATTTGCGTTGGTCGCAGAGAATCATGTCTCTTACCAACTCTGATATCGATTGGTACAATCGAATCTACGACGGGATCATAATCATTGACCGTTGTGGAAACTTCCCTAACGTACCCCTTATCAGAACTAAGGGTGGAATCAATTATCATCCAATTTTAGTTCGTCGTCAATTTGGATACCCAATGAGGCATGTCCCGTGCAATGCTCATCTGGAAGGTCTTTTCTTCAAGGAAGGAGAAAATGACAGGGCACTAAAGACCGAAATAGTGCATGCTTGGAAACATGTTCATAGGAAAGGAAGAGAGTCTCTAGGAAAACCGGACTGTGTCTCGGTGGAGTCTTATCTCCAATGGGTACAAACTAGAGCTCTCAAGCTGAGGGTTCCTTACCCTCGTCAAGAGGTTCTCCCATTAAGGGACTCTGTCCTTTATTTATGTCTGATACAGAAAAACTTCAGGTGACTCTCAACAAAGTTCAACAGGAGAAGAGGTCTTGGAGGAATAAGTACTGTAACGCCCCGGTTTTGTCTTATTTATTTAATCGAGTCGATTTAATTATTTTTGTTTTATATTATTTTATTCTTGACTTTTATTTGACAATATCTTATTTTTCATCATTGTTTATGTTTTATCGCATTTTGAGAGCGTTTGCGAGATATTTTAGCTGAGGGGTAAAATAGTCTTTTAGGGGTTTAGATATTTTTAATAAATAGAGATTAGAGAGAAATAGAGAGAAAAGAAAAGGAGGAGAAAGAAAAGAGAAGATAGAAAGGAAGAGGAAAGAAAAAGGGAGAAAGAGCAAAATTGACATAACTCCGTTTCGAGCGCGATTAATCGGTTAAGAGTGAGAAGTTTCAATTATATCTTGCTTGTGTATGTATATGTGTTGTTTGTTGTAATTGTTTTAGTTGTTTCACCACTTGTCTTATCGATTGGAATTAGGAGCAATTGATAGAAATCGATGTTTTCACGAACGAATTTCGATATAAACTGCGTAGAATACTTGTCGTTAGGTTTGGATCATGTTTTGGTTGTTATAGTATGATTTGGAAGTGTTTGGGTGGAAAAATGATGGATTTTGACCCCAAATGACCTATGTTATCGCTGCTGGAAATTCTGGATTTCGCAGGTTCGCATTGCGAGCCAAAGCGAAGGAAACAGCAAACATTCGCTAGCTGTTCGCATTGCGAACTGTAGGTCTTTTTGTTTTTGCCACGGTTCGCTGGGAGCTTCGCATTGCGAACGTGAAAGATTTTCAGTTTTTGTTTTCTTCATAACTTTTGATCCGTAAATCGGATTGAGGCACAGTCGGATGCGTTGGAAAGCTATTTCAATGCTCTTTTTGATAGTGGAATAGGAACATATGTTTAAGCCATGGATTGATAAGAAAATATGGAAAAGTAATGTATGTGTGAAAAGTGTGGTTTATGTTTCCACCATAACTCCCGAATCGCGAGCCCGGTTGACGTGGGACTTGAGGCAATAGATAGATAACTTAAGATGCTATTAAATGGTGATGTTAGACCATGATTTAACCAAGAATATTTGGTAGAGGATAATTAGTGGTTTGTAGGTTTTGTTGTGCTTGTTTGTGTCCGATGCGATTTGTTATCTTCATTTAAATGTGGGGCTTTTGTGCTATTTATATGATGTTGATGTATGTGATAATGATGTTGTTATGATGTTGTTGTGTGGTAAAATACATTGTTTGATTGAATATCAATGCATGTTGTTATGATGTTGTTGTGGGTAGCCTTTGTGGCGTGAATCCTAGGGTTGTGAATTGTTATGAGTGTATATGATAAAATGCTAATTGTTGTGGTTTGTGGTTTATGATGAAATGCATTGTGTATGTGAAATTCAATGTGTGTTATTTGGTGGCCTTATGGCAAGTAAATGCATTGATTGAATTGATTTCAAATGCATGAATAATGATGATGAGATAATTCATATTGTTGAATTATGAATGTATGGAATTGATGAGTTGAAATATATGCATGATTATAGATGTGTATATGTGTGCATTTGAATGTCATGAGTCATTGTATGTCAAGCATCATGATATGCATTCTTGTGATGTCGTTTGCCCTAGTGGGTGTGAGCGACGAAACGATTCCAGAGGGAATCCGCTATAACATCGTGCGCCTTATACAAAGAGGACCTAAAGCGATGATTATAGACGATCGTGCGCCTTATACAAAGAGGACCTAAAGCGATTGGATTGTGCGCCTTATACAAAGAGGACCTAAAGCAATCCGTAAACGTCGTGCGCCTTATACCAAGAGGACCTAAAGCGACGGGGAACATCGTTTTCCCGACGGGGAGTTACACTAAGTAACAAGCGATGGTTCCAATAGTTCCTGAGTGAACTAGTGATGAGAAATGATGGATGGATGGTACCGCATATGCATTGCATAGAGTCGTTGTGTAGGTCTCTGTGCATTTGCATAAATCATGAATGGATTGATTATGTGTGGAAAATCATGAATGGATTGATTATGTGTGGAAAATCATGAATGGATTGATTATGTGTGGAAATTGTGAATTGATTGAGTATGTGTTGAGATTTATGATTGGATTGGTGAATTGATGTGCATATGTGATAAATGCATTGGTTATGGATGATATGTGTTATGTATAGACATGTGCTATGTGATGTGGTGGTGTGTTTACATATGTTATGACTTTGGTGTGCCTTACGAGTGAATATGTGATTATGTTGGTGTAATTGATATATGCTATGTGTATTAGTATGTGATGCTTGTGGTGAGAATAACTATGCATGTGAATTTTTATGTGTTGCATATTATTATGCAATCTTGATTTAGTTGTTATTTCTCACCCTTCTGCTGTGGTTTGTTGCTCTATGAGGCAATTGCAGATTAGTAGTCTTGGAGGCTTCTGTGAAGATTAGTTCTCCATCCGTTTGTCTGTCTGTTTGCTCTGATACGTAGCTCGGGAGTCGGGGAAACGCTTTAGTTATTTATGGATACATTGTTGAATATATTTAGTATTACTTTTATATGTATATTTTGACGTTATAAAGCAATTTATTTTGTAAAACAAGTCGGTTATGGATCTTTCCGCTTTATTCCATAAGTGAACTTTAATTTTATATGGAAAAAGTTTCCCTTTGAGGGTATTCTCTTTTGTACTATGTATCAAAATTTATGAGCAAGGATTGTGTTTTCTTTCTTTAAATGCGGCATCCTGGTTTCTGTCTAAGAATAATAAATTTTTAGTTACTCTGATTTATTTATGTATTATTTATTCGCGATGGGAATTGGGGTGTTACATTAGTGGTATCAGAGCAGGTCCGTCCGTCCGGCCAAGTTGTGAGTCAGTTGGTGTGACAGTTGAATACTATCGATGTTATTTGTTCCTTAGTACGTGATATGTGTGTGAAACACTGTCAGTGCTTTCTAGGTTTCTAATCCTTTGTCTTCAGGTGTGAGAATGAGATAAGTGGGGGAGAAGCTGGTACTTCTCCAAGTTGCTTCAGGTGTGGAACGTTGGCTTAGTGTGTTGTGAATTGCAAGATGGTAAGTGCTCTTTGGACAATGTTGTTCCCGGTTCCAGAGGGAATGCGGAGGTAAGGTTTGTGTCAACTAAGGAATTGTGCCTTAGGTAGTTGTGTCCACAAGATGCAAGAAATGCTATTATAGTTTGGTAAAGACGGTTTATGCCCCATCATGATTGTCGGCGGTCTATTGACAAATTGAGGAACTGATCACCCTTAATCTCTTGTTGATAGGATACAGAATTATGTTGGATGGAATAGACGTGTCTTTCCGGCTTGATAGTGTGTTCAATGAATTGTTTGGAATTAAGAAAGTGCTTACGGATCGTTTTGTTAAATCGATGAAAATTCTAATACCGGAAGATGAAATGGATTAGAGGTTTTGGTATGTTGGTCCAGTTGGGAAGTCATTGAGAGAAAAAGATTGGGTATCGTTAATGGTTGTTCTCAGAGAGTAGAGTGTGAACTCAAATTGGACGAAGGTGAGGATTTGAGGTTTGGATCTGCTAAGTAAGTAGAAGAACTTTTAGGAAGTGAAACTCAGATGGAAAGAGCGGTTGGAAGATTTACTGAAAAAGGGATTTGTGAGACCAAGTGTGTCGTCTTAGAGAGCTCCAGTATTGATAGTAATAAAAGGGAATGATGATTGAATGGAATAACAAGCATGATGAGTATGGCGGTATTGAGACTATGGAAAGCAAAACTTAGAGTTCTGGTAAGGTTTGGAGTCTTTGGAATTGTAGAGCATTAATGGAAATTTTGAGAGAACCCTTAGGTGTGGATGTAATATTTAAGAGTTCTTTTTGGTTGGTTGTTGCGACATGTTGGGATTTATGGAATTTGGACTGTTAAGAAAAGAACTTGGGTATGGATTACTAACAGTGGAATAAGGTAACGATTGAGAATAAGTGTCCACTTTCATGATTAGATAACTGGAATAGTTTAGTTGAGTTTGAGTGGGATTGCAATTATTTGGATTGTTTGATAAGAGTGGTGAATTGTGTGAGTTGAGGCTTTGATCGATTTAATGTGACTGGTTATGTTTTTTATCATCGGGATAGGCTGTTATTGACTCGGTTAAGCTTGTATGTGAGCAACCAGTTACCCAGTGAAAGATTTTGCAAAAGCTTTAAGAATTTATATCGTTTGGAATTTGGTTGGGCATTACAACGTACAGTGATGTTATTGGGTGTTAGTAATGCGTATGTAATGTTTGTGGAGTAGAGGAATCGTATCTTCCATATTTAATGGGATAAGTTTGTAGTGGTTTTGATTGAGGATATTCGGATCTGTTATAAACACAGAGGAAGAACAGGTAGAGTGTTTGAGATTTGAATTACAAGTGTTGAAAAGAGACAAAGTTTTATGCTAAGTTATTCAAGTGAGAATTTGGGTTGAAAAAGGTTAGTTTTATTGGATATGTTATTTCAGATGAGAGTATGGTTATGGATCCATCGGAAGTAGATGTAGTTCTACAATGAGAGGCTCCGAAGTTGGTTAGGGAGATTAGAAACTTTTGGGCTCAGTTGGTTATTACTGCAGGCTATGGAAGACTTTGCTAAGTTCGTAATTCTGTTATTTCAGTTGACTTGCAAAGGGTGAGTCGTTTGTCTTGGATGTTCGTTGTAAGGAAAGTTTCAGAGGGCTGAAGTAGAAGTTGTCTACGGCTCCAGTTTTGATTCTGTGTGATCCTAATAAACCGTTTGTGAGGTATTGTGATGTGTCTTTGATGAGTTTAGGCAGTGTGTTAATGCAAGAGGGTAAAGTCGTGGCTTATGCTTTACGACAATTGAGGATTCATAAAAGGATCTATACTATTCTGGATTTGGAATTAGTTGTGGTTGTATTGTGTTGTAATATTTGGAGGTATTATCTTTATGGTTTTAGGTTCGAAGTGCTTAGTAATCACCAGAATTTAGAGTGCTTGTTTGGCCTGAAGGAATAGAGTATGAGACAACGAGGACGGTTAGAATTCGTGACGAGTTATGAATTTGGCTCGAATTATCCTATTGGTGAAGTTAATGTCGTGCCTGAGGAGTTAAATCGAAAGTTTTTACATATGTCTACTTCGATGGTTAAAGAGTGGGAACTTTTGGAAGAATTTAGAGATTTGAGTTGGTGTGTGAATGGACATCTGTTAGTGTGAGGTTGGGTATATTAAAAGTGAACAGTGGTTTTTGGTGAATATGAGAAAGAGTTAGACTTTGGTCGTGAGATTGGTAGCTTTGATGGTTATGAGTAATCTGAGTGCGCAGCGGAAGCGTGATGTAGCACATTTTGTATTTGCGGGTGTGACTGGTAAGAGTTCAAAGGTTGAACATTGGGAACATGTAGGAATGGTGAGACCATTGGACGTTTCAGAATGGAAGTGATAAGTGGAAGGTTTCAATATTAATCAGGTACTAATATGTAGTTGGGTGTTTTGGTCGTATGTTCGATTGGTGAATCATAGCATTGTTGTAATATTGTTGTGTGACAGGGATGTTTGGTATCCTGGATTGGTCGAGGTTGTTGAAACGATGTTGGGTCGTGGAACTTTATGTTCTTGTTTGTGTTGTTGCCTTGTTTCCATCGTGATGGTTCGAGTGCGAGTAGCTAATTCCTGCGTGTGTTCGTAACTTGGGTATTCTTTGAGTCGTGAGTTAGTCGTCAAGTGCATTGTATGGGCTTTGCATCTTGTCGTTGTAGTTGTCGTCATTTCGTGTCGTTGTAGTAGTTGCTGTTAGCAAGGTGGTTTGTCAGTTTGTGTTATTCGTGGTGTGCTTTTGTTGGCATGTTAGTTTGTTGGTCGGATGCGAGAGTCGTGTCCGGAGTTGTTCGTCTCAGTATATTTTCGAGGACGAAAATGTCTATGTGGGGGAGAATTGTAACGCCCCGGTTTTGTCTTATTTATTTAATCGAGTCAATTTAATTATTTTTGTTTTATATTATTTTATTCTTGACTTTTATTTGACAATATATTATTTTTCATAATTGTTTATGTTTTATCGCATTTTGAGAGCGTTTGCGAGATATTTGAGCTGAGGGGTAAAATAGTCTTTTAGGGGTTTAGATATTTTTAATAAATAGAGATTAGAGAGAAATAGAGAGAAAAGAAAAGGAGGAGAAAGAAAAGAGAAGATAGAAAGGAAGAGGAAAGAAAAAGGGAGAAAGAGCAAAATCGACATAACTCCGTTTCGAGCGCGATTAATCGGGTAAGGGTGAGAAGTTTCAATTATATCTTGCTTGTGTATGTATATGTGTTGTTTGTTGTAATTGTTTTGGTTGTTTCACCACTTGTCTTATCGATTGGAATTAGGAGAAATTGATAGAAATCGATGTTTTCATGGATGAATTTCGATATAAACTGCGTAGAATACTTGTCGTTAGGTTTGGATCATGTTTTGGTTGTTATAGTATGATTTGGAAGTGTTTGGGTGGAAGAAGTGATGGATTTTGACCCCAAATGACCTATGTTATCGCTGCTGGAAATTCTGGGTTTCGCAGGTTCGCAATGCGAGCCAAAGCGAAGGAAACAGCGAACGTTCGCTAGCTGTTCGCATTGCGAACTGTAGGCATTTTTGTTTCTGCCACGGTTCGCTGGGAGCTTCGCATTGCGAATGTGACAGATTTTCAGTTTTTGTTTTCTTCATAACTTTTGATCCGTAAATCGGATTAGGGCATGGTCGGATGCGTTGGAAAGTTATTTCAATGCTCTTTTTTATAGTGGAATAGGAACATATGTTTAAGCCATGGATTGATAAGAAAATATGGAAAAGTAATGTATGTGTGAAAAGTGTGGTTTATGTTTCCACCATAACTCCCGAATCGCGAGTCCGATTGACGTGGGACTTGAGGCAATAGATAGATAACTTAAGATGCTATTAAATGGTGATGTTAGACCATGATTTAAACAAAAATATTTGGTAGAGGATAATTAGTGGTTTGTAGGTTTTGTTGTGCTTGTTTGTGTCTGATGCGATTTGTTATCTTCATATACATGTGGGGCTTTTGTGCTATTTATATGATGTTGATGTATATGATAATGATGTTGTTATGATGTTGTTGTGTGGTAAAATACATTGTTTGATTTAATATCAATGCATGTTGTTATGATGTTGTTGTGGGTAGCCTTTGTGGCGTGAATCCTAGGGTTGTGAATTGTTATGAGTGTATATGATAAAATGCTAATTGTTGTGGTTTGTGGTTTATGATGAAATGCATTGTGTATGTGAAATTCAATGTGTGTTATTTGGTGGCCTTATGGCAAGTAAATGCATTGTTTGAATTGATTTCAAATGCATGAATAATGATGATGAGATAATTCATATTGTTGAAGTATGGAATTGATGAGTTGAAATATATGCATGATTATGGATGTGTATATGTGTGCATTTGAATGTCATGAGTCATTATATGCCAAGCATCATGAAATGCATTCTTGTGATGTCGTGTGCCCTAGTGAGTGTGAGCGACGAAACGATTCCAGAGGGAATCCGCTATAACATCGTGCGCCTTATACAAAGAGGACCTAAAGCGATGGTTATAGACGATCGTGCACCTTATACAAAGAGGACCTAAAGCGATCGAATTGTGCGCCTTATACAAAGAGGACCTAAAGAAATCCATAAACGCCGTGCTCCTTATACCAAGAGGACCTAAAGCGACGGGGAACATCGTTTGCCCGACGGGGAGTTACACTAAGTAACAAGCGATGGTTCCAATAGTTCCTGAGTGAACTAGTGATGAGAAATGATGGATGGATGGTACCGCATATGCATTGCATAGAGTCGTTGTGTCGGTCTCTATGCATTTGCATAAATCATGAATGGATTGATTATGTGTGGAAAATCATGAATGGATTGATTATGTGTGGAAAATCATGAATGGATTGATTATGTGTGGAAATTGTGAATTGATTGAGTATGTGTTGAGATTTATGATTGGATTGGTGAATTGATGTGCATATGTTATAAATGCATTGGTTATGGATGATATGTGTTATGTATAGACATGTGCTATGTGATGTGGTGGTGTGTTTACATATGTTATGACTTTGGTGTGCCTTACGAGTGAATATGTGATTATGTTGGTGTAATTGATATATGCTATGTGTATTAGTATGTGATGCTTGTGGTGAGAATAACTATGCATGTGAATTTTAATGTGTTTGCATATTATTATGCAATCTTGATTTAGTTGTTATTTCTCACCCTTCTGCTGTGGTTTGTTGCTCTATGAGGCAATTGCAGATTAGTAGTCTTGGAGGCTTCTGTGAAGATTAGTTCTCCATCCGTTTGTCTGTCTGTTTGCTCTGATACGTAGCTCGGGAGTCGGGGAAACGCTTTAGTTATTTATGGATACATTGTTGAATATATTTAGTATTACTTTTATATGTATATTTTGACGTTATAAAGCAATTTATTTTGTAAAACAAGTCGGTTATGGATCTTTCCGCTTTATTCCATAAGTGAACTTTAATTTTATATGGAAAAAGTTTCCCTTTGAGGGTATTCTCTTTTGTGCTATGTATCAAAATTTATGAGCAGGGATTGTGTTTTCTTTCTTTAAATGTGGCATCCTGGTTTCTGTCTAAGAATAATAAAATTTTAGTTACTCTGATTTATTTATGTATTATTTATTCGCGATGGGAATTGGGGTGTTACAAGTACCGCATTCTCAATGTGGAGTGTAAGAAAATACAGCAGCTATTGAAAGATAAAGATACTCTGATTGAGATTTTAGAGCAACATGCTGTAGAGAATCAGGATTACCAAAGAAATTTGCTCGCTTCTTTCACTTGGCAAAGGAATGACAACCCGACAACGACTCAAGAGCCCCGGTCAAAGAAAAGGAAAGTACCGGAACCAGCAGCTGAGCTCTCCTCAGAGAGGACTCAGGACCCATAAGTTTAGATATTTCCTTTTATAGCACTTTGTAATCTACTGTATTTCCATTTATGCAATCTTTGAATTCAATAAAATGGGGTCTCCCCACTGTGTGATATTTGCAATCAAATTGTTGAAGTTTCTTTTGATTAATAACAAAATTATTAATTAATATAATCATTGCATATCATTCATCATTCGCCCGTAACGCATTCTTCTTCCCTGCGAATCTCATGTTTGTGTCTCGATTCTAGAGTCAAATTGTCTCATTCGTACAATACTCGGGCCAATCGACAAAATAAAATGGATGATCTCGAGGAAGAGAATAGAGGATTGAGGGAGGAGATCGACTCTCTAAAAGAGGATCTGAGAAAGCTTCATAACGACATGCAAACTCTAGCAGAAGCTCAGAGGCAGCAACAAAGGATTGTGATCTCGGAGATCACATCTATGCCCATAGTGGAAAAGTATGATCCTAGGTATACCATGCCAAAAGATCGCCCTGGGGCACGCCACTTAACTATATCCCGGAAGGATATATTTCGCTGATCATGGAAGATCCGGAAACTGCAACAGGAACCGCTGGGCCTGATGGTTACAAACTTCGGGAAAGCGAAGATGCCAAGGGCATGACAGCAACTCCTGAAGGTAACAAACTTCAGCAGGCACCAAGAGTCTCTGCTGTAATAACTTTACCACCACCCGTGGTACACACTGTCCCGGAAGGACAGGTTTCCCAGATACCTTCTGGTGGAAACAAAAGTATGTTCGACAGAATGAATGAGTTCCAGGAACAGTTCCTGGAGATGCACAAAGAACTGCAAGCCATTCGCGGTCAGGATCTATTTGGGAAGGACGCCGCAGACCTTTGTTTGGTCCCCAATGTGAAAGTTCCGCACAAATTCAAGGTGCCCGAATTTGAAAAATATAAGAGTAACTCTTGCCCTCAAAGTCACTTGGTGATGTACGCTCGTCAAATGTCAACTCAGACAGAGAATGAATAGCTACCGATCCATTATTTCTAGGATAGTTTAACCGGTGCAGCACTCAAATGGTACATGGGTTTAAACCGCACTAAGATTGTCACTTTCAGAGATCTTGGCGCTGCCTTTGTTCAACAATATAAGTATAATCTAGACATGGCACCGGACAGAGATCAACTCAGAGCCATGTCGCAGAAGGACAAGGAAACCTTTAAGGAGTACGCTCAGAGATGGCGTGAAATTGCCACTCAGATTTGTCCACCTCTTGAGGAAAAAGAGATGACAAAGATCTTCTTGAAAACCTTGAGCTCATTTTACTACGACCAAATGGTCGCCAGTGCACCCAATGACTTCACCGAGATGGTGGGCATGGGAGTTCGTCTTGAGGAAGCAGTCTGAGAAGGATGTTTTGTTAAAGAAGCTAGATCATCAAGTAATACAAAATGATACGGTAGTGCTCTCCCTAGGAAAAAAGAGCAGGATATTGGAAATATCTCTCTTAGAAAGAAAAGGCAACAATACCAACCGGTAGCAGCTGTAACTCCTACTATTAACCCTGCACCTGTTCCAATGTATCAACCTCAGGTTGCTCAAAGCCAACCGAATCAACAACAATATCAGCAAAGGACACAACAGCCTCTTCAGCAGGCTCGTCCTCGGTACAATAACAACCGTACAACGCGACCACCAGGGTTCGACCCTATACTAATGTTGTACGCAGATTTGTTTCCATTACTACTAGTCAAAGGACACGTCCAAACCAGGACTCCTCTTACAGTACCGGAAAATCCGCCTTTTTGGTTCAAAGCGGATCAGACCTGTCCTTACCATCAAGGAGGACCGGGGCATAACATAGAAAACTGTCTCAACTTCAAATCCGATGTGCAAAAGCTTGTTAGGAGCGGGGTCTTATCCTTCAAGGATACGAATCCGAATGTTCTCACGAACCCGCTGCCTCAACACGAGAAAGTTGCAGTCAATTTGATAGAAGGAGAGTCTAATAACAGCTATCAAATTCATGATGTACTCTTATTGAGGACCAATCTGGTCAAGATGCACCGCAGACAGAGCGGGTACGGTCATGTACCACCTCATAATTATCACTAGTGTGATATCTACTCTAAGAACAATCAAGGATGTTCTGTGGTGCAATAAGCTCTACAGGAACAATTGAATCTCGGGTGGATCCAAGAGCATCGAATTCGGGGGGGGGGGGGTCAACATGACTTATACGAGTTCCAACATTATTCAAAACCACGACATCCGTACGATGAATGTCAACTTGGTGGCAATGCACTCAAGGCAAAGCCAATATCATAATCTGCCACAACACGATTATGATTCCTGTCTGATTTGCTCGGTAAACAATCAGGGATGCTCTTTTGTACAAGAGGCCCTCCAGCGTCAGATGGATTTTGGATGGATCCAGGACTACCATGATAAAAATCCTTATCAGATCAACATGATTCAAATTTTCGATATTCGCTTGATGAATACCAGCTTGGTGGAATTACACGCTAAACAAGTCCAGCTCGGGTTTTTGACTTCACACGACTATCAGAACTATAAAGTGTGTCGGGAGAGTGACCCGGGATGTGCTCTCGTTCAAAGAACTTTGTAACACTTGTTAAATCATTGGTGGCTTCCGATCTATCTAGATGAAGACACACAACAAGTCAGTATGATCGACGGGAATCTTACTAGGCATCAAAATCAGGATGTTCGATCAATGAGAACATACCTAGTAAGGTTACACTGTATACAAAGCAGACGTGGCCAAGTGCCACCACACAACTATGAGCGTTGTAGGGTCTGCTCGGAGAATAACCAAGGGTGCTACCTTGTGCAAGAAGCCCTTCAAAGTCAATTGGACCGTAAAGAAGTTCAACCGTGTCCAGGTTCTGGGTCCATCAATTTAGTGCCCGACTATTTCGCTGATCAGATTAGGGATGTTGTTGTAATCTTTAATCAGGAGAGGACTAAAGATGTTTGTACCATCATCCCTCTACTTGACGAATCAAAGGTTCTTAATCAGGAACTGATTGAAATTACTTACAATGGTCAGAAAAATCAAAAGGCTCATGTAGTTATCTATCTGCCAGGACTAGTGTTGTACAAGTCTGATAAGGCTATCCCTTACAAGTACGGTGTAACAACAATTGAGAATGGAAAGGAAATTCCATTACCCTCCATCGTGAATATTGCAGACATCAGTCGAGTAACACGGAGCGGTCGGATCTTCAACCGAGGAGTTGGAGAATCCAACAAAGAAAAGGAACTTCAGACAGAAGCTCCTAATCAACTAGTCGGTCAATCCAATGATCCCGGCCTTTCAAATAACAATGATGACGTGCTGAAGCTCATCCAAAGGAGTGAATACAACATTGTTGATCAGCTGTTACAAACTCCTTCAAAAATCTCTGTGTTATCTCTTTTACTCAGTTCCGAAGCTCTCAGAGAGGCTCTACAAAAATTCTTAGAGCAGGCCTTTGTGGAATAGGATGTAACAATAAGACAATCTGATAGCATCGTTTCCAACATCACTCCCTACAACAACTTGGGGTTTAGTGACGAGGAATTGTCAGAAGAAGGCAAAAAACACAACATGGCACTCAATATTACAGTCAAGTGTCAGGACGATGATTTATCCAGCGTACTGGTAGACACCGGATCGGCTCTGAATGTTATGTCGAAGTCTACATTAATGCGACTATCATTTAAAGGATCCCCGATGAGGGGTAGTGAGGTCGTCGTGAAAGCATTTGACGGATCTCGGAAAGCAGTTATCGATGAAGTCGGCCTTCCCATAACTATCGGTCCTCACACTTTCCTAGTCACTTTCCAGGTCATGGACGTCCGGGCAGCGTACATCTATTTATTAGGAAGACCTTGGATACACTAGGCTGGGGCAGTCACTTCGACACTGCACCAGAAACTGAAGTTCGTCAAGAACGACCAACTAGTCATGGTCTACGGAGAGCAAGCTTTGATCATGAGTAACTTATCATCGTCTACTTGTGTAGAACCGGAGGAGGTTGTTGGAACTCAGTTCCAAGCACTGTCGGCGAACAATGAGAATCAATCAGAAAAAGGAACTTCGATTTACTCGTATAAAGATGCTCTTGAAGTGATCAAAATTAATAATGCGAAGGGATGGGGACAACTTGTCATTCCTACTGATAACAAAACAAAGTAGGGTCTTGGTTTTTCTTCAACCTATACCCAGACTGCCACTAGCAATGAAATTCTTTATCCCATTCAGGATTTCTTCCACTGTGGAGGTTTCCTTCACCCAGTGCCTCAGGAAGTGCACACCATCAACGAGGGTGACCCCTCTGATCCGGAGGAAGAATGGAAGTCCTATCTCAACGAGGACGGCTATATGTCTCAGGAAGAGGTGCCTACGCCATTTTGCTATCCCGCATAGAGTCTGAGATTTATACCAAAGTCAGATGTCAAAACAATATACGGAGATTATCATCCAGAAGGATGTCATGCTCCACCAAACTCATTAGAGGAGGACACTCTGATGAAAGACAACTTTGACCATGACTATTATGGCCCAATGAATGGCCTGCCTATCTGGCAGCCGTATCCAGGGGACTTGGGGCAAAAGAGTCAACCCAACGATGCATATCAGCTGAGCATCATTGAAAAGAATACCTGCGTCCCCACCATGTCATGGGATCATTACTCAGGGCATTCAGAAAATATCCAGCACGACGATGAATTTGCAAAGCTTGCAGGACTAGAATTCATCAACTATGCTTTTCCCGAGGTCAACGTCATCGAGAGAGATGACTCCTCCGGTTCCAGAGAAGTATGGGACACCTTAGGACAACCGAGTGGAAAGTTCGACTACTTGGTCAAGTACACCGCTCCTAAAAGCTCTCGTATCAGGCTCGAAGACATCTAGCCAACTGGATGGGGAGATTCACCTGAGAGTACAAATACTATGCAAGATGCAACAGAAGAGTTCGTCTACGACAACTCTGCCTGGGAAACAGATTCAAACGATCCTGCTCCACCACAAATCAGCGTCATTTCTGAGGACAAGTCAAGAAAGAAGGTACCCGACTTTGTGATTCACCGAGGAGTTCGCCACCAATGGGTTGCTGTCGACGTTCCGAAAGTCGTTCATAAGTCTAAGTAATTGTCGTCTTTATCTTAACCTTTCACCCTGCCCAGGTGAAACAGATGTTTTTATAGGGCTCACTTTTCTGTAAATATACCTCTTCGCTTTTCCCAAAGCGATAGAGTTTTGTTTTATAGGGCTGTAGTTTCAAGAATCGACTGGATCATAAATAAAATAACGTCGTTCTGTAATTTCCGCATTTATTGTTGTTTTCTCTTTTCGTTTTTTTTCTTCAGAAAATGGTAATCCTAAAAAACAACTCAATAATAAAAACAAGCAGTTTTCCAAAGAAAATACACTGCACACACTTTGCATTCTCTCTATCTAATCCTAAAAACAATCATCACGTCATGCAGATTGCTTGTTTTAAACCCCGTTGAAACATACGATCCAATGCCTTCTCCCAACTTTGAATTCCCGGTATTTGGGGCGGAAGAAGAAGTTGACGACGAAATTCCAGAAGAGATCTCCCGATTACTCAGACAGGAGGAAAGGCCCATTGAACCTCACAAGGAGCCGTTGGAAACGGTCAACTTGGGTTCAGAAAAAAAGAGAAAAGAAATCAGGATTGGGGCACTACTCAGTCTAACTGTTAAAGAAAGTTTCACAAAGCTTCTCAAGGAATTTCCCGATATATTTGCTTGGTCCAATCAGGATATGCCAGGGTTGGATACCAACATTGTGGAACATCATTTACCGTTAAGATCGGAATGTCCGTTAGTAAAACAAAGGTTCAGACGAACTGACCCGGACATGGCCATCAAAATCAAAGAGGAAGCACAGAAACAGATTGACGCGGGTTTCATCGCCGCATCAGAATATCCTTAATGGCTAGCCAACATAGTGCCACTTTCGAAAAAAGGACGGAAAGGTCAGAATGTGTGTGGACTACAGAGTTCAAAATATCCTCAATGGCCAGTCCAAAGGACGACTTCCCTTTACCGCACATTGACATGCTGGTAAACAGTACAACAAAGTTCAAAATATTCTCCTTCATGGATGGATTCTCGGGCTATAATCAGATAAAAATGGTGCCGAAAGACATGGGGTACCTTTTGTTACAAGGTCGTGCCGTTTGGTTTTAAGAACGCCGGGGCAACCTATCAAAGGGCCATGACTACTCTGTTTCATGACATGATACACAAAGAAATCGAGGTATATGTCGATGATATGATTTCCAAATATAAAACAGAAGAGGAGCATGTGACCCACCTGTCAAAGCTATTCGAGTGGTTGAGAAAATACAAACTCCGCTTGAATCCCAACAAGTGCACATTCGATGTCCGTTCACGAAAACTTTTAGGGTTCATCGTCAGCCAGAAAGGAATTGAGGTCGATCCTGACAAGGTCAAGGCCATTCAAGAAATGCCTTCTCCAAAAACTGAAAAACAAGTCAGAGGATTCCTTGGACGTTTGTGAAATTCTGGTACCAGACGTGTGATGTTAAGGTGCGATGTCACAACAACACACTCTGCACAATGGACAACAATAACAGTAAATAAATCAACACAATGATTTGTTCACCCAGTTCGGTCTAACTACCTACGTCTGGGGGCTACCAAGCCAGGGATGAATTTCACTACTTGTAGAATTAAATTACAGACTCAACAACCCAGTTGACAATCTCCTAATCTTAATTCCTACTAGTGACTTTCTACCTAAGAAACCACTTAGATATGAGAACACTACTCAATCCCTAAAACCACTCAAAGAACAACCACTTTGAGAAACCTTGATCTTGCTTCCTAGCTTCGATCAAGTCACACACTCTCTTTGCTTCACAGCTTTAGAGAGGACAGATCACCAATTCACCCTTGAATGGTTTACTCACAATTCGTACAAATATCTAAGACACTCAGCCTTCGCTCTTGATCTTCAATCTGTATTTCTGTACTTTTTCCTTTGGTCTTGTGCGCTTTATATAGCTCCTTGAATTGGGCTTGGACTTGTCACAATATTTAATCAGATTTGTTAATTAAAACTGAATCTTCAAAACAGATTTTATCCCCAAAATCTTTTTAAATCTTCAACCTTTTAATTCTCCAACAGACCTGCAATCAAATCTCCCATGTAACAGAAAATATCTATCCCAAGATATTCTCATCCAATGAGTCAACCACTCTCCACAATTCCAGCTAACACGCGTGCCCTAATAACAACAAGCCCATGCTGTTATCAGTTCTGCAGATCTAATGTCACAACATCGCCATGTGACATCAGACATCCACTTAAACAAATACATACTTAACACAACCCAGTGTTAAGACTTCAATGTTGCACCATCAGTACCTTGACATCAACATTGAATATACTTTGTTTTACCAAAATTCCAGCCAATCCAAGCACTAACAGTTTGAACTACATTTCCAGATTTATATTCCTCATGACCGCGACATGTGTGCCAAATTCAAATTACTAAAAAAGAATCAGGATTGTGTTTGGACAGAAGATTGCCAAACCGCCTTCGACAGTATTAAGGAATACCTGTTGAACCTACCGATTCTATCACCTCCAGTGGAAGGAAGGCCACTAATCATCTACCTAACAGTCTTGGAAGACTCGATGGGTTGTGTACTTGGCCAACAAGACGAAACCAAAAGGAAATGGTCAGCCATCTACTATCTGAGTAAGAAGTTCACCAACTGCGAGACTCGGTACACTATGCTTGAGAAAACTTGATATGCTCTGGCTTGGGCAGCCAAACGTCTTTGCCAGTATATGATTCGTTACACTACTTGGTTAATCTCAGAAATGGATCCAATCAAGTATGTCTTTGAAAATCCTGCTCTCACGGGAAGGATTGCCCGTTGGCAGATGTTGTTGTCAGAATATGACATAGAATACCACGCTCAGAAAGCCGTTAAAGGAAGAGTTTTAGCTGATTATTTGGCTCATCAACCGATTGACGATCAGGAATCAATCGGGTTTGACTTCCCATATGAAGATGTCATGTATTTAAAAATGAAAAATTGCGATGAACCGCTACCCAGTGAAGGGCCAGAACCGATTTCCCAATGTGGACTTATCTTTGATGGAGCTGTCAATAATTAAGGAAACGGAATTGGGGCAATCATCATAACACCTCAGGGTACCCATATTCCTTTCACCTCCAGACTGACATTTAAGTGTACAAACAATGAGGCCGAATACGAAGCCTGTATCATAGGTCTCAAAGAAGCGATCGATTTAAGGATCAAGAACTTGGATGTATATGGCGACTCAACCCTGGTTATCAATCAGATCAAAGGAGATTGGAACACATATCAATCAGGACTGATTCCTTATAAAGACTACGCGAGAAGGTTGTTACCCTTCTTCAACAGAATTGAGTTTCATCATATCCCTCGTGACGAGAATCACATGGCTGATGCATTAGCTATTCTCTCTTTCATGATTAGTGTAGGTCAATGGAACGACATACCTAAGATTGACATAATGCGCCTTGAACGGCTCACTTACATCTTCACGATTAAAGCAATCATAGATGACAAACCTTGGTATCACGATATCAAATGCTTCCTTCAGAAACAAGAGTACCCACCTGGGGCATTAAGAAAAGACAGAAAAACCCTCAGAAGGTTGGCAAGCAACTTCTTCCTGAGCGGTGATACACTCTATAAGAGAAATTTTGACATGGTCTTGCTCTGATGTGTAGACAGACCAGAAGCAAACATGCTGATAAAAGAAATACATGGAGGATCCTTTGGCACTCATGCCAACGGACACACAATGGCGAGAAAAATTCTAAGAGCAGGGTACTACTGGTTGACCCTGGAATCCGATTGCTACATGTACATGAGAAGGTGTCACAAGTGTCAGATATACGCTGACAAAATCCATGTACCGCCAACGCATCTCAAAGTTCTCTCTTCCCCATGGCCTTTTTCCATATGGGGAATCAACATAATTGGCATGATTGAACCCAAAGCTTCAAACTGACATCGGTTTATCCTGGTAGCCATTGACTACTTTACTAAGTGGGTCAAAGCAGCGTCATACGCTAATGTAACCCGACAAGTGGTGGTCCAATTTATCAAAAACAATCTCATCCGCTGTTATGGTGTTCCTAGCCAGATCATTACGGATAATGGATCTAACTTGAACAATAAGATGATGAAAGAGTTGTGCGCTGAGTTCAAGATCGAACACCATAAATCATCTCCCTACCGACCCAAGATGAACGAGGCGGTAGAAGCGGCTAACAAGAACATCAAAATATCGTTCAAAAGATGGTTGTAACCTACAAAGACTGGCACGAGATGCTACCCTTTTCTCTTCACGGTTATCGCACATATGTCCGCACTTCAACAGGGGCAACCCCTTTCTCTCTAGTATATGGCATGGAGGCAGTTCTCCCCATAGAAGTAAATATCCCATCAATCAGGGTATTGATGGAAGCTAAGCTTACAGAAGCTGAGTGGTGTCAAAGTCGGCACGACGAACTAAATCTGATCGAAGAAAATAGAATAATGGCTCTATGCCACGGTCAGTTGTATCAATAAAGAATGAAGAAGACATTTGACAAAAAGGTCCGACCTCACATCTTCAGGAGAGGAGACCTTGTGCAAATAAAGATACAATCATTCCTCACTGATTCTCAGGGCAAGTGGACTCCGAATTATGACGGCCCCTATGTGGTTAAGAAAGCTTTCTCAGGCGGCACCCCGAGACTCGCAGCCATGGATGGAGAAGAATTTGCCTACCCCATAAATGTTGACGTAGTCAAGAAATACTTCACCTAAAAAAAAGAAGAAAAAAAACGTCTCGGTGGATTGAAAACCCGAAAGGGCGATCCAGGCGACATAATAAAAAATCTTCCCGGTGGATTGGAAATCTCAAAGTACAATCCAGGCAAAAGTTAGGGATTATGGCAAGTAACTACGTCCAACAGGGGCAAATCCCCTAGTAGCAGTCATGCCATCCATCAGAAAACTCCAGTGATGGTCATCTTCGACGGAAGCTCAGAATGTCCAGAATTCAAAGTTGGTAGAAGGATGGCGGTCGTTATGTTTCAATGTAGCCCTTTTCCCTTAAATTACCATTTTTCTAAACTTTGTAAATACTCTATGGAATCACGCGTTTGGCTGATTTCCATCCTATCAATAAAATTTGAGCTCTTGTGCTTTTGTTTGCAATTCTTATTTTGTTTTAGCTTTACAGAACGACATTTTAACATGATTAACGATTCTTGAAATAAAACAAAAATGAATTTACTTGTCAAAAATTTCTGCTTTTAAAATAAAGATGACAATTTCTTTTGAATGTTGAACATTGAAAGGACATTGACTGTTTCTCCAAAGGTTTTTAAACCTCGAAGTGCATAATCAAAGTGCTCCTTCTAAACCAGTGCGCCTGAACGAAGGATCAGTTATGTCAGATGCGAATATTCCATCTGACACCCCCAGCAGAGTTCTTATCTCCTAAGCCCAACCAACGGTTGTTCCCCACAGGGACTATCTCTCCTAAGCAAGGCAGAATTACTATCTTGAACGAATGGTGCTTCTTCATTCCCCACAATGGCCGAGTATCCAATCGTGTTCTTCTACTAGTTTGTATGTCGCGTCAGTTTTGTCAGCATAAACATACATACATAATGCATTATTGATTTGCATTCACATTCATATTGCATCACTACCACTCTAGTTGGTCTTATCCCCTAGTGATAGAAGTCCTCTCAATCGAGTTGTCAGTTATTTCCTCGTCAGGAAATGTTGCGTCTGAACAATATCTCTCCTCCAGTTTATTTCTGGGATGAAGTTGGTCCTTGACCACTTTGATAACTTGAACCTCTGAAAGACCAGAAAACATTCGACAAATGTCACTCTTCACCATTGAAGATGACACCTTCGCTTTCCCGGATTAAGGAAAAATCCCTAGAGAAAGCCTCACAACTAAAGGCTCTCAGCAACACATTGATTTTTCTCTCTAACGGAGTCAATGTTAATGAAGTCATCAGCACCTCAAAATCGGGATACCTTGTATGGCATTTCTCTGAGGAGATCTCGGAGAAAAGTATGATGTAATACCCCCAGGCCGAAAGCAGTCTCTCAAGAGACTCGTTTTCCCCAGTAGAGTAGACGAATGACGTCTCTAAACAGAGAAGTTTGTGCACCTCTACAACTCAGACGAATGGGTTCCCCAGCAAGTTTGACATCAAAAGTTTTTCCCATCAAATGGCATCTCCCCAGGAAAAATCGGCGAGAAGTTTGAGGAAAACCGCTACGAATAGCGTCCCTTGTCAAGAAAGTTTATTGACAAAAGAAACTTAGACCAGTTCCTTAGTAGGAAACCAGGATCGAGGGGAAGTTTATATCAGAAACTGAGACCAGTTCCTTGGTAGGAAACCAGGATCGAGGGGAAGTTTATATTAGAAACTGAGACCAGTCCCTTGGTAGGAAACCAGGATCGAGGGGAAGTTTATTTCAGAAACTGAGACCAGTTCCTTGGTAGGAAACCGGGATCGAGGGGAAGTTATACCTTTTCTAAGCATCATTGCTTAGCAAAAGAAGATGGACCGGCAAACTGCCATTCATAACCACCGTCAAAATTTCGCGTATTCCGATATTTAATCATCTTGCACCCCGAATGCCCAAATACCTTCGCCATTCACACCTACGGGTCCAAGAAGATTAAATAGGGGCATCTTCCATACCCCAAATCTTGACCACTGGGATTTCCCATCATTATGCAAATCATCACCACAATATGGATGTATCATTATGCCTCATCAGTCTCCCCAGAGATGGGTGAGCATTCACTACAAACAGGAATTAGGGTTTCAAGCCCTCTCTGGGCTTTAGACAAAGGATCAATCAAGAATTGACATGATCTTCAACTTCTATAACCTCTCAAACATCCATAAAGAATCAAGAGGACTCCCACATAAAGGATTAAACACAAGGTTGCTACCTTCAAAGTGGATCAAGCCTCAAAATCGCCAATGTCACCAAATTAGGGCTTTGGTCGACCAGGGCCTCCAGATGGGAATTTTCATCTGGGCATGAGCCAATGCTTCAAAACATAACCTATGATACTACATGGGACCTCATGGACCCACTCATCAAATCAATTTTACTTTAGGGGATGCATTCACCAAAAATCAGGAATTAGGGTTTCTTGACCTAATTCACCCCTAAGTTGACTTTTGGGACAAAACATGAGCCAAGACCTCAATACATGATTTGAGGGTCTCTAACACACTACATTGATCCATTTGCAACAATGGATTGATCCAAGAAGCTTGATTCACAAGTTTCAAATTCATCTGAAACACAATTAGGGTTTTTGAAGAAAAAGTCAATTGTACCTTTGACTTTTGACCAAGACATGCTCCCAAACCTTGGGACATGATTCAATACACCCTTTAACACCTATGAAATCAATCCATCAAGTTTGATTTAGGTCATGGACTTGATTTCATAAAGGATCGCACAGTTTGGAGTTCATTTGATAAAAAGTCAACTGCGCCCAAAAGTCAAAGTTTGACTTTTTGATTTTTTGATCAATTATGGTTCTCTAACCCTAAAATGATGTCAATGTGTAATTTGAATCAACATTCATCAAGAAAAATCAGAGAAAGGGGGATAACTTGTAAAAGGGGTAACCATAAAAACTTAGAATTTTTCTAAGTCATGGGACAAAGTGGCTAGGGTACCAGCTTACAAGGATCATAACTTGTGATCCAAGTAACCATTTTGGCTGATACAAAGATGGATTTGTAGCTCTCATAACTTGTGATCCAATCAACCATTTTTCTCCTTTGATTTTGAATCCAAATGCATGTTGTTATCAAAACTTTCTTTAATTTTTTTGTTGAACAACTAACAAAACAGAATGGAAGCTATACAACGGGTAAGTATTTATCCGCTTTCATTTATCGCTTTCATATGTATATAAACTGTATTGTGGGGTTGTATTACTGTAAGTCTTCTTTCACATCCTTTTATATACCTGTCATATATCAACTGTGTAATACTAGTATAGTTATTTTGAGTTTTCCCCGGCAACTACGTCTAGAACTAGGTAAAGCCATATTGGTCACTCTTAAATACAAACAAAACTAGATCCCCATAGGATTCCAGATACAGTCTTCCCTTCTCTTGGGGTTAATCAATATGGAACAAAGAGAAAGGCAGTATTCTCGGTGAACCTTTTCTCAGACTGTCACCCTTAGAAATTATCAAAGAAATTCTACTCCCCAGAGTTGATCTATTCTCCGTGAATAACATCTCATGAGTTTCTTCCAAATAATCGAACTTTCCTGGAATGATCTCTTATCAGTGAATTTCATTTCTTGAACTTCTCTTGGTTTGGGGACCCACAGGCTTCCTAAAAGCATCCCCGCCTCCTCTTGGGCGTTGTACAAGGACCCTTCGGCTTCTTAGAAGTTCTCATGCCTTCTCTTGGGCTTAATACAAGGACCCTCATTACCTCCTAAAGGAATAGGACAAAACTTAATCATCCTTCGTTAGAGCTGTCTTTCTAAAAAGAGCCAAAACCTTCAAACCAATTTTAGGGTTGACACTCATCCCCTAAACGAGTCGGCCTCCTCTTGGGCATCATACAAAAGATAAAACTCTATCAGTAGACTTGGACAGTCTAATACCCTTGAGTCTCAAATACATTATCAAGCACCTTTCAAACATAGGCAAAAACACCGATCACTCTGGAGAAATCTCCAGAAGAAACCCGGTCTCTCTCATAAGAGTTCCTCATCCTTGGGCCTGCCTACAGATCTAATCCCCAGCAGAAGATAGCCTCCTCTTAGGCTTTGTATAATAACCTTTCCTTAACACAACCAACCTCCTCTTGGGCTTTGTACAAAGATCCTCCCCCAGTAGAGCTAACCTTTTCAGACTCTCTTGTTGAGTCAATTACTTTATAGACTCTCTAGTTGAGTCAATCATTTTTCCAACTCTCTTATTTAGTCTATCCCTTTCCAAGACTCTCTTGTTGAGTCACCTTCCCTTTAGCCTCTATCTCGGGCTTCATACGAGACAGCAAATTACTCTCTTGTTGAGTATAAAAGACTCTCTTGTTGGGTCAATCACCTTTGCAAGACTCTCTTGTTGAGTCAAGTCTTTTAGCCTCCGTCTTGGGCTTTGTACAAGACATATAAAAAACACTCTCTTGTTGAGTCAGTCAATAGCCTCCTCTTAGGCTTCGTATAATGATCTCCCTAAACAGAGTCAATCTCTTTTTAGCCTCAATCTTGGGCTTTGTACAAGACAGATATAAAACTCCCTAGTAGGGTCAACTTTTTAGCTTCAATCTTGGGCTTTGAACAAGACAAAAAAAACCCCTTCAGCTTCATATCTTGGGCTTTGAACAAGATACAAATTCTCCTTTTAGCCTCTCTCTTGGGCTTTGAACAAGAACCAAAACATCTTTTTCCTCCCATAGAATAGGAGGAACTACGATCGCTCTGATTTCCCTGTTTCATTAAACTGGAATACGTAGACATAAGATTGCAAAATCTTAGCGAGCATACTAATAAAAAAAACTCAAAATCCAGTACCTCCGTCAATCCCCCAAAAGCATAAAATCTAAACACATTACCAAAAACCTCACAAATAGTGCAGACACTGCCCCCTTTTTGATAGCATCTGTAAACTAACAGTCAGATGTTTAAACTCAGTATGCAAGCAGGGTTAATTGGAGACTTCTATTTCCCTTCATTAATCAGCTTCATAGGATAAAAAATGAATCGAGTTGTAGTACCAAAGCGATAGTGATTCAAAACCACAAAAATCGCACTACAATGATAAAACACCCCCGAAATACTTTTCAACAAAATAGCGTCGTTGCTGGGGATTGTTGTTATATTGCATGCACTGCAATAGTTATTGAGTTTTAAACTTGTCTAACTTTTTCTTGTGCTTGTTAATTTGTTTGGCTTAGTATGCAGACTCCGTTTTATGCGAGGGAAGTTACCCGCAGACCAACTTCTGTTCGATCCCGAGATTGAAAGAACTACGAGTAAATTAAATAGCAGAACAAGGTGGAGGAGGCAACTTGCTAAGGAAAGACAAGAATGAGAGGAAATTTCAACTTCGACACCAATACCACAGTCACCGCCAACCATGGCTACTCCACCACCACCACCACCACCACCTACTTCAGCACCTTGTGTTAATAGTCTGAGGCATACTGCACAGTTCGCACGTAATGCTCATAATGGTCAGTACTCTGAAATGAAAATGGGTATTCTCGCTCTTCTATACCAGAATCTAGTCACCGGTATGGATCACAAGGATCCCTTTACTCACTTGACCAAGTTATATGAAATTGCGGGCGCGACTGGTGCCCCGAAGATGAAGAAGAGTCTTTGTTTAAGAGATTGTTCCCGCATTCCCTCATTGGGAAGTGTAGCGAGCGATTTTGGACGTGGTTCTTAAGCACTGTCGCTCTTTTGGGGTTACTACAGGTCGATTCATTTTTTATCCTATTGAAGCTGGTGAAGGAAGGGAAATAGATGTCTCTAACTAACCCTGCTTGCAATACTGAGTTTAAACAGATAATTGTTGGTTTACAGATGCGGTTTAGATTGTGGGCCTCTCTCTGCGTATTTTGTTAAGAATGAAATGACGGGACTATTCATGGGGATTTTGGCTTTTTATTTAGTATGCTCGCTAAGATTTTTCTTTCAATCTTATGCCTACGTATTCCCGTTTTCCGAAACAGGGAAATCAGAGCGTTTGTAGTTCCTCCTATTCTATGGGAGGAAATGGTGTTTTGGTGTCTTGTTTGAAGCCCAAGACGTGAAGCGAAAGCTGGTTTGTATCTTGTTCAAAGCCCAAGATGTGAAGCTGAAAGGTGTTGTCTTTAAAGAGAATTTGTCATCTCTAAAGAGGGTCTGTTTGTCACAACTGTTGGGTGACTGGTTATAAAGGAGGATTACTTTAACCGAGATGTGTGAATCCGGCAATGCCATAATTTCCTTCATAGGGGATTTCCAACCTGAAGGAGAAGACTTTAACTCAGTGTAGATCAATGCCATATTTCCTTAGGAATTTCTCATGCTAAAAGAGGGACAGTGGCATGGATGTAAATAATCCAGAGGCTTGCCGCTTACAGCAGTTAGATGAAGGAGTTGTTGATGTTTGTATACTGTGAACGAGGCACAACTTTGATGCTAAAAGGTTGATTGACTCAACTGGGGTTTCCTTATACAAAGCCTAAGAGGAGGCTATTGGCCCAACAAGATGGAGTTTTTGTGTGTCTCGTACGAAGCCCAAGAGAGAGGCTAAAAGGGTTTGACTCAACGAGGGAGTCTTTTTGTATCTCGTATAAAGCCCGAGATGGAGGCTAAAAGGGTTTGACTCAACGAGGGAGTCTTTTGTATCTTGTATGAAGCCCGAGGTGGAGGCTAAAAGGGGTGACTCAACAAGAGAGTCTTTTTGTATCTCGTATAAAGCCCGAGATGGAGGCTAAAGATGTTTGACTCAACAAGAGAGTCTTTGTATCTCGTACGAAGCCCGAGATGGAGGCTGTGGTTATTGTTTCAGTTGAATGACAGATCCAATAAGCTGATTTAAAGAGTAAATCAGTTCTAATATGAGTACTGTGTGTCCTCAGGGATTTGATTCGAGGATCAGGGTTATTTCCTGTTCTTTAAGGAAATGGGAAATCCAAAGGGTATTGAGACTGTCCGAGTCTAATGGTTCTCTTTCTATTTTTGAAAGGAGCTTGAGAATGTCTTTCGAGACTCAAGGGAATTAGACTGTCCAAGTCTAAAGTTTTATCTTTTGTACTATGTTCTGAGAAACAGTAGTAGGGTCTAGACTCTTTGAAAGATTGTTCTATGAAGATGACTAATATCTGTTCTTATACCTCTAGGAGGTCGTCGGGACAATTTGTACGAAGCCCAAGAGGAGGTTGGAAACTTTTAAGAAGCCGAGAGGTCCTTGTACGAAGCCCAAGAGGAGGCTATCATTCCCGGAGGAAGAATCATTATATGAAGCCTAAGAGGAGGCTGTGAATAATTCTAAGAAGCCGACGGGTCCTTGTACTAAGCCCAAGAGGAGGCGGGGTGCTTTTAGGAAGCCTGTGGGTCCTTGTACAATGCCCAAGAGGAGGCCGATGCTTTTAAGAAGCCTGTGGGTCCCCAAACCCCGAGAAATTCAAGACAGATTATTCACAAGGAATAGATCAAGCCAGGAAAGTTCGAGAATTTGGAAGAAACTCAAGAGATGCTATTCACGGAGAATACATTCATCTCTGGGGAGGTAGAGTCTCTTGACAATTCCTAAGGAGGACAGCCGAAGAGAAGACTGTATCTGGTGCTCCTATTGGGGATCTAGCTTGTCTATTTCTACGAGTAATCGAAACGGCTTTACTTAGTTCTAGACGTAGTTGCCGTCGAAAGTCTAAATATATATACTATTATTGCACAGTTGATATGAGTTTATGAAAGAAGACTTACAGCGAAACAACCCCACAATACAGTTATATGTATATGAAAGCGGTAAATGAAAGCGTATAAACACTTACTCGGTTGTAGAGCTTCCATGCTGTGTTGTTAGTTGTTCAACAAAGAAAGATTGAAAACAACAGTATATTTGAAAATCAAAGGAGAAAGTGCTTTGAAAAAGAAAGATTGGGGCTTACAGCTCAAGGAGAGGCCCAGGGTTTTATCAGTGATTGCATTGTCGAATTTGTACAGGGGGACTTATACAAGTGACTGAGGCCCAAGAAAGGTTTTCTGTACAAAGGGATGGGTCTTACACTCTCTCAAGAGGCCCAAAAAGTTTTAAAGAAAAAGAGATGGGTCTTACTACTCGAGGGTAGGCCCAGATGACTTTTCGTTTGAAATGGCGATCGCGCCGAACTTTTCTTTTAACGCAGAGGGACTTATACAATATCTGAGGCCCAAAATTGTTTTGGTTAAAAGGGGATTGGGTCTTACACTCTAATAGAGGCCCAAAAGTTTTGAATGGGTCTTATAGCTCGAGGAGAGGCCCAGATGTTTTAAACGGACGACGGTCGCGCCGTTTACTTGTACAGAGGGACTTATACAATGAGTGAGGCCCACAAAATTTATGTACAAGGGGGTTTGGATCTTACACTCTCTCAAGAGGCCCAAAGTGTTTTAAAATGATTTATGAGGGTTGAATTAATCAAAAACCCTAATTTGTTTTCAAAAATGTATTTTAATTGAATAAAATTCAATTAAAATGATGAAAAATTGTTTAACATATGGAAAACAAATTGTGATCTTGGATTAATGCTTCATAAATAAAGTTTTGCCCTACAAAATGATTAGAAATCATTAAAATTTGCAAAATCAAGATGGAAAAATATTCAAAATGTCAAAAACAATTAAAATTTTAATTCTTTACAAAAATATCAATTATATGGAATAAATAATATTTTTGGGATTTTTTGGGAAAATAAAATATTTTAACATTTTTGTGAATTATTAAAAAAGGAATCAACTCAAAATCATTAAAACTCAGAGAGAAATTAATTTTTGAATCAATTAAATAAAATCACAAAATTCAAATATTTGAATTTTCAAAAAGGGCGCCAAGAACACCCAAGAACACGCGCGTGTTCTGGGTTTTGCCCAGATTTGCATTTTCTCTCCAATCTCACTGAATACTTGGTTATATCATGCAATCCACATATCAATTTGCTCGTCTTAACCTCACGATCATGTCTATGGTATTTAATTTCATTTATTTTTAACATGGAATAAGAAATCAAGACAAAACCTCAAGAACCCTAATATTTGCAAGAAGACTGAGAATTTTGATACACGATTCAAACAAAGCAATTAATTGAGGGGAAACATTCCATGCATGATTATGAACATTTGGCAAAAGTATTGTGCGAGGAAATATGCATAGATTGAGAGATGACCAAGTTTAGGCTTACCTCTAGGTCGTGACAGCAAGTGCAATGTGATTTCTGAGTTGGAGGTGTTACATATGAGTTGTGATGATCTGAACAACTTCCCTACACCCTATAGAGTGTGTTTGAATGCTTGGACTTGATTGAAATTGGCTGGATCACTTCATGGCATCTCAACTTCAACTTGGTTAAAACCTTGAGCAATTGACTGGTGATTCTAAGAAATCAGTGTTACAGATGTTGTTTAAGTGTTTGGATCACTTCTATATGATGTATGTGAGGTGTGTGTGTGTGATTGGTTTGAGTGGAATTGCTCTCTAACTCAAAAACTCAGAGTTACCTTGCTAAAGAAGGCATTTTTGCCAAGAGAAAGGGATTTTGAGGAAAGCATCTGTTTGATGGCTTTGGTGTACTCAAACTGATCACAATTGAGCTCTATTTATAGTAGAGCAAGTTTGTTTTGTAAGGAATAGTGAATGGTAACTGCTGAGTAGGTTTGGCCAATGTTGGCAAATGAAAATCCAAGTCTCCTCTAGCCATTGACTAGAGGTTAGGGCACAGGCTGCTGGTTCCCTTGGTCTTGGATAAGTCTTGACTGAATTCAGTTGCTAAGAGCTCAGTCCATGCCACCTTGGTGCTTCCATTGAATGCTCCAATCCAAAATTGGAGTCTTGTCCCTATTTTAGGCAATTCTAGGTTTGGCATGCTATTTCTTATTCCAAGGACTTTGGAGGCTTGGCTCAGTGATTGTCCCCTTTAGATTTGATCCTCATATGTGTCCAAGATGATGACAAGGCTTGGAATTGGCTGATTTTGGCAAATCGACCAAAAGTACAAAAATCTGCCTTGCCTTGGCAGCTTTTCAGCAAGGCATTTTGCCACTACCATATCTCTTAGCTCAAATTGAATTTGGTGATGTTCTTGGCCATTTTGGAAAGCCCTTATATGATACAACAACTGTTTGAACAAAGTAAAGGCAGATTCTGACTTAGTGAAATTTTCACTAAGTGTTGGAACAAAGTGACTTTTCTTGATTTTGATCACTCCATAACTCAAAATCCATGAGGAATTTGGACATAGATCAGTATGAAGCTTTTGTAGAGGGAAATGAGATCTATAAATCAAGCTTTGGATGGGGAAAAATGGCTTTGTGGTTTAAGAGTTATGATCCTCCAAAGTTGGTACCCTTGCCACTTTATTTCATAACTTAGAAAATTTTCTATGTTTTTATGGTTACCCCTTTTACAAGTTATCCCACTTTCTTTGATTTTTCTTGATGAATGATGATTCAAATCATACATTAACATCATTTTAGGATTAAAAATACATTTTTGTGAAAATCTTAAAAAGTCAAAGTTGACTTTTGTGCACAGTTGACTTTTGTCAGATGAATTCCAAACTGTGCAATTCTTTAGGAAATCATGTCCTTGACCTAAATAAAACTTGATGGACATGTTTCATGGGTGTTATAGGGTATATTGAATCATGTTTTAGGGCTTGGGAGCATGTCCTGGTCAAAAGTCAAAGTTATAGTTGACTTTTTCCGAGAAACCCTAACTGTGGTCCAGATGAAACTGAGACTTGTTGCTCAAGCTTCTTGGATCAATCCATTGTTGCAAATGGATCAATGTGGTATATTGGAGACCCTCAAATCCTCTCTTGAGGTCTTGGTTCATGTTTTATCCCAAAAGTCAGCTTAGGGGTGAATTAGGTCAAGAAACCCTAATTCCTTATTTTTGATGAATGCATCCCCTGAGGCAAAATTGACTTGATGGTTGGGTCCATGAGGTTCCATGGAGCATATTAGGTTATGTTTTGAATCATTGGCTCATGCCCAGATGAAAGTTTCCATCTGGAGGCCCTGGTCGACCGAAACCCTAATTTGGTGACACTGGCGATCTTGAGGCTTGATCCACCTAGAAGGGAGCATCCTTGTGCTTAATCCTTGAAGTGGGAGTCCTTTTGATCATTTGTCTATGTTTGAGAGGTTAGACAAGTTGAGGATCATGTCATTCCTTGATTGATCATTTGTCTAAGAGTTCTGAGAGGGCTTGAAACCCTAATTTTGATTGTAGTGAATGCTCACCCATCTTTGAGGAGATTGATGAGGAAAAAAGGTACATCCATATTGTGATGATGATTTGCACAATGCTGGGAAATCTTAGTGGTCAAAATTTGGGGTATGACAGATGCCCCTATTTAATCTTCTTGGACCCGAAGGTGTGAATGGCGAAGATATTCGGACATTCGGGGTGCAAGAGGATTAAATATCGAAATATCCAAAGTTTTGATGGTGGTTAAGAATGGTAGTTCACGCATCCTCCTTCTTTTGCTAAGCAATGATGCTTAGAAAAGGTAAAAACTTCCCCTCGATCCTGGTTTCCTACCAAGGAACTGGTCTTAGTTTCTGAAATAAACTTCCCCCTCGATCCTGGTTTCCTACCAAGGAACTGGTCTCAGTTTCTGATGTAAACTTCCCCTCGATCTTGGTTTCCTACCAAGGAATTGGTCTTAGTTTCTGAAATAAACTTCCCCTCGATCCTGGTTTCCTACCAAGGAACTGGTCTTAGTTTCTGAAATAAACTTCCCCTCGATCATGGTTTCCTACCAAGGAACTGGTCTCAGTTTCTTTTGTCAATAAACTTTATTGACAAGGGACGCTATTCGTAGCGGTTCTCCTCAAACTTCTCGCTGAATTTTCCTAGGGAGATGCCATTTGTTTCTACTGGGGAAAACGAGTCTCTTGAGAGATTGCTTTCTGCTTGGGGATATTACATCATACTTTTCTCGGGATCTTCCCAGAGAAATGCCATATGATGTGATCCAATTTTGAGGTGCCGATGACCTTTTCATCATTCGTTTTTTCGGAGAAAAACTGTCGTACTGCCGAGTCTCTGCCTAAGAGGCTTTCTCTGGGGATTTTCTTTAATCCGGGAAAGCGAGAACATCATCTTCAATGGCGAAGAGTGACATTTGTTGAAAGTTCTCTGGTCTTCCAGAGGTTCAAGTTATCAAAGTGGTAAAGGGAGCCAACTTCAATCCAGAAATAAACTTGAGGAGAGATTGTTCAGAAGCAACATTTCCTGGCGAGGAAAGAACTGACAACTCGATTGAGATGACTGTTATCACTAGGGGACAAGACCGACTAGAGTGATAGTGATGCAATGTGAATGTAAATCAATAATGCATGATGTATGTATGTATATGCTGACAAAACTAACGCGACATACAGACTGACGGGTGAACACGACTGGACACTCGGCCATCGCGGGGCGAAGACGTACCGTTGGTTCAAACATAGCAATTCAACCTTGCTTAGGAGAGATAGTCCGTGCGGGGAATATCGTTGGTCGAGCTTAGGAGATAAGAACTCGATCGAAGGTATCAGATGGGAAAACTGCATCTGATACACATGATCCTTCGTTCAGGCATACTGGTGTAGAAGGAGTACTTTGATTCTGCACTTTGAGGCTCGAACCCCTTTGGAGAAGCGAGCGACGTTTTTTCGATGTTCAACAGTAAAAAAAAATTGCCATCTTTATTTTAAAAGCAGAAAAAGTTTAACAAGTAAATTCATTTTTGTTTTATTTCAAGAATCGTTAATCATATTAAAATGTCATTCTGCAAAGCTAAAACAAATAAGAATTGCAAACAAAAGCACAAGGGCTCAAATTTTATTGATAAGAGGGAGATCAGCGAAACGCGTGATTCCAAAGAGTATATACAAAGTTAGAAAATGGTAATTTACAGGGAAAAGGTCTACGTTGAAACATAACGACCACTATCCTTCTACCAACTTTGAATTCAGGGCATCCTGAGCTTCTGTCGAAGATGACTTTGACTGGAGATTTCTGATGGACGACGTAACTGCTGCTGAGGGATTCGCCTCGGTTGAACATAGTTACTTGCCATTATCCCTAATTTTTGCCTAGATTGTACTGTGATGTTTCTAATCCACCGGGATGATTTTTTATCATGTCTCTAATTTTTGCCTGGACCGCCCTTTCGGGTTTTCAATCCACCGAGACATTGTTTTTTTTTTAGTTTAGGTGAAGTATTTCTTGACTACATCAACATTCGTGGGGTAGGCAAATTCCTCTCCGTCCATGGTTGCAAGTCTCAAGGCGCCGCTTGAGAAAGCTTTCGTGACCACATAGGGGCCGTCATAATTCGGAGTACATTTGCCTCGCGAATCAGTGAGAAATTATTGTATCTTCTTGAGCACGAGGTCTCCTTTTCTAAAGACGCGAGGTCGGACCTTTTTGTCAAACGCCCTCTTCATTCTTTGCCGATACAACTGACCATGGCATAGTGCCGTGATTCGCTTCTCTTCGATCAGATTAAGTTCGTGGTGTCGAATCTGACACCATTCAGCTTCTGTTAGCTTATCTTCCATCAATACCCAGATTGATGGGATCTCTACTTCTATGGGGAGCACTGCTTCCATGCCATATACTAGAGAGAAATGGGTTTCCCCTGTTGAAGTGCGGACAGATGTGCGATAATCGTGAAGAGCAAAGGGTAGCATCTCGTGCCAGTCTTTGTAGGTTACAACCATCTTCTGAACAATCTTTTTAATGTTCTTGTTAGCCGCTTCTACCGCTCCGTTCATCTTGGGTCGGTAGGGAGATGAGTTATGGTGTTCAATCTTGAACTCAGCGCACAACTTTTTCATTATCTTGTTGTTCAAGTTGGATCCATTGTCAGTAATGATCTGGCTCGGAACACCATAACAGCAGATGATATTGTTTTTGATAAAGCGGACCACCACTTGTCGGGTTACATTGGCGTATGACGCTGCTTCGACCCCCTTGGTGAAATAATCAATGGCTACCAGGATGAACCGATGTCCGTTCGAAGCCTTAGGTTCAATTATGTCAATCATGTCGATTCCCCATATGGAAAAAGGCCATGGGGAAGAAAGAACTTTGAGATGTGATTGCGGTACATGGATTTTGTCGGAGTATATCTGACACTTGTGACACCTCCTCATGTACTTGTAGCAGTCAGATTCCATTGTCAACCAATAGTACCTTGCTCTGAGAATTTTTCTCGCCATTGTGTGTCTATTGGCATGAGTGCCAAAGGATCCTTCATGAATTTCTTTTATCAGCATGTCTGCTTCGGGTCTGTCGACGCGTCAGAGCAAGACCATGTCAAAGTTTCTCTTATAGAGCATATCGCCGCTCAAGAGGAAACTGCTTGCTAGCCTTCTGAGGGTGTTTCTTTCCTTCCTTAGTGCCCCAGGTGGGTACTCTTGTTTCTGAAGGAAGCATTTGATATTGTGATACCAAGGTTTGTCGTCTATGACTGCTTCGATCGTGAAGATGTAAGCGGGCCTTTCAAGGCACATTATGTCGATCTTAGGTATGCCATTCCATTTCCCTACACTAATCATGGAAGAGAGAGTGGCTAATGCATCAGCCATGTGATTTTCCTCACGAGGGATATGATGAAACTCGACTCTGTTGAAGAAGGGTAGCAACCTTCTTGCGTAGTCTTTGTAAGGAATCAATCCTGATTGGTATGTGTTCCAATCTCCTTTTATCTGATTGAAAACCAAAGCTGAGTCGCCATATACGTCCAAGTTTTTGATCCTTAAATCAATCGCTTCTTTGAGCCCATGATACAAGCTTCGTATTCGGCCTCATTATTTGTACACTTGAATGTAAGTCTGGCAGTGAAAGAAATGTGGGTACCCTGAGGTGTAACAATGATTTCCCCAATTCCGTTTTCGTAATGATTGACAGCTCCGTCAAATATTAGTCCCCACTGGGAACCTGGTTCTGGCCCTTCACTGGGTAGCAGTTCATCGCAGTCTTTCATTTTTAGATACATGACATCTTCGTCTGGGAAGTCAAACCCGACTGATTCCTGATCGTCAATCGGTTAATGAGCCAAATGATCGGCTAAAATACTTCCTTTAACGGCTTTCTGAGCGTGGTACTCTATGTCATATTCTGATAGCAACATCTCCCAACGGGCAATCCTTCCCGTGAGAGCAGGCTTTTCAAAGACGTACTTGATTGGATCCATCTCGGAGACCAACCAAGTGGTGTGACGAATCATGTACTGGAAAAGACATTTGGCTGCCCAAGCCAAAGCGCAGCAAGTTTTCTCAAGCATCGTGTACCGAGTTTCACATTCAGTAAACTTCTTGCTTAAATAATAGATGACAGACTCCTTCCTTTTGGTTTCGTCTTGTTGGCCAAGTACACACCCCATTGAGTCCTCCAAGACTGTGAGGTAGATGATCAGTGGTCTCCCTTCCACTGGAGGTGATAGAATCTGTGGGTTCAACAGGTATTCCTTGATATTGTTGAAGGCGATTTGGCAGTCTTTTGTCCAAACGCAATCCTGGTTTTTTTTGAGTAATTTGAAAATCGGCGCACAGGTCGCAGTCATAAGGAATATGAATCTGGAGATGTAGTTCAAACGTCCCAGGAATCCTCTTACTTGTTTTTCAGTTTTCGGAGAAGGCATTTCTTGAATGGCCTTGACCTTGTCAGGATCAACCTCAATTCCTTTCTGGCTGACGTTGAATCCTAATAGTTTCCCTGAACGGACACCGAAGGTGCACTTGTTGGGATTCAAGTGGAGTTTGTACTTTCTCAGACACTCGAATAGTTTCGACAGGTGGGTCACATGCTCCTCTTCTGTCTTAGATTTAGCAATCATGTCATCGACATATACCTCATTTTCCTTGTGTATCATGTCATGAAAAAGAGTAGTTATGGCCCTTTGATAGGTTGCCCCGATATTCTTCAAACCAAACCGCATTACCTTGTAACAAAAGGTACCCCATGGGGTAATGAACGAAGTTTTCTCCATGTCTTTTGGCGCCATTTTGATCTGGTTATAGCCTGAGAATCCATCCATGAAGGAGAAAACTTTGAACTTTGCTGTACTATCCACCAGCATGTCAATATGTGGTAAAGGAAAGTCGTCCTTTGGACTAGCCTTGTTTAGATCCATGTAGTCGACACACATTCTGACCTTTCCGTCCTTTTTGGGAACGGGTACGATGTTGGCTAACTATTGAGGATATTCTGATGTAGCGAGGAAGCCCGCGTCAATCTGTTTCTGTACCTCCTCTTTGATTTTGATGGCCATGTCCGAGTGAGTCCGTCTCAACCTCTGTTTTACTGGCGGATATTCCGATCTTAACGGTAAGTGATGCTCCATGATGCTGGTATCCAACCATGGCATATCGTGGTAGGACCAAGCAAACACATCGGGAAATTCTCTGAGAAGCTTTATCAAACTCTCTTTGGCAGTTGGACTGAGCAGTGCCCCAATCTTGATTTCTTTTCTCTCTTTTTCCGAACTCAAGTTTACCGTTTCCAACGGCTCTTTGTGAGGTTCAATGAACCTTTCCTCTTGTCTGAGTAGTAGGGAGATCTCTTCTGGAATTTCGTCGTCAACTTCTTCTTCAGCCCCAAATATCGGGAATTCAAAGTCGGGAGAAGGCATCAGATCGTATGTTTCAACGGGGTTTAAAACAAGCAATCTGCATGACGGTATGATTTGTGTTTAGAAGAGATTGAGAATGCAAAAGTGTGTGCAGTGTATTTTTTATTACTACTTGTTTTTATTATTCGAATTATTTTTTAGGATTACCATTTTCTGAAAAAGAAAAAAAGAGAAAACAGTAATTAATGCGGAAATTACAAAACGACATTATTTTATTAATGAACAAGTCGATTCTTGAAACTACAACCCTATAAAACAAAACTCTGTCGCTTTGGGCGGCGTGAAGAGGGAAAATTTACAGAAAACGAGCCCTATTAAAACACCCGTTTCACCTGGGCAGGGTGAAAGGTTAAAGACGACAATTACTTTGACTTATGAACAATCTTCGGAACATCGACAACGACCCATTGGCGGTGAACTCCTCGGTGAATCAAAAAGTTTGGTACCTTCCTTGATTTGTCTTCAGAAATGACACTGATTTCTGGCGGAGCAGGATCATTGGAATCTGTCTCCCTGGCAGAGTTGTCGTAGGAGGATTCCTCTATTGCATTCTGCATAGTATTTGTACTCTCAGCTGTATCTCCCCATCCAGTTGGCTGGATGTCTTCGAGCCTGATACGAGAGCTTTCAGGAGCGGTGTATTTGACCAAGTAGTCGAATTTTCCACTCGGTTGTCCCAAGGTGTCCCACACTTCTTTGGAACTGGAGGAGTCATCCCTCTCGATGACGTTGACCTCGGGAAAAGCATAGTTGATGAATTCTAGTGCTGCAAATGTCGCGAGTTCATCGTCGTGTTGGATATTTTCAGGATACCCTGGGTGTTGATCCCATGACATGGTGGGGACACAGGTATTCTGCTCAATGATGCTTAGATGATTGTTCGGCTGACTTTCCTGCCCCGAGTCTCCTGGGTAAGGTTACCACATCGGCAGACCATCCATCGGGCGATAGTAAGTATGGTCAAAGCTGTCTTTCATCGGAGTGCCTTTCTCTAATGAATTTGGCAGAGCACGGCATCCTTCCGGATCACAATCTCCGTAGATCATTTCGACATCTGACCTGGATATAAATCTCAGACTCTGTGCGGGAAAGCAAAAGGGAGTATGCGTTTCATCCTGAGACATATAACTGTCCTCGTTGAGATAGGACTTCCACTCTTCCTCCGTATTGGAGGAGTCCTCCTTATTGATAGCATGGACTGCCTGAGGCACTGGGTGAAGGAACCCTCCACTGTGGAAGAAGTTCTGAATGGGACGAAGACTTTCATCGTTAGCAGCTGTCTGGGTACAGGTTGTAGAAAAACCAAGACCCTTCTTTGTTTTATTATCAGAAGGAATGACGAGTTATCCCCATCCTATTGTATTGGTACTCTCGACCGCTTTAATAGCATCTTTGTATGAGGAAATCGAAGTTCCTTCTTCTGATTGATGGCCACTGTGTAACGAAAGTGTTTGGAAGTGGGTTCCGACTATCCCTTCTCGTTCCACATAAGTGGATGACGATAAATTACTTACGAGCAAAGCTTGCTCCCCACAGACCGTGACGAGTTGGTCGTTCCGGATGAACTTTAGCTTCTGGTGGAGGGTCGAGGTGACCGCTCCAGCCTGATGGATCCAAGGTCTTCCTAATAAATAACTGTACGTTGCCCGGATGTCCATGACCTAGAAAGTGACTTGGAAAGTATGAGGACTGATAGTTATGGGAAGGTCGACTTCGCCGATAACTGTTTTTCTGGATCCGTCAAATACTTTAACGACGACCTCGCTGATTCTCAATTGAGGGCCTTTGAATGATAATTGCGTCAAAGTGGACTTCGGCATAACATTCAGGGTTGACCCTGTGTCTACCAGTACGCTGGCTAAAGCATCGTCCTGGCAGTTAACTGTGATATTGAGCGCCATGTTATGACGGCGACCCTCTTCAGGTAATTCCTCATCACCAAATCCCAAATTGTTGCAGGAAGTAATGTTAGAGAAAATACTATCGAACTGTCTAATTGTTACATCCTGTTTTACAAAGGCTTGCTCCAAGACTTTCTGTAGAGCCTCTCTGTGCGCTTCTGAACTTAGTAATAGTGATAATACCGAGATCTTTGAAGGAGTCTGTAACAGCTGATCAACAATGTTATATTCACTCCTTTGGATGAGCTTCAACATCTCATCATCGTTTTTCGAAAGGCCGGGATTACTGGATTGACCGACTGGTGGATTAGGAACTTCCGTCTGAAGTTCCTTTTCTTTGTTGGATTCTCCAACTCCTCTGTTGAAGATTCTACCACTCCGTGTTACACGACTGATGTCTGCAATATTTACGACGGAGGGTAAGGGAATTTCCTTTCCATTTTCAATTATCGTTGCACCGTATTTGTAAGGGATAGCCTTAGTTGATTCATACGGTAGTGGTCCCGGTAGATAGATGACTATGGGAACCTTCTGATTTTTCTGACCATCGTAAGTAATGTCGATCTGTTCCCGGTTGGGAACTTTGGATTCGTCAAGTAGAGGAATGATGGTGAAAACATTCCTAGTTCTCTGATGATTAGAGAGTACGACAACGTCCTCAATTTGATTGGCAAGGTAGTTTGGCGCCCAGTTGATGGGTTCGGAGCCCGGATATGGGAGAATCTCTCCACGATCCACCTGACCCTGAAGAGCTGCTCTCACAAGGTAGCATCCTTGGTTATTTTCCGAACAGACACCACAACGTTCATAGTTGTGTGGTGGCACCTGGCCACGTCTGCTTTGAATACAATGTAACCTCACTAGGTTAGCTTCCACAGATCGGACATCCCAACTTTGACGCTGAGTGGGGTTCCTGTTATTGATACTAATCTGCTGAGTATCTTCATCCATATAGATTGGCATCCACCAGTGATTTAACAAGTGCTGACGTTCCTCCTGGACAAGGGTACAACCTCGATCATTTTCGCAACCCACTTTACAGCTTTGGTAATCATGTGAGATCAGGAACCCGAGTCGGACCTGCTCAGCATGTAACTCTACCAGGTTGGTATTCATTAAGCAAATATCGAAGATCTGAACCATGTTGATCTGATAGGGATTTCTATCATGGTAGTCCTGGATCCATCCAAGATCCATCTAACGCTGGAGGGCTTCTTGTATGAAAGAGCATCCCTGTTTGTTTACCGAGCAAGTCAGACAGGAACTATAATCGTGCCACGACAGATTATGATATTGGCTTTGCCTTGAGTGCATTGCCACCAAGTTGACATTCATCGCACGGATATCGTGGTTCTGAATGATGTTGGAATTCGTATAGGTCATGTTGACCCCACGAACTCGGTGCTCTTGGATCCATCCGAGATCCATCTGTTCCTGTAGAGCTGATTGCACTACCGAACATCCTTGATTATTTTTAGAGCAGATATCACATCGATGATAATTATGAGGTGGCACATGGCCATATCCACTCTGTCTACAATGCATCTTGACCAAATTGGTCCTTAACAAGAGTACATCGTGAATTTGATAGACATTGCTAGACTCTCCTTCTATCAGATTGACTGCAGCTTTCTCGTGTTGAGGCAGCGGGTTCGTGAGAACATTGGGATTCATATCTTTGAAAGATAAGAGCCCGCTCCTAACAAGCTTTTGCACGTCGGATTTGAAATTAAGACAATTCTCTATGTTATGCCCTGATCCTCCTTGATGATAAGGGCATGTCTGATCCACCTTAAACCAAAAAGGCAGATTTTCCGGTACCGTAAGAGGGGACTTAGTCTGGATATGCCCCTTGGCTAGTAGTAACGGAAATAATTCTGCGTACAATACGACTATAGGATCAAATCCTTGTGGCCGCGTTGTACAGTTGTTGTTGTATTGAGGACGAGCCTGCTGAAGAGGCTGTTGTGTCCTTTGCTGATTAGGTTGCCTCTACGTAACACAAGGCTGATACGTAGGAATAGGCACAGGGTTGATAGCAGGCGTTACAGCTGCTACCGGTTGGTAACGTCGCCTTTGCTTTCCGAGAGAGATATTCCCAATATCTTGCTCTTTTTTCTTAGGGAGAGCACTACCGTATTTTTTAGTACCGCTTGTCGACCCAGTGTCTTTTGCCAAACGTCCTTCTCGGACGGCTTCCTCAAGACGCACCCCCATACTGACCATTTCGGTGAAATCACTAGGTGCACTGGCAACCATTCTGTCGTAGTAAAATGAGCTTAAGGTCTTTAAGAAGATCTTTGTCATCTCTTTTTCCTCAAGAGGTGGACAAATTTAAGCGGCAATTTCACGTCATCTCTAAGCGTACTCCTTAAAGGTTTCTTTGTCCTTTTGTGACATCGATCTGAGCTGATCTCTGTCTAGTGCCATGTCCAAATTGTATTTGTATTGTTGGACGAAGGCAGTGCCAAGATCTCTGAATGTGCTGATCGTAGCGCAGTTTAAACCCATGTACCATTTTAATGCGGCACCGATTAAACTATCCTGAAAGTAGTGAATCAGTAAGTCCTGATTCTCTGTCTGAGCCGACATTCGCCGAGCGTACATCACCAGGTGGCTCTGAGGGCAAGAGTTACCCTTGTATTTTTCAAAGTCGGGCACTTGAAACTTGTGTAGGACTTTCACATTAGGGACCAGACAAAGGTCTGCGGCGTCCTTTCCAAATAAATCCTGACCGCAAATGGCTTGCAATTCCTTCTGCATTTCCAGGAACTATTCCTGGAATTCATCCATTTTGTCAAACATAGTTTCCTTTTTACCATAAGGTATCTGTGGAATCTATCCTTCCGGGACAGTGTGCACCACAGGGGCTGGTACCGTGACTACGACGGTGAATCTTGGCGCTTCCCGAAGTTTGTAACCTTCAGGAGTCCTCAATATGCCTCTGGCATCTTCGTTTTCCCGAAGTTTGTAACCTTCAGGCCCAGCAGCTTCTGCTGTGGTTCCCTGATCTTCAGTGATCGGCGGAACATATCCTTCCGGGATATAGTTAACAGGCATGCCCCAGGGACGATCTTTCGACATCTGATACCTAGGATCATACTTCTCTACTATAGGCACTGATGTGATCTCTAAGATCACAGTTCTTTGTAGCTGAGCTTCTGCCATGACTTGCATGTCGTTACGAAGCTTTCTCATATCCTCTCTCAGAGCGTCGATCTCTTCTTTCAACTCTCTATTCTCTTCCTCAAGATCATCCATCTTTTTCTGACGATTGGCCCGAGTATTGTACGAATGAGACAGTTTGACTCTAGAACCGAGACATAAACGTGAGATTCGTAGGTAAGAAGAATACGTGATATGAGAATGATGAATGCAATGATTATATTAATTGTTTTTTTTGTTTAATCAAAATAAACTTCGATAATTATATTGCAAATATCAAACAGTGGGGAAACCCCTTTTTATTGAATTAAAAAGATTGCGGAAACGGAAATACAGTAGATTACAAGGTGCGGAAACAGAAACCTAAGCTAATGGGTCCCGAGTCCTCTCTGAGGAGAAATCGGGTGCTGATTCTGGCACTTTCCTTTTCTTGGACCGGGGCTCTTGAGCCGTTGTCGGGTTGTCATTCCTTTGCCAGGTGAAAGGAGTGAGCAAATTCCTTTGGTCTTCCTGATTCTCTACAGCATGCTGCTCCAAAATCTCAATCAGAGCATTCTTATATTTTAGTAATTGCTGTATTTTGATTGAGAATGCGATACTTGTTCTTCCAAGACCTCCTCTCCCACTGAACTTTGTTGAGAGTAACCTGAAGTTTTTCCGTCTCAGTCATGCAGTACATGACGGATTCCCTTGGCGCAAGAACTCCGTGACGAGGATAAGGCATCTTTAGCTTGAGAGCTCTAGTTTGTACCCAGTGGAGATAAGGCTCCACCGAGACACAGTCCGGTTTTCCTAGAGACTCCCGTCCTTTTTTATGAACGTGTTTCCAAGCGTGCATTATTTCTGTCCTTAGTGCTCTGTCATTTTCTCCTTCCTTGAAGAAAAGACCTTCCAGATGAGCGTTGCGCGGGACATGCCTCATCGGGTATCCAAATTGACGACGAACGAGAACTGGATGGTAGTTGATTCCTCCCTTAGTTCCTATAAGGGGTACGTTGGGGAAGTTTCCACAACAGTCAATGATCCTGATCCCGTCATAAATCCTATTACACCAATCTATGTCAGAGTTGGTGAGGGACATGATTTTCTACGACCAACGTAAGGCACTCTTATGATCCCAAAAAGCAGCAGACTTAGGCAAGTGGGAGATAAACCATTTGTATAGCAGAGGTACACAACATGTGATCTCCCCTCCACTGTACAAATTCCCTAAGTGTACAGAATGATACGCATCTGCGAGCAAAGTCAGCACTGGGTTTCCAATGAGAAAAACCTTAATGGTGTTGATATCGACGAAGTTATTAATGTTGGGCAACAGAAATAACCCGTAGGTGAGTAAGACGAAGATGCTTTCAAAAGCAGCCACGTTCCCGATACTAGCAAAGTACAGGGTTTTCTATGTCAAGAACCGGGCTGGAAAACCTTGCATGTCACCCTTAGTGGTCATGTGAGTCCTGACCTCAGACTCATCCAAATGAATTGCTCTTGCAATGGTCTGATCCTTTGGAATTTCTTCCAGTCCAGAAAACGGAGCTCGATCAATGATATGTAAATCGATCAGATGAGAATATTCCTCCAGCGTTGGTGCGAGTTGGTAATTCGGGAATGTGAAACAGTGATAAACCGGATCGTAAACCTGAATGAGCGTCTCCATGATTCCCTTAATCACATGGACCCTTAATAGAGGTAGCAGACCTCCGTACTTGGCTCTGAAAGCCTCTTGGTTTGTGATCATTCTCGCCAAACCTCTCAAATCTTCTAGCTTCGGAACCCTGAAGGTATACTTATGAGTTCTCCTTCTACCGAAATCCATTAGCGCAATCTTTTTCTCTGATATTTGCAATCACAATCTCAGTTTAGTTTGAAAAGGAGAGATTAGAAGAGAAATTTTTCTGTGTTTAAATGTTTTTTTAATGAATGCATGAATGCAGCACACAAAAACATAGAAAAAACATGGGGTCAAAGGGTCGTTGTCATGAAGTCAAGGCTCTACCCATCCCAAAGGTTTACTAGTGATTTTTGTACCTGTCTCTCATCATCATCAACTCTTGTCAAGAAAACATCAGCGGGCCGGGAACCGTGCTAGGTGGTGTTTTTTGAAGAGTCCTCAGAAGAGGGTGGCATCGCATGACAACTATTTCCGATAGCCTCTGCGCCACTAAAGGGGTTTTCCTAGGTGTATACTCAATCTTTCCACATGCGGCATCACACACATACCCATTAGCAGAAAAATAAACACATATATCAATTAGGAAAAGCAGTATATATATTTTTCTTAATCATCCTAGACCTCCAGTCTTACGCTCCTATACAGACAATGACTCCCCAGCCGAGCTGTCATTTCAGTGAAATCAGGATTTTCTACCTAAGAAATGGGACATCCAACAGGGGCAGATGATTTTCCCCAGCAGAGTCACCATTTTTCCGAAAGTTTTCAGACTTAAGGTTTCAACCAGAGAGATAAGAGGGACAAGATGTCCTGAAGGGTCCCACGGTGGGCGCCATTTTTCTATAGCGAGCGATTTTCGACGTGGTTCTTAAGCACTGTCGCTCTTTTGGGGTTACTACAGGTCGATTCATTTTTTATCCTATTGAAGCTGATGAAGGAAGGGAAATAGATGTCTCTAACTAACCCTGCTTGCAATACTGAGTTTAAACAGATAACTGTTGGTTTACAGATGCGGTTTAGATTGTGGGCCTCTCCCTGCTTATTTGGTTAAGAATGAAATTACGGGACTATTCATGAGGATTTTGGCTTTTTATTTAGTATGCTCGTTAAGATTTTTCTTTCAATCTTATGCCTACGTATTCCCGTTTTCCGAAACAAGGAAATCAGAGCGTTCGTAGTTTCTCCTATTCTATGGGAGGAAATGGTGTTTTGGTGTCTTGTTTGAAGCCCAAGACGTGAAGCGAAAGCTGGTTGGTATCTTGTTCAAAGCCCAAGATGTGAAGCTGAAAGGTGTTGTCTTTAAAGAGAATTTGTCATCTCTAAAGAGGGTATGTTTGTCACAACTGTTGGGTGACTGGTTATAAAGGAGGATTACTTTAACCGGGATGTGTGAATCCGGCAATGCCATAATTTCCTTCATAGGGGATTTCCAACCTGAAGGAGAAGACTTTAACTCAGTGTAGAGCAATGCCATCTTTCCTTAGGAATTTCTCATGGTAAAAGAGGGACAGTGGCATGGATGTAAATAATCCAGAGGCTTGCCGCTTATAGCAGTTAGATGAAGGAGTTGTTGATGTTTGTATACTGTGAACGAGGCACAACTTTGATGCTAAAGGGTTGATTGATTCAACTGGGGTTTCCTTATAGAAAGCCTAAGAGGAGGCTATTGGCCCAACAAGAGGGAGTTTTTGTGTGTCTCGTACGAAGCCCGAGAGAGAGGCTAAAAGGGTTTGACTCAACGAGGGAGTCTTTTTGTATCTCGTATAAAGCCCGAGATGGAGGATAAAAGGGTTTGACTCAACGAGGGAGTCTTTTGTATCTCGTATGAAGCCCGAGATGGAGGCTAAAAGGGGTGACTCAACAAGAGAGTCTTTTTGTATCTCTGTAGCGAGCGATTTTGGACACGGTTGCGAAGCGCTATCGCTCTTTGGTGCCTACAGCTCGATTCATTTTTTATCCTATTAAAGCAAATGAAGGAAGGGAAATAGATGTCTCAAATTAACCCTGCTTGCAAACTGAGTTTAAAAAGCGGTCTGTTAGGTTACAGATGCTACAAAGATTCGGGGTCTCTATCGGGTTTTTTTTTTAAAAGTGGTGGGAGGTTTAGATGTTAGGACGAATGCTTCTTGATAGATATGTGAGAGTATGGGATTTTGGGTTTTTGTTTAGTGTGCTCGCTAAGATTTTTTCTTTCAATCTTATGCCTATGTATTCCCGTTTACCGAAACAGGGAAATCAGAGCGTTCGTAGTTCCTCCTATTCTATGGGAGGAAATGGTATTTGGTGTCTTGTTCAAAGCCCAAGACGTGAAGCGAAAGGTGGTTTGTATCTTGTTCGAAGCCCAAGATGTGAAACTGAAAGGTCTCAACTTTAGAGAGAATTTGTCATCTCTAAAGAGGGGTTGTATGTCACAGCTGTTCATAAAGGAGAATTACTTTTACCGGGATGTGTGAATCCGGCAATGCCATAATTTCCTTTGTAGGGGATTTCCAACCTGAAGGAGAATACTTTAACTCAGTGTAGAGCAATGCTATCTTTCCTTAGGAATTTCTCATGCTAAAAGAGGGACAGTGGCATGGATGTAGATGATCCAGAGGCTTGCCGCTTACAGCAATTAGATGAAGGGGAAGGAGTTGTTGATGTTTGTGTACTGTGAACGAGGCACAACTTTGATGCTAAAAGGTTGATTGGATCAACCAGTGGTTTTCTTATACAAAGCCTAAGAGGAGGATAATATGTGTCTCGTACAAAGCCCGAGAGAGAGAGGATAAAAGGATTTGACTCAACGAGGGAGTCTTTTGGTATCTCGTATAAAGCCCGAGATGGAGGCTATTTGACTCACCAAGAGAGTTTTTTTTTGTATCTCGTACGAAGCCCGAGATGAAGGCGGAAGGGTGATTGACTCAACAAGGGAGCCTCTGGTATCTCGTACGAAGCCCGAGATAGAGGCTAAACGTTGTTTGACTCCGCTGGGGAGGATCATTGTACAAAGCCCAAGAGGAGGCTATGGCGATGTTTCAGTTGAGTGACAGGTCCAGTATGTTGATTTAAAGAGAAAATCAGTTCTTATATAAGCAATGTTGTACTCAAGGATTTGATTCGAGGGTCAGGGTTATTCCTGTTCTTTAAGGAAGTGGGAAATCCGAAGGGTATTGAGACTGTCCGAGTCTACGGGTTTTCTTCCTATTTAACGAAGGGGTCACTTGAGAATGTCTTTGAGACTCAAGGAAATTAGACTGTCCAAGTCTAGAGTTTCATCTTTTGTACTATGCTTTGAGAAATAGTAGTAGACTCTTTGAAAGGACTGTTCTATGCAGATAACTAAGTTCTGTTCCTATACCTCTAGGAGGTCGTCTGGACAATTTGTACGAAGCCCTAGAGGAGGCTGGAAACTTTTAAGAAGTCGACGGGTCCTTGTACTAAGCCCAAGAGGAGGCTATCATTCCCGGAGGAAGAGACCATTATACGAAGCCTAAGAGGAGGCTGTGAATACTTCTAAGAAGCCGAAGGGTCCTTGTATGAAGCCCAAGAGGAGGCGGGGTTGCTTTTAGGAAGCATGTGGGTCCTTGTACGATGCCCAAAAGGAGGCCGATGCTTTTAAGAAGCCCGTGGGATGTGTGTCTCGAGAAATTCAAGACAGGCTATTCACAAGGAATAGATCAAGCCAGGAAAGTTTGAGAATTTGGAAGAAACTCAAAGATGCCATTCACGGAGAATACATTCATCTCTGGGAGTAGAGTTTCTTGACAATTCCTAATGAGGACAGCCGAAGAGAAGACTGTTTCTGGTGATCCTATTGGGGATCTAGTTGTCTATTTCTACGAATAAACGAAATGCCGTCACCTAGTTCTAGACGTAGTTGTCGGGGAAACTCTAAATATCTATACTATTATTACACAGTTGATATGAGTTTATGAAAGAAGACTTACAGTGAAACAGCCCCACAATACAGTTATATGTATATGAAAGCGGTAAATGAAAGCATATAAACACTTACTCGGTTGTAGAGCTTCCATGCTGTTTGGTTAGTTGTTCAACAAAGAAAGATTGAAAACAACAGTATATTTCAAAATCAAAGGAGAAAGTGCTTTGAAAAAGAAAGATTTGGGGCTTACAGCTCAAGGAGAGGCCCAGGGTTTTATCAGTGAGCGCACTGTTTGAATTTGAACAAGTGACTGTGGCCCAAAAAGGTTTTCTGTACACAGGGATGGGTCTTACACTCTCTCAAGAGGCCCAAAAGGTTTAAAGAAAAAGAGTGGGGCTTATAACACGAGGGTAGGCCCAGATGATTTTTCCGTTTAAAATGGCGATCGCGCCGAGATTTTCTTTTAGCGCAAAGGGACTTATACAATAAGTGAGGCCCAAAATTGTTTTTGGTTAAAAGGGGATTGGGTCTTACACTCTATTAGAGGCCCAAAAGTTTTTGAATGGGTCTTATAGCTCAAGGAGAGGCCCAGATTTGTTTTTCAACGGACGATGATCGCGTTGAACTTTTTGAAATACAACGGGACTTGTACAATAAGTGAGGCCCAAAATGGGTAGGTATTTAAAAAGAATTGGGTCTTACACTCTATTAGAGGCCCAAATGAGTTTTAAGAAAAGAAATGGGTCTTACTACTCGAGGGTAGGCCCAAATGATTTTTTTGTTTTGAAAAAGCGACGATCGTGCCGTTTGTTTTTTACGGTATCGGGACTTATACAATACACTGAGGCCCAAAAATGATTTGGTCAAAAAAGGATTGGGTCTTACACTCTATTAGAGGCCCAAAGTGTTTTGAAAATGATTTATGAGGGTTGAATTAATCCAAAAACCCTAATTTATTTTTAAAAATGTATTTAATTGAATAAAAATTCAATTAAAATGATCAAAATTGTTTAACATATGGAAAACAAATTGTGATCTTGGATTAATGCTTCAAAAATTAAGTATTGACCACTTGCAGCTGGTGATCGTGATTTGTGTTGGAGGTGTTACAGCTAGGTTCCAATGATCTGGATAGCTTCCCTAGGTGCCATGGAGTGTGTATGAATGCTTGGAATGGATTGAAATGATCTGTAACTTGAGATGGTACCCCAACTGCAAATCTGCCAAGAACTTGAGCAATTGGCTGGTGATTTTGTGAAATCTGTGTTCCAGATGTTATGTGAGTGTTTGGATCACTTCTATATGATGTATATGAGGTGTGTGTGTGATTGGTTTGATTGGAAAAGCTCTCAAACTCAAAACCCGATAGTGACTTGCCTTAGAAGGCAAAATTGGAGTGAAAGAAGAGATTTTGAGGAAAGCATCTGTTTGATGGATTTGGTGTACTCAAACTGATCATTATTGAGCTCTATTTATAGTAGAGCAAGTTTGTTTTGCAAGGAATAGTGAATGGCAACTGCTGAGTAGGTTTGGCCAATGTTGGCAAATGAAAATCCAAGTCTCCTCTAGCCATTGACTAGAGGTTAGGGCACAGGCTGCTGGTTCCCTTGGTCTTGGATAAGTCTTGACTGAATTTAGTTGAGAATGGCTCAGTCCATGCCACCTTGATGCTTCCATTGAATGCTCCAATCCAAAATTGGAGTCTTGTCCCTATTTTGGCAATTCTAGGTTCAACATGCTATTTCTTGTTCCAAAGACTTTGGAGGCTTGGCTCAGTGATTGTCCCCTTTAGATTCAATCCTCAGAGGTGTCCAAGTGGATAGGAGCATTTGGATTTGGCTGATTTTGGCAAATCGACCAAAAGTGTAAAAATCTTCCTTGCCTTGGCAGATTTCAGCAAGGCAACTTGCCAATGTCATATCTCATGACTCAAATTGAATTTGGTAATGTTCTTGGCCATTTTGGAAAGCCCTTACATGATACAACAACTGTTTGAACATGTTTGGTTTTGATCTCTTTTGAATCCAAGTGAAAAATCCCCCTACATTTGGCAAAAAGTAAGGTAAAATCTGACTTAGTGAAATTTTCACTAAGTGTTGGAACAAAGTGACTTTTCTTGATTTTGATCACTCCATAACTCAAAATCCATGAGGAATTTGGACATAGGTCAGTATGAAGCTTTTGTAGAGGGCAATGAGATCTACAAATCAAGCTTTGAATGGGGGAACAATGGCCTTATGGTTTAGGAGTTATGGTCCTCCAAAGTTGGCACATTAGTGTCACTTTTTCCATAACTTAGAAATTTTTCTAAGTTTTTATGGTTACCCGTTTTACAACTTATCCCACTTTCTTTGATTTTTCTTGATGAATGATGATTCAAATCATACATTAACATCATTTTAGGGTTAAAAATCCATTTTGGTGAAAAATCTCAAAAAGTCAAAGTTGACTTTTGTGCACAGTTGACTTTTTATCAGATGAATTCCAAACTGTGCAATTCTTCATGAAATCATGTCCTTGACCTAAATCAAACTTGATGGACATGTTCCATGGGTGTCATAGGGTATATTGAATCATGTCTTAGGGCTTGGGAGCATGTCCTGGTCAAAAGTCAAAGTTACAGTTGACTTTCCTCGCGAAACCCTAATTGTGGTGCAGATGAAATTGAGACTTGTTGCTCAAGCTTCTTGGATTAATCCATTGTTCCAAATGGATCAATATAGTTCATTAGAGACCCTCAAACCCTTTCTTGAGGTCTTGGCTCATGACTTGCCCTAAAAGTCAATTTAGGGGTGAATTAGGTCAAGAAACCCTAATTCCTGATTTTTGATGAATGCATCCCCTGAGGCAAAATTGACTTGATGATTGGGTCCATGAGGTTCCATGGAGTATATTAGGTTATGTTTTGGATCATTGGCTTGTGCCCAGATGAAAATTTTCCATCTGTAGGCCCTGGTCGACCAAAACCCTAATTTGGTGACACTGTCGATCTTGAGACTTGATCCACCTAGAAGGGAGCAGTCTTGTGCTTAATCCTTGAAGTGTGAGTCCTTTTGATCCATTGTGGATATTCTAGAGGCTAGACAAGTTGAAGATCAAGTCATTCCTTGATTGATCCTTTGTCTAAGGCTCTGAGAGGGCTTAAAACCCTAGCTTTGATTGTAGTGAATGCTCAACAACCCTTGAGGCATTTTATGAGGCATGATGGTTCATCCATATTGTGATGATGATTTGCACAATGATGGAAAATCTTAGTGGTCAAAATTTGGGGTATGACAATCTCGTATAAAGCCCGAGATGGAGGCTAAAGATGTTTGACTCAACAAGAGAGTCTTTGTATCTCGTACGAAGCCCGAGATGGAGGTTGTGGTTATTGTTTCAGTTGAATGACAGATCCAATAAGCTGCTTTAAAGAGAAAATCAGTTCTTATATGAGTACTGTGTGTCCTCGAGGATCAGGGTTATTTCCTGTTCTTTAAGGAAATGGGAAATCCAAATGGTATTGAGACTGTCCGAGTTTACTGGTTCTCTTTCTATTTTTGAAAGGAGCTTGAGAATGTCTTTCGAGACTCAAGGGAATTAGATTGTCCAAGTCTAAAGTTTTATCTTTTGTACTATGTTCTGAGAAACAGTAGTAGGGTCTAGACTCTTTGAAAGACTGTTCTATGAAGATGACTAATATTTGTTCCTATACCTCTTGGAGGTCGTCGGGAAAATTTGTACGAAGCCCAAGGGGGGGATGGAAACTTTTAAGAAGCCGAGAGGTCCTTGTACGAAGCCCAAGAGGAGGCTATCATTGCCGGAGGAAGAATCATTATATGAAGCCTAAGAGGAGGCTGTGAATACTTCTAAGAAGCCGACGGGTCCTTGTACTAAGCCCAAGAGGAGGCGTGGTGCTTTTAGGAAGCCCGTGGGTCCTTTTACAATGCCCAAGAGGAGGCCGATGCTTTTAAGAAGCCTGTGGGTCCTCAAACCCCGAGAAATTCAAGACAGATTATTCACAAGGAATAGATCAAGCCAGGAAAGTTCGAGAATTTGGAAGAAACTCAAGAGATGCTATTCACGGAGAATACATTCATCTCTGGGGAGGTAGAGTCTCTTGACAATTCCTAAGAAGGACAGCCGAAGAGAAGACTGTATCTGGTGCTCCTATTGGGGATCTAGCTTGTCTATTACTACGAGTAATCGAAACGGCTTTACTTAGTTCTAGACGTAGTTGCCGTGGAAACTCTAAATATCTATACTATTATTACACAGTTGATATGAGTTTATGAAAGAAGACTTACAGTGAAACAGCCCCATAATACAGTTATATGTATATGAAAGTGGTAAATGAAAGTGTATAAACACTTACTCGATTATAGAGCTTCCATGCTGTGTTGTTAGTTGTTCAACAAAGAAAAATTGAAAACAACAGTATATTTCAAAATCAAAGGAGAAAGTGCTTTGAAAAAGAAAGATTGGGGCTTACAGCTCAAGGAGAGGCCCAGGGTTTTATCTGTGATTGCACTGTCGAATTTGTACAGGGGACTTATACAAGTGACTGAGACCCAAGAAAGGTTTTCTGTACAAAGGAATGGGTCTTACACTCTCTCAAGAGGCCCAAAAAGTTTTAAAGAAAAAGAGATGGGTCTTACTACTCGAGGATAGACCCAGATGACTTTTCGTTTGAAATGGCGATCGCGCCGAAGGTTTCTTTTAACGCAGAGGGACTTATACAATATCTGAGGCCCAAAATTGTTTTGGTTAAAAGGGGATTGGGTCTTACACTCTAATAGAGGCCCAAAAGTTTTGAATGGGTCTTATAGCTCGAGGAGAGGCCTAGATGTTTTAAACGGACGACGGTCGCGCCGTTTACTTGTTCAGAGGGACTTATACAATGAGTGAGGCCCACAAAGTTTATGTACAAGGGGGTTTGGGTCTTACACTCTCTCAAGAGGCCCAAAGTGTTTGAAAATGATTTATGAGGGTTGAATTAATCAAAAACCCTAATTTGTTTTCAAAAATGTATTTTAATTGAATAAAATTCAATTAAAATGATGAAAAATTGTTTAAGATATGGAAAACAAATTGTGATCTTAGATTAATGCTTCATAAATAAAGTTTTGCCCTACAAAAATGATTAGAAATCATTAAAATTTGCAAAATCAAGATGGAAAAATATTCAAAATGTCAAAAACAATTAAAATATTAATTCTTTGCAAAAATATCAATTATATGGAATATATAATATTTTTGGGATTTTTTTGGGAAAATAAAATATTTTAATATTTTTGTGAATTATTAAAAAAGGAATCAACTCAAAATCATTAAAACTCAGAGAGAAATTAATTTTTGAATCAATTAAATAAAATCACAAAATTCAAATATTTGAATTTTCAAAAAGGGCGCCAAGAACACCCAAGAACACATGCGTGTTCTGGGTTTTTCCCAGATTTGCATTTTCTCTCCAATCTCACTGAATAATTGGTTATATCATGCAATCCACATATCAATTTGCTCGTCTCAACCTCACGATCATGTCTATGGTATATAATTTCATTTATTTTTAACATGGAATAAGAAATCAAGACAAAACCTCAAGAACCCTAAAATTTGCATGAAGGCTGAGAATTTTGATACACGATTCAAACAAAGCAATTAATTGAGGGGAAACATTCCATGCATGATTATGAACATTTGACAAAAGTATTGTGCGGGGAAATATGCATAGATTGAGAGATGACCAAGTTTAGGCTTACCTCTAGGTCGTGACAGCAAGTGCAATGTGATTTCTGAGTTGGAGGTGTTACAGATGAGTTGTGATGATCTGAACAGCTTCCCTACACCCTATGGAGTGTGTTTGAATGCTTGGACTTGATTGAAATTGGCTGGATCACTTCATGGCATATCAACTGCAACTTGGTTAAAACCTTGAGCAATTGACTGGTGATTCTGAGAAATCAGTGTTCCAGATGTTGTTTAAGTGTTTGGATCACTTCTATATGATGTATGTGAGGTGTGTGTGTGTGATTGGTTTGAGTGGAATTGCTCTCTAACTCAAAAACTCAGAGTTACCTTGCTAAAGAAGGCATTTTTGCCAAGAGAAAGGGATTTTGAGGAAAGCATCTGTTTGATGGCTTTGGTGTAATCAAACTGATCACAATTGAGCTCTATTTATAGTAGAGCAAGTTTGTTTTGTAAGGAATAGTGAATGGTAACTGCTGAGTAGGTTTGGCCAATGTTGGCAAATGAAAATCCAAGTCTCCTCTAGCCATTGACTAGAGGTTAGGGCACAGGCTGTTGGTTCCCTTGGTCTTGGATAAGTCTTGACTGAATTCAGTTGCAAATAGCTCAGTCCATGCCACCTTGGTGCTTCCATTGAATGCTCCAATCCAAAATTGGAGTCTTGTCCCTATTTTAGGCAATTCTAGGTTTGGCGTGCTATTTCTTGTTCCAAGGACTTTGGAGGCTTGGCTCAGTGATTGTCCCCTTTAGATTTGATCCTCAGATGTGTCCAAGATGATGACAAGGCTTGGAATTGGCTGATTTTGGAAAATCGACCAAAAGTGCAAAAATCTGCCTTGCCTTGGCAGTTTTCAGCAAGGCATTTTGCCACTACCATATCTCTTAGCTCAAATTGAATTTGGTGATGTTCTTGGCCATTTTGGAAAGCCCTTATATGATACAACAATTGTTTGATCATATTTGGTTTTGATACTTTTTGGATCCAAGTGAAAAATCCCCCTACATTTGGAAAAAAGTAAAGGCAGATTCTGACTTAGTGAAATTTTCACTAAGTGTTGGAACAAAGTGACTTTTCTTGATTTTGATCACTCCATAACTCAAAATCCATGAGGAATTTGGACATAAATCGGTATGAAGCTTTTGTAGAGGGTAATGAGATCTACAAATCACACTTTGGATGGGGAAAAATGGCTTTGTAGTTTAGGAGTTATGATCCTCCAAAGTTGGTACCCTTGCCACTTTATTTCATAACTTAGAAAATTTTCTAAGTTTTTATGGTTACCCTTTTACAAGTTATCCCACTTTCTTTGATTTTTCTTGATGAATGATGATTCAAATCATACATTAACATCATTTTAGGGTTAAAAATCCATTTTTTGTGAAAAATCTCAAAAAGTCAAAGTTGACTTTTGTGCACAGTTGACTTTTGTCAGATGAATTCCAAACTGTGCAATTCTTTAGGAAATCATGTCCTTGACCTAAATCAAACTTGATAGACATGTTTCATGGGTGTTATAGGGTATATTGAATCATGTTTTAGGGCTTGGGAGCATGTCCTGGTCAAAAGTCAAAGTTATAGTTGACTTTTTCCGCGAAACCCTAACTGTGGTCCAGATGAAACTGAGACTTGTTGCTCAAGCTTCTTGGATTAATCCATTGTTGCAAATGGATAAATGTGGTATATTGGAGACCCTCAAATCCTCTCTTGAGGTCTTGGTTCATGTTTTATCCCAAAAGTCAACTTAGGGGTGAATTAGGTCAAGAAACCCTAATTCCTGATTTTTGATGAATGCATCCCCTGAGGCAAAATTGACTTGATGGTTGGGTCCATGAGGTTACATGGAGCATATTAGGTTATGTTTTGAATCATTGGCTCATGCCCAGATGAAATTTTCCATCTAGAGGCCCTGGTCGACCAAAACCCTAATTTGGTGACACTGGCGATCTTGAGGCTTGATCCGCCTAGAAGGGAGCATCCTTGTGCTTAATCCTTGAAATGGGAGTCCTTTTGATCATTTGTCTATGTTTGAGAGGTTAGAGCAGTTGAGGATCATTTCATTCCTTGATTGATCATTTGTCTAAGAGCTCTGAGAGTGCTTGAAACCCTAATTTTGATTGTAGTGAATGCTCACCCATCTTTGAGGAGATTGATGAGGCAAAAAGGTACATCCATATTGTGATGATGATTTGCACATTCCTCGGAAATCTTAGTGGTCAAAATTTGGGGTATGACAGGAAGGCCAAGGAATGCTACCTTGACCAATCAACTGCTGTCATGGCAGACTGGAACATGTTATAAGATAAGTTCTTGGAATAATTTTTTCCTCACAATCGTTTCATGGAAGCTAAAACGGTGATTGCAGTTTTCATTCAAGGTGGAAATGAGTCTCTCAACGAAGCTTGGGAGAGATTCAAGTCCATGCATACAAAATGAAAAGGGCACAATTTTAATGAGCTTACGCAAGTTCATATTTTCAGAAATGGTCTTCAATTGGTTCATAAAACATTGTTGGATGCTACCGCGGGCGGATCTTTATTGGCTAAAAGCGCCGAGGAGGCTATTTCTATCATTAACAGGATGGCCTTAAACGACCATCAAGGGAATCATAACCGTGACCAATCTCAAAATAAACCAGGAGTGTTAGAGTTGGGGACAAATGATGCAATACTTACTCAGAACAAATTGCTATCTCAACAGGTTCAGTTGCTAACGCAACAAATGTCAAAGTTACCTCAACAGATTAAAGAGATGCATGAACTTCCGAACAATAATTAACAAATAGCGGTGTGTGAGCTTTGTCGAGGAGATCATCCCACCGGCTATTGTCCTCCTTGTCCTTCGGTTGAAGAAGAAGTAAATTACACGAATAATGAAAATCAACAACAAGGTTATCAAAGGAAAAACTTATCAAAATCAATAAGGGTACCAAAACCAACAACCAAGAGGAAATTATCAAAATCAACAAGGATATCAACAAAATCGACAAAATCCTTATCAACCTCAAGGTGGGAGTTCCAAGCTTGAAGAAACTCTTAACCAATTTATTCAAATGTCCATGGCAAATCAAAAGACAAATGAAGCATCGATCAAAAATCTCGAGACTCAAGTTGGGCAACTTGCAAAGCAAATGACCGATCAACAATCGGGACCATCTTTTTCCGCCAATACTCAAAACAACCCAAAGGAGCATTGTAAAGCTATTGTTACTAGAAGTGGGAGAGGGTTAGGAGAAGAAGAAAAAAATGATGATGTAAGAATTGAGAAGGTTGTGGAGGAAGAAAAAGTTGACGATGTTGTAGTTGAAAATAATGATAAGGAAGAAGTTGAAAAAGAAAATGAGAAGTTAGTTGAAAAAGATAACCTTGAAAAAGAAAAGATAGAAGAAAAGAAGAGTGAAAAAGGGGAAGGAGATAGTGAATCCAATTCCGATCCAAAACTTACCTTACCCTCATGTGCCCACAAAGAAAGACAATGAACGACATTATGCTCGTTTCATGGACATATTCAAACAATTGCAAATCAACATTCCGTTTGCCGAAGCGCTTGAACAAATGCCGAAATATGCTAAGTTCATGAAAGATATTATTACAAAGAAGCGAAGATATTCGGAGCCGGAAATAATTATCCTTGACGCAAGTTGTAGTGCTATAATCCAAAGAACTCTACCAAAGAAAGAAGTTGATCTGGGGCGTGTTACTTTGCCTGTAACAATTGGTGATGTCTATGTTGGCAAAGGCTTAATTGATTTGCACTCAAGCATTAATCTAATTCCATTGTCTATTGTGAAGAGGCTTGGGAACATTGAAATGAAAGCAATTCGGATGACGTTACAATTGACCGACAAATCAACAACTCATCCTCGTGGATTGGCTCAAGATGTCTTGGTTAAGGTTGATAAGTTTTTCTTTCCGGTTGACTTTGTTGTGATCGATATGGATGAAGATGAGGATGCTCCATAATTCTTGGGCTCACTTTTATGAAGACCGCTCGAATGATGATTGATGTTGATGACGGTCTTATGAAAGTAAGAGTTCAAAATGAAGAGGTGTGCTTTGATCTTTTTGAAGCAGTGAAGCATTCTCAAGATAAACATAATAGTTTCCGTATTGATGCAACGGAAGAAGCCAAAATGGAAGTCTCAAAGCAAGTTCATATAGTATCTCCTTTGGAAAGAGCTCTTGATGACTCATTTGAAGTATTTTCCGATGAAGAAGAAAGGGCACTTGAAGAATGTTTGAAGGAACTTGAATCTCTAAAAGAGTTACAACCATGGGAAAGTGAAACGGAAGAGTTGAAGAAGGAAGTGAATGACGATAAGTCTTAACTTGAATTGAAGGTGCTTCCTTCTAATTTGAAGTATGTGTTCCTTGATGACGGTTGTAACAAGCCGATTATCATTAGCAACATTTTATCCTACAAAGAGGAAGACCATTTGATTCAAGTTTTGAGGAAGAATCAACAAGCTATAGGTTGGGTTCTTTTCGATCTAAAGGGAATTAGTCCGGCCTATTGCATGCACAAAATCTTAATGGAAGAGGACTTTAAAGCGGTAGCCCAACCACAACGCCGTTTGAATCCGACTATGAAGGAAGTGGTGAGAAAAGAGGTTGTTAAGCTATTGGATGTCCGTATGATTTACCCGATATCCGATAGTCCGTGGGTGAGTCCTGTTCAAGTTATGCCTAAGAAGGGAGGAATGACTGTTATATGAAATGAGAAAAATTAATTGATCCCGATGAGAACTGTGACGGGTTAGAGAATGTGTATAGATTATAGGAGCCGCTACTAGAAAAGACCATTTTCCACTCCCGTTTATGGATCAAATGCTTGAGAGATTGTCGGGTCAATAATTTTATTGCTTCTTAGATGGCTATTCCGGTTATAACCAAATTTTGGCTGACCCGGAAGACCATGAGAAGATGGCATTCACATGTCCCTTTGGAATTTTTGCTTATCGAAAGATGTCGTTTGGCTTGTGTTACGCATCGGCAACGTTTCCACGACGTGTGCAAGCAATTTTCTCCGACCTTATTGAAAAAATGATGGAGGTATTCATGGACGACTTCTCCGTGTACGGAGCGTCTTTTGATCTTTATTTGAGAAATTTGGAGGCCGTTCTTGAACGGTGTGTTGAAACAAACTTGGTATTAAACTGGGAGAAATGCAACTTCATGGTAACAGAGGGGCTTGTGCTTGGCCACAAAGTTTCCTCTATAGGACTTGAAGTGGATCAAGCTAAAATTGAAGTGATCAAGAAGTTGCCTCCTCCAACCAATGTCAAAGGCATCAAGAGTTTTCTTGGCCATGCTGGCTTTTATAGGCGGTTCATCAAAGACTTCTCCAAAGTTGCAAGGCCATTGTGTAATCTACTCAACAAAGATAAGTCCTTCTCCTTTGATGATGAATGTTTAAATGCCTTTAAAATTTTAAAAGAGAAACTCATCACCGCTCCCATAATCGTTGCTCCAAATTGGACTTTAAATTTTGAATTGATGTGTGATGCTAGTGATTATACCGTTGGTGCGGTGCTTGGGCAAAGAAAGGCCAAAATTTTGTATGCTATACATTACGCGAGTAAAGTTCTTAATGAGGCACAAGTTAACTATGCCACCACAGAAAAAGAATTACTCGCTATTGTATACGCTCTTGAGAAATTTCGGTCTTATCTGATTGGTTCAAAGGTGGTAGTCTACACTGACCACTCGGCCATTAAATATCTGCTTACCAAGCCGGATTCAAAACAAAGTTTAATTTGGTGGATACTTTTGTTACAAGAGTTTGATTTGGAAATCCGTGACAAGAAAGGCTCAGAAAACTTGGTAACAGATCATTTATCCAGGTTGGTCAATGTAGAGGTAACTCACCGTGAAAATGAGGTCCGTGAAGAATTTCCAGATGAAAAAATTTTTTGAGTACAAGTTAGGTCGTGGTCTGCAGATTTTTCTAACCACAAAGCAACCAGATTTATACCGTAGGACCTAACTTGGAATCAAAGATGGAAATTCCTCTCGGATGCTAATTTGTATGTTTGGGATAAGCCATACTTGTTTAATTTAGGAGGTGACAATTTGTTGAGGAGGTGTGTCACTCTTGATGAAGCCTAAAGTATCCTTTGCCATTGTCACAACTCGCCTTATGGAGGTCATTACAATGGTTTAAGAATGGAAACTAAAGTCCTCCAATCGGGCTTTTCTTGGCCAACATTGTTTAAAGATGCCGACCTCCATGCAAAAAGTTGTGACACATGCCAAAGAAGTGGCGGGATTGGAAAAAGAAATGAAACGTCCTTGCAAACAATTTTGGAAGTCGAGGTGTTCGATTTTTGGGGTATTGATTTTTTCGGACCATTCCCACCATCTTTTTCAAACGAGTATATCTTAGTTGCGGTTGACTATGTTTCCAAATGGGTGGAAGCAACTGCGTCACCGAGGGCCGATGGCAAGACGGTAATAAATTTTTTAAAGAAAAACATATTCTCCCGTTTTGGCACCCCTTGTGTGTTAATCAGTGAAGGAGGTTCGCATTTTTGTAATGCACCGCTCGAAAAGGTCTTAGAGCATTACGGTGTAAAGTACAAAGTTGCAACTCCGTACCACCCACAGACAAATGGTCAGGCAGAAGTGTCTAATAGAGAGGTCAAAAGAATTTTAGAGAAAACCGCGTCGAGCTCGCGAAAAGATTGGTCACAAAAATTAGATGAGGCTTTGTGGGCGTATCGCACCGCTTACAAAGCTCTAATCGGTCTAACTCCTTTTTAAATGGTTTATGGCAAGACATGCCATTTACCCGTTGAATTGGAGCACAAGGCTCTTTGGGCTTTGAAAATGTTAAATTTTGATCTGAGTTTGGCCGGTGAAAAAACGAAAGTTCAGTTGCATGAATTGGAAGAAATGTGAAATAACGCGTACCACTCAAGTAAGATCTATAAGGAGAAAGTGAAAGGATATCATGACAAAAAGGTTTCTCAGAAGGAATTCCGGGTTGGCCAGATGGTGCTTTTATTCAATTCCCATTTGAAATTGTTTCTGAGAAAATTAAAGTCCAAATGGTCTGGACCATTTTTTGTCAAGGATGTCAAGCACTATTGTGCAATAGTCATTGAGGACTTGAAAAAGAAAGAAAGTTGGACAGTAAATGGCCAACAGTTGAAATTATATCTCAGTGGAGAAGTTGTCCGAGAGAATTGCAGTGTGTTTCTTGATGATCTTTGAAATCATCTTGGACTGTCGAGCTTAACCGACGTTAAACAAGCGCTTGTTGGGAGGCACCCCAACATTGTAAGTATTTTTGTTTTCTTTGATGTTTTGATGATTTCAGTTATTTAGAATTGGTTTAGGAAGTGGTAGTAGATGCAGAAATTTTTTTCAAAAATGTGCCATGTTCAGTGGCAAGTTCGCTTTGCGAACCTGGGGCGAGCATTCGCTGACCAGTTCGTATTGCGGACTTAGTGAGATAGGCAAATATTTTTCTGCTGTCACCTCATTATAAAAGGAATTTTGTTATGGGTGGGCCAGACACTTGGGCCCATGACCCATCTCATTTTCTGATTATTGAGAGGCAACCCTAGTCCCTTTGTCATTCTCACTCTTGCCTCTCTCACAAACACACTCACAAGAATATTACTCTCTCACGTTTGCTCTATTCCTATCATTCTTTCACCAAGTTTTTCCCCAAGTACTAACAAGTTCAGGTTTGAATTTCCTTTTTTCTCTATTAAATTCTGTTAGACAATGTGGTTAGGTAGTTAGTTTGAATATTAGAGACATTTTTTATTCTAGGTTTTCACCTCTGTTTTAAGGTTTGTTTGTTGTTGCATGTTGAATTTTATGTAAACTTTACAATAGAGGTGGTATTGTGAAAGGAACTCTGATGTTGGAATTGTTGGATGCTGTTAATTTTTGAAAAAAATCGCAGGTTCATTGACCAATTCGCTTTGCAAACTTGGGCGAGCATTCTCCAGAACCTCGTTTTCCGAATCTGGGGCGAATGTTCGCCAGGCTTCACTTTGCGAACTTCACGCGAACATATCAAAATGTTGAAATTTTATTTTATTTTATTTGATCTTAGTTTGGGATTTTGTTTTGCTCCTATTTAAATGGACTGTTTTGCTGTTGGTTGTTGTTTTATCTGGTGATTTGTGCAGATGGCTCCAAAAGTCAATCTGGCAAAGAAGAGAAAAACCAGTACTTCACGACAAGTACCGATTCAGTTTGACAGTGATCGCTTTAGAGGAGAAAAATAGGCCGCAAGATACCTAACTTTGGAAAGAAGATCCATTTTACTCGAGAAGAGATTTAATCTGAATCCGCAGGGGAGATACCGGTCGGTGGTTGAACTCCTTGAAGAAAAAAAGTGGGGGAGACTGATAACTCATATGGATAGTTACAATGTTGAGATGGTTCGTGAATTTTATGCTAATACCCTTCCAGATGATGGGGAGCCATTTGGGTGGACAACCTTAGTTGGGGGAAAAGTGGTGAGGTTTGATCGAGGAACCATAAACACTGTTCTTGAGATCCCATTACCATTGAGAGCAAGTCAGATTGATGACTTCCATAGAACCTTGCACCTCCACAGAGACATTGTGGCCATTACTAGAGACCTTTTGCGAGAAGGTAAATCTGTAGAGCTTAACCCATCTGGGGTTACAAAAAGATACCATCGCGAAGATATGCGACCTTTGGTACAATTGATCTTGCCTTTGGTTGTCACCAACATTATGCCAAAGTCACATACATCGACCATTCCTATTTACCTTGCTCATCTTGTCCACAGCATAATGACCAATGTCGAGATTGATGTAGCCCAGATTATAGCGGATAAGATGAGGACTATTGTTGAGAGTGGTCTTGGTTCCGCTTCTAGGAAAAACTCTCCTCTTGCTTTCCCTTGTATCATTATGACTCTGTGTGTGCATGCTGGGGTTGATGTCCCCACGCGCCGTCAGGTGACTATCCGGCTGCTATAGATAACCGTTATGTGGATAAGTTTTGTAAACCAAAGGGGGTGATGGGTGAGACTTCTGGTGTTGGTGCTGATGCCGGCACAAGGGCTGGCGATGGGTCTGGTAGTTCTGGGTCTCAAAATTTTTATCCGTATCAGCAGGTGTCATACCCCAAATTTGTCCTACCTGTGTATAACTTTCATCTGTCACACCCTCATTTTCACCCTAAACCTTTTTTTTTCATCCAATATCCATTTTTATCTTTTTTGTTAACCATTTCTTTCCATATCCAAATTGAATTCAACTTTCATTTTGTATCCACTTTTTATTCTAACCCACATTCACATTTCAGGTCCTTTTACAATCCATTCCTAGATCCATCTCCCAATTTATAACCATTTCCATTATCCATTGCAAAAATCCATTTCTAGATCCATGTGACAATTCAATTCTCAATTCAATTCATTTTTCAACCTCATTTTAATTCATGCTACAAAAGTCCATGTTTAATTTAATATTAATTTTAACCTCATTTTATTATCCAATTCTTTGAGTCACTTTCAAAACCAACTTTCTATTCAAAAGTCCATTTGCTAATATCTTTTTTTTTATCCATACGATCAAAGTTTAAACTGATAACCATTCTAAGTCAAATTCCAAAAACCTTGTTGTCCGTGTTCATATCCAATTAACCATATTCATAAGCCATATTTTAAACACCAACATAAAAAATACTACTGCAAGAGTACGGGTGAATTACAACAGATTTGTTATGACAACACGTAGGATCCTAACAGAATTACAAATCTAAAGGTCAACATATACTAAAAAATCCACTGCTTATTGATTCAATTGTTCAGAAATCTGGAATCAAAACTACTGATGTTGTGTTCGAAATCGGTCCCGGTACTGGGAATTTAACTAAGAAGCTTTTTGATATCGGTAAGAAGGTTATTGCTGTTGAGATTGATTCTCGTATGATTCTCGAGCTTCACAAACGGTTCCAAGGAGTCCCTTCCAGTCGCCTCACGGTTATCCAAGGTGATGTGCTGAAAACTGAACTTCCGTATTTTGACATATGCGTGGCGAATATTCCATATCAAATATCTTCTCCTCTCATATTCAAGTTACTCAACCACCAGCCTTCATTTAGGTGTGCAATCATAATGTACCAGAGAGAATTTGCCATGAGATTGGTTGCTCTGCCAGGTGACAAACTATATTGCACGTCATACCTGCAGAACCACAAACAAAGCCATAAGTCAGTCGTGACAAATACGCAAAACACAGGTTAACATACAACACATATGCATAAGCTGCAACAGTTTAAACTGACTTAAAAGGACTGGATATCAATATCATTCAAAATGATGCAAATATTTCAATAGCCAGGAAGTGTGTCAATCTCAGACAATGCTATAAAAAGAACATCCATACTTATAGGATTCCACAGGAAAAGCAGTACATCACCCCTGTCTATAAAAAGGATTGAATACATCCATTAGAGTGCACCTGCAATTCACAACAAGAGTCAACTGGAGTCAAATAAGTGCCACATCACCAAAAATTAGCAGTAGTAAAAAGCAGTGAAAACCGTAAACAAGAGGCAGTGAAAATTCATCAACAGGGGACCACATGAATCCTTCTAGACTCACTACAGACAAAATAGCAGAATATTTCATCAATTCCACTTTCTCAGTATTCCACATGATCAGGATCGTACAACATTCTCTAACGGCTTATTGCATGCAGGACACCTCACAATTCCTTAACATATTCACATGATTTTCCTCTGAGCTCTACCCTAATTCGCACGTATCAAGCTCCTATATATTTACTACTGTTCATATGAGAAAGGAGAAAAAAAGAAACGGCGGAAAAACCCTAAAATCTCCATAAAGAATACACTCACCGAACCCTTACCAAAGCTCAGAGTTTTCAAGAAAACTCCTTAGAGTTTCGCATTGAAACTCTAAAGAGAGCGAGCTTAGCCACTCATATATCCTCAGGAAAAAAAATTCGTTGCAAGCAACAACCTAAAACAACATCAAACAAAAGAAGAAGAAGATACGTTTGAAAAGAAGAAATAAGAAGAGAAACGAGCGGGAGAAAAGATTCGAAGCAAAATACCTGAGCATTTTCGTAGACCGGATCTTCAAGGGTTAGTCATCGAAAATTTCCTTGACCTTTATAACTGATGGTTTTGTTTATTGCTGCCTGAGAAGCTTGACCTTGCTTGTTTCGTGTGCTCTTGACTTACTTTGGGTTTAGGGTTTAGATTTGGAATCATCTCGATTGGGAGTATTGGCTGAAAGTGAGGTTAATTTGTTTTCGGATTTAGATAGAGGGAGAAATTTGAGGGGGGGGGGTCTGTGTAGGTTTCTTCCTGGTCTGAGGAGGTTGTCGCCGGAGAAAACGGTAGCGGCCTCCACCGCCGCCGCTTCTCCGGCCATCATTAGGTTTCCGGCGATGTTCTTTTGAGAGAGAGAGCATCATAGAGAGAGAGAGAGATTGAAGTCAGAATGAAGGGTTTTCCTAACCCGTCTCCTTTTTTATTATTCATTTGCTTTAGTGGTGGCCGGATGAGGTGGTGACAAGTGTCTCCACCGTGGACACTTGTCACCGGTAGATTGGCTCCCCCCTTAATCATACGAGTGTACGCCCATGGGTCTTACGGTGTAACTTCAGTGTACGCCCTCAGATCAAGAGTCAATTTGACTCTTGGATCAGCTCAACGCCCCAGATGTGTTGAGGGTCCACCATGAACCCCATTCCTTCGTTGGGCTCTACTGACTTGGGCCTGGGGAAAATTACTATTCGCCCCCCTGTTTCTAACCAGTTCTGGCCCATTTAATTCTTTTTAGGTTTTATATTTTTCTCTCATAATATATTTCAAAGGAAAATCCCAAAAAACTTGTTTATTTAATTTCTATTTTTAAAAAAAAATCTCAAAAATACTATTAATTAATTTTATTAAAAACTTTTATTTAATAATAATTAATCTATTTAGTGATTAATTTTATTAAATAATTTATTTTAATTTGGTTAATTATTTTAAGTTGGCTCACTTAATTTTTAAAAATCTAAAAAAAATATTAGTTTTCTTTAATCAAATTTACTTAATTTTATTAAACCATTTTATTTAATACTAATTAACTTTAATAGTTAATTTTATTAAATATTTTAGTTTAATTAAATTAATTGCTTGAATTTTCTTTAAATTCTAAAAAATTTAAAACATAACAATTTAACTTAGAATTATCCCCTCCTTTTAGACTAACATTAAAACTTTAGGATATTAATTAGACTAACATGTTTAATTTTATTTTCTCCTCCTTTTTTATTTGGTTTTTTAATCTTTATGTGAGGTGTATAACTTTCTCTTGTGGATTTATTTCATGCCTTGACTATGTTTATGCTATTCATATTATGCTTGTCCAAACCAAAAAAAAAATCTTTTCAAACTAATAACTTGACCTAATGTCAAGCCCTTTTAATACCTTGTAAGTCGATCGTTTTCACGATCGCAATCGACCTCACAATGCCTCATCTTGGGCTTTATACAACGATAATTGTTGCACATTTCACTTTGGTTTGTATGCGTGTATGTGATTGGATCACTTTAATCATGGCTCCTCTCCCATAAGATTAAAATCAACCTTTTTTTTACAACAATAAACAAGCTTGATCCAACGTCAAGCATTTTTCCAAAGCAAATTCAATTAATCACAATTCATCTCCAAGCATTCACTTGATCCACATCTCAAGTCCCTTTACCTCTTGTAAGTCGAGCGCTTTTGCCTCGCAATCGACCTTACCTTAAACCATAGGACCTCATTTCCATTAGTCCTCAACCATTTCGCACGCAAATCCAAACCTCGATCCAACGTCGAGTATTTTTCTTAAATCAAATTAATACATTTAATTATACTAAATATCATTTTAAAAGGTGAAAAGGAGGGGGATCAAGTCTTTGGTCTTTCTCCTCAATTTTTTGGGTACGAGTTCTCTTACCCGTGTGTGGACAATTGACGCCTCTAAAACACGCGAAACTCGACAACATTCAAACTTCTTTTGTAAGTAATCATTAATATACTTAATCCCTATCTAAACACATTTTTACTAAAAGGTGAAATGAGGGTGGTCGAGTCTTTGGCCCTTCTCTTCAATTGTTTGGGTGCGAGTTCTCTTACCCGTGTGTGAGCAATTGTCACCTCTAAAACATCTAAAACTCCTTTCCTCGCCCCCGTGCGACCGAAACCCTAAAACACATACAAATCAAATCCTCTTTTCTTAATCAAACTCTTTAATATACTTAATCGTATATTCAAACACAACTTTCTAAAATGTGATGTGAGGGGGGCCAAGTCTTTGACCTTTCTCCTCAATTGTTTGGGTGCGAGTTCTCTTACTCGTGTGTGGAAAATTGGCGCCTACATAAAAAACACTAATCAAACAACCGTAGTCCCACGAACTACGAATGCTCTGACTTTCCCATTGCACGAGGGAATACGTAGGCACAAGGGTCTCAATCCTTGCCGAACATCCTAATAATAAAACCACCCCATTTTCCCCCTTAAAAATTAATCCTTTTACCTTAGAAGATAAACAAACAAACCTAGCTAACTTTCTCATGAATCGAATCAAGAGGTTCTCGTTGAGTACAATGGACGTAGAGGGTGCTAATACCTTCCCTCTTGCGTAACCGACTCCCGAACCTAGAATTTGGTTGCGATGACCATTTTCTTATCCCTTTCATAGGTTTTCTCGATATTTTCCTTTCCCTCTTTTGGGATAAATAAAGTTCGGCGGCGACTCTGTTTCGAACAGTTTTTTCCGCGTCCATCGCGAGGATCGTATTTTTCGAGGTACGACAGCAGGAAATTTGCCAATATAATTGGGATTGGATGGCGGCTTCTCAGCGCGCCATGACAGACTTACATGATTCTATGCAGGTACTTCAGCTGCAGATCTGTGAACCCGCCGTGGATCACACTATGATGACAAGGGAGCAATTCCTTGCTCATGCTGGTTGGCTTGAGGCCATGCCGGTTTTCGGAGGGGGAGCAGATGCGGTTGGTGGACTTGAAGATGCTGATGCGGAGGATGATGGCGATGGTGATGATGTGGAGGTATCTGGTTCAAAGTCTGGTTCTGAGGAATAGTTGATTGAGGTTTCTGGATCCGAGTCCGAAGAGGACTGATTTGGTGTTATCATTTTTTACTTCCTTTGATTCTTCAAAGTGAAGTTTTCTTATGTTTTATGTTACTATGATTTTTGTATCAGTTTGTAGTATTGTACTTTATCCACTTGGTGAATTATTTTGAGATATTATGATGTACTTGTACCCATTGAGGTACTAATGACTTTTGTTGGTGTTTTCACACCAAATCACTTTTATGATATTATGATTATTATGTTGTTCAATTAAATTTGTTTAGTTTCATTTTTATTTTAGTTTTTATTATTATTGTTGTTAAGAGTTGAATTCTTCAGTTAACGAATGTTCAACTCTTAAATTGTTGGTATGCTTTTTATTGTTTTATGTTGGTATGCTTGTGGAAGTTTAATATTTCCATCTTTTGGTGTTGACTTGAAAGAATTTTAGGTTGGTGATTGTTGTGTTCATCAAAGAAGATTCCTCCGAGTTGGATGGCTATGATAGTATTTTAAGCATGATATTATTGACAAGGTACATAGTTACCTAGTTCTAGAATTTAGAATGTGTTAGAACTTTTTGTCTTTGTACAAATGAAATTGTGTTTCTTGTTACAACTTTATCGATTGCTTGTGTCATTTAGGTCCAAAAGCTACAAAAGTGAGAAACCTCCATGGTTTATTAAATGCATTGGATTGATGATGAATTTTGTCTTAAACTTTTAATTCATGCTTTATCTTGTGATTTGTTTGATATTGTGGAAGCATTAGAAATGATCAAGGCACTTGTTGATATTGAGCACAACCCTTTCCAAATAGTGATTTACCCGTGAGTAGCAAGTATTTGTTTGCCCTTTGAGCCTAAACAGTTTAGATCTCGTTTAGTGATGAACTTTCTGTTATACATAATTTGAAAATCAAGTTCATCATTGAATTTTTGAGAGTTTCTAAAAAATTTTCTTCTTGAACCTTGGAACTTTCTTTTTATTGTTTTCCTTGCCTTAAAAAGCAAGCAGCATTCACTTAAGGTTTTGTTGAAAATAAGTTAGGGAGAATGAAAAAGAAGATTGGTAAATTGCTCAAACTTTTGAAAAATTCAAGCAAGCATGAAAAGAAAAAGAAAATATGAATATGTATATAAAAAAAGAGATAAAGAATGCTTGCTTGAATGAGAAAAATAGAGTCCAATAATTGTGCATAAGGAAGTTTGAGAAGGTTGTGATAAAGGAAGGAAATTGGTGAATGAAGTTGAGATGTTTGTGAATACCTTGTATAGTGAATGTTCTTTTGCATCGGCAATTTCAATTCAATGGCCTTTAGAAATGTCCCTTTATTGTTAACCCGACCAAGCTACAACCTTGAAAGCCCTTAGTGATCTTTTGCTTCCATGATTTCTTATGTGATCGATTAGAAATTGTATGAATTGCTTTGTATTTGCGACATTTGTCATTTGAGCAAATTTGTCCCGCGCTTGTATGCGCGTTTTCCTTCAATCCTTTTTCGAAGAGGAGTGTTAGAGTGACATGAGCATGATGGTTTAGTTTGTAACACCCCAAATTTCGTAAGAATATTTATTTAATTTATTTAAATATAATATTTGTGAATTTATGTGATTTTGGGTGATTCGTGTTGATATCGGGAATTTTGTGGAATTTTAGTTATTTAATTAAATAATAGTATATAATATGAAATATATTAGTATTATTATTAATTTAAATAATATTAGAGGAACTAAGGGCAAGATGGACTTTTGAGGAGGATTAGTGAGGGTAATATGGAGAAAGCCCATTTTAGAATCCCAAGGGTTAGGTTTAACAAAAAGGAGAATTTGAGAATAAGATTCATTTTAGTTAGACCATGAAAAGAAGGAAAGAAGGTGAGAGCTTTGAGGAAAACGGAAAAGGCGAGAATTTGAGAAGGTTTCCAAAGGCTCAAGAGAGAAAGCTTCGAATCGACAATCTAAGGTATGGGGAGTATTACCTTTCATTATTTGCAATATAGGAACTGATGTGTTTAAAGCAGATTTTGAGGTTTATGAGGGTTTATGGGTTTTGTGAGTAAAGTGACGATTTAAGGGTATTTTGTTGATCGATTAATAAGGGTTGAATTGAATCGGTAAAATAGATCTTGGGGCTGATTTCCCTGTCGATGTTGTTTCGACCTTGTGGTGAAAGGAATTTATGGGGTTTATAAGAAGCTTGAGAGTTTGTGAAGGTTAAGTGATTTGAGATTTCGAATAGTGTAATGAATCGACCTAATAGTTGTAGGTTTTATGCCTTTGATTTCCATGATGCCTTAGGAATGTGGTAGGGATGTTTTGGGGTAAGTGGGGTTGAAATCGTAAGGGTTTTTGGAGCTATTTTTGCCACTGATGCGTAGCAGCGATTTCCTGAAATCGCAGGTTCGCAAAGCGAACCATCACTTCGCAAGGCGAATACTCGCCCCATACTTGCAAAGCGAGTAGCGCAACGAATGCGCGATAATTGTGTGATGATACTGAGATGGATTCTGAGATGTGACAGTGAGCTCACAAAGCGAACGTCCCAGCGAAGGGCTTCGCAAAGCGAATAGAGGTGGCGAGGAAGGACAGAGGGGAAGCCTCTCTGGTTTTTGTATGGGGTTGGAGTTTCGCTGTCAGCTTCGCAAAGCGAATATCCCAGCGAACAGGTTCGCACTTCGAACTCACTAGTGAATGCCTGCTGTTCGTGAAATTTTGTTATGATTCTGTGTTGTCTTAATGTTTTGATGCTAGGATTTTTCTGATGATTTACCTTGTGTATACTGATGATTATAAGATGATGTTTTGTGATGTTTGACGAATATATGATTGATATGATTTAACATGAAATATTGATTAATGAAGATGCACATAACGGTTTTTATTGATGAAGATGATTATTGACATTGTGTATTATGCATTCATAGCATTTTAGTGATGATGTTAGACTGCATTCCCATTGTGCGGATATGAGGTAATTTTGACGTGCTCCGGTTCTTGTGTGGAACCAATCCTAATGACGGGGATATTTGGAGGGTGTGGCCTAGTGTCTATCGACTGTGACGATTGGTACCACATGCATGAGTCTTGTTGTGCATTGCATTTAATTGGCATTGATTTGACTTATCATGTTATGATTTTGATGTTTTCCTTGTGATGACCCTGAAGATGTTGTATATGATGATGACGCCATTTTATGCATATCTTGTTTTTATATTGATTATAATGAATTGTGATTACTCACCTTACCTGTTCGAATGTTGCCTCCACGTGGGTAACGTGCAAGTGATCAGGCTTAGCTGTGGACGCCTTCGAGGACTTTTGAAGTTTATTTGCTTTTGGTTGAAGTAGAGGGTCTTGCTCTGATATTGTAACATTGGGTTGGGTCGTCGAGTCGAACCATGTCGAGTTATTAATTATTGTTATTTGATTATTATGGTTTTTGTTTTTAAAACCTTTGATTTTGTATTATTGTGATTATGGTGGTTCCGCTGATGTTTGATGGCATTTTTGATGTTTTTGAGGAAAACCTGTTGTTTACGGAGCAAATGTTTTATTTTGAGTTTTATTGAGAAATGTGCACCCTTATGAGGTGATTTTACTCTGATAAATTGTGTATTTCGCCGTGTATATTTGTGAGGTAGAAAAGGCTGTTACATTAGTGGTATCAGAGCAGGTCGGTCCGTCCGACCAGGTTTTACTTGATGTCAGTCCCTTGTCGGTCCACAAGTATGTGTACATTGTCGATGTTTTGTTTCTTCTAACCTTGTTGGTGATGTGCAGGATGGCTGGAAGAAATGATCGTGCAATTGCTGATGCATTGGAATCAGTTGCTAATGTGGTGGCTCAGCTCAATCCAAATGGTGGAGCTCCAGATGAGTTTCGTGCTTTGGGGAAGTTTTAGAGGAACAATCCACCGACTTTTGTGGGTACGCATGATCCAGCAAGTGCGCACAAGTGGCTGAAGGCGACCGAGAAGATCTTTCGGGCAATGGGGTGTACTGATGAGTAAAATGTTCAATTTGGAACGCATATGTTGGAAGAAGAGGCCGAGGATTGGTGGGATAACACCCGTCAGAGACTTGCAGATGTTGGCACTATGATAACTTGGGGTGTGTTTAAGTAGGAGTTTCTGGGGAAGCATTTTCCAGAGGATGCTCATGGCAAAAGAGAAGTGGAATTCCTTGAGCTGAAGCAAAGAAATATGACTGTGGCGGAGTATGCCGCAAAGTTTGAGGCTTCGGTGAAGTTCTATCCGCATTACAATCGTGCTGATGCTGAGATGTCCAAGTGTCTCAAGTTCGAGAATGGACTAAGACTTAAAATTAAGCAGGGTATTGGGTATCAACATATCCGCAGGTATGCTGAGTTGGTTGGCAAGAGTAGAATCTACGATGAGGATAGCCAAGCTCGATCTGCTCACTACAATCAGTTGAGTGAGAAGAAAGGGCAGTATAGGGGGAAACCTTATACAACTACAGCTGAAAAAAGGAAGCAGAAGGCTTCAGATGGGAAAAAGACAAGTGGGGGAGCAGCTCCCGCTTCTGGGAAGTGTTATAAGTGTGGCGAGCATGGTCACCGTGCTGATGGTTGCACCAATAATGTGGTGAGGTGCTACAGATGTGGTAAGAAGGGTCATAAAGCTACTGATTGCAAGGATGATGGTCCAACCTATTTCAATTATGGAGAGAAAGGTCATATCAGTACCCAGTGTCAAAAGACGAAGAAGACTGTGACTGCTGCTCAGACCAGTGGCAGAGTGTTTGCTTTGGGTGGTGCAGAAGTGCCAGAGAAGGACAACCTGATTCGAGGTACTTGTTTTATTATTAGTATCGAGTTGGTTGCTATTGTTGATACTGGTGCTACTCATTCTTTTATCTCGCTTGAATGTGCTAATAGATTGGGTTTGAAATTGGCTGATATGAATGGGAATATGGTAATAGAAACTCCAGCTAATGGCTCTGTTACTACTACCCTGGTGTGTTTGAGATGCCCTGTGACGATTTTTGGGAAGAGTTTTGGGAAGAGTTTTGTGATGGATTTGGTGTGCTTACCCTTGCACCAAATTGACGTGATCTTTTGAATGAACTGGTTAGAGTTCAACCGTGTTCATATCAATTGGTATAACAAGACTGTAGAGTTTCCTGAGATTGATGATAGTGGAGAGTTGATGTTCTTATCTGCTAAGCAAGTAGACAAACTTATGGAAGATGAAGCCTTGGTGTTTGCAATGTTTGCATCATTGTAAATTGATCGTGAAGCTGCGAGTGTGGAGTTGCCTGTTGTCTGTGAATTTCCAGATGTGTTTCCAGATGACATCAGTGATTTGCCTCCAGAGCGCGAAGTAGAGTTTGCAGTGGACTTAATACCAGGTACGAATGCAGTGTCAATGGATCCTTATCGGATGTCAGCTTCTGAGTTAAGTGAATTGAAGAAACAACTGGAAGAATTGCTTGAGAAGAGGTTTGTTCGACCAAGTGTTTCTCCGTGGGGTGCTCATGTGCTGTTAGTGAAGAAGAAAGATGAGAGTATATGAGGTTGTGTGTTGATTATCGGCAGTTGAATAAGGTGACTATCAAGAATAAGTATCCACTTCTGAGAATTAACGATTTGATGGATCAGCTGGTAGGCGCTTGTGTGTTCAGTAAGATTGATTTGAGGTCTGGTTATCATCAGATTCGTGTTAAGCCTGATGATATTCCGAAGACAGCTTTTAGGACAAGGTATGGTCACTATGAATACACTGTGATGTCGTTTGGTGTATCCAATGCACCTGGTGTGTTCATGGAGTACATGAATAGGATTTTTCATGAGTATTTGGATAAGTTTGTGGTGGTGTTTAACGATGATATCTTGATATATTCGAGATCTGAAGAAGAACATGCTGAGCATTTGAGAATTGCGTTGCAAGTGTTGAAAGAGAAGAAGTTGTATGCAAAGTTGTCCAAGTGTGAGTTCTAGTTAAAGGAAATGAGTTTTCTTGGCCATGTGATTTCAAGTGGTGGGATTGTTGTTGATCCCTCTAAAATTGATGATGTGTTACAATGGGAGACTCTGAAGTCTGCTACGGAGATGTGAAGTTTTCTGGGATTGGCGGGTTATTACCGCAAGTTTATCAAAGGCTATTCTAAGTTGGCATTACCTTTGACTTAGTTGACTCGAAAGGGTCAAGCTTTTGTGTGGGATGTAGCTTGTGAAGAGAGTTTTGTGGAATTGAAGAAGAGGTTGACGACTGCTCCAGTGTTGATTTTGCCTAATCTGAATGAATCTTTTATGGTGTACTGTGATGCGTCGAAGATGGGTCTTGGAGGAGTATTGATGCAGAATGGACAAGTTGTTGCGTATTCTTCGAGACAATTGCGAGTTCATGAGAGGAATTATCCTACACATGACTTAGAGTTGGCCACGGTGGTGTTTGTGTTGAAGATTTGGAGACATTATCTGTTTGGCTCTAAATTTGAAGTGTTCAGTGATCATAAAAGTATGAAGTACTTATTTGATCAGAAGGAATTGAATATGAGGCAGAGGAGGTGGTTAGAGCTGTTGAAGGATTTTGATTTTGATTTGAGTTATCATCTGGGCAAAGCAAATGTAGTGGCTGATGCGTTGAGCAGAAAGGCATTGCATATGTCGATGCTTATGGTGAAAGAGTTGGAATTAATTGAGCAATCCCAACATTTGAGTTTGGTATGTGAAGCGACTCCTAACAGTGTGAAGTTTGGAATGTTGAAGTTGACTAGTGGTATTCTAGAAGAGATCAGAGTGGGACAACAATCTGACTTGAAGTTGGTTGACCAGTTGACATTGATTAACCAAGGTAACGAAGGTGACTTCCGGATTGATGAAAATGGCGTAATGATGTTCAGATACAGGGTGTGTGTCCCAGATGTTTCAGATATTAAGAGGAGTATTCTAGAATAAGGATACCATAGTAGGTTGAGTATTCATCCCGGTGCTATGAAGATGTATCAGGATTTGAAAAAGTTGTTTTGGTGGCCGGGTATGAAGAAGGATATTGCAGAGTTCGTTTATGTGTGTTTGACTTTCTAGAAGTCGAAGATTGAGCATCAGAAGCCTTTAGGTATGATGCAACCGTTGAATATTCCAGAGTGGAAATGGGATAGTATTTCTATGGATTTTGTGTCGGGATTACTGAGGACTGCTAAGGAAAATGATTTAATTTGTGTGATCGTGGATAGATTAACTAAATCGGCTCATTTCTTGCCGTTGAAGATTGATCATTCTATGCAATAGCTAGCCGAGATGTACCTTGAGAAGATTGTGAAGTTGCATGGGATACCTTCGAGTATTATGTCGGATAGAGATCCGAGATTTACATCTAGGTTCTGGAAGAGTTTGCAAGATGCTTTGGGTACTAAGTTGAGGATGAGTTCTGCCTATCATCCGCAGACGGACGGTCAGACAGAAAGGACTATCCAATCCTTAGAGGATTTGCTTAGGGCTTGTGTGTTGGATCATGGAGGATCGTGGGATAGCCATTTACCATTGACTGAATTCACGTACAATAATAGTTTTCATGCTAGTATTGGAATGGCGCCCTATGAAGCTTTGTATAGGAGACGGTGTAGGACTCCTTTCTGTTGGTATGAGTCAGGCGAGAGGGTTGTACTCAGACCTGAGATCGTGCCAGAGACGACTGAGAAGATTAAGATGATACAAGAAAGAATGAAAGCTTCACAGAGTCGTCAGAAGAGTTACCATGATAAGAGAAGGAAGACACTTGAATTCCAAGAGGGAGATCATGTGTTTTTGGGAGTGACGCCAGTGAGTGGTGTGGGTCAAGCTTTGAAGTCTAGGAAGCTCACTCCATGTTTTATTGGTTCATACCAAATCTTGCAGAGGACAGGGGAGGTAGTCTATCGAATTGTTTTACCGCCGACGCTTGCAAATTTACATGACATGTTCCATGTGTCCCAGTTGAGGAAGTACATTCCAGATCCATCGCATGTGATTCAGATGGATGATGTACAAGTGAGGGATAACCTGACAGTGGAAGAATTACCGGTGCATATTGATGATCGCGAGATGAAGTAGCTGCGGGGTAAGGATATAGCTTTGGTGAAGGTGTTGTGAGGTGGACCAGCTAGCGAAAGTTAGACTTGGGAACGTGAATATCAGATGAGGGAGTCGTATCCAACTCTATTTCCTTGAGGTAATTTCCGAGGGCGAAAATTCTTTAAGTGGGGGAGAGTTGTAACACCCCAAATTTCGAAAGAATATTTATTTAATTTATTTAAATATAATATTTGTGAGTTTCTGTGAATTTTGGGTGATTCGTGTTGATGTTGGTAATTTTGTGGAATTTTAGTTATTTAATTAAATAATAGTATATAATATGAAATATATTAGTATTATTATTAATTTAAATAATATTAGAGGAACTAAGGGCAAGATGGACTTTTGAGGAGGATTAGTGAGGGCAATATGGAGAAAACCCATGTAGAAGCCCAAAGGTTAGGTTTAACAAAAAGGAGAATTTGAGAATATGGTTCATTTTTGTTAGACCGTGAAAAGAAGGAAAGAAGGTGAGAGCTTTGAGGAAAAAGGAAAAGGCGAGAATTCGAGAAGGTTTCCAAAGGCTCAAGAGAGAAAGCTTCGAATCGACAATCTAAGGTATGAGGAGTATTACCTTTCATTGTTTGCAATATAGGAACTGATGTGTTTAAAGCGGATTTTGAGGTTTATGATGGTTTATGGGTTTGGTGAGTAAATTGACGATTTAAGGGTATTTTGTTGATCGATTAAGAAGGGTTGAATTGAATCGGTAAAATAGACCTTGGGGCTGATTTCCCTGTCGATGTTGTTTTGATCTTGTGGTGAAAGGAATTTATGGGGTTTATGAGAAGCTTGAGAGTTTGTGAAGGTTTAGTGATTTGAGGTTTCGAATAATGTAATGAATCGACCTAATAGTCGTAGGTTTTATGCCTTTGATTTCCATGATGCCTTAGGAAGGTGGTAGGGATGTTTTGGGGTAATTGGGGTTGAAATCGTAAGGGTTTTAGAGTTGTTTTGCCACTGATGTGTAGCAGCGATTTCCTGAAATCGCAGGTTCGCAAAGCGAACCATCACTTCGCAAGGCGAATACTCGGCCTAGACTCGTAAAGCGAGTAGCGCAGCGAATGCGCGATAATTGTGTGATGATACTGAGATGGATTCTGAGATGTGACTATGAGCTCGCAAAGCGAACATCCCAGCGAAGGGCTTCGCAAAGCGAATAGAGGTGGCGAGGAGGGACAGAGGGGAAGCCTCTCTGGTTTTTGTATGGGGTTGGGGTTTCGTTGTCAGCTTCGTAAAGCGAATGTCCCAGCGAATAGGTTCGCATAGCGAACGCATGCTGTTCGCAAAATTTTGTTATGATTCTGTGCTATCTTGATGTTTTGATGCTGGGATTTTTCTGAAGATTTACCTTGTGTATACTGATGATTATGAGATGATGTTTTGTGATGTTTGACGAATATATGATTGATATGACTTAACATGAGATATTTATGAATGATGATGCACATAATGGTTTTTATTAATGATGATGATTATTGACGTTGTGTATCATGCATTCATAGCATTTCAGTGATGATGTTAGACTTCATTCCCATTGTGCGGATATGAGGTAATTTTGACGTGCTCCGGTTCTTGTGTGGAACCGATCCTAATGATGGGGGATCTTTGGAGGGTGATGGCCTAATGTCCATCTACTGTGACGATTGGTACCACATGCATGAGTTTTTTTGTGCATTGCATTTAATTGGCATTGATTTGACTTATGATGTTATGATTTTGATGTTTTTCCTTGTGATGACCCTGAAGATGTTGTATATGATGATGACGCCATTTTATACATATCTTGTTTTTATATTGATTATAATGAATTGTGATTACTCACCCTGCCTGTTCGAATGTTGCCTCCACGTGGGTAACGTGCAGGTGATCAGGCTTAGTTGTGGACGCCTTCGAGGAATTTTGAAGTTTATTTGCTTTTGGTCGATGTAGATGGTCTTGCTCTGATATTGTAACCATGTCGAGTTATTAATTGTTGAACCATGTCGAGTCGAACCATGTCGAGTTATTAATTGTTGTTATTTGATTATTATGGTGGTTCCGCTGCTGCTCGATGGCATTTTTGATGTTTTGAGGAAAACCCGTAGTTTACGGAGCAAATGTTTTATTTTGAGTTTTATTGAGAAATGTGCACCCTTATGAGGTGATTTTACTATGATAAATTGTGTATTTTGCCGTGTATATTTGTGGGGTAGAAAAGGGTGTTACAGTTTAGTTGTCTCTTGAAACATTGTCTGCGATTTGTTTAAGAATCAATCTCTTTTGCATTGTCGATTCTAGGAGTGTGTAATTGTTTCTTTGTTACAATTGTTGTTTATTTGAACCGTTTATCTTTTCTTGGTTGAATTAAATGCTTGGGCAAATCCTCTTGTTTTCAATGAGAGGCATAATTTGCTTGAGGACAAGCAAAGAGCTAGTTGGGGAGAGTTTGTTAGATGTCAAACATGACTAATATTTTTATTGTATACTTGGCATTTTTCAACACTTTCATGTTTAATTGTGGATTTTAGTATTGTTTATATACCTTTGGTGCTTGTAATATGTGTGCTATTGTGTAGGAAAAGGTACTACTTGATCAAATAAGTGAGACACAAAGAAATGATACATCTGCCAAAGAAAAGAGGAAAACATCAGCAAGTTTGCTTTGTGAACTTGCCAACGAACATTCACTTTGTGAACACTGGCGAAGTCCCCAGCGAATGGTCCTAGACTTGGACAGTAGGAAAAGGGACTAAAGTTCGCTTTGCAAACTCCCAGTGAATGTTCGCTGATTTACTTGCTTTGCGAAGGACCTGGCAAAGAATCCTTGGCTGAGGCAGTAAGAAAAGGGGGACCTAAGTACGGTTTGCGAACTTTTTGGCGAATAGTTCGCTTTGCGAACAAAAGTTCGCATTGCGAACTTATGCAGACAAACAAGGGCGGTTTAGCTTATCAGAAGGCACTTCAGGTGCCACTTTCATCATTCGCTAGTCGAACAAATAATTCGCAGTGCGAATGTGTCTGATTTCAAATGTACTATACATAGATTTTATGCATTTTCTTGGGATAATAACTTCACTTTATCACACCAAAACCTATTTTTCTGAGTTTTCTTCATCTAAGAGAGATTCTTCACATAGAGAAGCTGGATTTGCATCCGATCTCGATTCTTCGACGTGGATGCTTTTTCATCTCCTCACGAAACATGTGAAGCAAGCTACCATGAATATGTGTAGCTAAACACTTCTTGTGTCAAGATTAGTTGTAGGTAATCCATCATTTTGTATGTATTGATCTTGATTGTAAGTTTGTGAACTTTGTTTATGATAAATATAGAAGAAAAACTATGTTTACATGGTTTAGATTTTGTTTTAAATCATGATCGAGAGATATGTTCTAAAACTTGACCTAAGTTTCAATCCATCAATAATCATAAGGCTAGAGATAGTTTTGAAAGTTGATGTTCATAAATATTGAACTTGAATGTTATCATATTGGTAGTTTGAGTGAGAGATCATCAAAGGACCAATATGATAAATCTCACAACAAGTGTTAGAGATAAACTTGTTGGGAGGATATGTGGTTATATTTATCGTTAACGAGTTCACACGCTTTATCGAGTAAATACGTATAAAATGGATTATCGGACCCTAATCTTGGCATGTTTTTACCAAACCCTAAAACCAATTTCTTTACCGTTGATTACTAAAATTTATGCAAACGATCCGAAACGAAAAACCAGACTCTTTGTTACTTTAAAGTTTGAAACGCTTTCGACTATAGAATGACGACAATATACATTCAATCCATGTGGATACGATAAAACACCCCCGAAATACTTTTCAACATCAGGCGACAAGGCCTAAAAGGAGGCGAAGGGAAGGACATATGTCCCTCCAACCTACAAAGGAAATAATACTATGACACGCACCTATTGGAGGCGCTATCAAAGGAAGAAAAAGGCCGAAAGGGAAGCCTTAGCAAATGAGCATGGTGCACCAGCGGCAAAACGTAATTCAACTCTAGCGAAGCCTGTAGAGTATATCACCATGATCCTGAATACTCCCTTGGGAATGAGGATGATTACATGCCTTTTCATTCCCCTCGACAAAGACACCAGGAGCCTAAATATACTGTTGGGTCAGATGATGAGATGGTCAAAGATAATTTCAACGATTTCGTCATGTACAAATCTTCAAGTTTTGTCCATACACCAGCTGCAGATTTATCTTTTGAAACCTGTCGAAGAAACTTATCACCAAGGCTCAGTACAATGGCACTGTGAGTTTTTTCGACCATCGTTGTCATCTCCTTCTCCGATAGTGCAACGTCCATCTTCTCAGATCCTCTCAACGCTTCTAACAAACCATGTTGAACAAGAAGGGCTTGCATCATCAATTGCCACAAGCTAAAATCATTCAAACCAATGAATTTAATAATCTCATACTTTGTTACCAACATCTTCTCCTCCACGCTCACCGCACCAGTTTACTGTGAATTGATGTCGTCAAGAACAAACCAAAATATGAGAAAAAAGACTGAGTTTTTTGAACAAACACAAGAAACCCTATTAGGTTTTACGAAAGAGAGAGAAGAAGGAAGAAGAAGAATAAGATTTTGGTTATACCTATTTTACTATTCACTTTCTCAATAAGGGTTCAAAGATTACAAGTGAATACCAAAAATTAACCTCTCTCAATAACCTAAGAGGACGAGTCTATTTATATATTATTAAGCTAACTTAGGCTACAAGCTAACTTAACAATTGGGATTTCAAGCAAGACCCAATTCGACTGGCTAACCTAAATTATGAGTTAACATATATCAACCACAAGCTTGAACAGACTTCGACTACAGCATGCACAACTACTGTCAAACCATGAAGCTACCCTTGTCGACATTAGAGTTCGATCCAAATACCACAAATCTCCACCTTGGAACAAAATTTACACTAACAAGGTACAAACTAGCGTTCATCATGCAACTTGATCAATTGCGTACAATGGCAAAGCTTGCTACTTGTCAATGTCTTGGTGATCATATCAGCAACATTGTCATCAGTGTTGAGGAGAACATTGTAAATTTGTATATTTTGTTTTGAAAACAATGTAAATTTGGTATTCTGTGTTTATAAGATTTACAATGATCTGATTCTGGTTCTGTCAATATTTTGTAGTTTCTCTTTAAAAAATGATGCAGGCCAGTCAAAATGAGATTTATAACAAATTATATATGACAATCGATAAGATTCAACCCCTCGATTATTATGTAAATTCGACGTACCAACATAACTTATTACCTAGAATTTTAAATAAAACTGAAAGGTATAATGACGCACGCTTCATAGTTTTGAAAATAAAAATATGTTATTGCCATGGATGGAACCAATGACCATTTCCATTATATCCTCGATTTTTCCAAAACCGATGGGTAAATTGACGAGTTTTCATGTTGCCCTTTGTTACCTCGGCAGTGTAACCGATGTAAAAGTCATTTCGTGTTCGAGGTGCGATGTGTTATTTGTAGTAGTGATTACTGAATGTGCATATGATAATTCCTTCCTTGCATACCTTCTTGCTCATTCCTTATCACTATCTTTGTTCCTATAAAATCATCCTTTTGTCAACTTTAACTCTGCTTCATGATCATTCCTGTTTCTGAGTTTTAATATTTTCCAGTTGGTTCCTGCCTTGTTGTTTTCGTTTTTGTTGTTGGCTTTTGTATTCGTTAACTCTTGGAAATCTTAAAACATCGACTCTTAACTTGTATAGATCAATCTAGCAGTTGGTAAGATCCCTCTCCAGGTATGTCGTGTTTGTAATCGCCTTAAACATTACAAATCCAAACTTTTTCCCATACTTGTTTCTCATTTTTGGAATAAACATGTATGTCACTCTCCCCCATTGGGAGAACTTCCTCTATAGTAGTTCTTCAGTCGTTTCATCTAAAAAAATTGTTACGCAGAAGGTTTCAGTTTGAGTTTGATGTTGGTTATGCTCTCTCAATTGCGTTACTAGTGTCCATCCATGGTCTTCATGAGATCCAACATTTGGTCTCTCTCACCCCGCCATCGTTTTTTTAAAATTTAGTTGGACCCAAATAAAATGAAGAATTTTTGTGAAATATTTACACATACACAATTCAAATCTGAACTATAGAAGCTCATTTTGTATGTCTGTAAAAGTAACTTACTAATAACAAGAAAGATAAACTTATTTTAATGATGTTATTGTTTTTGCAAGAAGGCTTCAATAAAATTCCAATTTCAAATCCAAATTAAAGAGGATGAAATTATAGAAAATTAATCTTCCCCGTGAAGTATTGTCAATGTTTTAAGATTTCCTCCAATGTTATGGCGTTCCGATTTTAACGGGACACCACTTTCAGGGCTATGGATACCAATTTGTTAGGGGAAGATTTTACACTAAGAAACATTGATACATAGTGTAGGCCTAGGCACATTTGTGAGAGACACAACACTTGTCCACCTAAAATCTTAAGGTGATAGGTGAGTGGGTTCTCCCACTTATAAATACTAAAGTACCACATTCCTATACAATGTGGAACTATTATCCATACCACTCACATTTGTTATATTATTCCAACAATATCATATGTGTTTTTTTTTTATTTTGAAATGTGGTGTTGGTTATTCCCTAAGTTGTGAAAAATGTGATAAAGTTGATGTTCATTATTGATCTCTATTCATGTGTATATGTCATACAATTTCTTCCATTACCCTATTCATTAGTGGGAAAGCCAAGAAATTTGTGTTGGATTGTTTGATGGTCAAAAGAAATTTGTGTACGTAACATACAAGTCAGTCCTGGGTCATCTCGTTCTTCTTTCTTCTCCACCTACATCATAATAGTTCCAAATAAATCAATATTATTAAAAACTATGCATTTCTCTTCCACACAAACACAAAACAAGATAACAAAGAAACCAAACACACACAATTCTCAAACATGCGAGGAGGTTTCCTCTTCTTCTTGTTCATTACTTCACTTTCTTTTTTCACAACAATCTCAACATTTTCAGTCACACACACTTTAAACTCAACACAAATTCTCAAAACAAATCAGACCCTTGAATCTCATCTGGGATCATTCGTTCTTGGTTTCATCTCAGGAACATATCCCAACATTTATTTAGCCATATGGTACAAAATCAGCCCAGACACAGTTGTTTGGGTTGCAAATAGAGACAACCCTCTTCAAAATTCAACCGACAGCTTTCTCAAAATCGCTGACGATGGAAACATAGTACTTCTCAATTCTTCATCATCAGATTCAAACAACAACAACATCGTTTGGTCTTCGAATCAAACAAATGCGAAAAACCAAGTTCTTTTTCTTCAGCTTTTAGATACTGGAAATTTAGTACTCAGAGAAACAGACGTGAGTGATCCAACAGAATATCTATGGCAAAGTTTCGATTACCCTACAGATACTTTGTTACCAGGCATGAATATGGTGGGTCGGAAGCGGAACTTCGGCAAAAAAACTGAAAAATACTTAAGATCATGGAAGATCACAGGTAAAGATCCTTCATCAGGAGATTATTCATTCAAAATTGCTTTTAATGGTTTAGAAGAAGTTTTGCTGAAAAATGATGATACCATATTATATCGATCGGGACCTTGGAATGGTGAAAGTTTAGGCGGTGTACCATATACAAATTCAATAGTTTTAAATTTTTTAACTGACGAAGACGGTGCTAACTTAACGTTTTCAGTAGTCGGAAGTGGATTGAGTTTTACAAGACTAGTTGTGAATTCTTATGGTCAACTTCGATTGCTTACATGGTCTGAAAGTATCAAAGCATGGGAGGAGTCTTGGTCTGCACCGAGAGATGATCAATGTGATTCTTACAAAGAATGTGGTCCTTACGGTGTATGTGATTCCAATGCTTTTCCGGTTTGTGAATGTGTGAAAGGGTTCAGTCCTAAGAATGAACAAGCATTGAACGTGAGAGATGGATCTCATGGGTGTGTGAGGGATAAGGATTTGGATTGCAAGAGTGATAAATTTTATCATATGGAGAATGTGAATTTGCCTGAGACAAGCTCGGTGTTTGTGAATACATCAATGGATATTTATGAATGTCGTGAACTGTGCCATGGGAATTGTTCATGTACTGGTTATGCTAATGTTTATGTAACTAATCGAGGAAGTGGTTGTGTCATGTGGTTTGGTGAACTTAATGATATCAGAATTTATACTTATCCTAATGGTGGACAAGATCTCTTTGTTAGATTAGCAGCTTCTGAAATAGGTATGTTTTTTTTTCTCTTCCTTTTAAACTACTACTCTCTCTCATAAAAAATATTTGTTTTAAAATGAATATTATTCTTGTTTTTAAATATAAAAATTATTGTTATTTTTTCAATTATATTTTTTAAGAGTTTAATTATTATGTACTGACAGTATAATCCAATAAAAATATATTAATTTGTCATGTCATACAACTAATTTAAAATTTACAGATGTGGTAAGATGCATGATAGTGATTGGTTGACAATGTAAAATAATTTTACACTGTCCGTGCATACCAATTAAATTCATTTTTTAATTATTAGTCTATACATTATTTCTAATCTATTAATAAAATTAATTCATTAAAAATGCAAAGACTTATGATAGTATTGTATTTTTTAATAGGCTAAAATACAGTTTTGGTCCCCCTGTTTTTCAAAATTCACAGTTTTGGTCCCCCTGTTTTTTTTTTTAACAGTTTTGGTCCCCCATCCCTCACTGTTCATGTACGGACGTGTACTGTTCGTGTACGGACATGTACGGACAAGTTACTGTTCATCATTTTTTTTGGGCCAAAATTGAGGTGGGGGACCAAAACTGTTAAAAAAAAAAACAGGAGGACCAAAACTGTGAATTTTGAAAAACAGAGGGACCAAAACTGTATTTTAGCCTTTTTAATATGTGTGAAAAAATTTTAAACTACATTTAGTTTGTAACTGGGAGTAAAAGAGATAGAAATTGAAATTGTACTCCCTCCGTCCCAAATTATAAGACGTTTTGCGCTTTTCACACAAATTAAGAAACTTAATTATTACTTTATGGGAAAGACAAATTATATATAATTTTACAGTAATGCCCCTCATAATTATATAGGAGAGAGAAATTAAAAGAGTTGAAAGAATAAATAATAATAAATATTTGAGGGTATATTGGAGAAGATGTCATTTATATTGCATTGGGAATGTAAGGTGATTTATATTTTGAGACAAATTTTTTTGGCAAAATGACTTATAATTTGGGACGGAGGGAGTAAAAGGTAACTAATCGAGTTGTAAATTTGATACTAAAGCACGTAGCGCCGACCAAATAATACTAGAAATAGTAAAATCTATCCAATGGAATCGACAAAAGCATGTGCACGTGACTTTTTGAAAAAGGTGAAGCCACTTAGCCACATTTATTAACTTGAATTATGATTGTCCTTTTAAAAATAATTACACTCTCCTCTTTTCCATTCTTCACTTTTAACAAATACTCTCTCCGATCACTATTATAAAAAAAAAAAACACCTTAAATCTTAGTCACTATTATAAGCAAAAATCATTAAATTTTAGACTAATTAATATTTATATTACTATTATACCCTTAATTTAATTCAAAAGTATTTAATGTTGAAAGTTGATTTATCAAATAAACTAAAGATATTATCGTAAATTTTACTTTAATTGTACATGAAATCAAGAAAATTAATTACACTTAACTAATTTTCTTAATACGTATGAAAATAGTTATTTTAGCTTATAATTATAACCAAAGAAAATAATACATTAAAATTATTCTATTTCTCATTTATTTCTCTCTTATCACACTTATCTTTCTTTTTTCTCAATTTCATTTCACAACTAAACACACCTTTAGCGTATTCAATTAAATTTTCGATACTTGATATCTACCTATCTTTTACAAACCACTTGTACTAGTAGTATTTATTGATCACTCTAGATCATTCTTGTTCAGTTATAATTTATGTGATAACATGTACTCCCTCCGGTCATAATTATAAGTCAAAATAACTACTTTTACACGTATTAAGAAAGTTAGTTAAATGTAATTAATTTTCTTGATTTTATGTATAATCAAAGTAAAATTTACGATAATATCCTTAGTTTATTTAATGAATCAACTACCAGCATTTAATACTTTTGAATTAAATTAAAGGTATAATAGTAATACAAGCATTTATTAGTCTAAAATTTAATGACTTTTGCTTATAATAGTGACCAAAATTTAAGATGTGTTTTTTGTTTATAATAGTGACCGGAGGGAGTACATATTATTATAATTATAATAATAATAATAATAATAATAATAATAATAATAATAATTCTCTTATAACTATGAACTATTATGGTGAGTTATTAAGGAAAGCTTGTGTACAGTGCATGGATCAATAGAATTACATATGAGAAGTAGGTTGTTCAACAAAATGATTGTCATGTTTATGGTATTTGTGACCTAATTTGAAACGGTTATATTTTTTCTTGTTATACTATATGTTTACCGAATTTATTCTTGAACTTAAGGTTAAAGAACTTGAATTTGAACTAAATTTTGTTATCATCTGTAGGTACATATGCGAATGATGCAACAGGAAAACTTAAAGCAATCATCATAGCTACGGTTGCAGTGCCAACATTTATTATTGTTATTTGTTCATATATCTTGTGGTTGCGATCTTCTAAATATCCAGGTATTTGTATTTTTGCAATTCTTATGTTTTCTATATGAGAAATATTGAAAATATTCAATTTTTAAATATTTTCTCTAACCCTAAATTTTTAAATATTTTCTCTAACCCACACTTTTTTATTGAGTAAAACACATGTGTGTCTTACTAAATGTGAGAAAGTATTAAAAAGAGAACGTTCTTAACATTTATCTTTCATTATCACTAGCATATTGATCATCATTCTATTATCTCAAAACAATTTTATAGGACCTTCGCATTGTATCTTCTAATCTTTTAGCACTTATTTTATAGTTCAGAAATATCTAGTGTCATAGCTCTAAAATTCACTTCAACGTTTGATCAATCAACTACACTTTGCTTTTTACTCCTCCAAAAAACAAGATTTCCACAAATGAAAGAACATTAACATGAAGTAGATCTTCTATCAACCATTGAACATGCATAATCAACGTTAATGTAAGCCTTCGTAGTTATACTTCAATCTCTTCTAAACAAGAGTCTTCTCCCTAGATTAGTTTTCATATAATGTAGAACACAGTCTAGATCTTGCAAGTGTCTCATTCTCTGATCATTTATTGATTTACTTACCATATTGATTTCATATGCCAAATCCTTTACTTGAATGAGCTACCTCGATTCCTAGGAAGAACTTGAGTTTCCTATGGTCTTTCATCTTAAACTTTGAATATAATTTCTTTTTGAGTAGTTGTGTCTCAATCAATAATCTCATGTAACAATTATGATGAGCTCAATAACTGTTGTGGAAATTTTAATAGGTTATCTTCAAGAATTAAAATAGATATTTTCTTCTTGGCGAAACTCACAAACCAACTATAGACTTCCAAGGACAATACCTCAAATGATAGCTTTTAATTGATTTATCTCACAAACAAAATAACTTCTTACAAAAGAGATATTTATTCAAGAGATAATACACTCTTGGTAAATTTACAATTAAGACCTCACCCTGAACAAATATCTTCACTTAGACTCAAGAATACTCTCGAAGCACTATGACTAAATATACTTTAGAAAATCAAAAGATTTAGTAAAAATAATGAGAGAAATTAAAGTGAGATCAAAGCTCATTTTTTAGATGTGAAAACTTGATAGAAAAGCTCTCTATTTATAGGCCAACACGTGGTATAATTTGGAAACAATTCATGGGCCAAATCAATGTCATAATATATTACGTTAATCAAGTAATGACCTTCAATAATTAATTGTTCAAGCCACAAATGGATGGTTTTGATATTTTGCCTTTACGAATCATTAAGAGACCGTCCCAATAAATTTTAGACTCAACTTAATAAAAATAATCGATTAGGTCATTAGGTATAATTGATTATTCAGTTAGAAATGGTCTTCCAATCAATCATACACTCCCCTAGTTAATTGGCTAGGCTATAAAAATATTCTTCAGTATAAAACATGAGAGGTTTCTCAACTATTTTTAGTGTGTTATTTTTCCATAGTATTTCCAAAAATACCCCTTTGTATTAATAAGATATTGATCACTTAGACATATATGACTAGACAAACTTTCACACTTTATCTCTTTTATAACTCTGAAGCTTTAAGTTTGGGCATCATTATCTTTTTACTTTAGCATCACACAAGAGCTTTGAATATTCTTAATGAGGCTTGACATATCTTCATGTTGAATACCATAATTAGAAATTCGAGAGGTTAAATTAATGGTGAACCTTGAAACACAAGTCTTCACTTAAAGGTTGTTTGACCACAGTGTTAACTTCAAACAGATGTCTTGATATTCAAGAGTATCTTCAAGAGGATATAATGATTCAAGGGGATGTCTTAATCAACTATCTTGAACATCTTTGACTGCTTAAGCTATCTTCACCAGATAAAGATTTCCCATGATATCATTTGATATTAGGTGTTGATATCATCAAAAATAAATAGCTACTCGGTTGACTTTCAAATTTGCTATCCATAAACTTCAGCACCTTGAATCACCTTCACAATACCTGCAAGAAAATAGATCCATAAATGTCTCATCGTAATCAATACGATATGTTTGAATATGATATTTTCCACTAGTATTTCCTTATAACAATCAAGTTTGCCATCTTATTTATGATTTACAATATATATATATATATATATATATATATATATGCTTCTAGTTTCCCTTCCACTAAAAAATTTCCCAAGTATCGATTTTTTAAGAGGTTTCATTTTCTCACTCATAGTTCGGGCCTAATTTTACATTTCAATTCTTCTTCAACAAATGATGGAATTCTCACATAGTCAACATCTACAATAAAAGCATGATAAGGCATGGATACATGTTTGAATGAGACATATTAAGAAATACAATATTTGTACATAGATGGACAAGATATTTTATCTTTTCTCAAAGCAATGAGTAAGTCATTCTGATCACTATCAAAATTATGAGAAAAATATGAGGATCATTTATCATGCTTACCTTCGAATCAGGTTATTGAAGTTTTTTATAAAGCAGCTCAAATTAACTTTATCTTTGATACATTATAATTGGTGTTGAAGGTGTTGATTCTTGTAAAATTGAAGGAAAATGAAGATCCAAAATAGGATTGTGAGGAAACTCAATACTATGATTATGAGCAGGGTCACTCATGATAGGCATCAACTCACGTTTAGAAGTATTCTCGAAACAATGAGTAAACACAATATGACTAGGAGTAGATTCAATCAAAATAAAAACTGAGACATGTATTTTAGGGAAGCTATGACTAAGGATTAGAAACTCAAAATCAGATTCAGAGTCATTCATTTTCTCCAACTATGACTGATGACGAGTGAAGCAAGACATATTTTCATTAAAGGTGAAATCTTTAGAAACAAAGTACTTACGAATAGGAGGATGATAAAATTTTACCCTATTTTGTTAGGAGGATAACCCATCAAGATGAAGGTGAGAAAAATACACAAGAAAGGGGGGAGGGGGTTGAGTTGTGTTATCTATTTTTTCTTTGCTTATGAATAGAGTTTAGATTCTGATTATATGTTGCAGCAGAATAATAACATAAGCAAATAAATAACAAAAAACACATAGAGATTTATATTGGTTTATTCCAAAATGAGAGTAGTTCATTCCCCTTGCAGCACAAGGTATTTTCCACTATAGTTAAAACATGATTACAATTGCTTATGCCCTCAAGCATATGACTTTTCTGCTCAGACCCTAAGCCTGAGACTTCCTGCTTAAACCGCTCAGGTTCAAGACTTCCTGCTTAAACCTTCATCCCAAGACTTCCTGCTTTGATTCCACGAATCTAATACTTCCTACTTGAACCCCTAAGGTTAGAGACTTCTACTCAGACCCACGGTCCAAGACTTCCCTGCTCAAATCCCACATATTTAATACTTCTACTTAAACCCATCGGGTTTAAGACTTCTGTTTAAATCCTACAAATTTAAGACTTCTGCTTAGACCTACAGTCCAAGACTTCCTTGTTCAATCAACAACTGATCAAGACTTCAATGCTCAAGCACATAGAAAAAGACTTACTTGACTCAATCTCACAGCAAGAGACTTTGATGCTCAAGCACATAGCAAGAGACTTTCTTTCTAAACTACTAAACAATCTGTTTAGCAGAATATACAACAAGGTGTACTTGATATTCAATCAAATGTACAAGGTAAATAACCATAACAAAGATAGGATTTCTAATATATTCAATGTTTAAGAAATATTAAGGCTTTGTACAATTTATAACATATAACAGAAATTATGCATACTCGATTGTGTTGCCATTGCTGATATTGTTATTATTCCATTCTGATAGAAGCGTGGAACCCTTCTTTTCTTCATGGCTCTCTTTCTTTATTTTCCATGTTGTAAATTCCAGATTGAATCTTCAACTACTTATATAGTCGTTGTAGTAGAATAGCAGTTGGAAGTGCTAACTTGTACAAGTGTCTTTGTTACTCCATAGTACTAAGAGACGTTGAAGATAGATACACCAAAAGATCTTTATCCATTGTGTAACATATTTAACCAAAGCATCTTCCTTATGATCTTGTAATATAGATCTGTTAAGAGTAGATATCCGTAAAGCATGTCAACTCTTCTTGAGCCATGTCAACACAGACTTTAGCTGACACACTGATTTGATATTGTAGCTTACTTTATGTAGTACGGATAACTTAGCTTAGTTCACAATTCTGAAAGATCACCAGAAGTTGATACATTCACTAACTGTAGAGACAGTATATTGCTCTTCTAATTCTGATACATTTAGCTTCAGAGTCTACGCAAACATATATTATCATACTTCACTTAATAATGTGCATCAGTTCTGACTCATCAGAAGCCAGTAACTCAGCTTCTCTCAAATGTGTTCGTCTATCAGATTCAGAATGGTTTCTTCATCAGCTTTAGAACCCGCATACTTAGAACACACATTAGATAAAACCATTGTTCTTTCAACACTTTGTTATCACCAAAACCCAAAGGATATCTGTCAACACTTCTCCGATTAGACACTCCAGTCTCTCTTTATCATAATAAAGGTGACTTTAGAAATCTAGTTATCTAGAAAATGTCATTTTGTCACACCTAAAATGGTTAAAACATATTGAGTGACAGGAACTTCCTCAACCACATTATTCATTCATTTCTATTTGGATTAAGAGGCACTTGAAAGTTGAATTTTCTTCAATATGAAATTTTCGTCTCGTTTTATCTTTAAAATGGTAACTTCAGAAACCTAATTATTTAGAAAGGGTCATTCTGTTACACATAATACAGTGAAAATTTATTTAGTGATTTGAATTTTCTATATCACATTGTTCATTCACTCCTAATTAGAATAAGAATAACTTTGAGAGTTAAAATTTCTTCGATCAAGTGTTTTAGTCTCTCCTTATCACAATAATGATTACCTACAAAACCTAATTATCTTGAAAAGGACATTTAGTCACAGCTAATATGTAAAAAGTACAACTGAGTGATTGGAATTCTCTTGGTCATTTTGTATATTCACTCAAAATTGGAATAAGAGTCACCTGGGGTATAAATTTTTTCAATCAAACGTCTTTGTCTTTCCATATCTTAACAAAGACGACTTTAGAAACCTAACACTCTAGAAAGGGACTTCTCATCACACCTAACTTAGTAAAAACTACTGTGTCTTTTCTTGTTCACCATGTTCATTCACGTCTGATTGAAATAAAAGTTACTCGAGAGTTAAAATTTCTCCGATCAAATATTTTAATATCTCCTAATCATATTAATAATGACTTAAGAAACATAATTATCTAAAAAGGTCTTTCATTTACACTTAATCCAATTAAAACTATTGAATTATTAAAATTTTCTCGATCACCTCTGTTATTTATTCTAACTCGATATTGATTCTTTAACAACAATACCAAATTGAAACTCTGAGTTAGCTTGCAAGAGACACAAAGGTGAAAAAAATTACACTTAAATGTAAAAATATTTAAATTTAATTTTTATTTTTATTTAGGTCACATGTATTATATTAAGTTAAAAATTAAATTTAATTATAAAAAAATTTAACTTTAGTTATAATAATCATTAAAGTCGTATATATAATTTTCTAGATAATCCCTCAAAGTTGGCATATTTATGAAATTTTAATTCCTGAGAGTGTGCTCCTCTCAAAGTCTCAGGTTCGAATTTCACTTGATACTAACAATTATGCCAAACAAGATCTGACTTTAAATAGGTTCCGCAAGTGGACATTGTGGTTAAAAAAATTATTAATAATAAAAAACAAAAAACAATATTTATAAACCATTATCCTTCAAACGTATGATTTTCTTATGAAGTATTTACTTATTTTTCAGTATGCATTTAATATTATAATTGAAATCATTGAAAAAAAAGTTATTGGTGTTGCACACAGGAAAAATCAATCAAGAAAACAAAGTTAAAGTAGAGGATCTTCCTATATTTGAATTCAAAAACATTTTAGACGCAACTAATAACTTTGATTTAGCTAATAAAATTGGCCAAGGTGGTTTTGGTTCCGTATATAAGGTAAACTAAGTCTTGTGAATTTTTTTACCTTTTATTAATTTTTTGAATTATATTATAATCTTTTCATTCCTTTTGAAAAACATATTTAGGGAGAATTTCCCGATGGATTAGAAATAGCAGTGAAAAGACTTTCGAAAACTTCAGGACAAGGGTTAGAAGAATTTATGAATGAAGTGATTGTAATTTCAAAGCTTCAACATCGAAATCTTGTAAGACTTTTAGGTTGTTGCATCGAAGGGGAAGAAAAGATGTTGATATATGAGTACATGCCCAATAGCAGTTTAGACTTTTATCTATTCGGTAAGTACCTCTTAAATTGTTATTTCTTGTTTGTGTTTGAGGTGAAGTAATTTTTAATACACAAAAATTTAGTTGCACATTATGTGATACATTTTTTATTAACATTTCATATTAATTATCATATTATATCCGATTAAATTTATCTAGAATTGACAAAGTATATGTTTAGATGTCATGGTAAATTGGCTCAATTGGTAAGAATTTTTCGAAAATAATTGAATTTCTGATTTTTATAATTAGAGTTTGACTTAATTAATTTCTGCCACCATACATGCTTTTTTTCTCTAAAAGAAATGGGGAAAGAGAGATATAAAGATATAATGAGAGGGATATAAATAGTAATACAATATTGAATAAGGCTTATATATATATATATATATATATATATATATATATATATATATATATATATATATATATATATATATATATATATATATATATATATATCAACCTAGTAGTAATCATATATGAAGTTGTTATAAATACATAACCAACATATTTACTAACTCTTAAATAACTTGGGATTAATAATCTAACAACATACTCCTATGATTCAATTTTGTATAAATTAGTTGACAACAAATACACCTAATATATTCCTTAGAATAAGTAATCTATAAGTCTTTAATCCTTTGGTTAGCATATATGTCACCTGCGTATAAGTATGGCAATGTGCAGCCTTTAACTATCCTTATTTGACTTGAACCTTTAAGAAATGGAACCTAACCTCAATATTTTTTTTATTACATGCAAAACTTGGTTCTTTACTAGAATGATAGATAGTTTGTTATCATTTTGTTGCTTGATTGGCTATTGACTTCAATATTCAATTCCTTTATAATTGACTCCACCCATATGGCATGAGATGCATCAGAAGATCAAACTATGTACTCTGACTCGCATGATGAAAGGACCATAATTGGTTGTTTCCTTGAGCACCAAGAATTTGTTGAATCAAGAAACTTAAAGTAATATCATGTGATGCTTCTTCTGTCCACTTTAACACCATAGAAGTTTTCATATGAGTAAAAAATAATCCCTATATTAGAGTTACTTGCCGATATTGAAAAAATAATTTCATAATCTATTGTGCCCCTCAAATACCTCAACACTCTTCTAGCTATAATCATCAGAGTTATCCTTGGATTATCCATAAACCTTCCCACCAAACCAACAACAAAACAAATGTTTTGCCTACAACTGTGGAATCCCCCTTTTCTTGCTTGTCTCCTTTCTTTAGCTTTAGATTTACTTTAATAGGTGTAGTTGCAGGGGTAAATTCTTCCATATTAAACATTTTAATTATTTCATCAACATATTTTTTTTCTAGTGTAGCATCAAACCTCTTAAGGTATTAAGAATTTCCAATCCTAGAATATAAGATAACATACCTATATCATTCATCTCAAATTCTGGCATCGTGAACTCCTAGAAGTTCTTGCAATTGAACCATCTAAATTGTGCTTCAACTTGAACATCCACTTTACTTTAATAGCCTTCTTATGAGATGTAAATTATATTATATCCCCATGTATCATTCTTTTCAATTTGAGTTAATTTTTCTTTCGTAGTCTTTTCCATGTCTTTATATTTATGGCTTCATGATGGTAGATGGGCTCAACATTTGCAATGAGGGCTATATGGACCAAATCACCTTCTGCAGTCACTGTATTGTCAATGTCTAGTTCACATTCTTACATCCTTCTTGGGATGCTCCTTATTCTTAGAAGTCTCTCATTCACTTCAACATTTGGTGCTTTCATATCTTCTTCATATGATTCATCGTTATCATAATTGTCATTAAGTAATGAACACAACTAAGACTTGCTAAAGCTAACCCTTGATTGTCAATCCCACGATCTTTCTTTATTTATCACTAAACCTCAGCTGATAGGCGTCTTTTGAGTTGCATGATCATACATTTTATAGGCACCAATTTCATGATAACCAACTAAAATCATTTGCGTACTCTTATCATCCAACTTTCTTCTTGACATAGTGCACAAATTACTTTGAAATGATTCATACTAGGCTTTTACCACTCCAAACCCACTTAGGTACTTTGTTCTTAACCTTCTAGTTTGACATATGTTTAAAAAATATGTTATTGTGTTCACTACTTTTCCTCAAATTGATTTAGGCATACCTCTTTTCTTTACCATTTATCTGTCCAAATCCAAGATAATTATGATTCTTCTTTCTGCCAAGCCATTATATTGTGGTGTATAATGAGTTGCGACTTAATTTTGTATACCTTGATTATCAGAAAATAACACAAAGGACTTAGATGTGTATTCACCACCGCTATTAGTTCTCAAAACCTTAATTCTTTGGGTGCGTTGGTTTTCAACCCGAACTTTAAACTTCTTGAACATGTCAAACACTTCATCTTTAGATTAAATCAAATAAATCCACATATTTCTTCCATGACATCAACAAATATATAATTTTCTTCAAAAGGTCCACAAACATATGAGTGGAAAACTTCTAGCACATAGGTTGAACTCATTGGTAAGTTGGCCTTAAACGAATTCCTAGGTAGCTTAACAACTTAGCAACCACCATGCGTCTTATCGGGAATTTTGAAACTTGGAAAATCTAGCACCATATCTCAAATGAATATTTTGTTCATGAATCTTAAGTTAAGGTGACCAAACCTTAGATGCCATTGGCAGATTTTATTGTCCTCTAACACAATTGTCAAGCACTCTACTTTTGTGGTATTTATCAATGTCTTGAAGATCATATTCTTTACAAGTGGTGACCTCAAGGCAAGGATGTTGGTAGAATCATATAGTTCAAAGACATCATTCTTCCTGATTACAGATAATCTTTTCTCTATAAGTTGGCCAACACTTTGTATATTGCACTTCATTCCTGGTACTAACGACACATCCTCAATGATGCCAGATCTTCTACCATTACTTCAGATCACCATGTTCTTAGTTCCTTCACCATGTAGAGTCCTATTATATGTTAATATCACCTTAATTTTTCTTGTTCTATCAAACTTGACTAATCCGTTTTTGTGGCTTACCATATGATTTGAGCAACATGTATATAGGAACCTTAATCATGCTTTATGTTGATCTTCAGACATTGTAAACTTGAATACTACAACCCCATCATCTGAATCATATTAGACTATCTTATCTTCATCATCAACATTTTCTTGAGCCTTCTCCTTTCCTTTATTGCTAGAAATCTAAGGCATAATGACCCCATTTTCAAGGTTTAAACACTAAATATGTTCTTGTCTTTTCCTCGAGTCTTTTGTTAGTTGATTTTTGATGCCATTTATTCTTTCTTGAAAGATTCATGTTTACCATCAAGATTAGAATTCTAGGAGCTTAAACCTATATTATTCTTGAATTTATCTTGAATCTTCTTGCCTTTGTGCCTTTGAAAACCACCAGTCTTCTTAAAAGTTTGAGCCTGCAAAGCTTGAACAACTCTAGCATTCCCTTTCTTTCAAGATTCATCAACTCATGTGCTTCTAGAGACCCTATAATATCCTATATCTTCATAGTTTCTAAGTTGAAATATTCTCGTAAAGCAACTATCACATGATCAACTTGAGGAGTGAGTGTCCACATCACCTTTCCAATCACCATTTTTCCAAGCATCAATTCATCACAACCTTTCATCATGTGAACTAAGCCTTGAATCTTTGATGCATAAGCAACAATAGTTTAATTCTTCTCCATTTGCAATAACTCATAATGTCTTCTCAGAGATTGAAACTTAATATTCTTCACTTTGTCGACTTCTTCATAGTATTTTATCAAGATGTTTCGTGCATCCTTTGCATTCTTAGCATGAGAAAAAGTGTCAAAATTTACAACATCTAATGTTTCTTTTATTGAGTACATAACCTTGCAATCTTTCTTGTTCTTTTCCTTATGAATATTCTTTTGTGGTTCAGCTGAATTTCCTATAAGTTCTTGAAGTCCATTTGCAACTACTTCTATTGTGTCTTGATAGCCAAACATAGCCTTCATTTGTTTATGCCATCTCTCCCAATTCTTTCCATCAAGGATTGGAAGTAAGTTTGGAAGGTTAGAACTGTTGGGTTTGAGCTCCCTTCCTATGTGGAGAAAGACCCAAATATGATTAGCCCATTTGTCTCACTTATTTAAGTGGAGAGGGTTAATTTAGGGTTGAGAGAGATAGAAAAAAATAAGGATTCAAAAAGAGAAAAAAGAGGAGAGAAACTCATTCCCATTTTTCTACAACCAGTCTCACTAAATCGACAATCCCCAATTCGTTAATCGTTAGATAAAGCTCAAATTTGGTGGACAGGTTAATACCATATATATCTAACTTTTGACCGTTCATATTTTTAAAACAATGTCTGAGGTGAAAGTTATTTGCTTCGCACTGAAGCTGCAAATTTGGGAAAATTTTTCATCTTTTTTGTTTGTAAGCTAGTTTACTTTGTGATTTGCGGTTGTTAGCACTAGTTTGTGAATCACTTTAAGACTCTCTTGTACCCTTAATTGATTATAGTGGAGTTATTTCTTTGGTTTGGACGATTCATGGTTTTTACTCTCATATTCAGGGGTTTTCCACGTTAAAAATATCGGTGTTCTTTTGTACTTTATTTGTTCGATTTACTGTCTTATAAAAATCAAGAGGCCATGAGTGTTTCCTTCATGGAGATTTGGAGGAAGAGATCTATATGCAAAAACCCGATGGTTTTCAAGTTAAAGGTAAAGAAGATCATGTGCGTAGATTGAGAAAGAGTTTATATAGGTTGAAGCAAGCTCCAAGACAGTGGTACAAGAGGTTTGAGTCTGTTATGTGTGATCAAGGATACCAGAAGACTACTTCAGATCATTGTGTCTTTGTTAGAAAATTTTCTAACTATGACTTCATTATCCTGTTGTTATATGTTGATGATATGCTTATTGTAGGGAAAAGTATTTCTAACATTAACATGTTAAAGAAGCAATTGGGAGAGTCATTTGCCATGAAAGACATGGGAGCAGCTAAACAGATTCTTGGAATTAGAATCATGCGTGATAGAAAAGAGAAGAAACTTTGGATGTGACAAGAAAATTATATTGAAAGAGTGCTGCAAAGATTCAAAATGGAAAGTTCTAAGGCGGTAAGCACTCCTCTCGTTACTCATTTCAAGTTGAGGTCTAATCAAATTCCTTCAAGTGAAGATGAAGCGTTTGATATGAAACGTGTTCCTTATGCGTCTGCTATGGGTAGTTTGATGTATGCAATGGTGTGTACAAGACCAGATATAACACATGTTGTTGGTACAGTCAGTAGATTTTTATCAAATCCAGATAGAGAGCATTGTAATGCTGTAAAATGGATTTTAAGGTATCTTCACGGTACTACTTCTATGAGGCTTTATTTTGGAGGAGATAAGATTACCCTAGTGGGTTACTCTGACTCTGATATTGCTGGAGACATTGATTCCAGAAAGTTCACTTCGGGCTACATGATTAAATTTGCAGGGGGAGTTGTTGCTTGGCAGTCTAGATTGCAAAAGTGTGTAGCACTATCTACTACAGAGGTTGAGTTCATTGCAATTACCGAAGCATGCAAAAAGTTACTATGGTTGAAGAAATTTTTGCAGGAGCTTAATTTTGTTCAAGACAAATATGTGTTATTTGTTGATAATCAAAGCGTTATTCATCTTGGTAAGAATCTGACTTTTTCATAATAGGTCCAAACACATTGATGTGAGATATCATTGGATAAATAATGTTTTGGATGCTAAGGTGTTGGAGTTAGATAAAGTTCATACTGATGATAATGGTTCTGATATGATGACTAAAGCATTGCCAAGAGGGAAATTTGAAGTTTGTTGTTATATCGTCGATTTGGCGATTTCCGCCACATAGTTGTGAGGGGGATATTTGTTGGGTTTGGGCTCCTTTCCTATGTGGAGAAAGACCCAAATATGATTAGTCCATTTGTATCACTTATTTAAGTGGAGATGATCAATTTAGAGTTAAGAAAGATAGAGAAAAATAAGGATTCAAAAAGAGACAAAAGAGGAGAGAAACTCATTCTCGTTTTTCTGCAACCAGTCTCACTAAATCGACGATCTCTGATTTGTTAACTGTTGGATCGAGCTCAAATTTGGTAGGCAGGTTCATAACACATATATCTAACTGTTGACCGTTCAGATTTTCAAAACAACGTCTGAGGTGAAATTTATTTGCTTCGTACTGAAGCTGCAAATTTGGAAATTTTTTTTAGTTTTTTTATTCTTATTTGTAAGCTAGTTTGCTTGGTGATTTGCGGTTGTTAGCACTAGTTTGTGAATCACTTTAAGACTCTCTTGTACCCTTAATTGATTATAATGGTGTTATTTCTTTGATCTGGACGACTCGTGGTTTTTACTCTCATATTGAGGGGTTTCCCACGTTAAAAATATCGGTGTTCTGTTGTGTCTTTATTTGTTCGATTTGTCGTCTTGTATTTGTTTTTGATCCTCAAGGTTCCTACAAGTTTTAAAAGTTTTATATTCGTTGCGTATTGGTCTATTATTGTGTCTTAATTTCCCATTAAGAACTACCAGTTATCTTTACTTGATGGGTACTTGTAGAAAATTTCTAAATCTATGTATTCTACGCAATCAAGAATCAGACTTAAGATATTAAATATGTTAAAGCACACGTTTTCCTGCTCTATAAGAAATAAGAGAAATAGCGAAATAAAGAGTGAATGAAAAAGATCAAAGTAGTGATAGTATTCAATCAAGTTTATATATATATATATATATATATATATATATATATATATATATATATATATATATATATATATATATATATATATATATATATAATCAAACTACTAACTAACTAATTTCTAGTTAGTAATCACATATGAAAATACTAGTAACCACATATAAAGTGTATGTAAATTACATAAAGAAGTTAGTTATAACTACCAATCACCATATTAACGAACTTTTACACAACTTAAGATTGATTAATTAACAATATGCTCCCTTAAATAATAATTAAGTAATATTGTTCATTTCTAATAATTCGTACAAGAGATTCACGACATTTTTTTTCTACTAAAATGAGTGTATAAAGTGAAAAGAAAATATGAAAATGGTTTTTCATTTGAATTCTTTAAAATCATGTTAAGTGAGCAAAAGTGGAATTTATTTTTCAATGTTTTTACAGATCCAATAAAAAAGAAGGTTTTAGATTGGCAAAAACGTTCATACATAATTGAAGGAATTTCTCGAGGACTGCTTTATCTTCATCGAGATTCAAGATTAAGAATAATACATAGAGATTTGAAGTTAAATAATATTTTATTGGATGGAGATTTGAATCCAAAAATATCTGACTTTGGCATGGCGAGAATCTTTGGAGGAACCGAAAACGAGGGCAATACAAGAAGAATTGTGGGAACATAGTAAGCATATTTTAACTTTATATATGTATGCAATTGAAAAGTCATATTATAATATATTAACGTAACACAATATATAATTGTTTTGATATTGAAATTAAACTGTAGTGGATATATGTCTCCTGAATATGCAATGGAAGGATTATTTTCAGAAAAATCAGATGTTTTTAGTTTTGGTGTTATGCTCCTCGAGATAATAAGTGGTAAAAAGAATACAAGTTTCTATAACCATGAGGAAGCAATAAGCCTTTTAGGATACGTAAGTCTTTCCAAATTAATTGGTTCACATTTAGATTCGTAATAAAATATAGTTAATAACCTCATGTACTGGATTTTTTTAGGTATGGAAACTATGGAAGGAAGAGGAGATAGTATCTTTGATAGATTCAGAAATATATAATCCAAATAATGTGGATCTAGTTTTGAGATGCATTCATATTGGACTACTTTGTGTGCAAGAAGTTGCAAAGGAGAGACCTACTATGGCAAAAGTTGTTTCAATGCTTAATAATGAAATTGATAAATTTCCTCGCCCATGTCAACCTGCATTCATTGATAGACGAATTGGGAATAGAGGAGAGGCATCTCAACATATTCACCTCTTGAATTCAATGAATGATGTCACTGTCACAAGCTTGGATGGGAGATAATTTGCGGACACAGACGATGCCATGGTTGAAATAACTTCGATTTTCAAACGATGTCTGGTCCTTTGAGACTTTAAACTAAAATACATCTCTATATTAAATTGTACACTGTCCTACATCTATCTATCTAAGTAGCAATACATAATAATGCTGGCCATATAGTTATTATTGCTGAAAATGTGAGTGCCATATTGAATGGGAAGAGAAAGAAAATAGACCTATACTCACACATTTATAAAGTTTAACTATTAGATATTCCTCCTACTGTATGTTATAAAAGCCAAAAGCTGTTCATAATATCTAATGTTGCTTTACTAAGAGAATTGGATCTGAATATTCAACAAGTAATTACTCAACAAAAACAAACTATTCTGCTCAATAAGTTACTTTATTTGTTATTCTTAATTCTTTTAAAAGAAACCTTAATTAACACAACCTTGGTACTATTTCAACTTCCAACAACAAAAGTTAATGAGAAGGAATCAAAGATTCTGAAACAATAACCTCTGATGATGATGCATTCAAGCTTGGATTCTTTAGTCCCATGAACACATCAAATCACTAAGTGAGAATCTGGTATATAAATAATTCCAACATCATATTGGGTAGCCAATAGAGTAAAACCATTACAAGATTCTTCTGTTCTCACCATAGCTGATGACAACAGAAACTATTGCACAACATCAATAACACCTAGATAGTTACTTCTTAAACGACTTAGTTAATTTGGTTATTAATTATAATCCACTTGTCTCAACGTAACTACCTAGTTCCAGGGTCGACCCAATCATTCCAATGTCTCCGTTATAATTTAAAAAATAGCCTAAATTATAAAAAAATAATTATAATAATTAAAAATGAAACACAAAAATACAATTATATTAATAAAAAGTGAGTTTAATTATAATCGTTTTAACTTTCAATCAATCTTTGTTTTTTATATTGAGTTTTTATTATAATATTTTTTAAATTTAATAAACAAAAATTGAATCTTCCAAAATATAGGACCCTCCCAAAGGAAAAAATTTAGGTAGAAATAAACCTAACACTTGATTTTAAAAACAATCAATCATATTTTTTTAATTAATTAAAAAATAAAAAAATAATATTCTCTCTCCTCCATAATCACAACCACCCATGAATTTAAATTAAAAATAAATTAAATTTTAAATAAATTTAATATTTTCTCTCTTTCTTATTGATTGTTTGTAACACTAAGGATTTAAGTTCGTTCCTACACAAATTTTTCTCCCCTTCCAAATTTAGATTCTATACAATACAATAGAGTTTCTTGCTCATGCACAGAACCCACTGTTTGTTAGCAACAGAAGAATGCTGATATTCAAAGAGTTAAACAGTCTCCCGATATGTAACCAAACCATAATTCTCCATGGATCCAGCAGCAAAATCAGGTTTTGCAATCATATCCAATTTTGGCAAGGTGTAGGAATGTCGAAGTAACCGTTGAATATCACAGTTAATTGACTAATGAATGATAGATAATATGAGAGGATGAAATGAATATTAACATATATAAACCACCATTATTCACTTGCAAACCTAATATATGAAGGATGGCGGTGTCATATGGAAGTAGAAAGACTTTATAAACAACCACAAAATGTTGTCACTTGAGACCCCAAAAAATATATAATTTTTCATGTTTTCCCGGGACAAAGTGGTGATTTAATGGAATTGAAAATAAATAAAGTCCAGAAATTTTTGTGATACATAATTTCCTGATAGAGAAACAAAGGATTGTAATGCTTAATCCTTGTATAGTCCCAAAGTTTTCACAGCAAAATCAAGTACAAATTTCGCTTGGTTTGCCTTGCCAACTTGACAATACACTCGGACTTTGACCCCGGTAGAGATATTGAATTCGAGAAGAAAAGGGAAAGTCAGAACTAAAAAATAAGGGCAATAACTAAAAATGTGCATAGTAAACATGATTTTTCCAGCTTATGCCGAAGTTCTTTCTACTAGTTCTTGATCAATTTGCATTTCACAACAACTTATCAGCGTTTTTCAAATATCATCTATGGCACCAAGAATAACACTTGTTCAACCAGTACAAACGCAACTTGACTCAGTATATTACGACAATGCTAGTGATGGCCCAAAATTTTGCAGCATGTAAATGCATACGTAGAGCATTAGGAGTCAAGAACAAGCTTGCAATCATAGATTGATCCATATCTATTCCAGACTTTGATAACCCAATTGTGCAACATGAGAATGATGCAATAATCTAGTACATTCTTGGCTTATCAACTCTGTTTCAGAGTTAATAACACAAGCCAAAACTTGAAATATATGCTCTTAAACAAGGTTACAAAATTACTCTTGATACTTGTCCTCATCGATCTATATGTGAAGCCATGTTTTAGCATAAAACTTTGTTCTTGAAGATCAAGGTATCTAATTTCTAACTGTTTTAAATTGTTTCTCAAACAACTTCAAACACATAAGGGAAGAGGGTGAATCGTGATATTTAAGAATTTAAAATGAATCATAAAACACTTGATTTTGAAAACGTTTATGGTAGAATAAATAAATAAACAAACAAAGAATAGCAGCGAAATAATAAAAACAAGAGAGAATACATTCTTGAAGGAAATAAAATTGTTCATTGTGTCTTTCTAATGTGTCTATTTAATTGATAACAGATCAAAAGGAGAATGGAAGAAATCATCATTCGTGTTGGAATTGGGTTCCAAGAAAGATGCATATTTGAGAGAAAGAAGAAGAAGGAGAGAAAGAGAGATTAGGGTTTGGAAACTTTGTTAAATTTTATTATGAAGCTGTTGTGTATTACAAATTACAATGCCCTTTATATAAGCTATCAAAGCCCAGGCCCAAACAACATTTCGACTAACTTCCTTATCAGCTATATTCGACTCTGTCGAGTACAGCTGACCTACACAACACTACAACTATTCGACTGACTATATACAACTTCGACCAAAACCTATAAAACCCTTCGACTTCGACAAACTAACATGAATTACTTCTAACACACCACCTAATTCATGTTTTCGAGACTTCTCATCCCAATGCTCTTCTTTAACTCGTCGAATCTGATTTTCTTCAAAGATTTGGTAAGTGTGTCAGCTAGTTGAACTTCAGTCTTGCAATATTCAAGATCCAGCTTCCCTCTGTTCACTTGATCCCTGAGAAAATGATACATTCTTTCTATGTGTTTACTTCGACCATGACACATAGGATGTTTGGCAAGATCAATAGCTGACTTGTTGTCTACGAACAATTTCATCTTCCCAGGTTCCTTGATCTTGAGTTCTTCGAGCAACATCTCTATCCATGCTGCCTGACATGCTGCATACGATGCAGCTACATACTCAGCTTCACATGATGACAAAGCCACAATGCTTTGTTTTCTCGAACTCCAAGAGATTTGAGCTCCTTCGATCATGAAAATATAGCCTGTAGTACTTTTCTTCTCATCTTGGTCTCCACTAAAATCTGAATCAGTATAACCATATACCTCCACATCTTTCGACTTGGACTTATTTCGACCTGGCATTAGCACACCATGATCAATCGTACCCTTAATGTATCTCAGTACTCTCTTTACTGCAATAAGATGACATTCTTGGAGTTTCTCAATAAATCGACTTAACAATCCGACACTCTGACAAATGTCCGGTCTTGTATTGCAAAGATACCTCAAGGATCCAATAATTTGTTTGTACAGTGTCGAACTTACAAACTCATCATCAGTTACCTTCTTTAACTTTGCTCCTGTTTCCAATGGAGTTGTCGCAGCTTTACAGTCAGTCATCTTGAACCTCTTCAAGATATCTTGAGCATACTTCTTCTGGTGCAGGAACACACCTTCAGCTGTGTCTTTGAATTCCATTCCTAAGAAATATGACAAATTCCCTAGGTCGGACATTTCAAACTCTTGCATTAGCTTCGACTTGACTTCTCTTATCTCAGCTTCATTTGCACATGTAATCAGCAAATCATCAACATACAGGCATAAAATGATTCGACTATCATTGTCGACATCATTTACATAAACTCCATGCTCAGACACACACTTTGTGAACCCTGCTTCGATTAGGAAACTATCTATTCTTTTGTTCCAAGCCCTCAGGGCTTGCTTTAATCCATAGAGAGCCTTCCTCAATCTGTACACCTTCGACTCATGCCTTGTAATCTCAAATCCTGGTGGTTGACTGACGTAAACTTCTTCCTCCAAGGGACAATTCAAAAATGCTGATTTTACATCCAACTGATGTATCTTCCATCCTCTATACGCTGCTGTCGAAACAACAATCCTGATTGTTTCCAACCTAGCCACTGGCGCATAGACTTCGTCGAAATCAATACTAGGTTTCTGCAGAAAGCCTCTTGCCACTAGTCTTGCCTTATGCTTGGCAATCTCACCATTTGGCCTTCGTTTCAGCTTGTAAACCCATTTCACATCAATAGGCTTCTTGCTGGCTTTTTCGACAAGTTCCCAGGTATTGTTCTTCTCGATTGCCCTGAGTTCTTCCTTCATGGCTTCACACCAATTCGAATCATTCATGGCTTCATCCAAATTAATTGGTTCTGCTTCAGCCATCATCATTGCTTCTTCTATTAAGTCACCATCTGCATCGATTGCATTATCTGGAAATCTCTCATATCCAGCTAACCTTGTCGACTCAGCTCTTGTTCTAGTTGATATTCTGACATTCTGCTCAGGAGGTTCTTCATTTCGACTTGTCGTGGCCTCAGTTTGTTGGTCTTCTTCAAACACCTTCGGAACTGCCTCTTCCATCTGTCGACCAGTATCCTGTCGAACTGACCCATGACTCCACTCCCATTTTTGATTTTCATCTACCAGAACATCTCGAATTATCACAAATTTATCATCTTCTGGTGAATATAGTTTATACGCACCAGTCGAATGATAACCTATGAGCACCATGGTTTGACTTCGATCATCTAGTTTTGTTCTCAATTGCTCAGGAACATGCCTAAAACATATTGATCCAAAAATTCTAAGATGACTTACATTTGGCTTCTCACTTGTCCAAGCTTCAAAAGGAGTCTTCTCGACTAGCTTCTTCGTTGGACATCTATTCAGAATGTATACTGCTGTCAAAGCTGCTTCAGCCCAAAATCTCTTTGGCACCTCTTTAGCCTTCAACATACTTCTCGTCATATTCAGTATACTTCTATTCGTCCTCTCAGCTATTCCATTATGTTGAGGTGTATAGGGTGCAATAACCTCATGCTCTATACCTTCCTCTTCACAAAATCTAGCAAACTCTCGAGAGGTGTATTCACCACCACCATCAGTTCTCAGTTTCTTTAGCTTGCAGCCACTTTGCTTTTCGACAAGCAACTTAAACTTCTTGAACTTTCTGAATACTTCACTCTTACTTTCGATCACATAAATCCACATATATCTGGTGAATTCATCAATGAAAGTTAAGAAGTAACGCTTTCCACCATTCGACCTAACTTCAAAAGGTCCACATACGTCAGAATGAACAAGTTCCAACTTTCCTTTCGACTTAATTGGCAGATCATGTTTGAATGCTTTTCTAGCCTGCTTTGCTTTGCAGCATTCTTCACACACATGATTTGGTTCCTTCACTTGAGGTAAACCATACACCATCTTCTTCTGATTCAGCATACCTAAACTCCTGAAGTTTAGATGCCCATATCTATGATGCCATAGCCAATTCTTTTCCTCTTCCATAGTTGACGCAAGACATTCATGATTAATCGTGTTAATCTGAACTTTAAACGTCTTGTTATCAGCCAATGGTGCTTTCAATATCAACCTACCATCAGCATGATACACCTTTATTTGGTTCTTCTCCAGCTTCATATTGTGTCCTTTGGCAAGTAATTGACCTATACTTATCAAGTTACTTGTCATAGAAGGCACATACAACACATCAGTAATGCTGGCTTTTCTACCATCTCTTTTCATTATAGATATGTTTCCTCTTCCACCTGATGTGACACGTCTACCATCTGCAAACTTTATCACCTTCTTAACTGATTCATCAAGCTTCGTGAACCAGTTCTTATTACCAGTCATGTGGTTGCTGCAACCTGAATCAAGATACCACAAGTTTGTGTCATCATCCTTCGACTGAGTGTCTGCCATTAGTAGCACACCTTCAGAATCACTATCCTCTGCCTGTGCATACTGCGCTTTGTCACTTTCTGTTGCTCGTGCTTCCTTATTCTTTCGACAGTCTCGAGCATAATGACCAAAACTTTGACAATTGTAACACTGCACGTCTTTCATGTCAACTTTCTTCCTAGAATACTTGTTGCCCATGACTTTCTTTGAATCATCATGATTCTTTGAACTCTTGCTTGACTTCTCATCACCAGCAAGATTCCTTCCCTGCTCCGCCTTCCCAGATTTCTTGGTGAATTTCGCTTGTAGTGCTTGGTCCGATACCTTTTCTCTTTCTGAATCTCTTTGCTTCAATCTCATCTCATGAGCTTCCAAAGAAGCCTGTAGCTCTTCAACCTTCATCTCAGCAAGGTTCTTGGACTCTTCAATTGACACTACAATGTAATCAAAATTTGCAGTCAGAGATCTTAGTACCTTCTCAATCTTCTGCAAATCTGTGATTGTTTCTCCACAAGACTTCATCTGGTTCGTCAGCATCACCAATCTTGAAAAAAACTCCGAAACTGATTCATCTTCCTTCATTTGAATCATTTCGTATTGCTTTCTCAAGGTTTGTAGCTTCACCCTCTTCAATTTCTCATCACCTCCATACAAGTTCTTTAACTTGTCCCACGCTCCTTTTGCAGATTCTTCTTCAATAATTTTCTCAAACACATTCGGATCCACACACTGGTGAATCAAGAACAATGCTTTGCCATCTTTCTTCCTTTGATCCTTGTACGCAGCTTTCTATTCATCAGTAGCATTTTCCCCCAATTCCGTTACACCATCATTCACGATTTCAACCACATCTTGAAATCTGAAGATAACCCTCATCTGCGCCACCCACCGTTGGTAGTTTTCCCCTTTGAAAACCGGTAGATTCGTTGGGAATTGTGTGGACGTTGTTGTTCCGTTTGCCATTAGATTCTCTCTGAATCGCAACCGGGCTCGCTGATACCAATTGTTGGAACTGGGTTCCAAGAAAGATGAATATTTGCGAGAAAGAAGAAGAAGGAGAGAAAGAGAGATTAGGGTTTGGAAACTTTGTTAAATTTTATTATGAAGCTGTTGTGTATTACAAATTACAATGCCCTTTATATAAGCTATCAAAGCCCAGGCCCAAACAATATTTCGACTAACATGCTTATCAGCTATATTCGACTTTGTCGAGTACAGCTGACCTACACAACACTACAACTATTCGACTGACTATATACAACTTCGACCAAAACCTATAAAACCCTTCGACTTCGACAAACTAACATGAATTACTTCTAACAATTCGGTGTTGCTCCGACGTTGTTCTGATGTTGTTCTGGTGGCTTCAAATCATCTTCATCGACCATCTGCAGTACTTTAGGGGATTTGCTATGCTTAAATATTCCACCTCCTATTTTATCATATGGCTGAATGTATAGTATGTTAAATTCATAGGACGTCTCCCCTGCAGAACATGATGGTTCAATGGAACAAATATCCCTCCAATTAGCAAGATTTTTTACTCAATGTTGCAAGATCTTTTTTACTCAATATGAACATCTTAAATTGAAGCTTCCACTTAATACCTGAGCCACCTTAGACCAATGAACTGATCATTAAAGCAAACAACACCTAGAGGAACAAAATATTGGAATGCAAAATATGTATAATGTAAGTAGTGATCATCAAATTAAAACCTAGTAAATATATAACACAGCCAGTTGAAAGTTAAGGTTCATGTGCCCATGTTGATTCATTCATGGACTGTAATAATGTACTACATATTTTTAATTTCAAAAACTTAAACTCCAATTTCTATTATTTTGGTTGTCCTAAATATCTATCAAAATATAGTATGGTAAAACAGTCGTCAGGCATTCTGCAAGTAACACCTTGTAACATTGCAGTTTCAATAAGTAGTCATGACCATTATGTAGTAACTATAGAGCCTGACAGAGATACAATTAGAGCAATAGATTTACATTTGCTTTCTTTTAGGGTCTGTGAGTACACAGACTCTCATAATGTTGCAAGAAATAAAACAGAGAATCACGACAACGGATGACTTAGGACTAAAATTAACTGAAATCATGTGATAGATACAAGCTCTGACCTGAATTGTATATTTTATAATACACTAAGAAATCATGAATTCTGCAAACATAACTTTGATGGTAATGAAATGACCCATTATGTAAGTCAGACTACATGATTTGAGGCGCTAAGGTATTTCTTACTAAGTCAGATTTCTAAGTCTAACATAAGTTGTATATTTCTTACATTAGAGCATGGTTTTTCTATCACAAAGAAGAAACTATTTGAAATATGGGATATGTATAAGACTTTGTTGTTTTCTAACGGAAAAACTTCAAAGTATTCAAAGTTCTTCCTAAATTTAGTATTTGTCTTACCATTCATATTTGGCGAAATCTTGACCACTGAATCTCGAGTATGTAACATTTCCCTTCATCTTGATTCACATGCAAGCCGAAGTCGATCAAGCATATTTCCCTGAAGATTGACATTCATAAATTCAACAACAACTACATTTTAAAATTTTTATATAAGAAAGAACTGATTTTGTTATTGTTTTAGATGGAAGATCTGATTGTTCTATATCCTCAAACCCCTTTGTTTCCCTAATAACACCAATTAGTTCAACAAAACCCCTTTGTTCTATATTAAAAAAATCACACATGGAGCTATAGACAATTACTGAAGATGAAGTTGAAGAGAAAGTGATCCGCTGTCGCGCACGGATCAAAAACGAGTGTTTTTTAAAAAGTATAGTTACGGTAACGACAACTCGAGTATCGTTCTCACAAGGATTCTTGTATTGAATTTAACCAACTATAGTAACAGTTTATGGGGGGTTTTGATTTTGATTTAGAAAAAATAATGAAAATAAGTGATTATACAAAAAGTGATTATCAAAATAAGCTAAACGGTTAATCTGCTGATTTAGTTTTCCAACTTATCATCGATCCGAATAATTTCCAATTCCTAAGGGGAATCTATTTCCTTTTCGATTATAATAACAATCAAACAAGTGCAATTGATATTATACTATACATATTCCTAATTTTCGAATTAAGCAAACAAATGAAATATAGTAACCGTGAATTAAGCAAACACGAGAAACATGCGTGAATTAAGGAAACGCGATTAAAATATAAGAACATGTAATCATCGAAACAAATCAATCAACCCTAAGATAAATCGAATTAAGCAAACAAGATATCACAGAGAAGAATTGAAAGGAAATAGATTTTATTGAAAATTAGAAGAACCTCAAAGTGTCGGCAGAAACCGACTACAGCAGATTAATCCAAAGAAGTTAGTTCTCCATAAGATTCGTACAAAGCAAAAAGAAAAATAAGGTTTTCGTCGACTGGTAGAACGCGTAAATTAAGGTTCCCCGATGTTTGTACGGCTGAAAACCTTATAAACAAAATAAGGTTTTCCACCACTAACTCAAACTGGGTCGCAAACATAAACCAGACCCATAAAACAACCTAAAACAAATTGTTTTCTAAAATCAGAATTCGGGGTCTAACTTAAATGACTTATTTGACAATCTTTTACTTCGAATCAGCTTCTTCTTAAAACACAAAAGTTGTAGATCTCTGTCTTAGCTTTTCGTCGACTGGTAGAACGCGTAAATCCGATTCTCGTAGCTCAAGTTATGACCTGCGCAGTGAAAGTCATCAAATAAGTGTTAATGCTGAAAAATAAGTTGCGAAAATAAAATAAAGGTAAAAACAAACTTAAAAATGAAAACACATTAAAATAGTAAAAATACTCAAATAAACTGTAGGAATACCTAAGTACAAACATAAAAGAATGTGCATTAAAATGCACTGATCAAATTCCCCCACACTTGAACTTTTGCACTCCGAGCAAAATAGAAGTCAAAACTCAAGAAACACAACTGCATTCAGATACTCATTCTAGGCTACAAACTCTTCTTCGGTTAAGATAGCATCGGTAGGTACTAATCTTGCACACTAAGGATATCGTAAGAACACTAATCCACAATTGTGCAACCATAAGCCTCCCTCCTATACAAACCAATCTGAATCATGTTATTATGCTTAAGCCTAACTTACTCATCCTCCTTTTTGCTCTCTTTCATTCTAGTGCAATCACATTAAGCCCGTTATCTATTCACAGATATGGTAAATAAGCTTGTTAGTGACTATGACCCATATCTTGTCAACAATTCAAAATTAACCTTTTTTTCTTTTTTTGAAGGTTTCACAACCGTTAGCCTAAGTGACCGGGTGAGGGTCACCTAACTTAAAAGGCGGATTCCTATTTAGATTTCTTATTAATCACGGGATCATTCACTTATTTGCATTAGCTTAATTACTTAGTGTGTACTTTTTAGATGGTGCTGACTGCTAAGATAAACTACTCAAGAGGTATTAAAAGATGAGAACTCAAGGCTATGTCATAACAAGTATTTAAATCGGTTTCTATATTCGAGAGACTTAAGGTGTTAGAATGATACCGATCTTATAAAGTTTTCTCATGTCTCCACAATCTAAACTCAAATTAATCTATAGCCTAAAACTTAAAAAAAATGCAATTTTTTTTATTTTTCACTTAAAAAAACGAAAGCAAAACAAAACAAAACGAATAAAAAAAATAGAAAACAAAAAATAAAACAAATAAACTAAATGATTCCCTCCCCCACACTTAAAACATGCATTGTCCTCAATGAAAGGACATAACTGCTAAATTAGAGTAAGAGAAAGAAAGGAAAGAACACACCCGAGCAGTCAAGGAGGATAGGTGATCACATAAGTCGCATTTCCTAAAGAGAGCTCTTCTTCAGTCTCTTCTTCCAAAGTGGGGATCTCATAGAGTAGCTTTGGGTAGCATCCATTAATCTTGAAATTTTTATTAGTGTCTTCGCCTTTTATTCCTGGATCAAAGAAGAATCTTTGATAAGTAAAAGTGTTGAATGGGCACGTGATAGTGATCCCCTTTTCTACAACATCAAGAATCAAAGGATTAAGGGGCTGCCTCACTACTTTTGTTCCATCTTCAATTGAGATCCTATGCATACTCATGGATGGGCTAATATCACAAGTGTCAACCAAGGTCCATCCAATTCCCTTCTTATGTTTCTTCAAAACTTGCAAAAGCTTATTTTCTTGATCAAAATCAAGGTTAGAAGAAATTATAATCGGTAGCTTTTCATTCCTCTCTAAATAGGTATAATTCAAATTGTTAGGAAGAGGTTTAAGCTCTAAGGAAGGAGATTATTCAATGGACGGAATGGTTGGGGCAGCAGGGATGTCAAGAGCTTCAGCCGCATAAACGGATTCATCTATAACTTCATCTTCATGAAAAACAGCAAACTGCAAGGCGGCATCAATCTCAGCACAAACAGAGCAATTGTTCGTGTCAGTATAGCCATCACATGAGAAACTGTCATCAGAATTAGACAATGATGGAAAATCAGCTGCAAATAAATCAATACAAGTATCATCAATCAACTCGGAAATTAATTCAATATGAAAAACAAAATGCTCTTCTTCATCAATCTTCTTACTTTTCAGTACTCTATGTGGGAAAGGTATCTTAGGTACATACTCTTTTTCTTTTTCCTCAACAACAACAGAAGGCTCAGGTTCAGGTTCAGGTGTGACCTCAACAACTCTCTCATTTTTTTCCAGGGCAGAATCTGTAACTTTTCTGGATTGCAAGGATATTGCACTCACATTAGGACCTTTAGGATTCACCACTGTTTGAGCAAGTAGTTGGTTTGATCCTTGATCTTGTTGTATGACATTCATTGAAGTGGCAAGTTGTTCAATTTGTGCCTGCAAGTATGAATACTAGAATTTATTCGTTGATGAAACTTGAGCTCATTTGCAGCCAATTGCTTGACAAAGTCCTCTAGCGAAGGTCCGGAAGGTGCAGCGGTGGTAACTTGTGGAGGGTTTTGTGGTGGTGGTAATGGTAACATCAATTGTTGTTTCACTAAAGAAATAAGTTCATCAAGTCTGGTTTCTAGAGCATTGTTGTAAGAAGAAACCTGAATCTCATTCACACCTTTTGTTTGGACAGAATTGTTTCTAGTTGTAAACTGTTAGGAGTTGAGTGACATATTCTCAATCAAGGCTTTGGCAATAGCTGGGGTCTTATCAAAAAGTGCTCCACCACTAGCAGCAACTAAAATGTTTCTATCCATTGGTAGCAATCCCTCATAGAAATACTGGATAAGCAACTGTTCGGTAATCTGGTGCTGGGGGCAACTGGATAATAACTGCTTGAATCTTCCCCAATATTCAGCCAATGATTCATTGTCGAGTTGTCTAATACCACATATATCTGTTCTGATTGATGCAGCTCTGGAGGCCGGAAAGTATCTCTCTAGGAAGACTTTTTTCAGATCATTCCAGGTTGTGACAGAATTCGACTCAAGATAGTAAAACCAATCCTTGGCAGCACCGTGTAGTTAAAACGGGAATGCTCTTAGCTTGATATGATCCTCTGCGATTCCTTCAGGTCTCAAAGGTATAGAGCACACAACATGGAATTCCTTCAGATGCCTATACGAGTCCTCACCTGCAAGACCATTAAACCTTGGCAACAAGCGTATTAAACCAGATTTCAATTCGAAAGGTACAGTAACAGCAGAATATTCAATACATAAAGCATTATAATTCACATCAAGGGTTGCAAGTTCTCTAAGCGTTCTTTGGTTAGCCATATTAAATTTAATAGGAAAAAAATTAAAAAAAGAATGAGCAAATACAAAACCAATTCAACAAATGCAGAAATACCAACAATGTCCCTATTATGAAAAAGAATGAAAAAATAGAAAAGCGAATAAAATAAAATCTAAAAATTATGAAAATATAACTAAAAATCAAATCAAATCAGAATGAATCTTTACAAAAAATTTCAATTTTTTTTGAAAATACGAAAATAGAAAATAAATCAAATAAAATAGAAAAATAAGGAATTTGCGATTTTCAGGGTCAAAATCTTTTATAACTTTATTCTAAATGAGTATTGTTCAGTGATTTTTTTCTGATTTTCTGGAAAAAAATCGAAGCAAATCGAAACAGTAGCTTCTAAACGTACCTGTTAGGCTGAAACGTTTACCACTGCACTGCAACCCTGAAAATCAACTAGCAAAAACAAAAAAAAAAAAACAAAAACAAAAACCAAAAACTATAACAAAAATCTAAAATTAAAATTCTAATATTGGCTAAAATTAATAAGAAGCCCCGACAACTCAAGTATAGTTACGGTAACGACAACTCAAGTATCGTTCTCACAAGGATTCTTGTATTGAATTTAACCAACTATAGTAACAGTTTATGGGAGGTTTTGATTTTGATTTAGAAAAAATAATGAAAATAGGTGATTATAGAAAAATTGATTATCAAAATAAGCTAAACGGTTAATCTGCTGATTTAGTTTCCCAACTTATCATCGATCCGAATAATTTCCAATTCCTAAGCGGACTCTATTTCCTTTTCAATTATAATAACAATCAAACAAGCGCAATTGATATTATACGATACATATTCCTAATTTCCGAATTAAGCAAACAGATTAGATATAGTAACCGTGAATTAAGCAAACACGAGAAACATGCGCGAATTAAGCAAACACTATTAAAATATAAGAACATGTAATCATCAAAACAAATCAATCAAACCTAAGATAAATCGAATTAAGCAAACAAGATATCACAGAGAAGAATTGAAAGGACATAGATTTTATTGAAAATTAGAAGAACCTCAAAGTGTCGGCGGAAAACGACTATAGCATATTAATCCGAAGAAGTTAGTTCTCCATAAGATTCGTAGAAAGCAAAAAGCAAAATTGTGAATAGTGAAAAGAAGAAGGTTCCCCATGGTTGTACGGCTGAAAACCTTATAAACAAAATAAGGTTTTCCACCACTAACTCAAACTGTGTCGGAAACATAAATCTGGCCCATAAAACAACCTAAAACAAATTGTTTTCTAAAATCAGAATTCGGACTCTAACTTCAACAACTTATTTTACAATCTTTTACTCCGAATCAGCTTCTGATTAAATCATTAAAGTTGTAGATCTCTGTCTTAGCTTTCCGTCGACTGGTAGAATGCGTAAATCCGATTCTCGTAGCTCAAGTTATGACCTGCGCAGTGAAAGGTATCAAATAAGTGTTAATGTTGAAAAATAAGTTGCGAAAATAAAATAAAGGTAAAAACAAACTTAAATATGAAAAAACATTAAAATAGTAAAAATACTCAAATAAACTGTAGGAATGCCTAAGTACAAACATAAAAGAATGTACATTAAAATGCACTGATCAGAGAGCGAATGAAATTCCGATGACTTCACCCGGAAATTCATGAAATCTCTTTGGGAAGAATAAATGTATTCCGCACCGAACATTCCCCCAATTGTCTGGCCTCTACATCGAATGCATACACTCGATTTGAAGAAGTTGTAACAACAAGTACATTGTTGTTCTGAGGAGGAAATTCAACAGCTGTAACAGATGCACCATCCGATCTTGAAATGAACCAGTGCCTGCGTGTTCAGCAAAAAATATCTATTTAATAAAAGATGATTATGTAGTATGGATACCAAGTTAATGATAGAACCACTCCCACGTAATGAAAATAAAAGAGCATGAAAGATGTTCCCTAGCTATTACCAGACTATTACAAATGATTATGGTTGTGAAGCATAAGTTCTGTGCATTTTATTGTATCTTCCTAAAAGTGTTTTTAAATTTCAAGTGTATAGATCATATTACAAAGATCATCTATAGCGCGTGAAAACAACAAAGAATGTTATCTCAATTATATCAATATTTAATCCCTGCAGAATATAAAATAAATACAAATATAGCTAATAGATCTGCAGTGTTGCTCTACTCACACAAACCCGTCTCGACCACTGTCAAATGGTCGTGATGCTACCTGTGGCATTGAGTTATACTTTGTAGTAAAGGCTCGGGACCTGCAAGTTTCCAATTTCAGATTTTAAAGCATGAGACAGACAAAGGATAGGTAACTAATATTGCAGTTGGCACTAACATAAAACACAGGATGTTCCCTATAATTTACCTGCAGAATCCTACAATTGACAATGCATCAATGCTCCACTCAGTCCCTCCACTCACCATAACATCTGCATCCCCAAATTGAATCATTCCCATTGCATCGCCAATAGAATGTCATCCAGTAGCACAAGCAGTGAGAGTAAAATAATTTGGTCCCTGCATTCAGGAATAGGGAAACAACTCAAGTCATGATTAATAATTATCACAAACGTCAACATAGAAAAATATGTGAAACATTGCATTCATTCTACATTATACATTAGAATTTTTGTTTCTAATCGTTGAACAATTCATAACCAAATAAGCACTGGCTATGAACTGAGCTATGTAGAAACAACATAAAATTTTCGTACACAGTCCAGAATAGCCCTCACCATGAACAATGTAATCAGTTTGCTTCTAATCGCCGAACAATTCAGTAAAAAAACATCTGAAAATTACTTCAAAAAACCAGTAGGATCCACCGAAAGAAAACGTATTAAATCCAGAAAGATATTAAACTTGTAACCAATGAAAAAAACTTCAAAAAATGAGTAGGATCCTCCGAACAAAAACGTGCTAAACCCGTAGTGTATTAAACAGAAAAATGATGTAGGTAACAACAAATATCTCCTCCTCTTTACGTGTACACAATGTGATAATATGAAATTATTTAATCACAATCACAATACCAAAGACTTCAGTCCCCTACCTGCAGTGATCCTTTTCAAAAACTGTAACCATTATGAAAACTATATTGCAGATAGATAAACATTTCCATAATTAGATGATACTTCCACTAACCTTCCTTGATAAAGTTTTCCATGAGCTCCTTCTCCAATTATAGAACCAATAAACAACAATTTCAGATCAAACAGAACCCTATAATCAATTGTAATCTGTGTAGTAGTACCTTATATCTTCGCCCGTCACCTTTTAAACGAAACTCCAAACCATCATATGCAGAGAGTGGGCCTACATCCTAAATTAGAAATAACAACAGACCCCAGAGAACAGATCGTCGGTGAACAAATCGTACCTAACCAAGTTGTCAAAATTAAATCCTAGAAAATATATACCCTAGCTAGCAGAACAATTTGGATTATGTATCCTTCTTTATTCATTCATTGAAGATAATTTATACAAAGAGGCAACGACATTATCCTCAGCTAAAATTCCTCATCAGAATGAGAATTCTCATTAGCTAATCCTCAGTAACAGATAGTGTGTTGCTTCTTGTGACCTCTACAACGGTTAAACCAGAAGCAGACGCAACATTGACATCAATGTGATCAGAACCAATTCCGACAATCAAAAGTAGCTCTAAATTCTTAGCTTTCTTAATTCTTTTGGCAGTGACATAGGAACAGTGAAATAGTGTAGATATCAGGACATGAAGATCAGGAATGTGCTTCTCTAGTTCTAATAATAGGACAAAAAATAGTCATAAGTTCAAGCAATCACAAACTTATGATATTATCCACATATTTAAAATTCATGAAAATAATTATAACATGAAAAACGTTTAAAATCATACGTAATCTCTGCAAGTCTACCGGAAAATTCTGATTCAATTATGGCCATTGTTCTGTTAAGTCTACCGGCAACATCCTCAACATCCTTAATATTCTGGTCCAACAAAAGGAACTTTCACATCTAATTCTGAAATCTCTGCATACTGTCAATGAATGGAAGCAGAAAATCAGTAAGTTTTCTAATAATGCAGTTATACCTGTGTGGATTCACATATATATAACATAACAAAAGTTAGAATAACTTTGCCCTACTAATTCAACTCACACAAAAACTGCTGGGACTAGCAGAGGTAGATATTCAGTTTGATTACCAATAACCATCACGAACATTGCTGCCAATGATGATGCAAACAACAGAAACTGTATGATCAAATCAAACTTAAATAAATCGACATTGCAGGAACCTGAAGCTGGAACCGGAATTGAAGATGAATTGTACTCAGGATCACCAGTAGAAGCCATGTCTTAGTGAGGTATGTTACATCTCTTTAAATATCACACCATAATTGCCAGATCAACAAAGTACACTTCAAAACTACAGGAACTACACATCATGAATGAAATCATAAGTTGTTGTTATAGTTCCATTTGCAACTCTCCGCAAGTTAAAGAATGAAATCAGTAATCATAAATGAAAAACTATAGCCAGCAACATGATAATCAGCTTAGAATTGTAATGTTGATTTCAAACTCACGAATAATAAAATTTTGATATAGCCTTGTAGCCGTTATTTACAACATTGACAGATCTATCAACCAGTTTGTTCAACATGACATTTACTTATGATGGGTTTAGAAAGGAGATAATTCATACAAACCTTAAGACATTGGTTATTTCTAGTGTCCTAAACCGGATAATCTTGTCGACAACACTGGCGCTTGTTTTTAAAACACACACCAGAGTTTACACCACAACATGAGCCTGCATGACAGGAAGTCGTATACATGTAGCTGTTATTTCAACATCATTGTCACTCTGAAAAAGTAGTATAGTGAAGTAGGGTTAGAGAATTTCATAACATGTTAAATAAAAAATACAAATAAACAACACAGTCTACCTAAATCTTTCTTGTTTCCTTGACTAACTTTATTTCTTCTTCATTATATCCGTTTGAAAGAATATGTGCATCATGTGACAACAGATTAAAAGCATATACTGCAAAATAGTAACTTCGTCAAAATACGTTTTTTGAACATTAAATCACAAGAGAGGTACAAAAAGCATCACATACCCGTCAGAGACTCGAAAACCAGTATCCTCTCATAAATGACATAACCCAGCTTCCTTTGAGTTGAAACCTGAAAAACAATTTTGTTAATGTGATCCTCTAAAAAATTTTATCAAACAGATGGTGTGCATTTGCAATCTATAAAGTTAAAAAAATGAAAAAAATATCGAAACGGATTAAAAAACGACTATTGGGATTTTGGTCAGCAAAACGACAACCTGCAGAAATACAACAACAACGATTAAAAAAATGACAACCTGCAGAAATACAAAAACAACGATTCAAAAAACGACAACATGCAGAAATACAAAACAACGACTCAAAAACATCGAAACGAATTTAGGTTAAATGGATAAAAGAGGAAACATACGGAGAAGGAGAAAAGAGGAAAAAGGAAACTTAAAGCAATATTATTGTTATGTTGGCTGATGTTGGCTGATTGCTTGAAATCTGCAGCGGTTTGGTTGGAGGAAGAAGGAGTTTTGTAGAGTTGTTTCAAACCATATGACTTTCATGAAAAAATGGAAGTGAGCAGCATACAACACCTCAAGCGCTTTGATCAATATTTCCAAGCCTTGGGAAAAACAATTACCAGCCATGTCTTTTCTGAGCAGCAACAACCATGGGAGTTGTTCCTAAATACAAAATGGGAGTGTGTGGAGAAGAATTTGGTGAAGCTTTTACTACTTTGATGGAAGAAAGAAGAATGGAGTTGTTGAGAAAGTATACTGGCGGATGTCAATAGTGAAAGGCATTGGAAAATGCAATCTTCCAAGCATGTACCTTCTGCCAAAAACCGTCATTGGATAATGTGCCAAAAAAGACAAACCAGACTTTTTCCATTTTGCTGTTGTTGGTTCGGTTTGTCACTATTTGTTCAGCAAGTGGCAATTTTGAAGGCAAAGTAGTAGTAAAAGTATAATTAAATGTGGATCAATAAAGTGTTTTGGTTGGAAAATGTTGGTTTTGGACACATATTATCTAATTTTTGCTGACATGGAGTAATTTAAATAAAGGGTATTTTGTGATTTCCAGAACTACAAAATTTCTTATATTATAAATAGTCTGTATATTACATTCTTTTCTTTGTGCCAAAATGCTTTTAAATATTTTTATATTTGTGTACTCTTCAGTATATTTTCAAATGATTGTGAACTGAATGTAATAGATATTCTTAGCCCCTCAAGTTGATTTTACATTGGTGCTTCTACACCAAAAACATTTAGCAAAAAAAAACTATTAGATCATCCAATTAATTCTACACTAAACAAGATTTGAATTTTAATTTGTGTTAGATTGCTCAATCAATAAGCCATGTTATTTGGTTAAATAGTATTTGAACCAATTATTTGCTATTAAGTAGTGATGTTATGTAATATACAGATTGCTTAAAACAGGACTTTCATGAATTTAAGAAATCACAACACTTTGTTTCCTTAATATTTTGCATTTTCCTTTCAAATGTCAACATCATTGATAGGTTTTGAAGTAGTTCATACAAGCTCAAAACAACATTGTTTAAACCATTCTTTTAATTGCATGCATCAAAGCATGAGAATTGACTTTAACATGTACGTGGTGGATTTCATGAGAGATTTAGGAGAAGTTTGGGGAAGAAAAACATTGAAATTCATTAAGGGCTTACAATTATACATAACCTAGAGCTTTACAATATCATTTCTACTTTTATTATTTAGTTGATGTTAAATATTGTGTTGATATAAACTGAAATAAATACATTTTTTTAGTTGGTTTTCCTTTAAGCTATGTGATAATCAATAAATACACATCTTTGCTTACAATGTTACTATTTATGAGTAGGGATGGCAAAAATATTCATACCCGCAAATATTTATGGACAAAATCCGTTACGGATATAAGGCAGGTAGTTTAATGGATATCCACGAATAAAATAAATGGATATTTAAATATCTGTTTGTTAATAGATATGGATATGGGCTTAATGATATCCGTGTCCGCGAATATCCATATCCGTTAATAAATTATAAAAATCATTTAAATATCATTAGTTTATTATACATTATCTTTTCATCTTATAAAATAAATAGTCTTATTATATTTCTTTCTTTTTTTTTATTTTCTTTCAAGAAAACCTTTCACATTTCATTGAAATTCTATTAGCCATTTCATATTTAAACTCTTCAATATTTCATACCCACTTCAATAATTTTACCTTTCAACTAACTAGTGTTGTCATTTCTCTGCCGAACCAGTGTCTATCTGCCTACTCCTCTGTCATTTGCTCTTGCATCATAACTCACAATCACAATATCTTTATTTGTTTGGTTAAAAATGAAATGTATGAATATTATGTTTAGATCTAATTATGTTTTGGTGAATAAGTAGAAAATTAATGTGATGAAATTTTATTGTTAAATTAAGAGCGAATTGTATGAATCTTTTGTAATAATAACTTTTTTATTCTTTACTAGAAGTTAAAAATATTTTTTTTCAAAAAATAATTTTTATAAAAAAAAATTATCCATGGATATCTTTAAATATTCACGGATATCGTAAAACTCGTGGATTATCCGTTTAACGGATATCCGCATGGATATGGGGCGGATATGGATATCATATTTATCCAATGAATGGATACGGTGTAGCGCGAATTTTTGCGTGGTTGCGAAGCACTATCGCTTTGGGGTACTACAGTTCAATTCATTTTTTTATCCTATTGAAGCTGATTAAGGAAGGGAAATAGATGTCTCCAATTAACCCTGCTTGCATACTGAGTTTAAACAGGTGACTGTTGGTTTACAGATGTTATTAAGATTGTGGGTCTCTCTTAGGTTATTTTGGTAAGAACACAGTGTCTGGACTATTTGTGAGGCTTTTGGTAATGTGTTTAGATTTGATGCTTTTGGGTTGATTTGATGGATATACTGGATTTTGGGTTTTTGATTAGTATGCTCGCTAAGATTTTGCAATCTTATGCCTACGTATTCCCGTTTAACGAAACAGGGAAATTAGAGCGATCGTAGTTCCTCCTATTCAATGGGAGGAAAAAGGTTGTTTTGGTGTCTTGTTCAAAGCCCAAGACATGAAGCTAAAGGTGATTTGTATCTTGTTCAAAGCCCAAGATGTGAAAAAGGTTTTGTATGAGAGAGAATTTGTCATCTCTAAAGAGGAGTTGTTGATGTTTGTATGCTGTGAGCGAGGCACAGTTTTGATGCTAAAAGGTTGATTGACTCAACCGAGGTTTTCCTATACAAAGCCTAAGAGGAGACGATTGACCCAACAAGAGGATGCTTTTTTGTGTCTTGTACGAATCCCAAGACGGAGGCTAAAAGGTTTGACTCAACAAGAGAGTGCTAAAAAGTGACTGACCCAACAAGAGAGTGTTTTTATGTGTCTTATACGAAGCCCAAGATGGAGGCTAAAAGGTTTGACTCAACAAGAGAGTCTTTTATCTGTCTTATATGAAGCCTAAGACAGAGGCTAAAAAGGGATTTGATTCAACAAGAGAGTTTTTTATACTCAACAAGAGAGTGATTTAGTGTCTCGTACGAAGCCCGAGATGGAGGCTAAAGGGAAAGTGACCCAACAAGAGAGTCTTTTATACTCAACAAGAAAGTGTTTTGCTGTCTCGTACGAAGCCCGAGATAGAGGCTAAAAGGAGATTGACTCAACAAGAGAGTGACTTGATGTCTCGTACGAAGCCCGAGATAGAGGCTAAAAGGAGATTGACTTAACAAGAGAGTCTTTTATACTCAACAAGAGATTAATTTTTATCTGTCTTATACGAAGCCTAAGACGGAGGCTAAAAAGGGCTTTGACTCAACAAGAGAGTCTTTTATACTCAACAAGAGAGTGTTTTTTTATGTGTCTTATACGAAGCCCAAGACGGAGGCTAAAGGGGAGACTGACTCAACAAGAGAGTCTGAAAAGGTTAACTCTGCTGGGGAGAGTCATTGTACAAAGCCCAAGAGGAGGCTACCTTACCGCCGTGGATTCTGGAGATCCTGAAGCGAGTCCAAGTATGGGGAACTCTCATGAGAGAGACCGGGTTTCTGCCTATGTTTGAAGGGAACTTGAGAATGTCTTTGAGACTCAAGGGTCTTAGATTGTCCAAGTCTAGAGTTTTATCTTTTGTATAATGCCCAAGAGGAGGCACGGGTATTAAGGGATGAGTATCAACCCTACAACGGCTGGAGTTTTTGACGCTGAAAAACCTGCTATAGCAAAGGATGACTAAGTTCTGTCTTATACCTTTAAGAGGTCGTCAGGGTCCTTGTATTAAGCCCAAGAGAAGGCATGAGAACTTCTAAGAAGCCGACGGGTCCTTGTACAACGCCCAAGAGAAAGCGGGGATGCTTTTAGGAAGCCTGTGGATCCCCAAACCAAGAGAAGTTTAAGACATGCTATTCACAGATAATAGATCAAGCCAGGAAGGTTCTTGAATTTGGAAGAAACTCAAGAGATGCTATTCACGGAGAATAGATCAACTCTAGGGAGTAGAGTTTCTTTGACAATTTAGTGACAGTCTGAGAAAGGGTTCACCGAGAATGCTGCCTTTCACGTTTCCATATTGTTTAACCCCAAGAGGAGGGAAGACTGTATCTGGTAATCCTATGGGGGATCTAGTTTTGACTGTATTTAAGAGTGACCAGCAAGGCTTTACCTAGTGCTAGACGTAGTTGCCGGGGAAAACTTTAAATAACTATACTAGTATTATACAGTTGATATTTGACAAGTATATAAAAGGATGTGAAAGAAGACTTACAGTGAAGCAGCCCCACAATACAGTTATATACATATGAAAGCGATAAATGAAAGCGGATAAACACTTACCCGTTGTAGAGCTTCCATGTTGTTTTGTTAGTTGTTCAACAAAGAAAACTTTGATGACAATATTATATTCAAAATAAAAGGAGAAAGTGCTTTGAAAAGATTGTTGGGGCTTACAGCTCAAGGAGAGGCCCAAGTTTTAACGATGATCGCACCGCTGTTTTGAAAACTGTACAGAGGGACTTATACAATATGTGAGGCCCAAAATTGTTTTTATGTACAAGGGGATTGGGTCTTACACTTTATTAGAGGCCCAAGATGATTTTTGTACAAGTGATGGGGCTTACAACTCAGGGAGAGGCCCAGATGATTTTAAACTGGCGATCGCGCCGAGGATTTTTATTGTGTCGGGACTTATACAATATCTGAGGCCCAAAATGGTTTATGTGCAAAAAGGGATGGGACTTACACTCTATTAGAGGCCCAAAGTGTTTTTGAAAAAAGTTTGATGAGGGTTGAATTAATCAAAACCCTAATTTGTTTTCAAAATATATTTTAATTGAATAAAAATTCAATTAAAATGACCAAAATTGTTAAACATGTGTGAAAAACAAATTGTGATCTTGGATTAATGTTTGAAAAATCACGTTTATATCCACAAAATGATTGGAAATCAATTAAGTTTGTAAAATCAAGGGAGAAAAAATATTTCAAATGTTAAAAACAAATAAAACATTAATTCTTTGCAAAAATATCAAATATATTAAATAAATAATATTTTTGGGATTTTTTGATAAAATAAAATATTTTAACATTTTTGTGAATTATTAAAAAAAGAATCAACTTAAAATCATTAAAACTCAAAGAGAAATTAATTTTTGAATCAATTAAATAAAATCACAAAATTTCAAATATTCAAATATTTGAAAAAAGGCGCCAAGAATATCTTGGCCTTGCCCGCATGCTCTGTTTTGCCCAGATTTGCATTTTCTCATTAATCTCACTAAATACTTGATGAAATCACACAATCCACATATCAGTCTACTCGTTTTCACCTCACGATCATGTCTATGGTCTTTAATTTCATTTATTTTAAGCATGGGATAAGAAATCAAAGAGAAACCTCGAGAACCCTAAAATTTGCATGAAGGCTCAGAAATTCCATACACGATTCAATCAAAGCAATTGATTGAGGGAAAACACTATATGCATGATTATGAACATATGGCCAAATTATTGTGCAGCAAAAAATGCATGGATCATAGAGTTAAAAGAGCTCATGCTTACCTCTTGCAGCTGGTGATCGTGTTTTGTGTTAGAGGTGTTACAGCTAGGTTCCAATGATGTGGATAGCTTCCCTAGGTGCCAAGTGATGTGCCTGAGTGCTTGGAATGGTTTGAAACAAGCTGGAACTGAAGATGGTATCCCAACTGTAACTTGGTTAAAACCTTGAGCAGCTGGCTGGTGATTCTGAGAAATCAGTGTTCCAGATGTTGTTTAAGTGTTTGGATCACTTCTATATGACGTTTATGAGGTGTGTGTGTGTGATTGGTTTGGTTGGAATTGCTCTCAAACTCAAAACCCGATAGTGACTTGCTTTGGAAGGTAAATTTGGAAGTGGGAAGGTGATTTTGAGGAAATCATCTGTTTGATGGCTTTGGTGTACTCAAACTAATCACAAATGAGCTCTATTTATAGTAGAGCAAGTTTGTTTTGGCTGCAATAGTGAATGGCAATTGCTGCAGAGGTTTGGCCAATGTTGATCAATGAGAATCCAAGTCTCCTCTAGCCATTGACTAGAGGTTAGAGCACAGGCTGCTGGTTCCCTTGGTCTTGGATATGTCTTGACTGAATTCAGTTGGAAATGGCTCAGTGCATGCCACATTGGTTCATCCATTGAATGCTCCAACACAAAATTGGAGTCTTGTCCCCTCTTTAGGGATTTCTAGGTTTGGCATGCTATTTTTAGTTCCAAGGACTTAGGAGGCTTATGGATCAGTGTTTGTCCCTCCTTGGTCTCCCCTTGAGGTGTTCAGATGGATAAACTTGTTTGTCATTTGTAAAATTTACTCAAATCGAGAAAAATACACAAATCTGCCTTGCCATGACAGTTTGCAGCAAGGCACATTGTCATTGTCATATCTCATGGTTTAAGTGGAGTTTCATGGAGTTCTTGGCCATTTTGGAAAGCTCTCATATGATACAACAACTGTTTGATCATATTTGGTTTTGATACATTTTGGATCCAAGTGAAAAATGCCCCTACATTTGGAAAAAAGTGAAGGCATATTCTGACTTAGTGAAAATTTCACTAAGTGTTGGAAAAAAGTCATTTTCTTCATTTTTAATCCATGAGGAATTGGAATGAGGTGTAGTTGACACTTTTAAAGTATGCCATGAGAGCTACAAATCCATCTTTGGATCAGCCCAAATGGTTACTTGGATTTCAAGTTATGATCCTTGGAAGTTGGTACCCTAGCCACTTTGTTTCATAACTTAGAAAATTTCTAAGTTTTTTATGGTTACCCCTTTTACAAGTTATCCCACTTTTCTTGATGTTTATTGATGAATGATGATTCCAATCACACATTAACATCATTTTAGGGTCAAAGAACCATATTTGAAAAAAATCTCAAAAAGTCAAAGTTGACTTTTGTGCACAGTTGACTTTTTGTCAGATGAATTCCAAACTGTGCGATCCTCTAAGAAATCAAGTCCTTGACCTAAATCAAACTTGATGGATTGATTTCATAGGTGTTATAGGGTGTATTGAATCATGTCCTAGAGTTTGGGAGCATGTCTGGGTCAAAAGTCAAAGGCACAGTTGATTTTTCCCGCGAAACCCTAATTGTGGTTCTGATGAATTTGAAACTTGTTAATCAAGCTTCTTGGACCAATCCATTGTTGCAAATGGATCAATGTGGTGTATTAGAGACCATCAAATCATGTCTTGAGGTCTTGTCTCATGATTTGTCCTAAAAGTCAACTTAGGGGTGAATTAGGTCAAGAAACCCTAATTCCTGATTTTTTGTGAATGCATCCCCTGAGGCTAAATTGACTTGATGATTGGGTTTATGATGTCCCATGGAGTATCTTAGGTTATGCTTTGAATCATTGGCTCATGCCCAGAGGAAATTTTCCATCTGGAGGCCCTGGTCGACCAAACCCTAATTTGGTGACACTGACGATCTTGAGGCTTAATCCACTTGGAATGCTGCAACCTTGTGCTTGATTCTTGATGTGGGAGTCCTCTTAATCCATTGTGGATATTTGAGAGGTTAGACAAGTTGAAGATCATGTCAATTCTTGATTAATTCTTTGTCTAAGGCTCAAAGAGGGCTTGAAACCCTAATTTTTGATAGCAATGAATGCTCACCCATCTTTGGGGAGACTGATGAGGCATAATGGTTCATCCATATTGTGATGATGATTTGCCCAAATGATGGGAAATCTTAGTGGTCAAAATTTGGGGTATGATAGATGCCCCTATTTAATCTTCTTGGACCCGAAGGTGTGAATGGCGAAGGTATTCGGGCATTCGGGGTGCAAGAGGATTAAATATCAGAATACCCAAAATTTTGATGGTGTTTAGGAATGGTAGTTCACGCATCCTTCTTCTTTTGCTAAACAATGGTGCTTAGAAAAGGTAAACTTTCCTTCATTCTGGTCTTCGGCCAAGGAACTGGTCTCAGTTTCTGATATAAACTTCCCCTCGATCCTGGTTTCCTACCAAGGAACTGGTCTAAGTTTCTGATATAAACTTCCCCTCGATCCTGGTTTCCTACCAAGGAACTGGTCTTAGTTTCTTTTGTCAATAAACTTTCTTGACAAGGGACGCTATGTGTAGCGATTTTCCTCAAACTTCTCGCTGAATTTTCCTGGGGAGATGCCATTTGATAGAAAAACAATTTATGTCAGGCTTGCTGGGGATCTCAGCCATCTGAGTTGTAGAGGTGTACAAACTTCTCTATTGGAGACGCCATTTGTCGGGTCTATCGGGGAAAACTAGTCTCTTGAGAGACTAATTCCGCTTGGGGTATTACATCATACTTTTCTCGAGATCTTCTTGGAGAAATGCCATATGATGTGATCTAATTTTGAGGTGCTATTGACCTTTTCGTCAGCGGGTTTTTCGGAGAAAAACTGTTGTATTGTCGAATCTCTGATTAAGAGGCTTTCTTTGGGGATTTTCCTTAATCCGGGAAAGCGAAAATATCATCTTCAATGGCGAAGAGTGACATTTGTCGAAGATTTTCTGGTTTTTCAGAGGTTCAAGTTATCAAAGTGGTCAAGGGCCAATTCTAATCCAGAAATAGACTGGAGGAGAGATTGTTCAGATGCAACATTTCCTGACGAGGAAAGAACTTACAACTCGATTGAGAGGACCATTATCACTAGGGGATAAGACCGACTAAAGAGATAGTGATGCAATATGATCATGAATGTAAATCAATAATGCATGATGTATGTATGTTTATGCTGACAAAACTGACGCGACATACAGACTAGTAGATGAACACAACTGGATACTCGGCCATAGTGGGGGATGAAAAGTATCACTGGTTCACGATAGCAATTCTGCCTTCCTTTGGAGAAATAGTCCCTGCGGGGAACAACCGTTGGTCGGGCTTAGGAGGTAAGAACTCTGCCGGAGATGTTAGATGGTGTATTCGTATCTGACACAGTTGATCCTTCGTTCAGGCACACTGGTTTAGAAGGAGTACTTTGATTCTGCACTTTGAGGCTCGATTACCTTTGGAGAAGCGATCAATGTTCTTTCGATGTTCAACAGTCAAAAGAAATTGCCATCTTTATTTTAAAAGCAGAAAAGTTTTAACAAGTAAATTCGTTTTTGTTTTATTTCAAGAATCGTTGATCATGTTAAAATGTCATTCTGTAAAGCTAAAATAAATAAGAATTGCAAACAAAAGCACAAGAGCTCAAACTTTACTGATAGGATGGAAATCAGTCAAAGGCGTGATTCCATAGAGTATTTACAAAGTTTAGAAAATTGTAATTTAAGGGAAAAGGGCTACATTGAAAAATAACGACCACTATCCTTCTACCAACTTTGAATTCTGGGCATCCTGAGCTTCTGTCGAAGATGACCTTGACTGGAGTTTTCTTTCAATGGGTGGTGTAACTGCTGCTGAGGGACTTGCCCCTGTTGGACATAGTTACTTGCCAGTATCCCTAACTTTTGCCTGGATTGTACTTTGAGATTTCCAATCCATCGGGATGATTTTTGATCATGTCTCTAATTTTTGCCTGGACCTCCCTTTCGGGTTTTTAATTCACCGAGACGTTTTTTTTAGGCGAAGTATTTCTTGACTACGTCAACATTCGTGGGATAGGAAAATTCTTCTCCATCCATGGTTGCAATTCTCAAGGCGCCGCCTGAGAAAGCTTTCTTGAACATATAGGGGCCGTCATAGTTCGGAGTCCATTTGCCCCGAGTATCAGTGAGAAATGATTGTATCGTTTTTAGCACAAGGCCTCATTTCCTGAAGATGCGAGGTCGAACCTTTTTGTCGAACGCCTTCTTCATTCTTTGTTGATACAACTAATAGTGGCATAGAGCCGTGATTCGCTTTTCTTCGATCAGATTCAGTTCGTCATGCCGACTTTGACACCATTCAGCTTCTGTTAGCTCAGCTTCTATCAATACCCGGATTGATGGGATCTCTACTTCTATGGGGAGCACTGCCTCCATGCCATATACTAGAGAGAAAGGGGTTACCCCTGTTGAAGTGCGGACAGATGTACGATAATCGTGAAGAGCAAAGGGTAGCATCTCGTGCCAGTCTTTGTAGGTTATAACCATCTTTTGAACGATCTTCTTGATGTTCTTGTTATCCGCTTCTACCGCCCCGTTCATCTTGGGTCGGTAGGGAGATGAGTTATGGTGTTCGGTCTTGAATTCAGCGTATAACTCCTTCATCATCTTATTGTTCAAGTTGGATCCATTATTAGTAATGATCTGGCTTGGAACGCCATAACGGCAGATGATATTGTTTTTGATAAATCGGACCACGACTTGTTGGGTCACATTAGTGTATGACTCTGCTTCGACCCACTTGGTGAAGTAATCAATGGCTACCAGAATGAACTGATGTCCGTTTGAAGCTTTGGGTTCAATCATGCCAATCATGTCGATTCCCCATATGGAAAAAGGCCATGGGGAAGAAAGAACTTTGAGATGTGTTGGCGGTACATGGATTTTATCGGAGTATATCTGACACTTGTGACACCTCCTCATGTACTTGTAGCAGTCGGATTCCATGGTCAACTAGTAGTATCTTGCTCTTAGAATTTTTCTCGCCATTGTGTGTCCGTTGGCATGAGTGCCAAAGGATCCTTCATGAATTTTTTTTATCAGCATGTTTGCTTCTGGTCTGTCTACACATCGGAGCAAGACCATGTCAAAGTTCCTCTTATAGAGTGCATCACCGCTCAGGAAGAAACTACCTGCCAGCCTTCTGAGGGTCTTTCTGTCTTTCATTAGTGCCCCACGTGGGTACTCTTGTTTCTGAAGAAAGCATTTGATATCGTGATACCAAGGTTTGTCGTCTATGACTGCTTCAATCGTGAAGATGTAAGCGGGCATTTCAAGGCGCATTATGTTGATCTTAGGTAGGTCGTTCCATTCACCCACACTAATCATGGAAGATAGAGTGGCTAATGCATCAGCCATGTGATTCTCATCACGAGGGATGTGGTGAAACTCGATTCTGTTGAAGAAAGGTAACAACCTTCTTGCGTAATCTTTGTAAGGAATCGGTCGTGATTGGTATGTGTTCTAATCTCCTTTGATATAATTGATAACCAGGGCTAAGTCGCCATATACATCCAAGTTCTTGATCCTTAAGTCGATCGCTTCTTCGAGACCCATAATGCAAGCTTCGTATTCGGCCTCGTTGTTCGTGCACTTGAACGTAAGTCTGGCGGTGAAAGGAATGTGGGTACCCTGAGGTGTTATGATGATTGCCCCAATTCCGTTTCCATAATGATTGACGGCTCCGTCAAAGATAAGTCCCCATTGGGAACTTGGTTCTGGCCCTTCACTGGGTAGCGGTTCATCGCAGTCTTTCATTTTTAAATACATGACATCTTCGTCTGGGAAGTCAAACTCGATTGATTCCTGATCGTCAATCGGTTGATGAGCCAAATGATCGGCTAAAATACTCCCTTTAATGGCTTTCTGAGCGTGATACTCGATGTCATATTCTGATAACAACATCTGCCAACGGGCAATCCTTCCCGTGAGAGCAGGTTTTTCAAATACATACTTGATTGGATCCATTTCGGAGACCAACCAAGTAGTGTGATGAATCATATACTGGCGAAGACGTTTGGCTGCCTAACCCAGAGCACAACAAGTTTTTTTAAGCATAGTGTACTGAGTCTCGTAGTCGGTGAACTTCTTGCTCAGATAGTAGATGACAAACTCTTTCCTTTTTGTTTCGTCTTGTTGGCCAAGTACACAGCCCATGGAGTCTTCCAAGACTGTTAAATAGATGATCAGTGGTCTTCCTTCCACTGGAGGTGATAGAATCGGTGGATTCAACAGGTATTTCTTGATACTGTCGAAGGTGGTTTGGCAATCTTCTGTCCAAACGCAATCCTAGTTCTTTTTGAGTAATTTGAAAATCGGCGCACATGTCGCGGTCATGAGGAATATGAATCTGGAGATGTAGTTCAGACGTCCCAGGAATCCTCTGACTTATTTTTCAGTTTTTGGAGAAGGCATTTCTTGAATGGCCTTGACCTTGTCAGGATCAACCTCAATTCCTTTCTGGCTAACGATGAACCCTAAGAGTTTCCCTGAACGGACACCAAATGTGCACTTGTTGGGATTCAAGCGGAGTTTGTACTTTCTCAACCGCTGGAATAGTTTTGACAGGTGGGTCACATGTTCCTCTTCTATTTTAGATTTGGCAATCATATCATTGACATACACTTCGATTTCTTTGTGTATCATGTCATGAAACAAAGTAGTCATAGCCCTTTGATAGATTGCCCTGGCATTCTTCAAACCGAACGACATTACCTTGTAACAAAAAGTGCCCCATGTGGTGATGAATGAAGTTTTCTCCATATCTTTTGGCGCCATTTTGATTTGATTATAGCCCGAGAATCCATCCATGAAGGAGAAAACTTTGAATTTTGCTGTATGTCTACCAGCATGTCAATGTGTGGTAAAGGAAAGTCATCCTTCGGACTAGCCTTGTTTAGATCTCTCTAATCGACACACATTCTGACCTTTCCGTCCTTTTTTGGAACGGGTACGATGTTGGCTAACCATTGAGGATATTCTGACGTGGCGAGGAAACCCGCGTCAATCTGTTTATGTACTTCCTCCTTGATTTTGATGGCCATGTCTGGGTGAGTCTGTCTCAACCTTTGTTTTACTAGCGTAGATTCCGATCTTAGCGGTAAATGATGTTCCACGATGTTGGTATCCAACCCTGGCATGTCCTGATAGGACCAAGCAAATACATTGGGAAACTCTTTGAGAAGCTTTGTCAAACCCTCTTTGGCAGTTGGGCTGAGCAATGCCTCAATCCTGACCTCTTTTCTCTCTTTTTTCGAACCTAAGTTGACCGTTTCTAACGGCTCCTTGTGAGGTTCAATGGATCTTTCCTCTTGTCTGAGTAATCGGGAAATCTCCTCTGGAATTTCATTGTCAACTTCTTCTTCAGCCCCAAATACTAGGAATTCAAAGTTGGGAGAAGGCATTGGATTGTATGTTTCAATGAGGTTTAAAACAAGCAATCTGCATGACGTGATGATTTGTTTTATAAGAGATAGAGAGGATGCAAGAGTGTGTGCAGTGTTTTTCTGAAAACTGCTTGTTTTTATTATTGAATTGATTTTTTAGGATTACCATTTTCTGGTAAAACGAAAAGAGAAAACAGCAATAAAAGCGGAAATTACATAACGACGTTATTTTATTTATGAACTTGTCGATTCTTGAAACTACAGCCCTATAAAACAAAACTCTGTCGCTTTGGGCAAAGCGAAGAGGGGTATTTACAGAAAGTGAGCCCTATCAAAACATCTGTTTCACCTGGGCAAGGTGAAAGGTTAAAGATGGCAATTACTTTGACTTATGAACAATCTTCGGAACATTGACTGCAACCCATTGGCGGCGAACTCCTCGGTGAATCACAAAGTATGGTACCTTCCTTGATTTGTCTTCAGAAATAACGTTGATTTCTAGTGGAGCAGGATCGTTGGAATCTGTTTCCCAAGCAGAGTTGTCGTAGACAAACTCTTCTGTTGTATTTTGCATAAGACTTGTGCTCTCAGGTAAATCTCCCCATCCAGTTGGCTAAATGTCTTTGAGCCTGATACGAGAGCTCTCAGGAGCAGTGTACTTGACCATATAGTCATATTTTCCACTTGGTTGTCCTAAGGTGTCCCACACTTCTTTAGAACTAGAGGAGTCATCCCTTTCGATGACGTTTACCTCAGGAAAAGCATAGTTAATGAATTATAGTCCGACAAGCTTTGCCAATTCATCGTCGTACTGGATAGGTTCAGAATGCCCTGAGTGTTGATCCCATGACATGGTGGGGATGCAGGTATTCTGTTCAATGATGCTCAGCTGATTTTCATTGTTTAGCTGGTTTTCTTGCCCCAAGTTTACTGGGTACGGATGCCAGATAGGCAGGCCATCCATTGGGCCATAATAGTCGTGGTCAAAGTTGTCTTTCATCAGAGTGTCTTCCTCTAATGAGTTTGGTGGAGCACGGCACCCTTCCGGATCACAATCTCCATATATCATTTTGACATCTGATCTTGGTATATATCTCAGACTCTGTGCGGGATAGCAAAATGGCATAGGCACCTCTTCCTGAGAGATATAACCGTCCTCATTAAGATGGGATTTCCACTCTTCATCTATATCAGAGGCATCTTCCTCGTTGATGGTATGGACTGCTTGAGATATTGGGTGAAGGAAACCTTCACTGTGGAAGAAGTCCTGAATGGGATGAAGACTTTCATCGTTAGTAGCAGTCTGGGTACAGGTTGAGGAAAAACTAAGACCATTCTTCGTCTTGTTATTCGTAGGAATGACAACCTGCCCCCATCCTTTTGCATTGTTACTTTTGATCACTTCGAGAGCATCTCTGTATGAGGAAATAGAGGTTCCTTTCTCTGATTGATTCTCGTTGCTCACCGAAAGTGCTTGGAACTGAGTTCCAACAACCTCCTCGGGTTCTACACAAGTAGATAATGACAAGTTACTCACGAGCAAGGCTTGTTCTCCACAGACCGTGACGAGTTGATCGTTCTTGACGAACTTCAGTTTCTGGTGCAGCGTCGAAGTGACTGCCCCAGCCTGGTGTATCCAAGGTCTTCCTAATAAACAGTTGTACGCTGCCCGGACGTCCATGACCTGGAAAGTGATTAGGAAAGTGTGAGGACCGATAGTTATGGGAAGGTTGACTTCGCCGATAACTGCTTTTCGAGATCCATCAAAGGCTTTGACGATGACCTCACTGCCCCTCATCGGGGATCCTTTGAATGATAGTCGCATTAAATTAGACTTTGGCATAACGTTGATGGTCGATCCTGTGTCTACCAGTACGTTGGCTAAAGCATCGTCCTGGAAGTTAACTGTGATGCTGAGCGCCATGTTGTGACTTTTGCCCTCTTCTGGAAATTCCTCATCACTGAATCCTAAGTTGTTGCAGGAAGTGATGTTAGAGATGATATTATTGAACTGTCTTATTGACACATCCTGTTCCATAAAGGCCTGCTCTAAGACTTTCTGTAGAGCCTCTCTGTGGGCTTCAGAGCTGAGTAAAAGTGATAGCACAGAGATCTTTGAAGGAGTTTGTAACAGTTGATCAACAATGTTGTATTCATTTCTTTGGATGAGCTTCAGTATCTCATCGTTGTTTGTTGAAATGTCGGGACCACTGTACTGGCCGACTGGTTGATCAGGAACTTCTGTTTGAGGTTCCCTTTCTCTGTTAGGTTCTCCAACTCCTCGGTTGAAGATTCGACCGCTCCGTGTTACTCGACTGATGTCTGCAATATTCATGACGGAGGGTAATGGAATTTCCTTTCCATTCTCAATTGTTGTTGCACCGTATTTGTAAGGGATCACCTTAGCTGATTCATATGGTAGCGGTCCCGGTAGATAGATAACTACAGGAGCCTTCTGATTTTTCTGACTGTCATAGGTAATTTCAATCAGTTCTTGGCTAAGAACCTTTGATTCGTCCAGCAGAGGGATGATGGCACAAACATCCTTGGTCCTCTCAGGGTCAGAGATTACAACCACATCTTTGATTTGATCAGCAAAGTAGTCTGGAGTCCAGTTAACGGACCCCGAAACTGGGTATGGGTGAATCTCTTTGCGGTCCAACTGACCTTGAAGGGCTGCCCACACGAGGTAACATCCTTGGTTATTTTCCGAGCAAACTCTACAGCGTTCATAGTTATGTGGTGGCACCTGGCCACGTTCGCTTTGAATACAGTGTAACCTCACTAGGTATGTTTCCATTGATCGAGCATCCTGACTTTGATGCCTAGTAGGGTTCCCATCGATCATACTGACTTGTTGCGTGTCTTCTTCCATATAGATCGGAAGCCACCAGTGGTTTAACAAGTGTTGTAAAGTTCTTTGAACGAGAGCACATCCCTGGTCACTCTCACAACATCCTTTATAGTTCTGATAATTATGCGAAGTCAGAAAACCAAGATGGACTTGCTTAGCGTGTAATTCCACCAAGCTGGTATTCATCAAGCGGATATTGAAGATTTGAATCATGTTGATCTAATAAAGATTTTTATCATGGTAGCCCTGGATCCATCCAAGATCCATTTGACGCTGGAGGGCCTCTTGTACAAAAGAGCATCCCTGATTGTTTACCGAGCAAATCAGACAGGAATCATAATCGTGCCGTGGCAGATCATGATGTTGGCTTTGCCTTGAGTTCATTGCCACCAGGTTGACATTCATCGCACGGATGTCGTGGCTCTGAATAATGTTGGAATTCTTATAAGTCATGTTGACCCCACAAATTCGGTGTTCTTGGATCCATCAGAGATCCAATTGTTCCTGTAGAGCTGATTGCACCACAGAACATCCTTGATTGTTCTTAGACCAGATATCACACTGGTGATAATTATGAGGTGGTATATGGCCATACCCGCTCTTTCTGCGATGCATCTTGACCAGATTGGTCCTCAATAAGAGTACATCATAAATTTGATAGCTGTCATTAGACTCTCCTTCTATCAAAATGACTGCAGCTTTCTCGTGTTGAGGCAACGGGTTCGTGAGAACATTTGGATTAGTATCTTTAAAAGATAAGACCCCGCTCCTAACAAGCTTTTGTACGTCGAATTTGAAACTGAGACAGTTTTCTATGTTATGCCCTGGTCCTCCTCGATGGTAAGGACAAGTATGATCCACTTTGAACTAAAAAGGCAGATTTTCCGGTACTGTAAGAGGAGACCTGGTTTGGACGTGCCCTTTGACCAGTGATAACAGAAATAGTTCTGCGTACAACATTGGTATAGGGTCGAACCCTGGTGGTCACGTTGTACGGTTGTTGTTGTACGGAGGACGAGCCTGTTGAAGAGGCTGTTGTGTCCTTTGCTGATATTGTTGTTGATTCGGTTGACTTTACGCAACCTGAGGTTGATACGTAGGAACAAGCGCTGGGTTAATAGCAGGAGTTACAGCTGCTACTGGTTGGTAACATCGCCTTTGCTTTCCGAGAGAGATATTCCCAATATCCTGCTCTTTTTTCTTAGAGAGAGCACTACCGTATCGTTTTGTATTACTTGATGGTCCAACATCTTTAACTAAACGTCCTTCTCGGACGGCTTCCTCAAGACGAACTCCCATGCCCACCATCTCGGTGAAGTCACTAGGTGCACTGGCAACCATTCGATCTTAGTAAAATGAGCTTAAGGTTTTCAAGAAGATCTTTGTCATCTCTTTTTCCTCAAGAGGTGGGCAAATATGGGCGGCAATTTCACACCATCTCTGAGCGTACTCCTTAAAGGTTTCCTTGTCCTTTTGTGACATTAATCTGAGTTGATCTCTGTCTGGTGCCATGTCCAGGTTATACTTATACTGCTGAATGAAGGCAGCGCCAAGATCTCTGAAAGTAGCGATCTTAGTGCGGTTTAAACCCATGTACCATTTGAGTGCGACACCGGTTAAACTATCCTGAAAGTAGTGAATCAGTAGCTCCTGGTTCTTTGTCTGAGCTGACTTTCGCCGAGCGTACATCACTAAATGACTTTGAGGGCGAGATTTACCCTTGTATTTTTCAAAATCAGGCACTTGGAACTTGTGCGGAACTTTCACATTGGGGACCAAGCAAAGGTCTGCGGCGTCTTTTCCAAATAGATCCTGACCGCGAATGGCTTACAGTTCTTTCTGCATTTCCAGGAACTGTTCTTGGAACTCATTCATTCTGTCGAACATACTTTCTTTTCCACCAGACAGTATCTGTGGAATCTGTTCTTCCGGGACAGTGTGTACCACGGGTGGTGGTATAGTCATCATGGCAGAGACTCTTAGTGTCTCCCGAAGTTTGTAACCTTCAGGAGTTATTGTCATGCCCCTGGCATCTTCGCTTTCCCGAAGTTTGTAACCTTCAGGCTCAGCGGTTCCTTCTGCGTTTTCCAGATCTTCCATGATCGGCGGGATATATCCTCCCGGAATATAATTGAGTGGTATGCCCCAGGGACGATCTTTCAGCATTTTGTAATTAGGATCAGACTTCTCCACTATGGGCGTTGATGTGGTCTCTGAGATCACAATACGTTGTTGTTGCATCTGAGCTTCTGCTAGAGCTTGCATGTCGTTATGAAGCTTTCTCAGATCTTCTTTCAGAGTGTCGATCTCTTCTCTTAACTCTCTGTTCTCTTCCTCGAGATCATCCATTTTCTTTTGTCGATTGGTCCGAGTATTGTACGAATGAGACAGTTTGACTCTATAATCGAGACACAAACATGAGATTCATAGGGAAGAAGAATACGTTTATGCAAGAATGATGAATGATATGCAATGATTTTATTAATTATTTTTTTGTTTATTCAAAGTAAACTTCGACAATTAGATTGCAAATATCAAACAGTAGGGAAGACCCCATTTTATTGAATTCAAAGATTGCGGAAATGGAAATACAGTAGATTACAAAGTGCTAAAAAAGGAAATGTCTAAACTAATGGATCCTGAGTCCTCTCTGAAGAGAGCTCAGGTGTTGGTTCTGGTGCTTTCCTTTTCTTTGACCGGGGCTCTTCAGCCGTTGTCAGGTTGTCATTCCTTTGCCAAGTGAAAGGAGCGAGCAAGTTCCTTTGGTCATCCTGATTTTCTACAACATGTTGCTCTAAAATCTCAATCAGAGCATCTTTTTCTTTCAATAGCTGATGTAGTTTCTTACACTCTACATTGAGAATACGGTACTTGTTCCTCCAAGACCTCCTCTCCTGTTGAACTTTGTTGAGAGTAACTTGAAGTTTTTCTGTGTCGGACATGAAATAAAGGACAAAGTCCCTTAACGGAAGAACTTCTTGACGAGGGTAAGGCATCCTCAGCTTTAGAGCTCTAGTTTGTACCCAGTGAAGATAAGGCTCCACCGAGACACAGTCTGGTTTTCCTAGAGACTCTCTTCCTTTCCTATGAACGTGTTTCCAAGCATGCACTATTTCTGTCTTTAGTGCCATGTCATTTTCTCCTTCCTAGAAGAAAAGACCTTCCAAATGAGCACTCCGCGGGACATGCCTCATTGGGTATCCAAATTGTCGACGGACTAACACCGGATGATAGTTGATTCCTCCCTTAGTTCCTATAAGGGGTACATTTGGGAAATTTCCACAACGGCCAATGATTCTGATCCCGTCATAGATTCGATTGTACCAATCGATGTCAGAGTTGGTAAGAGACATGATTCTCTGCGACCAACGTAAAGTATTCTTTTGATCCCAAAATGCAGCAGACTTGGGCAAATGGGAAATGAATCATTTGTATAGCAGGGGTACACATCACATGATCATTCCTCCGCTGTATAAATTCCTTAAGTGTACCGAATGATACGCATCTGTGAGTAAGGATGGTACAGGATTGCCAATCAGATATATCTTAATGGCATTGATATCTACAAAGTTATCGATGTTGGGAAACAAAAATAACCCGTAGGTGAGAAAAACAAATATGCTCTCGAAAGCGGCCACGTTCCCTATACTAGCAAAGTACAGGGCTTTCTTTATCAAGAATTGGGCTGACAAACCTTGGATGCCACCCTTAGTGGTCATGTGAGTCCTGACTTCTGACTCGTCCAAATAAATTGCTCTTGCAATTGTTTGATCTTTTGGAATTTCTTCCAGTCCAGAAAAGGGAGCTTGATCAGTGATATACAGATCAGTCAGGTGAGAATACTCCTCCAGTGTTGGTACTAGCTGATAATCTGGGAATGTAAAACAGTGATAGACCGGATCGTAGAACTGAATTAGTGTGGACAGGATTCCCTCAATTACATGGACCCTTAACAGAGATAGCAGTCCTCCATACTTGGCTCTGAAAACCTCAGGGTTGGTGATCATCCTCGCCAAACCTCTCAAATCCTCTAACTTTGGAACCTTGAAGGTATACTTGTGAGTTTTTCTTCTACTGAAATCCATAACGCAATCTCTTTATCTGACATTTGCAATCATTGTCTTAGTTTAATTTGAAAAAGAGAGACTAGAAGAGAAGATTTTCTTTTTTGATGTTTTTTAAATGAATGTATGAATACAACACACAAAAACATAGAAAAAACATGGGGTCAAAGGGTCGGTGTCATGAAGTCAAGGCTCTACCCCCTCCAAAGGTTTATACTGGTGATTTGTTGTACCTGTCCGCAAAATCATTGATCCCTCTTGGGATAACAACAGCAAACAGATCGCCAGCGAGCTGATGTATCCTAGAGTGATCTCAAATGAGGGTAGTATCGTGTGACAACTATTTTCGATAGCTTCTGCACTACAAAATGGTTTCAGTCTACTAAAAACCTCAGCTTCTCAGATAACCTAGTCGACCACACTACTTTCAACAACCGAAGTCGTATAGGAAATGTATCTGCAAAGGGAGTCTCCACTGAGTTTGATGGTCGACCGGGCACTCTTAGCTGGAATTCACTCCCAGTAAGATTACCCGTATTTCCCTCACCTATCTTAGGTGTATACTCAATCTTTCCACATGCGGCATCACACGCATTCCCATTAGCAGAAAAATAAACACAGATATCAATTAGGAAAAGAAGTATATATGTTTGTCTTAATCATCCTAGACCTCTAGTCTTATGATCCTATACAGACAATGACTCCCCAGCAGAGTCGCCATTTTTGTGATACTTTGTGAACTCAGGGTTTTCTACCTAAGAGATAGGAAGAGAACAAGATCTCGTTGTCCCCAGTGAAGTCGCCATTTTTCTGTATTGCGAATTTTTGCGTGGTTGCGAAGCACTATCGCTTTGGGGTACTACAGTTCGATTCATTTTTTATCCTATTGAAGCTGATTAAGGAAGGGAAATAGATGTTTCCAATTAACCCTGCTTGCATACTAAGTTTAAACAGGTGATTGTTGGTTTACAGATGCTATTAAGATTGTGGTTCTCTCTTAGGTTATTTTGTTAAGAACACAATGTCTGGACTATTTGTGAGGCTTTTGGTAATGTGTTTAGATTTGATGCTTTTGGGTTGATTTGATGGATATACTGGATTTTTGGTTTTTGATTAGTATGCTCGCTAAGATTTTGCAATCTTATGCCTACGTATTCTCGTTTAACGAAACAGAGAAATCAGAGCGATCGTAGTTCCTCCTATTCTATGGGACGAAAAAGGTTGTTTCGGTGTCTTGTTCAAAGCCTAAGACATGAAGCTAAAGGTGATTGATAAGTGCAAAATGTACCTATTTTTGTATATATGTTTTGTTGTACTTATCAATGCTTTGTGGTAAATATCGTGCGAATAAAACTCGATTTGTTTATAAATACGTTTACGATACTTTTTAGTGTATATATTGCGTATAGTGTAAATATCATTGAGTTTAATTGATTTTCTCTCATTTTTGTAGATATTCCAGTAATTGGATCTTGCCATTGTTGTATAGAGCATTGAATAAGCTTTCCAACGCTTTGAACCGGGCGAAAAACGGAGTTACGGTTCAAAAGTTACGAATAAAACAGTGCAAAATTTTTCTACTGACTGGTGTGATGCGCCCCTGCAGCGCCTGGCGGTGCAGGGGCGGTAGAAAAAAGTTGAAATGAGCTTTACAGGAGCGTTACATGAATTTTGGCTAGCGTCGGGCGCCCAAAACACCGCCGGGCGGTACTGTGCGGACAAAAACACCATAAAAGGTCCAAAAACTCATTTTTTAGGTGATGGTTTGGGTATTTTTTGCTCCCACTCCATCATACTTCATTTTTTAGTAGGATTAGCTAGAAAACAACATGGAAGCTTGCATACGGATGAACTGGGGTGGATTGATCGTCGATCGGCTCTAACAAACCGCGAGATGTTTGGTTCATTTCTCTTCTTCTTTGTGTTTTTCTTTTTTGTTGGGTTTTGTATATGTATTGACTATGATCTCATATATATTTTTCGCCCATGGCATTGTATAAAACTTGCTTTACAAATCTTTATTGGTGATTGTCTCTAATTTTTGTTTTATGCGTGGGGTTTGAGTTGCGTTAGAGATAACCTCGCAAACTTCGGTTAGGGATGATTATCTGTTAGTTTCTGAACTCTAGAGATAGATTTAGGGCTAACAATCCGTATGGGTGTCGAAACTTAATGCCTTCCGTGTTTCGAGGCTTTGCTCGCGAGAGTGACGAAGAGAGTGACACGGTTGTTATCTCAACTTTGCGTTAGACATAACCTGTGTTGTGAGCGATGTTGGGTGATATTGAGGAGTATTGTAGGTGGAGTACAACTGGTCGGTAAGTTTAAGTTTGTGAGGAGTGATTTATATGCATTGCCGGACGAGTTTTTCTCTTTGAAGAATGATTTCTTTTTGTTTTAATGTTTACTTTTCTGTTTTCTTGTTTTAAACCATTTAAACCCAAACTCATAAACGCGGGAGACTGTCAAACGACATTCTTTCCCTCGAACCGATCTCTGTGGACACGACATAAATCCTGGAGGGAATTCTTCCGAAAATAAAATTTTTTTCTTGCTTGCCCTATTCTGCATCAAACAAAATGACGTCGTTGCCAGGGATCGGTTTTGATATTGAATCGTATTGTGATCGTTTCTTTGTTTTTGAGTTTTGTATATATCGTATATATTGTCTGTTTCCATAATGTTTGTTCAAGTGTTGTATACATTTTGTTCCCGTAACGTTTGTTTAAGTGTTTGGTTAGGACACTTGCTTTTGGTTGCGCGGTGAGACATCACCATGGCATGAAGAGATGAAGTTTCTATCTAAGCACCGTAAAGGCGTCGATTTTACGACGTAAAACAAGCATGTTTTATTGTTTTTCTTTTCGAATGTTTTTGGTTGTTGTTTGCTCACAGATTTTGATTGACTTATTTGAGGATGCTTTTGTGATTTTCCAAGTTGGTTCGTTTCAACTTGCAGATGTTTGGTAATGATTTTGTTATGTTTTGTACACGTTCGAGGTATGTATTTATCGCTTTCTTGACTTTAGCATATTCATGATACTTAGGCATTTTACAAACTTCCATGCCATCCATTCTTTTGTATACTTGTTCTATTGTGAATCACGTTAGTTCCCAACCTTTTTGTGAGGTGGCTTCCCATTGTTCATATATGCGCGGAGAACCAACATTCTTGTTCTAACTGGATTTTATTATGTTGAATCTGTTGTTTGTGTTGTTTATATGAATGCATGAAAAGGATCAAGGCAATTGTTTCATTTTGAGCACAACCACTTTAGCCAAATAGTCAATTCACCTTGTGAGTGTGTGAGAATTCGTAACCCCTTTGAGCTTTTTGATCCATGTTTTTATTTGAACTTAATGCTTGTCTATGAGTATTTAGTTCACTTATTTTTGAATGGATTTTGTTTTTTCTTGGACCTCAACTATGTGTTGTTGTATGGATTTTTTACCTTGCCTTAGAAAGTAGGGAGTATTCACATGATGATGTGGTTGAATTCAAGTTGGGGAGAGAATGATTGTATACTCATTGGTTGGATTCCATGAGGATTGAAAAAGAAAAGAAAAAAGAGAAAAATTTGTGATAGAGAAAAAGAAAGAAAAAGAAAAATCCTTGAAAAAGGAAACAAAAAGAGTTTCAATAATTGTGCTAAATAAGTATGGTGTGTTGTGTAGCACTTGGGATTGTGGAAGAAGTTGATTGGAATTTTGGTGTGTGAATCTTTGTGAGTTGATCACTTCCTTAGGTTTAGGCAAGTTTTTGTTTCAATTACCTTTAGAAATTGCCCTTGTTTGTTTACCCGACCACGTTACAACCTTGAAAGTCCTTGTGATTCTTGCCTTTGTATGTTCAATATGGATTTGTGGATGTATGCATAATTTAGTCTTTTGTTTGCATGAGTGTTGTGTGAGTGTAAAGAACCTTATTGTGTGTTTTTCATCTACCGGTGATTGTTTTTACTAGGTGTGATTCACTTTGGAACTTGTGTTGTTTTAGAATTTTTGGCATGATTTTTGTATTTTGCATTTGTTTCATGACTATGTTATCGTCGTAGTTTAGTGGTAAGTATTTACTTTTTGTGTGTACCATTTTCATTTGAACCATTCATTCGTTTCCGTTTTTCAAAACCTGTTGATTCGTCTTTCTTTGGATATCGTTTTTGTGTTTTCAAGTTTGTTTGATTCTTGTTTGTGCACAAACAAGTATGTAAGTTGGGGAGAGTTGATAAGTGCAAAATGTACCTATTTTTGTATATATGTTTTGTTGTACTTATCAATGCTTTGTGGTAAATATCGTGCGAATAAAGCCCGATTTGTTTATAAATACGTTTACGATACTTTTTAGTGGATATATTGCGTATAGTGTAAATATCATTGAGTTTAATTGATTTTATCTCATTTTTGTAGGTATTCCAGTAATGGGATCTTGCCATTGTTGTATAGAGCATTGAATAAGCTTTCCAACGCATCGAACCGGGCGAAAAACGGAGTTACGGTTCAAATGTTACGAATAAAACAGTGCAGAATTTTTCTGCTGACTGGTGTGTGTAACACCCCAAAATTTGCCTAGTTGTTTTTAGCTAACTGGTTTATGTTTCTTTTCATTTCTTGCATTAGCATCTGTGCATAGCATTGGTTCTTGGCATGGGATCAAGGTACTTGGTCCATATTCTCAAGTCTCAAGCTTCAAGATGGTTCATGGAGTTTATTATATCTTCATAAGATCAAGATTGGCAAAGGATTTCTAGTGATTCCTTCCCTCCTAATCAGGGGGACCAATTAGGGTTTTTTAAGATCGAGAGGACTTCTTGGAAGGCTTGGTGTGTTCAAGCATGTTCTTATGGTATTCTTTATGCTCACAAGTGTTCATGGATGAGGGTTTGGTTATTGATTCATTGTGGAGGATGTTCAGTGGGTCAGTTGCTGGTGAAATAAGCAAAAGTCAACTGTAAAGGAGAAAGTCAACTGTGGAATTTTGAGGTTCTTTTCATGGTTTTCAAGGTCTCACATCCTCATATGGCCTTCAATTGTCAAGATTCATTCCATTCATCAAGAATCAAGGGTTTGTGCAAAAGTTACTATATTTGGAAAGTGACTCATAATTGAAACTTTCCATTTTTGGCAATTTTTCTTCCACATTCAACTTGACTTTTCATCATCAAGGAAGCTCCAAATGAATTTTCCTCCAACATGAAAGTTGAAGATATTTCTCTCCCATTTCCAAAAAGTACTAGAACATTTCCATATCATTTGTGGAACTCTAGTTATGACCAAAACAATGCAAGGTGCTTTTCATGGATTCCTTATAAGTCAAATTTTCCACCTTTTGCATTTTTGCACAAATGGACTTGTATTGTTCCCAAGTGCTTCATGCCATATTACAATATCAAAATACAAGTAAAGAAGATCATTTGTGGCTTTTGAATCAATTCATGCCATTCCATATTTCTCATTATTCACACAAAGTGCAAATTGCCAAATTAATTCAAAACTTGCAAACCAAGAAAGTACAAGGCCCAAAATCAATCCAGAAGTGGTACAGGAGTAAATTGGAGGTGAATAATGCTGGTGGAAGGGATCTCTCACGTGTAAATTGGCGGTGGCGGTGTAAAATGCATTTTTGCAATTTCACCCAAATCTCATTAACAAGAGTTCTAATCACTTCCTAATCCTAATCAGTGAACTAATGAAGGGTATATATGCTTACTCATGCCCTCACAGCTAGGGTAGAAGCTCTCATTTGCACACTTGTGGTTTTTTTGCTCTCACGCTTCCTCTCATTGAATCTCATTCTTCTTGGAGCTTCTCTGAGTTGTCTCTTCACATTCTTGATCAGTGAAGAGAATAGAGCAAGAATCCACTGCTATTTTGAGCTCATACTGAAGAATTCATCAAGTGCCATTCAAGAGGGTTCAAACTTAAATCTCAAGATCTAGCACGATTTCAAGCTCTAGTTGCATTTATTTTGCATCTAGAGGTTCTAAGGAGTGGATCTGCAGTTTTTGGAGGGATTTCTTGGAGGTTTTCAAGTGCTACAAGGTTCAGGTTGGTGAATTTTTCATACTCACAGAACTTGAATTTTTAATATGCATAATGATCTATGATGTGCACTGATTATTCTGAGCTATTTTATTTGAAGTTTGGACGTGTAGTTTGTGAGATATGTGGATTTAAAGTTTTAGATCTAAACTTGTTTTCGTTCGATTCTCTTTATGCGTTTGTTGTTTGTTAAAATGGACTACATATTTGAGATCCTTGCGTTTTTCTGGTCAAAATGGAGTACCTATATGCATTTTCTGGAAAAAAGTGCACAGCAACTCATCGGAGAGGGTGGCCGGAGCCCTAGCTCCGGCGGCTGGAAAGTTCAGTCCGGCGAAGAAGTTTTGAGGAAGAAGAAACAATCCCGTCCGTCCATTCCTGGATCTTACGCTTCTCGTGCTTCCACGTGGCTTGTGTTTTTGTTTTTTAATTGGTTGTTCACGTGTACGCTCTCCCACGAAGGATACCGTGCGTCCTTCAATTGTGGCCATTGTTTCTGTTTTATTTTTTATCTTACGGTGGAGTTTTTGCCAGCAATTAAATGAATCATGTGCATGGCACATGGGGGGAATATGGTGGTCATTACCTGCTTGTGTGGTTGCGTGAGTACGTGGTTATTGTGTGCTGAGTGATTCAGACCGTTGATCCTCTTTACTTTTTGATCATATTGACTTGTTGACTTGTATTGTGGCGCGTTGGATTGAATAGATGGCTGAGATTGCATTCTGAGTATTGACTATTACCATGCTCCATTGACTTTCGCCCTTAGACTCTTGGCATTGGGCCTTTGCTATGCGCACCCCCCCCCGTTAGCCCATTTCCTTATTTTCAACGTGATGCAGTACTGTTTGCACCCCCAAGTTTATTTCATTTTTCTTTTCTTACTTTTTATTATTTGCTTTGCATTTTTAATTTCTAAAATTACATTTATGCATTTAAAAATCATACAAAAATTCATGAAACTTATTTTTAGTTTTATAAAATTTTTCCATATTTTATTTTCTCATTTTGTTTTTATTTTGGCATCTGTTTTAATTAATTGCTTTATTTTCTTTTCTTAGTTGTATCACTTGCACACACCAACTTGTGAAATTTGTTTCTCTTCATCTATAATACATTTTAATCCATTCTTTTTGCATTTGTTAGGTGGCATATTAAATTGCATAAAAACATTTTTGTTTCATTTTTAAAACTTTTCCATATTGCATTTTGGTCCCTTTCCTTTGCATATTGATACTTGGTGCTTACTTGATCTTTGTCCAATTGTTTGAGATATTTGGTTTGTGAATTTTGGTTTGATCTTTTTGTACATGTTACTTGACTGAGTTAGCTTCTGTTTGGATATTTTTTGGGATTTTATTGATCCACTTTGCTATTTTTGGTTGAGTTTTTCTTGTGATGCAAGTTTGATTGAGGTTTACTTTGATGCATGAAATAGTTTGAATGCATTTGCTTACTTGTGATGGAGTGATGCTTGAGATGTTTTTATGGTATGATCATGTTCTGTTTGATCTTGTTTGTGGCTTTGGAATAATCTCTTTTCACTCATTTTCCAATTTATTCTTGATTTTACAAATTGTTGATGTTACTTTGACTTGAATTGTTGTGGTATTTTTGACTTAGTCTTGTGATGGCTTCTTTGTATGATTTCACCAATGCATGAGACCTTTTGTTTGATTTGTATGACATGCTAGAGGATCTGACCCTCTTGGTTTAAGGTGCTCTATGTGACATGTTCTCACTTTTTGCTTCACATGTTTCTTTGCTTGCTTGCATGAATAGTAAGTGGATGCTTTGATTAATTTTGATACATGTTTTGGATGTGTTGCATGGTGAGTAATCTTGTATGACTTGAGTTTGATCTTGGCATGATGTTAATGTGTATGCTACTGCCCCTTGAGTTCATTGCTTGGTTTTCATCTCACTTGATCATCATGGCTTGATTTGTATGATGCATATCATCCCCTTTGGTTTTGTGATTTCTTTGGCTCATAATGCATCATGATGTGAAACATTCTTGCATGTTTAGATTAGATGTTCATGATATGATTGAATTCTCACTTGGTTTCATTTTCATCTTATCTTAATCATGTCATATTTGTGTGAGGTTCATTGAGGCTTAATTGTATTTCTTATGCAAGTTTACTTGCATCCTTTCTTGTGTGCTTTCACTTGTATACTTGAGATGTGTTTGTATGATCTTTGAAGCATGTTCTATGTTATGATTTGGATGTGATGATTATGATGTACTTGCTGCCCCGTCTTGCTTCTCATCTTATCCTTCTCTTTCCTCTTCTTCTCTTTCACTCTTTTCATCCCTCGAGTCTCAAGACTTGTTTAAGTCTTGGACTCTCCCCCGTTAGAGCTACCTAGTCCAACTTAATTTTTGATTAAGCTTGGAGTAGGATTAGCATTAGGTTAGGTAGTCGTCTCTCCTAAGCCTCACTAACCATAGGACATCCATGCATGATAACATTAAGACTCTTAGTTCCCCCTTTAGAGTTTCCTTTTGTGTCGCTTCTCTTCTCATCTCAAAACTTCTTCAAGACACGTAATAAAAGTTAACGTGTATTGCGCTCGAGCCTTAAGCGTGGGAAGTGAGGAATGAGGGGTTTCCCTTCACTCTTCTAGGATACCTAGTGTACGTCCTGTTGGGGACGATACACGAAGTATTCGTTCCTATGTCATAGACTTTGGTGCAATGCAAGGTACGAACTAACTCAAAACACTTCTGTCTAAAAAACACCAAACCAATTCAAATCTTTTTGTCCTTCGGGATTGCTGATTTTCAACTTCTTTTTTTCAGAAAAGAGCTCGTCGCTCACGTAAAAAACACTTACCCACCCGTGGTCGTACCCACGAACTACGTCAGCTCTGATTCCTCTCTCTCTCGTCCGATTGAGGATACGTAGGCACAAGACAGCGATTGTCTTGGCGAGCAACCTTCCCCCACAGTTCCCGTCCGAACTACGTTGACTCTGACTTTCCCATTGCACTGAGGGAGTACGTAGGCCTAGGACAACAATACCGTCCTATCGAGTCACTTCTTCTTTTTCTTTTCTTCCTCGTTTCTCCGTTCTTTCCGTTCTCGTTTCTTCGTCGGTCCAGTAGCAGTGGAGTTCCAGATGATGACACCCTTTGATGCAGACAGCAAGCGTGGATCCCGTCGAGTACGATGGACGTGTGGGGTGCTAACACCTTCCCTTCGCGTAATCGACTCCCATACCCGTTCTCTTGGTCGTGAGACCATGTTCTTTCCCTTCTCTTCAGGTTTATGCAGTGTTTCCTTTCCCTCTCTTGGGATAAATACACTTTGCTGGCGACTCTGTGTTTTCTGCGCCACTCTCGCGTTTGTACCGTTGGATGCGAATCTTTCGGGAGCGACAGCTGGTGACTCTGTTGGGGACTCTGGTTAACCTACTGCTGGTCCTTCCCCTTTAGTGAGTCGATCCTAGCACTTGTCTGTTTATCTTCTTTGGGTGTTTGTTTTGTGGTGCTTTGCTTTGTTGTATATTACTGTATTTGCTGTTATTTATTTTACTGTATTTACAGTTTTTATCGCATTGCATTGCATTTTATTACTGTCATACTGGATATTATTGTGCTGTACTGGCTGGTTTTCTGTTTGGCGGGTTGGGATATTCTGAGAGATGAGCCCACTACCCAGGCTCAAGCATACACACAGGTTTTAGAGTGGATAGTCGTGACGCTTGCATGGGGGTGGCCATGTATTGTTGTTCATGAGACCCATAACTAGACGAGGTTCTATCAGGAGCTACCTGCTACTGTGCGTTGGTACAGGCCAGTAGGTATTCTCTTGAGGGATTGTTGACTCTGGAGACCATTCCCGAGGACTCAGTTGCGGTACTCCTCCCGTGATGTGACAGTGGCAGACCGCGCTCTGTGGCAAACCCATTGCACATTCTCGATCCGAGGACCCAATGCTGGGAACTTTCTATAGGTTTTTCTTTTGTGAGAGGGAATCAGTGGAGGCACTCCTCGATTGGCGATAGTACTGTACCCCGAGGGATGAATGTACTATTGCTTCTCGACCTCAGTACCAGAAGCTGATGACCTTTCGTCTTGGAGAATCAGTTGAGGCCTCCTCGATTGATGATGATGCCAAACCAGAAATGGTGAACGTATCATCATTTCTCGACCTGAGAGCCCGGGATACTGAACATCCTAGTACCCACACGTGAGAAGGGCGGGTTGTTTACAGGTTTGCAGGTAACCGTGACCTTCTACCTACCCGGTATTTTTGATTTCTTGGTCTCTACAGTCGTATCAGTGTGGTTATTCTATTATTCTGGTTTGACTCAAGAGTTTGTACAGAGCCTTAAGATTGTCCAGCCAGTTCAGCGCAGAGGCTTGGTGCCTTGATCCCATGTTTTGCATTGCATTTCATTCTTTTTCTCTGACATTCATATTTTTGCATTTACAGGTTGTATCCGAATATGTGATTCCAGTCAGAGGGCAGTATTAGGGATGGATGTTCCAAGAGGTAAGAAGGATATTATCATCTACAAGTTTCTCAAGCCAGCAATAGGTCCTCTCACTATCCTGAAGGGAATGGCAAATCCTGAGGTATTGAATGCTTTTGCGGAGAAGTATGAGTGGATTCTATCTTTTGTTCGCAACATCGACGATTATGAGTTTCGGGGCCTTCATACTCTGATGCAGTTCTATGACCCCCCACTGAGATGTTTCTTGTTCCCAGATTATTTGTTGGTGCCTACCTTGGAGAAATAATCTAACATGCTAGGGATTACTATCAAGGAGGTTCCTCCCTTCTTTGGTTCAAAAGGAGAGTTGGATTGTGGGAAATTGGTCGGTGCACTTTATTTGAGCAAATCAGAGTTAGAAGCCAACATCTCCAACAAAGGAAAGATCTGTGGTTTCAAGCTGGGGTATTTAACGAAGAAGGCTCAGAAAGCAGCAGAGGATAGAGACTGGATTGTGTTCAATGCACTGTTAGCTCTTTGTGTTTATGGCATTGTGTTGTTCCCCAATGAGCCAGATTTTGTTGATGAAGATGCTATCAGAATATTCATAACGAGGAATCCTGTGCCAACCCTGTTGGGAGATCTCCATTATGCCCTATACAACAGGAATGAAAAGAAGAGAGGGAGGATGGGTCATTGATGCGCTCCATTGTTTTATAAATGGTTCGCAAGTCGTCTACCTCAATCTGGTGCCTTTGTTGATTCTAAGGATTCTCTAGAGTGGAGTCAGCGCCTGATGGGATTGGTCAGTAAAGACATCGTGTGGATAAATCACGGATTGCTTGGCAAGAACATCATTCATAGTTGTGGTAAGTATCCTAATGTTCCTTTGATAGAGAGGAAGGGCGGAATTAATTATAATTCTTCCTTGGCCGTCAGACAGTTTGGTTATGCTCTGGTGGGTCCACCTGTTAAAAGAGATGTGGAAGAATCATTGTATTTTCACTCATCTGAAGGATTAGAGGAGGCGCAGAGAGCTTCTGAAGCTTGGGGTAGTATACTAAAGAAAGGCAAGGCCGTTCTGGGCAAACCTAACAATCAGGCTTTCCTTCCTTATGTGGATTGGATAAAACAGAGAGTTAAGGAGTGTTACTTGCCTTTTGATCGAGCACCTATGCTGTACCCAGAAAGTGTGGAGGAAAGACTTACTGTGCCTATTGAAGAGTTCAACAAGCAACAGAAGTTGGTGTGCGAATTGAGAGCAGAGAATTCTGGTATCAGTAGTCGGTTGCAAGGAGTTTTACAGGATAATTTAGAGCTGAAGTGGCAGGTCAAAGAGTCGACTGAACGTCTGAAGAAGACAGAAAATGATCTGGATAGCAGAATTCAGCATTTCAAGAATATCAGCATGGCAGCAGAGACCTCAAGCAAGACCACCAGGACAACTAAGAAGCTTTTGGCTAAGACTGAAACCGAGATTGATGTTTATCAGGAGATGTGGAGTGAGGTCCAAGTCGAAAACGAGGGATTAAACAAAGAGCTGCAAAAGGCGAAAGAAAAGGGGAAGCATTTCTTCAACAAGTGGAAAGAGTCCCAAACGGAGATTGAAGAGCTCAAATTACAAGTTGGAATCAAGAAGGTGAGACATGAAAGTAGCAACGCTGAAGAACAGATTGCAACGCTGAACCAAGAGATTGCAAAGAGAAACAGGTTAATCAAAGGGCTAATCTCGCGACCGGCACATCCTGACACTTTGAGTCTTATGGAAGAAGTGGAGGCTAGCCTGTTTGGGGTAGAATTGTAGTTTGTTGTGTATCTGTTTTTTATGTGGTTACCATCAGGATTGTTGATGGAATCACCGTTGGTTACAATTGACTTTGTTTGTATGAATTCTTCCATCTTGATAATAGAATGTTTGATTCAGATATTTATGCCTTGGTGGTCGGATCCGGTGGTATTTCTGGGTTCGGATTTATTTTCCGATATTGTGTCTAATCCCTGGCCTGGTTGTTTGGATTGGAATCAAAGCGGATATACCTTGGAAATGTTTAAATATGTTTGTTGCATTTGCATTTGCATAATCATATTCATTCTTTGCATTGCAGGTTATCTTGGTTTCTCTGGTTTTCTTATGCTCTCTCTTTTTTCAGTCAGGATTGATCAACCAACGCATTGGTATTCTACCAGGCTTAACCAAACCAGAGTGATGGACAAAGTTCAGGCAGACATGGCAGCTATGCAAGCTCGCATCGATCAATTTATAGAGATGATGCAGGGTGTGGTTCAAAGTCAGAATGAATTCAGAACTCTAGTTCAGCCTTTGGTGTCACAGGTTGATGAGAATGTTATCTTACACGGTGGTCTTCTTAATCGTATTGTTCCTCCGGGAGGAGGTGGTGCTGGTAACAACATTCCTATCCTTGGTGCTGGTGGACAGGGTGGTATTCCTACAGTGGTTGGAGAGGGAAGTACTGTTCGGGCTATCCCAGGCCATAGTTTTGATGACCAACAGGATGATGTCTTTTCAGTCAGAAGTTTAGATGCTGCTCTTCCTGTGGTCAGTGATGAAAGGATCCGTTTGATTGAAGCTCAATTGAAGGGGGTGGTGAAACAGTATGATTTGGGAATAGATTTGGACGACCTAGGGTTGGTCCCTGATATTGTCATTCCACACAAGATTCAGATTCCTACACTGGAGAAGTATAATGGTTCTACCTGCCCGAGAACTCATATAAAGGCTTATACCAGGAAGATGGCTGCTCACGCCATGGATGAAAAGCTAATGATGCACTTTTTCCAAGACAGCCTATCTGGCGCGTCTTTGGAATGGTATATGGCACTGGAGAGCAGGGATGTTCGTACTTGGGGAGATTTAGCTGCTGCTTTTATCAGACATTACCAGTACAACACAAACATGGCTCCTAACAGAACTCAGCTGTTGAGCATGTCCCAGAAAAATGATGAGAGTTTCAAAGAATACGCGCAAAGGTGGCGTGAATTGGCGGCTAGGGTGCAGCCACCAATGCTGGAGAAAGAGATGCTGGATATGTTCATGGACACATTGCCTAAGCATTATTATGAGAAGCTCTTGCCTTGTTCTCTAGGCAAGTTTGCAGATGTGATTGCTATCGGACAGAAGATAGAAGTCGGAATTATGGCTGGAAAAATTTCTAGTGGTGACGGATCGTCCTCCGGACATGGTAAAAAGCCGTTTGATGGCTATAAGAAGAAAGGAGAGGCCAACACTGTGTCATCTCATAGGGGAAAGGGGAAACAACGTCAGGGCAATAATCAACAGGTAGCATCGGTAACTATCCCAACAACGTTACCTCCACCACAACAACAGAGAAATAATGCCAATCAGAATAGGCAGTGGGGCCAATATCAGAACAGACAAAGAAATGCAGAAAGGCATTTTGATCAACCCCCAATGTCGTATGCACAGTTGTTGCAACATTTGCTGCAGTTGCGTTTAGTTGAGCTCCGTACCCTGGCTCCTCCAACAGGGGAACTCCCGCGAGGCTACGATGCTAACGCACACTGCGATTTTCATTCTGGTGCTCCTGGGCACATGGTGGAGAAGTGTAGGGCGTTTTAGCACAAGGTGCAAGACCTTGTAGACTCCAAGGCTATCAATTTCTCGAATGCTGGGCCCAATGTTATTCAAAACCCGATGCCTGATCATAATGGACCGAGGGTGAATGCGATAATTGAGGAAGGCGAAGCTTTGAATTTGATCCTGGATGTTGAGGAGTTGAAGACTCCATTGGCTGTGGTCAAGAACAGGTTGTTGAAAGGTGGTGTTTATCCGGGTTGTGATGAGAACTGTACAGATTGCTTGACAAAGATTAATGGTTGTGATTCGTTAAAGATGGGTATTCAGAGTATGATTGATGAGGGCTGGTTACAGTTTGACAGAGGTAATCAGCAAGAAGAGGTTGTTAGTGAGAAGGTTGCTACTATCACTATCCCGTTCAAAACGATTACTATTTCTGGTTCGTCAAGGCCACCTCCAATTATTATCACAAGGGCTGGGCCTATTCTGTATGAAAGTTCTAAGGCTATTCCGTGGAATTACGGTGCAGAGGTGTTTGTCAATGGACAAAAGCAGGAATTAATGAATACTTCACCCGTGGGTTCTAGTTCAGAGGTTAAAATTGAGACTGATGCTATAACCAGAAGTGGTAGGGTGCTTACTCCTGCTAATGATCAACCCAGTACCTCTAGGCAAGATAGGGGAAAACAGGAAGTGGATGGTTCTGTTCAGCCTACAGTGGTTATTGATTCTACAGTGAAGCCGGTTGATGATACTTTTTCTAAAAATGTTGAGGAATTTATGAGGCTCATAAGGAAAAGTGATTATAAGATCGTGGACCAGTTACATCAGACCCCGTCCAAGATCTCTATTCTGTCTTTGCTCTTATGTTCTGAAGCCCACAAGAATGCTCTTCTGAAAGTCTTGAATGCAACCTACGTTCCTCAAGAGATTTCTATTAATCAGCTGGAAGGGGTTGTAGCATATGTGAATGCTGGCAATGGCTTGGGTTTCACAGATCTGGACTTGACTTCTGCTGGCAGGAATCATAATAATGCCCTGCATATCTCGATTGAGTGTTGTGGTTCGCTGATGTCACATGTTTTGGTTGATACCGGATCATCGTTGAATGTATTACCCAAGAAAGCATTAATGAAGTTGGATACCAGGGGACTTATTTATACACCAAGTGACTTGGTGGTGCGAGCTTTTGATGGCTCGAAGAGATCTGTCTTTGGTGAGATTGTGCTGCCGATCAAAGTTGGGCCGGAAATCTTTAAGACAACATTTTACATTATGGATATTCAGCCAGCGTACATCTGTTTATTAGGTCGTCCTTGGATCCATGGGGAAGGCACTGTAACCTCCAATTTGCATCAAAAACTAAAGTACATGGTTGATGGTCACGTAGTGACAGTGTGCGGAGAAGAAGACATAATGATCAGTCAGTTGTCAACCTTCAAATACGTGGAAGTGGATGGTGAAATCCATGAGACGTTGTGCCAGGGATTTGAAAAGGTGAAGATTTCTGAAGAGGTTGTTCAGTCTGAAGCTATAGTACAGCCCGCAGTGGCAAATCAACCTGAGGTTTCCATGTCTTCGTTCAGAGACGCCAAAGCTGTGGTTGAAGCTGGCAACTCACAAAGGTGGGGCCAGGTGGTTGAAGTCCAAGAAAAGAGGGACACTTATGGATTGGGATACAAGCCATCCAGAAAAGATGAGGATCCTCCAAAATTCTATGGCCCAGTCCGTTTCACAAGTGCCGGTGTTTTCTTCGACAGGGTCAATGCCATTGAGGAAGAAGGGGACAGTGATTGTGATATTGATAGCTGGATCCGTCCCTGCGTCCCAGGAGAAAGTCTGTGCAACTGGTCTTCCGAGAGAGTCATTCAAGTGACAGGTTTCGAGTAATTGCTTTGTTTTCCTATTATGTTAATCCTGTGCTCTGCCCAAGGCGTAGTGATTTTATTTGTAGGGCCCTAACTGTTGCATGTTTTGCTTTATCATCAATAAAGGACTTTTCACACTCAAATATTTTGATCTCTGTCTTTCTGTTTTTATTTTTATGCATTAAAAACCCACATCAAAATGGCAATGTGTTTCTTTTGTTGCATCATAATAAAACATACCTCATCAATCATTGCAGGTCTTTTTGTTCAGATGACACTGATCATGACTCAGCTATAGCTCGGTATGACTTTGACAATCCAATCTATCAGGCTGAAGAGGAGACTGACGAAGATTATGAACTGCCCGAAGAGTTGGCCAGATTGTTGAAGCAAGAGGAGAGAGTCATCCTACCTCATCAGGAGGAAATTGAGATTGTGAATCTGGGAACCGAGGACGCCAGAAAGGAGGTAAGAGTAGGGGCTGCATTGGAAGACAGTGTCAAGGGAAGATTGATTGAAATGCTTCGTGAGTATGTGGACATCTTCGCCTGGTCTTACCAAGACATGCTTGGGCTCGATACTGATATTGTTGTACACCGGCTACCACTTAAAGAAGGTTGTGCTCCGGTCAAGCAAAAGTTAAGAAGAACTAAACCGGAGATGTCTGTCAAGATCAAGGAAGAGGTTCAGAAACAGCTAGACGCCAGATTTCTTGCCGTAACAAATTATCTTCCATGGGTTGCTAACATCGTGCCTGTACTTAAGAAGGATGGGAAGGTCAGGATGTGTGTTGATTACAGGGATTTGAACAGAGCAAGCCCAAAGGATGATTTCCCGCTCCCTCACATTGACGAGTTAGTTGACAATACTGCTCAGTATTCTGTGTTTTCCTTCATGGATGGCTTCTCTGGGTATAACCAAATCAAAATAGCCCCAGAGGACATGGAGAAGACAACATTCATAACACCGTGGGGAACTTTCTGCTACAAGGTGATGCTCTTTGGATTGAAAAATGCAGGGGCAACATACCAGCGAGCGATGGTGACTCTTTTTCATGATATGATTAACAAAGAGATTGAAGTCTATGTTGATGACATGATTGCGAAGTCACAGACAGAAGAAGAACATTTGGTAAAACTTCAGAAGTTATTTGAAAGGTTAAGGAAGTTCAGACTGAGGTTGAATCCAAACAAGTGCACCTTTGGGGTGAGATCAGGAAAATTGCTGGGGTTCATTGTTAGTGAAAAGGGTATCGAGGTTGATCCTGCAAAGGTAAAAGCCATACAAGAAATGTCTGTGCCGAAAATAGAAAAAGAGGTTCGTGGTTTCTTGGGGAGATTGAACTACATTGCTAGGTTCATCTCGCATCTCACAGCCACGTGTGAACCAATCTTCAAGTTGCTAAGAAAAGATCAAGCGGTCAGGTGGAATGAAAATTGTCAAAGGGCGTTTGAAAAGATTAAAGAATACTTGCAGGAACCTCCGGTCCTTATGCCGCCAGTGCCAGGAAGACCTTTGATTATGTATCTCACGGTTCTTGAGAATTCAATGGGTTGTGTGCTCGGTCAACAAGACGAGTCAGGTAGAAAAAAGCACGCCATCTACTACCTGAGTAAGAAGTTTACTGATTGTGAGTCAAGGTACTCGATGCTGGAGAAAACATGTTGTGCACTCGCTTGGGCAACTAAGCGTTTGAGGCAGTATATGTTAAACCATACAACCCTTTTGATTTCGAAGATGGATCCAATCAAGTATGTGTTTGAAAAGCAAGCACTTTCTGGCAGAATAGCCCGTTGGCAGATGGTTCTGACAGAATACGATATTCAGTATGTTTCCCAAAAATCCATTAAGGGAAGTGTTTTGTCAGAATATCTTGCCGAACAGCCAATTGAGGATTATCAACCGATGAAGTTTGAATTTCTGGATGAGCACATCATGTATCTGAAGATGAAGGATTGCAAAGAACCTTTGCCTGATGAAGGACCTGAAGTTGGATCTCAGTGGAAGATGGTTTTTGATGGAGCTGTTAATTCATATGGTAACAGAATCGGGGCAATCATTATGACTCCACAGGGTTCTCATATACCCTTCACTGCCTGATTAGCGTTCATATGCACCAACAATGAGGCGGAGTATGAAGCATGCATCATGGGGTTAGAAGAAGCAATTGATTTGAGGATCAAGAACCTTGATGTTTATGGTGATTCTGCGTTGGTTGTTAATCAGATTACAGGTGAATGGGAGACTCGTCAAGCAAATCTTGTTCCATATAAAAACTATGCCAGAAGGTTGTTACCTTTCTTTGACAGAGTAGACTTCCATCACATTCCCCGGATAGAGAATCAGATGGCTGATGCTTTGGCTACGTTGTCATCAATGTATCGAGTGAATCTTTGGAATGAAGCTCTTTCAATCAGAATCATGCGCTTGGATAGGCCTGCTTTTGTATTTGCAGTTGAAGGGGTGTCAGATGGCAAGCCTTGGTATCATGATATCAAAGTCTTCTTGAAGAGTCAGGAATATCCAGCTGGGGCATCTTCCAAGGATAAAAAGACATCAGGAAACTTCTTTTTGAACAAGGATGATGTGTTATACAAGAGAAACTTTGACATGGTCTTGCTACGTTGTGTTGATGAACACGAGGCAGGCCTGTTAATGGAAGAAGTTCACAAAGGTTCCTTCGGTACTCATGCCATTGGGCATGCTATGGCAAGGAAATTGTTGAGAGCGGGGTATTATTGGATGACTATGGAGTCTGATTGTTTTAAATACGCCCGGAAATGTCATAAATGCCAGATTTATGGCGACAAGGTGCACGTACCGCCTACTCCTCTGAATGTTTTGTCGTCACCTTGGCCTTTTTCCATGTGGGGTATTGACATGATTGGAAAGATCGAGCCGACTGCTTCGAATGGGCATCGTTTTATCTTGGTGGCTATTGATTACTTCACGAAGTGGGTAGAAGCTGCATCGTATGCCAACGTCACCAGACAAGTGGTAGCCCGGTTTATTAAGAAGGACATCATCTGCCGGTATGGAGTCCCGGAGAGAATCATTACTGATAATGGTTCGAATTTGAACAATAAGATGATGAAGGAGCTATGCCAGAGCTTTAAGACCGAACATCACAATTCTTCTCCCTATCGTCCGAAGATGAATGGGGCTGTTGAAGTGGCAAATAAGAACATAAAGAAGATTGTGCAGAAGATGGTAGTAACCTACAAAGACTGGCATGAGATGTTGCCTTACGCTTTGCATGGTTATCGTACTTCGGTACGCACATCAACTGGGGCAACTCCTTTCTCACTGGTGTATGGTATGGAAGCAGTCCCGCCATTAGAAGTTGAGATTCCTTCTTTGAGAATTCTGACAGATGTGAAGCTTGATGAAGCTGAGTGGGTGCGTTCCCGGCTGAATGAACTGAACCTCATTGAAGAGAAGAGACTGAAAGCCATTGCGCATGGCCGGTTGTATCAGAGTAGGATGAATAAAGCCTTTGATCAGAAAGTGCGTCCTCGGTGTTTTCAAGCTGGTGAATTAGTTCTGAAAAGGATCATTCCTCCTCAAACAGATCACAGGGCAAGTGGACTCCGAATTACGAAGGGCCATATGTAGTAAGACAGGTTTTCTCTGGTGGAGCCTTATTACTCTCAACTATGGATGGCGAAGATTTTACGTCCCCTGTGAACGCGGATGTAGTCAAAAAATACTTTGCATAAAGAGACCCGCTGAACATAAAAAGAAGGTTCTGGCAAAAATGGGGCATCCTGGCGAACCATAAAAAGAAAAGGTTCGGGAAAAAATTAGGGATAAAAGAAAAAAGAAATAAACCCGCAAGGTTGAAAACCTGAAAAGGCAACTTTGGCAAAAATGGGTATCCCGGTGGATTGAAAACCCGAAAAGGGCGATCCAGGCAAAAGTTAGGGATTTAAAAGCAAAGACTATGATCCGCGTTCGATCTGTGATTACTGTTCACACTTGGAAAATTCGGAGGAAAGGAATCAGTCCAGTTGGTCGTTTTCGAAGGCCAAAGTATCTGTGGATAAACGAGTCATATGGGTTATAGCTGAGTCGAGTCATGGTGGATGTCTGTTCCCCACATTGCCGACATTTGTATTTTCTTTTGCTTTTTGTGCAATTACCTCTTTTCAGGAATTGCTTCCAGATGTAAATGCCTATTTACAGGACGATTTATTCAATAAAGTTTGCATTTCAGTCAAAGAGCTTTTGTTTTCTGTTTTACCTGTTTTGTTTGTGAAAATGTCCGATATTTTTGATAAAAACATTACATGCTAAAACGTTAAGCTTTATGGCACAGGTTGGAAAACAGTGGAAATTCCTTAGGAAACTGTCACTATGGTGATAATCAAAGTAATCATTCTTGCACGTAGACTTTTTGTTGGTTTTGCAGGATGACAGGTGTACCTCCCCAGTAGAGTTGCTCTCTCCATTTTTGAAGTCTGATCGTCCTCAGCAGCTTGCTGTTTTCCCCAGTAGAGTAGAGCTCTCCCCGACTTTGAAGTCTGATCGTCCTCAGCAGTTTATTACTCTTCCCCATCAGAGTATCGAGGCTCGTCTTCCTCAACCAGAGTATAAAGAAGTAAATCCCTAGGTGGAGTCGTTAAGGATCGTCCTCCTTAGCAGGATATAAGAGGCTTTTCCCCGGCCAGAGTTGTGATTCGGCTCATCTTTCTTCAGTAAGTGATGTCTCCCCACGGAGCATGGGGCAGTTGTTTTTTCCCCAGCTAGTCAGGAAGCAGGTGTTATCCCCTAGCAGGGTGGATGATGACAATTACTTTATCTCCCAAGTGGAGTCGTTGAGGATCGTCCTTCTCAGCAGAGTACAGAGGATTGTATACCCAACCGAAGTCGTGTTTGGATTACTTATCCCCGGCAAGTACTCAGAAGATGATTGCTTTAAGATGAGTGTTGTCGTACCTCCCGCAGGAAGTTTGTGGACAAAGATGTTATTATCCCCACAGGGTCCTGGTGTCTACTTTCCTCAGTTGGTCAGAAAGTATAGTCTCGGTGACAATGGTTTGATCTAATACCCAACAGGGTGAGGGTAAAGTTATCTCCCTAGCAGCAGATTAAGTTCATATCCCCAAGCAGAGTCTGGTGGTGAGTGGTATCCCCAGCAGGTCTCAAGTCCAATCATTTTTGGCAGGCGCCGAAGCCAAGTGCTGAAATAGTTGGTCGTCCCCAGCGAAGGAGTTTCCATCTTCAGTATTTATCTCCCTCCCCAACTGAGTGGGTATTCTCTCGGAGCTTCGTCCATCTCCGGCAGAGTTGTTGATCTTGATATTCCCCAACAGAGTGGGTATTCTCTCGGAATTTCGTCCATCTCCGGCAGAATTGGTGTTTGTGATCTTCCCTAGCAGGGTGAAGTTTTCCTCAACAGGATTTCCTTGGTTTCAGTGGCAATTTAGTTTGCCATCCCCAGCGGAGTTTGCCTTCGCCTATCGTATTTATTTTGTTGAGGCGCCTCTTTTCCATTACATAAGCATTTGTTTTGCATGGCATCCTCCCAAATGCGTAGCATTTCCACTTCGTGTGGAGCATTACGGAAAAATTCAAACATATGCATCTGAAGCATAAGCCAGGTTTGAGTTTTCCTTCGTCAGGAAAGCCGGATTTCAGGAAGATATCTTTACTCCACAAGTGTTGGGTTAAGCAATATTTGACAGTTCCCCGGTAAGGTGTTTTGCCAGGATTGTTTATCCTTGATTTTATTTATACCCCTTCGTCCAGGTGGTCCTTTGGTGTATTCCCTCAAAGTTTTCCGTCAGACACTCGTCCGTGTTTCCTTCAGTACCCGTCCGTGTTTGAACCTGTGTGTTTTCAATACCCGTCCGTATTGACCTTTTGAGGACACTCGTCCGTGTTGCCTTCCATTCCCCCGGCGAGATTAATTCCCGATAAAGTTGCTTTACACCCTTTTCAGTACCCATCCGTATTGAAGCCTTTTACACCCGTCCGTGTACCCTTTTTCAGTACCCGTCCATATTGACTTTTTACACCCGTCCGTGTACCTTTTCAGTACCCGTCCGTATTGAAACCTTTTACACCCGTCCGTGTACCCTTTTCGATACCCGTCCGTATTGAACTTCTGACACCCGTCCGTGTTGCATTTCAATCCCCAGAGAGGTCGCCTTGATTTTTTTTTTTTTTTTACACCCGCCCGTGTACCTTTTCAATACCCGTCCGTATTGACCTTTTAATGACACTCGTCCGTGTTCTTTCAGCACCCGTCCGTGTTTGAATTTTTGTTTCAATGCCCGTCCGCATTGACATTTGGCACCCGTCCGTGTACCTTTTCGATATCCGTCCGTATTTGATATCCTGGATTCCTTGACACCCGTCCGTGTTCATCCCCAGCATAGCTAACACTCGTTGGTGTTTATTTCAAGACTTTTCAATACATTTTTGGTTTCCAACACTCGTACGTGTTTTGACATTGCAACATTTATTGCTTGTTCCCCAGCGGAGTCGTCCCTCCTTTGAGAATTGCAAATTTCAGGTTTCTTTTGGTATTCAATATCCGTGAATCCTTGGAACGCATGATAGTCGTCACTATCATACCTTCAGGATCAAGTTGATTGAATAGGGGCAGCTGTAACACCCCAAAATTTGCCTTGTTGTTTTTAGCTAACTGGCTTATGTTTCTTTTCATTTCTTGCATTAGCATCTGTGTATAGCATTGGTTCTTGGCATGGGATCAAGGTACTTGGTCCATATTCTCAAGTCTCAAGCTTCAATATAGTTCATGGAGTTCATTATATCTTCATAAGATCAAGATTGGCAAAGGATTTCAAGTGATTCCTTCCCTCCTAATCAGGGGGACCAATTAGGGTTTTTTAAGATCGAGCGGACTTCTTGGAAGGCTTGGTGTGTTCAAGCATGTTCTTATGGTATTCTTTATGCTCACAAGTGTTCATGGATGAGGGTTTGGTTATTTATTCATTCTGGAGGATGTTCAGTGGGTCAGTTGCTGGTGAAATAAGCAAAAGTCAATTGTAAAGGAGAAAGTCAATTGTGGAATTTTGAGGTTCTTTTCATGGTTTTCAAGGTCTCACATCCTCATATGGCCTTCAATTGTCAAGATTCATTCCATTCATCAAGAATCAAGGGTTTGTGCAAAAGTTACTATATTTGGAAAATGACTTATAATTGAAACTTTCCATTTTTGGCAATTTTTCTTCCACATTCAACTTGACTTTTCATCATCAAGGAAGCTCCAAATGAATTTTCCTCCAACATGAAAGTTGAAGATCTTTCTCTCCCATTTCCAAAAAGTACTAGAACATTTCCATATCATTTGTGAAACTCTAGTTATGGCCAAAACAATGCAAGGTGCTTTTCATGGATTCCTTATAAGTCAAATTTTCCACCTTTTGCATTTTTGCACAAATGGACTTGTAATGTTCCCAAGTGCTTCATGCCATATTACAATATCAAAATACAAGTCAAGAAGATCATTTGTGGCTTTTGAATTAATTCATGCCATTCCATATTTCTCATTATTCTCACAAAGTGCAAATTGCCAAATTAATTCAAAACTTGCAAACCAAGAAAGTACAAGGCCCAAAATCAATCCTGAAGTGGTACAGGAGTAAATTGGAGGTGAATAATGCTGGTGGAAGGGATCTCTCACGTGTAAATTGGTGGTGGTGGTGTAAAATGCATTTTTGCAATTTCGCCCAAATCTCATTAACAAGAGTTCTAATCACTTCCTAATCCTAATTAGTGAACTAATGAAGGGTATATATGCTTACTCATGCCCTCACAGCTAGGGTAGAAGCTCTCATTTGCACACTTGTGGTTTTTTTGCTCTCACACTTCCTCTCATTGAATCTCATTCTTCTTGGAGTTTCTCTGAGTTTTCTCTTCACATTCTTGATCAGTGAAGAGAATAGAGCAAGAATCCACTGCTATTTTGAGCTCATACTGAAGAATTCATCAAGTGCCATTCAAGAGGGTTCAAACTTAAATCTCAAGATCTAGCACGATTTCAAGCTCTAGTTGCATTTATTTTGCATCTAGAGGTTCTAAGGAGTGGATCTGCAGTTTTTGGACGGATTTCTTGGAGGTTTTTTTTCAAGTGCAACAAGGTTCAGGTTGGTGAATTTTTCATACTCACAGAACTTGAATTTTTAATATGCATAATGATCTATGATGTGCACTGATTATTCTGAGCTATTTTATTTGAAGTTTGGACGTGTGGTTTGTGAGATATGTGGATTTAAAGTTTTAGATCTAAACTTGTTTTCGTTCGATTCTTTTTATGCGTTTGTTGTTTGTTAAAATGGAATGCATATTTGAGATACTTGCATTTTTTTGGTCAAAATGGAGTACCTATATGCATTTTCTGGAAAAAAGTGCACAGCAGCTCACCGGAGAGGGTGGCCGGAGCCCTAGCTCCGGCGGCTGGAAAGTTCAGTCCGACGAAGAAGTTTTGAGGAAGAAGAAACAATCTCGTCCGTCCATTCCTGGATCTTACGCTTCTCGTGCTTCCACGTGGCTTGTGTTTTTGTTTTTTAATTGGTTGTTCGCGTGTACGCTTTCCCACGAAGGATATCGTGCGTCCTTCAATCGTGGCCATTGTTTCTATTTTATTTTTGATCTTACGGTGGAGTTTTTGCCAGCAATTAAATGAATCATGTGCGTGGCACATGGGGGGAATATGGTGGTCACTACCTGCTTGTGTGGTTGCGTGAGTACGTGGTTATTGTGTGCTGAGTGATTCAGACCGTTGATCCTCTTTACTTTTTGATCATATTAACTTGTTGACTTGTATTGTGGCGCGTTGGATTGAATAGATGGCTGAGATTGCATTCTGAGTATTGACTATTACCATGCTCCATTGACTTTCGCCCTTGGACTCTTGGCATTGGGCCTTTGCTATGCGCACCCCCTCCCCCCCCCCCCCCCCCCCCGTTAGCCCATTTCCTTATTTTCAACGTGATGCAGTACTGTTTGCACCTCCAAGTTTATTTCATTTTTCTTTTCTTACTTTTTATTATTTGCTTTGCATTTTTAATTTCTAAAATTACTTTTATGCATTTAAAAATCATACAAAAATTCATGAAACTTATTTTTAGTTTTATCAAATTTTTCCATATTTTATTTTCTCATTTTGTTTTAATTTTGGCATCTGTTTTAATTAATTGCTTTATTTTCTTTTCTTAGTTGTTTCACTTGCACACACCAACTTGTGAAATTTCTTTCTCTTCATCTATAATACATTTTAATCCATTCTTTTTGTATCTGTTAGGTGGCATATTAAATTGCATAAAAACATTTTTGTTTCATTTTTAAAACTTTTCCATATTGCATTTTGGCTCCTTTCCTTTGCATATTGACACTTGGTGCTTACTTGACCTTTGTCCAATTGTTTGAGATACTTGGTTTGTGAATTTTGGTTTGATCTTTTTGTACATATTACTTTACTGAGTTAGCTTCTGTTTGGATATTTTTTGGGATTTTATTGATCCACTTTACTATTTTTGGTTGAGTTTTTCTTGTGATGCAAGTTTGATTGAGGTTTACTTTGATGCATGAAATAGTTTGAATGCATTTGCTTACTTGTGATGGAGTGATGCTTGAGATGTTTTTATGGTATGATCATGTTCTGCTTGATCTTGTTTTTGGCTTTGGAGTCATCTCTTTTCACTCATTTTCCAATTTATTCTTGATTTTACAAATTATTGATGTTACTTTGACTTGAATTGTTGCGGTATTTTTGACTTAGTCTTGTGATGGCTTCTTTGTATGATTTCACCAATGCATGAGACCTTTTGTTTGATTTGTATAACATGCTAAAGGTTCTGACCCTCTTGGTTTAAGGTGCTCTATGTGACATGTTCTCACTCTTTGCTTCACATGTTTCTTTGCTTGCTTGCATGAATAGTAAGTGGATGCTTTGATTAATTTTGATACATGTTTTGGATGTGTTGCATGGTGATTAATCTTGTATGACTTGAGTTTGATCTTGGCATGATGTTAATGTGTATGCTACTGCCCCTTGAGTTCATTGCTTGGTTTTCATCTCACTTGATCATCATGGCTTGATTTGTATGATGCATATCATCCCCTTTGGTTTTGTGATTTCTTTGGCTCATAATGCATCATGATGTGAAACATTCTTGCATGTTTAGATTAGATGTTCATGATATGATTGAATTCTGACTTGGTTTCATTTTCATCTTATCTTAATCATGTCATATTTGTGTGAGGTTCATTGAGGCTTAATTGTATTTCTTATGCAAGTTTACTTGCATCCTTTCTTGTGTGCTTTCACTTGTATACTTGAGATGTGTTTGTATGATCTTTGAAGCATGTTCTATGTTATGATTTGGATGTGATGATTATGATGTACTTGCTGCCCCATCTTGCTTCTCATCTTATCCTTCTCTTTCCTCTTCTTCTCTTTCACTCTTTTCATCCCTCGAGTCTCAAGACTTGTTTAAGTCTTGGACTCTCCCCCGTTAGAGCTACCTAGTCCAACTTAATTTTTGATTAAGCTTGGAGTAGGATTAGCTTTAGGTTAGGTAGTCGTCTCTCCTAAGCCTCACTAACCATAGGACATCCATGCATGATAACATTAAGACTCTTAGTTCCCCCTTTAGAGTTTCCTTTTGTGTCGCTTCTCTTCTCATCTCAAAACTTCTTCAAGACACGTAATAAAAGTTAACGTGTATTGCGCTCGAGCCTTAAGCGTGGGAAGTGAGGAATGAGGGGTTTCCCTTCACTCTTTTAGGATACCTAGTGTACGTCCTGTTGGGGACGATACGCAAAGTATTCGTTCCTATGTCATAGACTTTGGTGCAATGCAAGGTACGAACTAACTCAAAACACTTCTGTCTAAAAAACACCAAACCAATTCAAATCTTTTTGTCCTTCGGGATTGCTGGGTTTCAACTTCTTTTTTTCAGAAAAGAGCTCGTCGCTCACGTAAAAAACACTTACCCACCCGTGGTCGTACCCACGAACTACGTCAGCTCTGATTCCTCTCTCTCGTCCGATTGAGGATACGTAGGCACAAGACATCGATTGTCTTGGCGAGCAACCTTCCCCCACAGTTCTCGTCCGAACTACGTTGACTCTGACTTTCCCATTGCACTGAGGGAGTACGTAGGCCTAGGACAACAATACCGTCCTATCGAGTCACTTCTTCTTTTTCTTTTCTTCCTCGTTTCTCCGTTCTTTCCGTTCTCGTTTCTTCGCCGGTCCAGTAGCAGTGGAGTTCCAGATGACGACACCCTTTGATGCAGACAGCAAGCGTGGATCCCGTCGAGTACGATGGACGTGTGGGGTGCTAACACCTTCCCTTCGCGTAACCGACTCCCGTACCCGTTCTCTTGGTCGTGAGACCATGTTCTTTCCCTTCTCTTCAGGTTTATGCAGTGTTTCCTTTCCCTCTCTTGGGATAAATACACTTTGCTGGCGACTCTGTGTTTTCTGCGCCACTCTCGCGTTTGTACCGTTGGATGTGACTCTTTCGGGAGTGACAGTGTGCTGCGCCCCTGCAGCACCGGGCGGTGCAGGGGCGGTAGAAAAAAGTTGATATGAGACTTACAGGAGCGTTACATGAATTTTAGCTAGCGTCGGGCGCCCAAAACACCGTCGGGCGGTACTGTGCGGACAAAAACACCATAAAAGGTCCAAAAACTCATTTTTTAGGTGATGGTTTGGGTATTTTTTGCTCCCACTCCATCATACTTCATTTTTTAGTAGGATTAGCTAGAAAACAACATGGAAGCTTGCATACGGATGAACCGGGGTGGATTGATCGTCGATCGGCTCTGACAACCCGCGAGATGTTTGGTTCATTTCTCTTCTTCTTTGTGTTTTTCTTCTTTGTTGGGTTTTGTATATTTATTGACTATGATCTCATGTATATTTGTCGCTCATGGCGTTGTATAAAACTTGCTTTACAAATATTTATTGGTGATTGTCTCTGATTTTTGCTTTATGCGCGGGGTTTGAGTTGCGTTAGAGATAATCCTCGCAAACTTCGATTAGGGATGATTATCTGTTAGTTTCTGAACTCTAGAGATAGATTTAGGGCTAACAATCCGTATGGGTGTCGAAACTTAATGCCTTCCGTGTTTCGAGGCTTCGCTCGCGAGAGTGACGAAGAGAGTGACACGGTTGTTATCTCAACTTTACGTTAGACATAACCTGTGTTGTGAGCAATGCTGGGTGATATTGAGGAGTATTGTAGGTGGAGTATAACTGGTCGGTAAGTTTAAGTTTGTGAGGAGTGATTTATATGCATTGCCGGACGAGTTTTTCTCTTTGAAGAATGATTTCTTTTTGTTTTAATGTTTACTTTTCTGTTTTCTTGTTTTAAACCATTTAAACCCAAACTCATAAACGCGAGAGACTGTCAAACGACATTTTTTCCCTCGAACCGATCTCTGTGGACACGACATAAATCCCGGAGGGAATTCTTCCGAAAATAAATATTTTTTCTTGCTTGCCCTATTCTGCATCAAACAAAATGACGCCGTTGTCGGGGATCGGTTTTGATATTGAATCGCATTGTGATCGTTTCTTTGTTTTTGAGTTTTGTATATATCATATATATTGTCTGTTTCAATTATGTTTGTTCAAGTGTTGTATATATTTTGTTCCCGTAACGTTTGTTTAAGTGTTTGGTTAGGACACTTGCTTTTGGTTGCGCGATGAGACATCACCATGGCATGAAGAGATGAAGTTTCTAGCTAAGCATCGTAAAGGCGTCGAGCTTACGACGTAAAACAAGCATGTTTTATAGTTTTTATTTTCGAATGTTTTTGGTTGTTGTTTTCTCACAGATTTTGATTGACTTATTTGAGGATGCTTTTGTGATTTTCCAAGTTGGTTCGTTTCAACTTGCAGATGTTTGGTAATGATTTTGTTAAGTTTTGTACACGTCTGAGGTATGTATTTATCGCTTTCTTGACTTTAGCATATTCCTGATACTTAGGCATTTTACAAACTTCCATGCCATCCATTCTTTTGTATACTTGTTCTATTGTGAATCACTTTAGTTCCCAACCTTTTTATGAGGTGGCTTTCCATTGTTCATATATGCGCGGAGAACCAACATTCTTGTTCTAACTGGATTTTATTATGTTGAATCTGTTGTTTGTGTTGTTTATATGAATGCATGGAAAGGATCAAGGCAATTGTTTCATTTTGACCACAACCACCTTAGCCAAATAGTCAATTCACCTTGTGAGTGTGTGAGAATTCGTAACCCCTTTGAGCTTTTTGATCCATGTTTTTATTTGAACTTAATGCTTGTCTATGAGTATTTAGTTCACTTATTTTTTAATGGATTTTGTTTTTTCTTGGACCTCAACTATGTGTTGTTGTATGGACCTCAACTATGATGATGTGGTTGAATTCAAGTTGGGGAGAGAATAATTGTATACTCATTGGTTGGATTCCATGAGGATTGAAAAAGAAAAGAAAAAAGAGAAAAATTTGTGAAAGAGAAAAAGAAAGAAAAAAGGAAGAAAAAGAAAAATCCTTGAAAAAGGAAACAAAAAGAGTTTCAATAATTGTGCTAAATAAGTATGGTGTGTTGTGTAGCACTTGGGATTGTGGAAGAAGTTGATTGGAATTTTGGTGTGTGAATCTTTGTGAGTTGATCACTCCCCTTAGGTTTAGGCAAGTTTTTGTTTCAATTACCTTTAGAAATTGCCCTTGTTTGTTTATGTAACGCCCCGATTCGTTTAACTCTATTTATTTATTTCATTTATTTGAATTTTGTGAAATGTGTGAATTTATGGTATTATACCTGCTAATTGGTTAATTTCTCAGATAGATAAAATAGTTGTATTAAACTATTATTTCTTTTCAACTTTTATTTCTGAAATATATTTCATCGGTATGTTTATGTTTTATCGCATTTTGAGAGCGTTTGGGAGATATTTGAGCGTAAGGGCAAAATGGTCATTTTGGGTAGTTAGATATTTTGTTATAAATAGAAAGTGGAAAGAAAAAGAGAGAAAAGAAAAAGAGAGAAAGAAAAGAGAAGATAGAAAGGAAGAGGAAAGAAAAGAGGAGAAAGAGAAGAAAATCAAAGATTCTCCGTTTCAAGCGCGATTAATCGGGTAAGGGTGAGAAGTTTCAATTATATCTTGCTTGTGTATGTATATGTGTTGTTTGTTGTGATTGTTTTGGTTGTTTCTCGACTTTTTCTTATCGATTAAAATTAGGAGTAATTGATAGAAATCGATGTTTTCACGGATGAAATTCGATATAAACAGCGTAGAATACTCGTTGATTATGTCTAAACATGTTTTGGTTGTTCTGGTATGAATTAGAAGGGTTTGGGTGATAAAAATGATGTATTTTGGTCCCATATGACCTAGGTTGACGCTGCTGCGATTTCTGGGTTTCGCGGGTTCGCCTAGCGAACCCCAGCGAAGGAACTGGCGAATGTTCGCTAGAAGGTTCGCCTAGCGAACTTTATGTCTGTTTTCCACTGCCTTGGTTCGCTAGGGTTCGCCTAGCGAATACTGGAGCGAACATGATATTTTCCAATTTTGTTTTCGTCGAAATTTTCAAACCGTAAGTCCGTTTTGGTCGCCATTTAAAGCGTTGGAAAGCTAATGAAAAGCTCTTTCTATTAAAAATGGTTTGGAGGGCAGTAGATGAATTATTTAGGTCGTGGTTTTGGAAAAGTGTTGGGTTGTCGGGTTTTTATCGCGTACAATGGGTGCGATTGATGTGTTAGCATAATATATGCTTGTGACATGTAACGTGTAGCTTGTAGACCGTTATATGATGTGAATATACATGATGAAATGTTGTGATGATAGTTTGTGGCCATGTGGCAAATATGTGCATTGTTTTGGATTAGACTTCGAGGCGTGATTAATGATGTTGTTGTGTGGTAAAAATACATTGTTCGATTAAATATCAATGTATGTTGTTATGATGTGTCGTGGGTAGCCTTTGTGGTGTGAATCCCTTGTGGAAGTCATTGTGATTTGTATGATTGTTGTGGTAGGTGATGAAATGTATTGTTTGAATTGTTTTCAATGCATGAATATGATGATGTGTATATTGGTTGTGTAACATATAATGTGGCATTGATATTAATGTGTATGCCTTGTATGATGTTGAGTAATGATAGTGCACGTGATGACATGTTGTGATGATAAAGTGTGGCCGAAAGGCAAAGGAATGTGATATGTTGTAATTGGTTTTATATGCATGTTTATGATTACATGTATGTGTGAAAATGAATTGCTTACGTGAAGTTCAATGTATGCTAATTGGTGGCTGTATGACAAGAAAATGCATTGTTGGACTGATTTCTAATGCATGAATAAAGTTGGTGAAATAATTCATATTGATGAATTGTATGTGATTGTAAGAGATGAATGCATGACAATGTTTGTATACATGTATGCATTTCAAGAATGCCTTGTGTCATTATCATGTGTAGCATAATGAAGTGCATTCTTGTGTTGAGGGATTCTAATGAGAATCCGCTACAACGTCGTGAGCCTCTATTGGTGGAGGTGTGAGCGATCGGGTCGTGAGCCTCTCTCGGTGGAGGTGTGAGCGATGGTTGTAGACGATCGTGAGCCTCTCTTGGTGGAGGTGTAAGCGATCGGGTCGTGAGCCTCTCTCGGTGGAGGTGTGAGCGATGGTTGTAGACGATCGTGAGCCTCTCTTGGTGGAGGTGTGAGCGATCGGGTCGTGAGCCTCTCTCGGTGGAGGTGTGAGCGATCCATAAACATCGTGAGCCTCTCTTGGTGGAGGTGTGAGCGGTGGGTGAACATCGTAGGCCCGACGGGGAGTTACTTGGGTAACAAGCGATGGTTCCAGCAGAAGTTCCTGAGTGAACTTGAGATGATTGAGTCGGTACCCGCATTGCATTTGCATAGAATCGTGAGTCGGTCTCTATGATTTTCATTTATCATCTCTATATTTGTGCATTGATGAATAAACATAAATATGTATGTTTATGTGGAGTGATAAGAATTGTGGAAGTGTGCATGATGAATATGCTTGGTTTTGTACATATATACATTGTGATGTATATGAGTGAGCTGTGATGAATTGTGGTGAAAATTGTGAATGGATGCGTTATGTGTGGAAAATCATGATTCGATTGATTATGTGTGGTATGTTGTATTTGTGGTATGCTATATGTGTTAGTATGTGATGGTATGGGTGAGATGATTTATACATGTGTTTGAATGTGTGTTTGCATATTATTATACAATCTCGATTTAGTTGTTATTTCTCACCCTTCTGCTGTTTTATAATGCTCTATGAGGCATTGCAGATTAGAGTTGCTGGAGGTCTTTTGTGGAGACTAGCCCTCCGTTCTGTTGTCGGTCTTGGTGTCTTCTCTGATACGTAGCACGGGAGTCGGGGAAACGATTATGTTATTTATGTATATAATTGTTGAATATATATTTGGTATTACCTTTATAAGGAAAACTTTCCCAATTGAGGGTAATCTATTTTACGCTATGTATCAAATTTATGAGCAGGGATGATGTTTTGTTTATTTAAATGTGACATCCTTGTTTCTGTCGGAAAAATAAATTTTTAGTTACTCTGATATTATTTATGTATTATTTATTCGCGATGGGAAATGGGGTGTTACATTAGTGGTATCAGAGCAGGTCGGTCCGTCCGGCCAAGTTGTTGAGTCAGTTGGTGTGACAGTTGAATACTGTCATTTTTGTTTGTCCCTTAGTACGTGATATGTGTGGGAAACATTGTCAGTGCTTCCTGGTTTTCTAATCCGATGTCTGCAGGAGTTATAATGAGATAAGTGGGGGAGAAGCTGGTACTTCTCCAAGTTTCTTCGGTTGTGGAGCGTTGGCTCAGTGTGTTGTGAATTGCAAGATTGTAAGTGTTGTTAGGACAGTGTTGTTCCCGATTCCGGAGGGAATGCGGAGGTAAGGGTTATGTCGACTAAGGATTGGTGCCTTAGTTAGTTTCGTGTATGAGATGTAAGGAATGCTATTATAGTTTGGTGAAGACGGTTTATGCCCCATCATGATTGTCGGTTGTCTATTGACAAATTGATGAACTGATCACCCTTAATCTCTTGTTGATAGTAGACGGGAATTATGTTGGATGGAATAGAGGGTCTTTCCGGCTTGGATAGTGTGTGCCATGAATTATTGGGAATTGAGAAAATGATTACGGATTGCTTTGATGAGTTGATGAAGACTCTTATACTGGAAGATGAGACGGATTAGAGTTTTTTTTTTTTTTGGTATGTTGGTCAAGTTGGGAAGTCATTGGGAGAGAACGATTGGGTATTGTTAAAGGTTGTTCTCAGAGAGTAGAGTGTGAACTCAAATTGGACGAAGGTAAGGATTTGAGGTTGAATCTACTAAATAAGTAAAAGAACTTTTAGGACGTGAAACTAAGATGTTATTATGTTTGTGACGATAGTTTTCTAGGAATTAGCAGAAAGGACACAGTGATGAGCTATCGGTTGTGCGTAATTTTTAGATGTATTCCCGGATGGAATATTGGATGTTAGTATTAGAAGTACCTGAACTGATAGAGCAGTTAGAAGATTTACTGGAAAGGAGAATTGTGAGGCCAAGTGTGTCGTCTTGGGGAGCCCCGGTATGGGTAGTAACAAAATGGAGAGATGATTGAATGGAATAACAAGCATTAAGATGGTATTGGTATTGAGACTATGGAAAGCGAAACTTAAAGTTCTGGAGAGGTTTGGAGTCTTTGGAATTATAAAGCGTTAATGGAAATTTTGAGAAAACCTTAAGTGTGATTGTACTATTTGAGAGTTCTTTTGGGATGGTTGTTGCTACACGTGGGGATTTATGGAATTTGGACGGTTAAGAGAAGAAATTGTGTATGGGTTACTAACAGTTGATTAAGGTAACGATTGAGAATAAGTGTCCACTTTCATGAATAGATAACTGGAATGGTTTGGTTGAGTTTGAGTGAAACCGCAATTGGATGGAATGTTTGATAAGAGTGGCGAATGGTGTGAGTTGAGGCTTTGATTGATTTAATGTGAGTCTGGACAAGTTTGAATGAGGGTTGGTTTGTTTGGGCATTACAACGTGCAGTGATGTTGTTCGGTGATAGTAATGCGCCTGTAATATTTGTGGAGTAGAGGAATCGTACCTTCCATATTTATGTGGGTTTGGAAATGTTTTGGGTTGAAAAATGTGGATTTTGGGGTTTCAAACAGCGCTGAAGGATTCTGAGTTTTCGCAGGTTCGCCTAGCGAACCAATCAGCGAAGGGTAGCGAAGGTTCGCTACGGGTATTCGCCCAGCGAAGGCGTGAGCGAAGGTTCGCTAGAGTGTCCGCCTAGCGAAGTTTGGGTGTTTTGAAGGTGGGTAGTTGCTGCCTTGGTTCGCTAGAGGGTTCGCCTAGCGAACTTTGTGTCTGTTTTTATCTAACAGTTGGTTCGCTGGAACATTCGCCTAGCGAGGGAGCTGGCGAATGCTCGCGAGGGATGTTCGCCTAGCGAAGGAGCTAGCGAATGCTCGCGAGGGATGTTCACCTAGCGAAGGAGCTAGCGAATGCTCGCGAGGGAGGTTCGCCCAGCGAACAGTGTTGTTCGTGTAATTTTGTTTTCTGCATAACTTTTGATTAGTGACTCGGATTGAGGCACGGTCGGATGATTGGAATTCCTGATTAATTATGACTTGGCTCGAATTATCCTATTGGTAAAGTTTATGTCGTGCGTGATGAGTTAAGTCGAAAGTTTTACTTATGTCTGCTTTGATGGTTAAAAAGTGGGAACTTTTGGGAGGATTTAGAGATTTGGGTTGGTGTGTGAATTGACGTCTGATAGTGTGCGGTTGGGTATATTAATAGTGATTTTTGGTGAAAATGAGAAAGAGTTAGACTTTGGACGTGAAATTGGTAATTGTGATGGTTACGAGTAATCAGAGTGCGCAGCGGATGCGTGGTGTGGCACAATTTGTATTTGTGTGTGGGACTTGTAAGAGGTCATAGGTTGAACATTGGGAACATTTAGGAGTGAAGAGACCATTGGATGTTTTAGAATGGAAGTGTTAGGTGAAAGGTTCAAATGTTATCCATGGGCTACTATGTAGATGGATGTTAGGTTGCATGTTCGATTGGTGAATCATAGCATTGCTGTTGGTGTTCTGGTTTTGTTGATGTTGTTGAGACCTTGTGGTGTCGTGGAATTTTATGTTCTTGTTGTGTTTCGGTTCTAGAGTGAACCTGTGTGTTGGTATCTTGGTTTTCTTTGAGTTGTGAGTTGGTGGTCAAGTGCATTGTATGGGCATTGCATTTGGTCGTTGTGGTTGTTGCCGTTGTCGTGGCGTTGTTGTAGTCGTTGTTAGCGAGGTGGTTTGTCAGTTGTGTTATTCGTGGTGTGCCTTTTGTTGGCATGTTGGTTTGTGGGTCGGATGCGAGAGTCGTGCCCGGAGTTGTTCGTCTCAGTATATTTTCGAGGACAAAAATGTCTAAGTGGGGGAGAATTGTAACGCCCCGATTCGTTTAACTCTATTTATTTATTTCATTTATTTGAATTTTGTGAAATGTGTGAATTTATGGTATTATACCTGCTAATTGGTTAATTTCTCAGATAGATAAAATAGTTGTATTAAACTATTATTTCTTTTCAACTTTTATTTCTGAAATATATTTCATCGGTATGTTTATGTTTTATCGCATTTTGAGAGCGTTTGGGAGATATTTGAGCGTAAGGGCAAAATGGTCATTTTGGGTAGTTAGATATTTTGTTATAAATAGAAAGTGGAAAGAAAAAGAGAGAAAAGAAAAAGAGAGAAAGAAAAGAGAAGATAGAAAGGAAGAGGAAAGAAAAGAGGAGAAAGAGAAGAAAATCAAAGATTCTCCGTTTCAAGCGCGATTAATCGGGTAAGGGTGAGAAGTTTCAATTATATCTTGCTTGTGTATGTATATGTGTTGTTTGTTGTGATTGTTTTGGTTGTTTCTCGACTTTTTCTTATCGATTAAAATTAGGAGTAATTGATAGAAATCGATGTTTTCACGGATGAAATTCGATATAAACAGCGTAGAATACTCGTTGATTATGTCTAAACATGTTTTGGTTGTTCTGGTATGAATTAGAAGGGTTTGGGTGATAAAAATGATGTATTTTGGTCCCATATGACCTAGGTTGACGCTGCTGCGATTTCTGGGTTTCGCGGGTTCGCCTAGCGAACCCCAGCGAAGGAACTGGCGAATGTTCGCTAGAAGGTTCGCCTAGCGATCTTTATGTCTGTTTTCCACTGCCTTGGTTCGCTAGGGTTCGCCTAGCGAATACTGGAGCGAACATGATATTTTCCAATTTTGTTTTCGTCGAAATTTTCAAACCGTAAGTCCGTTTTGGTCGCCGTTTAAAGCGTTGGAAAGCTAATGAAAAGCTCTTTCTATTAAAAATGGTTTGGAGGGCAGTAGATGAATTATTTAGGTCATGGTTTTGGAAAAGTGTTGGGTTGTCGGGTTTTTATCGCGTACAATGGGTGCGATTGATGTGTTAGCATAATATATGCTTGTGACATGTAACGTGTAGCTTGTAGACCGTTATATGATGTGAATATACATGATGAAATGTTGTGATGATAGTTTGTGGCCATGTGGCAAATATGTGCATTGTTTTGGATTAGACTTCGAGGCGTGATTAATGATGTTGTTGTGTGGTAAAAATACATTGTTCGATTAAATATTAATGTATGTTGTTATGATGTGTCGTGGGTAGCCTTTGTGGTATGAATCCCTTGTGGAAGTCATTGTGATTTGTATGATTGTTGTGGTAGGTGATGAAATGCATTGTTTGAATTGTTTTCAATGCATGAATATGATGATGTGTATATTGGTTGTGTAACATATAATGTGGCATTGATATTAATGTGTATGCCTTGTATGATGTTGAGTAATGATAGTGCACGTGATGACATGTTGTGATGATAAAGTGTGGCCGAAAGGCAAAGGAATGTGATATGTTGTAATTGGTTTTATATGCATGTTTATGATTACATGTATGTGTGAAAATGAATTGCTTACGTGAAGTTCAATGTATGCTAATTGGTGGCTGTATGACAAGAAAATGCATTGTTGGACTGATTTCTAATGCATGAATAAAGTTGGTGAAATAATTCATATTGATGAATTGTATGTGATTGTAAGAGATGAATGCATGACAATGTTTGTATACATGTATGCATTTCAAGAATGCCTTGTGTCATTATCATGTGTAGCATAATGAAGTGCATTCTTGTGTTGAGGGATTCTAATGAGAATCCGCTACAACGTCGTGAGCCTCTCTTGGTGGAGGTGTGAACGATCGGGTCGTGAGCCTCTCTCGGTGGAGGTGTGAGCGATGGTTGTAGACGATCGTGAGCCTCTCTTGGTGGAGGTGTAAGCGACCGGGTCGTGAGCCTCTCTCGGTGGAGGTGTGAGCGATGGTTGTAGACGATCGTGAGCCTCTCTTGGTGGAGGTGTGAGCGATCGGGTCGTGAGCCTCTCTCGGTGGAGGTGTGAGCGATCCATAAACATCGTGAGCCTCTCTTGGTGGAGGTGTGAGCGGTGGGTGAACATCGTAGGCCCGACGGGGAGTTACTTGGGTAACAAGCGATGGTTCCAGCAGAAGTTCCTGAGTGAACTTGAGATGATTGAGTCGGTACCGCATTGCATTTGCATAGAATCGTGAGTCGGTCTCTATGATTTGCATTTATCATCTCTATATTTGTGCATTGATGAATAAACATAAATATGTATGTTTATGTGGAGTGATAAGAATTGTGGAAGTGTGCATGATGAATATGCTTGGTTTTGTACATATATACATTGTGATGTATATGAGTGAGCTGTGATGAATTGTGGTGAAAATTGTGAATGGATGCGTTATGTGTGGAAAATCATGATTCGATTGATTATGTGTGGTATGTTGTATTTGTGGTATGCTATATGTGTTAGTATGTGATGGTATGGGTGAGATGATTTATACATGTGTTTGAATGTGTGTTTGCATATTATTATACAATCTCGATTTAGTTGTTATTTCTCACCCTTCTGCTGTTTTATAATGCTCTATGAGGCATTACAGATTAGAGTTGCTGGAGGTCTTTTGTGGAGACTAGCCCTCCGTTCTGTTGTCGGTCTTGGTGTCTTCTCTGATACGTAGCACGGGAGTCGGGGAAACGATTATGTTATTTATGTATATAATTGTTGAATATATATTTGGTATTACCTTTATAAGGAAAACTTTCCCAATTGAGGGTAATCTATTTTACGCTATGTATCAAATTTATGAGCAGGGATGATGTTTTGTTTATTTAAATGTGACATCCTTGTTTCTGTCGGAAAAATAAATTTTTAGTTACTCTGATGTTATTTATGTATTATTTATTCGCGATGGGAAATGGGGTGTTACATTAGTGGTATCAGAGCAGGTCGGTCCGTCCGGCCAAGTTGTTGAGTCAGTTGGTGTGACAGTTGAATACTGTCATTTTTGTTTGTCCCTTAGTACGTGATATGTGTGGGAAACATTGTCAGTGCTTCCTGGTTTTCTAATCCGATGTCTGCAGGAGTTAGAATGAGATAAGTGGGGGAGAAGCTGGTACTTCTCCAAGTTTCTTCGGTTGTGGAGCGTTGGCTCAGTGTGTTGTGAATTGCAAGATTGTAAGTGTTGTTAGGACAGTGTTGTTCCCAATTCCGGAGGGAATGCGGAGGTAAGGGTTATGTCGACTAAGGATTGGTGCCTTAGTTAGTTTCGTGTATGAGATGTAAGGAATGCTATTATAGTTTGGTGAAGACGGTTTATGCCCCATCATGATTGTCGGTTGTCTATTGACAAATTGAGGAACTGATCACCCTTAATCTCTTGTTGATAGTAGATGGGAATTATGTTGGATGGAATAGAGGGTCTTTCCGGCTTGGATAGTGTGTGCCATGAATTATTGGGAATTGAGAAAATGATTACGGATTGCTTTGATGAGTTGATGAAGACTCTTATACTGGAAGATGAGACGGATTAGAGTTTTTTTTTTTTTTGGTATGTTGGTCAAGTTGGGAAGTCATTGGGAGAGAACGATTGGGTATTGTTAAAGGTTGTTCTCAGAGAGTAGAGTGTGAACTCAAATTGGACGAAGGTAAGGATTTGAGGTTGAATCTACTAAATAAGTAAAAGAACTTTTAGGACGTGAAACTAAGATGTTATTATGTTTGTGACGATAGTTTTCTAGGAATTAGCAGAAAGGACACAGTGATGAGCTATCGGTTGTGCGTAATTTTTAGATGTATTCCCGGATGGAATATTGGATGTTAGTATTAGAAGTACCTGAACTGATAGAGCAGTTAGAAGATTTACTGGAAAGGAGAATTGTGAGGCCAAGTGTGTCGTCTTGGGGAGCCCCGGTATGGGTAGTAACAAAATGGAGAGATGATTGAATGGAATAACAAGCATTAAGATGGTATTGGTATTGAGACTATGGAAAGCGAAACTTAAAGTTCTGGAGAGGTTTGGAGTCTTTGGAATTATAAAGCGTTAATGGAAATTTTGAGAAAACCTTAAGTGTGATTGTACTATTTGAGAGTTCTTTTGGGATGGTTGTTGCTACACGTGGGGATTTATGGAATTTGGACGGTTAAGAGAAGAAATTGTGTATGGGTTACTAACAGTTGATTAAGGTAACGATTGAGAATAAGTGTCCACTTTCATGAATAGATAACTGGAATGGTTTGGTTGAGTTTGAGTGAAACCGCAATTGGATGGAATGTTTGATAAGAGTGGCGAATGGTGTGAGTTGAGGCTTTGATTGATTTAATGTGAGTCTGGACAAGTTTGAATGAGGGTTGGTTTGTTTGGGCATTACAACGTGCAGTGATGTTGTTCGGTGATAGTAATGCGCCTGTAATATTTGTGGAGTAGAGGAATCGTACCTTCCATATTTATGTGGGTTTGGAAATGTTTTGGGTTGAAAAATGTGGATTTTGGGGTTTCAAACAGCGCTGAAGGATTCTGAGTTTTCGCAGGTTCGCCTAGCGAACCAATCAGCGAAGGGTAGCGAAGGTTCGCTACGGGTATTCGCCCAGCGAAGGCGTGAGCGAAGGTTCGCTAGAGTGTCCGCCTAGCGAAGTTTGGGTGTTTTGAAGGTGGGTAGTTGCTGCCTTGGTTCGCTAGAGGGTTCGCCTAGCGAACTTTGTGTCTGTTTTTATCTAACAGTTGGTTCGCTGGAACATTCGCCTAGCGAGGGAGCTGGCGAATGCTCGCGAGGGATGTTCGCCTAGCGAAGGAGCTAGCGAATGCTCGCGAGGGATGTTCACCTAGCGAAGGAGCTAGCGAATGCTCGCGAGGGAGGTTCGCCCAGCGAACAGTGTTGTTCGTGTAATTTTGTTTTCTGCATAACTTTTGATTAGTGACTCGGATTGAGGCACGGTCGGATGATTGGAATTCCTGATTAATTATGACTTGGCTCGAATTATCCTATTGGTAAAGTTTATGTCGTGCGTGATGAGTTAAGTCGAAAGTTTTACTTATGTCTGCTTTGATGGTTAAAAAGTGGGAACTTTTGGGAGGATTTAGAGATTTGGGTTGGTGTGTGAATTGACGTCTGATAGTGTGCGGTTGGGTATATTAATAGTGATTTTTGGTGAAAATGAGAAAGAGTTAGACTTTGGACGTGAAATTGGTAATTGTGATGGTTACGAGTAATCAGAGTGCGCAGCGGATGCGTGGTGTGGCACAATTTGTATTTGTGTGTGGGACTTGTAAGAGGTCATAGGTTGAACATTGGGAACATTTAGGAGTGAAGAGACCATTGGATGTTTTAGAATGGAAGTGTTAGGTGAAAGGTTCAAATGTTATCCATGGGCTACTATGTAGATGGATGTTAGGTTGCATGTTCGATTGGTGAATCATAGCATTGCTGTTGGTGTTCTGGTTTTGTTGATGTTGTTGAGACCTTGTGGTGTCGTGGAATTTTATGTTCTTGTTGTGTTTCGGTTCTAGAGTGAACCTGTGTGTTGGTATCTTGGTTTTCTTTGAGTTGTGAGTTGGTGGTCAAGTGCATTGTATGGGCATTGCATTTGGTCGTTGTGGTTGTTGCCGTTGTCGTGGCGTTGTTGTAGTCGTTGTTAGCGAGGTGGTTTGTCAGTTGTGTTATTCGTGGTGTGCCTTTTGTTGGCATGTTGGTTTGTGGGTCGGATGCGAGAGTCGTGCCCGGAGTTGTTCGTCTCAGTATATTTTCGAGGACAAAAATGTCTAAGTGGGGGAGAATTGTAACGCCCCGATTCGTTTAACTCTATTTATTTATTTCATTTATTTGAATTTTGTGAAATGTGTGAATTTATGGTATTATACCTGCTAATTGGTTAATTTCTCAGATAGATAAAATAGTTGTATTAAACTATTATTTCTTTTCAACTTTTATTTCTGAAATATATTTCATCGGTATGTTTATGTTTTATCGCATTTTGAGAGCGTTTGGGAGATATTTGAGCGTAAGGGCAAAATGGTCATTTTGGGTAGTTAGATATTTTGTTATAAATAGAAAGTGGAAAGAAAAAGAGAGAAAAGAAAAAGAGAGAAAGAAAAGAGAAGATAGAAAGGAAGAGGAAAGAAAAGAGGAGAAAGAGAAGAAAATCAAAGATTCTCCGTTTCAAGCGCGATTAATCGGGTAAGGGTGAGAAGTTTCAATTATATCTTGCTTGTGTATGTATATGTGTTGTTTGTTGTGATTGTTTTGGTTGTTTCTCGACTTTTTCTTATCGATTAAAATTAGGAGTAATTGATAGAAATCGATGTTTTCACGGATGAAATTCGATATAAACAGCGTAGAATACTCGTTGATTATGTCTAAACATGTTTTGGTTGTTCTGGTATGAATTAGAAGGGTTTGGGTGATAAAAATGATGTATTTTGGTCCCATATGACCTAGGTTGACGCTGCTGCGATTTCTGGGTTTCGCGGGTTCGCCTAGCGAACCCCAGCGAAGGAACTGGCGAATGTTCGCTAGAAGGTTCGCCTAGCGATCTTTATGTCTGTTTTTCACTGCCTTGGTTCGCTAGGGTTCGCCTAGCGAATACTGGAGCGAACATGATATTTTCCAATTTTGTTTTCGTCGAAATTTTCAAACCGTAAGTCCGTTTTGGTCGCCGTTTAAAGCGTTGGAAAGCTAATGAAAAGCTCTTTCTATTAAAAATGGTTTGGAGGGCAGTAGATGAATTATTTAGGTCATGGTTTTGGAAAAGTGTTGGGTTGTCGGGTTTTTATCGCGTACAATGGGTGCGATTGATGTGTTAGCATAATATATGCTTGTGACATGTAACGTGTAGCTTGTAGACCGTTATATGATGTGAATATACATGATGAAATGTTGTGATGATAGTTTGTGGCCATGTGGCAAATATGTGCATTGTTTTGGATTAGACTTCGAGGCGTGATTAATGATGTTGTTGTGTGGTAAAAATACATTGTTCGATTAAATATTAATGTATGTTGTTATGATGTGTCGTGGGTAGCCTTTGTGGTATGAATCCCTTGTGGAAGTCATTGTGATTTGTATGATTGTTGTGGTAGGTGATGAAATGCATTGTTTGAATTGTTTTCAATGCATGAATATGATGATGTGTATATTGGTTGTGTAACATATAATGTGGCATTGATATTAATGTGTATGCCTTGTATGATGTTGAGTAATGATAGTGCACGTGATGACATGTTGTGATGATAAAGTGTGGCCGAAAGGCAAAGGAATGTGATATGTTGTAATTGGTTTTATATGCATGTTTATGATTACATGTATGTGTGAAAATGAATTGCTTACGTGAAGTTCAATGTATGCTAATTGGTGGCTGTATGACAAGAAAATGCATTGTTGGACTGATTTCTAATGCATGAATAAAGTTGGTGAAATAATTCATATTGATGAATTGTATGTGATTGTAAGAGATGAATGCATGACAATGTTTGTATACATGTATGCATTTCAAGAATGCCTTGTGTCATTATCATGTGTAGCATAATGAAGTGCATTCTTGTGTTGAGGGATTCTAATGAGAATCCGCTACAACGTCGTGAGCCTCTCTTGGTGGAGGTGTGAACGATCGGGTCGTGAGCCTCTCTCGGTGGAGGTGTGAGCGATGGTTGTAGACGATCGTGAGCCTCTCTTGGTGGAGGTGTAAGCGACCGGGTCGTGAGCCTCTCTCGGTGGAGGTGTGAGCGATGGTTGTAGACGATCGTGAGCCTCTCTTGGTGGAGGTGTGAGCGATCGGGTCGTGAGCCTCTCTCGGTGGAGGTGTGAGCGATCCATAAACATCGTGAGCCTCTCTTGGTGGAGGTGTGAGCGGTGGGTGAACATCGTAGGCCCGACGGGGAGTTACTTGGGTAACAAGCGATGGTTCCAGCAGAAGTTCCTGAGTGAACTTGAGATGATTGAGTCGGTACCGCATTGCATTTGCATAGAATCGTGAGTCGGTCTCTATGATTTGCATTTATCATCTCTATATTTGTGCATTGATGAATAAACATAAATATGTATGTTTATGTGGAGTGATAAGAATTGTGGAAGTGTGCATGATGAATATGCTTGGTTTTGTACATATATACATTGTGATGTATATGAGTGAGCTGTGATGAATTGTGGTGAAAATTGTGAATGGATGCGTTATGTGTGGAAAATCATGATTCGATTGATTATGTGTGGTATGTTGTATTTGTGGTATGCTATATGTGTTAGTATGTGATGGTATGGGTGAGATGATTTATACATGTGTTTGAATGTGTGTTTGCATATTATTATACAATCTCGATTTAGTTGTTATTTCTCACCCTTCTGCTGTTTTATAATGCTCTATGAGGCATTACAGATTAGAGTTGCTGGAGGTCTTTTGTGGAGACTAGCCCTCCGTTCTGTTGTCGGTCTTGGTGTCTTCTCTGATACGTAGCACGGGAGTCGGGGAAACGATTATGTTATTTATGTATATAATTGTTGAATATATATTTGGTATTACCTTTATAAGGAAAACTTTCCCAATTGAGGGTAATCTATTTTACGCTATGTATCAAATTTATGAGCAGGGATGATGTTTTGTTTATTTAAATGTGACATCCTTGTTTCTGTCGGAAAAATAAATTTTTAGTTACTCTGATGTTATTTATGTATTATTTATTCGCGATGGGAAATGGGGTGTTACATTAGTGGTATCAGAGCAGGTCGGTCCGTCCGGCCAAGTTGTTGAGTCAGTTGGTGTGACAGTTGAATACTGTCATTTTTGTTTGTCCCTTAGTACGTGATATGTGTGGGAAACATTGTCAGTGCTTCCTGGTTTTCTAATCCGATGTCTGCAGGAGTTAGAATGAGATAAGTGGGGGAGAAGCTGGTACTTCTCCAAGTTTCTTCGGTTGTGGAGCGTTGGCTCAGTGTGTTGTGAATTGCAAGATTGTAAGTGTTGTTAGGACAGTGTTGTTCCCAATTCCGGAGGGAATGCGGAGGTAAGGGTTATGTCGACTAAGGATTGGTGCCTTAGTTAGTTTCGTGTATGAGATGTAAGGAATGCTATTATAGTTTGGTGAAGACGGTTTATGCCCCATCATGATTGTCGGTTGTCTATTGACAAATTGAGGAACTGATCACCCTTAATCTCTTGTTGATAGTAGATGGGAATTATGTTGGATGGAATATAGGGTCTTTCCGGCTTGGATAGTGTGTGCCATGAATTATTGGGAATTGAGAAAATGATTACGGATTGCTTTGATGAGTTGATGAAGACTCTTATACTGGAAGATGAGACGGATTAGAGTTTTTTTTTTTTTTGGTATGTTGGTCAAGTTGGGAAGTCATTGGGAGAGAACGATTGGGTATTGTTAAAGGTTGTTCTCAGAGAGTAGAGTGTGAACTCAAATTGGACGAAGGTAAGGATTTGAGGTTGAATCTACTAAATAAGTAAAAGAACTTTTAGGACGTGAAACTAAGATGTTATTATGTTTGTGACGATAGTTTTCTAGGAATTAGCAGAAAGGACACAGTGATGAGCTATCGGTTGTGCGTAATTTTTAGATGTATTCCCGGATGGAATATTGGATGTTAGTATTAGAAGTACCTGAACTGATAGAGCAGTTAGAAGATTTACTGGAAAGGAGAATTGTGAGGCCAAGTGTGTCGTCTTGGGGAGCCCCGGTATGGGTAGTAACAAAATGGAGAGATGATTGAATGGAATAACAAGCATTAAGATGGTATTGGTATTGAGACTATGGAAAGCGAAACTTAAAGTTCTGGAGAGGTTTGGAGTCTTTGGAATTATAAAGCGTTAATGGAAATTTTGAGAAAACCTTAAGTGTGATTGTACTATTTGAGAGTTCTTTTGGGATGGTTGTTGCTACACGTGGGGATTTATGGAATTTGGACGGTTAAGAGAAGAAATTGTGTATGGGTTACTAACAGTTGATTAAGGTAACGATTGAGAATAAGTGTCCACTTTCATGAATAGATAACTGGAATGGTTTGGTTGAGTTTGAGTGAAACCGCAATTGGATGGAATGTTTGATAAGAGTGGCGAATGGTGTGAGTTGAGGCTTTGATTGATTTAATGTGAGTCTGGACAAGTTTGAATGAGGGTTGGTTTGTTTGGGCATTACAACGTGCAGTGATGTTGTTCGGTGATAGTAATGCGCCTGTAATATTTGTGGAGTAGAGGAATCGTACCTTCCATATTTATGTGGGTTTGGAAATGTTTTGGGTTGAAAAATGTGGATTTTGGGGTTTCAAACAGCGCTGAAGGATTCTGAGTTTTCGCAGGTTCGCCTAGCGAACCAATCAGCGAAGGGTAGCGAAGGTTCGCTACGGGTATTCGCCCAGCGAAGGCGTGAGCGAAGGTTCGCTAGAGTGTCCGCCTAGCGAAGTTTGGGTGTTTTGAAGGTGGGTAGTTGCTGCCTTGGTTCGCTAGAGGGTTCGCCTAGCGAACTTTGTGTCTGTTTTTATCTAACAGTTGGTTCGCTGGAACATTCGCCTAGCGAGGGAGCTGGCGAATGCTCGCGAGGGATGTTCGCCTAGCGAAGGAGCTAGCGAATGCTCGCGAGGGATGTTCGCCTAGCGAAGGAGCTAGCGAATGCTCGCGAGGGAGGTTCGCCCAGCGAACAGTGTTGTTCGTGTAATTTTGTTTTCTGCATAACTTTTGATTGGTGACTCGGATTGAGGCACGGTCGGATGATTGGAATTCCTGATTAATTATGACTTGGCTCGAATTATCCTATTGGTAAAGTTTATGTCGTGCGTGATGAGTTAAGTCGAAAGTTTTACTTATGTCTGCTTTGATGGTTAAAAAGTGGGAACTTTTGGGAGGATTTAGAGATTTGGGTTGGTGTGTGAATTGACGTCTGATAGTGTGCGGTTGGGTATATTAATAGTGATTTTTGGTGAAAATGAGAAAGAGTTAGACTTTGGACGTGAAATTGGTAATTGTGTGGTTACGAGTAATCAGAGTGCGCAGCGGATGCGTGGTGTGGCACAATTTGTATTTGTGTGTGGGACTTGTAAGAGGTCATAGGTTGAACATTGGGAACATTTAGGAGTGAAGAGACCATTGGATGTTTTAGAATGGAAGTGTTAGGTGAAAGGTTCAAATGTTATCCATGGGCTACTATGTAGATGGATGTTAGGTTGCATGTTCGATTGGTGAATCATAGCATTGCTGTTGGTGTTCTGGTTTTGTTGATGTTGTTGAGACCTTGTGGTGTCGTGGAATTTTATGTTCTTGTTGTGTTTCGGTTCTAGAGTGAACCTGTGTGTTGGTATCTTGGTTTTCTTTGAGTTGTGAGTTGGTGGTCAAGTGCATTGTATGGGCATTGCATTTGGTCGTTGTGGTTGTTGTCGTTGTCGTGGCGTTGTTGTAGTCGTTGTTAGCGAGGTGGTTTGTCAGTTGTGTTATTCGTGGTGTGCCTTTTGTTGGCATGTTGGTTTGTGGGTCGGATGCGAGAGTCGTGTCCGGAGTTGTTCGTCTCAGTATATTTTCGAGGACAAAAATGTCTAAGTGGGGGAGAATTGTAACGCCCCGATTCGTTTAACTCTATTTATTTATTTCATTTATTTGAATTTTGTGAAATGTGTGAATTTATGGTATTATACCTGCTAATTGGTTAATTTCTCAGATAGATAAAATAGTTGTATTAAACTATTATTTCTTTTCAACTTTTATTTCTGAAATATATTTCATCGGTATGTTTATGTTTTATCGCATTTTGAGAGCGTTTGGGAGATATTTGAGCGTAAGGGCAAAATGGTCATTTTGGGTAGTTAGATATTTTGTTATAAATAGAAAGTGGAAAGAAAAAGAGAGAAAAGAAAAAGAGAGAAAGAAAAGAGAAGATAGAAAGGAAGAGGAAAGAAAAGAGGAGAAAGAGAAGAAAATCAAAGATTCTCCGTTTCAAGCGCGATTAATCGGGTAAGGGTGAGAAGTTTCAATTATATCTTGCTTGTGTATGTATATGTGTTGTTTGTTGTGATTGTTTTGGTTGTTTCTCGACTTTTTCTTATCGATTAAAATTAGGAGTAATTGATAGAAATCGATGTTTTCACGGATGAAATTCGATATAAACAGCGTAGAATACTCGTTGATTATGTCTAAACATGTTTTGGTTGTTCTGGTATGAATTAGAAGGGTTTGGGTGATAAAAATGATGTATTTTGGTCCCATATGACCTAGGTTGACGCTGCTGCGATTTCTGGGTTTCGCGGGTTTGCCTAGCGAACCCCAGCGAAGGAACTGGCGAATGTTCGCTAGAAGGTTCGCCTAGCGATCTTTATGTCTGTTTTCCACTGCCTTGGTTCGCTAGGGTTCGCCTAGCGAATACTGGAGCGAACATGATATTTTCCAATTTTGTTTTCGTCGAAATTTTCAAACCGTAAGTCCGTTTTGGTCGCCGTTTAAAGCGTTGGAAAGCTAATGAAAAGCTCTTTCTATTAAAAATGGTTTGGAGGGCAGTAGATGAATTATTTAGGTCATGGTTTTGGAAAAGTGTTGGGTTGTCGGGTTTTTATCGCGTACAATGGGTGCGATTGATGTGTTAGCATAATATATGCTTGTGACATGTAACGTGTAGCTTGTAGACCGTTATATGATGTGAATATACATGATGAAATGTTGTGATGATAGTTTGTGGCCATGTGGCAAATATGTGCATTGTTTTGGATTAGACTTCGAGGCGTGATTAATGATGTTGTTGTGTGGTAAAAATACATTGTTCGATTAAATATTAATGTATGTTGTTATGATGTGTCGTGGGTAGCCTTTGTGGTATGAATCCCTTGTGGAAGTCATTGTGATTTGTATGATTGTTGTGGTAGGTGATGAAATGCATTGTTTGAATTGTTTTCAATGCATGAATATGATGATGTGTATATTGGTTGTGTAACATATAATGTGGCATTGATATTAATGTGTATGCCTTGTATGATGTTGAGTAATGATAGTGCACGTGATGACATGTTGTGATGATAAAGTGTGGCCGAAAGGCAAAGGAATGTGATATGTTGTAATTGGTTTTATATGCATGTTTATGATTACATGTATGTGTGAAAATGAATTGCTTACGTGAAGTTCAATGTATGCTAATTGGTGGCTGTATGACAAGAAAATGCATTGTTGGACTGATTTCTAATGCATGAATAAAGTTGGTGAAATAATTCATATTGATGAATTGTATGTGATTGTAAGAGATGAATGCATGACAATGTTTGTATACATGTATGCATTTCAAGAATGCCTTGTGTCATTATCATGTGTAGCATAATGAAGTGCATTCTTGTGTTGAGGGATTCTAATGAGAATCCGCTACAACGTCGTGAGCCTCTCTTGGTGGAGGTGTGAGCGATCGGGTCGTGAGCCTCTCTCGGTGGAGGTGTGAGCGATGGTTGTAGACGATCGTGAGCCTCTCTTGGTGGAGGTGTAAGCGACCGGGTCGTGAGCCTCTCTCGGTGGAGGTGTGAGCGATGGTTGTAGACGATCATGAGCCTCTCTTGGTGGAGGTGTGAGCGATCGGGTCGTGAGCCTCTCTCGGTGGAGGTGTGAGCGATCCATAAACATCGTGAGCCTCTCTTGGTGGAGGTGTGAGCGGTGGGTGAACATCGTAGGCCCGACGGGGAGTTACTTGGGTAACAAGCGATGGTTCCAGCAGAAGTTCCTGAGTGAACTTGAGATGATTGAGTCGGTACCCGCATTGCATTTGCATAGAATCGTGAGTCGGTCTCTATGATTTTCATTTATCATCTCTATATTTGTGCATTGATGAATAAACATAAATATGTATGTTTATGTGGAGTGATAAGAATTGTGGAAGTGTGCATGATGAATATGCTTGGTTTTGTACATATATACATTGTGATGTATATGAGTGAGCTGTGATGAATTGTGGTGAAAATTGTGAATGGATGCGTTATGTGTGGAAAATCATGATTCGATTGATTATGTGTGGTATGTTGTATTTGTGGTATGCTATATGTGTTAGTATGTGATGGTATGGGTGAGATGATTTATACATGTGTTTGAATGTGTGTTTGCATATTATTATACAATCTCGATTTAGTTGTTATTTCTCACCCTTCTGCTGTTTTATAATGCTCTATGAGGCATTGCAGATTAGAGTTGCTGGAGGTCTTTTGTGGAGACTAGCCCTCCGTTCTGTTGTCGGTCTTGGTGTCTTCTCTGATACGTAGCACGGGAGTCGGGGAAACGATTATGTTATTTATGTATATAATTGTTGAATATATATTTGGTATTACCTTTATAAGGAAAACTTTCCCAATTGAGGGTAATCTATTTTACGCTATGTATCAAATTTATGAGCAGGGATGATGTTTTGTTTATTTAAATGTGACATCCTTGTTTCTGTCGGAAAAATAATTTTTTAGTTACTCTGATGTTATTTATGTATTATTTATTCGCGATGGGAAATTGGGTGTTACAGTTTACCCGACCACGTTACAACCTTGAAAGTCCTTGTGATTCTTGCCTTTGTATGTTAAATATGAATTTGTGGATGTATGCATAATTTAGTCTTTTGTTTGCATGAGTGTTGTGTGAGTGTACAGGACCTTATTGTGTGTTTTTCATCTACCGATGATTGATTTTACTAGGTGTGATTCACTTTGGAACTTGTGTTGTTTTAGAATTTTTGGCATGATTTTTGTATTTTGCATTTGTTTCATGACTATGTTATCTTCGTAGTTTAGTGGTAAGTATCTGCTGGGGAGAGTCATTGTACAAAGCCCAAGAGGAGGCTACCTTACCGCCGTGGATTCTGGAGATCCTGAAGCGAGTCCAAGTATGGGGAACTCTCATGAGAGAGACCGGGTTTCTGCCTATGTTTGAAGGGCACTTGAGAATGTATTTGAAACTCAAGGGTCTTAGACTGTCCAAGTCTAGAGTTTTATCTTTTGTATAATGCCCAAGAGGAGGCACGGGTATTAAGGGATGAGTATCAACCCTACAACGGCCGGAGTTTTTTACGCTGGAAAAACTGCTCTAGCAAAGGATGACTAAGTTCTGTCTTATACCTTTAAGAGGTCTTCATGGTCCTTGTATTAAGCCCAAGAGAAGGCATGAGAACTTCTAAGAAGCCGACGAGTCCTTGTACAACGCCCAAGAGGAGGCGGGGATGCTTTTAGGAAGCTTGTGGGTCCCCAAACCAAAAGAAGTTCAAGACATGCTATTCACAGATAATAGATCAAGCCAGGAAGGTTCTTGAATTTGGAAGAAACTCAAGAGATGTTATCCACGGAGAATAGATCAACTCTGGAGAGTAGAGTTTCTTTGTCAATTTCTAAGAGTTAAAGTCTGAGAAAGGGTTCACCGAGAATGCTGCCTTTCACGTTTCCATATTGTTTAACCCCAAGAGGAGGGAAGACTATATCTGGTAATCCTATGGGGGATCTAGTTTTGACTGTATTTAAGAGTGGCCAACAAGGCTTTACCTAGTGCTAGACATAGTTGCCGGGGAAAACTCTAAATAACTATACTAGTATTATACAGTTGATATTTGACAAGTATATAAAAGGATGTGAAAGAAGACTTACAGTGAAGCAGCCCCACAATACAGTTATATACATATGAAAGCGATAAATGAAAGCGGATAAACACTTACCTGTTGTAGAGCTTCCATACTGTTTTGTTAGTTGTTCAACAAAGAAAACTTTGATAACAATATTATATTCAAAATCAAAGGAGAAAGTGCTTTGAAAAGATTGTTGGGGCTTACAGCTCAAGGAGAGACCCAAGTTTTAACGATGATCACACCGCTGTTTTGAAAACTGTACAGAGGGGCTTATACAATATGTGAGGCCCAAAATTGTTTTTATGTACAAGGGGATTGGGTCTTACACTCTATTAGAGGCCCAAGATTGTTTTTGTACAAGTGATGGGGCTTACAACTCAGGGAGAGGCCCAGATGATTTTAAACTGGCGATCGCGCCGAGGTTTTTTATTGTGTCGAGACTTATACAATATCTGAGGCCCAAAATGGTTTATGTGCATAAATGGATGGGACTTACACTCTATTAGAGGCCCAAAGTGTTTTTGAAAAAAGTTTGATGAGGGTTGAATTAATCAAAACCCTAATTTGTTTTCAAAATATATTTTAATTGAATAAAAATTCAATTAAAATGACCAAAATTGTTAAATATGTGTGAAAAACAAATTGTGATCTTGGATTAATGTTTGAAAAATCACGTTTATATCCACAAAATGATTGGAAATCAATTAAGTTTGGAAAATCAAGGGAGAAAAAATATATCAAATGTTAAAAACAAATAAAACATTAATTCTTTGCAAAAATATCAAATATATGAAATAAATAATATTTTTGTGATTTTTTGATAAAATAAAATATTTTAACATTTTTCTGAACTATTAAAAAAAGAATCAACTCAAAATCATTAAAACTCAGAGAGAAATTAATTTTTGAATCAATTAAATAAAATCACAAAAATTCAAAAATTCAAAAATTTGAAAAAACGCGCCAAGAACATCTTGGCCTTGCCCGTGTGCTCTGTTTTGCCTAGATTTGTGTTTTCTCATTAATCTCACTGAATACTTGATGAAATCACACAATCCACATATCAATCTACTCGTTTTCACCTCACGATCATGTCTATGGTCTTTAATTTCATTTATTTTAAGCATGGAATAAGAAATCAAAGAGAAACCTCAAGAAACCTAAAATTTGCATGAAGGCTCAAAAATTCCATACACGATTCAAACAAAGCAATTGATTGAGGGAAAAAACTCTATGTATGATTATGAACATATGGCCAAATTATCGTGCAGCAAAAAATGCATGGATCATAGAGTTTGAAGAGCTCATGCTTACCTCTTGCAGCTGGTGATCGTGTTTTGTGTTAGAGGTGTTACAGTTAGGTTCCAATGATGTGGATAGCTTCCCTAGGGGCCAAGTGATGTGCCTGAGTGCTTGGAATGGTTTGAAACAAGTTGGAACTGAAGATGGTATCCCAACTGCAACTTGGTTAAAACCTTGAGCAGCTGGCAAGTGATTCTGAGAAATCAGTGTTCCAGATGTTGTTTAAGTGTTTGGATCACTTCTATATGATGTTTATGAGGTGTGTGTGTGTGTGATTGGTTTGGTTGGAATTGCTCTCAAACTCAAAACCCGATAGTGACTTGCTTTGAAAGGCAAATTTGGAAGTGGGAAGGTGATTTTGAGGAAAGCATCTGTTTGATGGCTTTGGTGTACTCAAACTGATCACAAATGAGCTCTATTTATAGTAGAGCAAGTTTGTTTTGGCTGCAATAGTGAATGGCAACTGCTGCAGAGGTTTGGCCAATGTTGATAAATGGGAATCCAAGTCTCCTCTAGCCATTGACTAGAGGTTAGAGCACAGGCTGCTGGTTCCCTTGGTCTTGGATATGTCTTGACTGAATTCAGTTGGAAATGGCTCAGTCCATGCCACCTTGGTGCATCCATTGAATGCTCCAAAACAAAATTGGAGTCTTGTCCCCTCTTTAGGGATTTCTAGATTTGGCATGCTATTTTTAGTTCCAAGGACTTGGGAGGCTTATGGATCAGTGTTTGTCCCTCTTTGGTCTTCCCCTAAGGTGTTCAGATGGATAAACTTGTTTGTCATTTATAAATTTTTCTCAAATCAAGAAAAATGCACAAATATGCCTTGCCATGACAGTTTGCAGCAAGGCACATTGTCATTGTCATATCTCATGGTTTAAGTGGAGTTTCATGGAGTTCTTGGCCATTTTAGAAAGCTCTTATATGATACAACATATGTGTGATCATAGTTTATTTTGATACCTTTTGGATCCAAGTGAAAAATACCCCTACATTTGGAAAAAAGTGAAGGCAGATTCTGACTTAGTGAAAATTTCACTAAGTGTTGGAAAAAAGTCATTTTCTTCATTTTTGTCATTTTGATCACTCCATAATTTGAAATCCATGAGGAATTTGAATGAGGTGTAGTTGACACTTTTAAAGTATGCCATGAGAGCTACAAATCCATCTTTGGATCAGCCCAAATGGTTGCTTGGATCTCAAGTTATGATCCTTGGAAGTTGGTACCCTAGCCACTTTGTTTCATAACTTAGAAAATTTCTAAGTTTTTTATGGTTACCCCTTTTACAAGTTATCCCACTTTTCTTGATTTTTTTTTATGAATGATGATTCCAATCACACATTAACATCATTTTAGGGTCAAAGAACCATATTTGTAAAAAATCTCAAAAAGTCAAAGTTGACTTTTGTGCACAGTTGACTTTTTGTCAGATGAATTCCAAACTGTGCGATCCTCTATGAAATCAAGTCCTTGACCTAAATCAAACTTGATGGATTGATTTAATAGGTGTTATAGGGTGTATTGAATCATGTCCTAGAGTTTGGGAGCATGCCTGGGTCAAAAGTCAAAGGCATAGTTGACTTTTCCCGCGAAACCCTAATTGTGGTTCTGATGAATTTGAAACTTGTTGATCAAGCTTCTTGGACCAATCCATTATTGAAAATGGATCAATGTGGTGTATTAGAGACCCTCAAATCATGTCTTGAGGTCTTGGTCCATGATTTGTCCCAAAAGTCAACTTAGGGGTGAATTAGGTCAAGAAACCCTAATTCCTGATTTTTTGTGAATGCATCCCCTGAGGCTAAATTGACTTGATGATTGGGTTTATGATGTCCCATGGAGTATCTTAGGTTATTCTTTGAAGCATTGGCTCATGCCCAGAGGAAAATTTCCATCTGGAGGCCCTGGTCGACCAAACCCTAATTTGGTGACACTGGGGATCTTAAGGCTTAATCCACTTGGAATGCTGCAACCTTGTGCTTGATTCTTGATGTGGGAGTCCTCTTGATCCATTGTGGATGTTTGAGAGGTTAGACAAGTTGAAGATCATGTCAATTCTTGATTGATCCTTTGTCTAAGGCTCAGAGAGGGCTTAAAACCCTAATTTTTTATAGCAATGAATGCTCACCCATCTTTGGGGAGACTGATGAGGCATAATGGTTCATCCATATTGTGATGATGATTTGCCTAAATGATGGGAAATCTTAGTGGTCAAAATTTGGGGTATGACATATGGATACCATAATATCTGTCCCCATGGATATCCATTTACATTCCTATTTATGAGTTTATAATACTTATATTATTCTTGAAATTTCTTTCATTTCTCTTTTTCGTATGAACATTTTATGTTTTCTTTGTTTAATAGAATATTTCCCAACTTTTAAATAAAATGTTTTTCAACTTTTAAAATAAAGTTCTCTAAGCGTGAATTTTGATATAACGCAAAAGTGGAAGAATTTTGAATTTTTCAACTAGAGATTAATTATAATTTATTAGAGATTAATTAATAATTTATTATATTTTATTAAATTTGGATATTTCTAATATACAATTAGTTTTTGATGGATAATGATTTATTATACCAACTTCCTTCACCCATACCGTTAGAACTTCCATTACTATAAAATGCTTGTTCTTTCTTCGACACAATCTCTTATGACTGATCCTTGGGTAACTCAACATTTTAAAATTAGTCTCCTACTAATACTAAACCCTGGTGTATTATTCTGAACCCGGTCCCCCTTCTAGGATTGAATATACTTGATTTATCTTATACTCTTTGTCTGGTGCATACATGTTCCACTTGGAATAGAAAGCCATGTCCTCGAGTCTCTCCTTAGACTTCACCACTACCTTAGACTCTTACAAATATGTTTAACATCCTTATCTCTCAAGCTCTCAACCATTTGAAAGATACCATTCTAAACATACTCCCCGACATACTCCCATTTTTTCAAGATGCCATAAAGACCTTAGAAATTGAAACACTGATGAACTACCTCACTTCCAGACTTTATGTCATATGCTCAACTAAACATCCTTTCTTCCTCACTATATGGAATTAATCGAAATTCTTGTCCATACCAGTGGTCGATCAAATTCCACAATAGGCTCATTTATTTCTTAAACTCCAACAATCTACCCGATAGCAATCCTCAACTTCCCGATTTCATCAGTACTGCCATATTGCTTAAACCATACACCTCCCTTCAACTCCATGTTATCAGAATCATAAATTCTCCTAAGACTTTAGTTGAGCTGGCATGTTCTCCTTACTTCTAACTTTTGGCTTGATTCTACCCTCAAGGCATAAGTTCCACCGACTCTTCGGAGTCCTCGTTGTCGCTCGACTATGATCCTACCTACCTTTTACATAGCATTAGGTTGATCAGGCCCAACACTACATAACGTGATATTAAGAATCATGTTGGCAAGACACACTTATGAGGCAGGAATAGATTTACTTATGATGTTTCAAGGCTAGGTTGAGGATACGACCCGCTCTGATACCAACTGTAATGCCTTGTATAATATATATCTAGAATAATATCATACAAGTGTTATTATCTGGTACTAACACCATCATAAGTTCCTATTGACATTATTTACATACTTGACCATTTAAAACAAAACATAAAATAACAACAATGGTACAAGATATGGAAAGCGCCAAACATAAGAATCTAAGATCTAAGTACAATATCCTTCATCGTACACAGTGCACAATACACAGCGGAATAACCATAATCTAAGCTTCCATTGAAACATCCATGCATAGTTCCACTTGAAAACTAAACCTGCAATTAATACCTGAAAAACAACAACAATAATGGGGTGAGATAATAATCTCAGCGAGTTCCCCTATCCTATTGGTTCACTCGACTCTATAGGGTTCTAATCAAAATTTCTAACTCAAGTTAAGAGGGAAAAGGGGAAATAAGACTTGAGATCAAAAAACTCACAATGTATGGAAACATGTCTCTTCAGTTCATCAACTCAAACTATCACTAATCGGAAACTATACCAAGGCATCCTTCCCCGCCCTCTCCTATGTCTAGGACTATCGGCACGGGTCATTGATCTTTGTATGTACTTTGACCACGAATTCTAAGAGACTCATCAACCGTACTAGAATCCTATGACTATGAATGGATTTAGATTCTAAAGGACTCCTCAACCGTACTAGAATCGTATGACTACGACTCTATTCGGATTCTAAGGGACTCCTCAACCGTACTAGAATCGTCGATTCCTATGGGACTTCCAACCCATTTCAAGCCTTTCACCTTTAGTATCCATTCGTATAAGATCTTAACCCGTCAAAGCACCGGAACGTAAATCCCAATGGAACTCAACATGAGCATCACTCTTGGGACAGTACCTATAGGGATTTTTCTTCGATTACGTGGTAAAAGGATAACATGATTATATTTGACAATAATTAGGCAAAACATTCACCTTAATCACACAACAATAACACACGTTCCATGCAATGCATCTCACTCACAACTATGGCAACCATTCATCCATAACACGCACCTAGGTATCATAACATGAATGTCACCTTATAGTGTTATATAAATCATACTTGCGACCTATTTCTATTTTTTAATCCATTTCATACCAATAAATGGAAAATATCCATGTTTCTACTTCATTATCACATAGATAATTGAAATATCTTTTCAACGCTTCCGACCATGCGTCAAACGGAGTTACGAAACTCAAGCTACGCCACAAACCGTGCAAAAGAAAAACATGAATCTGCCAACCGCGCTCTGCGCCAAGAAACAGAGGGGTTGCGCTAGCAGCGCCAAGGAACAGAGAGATTGTGCTAGTAGCGCCTGGAAGTGCTCAGGGTTGCGCGTAGCGCCCCTAGGTTGGGCATGGCGCAAAAACTAGTCCCCACACTCATAAAACTCCATTTTCTTCCACTTTTATCCAATTTAAGTCATGTATAAACACCTCCTATAACATACCCAAACATCCGACACCATAAATTTCATCATTATTATGCATTCAATGGTCCAAAACAACATGTGATCAAAGACCAAAATAACAACCACCATAGAAAATCATTCTAAAACATGAACCCACATTATTCAAGGGATTATGAAGTATGATTCAAGAACAACATACATATGTCACCATGGAAATCAAATACAAGAAGAACAACATAGAAGCAACATCAACATATGAGCAAGAACATATCAATTTTGTGGTTCCATACACAAAACCCTAACCCAATATTTCATGCTTTCTCCCCCAAGGGTAAACTATCTATGAAACTCACCTTAATCCAATGAGATGGTGAAGAAATTGAGATGACGTTGATGATGATGACATGATGATGGATCCATGGGTCTCTCTTATCTTTCCTTCCTTCCTTTTCTTTTATTCTCTTCTTTTCTTTCCTTTTTCTATTTTCCTCTTTTCCTTTCTCCTCTCACGTTTTTCCTTCTTCTTTTTCTTTTTCTTCTTTAATGATAACTCTCTCTTTCTCATTCTTCTTACCTTCTTCTCTTCTCACCCACATATTCATCTCCTTCCTTTTTCCACCACACAACATATATATATATATATATAAAGTAGTGGTAGAAAATATCTCAAATGACATTTTATCTTCTAGTACCAATTGACTCATTATTAATGTTACTAAAATGTCTCATCTTGCACTTATTAATAATGGTAATTTTATTTTAATAATAATTGATCTCTTCAGATTTCACAAGTTACTCTATAGGTCCAAACTAATAACATTTAGAGCACTTAGGAGTTCCAATTGTTCTAACTGGCAAAAGTAGAACACCTAGTCACTCAGTTGATCTCAACTAACACTAAATGGAGAAATTCAATGGAATATAGGATAGTACAAGTAGCATCCTACTTGGAGGATATATGTGTTTTACATGGTTTATTTAATTAATCGTTGAGTCGAGGATTAAGGTGTTGCAGCATGCATTGTTGGTACTGTAGTATCCTAAATTTTGCTCATCTCTTGACTATTATATGGGTTTTAGTTGCATTTCAACTTGAATGAATGAGATAGTCCATTTGGTAGTGAAGTGAGTATAAGGAGAATGAATATGAGTTCTTAGGTTTGAATCCTACCTTTCTCACTTTTGAATGTTTTTTTTTTCTTTTTACTTTTATTTTCTATTTTTCCACAAAAAATTGTATTTTTTATTATTATTATTTTTGTTTTATTTAAATATGTATTTTTTAATAATTTTTTATTTTGATTAGTTTATGACATTTTAGTAAAAAAATTAGTTTTAATTTTAATTTTTCGTTTTTTTATTTAAGGCATTTTTAAAATAATTTTTATTTATTTATTTTATGCATTTTTTACTAAAAAAAGTCCTAAAATTATAATAAATACAAAATAATTTCTTTTTTTGAGTAGTTATTTTTTTATTGGTCAGTCAGTGTCATACTTGGCTTCTGATTGGTTAGCTTATTGACCAAGGAAGAACTTATTTATTTGGCTTTATATCATTTCCCTTTTTGGTACTTTTCTTTTACTATAAATAGGACCATTTTCTTACAATTGAGGGGGTGACTTCTGGTACAGGGAAGGGGAGACCAATTAGAAAGAAATACACAGAATTTTACGGAGTTTCGTAGAGTCCCACAGAGTTTTAAATCCTTTTAAAATTCTTTTCTTTTTGGTTTTTGTTTTAATTTAATTTAGTTTTTTTTTTAAGCCATGTGATGATTCTTGATGGCTCTTTTTTTTTCCGTATTTTTTTTTAAAATTATTTGAATAACAATTTTCTAAAAAAAAAAACCTCTATACATATTTTCTTAAAACACCCAATTTTTCGCACATCTTCATAGTTACACGTTACACAATAAACTCTTGAATAAAAAAAAAATAAAAAAACATAAGTTTCAAAAATCCCCAATAAAGTTTTAATTCAAAAAAAATTTACAAAAAACTACAACACTATTCTAACCACACTTTGGTCAAATAACGGGCAGGGCTTCGTGCCTTTAGGGCGTCAAAGGCACCGTGTCGTTAGTTGAAAACTAGTAATAAACCTGTGTTTATGCACGGGTACGATTTTGAGTGAAATATGATTTTGGACGTTCATTTATTTACAAATTGTCATAAAAATTAAAAATTAAAAGAAAAATAAAAATTTAAGAATAATTGTAAATTTAAGTTGGAATAATAATAATTGTATAAGATGATAGTTAAACAACAATACCAATAATAATATGATTTAAAAAAAACTATTGACACTTTTATTAAATAAATAAATTATTTAAGTTTTTTTAACAAATAAAACAATTATGTTATAAGAGAAAATACAAATTTTAAATATCTATTCTATCTTTTTTAATAACCTCCATTAATCTTTTTCATATATTTGGAGAAAAAAATTGATAAATTTTTATTATTTAATATTTGGATCAGTAATAAAGTTTATTTCGTTTATAACAATAGTATTTGTTTTCGTATATAAAACTATTTTTATCAACAATGTATTTATTTCCGTATATAAATATTATTTTTGTTTTGACATTATTTATAAAAATATTTGAATCAATAGTAAAGTTGTTCTCGTATATAAAAATACTTGAATCAAAATATTTTTTTTGTTTTGACAATATTTATAAAAATATTTGAATTAATATTAAAGTTGTTCCGTTTATAACAATAGTATTTTCTCTCTGATATAAAATTGTTTTAATCAACAATATTTTTTTTCCGTATATAAATATTAATTTTGTTTTGACATTATTTATAAAAATATTTGAATCAATAGTAAAATTGTTCCTGTATATAAAAATATTTGAATCAAATTATTATTATTTTTTTAACAATATTTATAAAAATATTTGAATCAATGGTTGTTCTCGTTTATAACAATAGTATTTTCTCCTTTAGATAAAAATATTTTAATCAACAATATATTTTTTCTGTATTATGTTGATAATTACCCATAAGATAGAAAGTGAATTGTATATACGAACATTGAGTATTATTCAATTTGATATAATATATTAATATTAATTTTATTGAAATAACAAAATAAAAAAAATAATATTTTTAGTGATAATAACGTTTATGCTCAGCATACAACAATTCTTATTAGCAATTAATTATTGTGTGGATGAAGAATCTACATAGAAAATTATAACCGTTAGTCATTACTTATTATTTTGACTAAAAACTCGGAATTGTCGACAAAATTGTGTCATCTAAATACCTTTGAAGCAAGTTGGCTGTTGTTCGCTCAACCGTGTTATATTGTCAGGATCAGTTCTGAGTTTAGTCTCGCGGCTGCTGTTTTTTGGCCTAGGTGTGGGCTGTTCATGCGGATGCTGTTTTGTAGTTGTAGCTTGAGGTCTGCGTATCTGGTTATTTGGGGTAAAGTTTGTTGTGTTATTCTTTGGGGTATAGCATACTGTAGTTGCTGTTTTTGTAATTTCTCTTTCCTTAGTTTTGCTTCTGGTGTGCTTGCTTAATCTCATGTTGCAAGTCACTGGTTTTTGTTGTATTTGGATGGCATTTCTTATGCCTTTTATTTATTAAAATTCAGTTTGGCCGTTTTCAAAAAAAAAAAAAACAAGATCTTACATTGTAATTTGTACTACATTTTGTTGATTCTGTCCACATGGTTTCCACATACCCTTCGGAAACTTCTTTCAACTGCAGAATAGGTCCAAATAACTTTAACGTGAAACTCGTATAAATAAAATGATAATTGCAACTAAATGTATCATATAAAAGTTAAACTTACAGAGATTGATATATCTGAATCTGAGTACCCCTGTGACTTGCGAGTCAAGTGTTCAAAATCATTTTCATTAAATTATGACGAGTATCTCTTAGATGCACTTGTTCTAATAATTGATGACAACAATATATAATTAGCAATCTGTAACATCTTTTCTCTCTAACTATGTCTCGGGAACAACAACAACTTTGACAGAAATGTCGACCAAGTTACGCTTACACCAATTGACGCATCAATATTAAGACAAAATATTCATAAATAAATATTCAATTATAAAGTTGTAAATCATCTTAAAATTCAAAAAACTAACACAACACTGCATACATCATACAAAACAAAGGTACAATACATATCATGTATTAATTATCAACTTAACTTACATTTTGGATGACAAAGTAGTCATACAAGTCTGAATTAGAGGGTCCAAAATAGTTTCTTCAAGGATAACTATGAAAAAATTTTAATAACTTACTCCATGTTGAAAATCACAGCTTGAGCTCGGTGTGCCATTGCAATTCCATCTTTGGTGGCTACCGGTGATAGTAAAATACAAGTCAAATTAACATGTAAATATAGTGCAAGAGATACAACATATACAAATCGACATATTAAATATGCAAAAACCAGAACGAGTTTGATGGTTCAATGTTTTTAGCTTAACGTAGATCACATTGCTTGTTTATTTTATTTATTTATACTTCGACCATTGCATTATGAAAATTAAACCAAACAACAAAATAGGAAAAGGAGAATTCAAACTATACAGTGACTTTGGTCTCAAACAATTACACATAATTACTTTTCCCACCTCTAGCGTTTTGGTATTCAATGTGTCAACAACAAGACAACTTATTTCAGATCCATTTCGTAACAAAAGTGGCACTTTTCAGTTAGTGATTGCGTCAAAACATTCAAAATGTCCTTCAAATTTTAAACTTCCAAGTTTTTCTTAGAATACCAAAATAAAATAAAAAGAGAGAACAAACCTGACAAGTGAAAAGATATATAACAAAGTGTAAAATATGTAAGAAAAATCCATATCAAGGATTCCAAAAAGGAGTTAGGGATCCTAAGAATCCATATAGGTAATCCAAATGTTGATGTCGGATAAAACTTGAAATTCCTTTGTTTGTAGAAAATTGGAAGCCTCGAAATTATCATGGCTAGTTCTGTCAACCCATTAAACATCACTTTTATCACCGTAGAATTTTTGTCCATTTAAAACACTTAATTTTTCGCACATCCTCATGGTTGCACGTTACGTTACACAAGTTTTCATTCAATAAACTCTTGAGTAAAAACAAAATAAAAAATCATAAGTTTCAAAAAAATAAACTTAGTTTATATTGAGTCAAGAAAAGATTTTAATTTTAATTGGGTCAAACTTCAAACTTCACCGTAGAATTTTTGTCCATTTAAAACACTTAATTTTTCGCACATCCTCATGGTTGCACGTTACGTTACACAAGTTTTCATTCAATAAACTCTTGAGTAAAAACAAAATAAAAAATCATAAGTTTCAAAAAAATAAACTTAGTTTATATTGAGTCAAGAAAAGATTTTAATTTTAATTGGGTCAAACTTCAACACCACCATCAAGTTCTCAACAAAATTTTAATTCAAAAAAATTCACAAAAACCTACAACACTATTCTAACCACACTTTGGTCAAATATAAGACAGGGCTTTGGTGCCTTTATGGTGCCAAAGGCACTCTGTCTTTAGTTAATAATTGTGAATATTTTTATGATAAAAATTAAAAATTAAAAATTAAAAGAGAATATATTTGGATGAGAGAGACACACAAAAGAATGTGTTCGCCATAAAAACAGCCAACGTTTTTTAATTTAGGAATCGATCTGTAAATTATATATATATATATATATATATATATATATATATATATATATATATATATATATATATATGGGTCATGCTAATACACACTCATGTAAATGTGTATTAGCAACATACACCTTAGTGTATTTTTGTGTGGGGTCCACCATTTTTGAGTGGCACTCACATTAAAAAGATGAAAAAAAAATAGAAAGAAAATACATGTAGTGTATTTATGTGTGGGATCCATCAATTTTAAGTGTGTTAGTATTTCCATATATATATATATATATACGCTAGCGGGATACCCGTGCCTTCGTACGGGTACCCGTCGGTGACTCGCATTTGTCTACATTTAAAATTTGAAAAAAAAATAGGATTAATAAAAATTAGTAAATATAAAAAATATAATTTGTATTTAAAAAAAGATGGAAACATTACCCGCAAACGGCAGTTGGTATTTTTTTATAAAAATATTTATGCAATAATTTAGTTTTCAAATAATAACATAGTATTTGTAAATATTAATTTAATTGTATAAATAAATATTAGTAACATAAATGAATAGATTTTGTCCATGTTTAGATTCATACATTACTTTAAATATATTTATCTTTATTTTTTTAATTGTACCATAATTGTAATAACCACTACTACGAAAAACCCATTTAACGACGCCAGGGTTACCACAGATTCGTATCCCAACATTGTAATAGGTTAAAAAATTTATAACGTCATATTTAACGACGGTTGTACTAAATAACCGTTGTAATACAAGCTGTGTAACAAGCTTCGATTCCCAGCTACTACATTTTTTTTGCCATATTTTTACATTTTAAACACCCTTTTATTAAAATACCGTTGTAATACATGTAACAAACTTTGATTCCCAGCAACTATATTTTTTGTCATATTTTTATATTTTAAACATATATTTTATTTCTTTTGTTAGTGTTTTTAAGTGCAAGAGAATAATATATATAACTTTAAAAATAAAACTGTAAGAGATGAGCATATATAAAATAACATTTTATTAAAATTCCATTAAGAAGAGTACATTGATAATCATATTACATATATTTATCAATGTCAGAGGCCATAGCTGCAAATGCATCTTCATAATCCAGACATCTCTCCTCACTCCCCTCATCGGAATCATAATAAACAGTCCTCCTTTTCTTCTTTATCTTTTTCTTCTTCAGCTTCTTCTTCTTCTTCTTCTTATCCTTCCTCACCCTTAAGGCATCTCTGACGTTGACCGCTGGTTTGACCTCCTCAATTGGCGCCTGCCGTTCCTCATTGGTGATGTTTCTAGCATTCTCATTTGTAGAACTCATTGTTACGAAGAATATATTATGAAGAAATGTAAAGTTGTCTATTTATAGATGAGGTTGAAGATGAAAAGTCTGATAGTTTAATCTTGCAATGATGATAACTTGTAAATGGTTGATATTCTGGAACGATATTTTTTGAAAAACGGAGAAAATTTTAAATCATTATGGCCAGAGTGTTCTCTACCCCGGGAAGAGCAAGGGTTATAATATTACAACGGTTAGTAATAATAACCGTAGCGATACCCCTTATACTTGGTACAAGGTTCGACTCCAGGCAATAACATTTTTTTATTTTACGTAATTATAGAAAAATTTTGTTGCCTGGAGTCGAACCTTGTACCAATTATAAGAGGTATCGCTACGGTTAATATAACTAACCGTTGTGATATTATTAAAATAATATATATACTTATCATTACGTTATTTTAGAAAACCGTTGTGAAATATTTACCTATATAAGGGAATTAACTTTCTATTATAGACAGTAGCGCCGTTTCCTTCACAGCAAAACCCTAGCACCCATTTTGGGCAGCAAACTTCATCTTTTTATAGAATCCGCGAAAAGAAATACAAGAAGTATGAAGCTTTTGATTTAACCTTCTTTTTCCTTGTATTTCTTCTTGCAGAATCTAAAACTAGATGAACATGGTGATGATGCTGGCGGTAGCAAGCGTACTGTACATATTGTTTATGGAAAATAAGGTATTCTTCTACTTCAATCTTTTTGTTAGATAGTTCCCATTATCTCGTTTGCTTCATGTTGTTTTTGTTGATTGTTCTCATTTTGTGCAGATTCGACTTCAATGCTTCACAAGTAAGGTAAACTTCATTGTAATGGTACAGTCCCACTTCTTAGGGTTTTGTTTCAACTTTTGGTTGTTTTGTTTTGAATACTAACTAACTTTCTTCATTGCTTCCCACTTCTTAGGGTTTGTTTCACATGGTGATGATGATGGTGGTACATATAAATATAGATATATATATATATATATATATATATATATATATATATATATATATATATATGAATTCATTCTGATAAGGTACATATATATGAATTCATTCTCATATTGTATATGAAATTTAGTTTATTATATACTATGTATATTGTTTGTTTCACTATCCTTTTATTAAAAATTCAATCAGTTAAATTGATATAGAACATTAGTTTATCATATACTACGTATATTGTATATAGTTAAATTGAATACTAACTAATTTTCTTCATTGCTTCCCACTTCTTAGGGTTTGTTTCACATGGTGATGATGATGGTGGTACATATATATGAATTCATTCTGATATTGTATATGAAATTTAGTTTATTATATACTATGTATATTGTTTGTTTCACTATCCTTTTATTGAAAATGCAATCAGTTAAATTGATATAGAAACTTATAATCTGAAAATTAAGATGTATTTGAAAACCAACCTTTATCATGTCAATATTTTCCGAATTGCATCCATTTCATTCAGCACGTTGTATGTTCCTTAACATAAAATTTATGGTCCAATGGTCCGTTTGCTTCAATTCATCGATATCTACAATTCTACTTTACCTTATCGTCGTCACTAATCATCGTGGTTGTTAAGATCATGATTGTTATGATGATAAAATCGCGATGATTTTTGGCGATGATGAGGTAAACTATAATAAAAGATATCGATGGATTGAAGGAAACCGACCATTGAACCATAAATTTTATGTTAAGGAACATAAAATGTGCGGAATGAAATGGATGCAATTTGGAAAACAGTGGTGTGTTTAAGTTGGTTTTCAAGAATAGTTTAATTTTCAAATTATATAGTTCTTTACCAATTTTAATGGTTGTATTTTTTTAATTGGTGTATGGTAAAACAAGCAATATACATTTTTATTTAATAAACTAAGGGTACATTCCACAACGGTTGAGACTCAAAACCGTTGTGATAGTTAATATATATTACAACGGTTGAAATACCTAACCGTTACAATATAACGCGCGCTTTCCAGAATACAACAACAGTTTCTAGACCGATGTAGAAACCGCGAACTTACAACGACAATCTACATAACAACGCCTTCGCCCGCGTCATTATATGTCATTCCCAACCGTTGTTAAATGGGTTTTTCGTAGTAGTGAACCCGTGCGTTCGTACGGATTATGGTCTGAATACTCGTGTGTTCGCACGGTACTGATAAATTATGCACAATTGTTATCAAAATGTAATAAAAATGAATTTTGTTTTGACATTATTTATAAAAATATTTTTGATGAATATAAAACTCGTTCCCAATTATAAAAGTATTAGGACCAGCCATACACTTTTTTTTCATATATAAAAATAAAGTTTAATATAAAGTATTTAAATTTTTCCGGTGTATAAAAATATTTGTCTCATATACTTTAATATTTGTCGCACGGGTATTGATGTGTTACACACATTTGTTTTTAAAATATAATAGAAATGTAAAAAAGAAAAACATTTTTTTTTACCAAAAGAGTCTATTAAAAAAATACATATTTTGAAATGTTATGGTCTGGATATCCGGGTGTTCACACGGGTACTTGACACGTTTGTTTTCAAAATGGATATAATGAAAAACAAAATTGCTTATATATTAGTCAAATTATTCTATTTATTTTCTTAAAAAATATTGTATATTAAATTTAAAATAATTTTACTTAAATAAAATAAAAAATTAATTTAAAATTTAATTAATCAATTTTTTTATAGAATAAATTTAAATTTAATATTTTCACAATAGTTAATAAACATAATTCAAAATCATTTTTTTTTTTACAAAATAATTAGTAATTTTGATTTTTAATTTACTTTTTTAAGAAATTAAATAAACAATATTCTAAATTAAAAATTTTGAGATTTATAAAGAAATTAAATAAACAAAATTCTAAATTAAATCTTTTGAGACTTACAACCCATATTCTTATAACAAACTTTCAATTTGAACGTCATTCCATGTGCTTGTTAAACACTAAAGGATTTTGTATATTAAACGATGTGGGATTTCTATGTTACTCTATTAATCATTTCCATGAACAAAAGAACTTGTCATGTTCAGTTCCAAACAGAATCATATGAAATGTTGTTAATCCTTGTTTGTTGTTGTTCCTACGTTTTTAAAGCTTTGGATATTAATGCTTTCTTTAAGCAATATTAATTCAATTTTTGGATACAAAATTGTATATCATCTATAAAAAGTAGTGAGTTTCAACCTATAAAAAGTCATCATAAATCATGATAACATCTCTAAGAATAATATATCATCTAACTAAAAAAGGCATAGTTAATACAAAGAAACATGCATGCTTATTTATAGCAGGATACAAAGAAACTTGTGTGTGTGTGCGTGTGTGTGTGCTGCATTGTATTAACAAATATATTTTCATGTGAAACTTGTCAAATGCATGATGTTTGGAAGGTTGTTACCCTCCATTCCTATTTATAAGCAAATTTTAATATTTTAGATTCATTAAGTAATTAATGCATCTAACTTATATATATAGTCTAAATACATCATTTATTGAATGAATCTAAAAAGTCAAAATTTTCTTATAAAAGAGAATGGAGGGAGTACATACAAAATTGTAAAACTGAAGACCCTGCACTTGATGAAGTTAATATTGGGAGACTCAAATCTAATCATCAAATTATATCAATCTTCCTGTTTCGATGCACAACTAAAGAGCACGTAAGAAGAAATGTCTAAGATAAACATCTTTAATCTTACTAACGCCTTCAATACCTTTCAATGTTATCGGGCAATCCAACAATTGCATTCTTTAGTGGGGTGAGTTCCACAAGCTCCATAATTTCCTCAATAAACATCTGCAATCATTAGTTAGATTTTTCTTATATATGACAAACAATCATTAAATAACTCTGAGATTATTAACATGGATAAAACATCTAACAATTTTTTCAAGTTGTAACACTCTTGGTGCTTCATCACTAATATTTGCATTATGTGTTTAACTTCTCATTCAGGTGCTGAGAAAATTTGCAAGCAAGTAACATATGGAAAAATGACAAAACTTGAAACCAGACAAAAAAAATTATAGACATGAAGATATACATAGTATTAATCCCGAACAATTTATTCAAGCGAGTTGAAAGTTGCTTTAACAGTGCAAATATTAATGAATGTGGTAGGAAATTTAGGAAAGTAACAATATTTGAAAAAGGTATTCATCATAGGATTCAGATACTAACCTTCTTGATTTCTGCAGACAACCTAAGCCATGCTGAAAAGAGCAATGATTTGTAGACAGAAACATAATGAGAGTGGATATCATTTTGTTCACAGTATCCACAAATTCTTGTAAAGCTTTCCTGCTTCTTCGGATAGCCAAAAATTGTGTATTTCCACTGATATATCCTTTGGTACAATAGTTAAAACATAGTTACCTAGTATGCAATACTCCTTTGAATATAGATACAATACATGAATGCAATACAATTACTTTGTATGCAATTTGAGTTAGTTGTAGGCTTTAAAATATTAATTGGTAATACTTTGAATATAAATTTAACGCACCAACTATCAAAGAGAATAACAATTTTATAAAAAGAAATTGAAAAAAGTGGTCTAAAATCCAAATAATAGATTATAATACCTTTGGATCATGACCATTTCCAGGGAAATTATAACTGAAGTGCCCATGTGCATCACGAAATAAGCACCAAGAAAGTCTACCTCCACTTGCAACATAAATGAACAATTTTGAATCATTACAAAGCAAATGAAAGAGTGAAGTCTGGTACAATACCGGAACAAACTAGTGTAGACTGCACGAATGACGGCACTGGAAATAGACTGTAAGACCAGAACAAAAAAGCATGCTTGACGGCATTGGGAACAACGAAAGACAAAAATCAGCCACACCATAAGAAATAAGAACCTCAGAACAGATTAGAAGAGTATAACATAAAAAAGAAAAACACACAGAACAATAACGGCTTCTTCAAGTTCAAATACCATAACACTATAAAATCTTATGAAAACAATCAAGATAATTAGGAATTAAATATGAAAAGTCATACCCGAGAATGAGCTTCTCCTTGGAGCTGGAACAAAGACAATCAACAGAAAGAAAATGAAAGAGAATGTGTACACTTACTTCAATCAGTCCAACCTATAGCAACGTTTTATATTCAAGGTGGAGTTTTTAGAAAATAATATGCGACTGCAGCATATAAAAAAAGTTTAATTCAAGCCTCAAGAATCAAAACTTTAATATGCAACTGCAACATATAAAAAAGTTCACAATTTTATGCATAAATTGTGTGTGGTAAACAATAGATAGTTCACATTATACCTCTCTAACATGATCTTCTTTATCTGCTTCCACATATATATAGTTTTTGAGATGATCGAGAGTAATAGCTTATCTAATTTGCAATTTAGATCCCTTATCTATGTATTTTTGCAGGAGACAAACAGATGTTTCCCGCTCGCGGCCAATCTGAGGAACATAAACCAAAGGATAAGACATACTATGTATCCTTAGTAGTAGTCAGAACAAATGAAACAACAAAAAATATGCGAGGGTCATACCGCATATTTGACCATCCACAACTTTCGATCTTTCGCGGACGACAAAAGTGCTTGTTGTTCTACATCTGTAGTCTCTTCTTCATATTCTGCTAACCGAAGCATTCCATATCTCTCTTGTATGCTCCTTGCCACAGATCTTCATACGCGGATTTTTTTTAATTTGTGATTTATTGAGGTTAGATATCATACAAATGCTAAAAGGACTAAAAACATCACATCAAATCTTAGCAGGCTGTAAAGAAACTTGAAGGAGAAAAATCTACTGCAAAATTCTAGTATAGTTTCATTGGATAGGAACGCTACCTGCTCATCTCTAGTTATGGAATGCTGATCTGCACAGATTTCTGCACAAACTCCTAGAGGCCGTTTTTGAGCAAAAGCTTCCAAAACGTTAACCAAATATACAAACTTTTTAACCAACTTTTACTTATATAATAAGCATAATATGGAAAGATGCATAAATGGAACATAATCTTGAAACAAAAGTTTATGAACCATACAGGAAATAGAAAAAAGTGGAAGAGAAAACACTTGTTATGAAAACCTAAGAAATTGTCCACAAAAGACAACATCAAAAACTACAAAAAAAATATACCTAGTAGCAAAAATCAGAATCCGGTAAGGAAAAAATAAATAATGTAACACAGTAAACTCACCATATGATGTAATACAGTAAACTCACCATGAAATAAAGGAATGGAAAGAATGATGATGCAGGAAGTGTTGAACATGGAAAAACACATAGATCAGAGAATAAATAACACTAAGAAGTGTTAGAATTGAAAAAAATGAAATATTGAATCCTTGCAAAATTGGTTAGTTGAAAATAACACCACTAGCCAAATGATGAAAAGATTTGTAATGAAAACACCTTGATTAAGCTCTTTTGCTTGTTCAATTTTACAATCAGGGCAATTCTGGTAGTATTGTTGATTCTTCTTCAACAATGAAACCAAGCTGTAAGAAAGTCAAACACATTGAAAACAACAAAAATATTAGATCCATCTGATAATTGTGACAAACAGCAATAAAACTTATATCTCATATTTGGAAAATAATTCATTTCCAACAATATTTTTCTTTTCTCGTTTCTTTTTTGCTGTTTGTTCTCATCTTCTTCATTGTCATTGCGTGTTTGTGGGGTTGTTAACAATCTTGAGATCAAGATTGAAGAGGAATTCCCATAGGTTTTGGTTGAATTCCAACATATCTGGTTTACTTGGGCAGGTCAAAGTGCACCCGATATTGTTTTAGCTGAACCTAGCCTTAGTGTTATTATAAATGTTGTTTTGACCAGCTGAGCTATTTTCCAGAGAATGAAAAATTATACCGTAAGCAGCTGATTTCCTATTGTAATACTCTTCGCACCTGTGCAACCGTATCTTGACTAATATGTTTATTTTTTTATGCAGATGTATGCATTTCTGTTACTAATCACTTGCAAACTGCAACTGTGAAATTTACAAAGTACTGTGATTCTTCACTACTTGTTGTTTTAAAATACAAGGGTTTCTCCCTATTTATAGATTTAGGTTTACTTGTTCTCCAAGCAAAAGCCCAAAACTATAAAAGCCCAAAATATTTATTTTTGGAACTAAATCAAATCTAATCTAAATCAAATCTAAAACAAATCTGTGTGAAACAACTGTTTCGACACACCCTTCGACATTTCGACTTAGACATTTCGACACTTCGACTTAGACACTTCGACACTAGGAATTACAATTTAACACACCACCTAATTCATTATGTCTAAGCTGTCTACATTCATCATGACTCTTAGTCTTCTGAAGGCTTCGACCTGCACTCCCTTCGTCATGATATCTGCAATCTAATTCTTAGTTCTGCAATGTTCCAAGTTCATCTTCTCTTCTGCTACATGCTCTCGAAGATAATGGAACCTCATTTTGATGTGCTTGCTTCGACCGTGAGCTATTGGATTCTTCGCCAAGTTGATAGCTGACATGCTGTCGATCTTCATGGTGATTGCTCAATGACTCTTCCCTGTAATCTCTTTGACCAAGTTCACCATCCAAGTTTCTTGACATGTACAAAGAGAAGCAGCTATATATTCTGCTTCGCATGATGACAATGCCACTACTGGCTCCTTTCTCGAACTCCAAGCAACTGGTGCACCACCTAACATAAACACATATCCAGCTGTGGATTTTCTATCCTTAACATCACTACACCAGTTAGAGCTGGTGTATCCCACTAACTTGCATTATTTCCCTTCATCAACTGCAGGAAACAAAGTGCCGTAGTCGAGAGTCCCTTTCAGATACCTCAGTATCCTCTTCATCGCTGTTAGGGGTGATACCTTTGGCTTCTGCATGAATCTACTTACCATACCTACCCTGTATACTAAGTCAGACCTTGTATGACAAAGGTATCTAAGTGACCCAATAAGTCTTTTGTATTGGGTTGGGTCGACATCATCTTCATCTGAATCCTTTGACAGTTGCAGTCTGGTCTCAGCTAGAGTCGAAGTTGGGTTGCAATCTTGCATCTCAAATCTCTTGAGTATTTCGCCTGCATATCTTCTTTGGTGCATCATTAAACCTCTACTAGTCTTGTAGAATTCGATGCCAAGGAAATATGAGAGATTTCCTAAGTCTGACATTTCAAACTACTCACTTAGGTCATGTTTGAAATCTTCGATCTCCTCCTTGCAACTACCTGTTATCAACAAATCATCGACATAGAGGCATAGTATAAGCAATTCATTATTGCTTCTCCTTACATACACTCCATGCTCAGTCGTACACTTCACAAACTTCTTCTCCCTTAAGAAGCTGTCAATTTTCTTATTCCAAGCTCTTGGAGCTTGCTTAAGTCCGTACAGGGCTTTATGCAGCCTGTACACCTTTCATTCTTCGCCTCGTTTCACATACCCAGCTGGTTGTGCGATATAAACTTTTTCATCTAAGGGGCAATTAAGGAATGCACACTTCACGTCCATCTGACATGTGTGCCAATTGTTCATATTTGCTAGACCAACAACCAACCTGATTATTTCGATCCTAGCAACAGGTGCAAACACTTATCGAAGTCGATTCCTTCCTTCTGAAGAAATCTTTTCGCCACAAGTCTCGCCTTATGTCGAGTTACTTCTCCTCTAGAATTCACCTTCCCCTTGTAAACCCACTTCACGTCGATTGCCTTCTTGCCTTGAGCCAATTCGACAAGTGACCAAGTGTTGTTGACTTCAATGGACTCTAACTCTTCATTCATTCCTTTCACCCATTTTGAATCTTTCAATGCCTCAACTGCATTGACTGGTTCAACATCTGCGTAGAAAGCATAATGTACCAGCTCACCATCTTCATTAACCACATCATCTGATGTAATTTCACATTCTTGCAACCTTGCAGGCATGTGTCTTGTTCGTCGAGGTCTGCTTGGGCCGACTTCATCTATGACTGGTTCCTGTCGAATTTCTCTTTCGACTTCAGTGGTTGGTTCTTCACAAGAGATTCTCACTTAATCCTTCTTGGCATTCTCAGTCCAATCCCATTCTTTAAGCTCATCTATGATCACGTCCCTACTGATCACTACCTGCTTATTCACTAGGTCGAACAGCTCGTAACCTCTAGTCGAATGATATCCTATCAAGATCATCTGATTCGACTTGTCACCAAGCTTCCATCTCAACTGATCTGGCACATGTTTATGTGGTATAGATCCAAACACCTTCAAGTGGCTGAGGCTAGGCTTGACACCAGACCAACATTCTTCTGGTGTGATTCCTTCAAGCTTCTTCGTCAGACATCTGTTTAAAATATATGTTGCTGTCGAAACCGCTTCTCCCTATAATTCTTTGGGTAGATGTTTTCCATTCAACATACTTCTCACCATGGTCATGATAGTTCTGCTCTTTCGTTCTGCAACTCCATTTTGTTGTGGAGTATAGGGTGGCACCACTTCATGTACAATCCCCTCCTTTTCACATAATGCATCGAACTCTTTCGACTCATACTCTCCACCACCATTAGTCCTTAGAATTTTCAACTTTCGACCACTCTGTCTTTCAACCATAGATTTGAATCTGGCAAATACCTCGATCATATCACTTTTCTTCTTGATGAGGTAAGTCCATAACTTTCGACTGTAATCATCTATAAACGTGACAAAGTATCTATTGCCACCAATCGAATCCACCTGGATTGGACCACATACATCAGAGTATATGACTTCCAAAATTGCCTTCGACTTCCTTCCTACATCCTTGCTGAAGCTATTCTTGTGTTGTTTCAACTGAACACACTCTTCACAAACTTCACTTGGAATGTCGATTTCTGGTAATCCTGAAACCATATTTCTTCTCTTTAGCTCTCTGATGTCATTGAAGTTGAGATGGCCTAGTCGAAAATTCCATAATCACTCATCTCTGCTGGCTGCCGTTGCTAGACACTTGTGCTTCATCACCTAGAGTTCAATCTTGAAGGTCCTATTCTAAGACATTGGAGCCTTCAAGATCAACCTATACCACCTGCGTCGAGAACTCTCATCATCTTGTCTTCGACAACTACCTTGTAGTTCTTTTCGACAAGCTGCCCTATACTGAGCAAATTACTCTTCATGCCTAGTATGTACAACATATTGGAAATTGTTGACCTCTTGCCATCTTTCCTCATAATCAGAACATCACCAACACCTTCAGCTGCTAGAGTGTTGTCATTTGCAAACTTCACCGTGTTCTTCGACGAGGGCTTCATGTTGACAAACCAATCTTTCCTTCCAGTCATGTGTGATGAGCATCCTGAGTCCAAGTACCACTGATCTTGGAATCTTTCATCATCTCTTGTTGTGACCATCACCAACGTCTCTTCTTCTTCATGTTTCGCCAGCTTTGCATCAGTTTCTTGATTTTTCTTCTTTTCTGGACAATCACTAACATAATGACCATACTTCTAACAATTAAAACATTGAATGTGACTTTTGTCCGGCTTTCAACCACCACCTCTTCCTTTACCTGCAGCACCACCTCTTTGGTTGCCTTGGTTCCATGGTTTTTTCTGATTGTTGTAGCCTCTTCTGCCTTTGTTGCCATTCAAGCTTCCTTTGCCTTTCCTTTCCTTTTTTGACTGTGTAACACCCCACTTCCCATCGCGAATAAATAATACATAAATAAAATCAGAGTAACTAAAAATTTATTTTTTTCCGACAGAAACAAGGATGCCACATTTAAATAAATAAAACACAATCCTTGCTCATAAATTTGATACATAGCACAAAATAGAATACCCTCAAAGGGGAAACTTTTTCCATATAAAGTTAAAGTTCAATTATGGAATAAAGCGGAAAGATCCATAACCGACTTGTTTTACAAGATAAATGGTTTTATAACATCAAAATATACATACAAAGGTAGTACAAAATAAATCTGACAAAGGTATACATATATATCATAATCGTTCCCCGACTCCCGTGCTACGTATCAGAGCAGACACCAAGACCGACAAAAGAACGGAGGGCTAATCTTCATAAAAGCCTCCAAGACTACTAATCTGCAATTGCCTCATAGAGCAATAAACCACAGCAGAAGGGTGAGAAATAACAACTAAATCAAGATTGCATAATAATATGCAAAACATATAAATTCACATACATAGTTATTCTCACCACAAGTATCACATACTAATACATATAACCTATTTCTAACATTCCAACAACATAGCATATATCAATTATTTCAACATAATCACATATTCACACATAAGACATACCAAAGTTATAACATATGTAAACGCACCACCGCATCACCTAACACATGTCTATGCATAACACACATCATCCATAACCAATGCATTTATCACATATGCACATCAAATCACCAATGTTATCATAAATCTCAACACATACTCAATCAATTCATAATTTCCACACATAATCAATCCATTCATGATTTTCCACACATAATCAATCCATTCATGATTTTCCACACATAATCAATCCATTCATGATTTATGCAGATGCAAAGAGACTGACACAACGACTCTATGCAAATGCGGTACCATCCATCCATCATTTCTCATCACTAGTTCACTCAGGAACTATTGGAATCATCGCTTGTTACTTAGTGTAACTCCCCGTCGGGCAAACGATGTTCCCCGTCGCTTTAGGTCCTCTTATTTTTTTAAGGCACACAACGTTTATGGATCACTTTAGGTCCTCTTTGTATAAGGACACGATCCGATCTCTTTAGGTCCTCTTTGTATAAGGCACACGATCGTCTATAATCATCGCTTTAGGTCCTCTTATTTTTTTAAGGCACACGATGTTATAGCGGATCCCCTCTGGAATCGATTCGCCACTCACACCCCACAAGGGCACACGACATCACAAGATGCATATCATGATGCTTGACACACAAGAACTCATGACAATCAAATACATCACCACAATTCAACCATATGAATTATCTCATCATCAATATTCATGCATTAGAAACCAATTCAAACAATGCATTTCATCACAAACCACAACAATCATGCAATCACAATTACTTCCACAAGGAATTCACACCACAAAGGACACCCACAACACATCATAACAACATACATTGATATTCAATCCAACAATGTATTTTACCGCACAACCACATCATTATCTTATATTGAAATCAAACCCAAAACAACACATTTATTTCTCTATAAGACCACCAACCATCATCACGTCATTCAATCACATGCATTCATATCACATATCAGCACACAAGTCATACGATGTATATCAAAAGCATATTGTACGATAACACATCAAATACACACAGTTACGACGGTAAAAGTCGACCAAACGACATATTTCCAAATTCCCGACATAATTAAATCGGCCAACAACCTCAAAACCATTTTAATAAGAGAGAACATTTTATTTGCTTTCCAACGGTACCAAGAACGCCTCGATCCGAGTTACGGATCAAAGGTTATGAATTTTCAAAGAAAAGAATTTATTGAGAAACAGCCAGATTCGCCTGGCGAATACCCCTTCGCCAGCACTTCGTCTGGCGACCTAGTGGCGAACCACAAATTTTAGAAAACCCAAAAGTTACAGAAGCTAACACCTTTCTGCCTTCCTGATTTCGCCTGGCGACTTACGATTTCGCCTGGCGAATCACCCTTCGCCAGCACTTCGCCTGGCGAACGAGTGGCGAGACCTAATTCGCCTGGCGAATTCCCAATTCGCCTGGCGAATTCCCAATTCGCCTGGCGAATTCCCAATTCGCCTGGAGAATCGCACCAGACCCAGAATTTTCTGCTGCCGGTTACACAGTTCAAAACCCCCAAAAATCCCATTTTCACCCCAAATCAATTCCAACAGCAAAAACAAGTATCATCAAATGTTCATATGCATAGAAGGATCACACAACGCAACTTATAACGATTTCCGACCGTGGAAACATCGATTTCTATCAATTGTTCGTCAATTTATCAAATGAGAAAAAGTTTTAAAACAACCAAAACAATTACCACAAACAACACATATACATACACAAGCAAGATATAATTGAAACTTCTCACCCTTACCCGATTAATCGCGCTCGAAACGGAGTTATGTCGATATTTGCTCTTTTTCCCTTTTCTCTCCTCTTCCTTTCCTCCCCTTCTCTATCTTTCCTTTTTCTTTCCTTCCTCTCTATTTCTCTCTAATCTCTATTTATATAAAATATCTAAACCCCTAAAAGACTATTTTACCCCTCAGCTCAAATATCTAGCAAACGCTCTCTAAATGCGATAAAACATAAACAGCGATAAAATATATTTCGGGAAATAAAAGTTGAAAAGAAATTATAATTTATTGCAAATATATTACCTATCAGGGAAATTAACCAATTAACTCAATTAGCAGGTAAAATACAATAAATTCACACATTTCACAAAATTCACATAAATGAAATAAATAAATGCAATTAAACAAATCGGGGCGTTACAACTCCCCCCCCACTTAGACATTTTCGTCCTCGAAAATCTAACTGAGACGAACGACTCCGGATACGACTTGAAATTCTGGTACAGACGTGTGGTGTCAAGTGCAATGTCACAACATCGCATTCTGCTGTATGAACTAGGCAAAAATAGGAACAGCATATGAACACATTCAATTGTTCACCCAGTTCGGTTCAACCAACCTACATCTGGGGGCATACCAAGCCAGGAAGGAAGTCCACTATTAGTAGTATCAAATTACAGACTCAACAAACCAGTTGACAATCTACCTAATTTAATCACTACCCAATGACCCTTCTATCTAAGTCCTCCCTAGATAAGAGACTCCATCTCACTCCCAATCATCGCTATGATGTCTAGCAGTCAATATCTCAGTCACTGCATCAACAACTTGATTTCCAAAAACTCTTCAATCACAGAAAAGTCACACTTCCATGACACCCTTTCAAGACACCCTTTGGAGTTGCTTCAAAGCTTCCTCCAAGAACAATACCAAACTCATTACCTACAGGTTTCTGAGTTAAACACAATGACCATCTCATAATCCGAGTGGTTCACTTAGACAAAGCCCTAACGATCTACATCTTGGACCCGTACCTATTCTAGGTTACAAGCATTCTATTTATAACATAAACCCAACTGGATTTGGGCCTTCAATCATATCAAATCTTCTGTAACAAATCTGCTTCTAAATAGATATTCAATCAAATCTTCACTTAAATCTTCATAATTAACTCTTGATTAATCTTCATATCTTTTAGCTTTAAATGCGCAACAAACTGATCTCCATAACTGATTGTAACAGAATATATCTCTTCCTTGATCTTCGCCTATATTCTTTGATTCTCTTTAGTAGAATTTCTCATTCACATCAGAAACACGTGCAGCCCTAATCACATAACTGTCTGATGCTTTAATGTTCTGGTATAGTGATGTTAAGACATCGCATGTGACATCACTCTTCAGTACTTTAATTCTTCAACAATAAACCAGAATGTTAGCTATACTGTTAGAAGGTCATGTTGTAACATCAATCCTGACATCAACATTGTTTTAACAAAATTTCAGCCAATAACTAGAACTTACAATCTCCCCCTTTGGCTAATTTTGGCTAAAACATTACAGCAAGCATTACAACTCTTATTACAACAGCAATAATAATCAGATCCTAACACTAACCCGCAGTAGCTGCTGTGTACTGCATCCATGAAGAATCATCTTCTTGGCATTCTGAATGATGTTGGGACATCATGTTAAACATAACATCACCACCTAACAGCAAATCCAGGCAGCACATCAGGAGGTGCATATGAGGAAGAAGATATCCAACACTCCCCCTTAATACCGCACATTTCTTTTTCCTTCCAACTCATACCCGGAGTGAATGTAGAAGACTCCTCCAGAAAAGAAATGTTCACCTGTTCATCAAAGACCAATGGTGGCATAAGAGAATTCTGCTCACCTTCTTTGATCAGGCCCCCTGGTCAATCTGTGACATAACCTGACACGTTGAGAAGTGCCATTCTGCCAGCGCAGGTAACTCAGAACACAAGTCACAACTGTGTTCATAACTCAGGACACAAGTCACAAAAACTCAACACCAATTCAAGGATATGACCTCCTTCTGCATCAACTGGAACTGCAGCCTCCAGACATAGCATCTGCGCAAACCATTTGGCCCCTAAACTTTTCTTTTCTCCCCCTTTTTAGCCACAAATTGGCAAAGGAAACCCTCACAGAACCATACCCAAGATGTGCTCACCCAAACACGAATAAACGCCATAAGAACTTATGAGAAGAGAACACTCACAGGTTGAAGGAGAGAAGAATAACCCCATAAATCAGGCCAATAACGCTCCATGCATAGTCGAACCCACGTGTTTCACTTTATCCTTACACCACCGTCCAAAATCCTACCTTGTTTGGCTCAAGAGCAACATGTTCTATTTCATGTTCTGACATCGCATCAGACATTGTCTGCTGGCTCACAAAATTACCAAACCAAGACTCCTCAAACCACGAGTATATTCCCTTTTCTGCTGGATTCGCACAACACACACTGCCTTCCACACACATCAAGACAAGCTTGATATCTCTTATCAACGAAGTTCCTCACAAGGTTCTTCCAATCCTGCATAAACCTGTCTCCAGGTTTCTCCTCAGTCGCATGTATGCTCATGATACAAACAATTTGCTTCACATGGCTAGACCCATTCATGTCCACACCAACATGCCATCCAATAACATGTTATCTGACATTATCTCCAATCTCCACAAGCTTGATCAGCATGCAAGCTCCACAATATATGCACCTTTGCTGCAGAATCCATAGACAAGTACTCCCCCTGTCATGTTTACATGATATGGACTGACACCCTTTTACTTTTAGCATCATCAAGAGCTCTCCCTATCTTCAACCATTCTGACAGATTATTCTACTGACAACACCCTTCGCACCGAATGAGGTCTGCATCATGAAAGTAGTCATGTATTGTCATAACTTCCACTCTAGACACTAATACTGCTTCTCCCAATTCCACACGCATAGCTCCACTTCAGACCAGGATGTTGTAACATAATGTAGGACATCAGCATTAGCTAACACATCTTTCCAGCAATCATGCATGACATACTATCATGCTCCCCCTACATATTTGCACAAGTTCAGTAGCACAAATGTATCTAATCATCCCATTAAGTCACACCGACCGACCTGACATCACTACATCTTGGTTCAGCCACATGAACACCTTCCTACAGACCTTACGAATTCTCAGCTTACTTAAAAGCTTTACTGAGATCCAATCTCTTCAAGAGGTACTTGCAGCAGAAAAACACCAGCTGTTCAAACATGATTACTCCCTCTCAAGCCTCGGCAGCACATGGGTTAACTCTCCAAAGGCAGTCTAATCAATCACTGCATCATCTACTCCAGTCTTCTCTACATTTTCCATCCAAGGCAGACCTTCTACTTCATCATTCTCCCGTATGACTATGTAGATGCTCCTTAGGCAAAAAGTAGGTACCAAGCTCCTGAACCCGAGCATAATCATCCTTCACCAAGGATATCCAACCAGATAATGTCCCAACACAAGTTAGAACATCTGCCTTCCACCAAGACATCATCACCATGATTCTTGATATGCTCCACCAACTGGACTTACTATTGCATAGTAATCCAAAGAACTAGAGAATTAAATTCTCATCCACCTTCTAGAAGAATAATCTCCTTGAGTCTTCAACTCATCACCCATCTGCCCAAGAGTAACTTGTTCCAAGAAAATCCTCAATAATAACCAGCTGCCACACTCTGATTATCTTGATTCTTCAAATCCACTTCCGATGTCAACCAAATGCCACAGTTTGATCACCTCATGAATGAATCCTCATATGAAAATAGTCAACTGCCACATTTTGACCTTTTTCACGTTTGTTAGAATCCTCACAAAGATATCTTGATCCACCAAGGAAACTTGATCTTCAAGTCACACGTTCCACTTGCTCAAAAGCAAACACACTTAGACTCCCTCAGCCATGGTCATGCAACATCTTCTCCTTCCTGCAGCTCCCGCAAACTGCCATGAGAACGATCTTTTTGAAGCATCAAATTGTTCATTACTGTAGATCACCCTATCTTGAGCTGATATGCCACATCACCAGCTGAGACTTCTGATGTTAAGCTAGATGTCAGAACATTATGACCTCCAACTGTTGAATTCAGCTCTTCCTTCTGCCACTCAGATGAACCTCCTCCCTTTGCAGAAACGGATTTCCATGCTCTCATATACTTGATTCAACAATCAAGTTTGAGTAGACAACCTCCATCCAGCTCAGAAACTCCAAAGACTTCAAACCTACCACATCTAAATCTTCAGAAAATAAGTAGTCCAAGACTACTCCATAGCAATACTAAAGAAGGTCACTTCCCTTAGTAGAGCCGTCAGTAGAAAGCCAGAGATAACTGCCACTTATCCTCGACCTTCACAACCAGAACAAACACCATGCTCCAAACCACTTAGATCAGAAATAAACGGATCCAAGCTGTAACCATCAAGATTACGATGTCTTCAAAGTCTTCCAGCCTTAAAACCAGCAACTTGTCTGACAATGAGATGTTGGATGTCATCAACATTCCACAATCAATCTGCCTCTTCTAATCCATCCCATACAATTTTGGATGATACACCATAGTCAACAATCAACCCCACCAGTTGATTCAACACCCAAGTGCTTAACCCTTGAAAAATCTCCAACACACCACAGTCACAAAGAGAAAAATAAATTCTCAACACTTCTGCAGTTCTGCACTTTTACCTCAGACATATACATAGTCTCCCGTCAGTGTATATTGTCATTAGTTGAAGTCACAGCATTAACAAAAGTAGACAAATACTCAACTACTTGTCAAGCTATTTATCACAAGGTACAACATATGATATGATCTGACATCCTTTTCCTGCACACTTAAGGCACTAGCTGATCCCTCTTTTGTTAATCCACACCACTGATCACTAATCGGCTTGACCTGATGCTTTACCCTGAGCACAACCAACTTTCTTTGGCTGACATGATGTTTTAACATCAGATCTGACATTAAACACTTCCGTGGCTTTGGAGACTACAACCATATACATATTTCTTGCAGGGAACACACAAAAACAATTCAGGCTCAGCATCTTCCTTGATGAAACTTCCTCCAGTTCATGTATCTTCAGATATACCAGACCTACATGTTATAACATAACCAAAGAACATCCTCTTAATTAGGTCACCACAACTAAGCTTAAGAGATAACTTATCAAGATCTTCACTCCCGCATGAAGGATTTGACAGTGATACTCTTTTGCTTTGGCTCCACCCTCTTCTTTCATCATCCAGAAGGAATCAACAGATTGGTCTACAATGCCTGATTTGAATTATAGTCTTCTTTTGCTGAGGAGACCAACTCTAACGTTTTTTCAAGAGACTACCTTCGAAACGTCTCAACACAAGAACCAACCAGGGTAGCATCAGATACCATGCAGTGGAACACACAATAACTCCTCAACAACCTTCAGGCACTACGCAATAATCCTTGCACACCATCACCAACCAAACTAGGTGTCAACACACTCACAACAGCAGTACTCATGAATAGTCCAATCTTCACTTTAAGGGATCATACAAGCAACTATATGAACTGACCAAGTCCACAACTCAACAAACTATCTTCCTTGCTCATGAACCAGAAAGTATCTTCCCTAGATCTCATCCAGAAACAGACAGGATGCCTGCTCTGATACCAATTAAAATTCTGGTACAAATGTGTGATGTCAAGTGCAATGTCACAACATCGCATTCTGCTGTATGAACAAGGCAAAAATAGGAACAGCATATGAACACATTCAATTGTTCACCTAGTTCGGTTCAACCAACCTACATCTGGGGGCATACCAAGCCAGGAAGGAAGTCCACTATTAGTAGTATCAAATTACAGACTCAACAGACCAGCTGACAATCTACCTAATTTAATCCCTACCCAATGACCCTTCTACCTAAGTCCTCCCTAGGTAAGAGACTCCATCTCACTTCCAATCATCTCAATGATGTCTAGCAGTCAACTACACCGTTACTGCATCAACAGCTTAATTACCAACAACTGTACAATCATAGAAAACACCCTTCTATGACACCCTTTCAAGACACCCTTTGGAGTTGCTTCAAAGCTTCCTCCAAGAACAATACCAAACTCATTACCTACAGGTTTCTGAGTTAAACACAGTGACCATCTCATAACCCGAGTGGTTCACTTAGACGAAGCCCTAACGATCTACATCTTGGACCCGTACCTATTCTAGGTTACAAGCATTCTATTTATAACATAAACCCAACTGGATTTGGGCCTTCAATCATATCAAATCTTCTGTAACAAATCTGCTTCTAAATAGATATTCAATCAAATCTTCACTTAAATCTTCATAATTAACTCTTGATTATTCTTCATATCTTTTAGCTTTAAATGCGCAACAAACTGATCTCCATAACTGATTGTAACAGAATATATCTCTTCCTTGATCTTCGCCTATATTCTCTGATTCTCTTTAGTAGAATTTCTCATTCACATCAGAAACACGTGCAGCCCTAATCACATAACTGTCTGATGCTTTAATGTTCTGGTATAGTGATGTTAAGACATCGCATGTGACATCACTCTTCAGTACTTTAATTCTTCAACAATAAACCAGAATGTTAGCTATACTGTTAGAAGGTCATGTTGCAACATCAATCCTGACATCAACATTGTTTTAACAAAATTTCAGCCAATAACTAGAACTTACACGACTTGGAGGATATATGTGTTACATCAACATTGTTTTAACATAGTGGTAGAAAATATCTCAAATGACATTTTATCTTCTAGTACCAATTGACTCATTATTAATGTTACCAAAATGTCTCATCTTGCACTTATTAATAATGGTCATTTTATTTTAATAATAATTGATCTCTTCAGATTTCACAAGTTACTCTATAGGTCCAAACTAATAACATTTAGAGCACTTAGGAGTTCCAATTGTTCTAACTGGCAAAAGTAGAACACCTAGTCACTCAGTTGATCTCAACTAACACTAAATGGAGAAATTCAATGGAATATAGGATAGTACAAGTAGCATCCTACTTGGAGGATATATGTGTTTTACATGGTTTATTTAATTAATCGTTGAGTCGAGGATTAAGGTGTTGCAGCATGCATTGTTGGTACTGTAGTCTCCTAAATTTTGCCCATCTCTTGACTATTATATGGGTTTTAATTGCATTTCAACTTGAATGAATGAGATAGTCCATTTGGTAGTGAAGTGAGTATAAGGAGAATGAATATGAGTTCTTAGGTTTGAATCCTACCTTTCTCACTTTTGAATGTTTTTTTTTTCTCTTTTTACTTTTATTTTCTATTTTTCCACAAAAAATTGTATTTTTTATTATTATAATTTTTGTTTTATTTAAATATGTATTTTTTAATAATTTTTTATTTTTATTAGTTTATGATATTTTAGTAAAAAAAATAGTTTTAATTTTAATTTTTCGTTTTTTTATTTAAGGCATTTTTAAAATAATTTTTATTTATTTATTTTATGCATTTTTTACTAAAAAAAGTCCTAAAATTATAATAAATACAAAATAATTTCCTTTTTTGAGTAGTTATTTTTTTATTGGTCAGTCAGTGTCATACTTGGCTTCTGATTGGTTAGCTTATTGACCAAGGAAGAACTTATTTATTTGGCTTTATATCATTTCCCTTTTTGGTACTTTTCTTTTACTATAAATAGGACCATTTTCTTACAATTGAGGGGGTGACTTCTGGTACAGGGAAGGGGAGACCAATTAGAAAGAAATACACAGAATTTTACGGAGTTTCGTAGAGTCCCACAGAGTTTTAAATCCTTTTAAAATTCTTTTCTTTTTGGTTTTTGTTTTAATTTAATTTAGTTTTTTTTTTAAGCCATGTGATGATTCTTGATGGCTCTTTTTTTTTTCCGTATTTTTTTTAAAAATTATTTGAATAACAATTTTCTAAAAAAAAAAAACCTCTATACATATTTTCTTAAAACACCCAATTTTTCGCACATCTTCATAGTTACACGTTACACAATAAACTCTTGAATAAAAACAAAATAAAAAAACATAAGTTTCAAAAAACCCCAATAAAGTTTTAATTCAAAAAAAATTCACAAAAAACTACAACACTATTCTAACCACACTTTGGTCAAATAACGGGCAGGGCTTCGTGCCTTTAGGGCGTCAAAGGCACCGTGTCGTTAGTTGAAAACTAGTAATAAACCTGTGTTTATGCACGGGTACGATTTTGAGTGAAATATGATTTTGGACGTGCATTTATTTACAAATTGTCATAAAAATTAAAAATTAAAAGAAAAATAAAAATTTAAGAATAATTGTAAATTTAAGTTGGAATAATAATAATTGTATAAGATGATAGTTAAACAACAATACCAATAATAATATGATTTAAAAAAAACTATTGACACTTTTATTAAATAAATAAATTATTTAAGTTTTTTTTAACAAATAAAACAATTATGTTATAAGAGAAAATACAAATTTTAAATATCTATTCTATCTTTTTTAATAACCTCCATTAATCTTTTTCATATATTTGGAGAAAAAAATTGATAAATTTTTATTATTTAATATTTGGATCAGTAATAAAGTTTATTTCGTTTATAACAATAGTATTTGTTTTCGTATATAAAAATATTTTTATCAACAATGTATTTTTTTCCGTATATAAATATTATTTTTGTTTTGACATTTTTATAAAAATATTTGAATTAATAGTAAAGTTGTTCCTGTATATAAAAATACTTGAATCAAAATATTTTTTTTGTTTTGACAATATTTATAAAAATATTTGAATTAATATTAAAGTTGTTCCGTTTATAACAATAGTATTTTCTCTCTGATATAAAATTGTTTTAATCAACAATATTTTTTTTTCCGTATATAAATATTATTTTTGTTTTGACATTATTTATAAAAATATTTGAATCAATAGTAAAGTTGTTTTTGTATATAAAAATATTTGAATCAAAATATTATTTTTTTTTAACAATATTTATAAAAATATTTGAATCAATGATAAAGTTGTTCTCGTTTATAACAATAGTATTTTCTCCTTTAGATAAAAATATTTTAATCAACAATATATTTTTTCTGTATTATGTTGATAATTACCCATAAGATAGAAAGTGAATTGTATATACGAACATTGAGTATTATTCAATTTGATATAATATATTAATATTAATTTTATTGAAATAACAAAATAAAAAAAATAATATTTTTAGTGATAATAACGTTTATGCTCAGCATACAACAATTCTTATTAGCAATTAATTATTGTGTGGATGAAGAATCTACATAGAAAATTATAACCGTTAGTCATTACTTATTATTTTGACTAAAAACTCGGAATTGTCGACAAAATTGTGTCATCTAAATACCTTTGAAGCAAGTTGGCTGTTGTTCGCTCAACCGTGTTATATTGTCAGGATCAGTTCTGAGTTTAGTCTCGCGGCTGCTGTTTTTTGGCCTAGGTGTGGGCTGTTCATGCGGATGCTGTTTTGTAGTTGTAGCTTGAGGTCTGCGTATCTGGTTATTTGGGGTAAAGTTTGTTGTGTTATTCTTTGGGGTATAGCATACTGTAGTTGCTGTTTTTGTAATTTCTCTTTCCTTAGTTTTGCTTCTGGTGTGCTTGCTTAATCTCATGTTGCAAGTCACTGGTTTTTGTTGTATTTGGATGGCATTTCTTATGCCTTTTATTTATTAAAATTCAGTTTGGCCGTTTTCAAAAAAAAAAAAAACAAGATCTTACATTGTAATTTGTACTACATTTTGTTGATTCTGTCCACATGGTTTCCACATACCCTTCGGAAACTTCTTTCAACTGCAGAATAGGTCCAAATAACTTTAACGTGAAACTCGTATAAATAAAATGATAATTGCAACTAAATGTATCATATAAAAGTTAAACTTACAGAGATTGATATATCTGAATCTGAGTACCCCTGTGACTTGCGAGTCAAGTGTTCAAAATCATTTTCATTAAATTATGACGAGTATCTCTTAGATGCACTTGTTCTAATAATTGATGACAACAATATATAATTAGCAATCTGTAACATCTTTTCTCTCTAACTATGTCTCGGGAACAACAACAACTTTGACAGAAATGTCGACCAAGTTACGCTTACACCAATTGACGCATCAATATTAAGACAAAATATTCATAAATAAATATTCAATTATAAAGTTGTAAATCATCTTAAAATTCAAAAAACTAACACAACACTGCATACATCATACAAAACAAAGGTACAATACATATCATGTATTAATTATCAACTTAACTTACATTTTGGATGACAAAGTAGTCATACAAGTCTGAATTAGAGGGTCCAAAATAGTTTCTTCAAGGATAACTATGAAAAAATTTTAATAACTTACTCCATGTTGAAAATCACAGCTTGAGCTCGGTGTGCCATTGCAATTCCATCTTTGGTGGCTACCGGTGATAGTAAAATACAAGTCAAATTAACATGTAAATATAGTGCAAGAGATACAACATATACAAATCGACATATTAAATATGCAAAAACCAGAACGAGTTTGATGGTTCAATGTTTTTAGCTTAACGTAGATCACATTGCTTGTTTATTTTATTTATTTATACTTCGACCATTGCATTATGAAAATTAAACCAAACAACAAAATAGGAAAAGGAGAATTCAAACTATACAGTGACTTTGGTCTCAAACAATTACACATAATTACTTTTCCCACCTCTAGCGTTTTGGTATTCAATGTGTCAACAACAAGACAAGTTATTTCAGATCCATTTCGTAACAAAAGTGGCACTTTTCAGTTAGTGATTGCGTCAAAACATTCAAAATGTCCTTCAAATTTTAAACTTCCAAGTTTTTCTTAGAATACCAAAATAAAATAAAAAGAGAGAACAAACCTGACAAGTGAAAAGATATATAACAAAGTGTAAAATATGTAAGAAAAATCCATATCAAGGATTCCAAAAAGGAGTTAGGGATCCTAAGAATCCATATAGGTAATCCAAATGTTGTTGTCGGATAAAACTTGAAATTACTTTGTTTGTAGAAAATTGGAAGCCTCGAAATTATCATGGCTAGTTCTGTCAACCCATTAAACATCACTTTTATCACCGTAGAATTTTTGTCCATTTAAAACACTTAATTTTTCGCACATCCTCATGGTTGCACGTTACACAAGTTTTCATTCAATAAACTCTTGAGTAAAAACAAAATAAAAAATCATAAGTTTCAAAAAAATAAACTTAGTTTATATTGAGTCAAGAAAAGATTTTAATTTTAATTGGGTCAAACTTCAACACCACCATCAAGTTCTCAACAAAATTTTAATTCAAAAAAATTCACAAAAACCTACAACACTATTCTAACCACACTTTGGTCAAATATAAGACAGGGCTTTGGTGCCTTTATGGTGCCAAAGGCACTGTGTCTTTAGTTAATAATTGTGAATATTTTTATGATAAAAATTAAAAATTAAAAATTAAAAGAGAATATATTTGGATGAGAGACACACACAAAAGAATGTGTTCGCCATAAAAACAGCTAACGTTTTTTAATTTAGGAATCGATCTGTAAATATTATATATATATATATATATATATATATATATATATATATATATATATATATATATATGGGTCATGCTAATACACACTCATGTAGATGTGTATTAGCAACATACACCTTAGTGTATTTTTGTGTGGGGTCTACCATTTTTTAGTGGCACTCACATTAAAAAGATGAAAAAAAAATAGAAAGAAAATACATGTACTGTATTTATGTGTGGGATCCATCAATTTTAAGTGTGTTAGTATTTCCATATATATATATATATATACACGCTAGCGGGATACCCGTGCCTTCGTACGGGTACCCGTCGGTGACTCGCATTTGTCTACATTTAAAATTTGAAAAAAAAATAGGATTAATAAAAATTAGTAAATATAAAAAATATAATTTGTATTTAAAAAAAAGATGGAAACATTACCCGCAAACGGCAGTTGGTATTTTTTATAAAAATATTTATGCAATAATTTAGTTTTCAAATAATAACATAGTATTTGTAAATATTAATTTAATTGTATACATAAATATTAGTAACATAAATGAATAGATTTTGTCCATGTTTAGATTCATACATTACTTTAAATATATTTATCTTTATTTTTTTAATTGTACCATAATTGTAATAACCACTACTACGAAAAACTCATTTAACGACGCCAGGGTTACCACAGATTCGTATCCCAACATTGTAATAGGTTAAAAAATTTATAACGTCATATTTAACGACGGTTGTACTAAATAACCGTTGTAATACAAGCTGTGTAACAAACTTCGATTCCCAGCTACTACATTTTTTTGCCATATTTTTACATTTTAAACACCCTTGTATTAAAATACCGTTGTAATACATGTAACAAGCTTTGATTCCCAGCAACTATATTTTTTGTCATATTTTTATATTTTAAACATATATTTTATTTCTTTTGTTAGTGTTTTTAAGTGCAAGAGAATAATATATATAACTTTAAAAATAAAACTGTAAGAGATGAGCATATATAAAATAACATTTTATTAAAATTCCATTAAGAAGAGTACATTGATAATCATATTACATATATTTATCAATGTCAGAGGCCATAGTTGCAAATGCATCTTCATAATCCAGACATCTCTCCTCACTCCCCTCATCGGAATCATAATAAACAGTCCTCCTTTTCTTCTTTATCTTTTTCTTCTTCAGCTTCTTCTTCTTCTTCTTCTTCATCTTATCCTTCCTCACCCTTAAGGCATCTCTGACGTTGACCGCTGGTTTGACCTCCTCAATTGGTGCCTGCCGTTCCTCATTGGTGATGTTTCTAGCATTCTCATTTGTAGAACTCATTGTTACGAAGAATATATTATGAAGAAATGTAAAGTTGTCTATTTATAGATGAGGTTGAAGATGAAAAGTCTGATAGTTTAATCTTGCAATGATGATAACTTGTAAATGGTTGATATTCTGGAACGATATTTTTTGAAAAACGGAGAAAATTTTAAATCATTATGGCCAGAGTGTTCTCTACCCCGGGAAGAGCAAGGGTTATAATATTACAACAGTTAGTAATAATAACCGTAGCGATACCCCTTATACTTGGTACAAGGTTTGACTTCAGGCAACAACATTTTTCTATTTTACGTAATTATAGAAAAATTTTGTTACCTGGAGTCGAACCTTGTACCAATTATAAGAGGTATCGCTACGGTTAATATAACAAACCGTTGTGATATTATTAAAATAATATATATACTTATCATTACGTTATTTTAGAAAACCGTTGTGAAATATTTACCTATATAAGGAAATTAACTTTCTATTATAGACAGTAGCGCCGTTTCCTTCACAGCAAAACCCTAGCACCCATTTTGGGCAGCAAACTTCATCTTTTTATAGAATCCGCGAAAAGAAATACAAGAAGTATGAAGCTTTTGATTTAACCTTCTTTTTCCTTGTATTTCTTCTTGCAGAATCTAAAACTAGATGAACATGGTGATGATGCTGGCGGTAGCAAGCGTACTGTACATATTGTTTATGGAAAATAAGGTATTCTTCTACTTCAATCTTTTTGTTAGATAGTTCCCATTATCTCGTTTGCTTCATGTTGTTTTTGTTGATTGTTCTCATTTTGTGCAGATTCGACTTCAATGCTTCACAAGTAAGGTAAACTTCATTGTAATGGTACAGTCCCACTTCTTAGGGTTTTGTTTCAACTTTTGGTTGTTTTGTTTTGAATACTAACTAACTTTCTTCATTGCTTCCCACTTCTTAGGGTTTGTTTCACATGGTGATGATGATGGTGGTATATATATATATATATATATGAATTCATTTTAATAAGGTACATATATATGAATTCATTCTCATATTGTATATGAAATTTAGTTTATTATATACTATGTATATTGTTTGTTTCACTATCCTTTTATTAAAAATGCAATCAGTTAAATTGATATAGAACATTAGTTTATCATATACTACGTATATTGTATATAGTTAAATTGAATACTAACTAATTTTCTTCATTGCTTCCCACTTCTTAGGGTTTGTTTCACATGGTGATGATGATGGTGGTACATATATATGAATTCATTCTGATATTGTATATGAAATTTAGTTTATTATATACTATGTATATTGTTTGTTTCACTATCCTTTTATTGAAAATGCAATCAGTTAAATTGATATAGAAACTTATAATCTGAAAATTAAGATGTATTTGAAAACCAACCTTTATCATGTCAATATTTTCCGAATTGCATCCATTTCATTCAGCACGTTGTATGTTCCTTAACATAAAATTTATGGTCCAATGGTCCGTTTGCTTCAATTCATCGATATCTACAATTCTACTTTACCTTATCGTCGTCACTAATCATCGTGGTTGTTAAGATCATGATTGTTATGATGATAAAATCGCGATGATTTTTGGCGATGATGAGGTAAACTATAATAAAAGATATCGATGGATTGAAGGAAACCGACCATTGAACCATAAATTTTATGTTAAGGAACATAAAATGTGCGGAATGAAATGGATGTAATTTGGAAAACAGTGGTGTGTTTAAGTTGGTTTTCAAGAACAGTTTAATTTTCAAATTATATAGTTCTTTACCAATTTTAATGGTTGTATTTTTTTAATTGGTGTATGGTAAAACAAGCAATATACATTTTTATTTAATAAACTAAGGGTACATTCCACAACGGTTGAGACTTAAAACCGTTGTGATAGTTAATATATATTACAACGGTTGAAATACCTAACCGCTACAATATAACGCGCGCTTTCCAGAATACAACAACGGTTTCTAGACCGATGTAGAAACCGCGAACTTACAACGACAATCTACATAACAACACCTTCGCCCGCGTCATTATATGTCATTCCCAACCGTTGTTAAATGGGTTTTTCGTAGTAGTGAACCCGTGCGTTCGTACGGATTATGGTCTGAATACTCGTGTGTTCGCACGGTACTGATAAATTATGCACAATTGTTATCAAAATGTAATAAAAATGAATTTTGTTTTGACATTATTTATAAAAATATTTTTGATGAATATAAAACTCGTTCCCAATTATAAAAGTATTAGGACCAGCCATACACTTTTTTTTCATATATAAAAATAAAGTTTAATATAAAGTAATTAAATTTTTCCGGTGTATAAAAATATTTGTCTCATATACTTTAATATTTGTCGCACGGGTATTGATGTATTACACACATTTGTTTTTAAAATATAATAGAAATGTAAAAAAGAAAAACATTTTTTTTACCAAAAGAGTCTATTAAAAAAATACATATTTTGAAATGTTATGGTCTGGATATCCGGGTGTTCACACGGGTACTTGACACATTTGTTTTCAAAATGGATATAATGAAAAACAAAATTGCTTATATATTAGTCAAATTATTCTATTTATTTTCTTAAAAAATATTGTATATTAAATTTAAAATAATTTTACTTAAATAAAATAAAAAATTAATTTAAAATTTAATTAATCAATTTTTTTATAGAATAAATTTAAATTTAATATTTTCACAATAGTTAATAAACATAATTCAAAATCAATTTTTTTTTTACAAAATAATTAGTAATTTTGATTTTTAATTTACTTTTTTAAGAAATTAAATAAACAATATTCTAAATTAAAAATTTTGAGATTTATAAAGAAATTAAATAAACAAAATTCTAAATTAAATCTTTTGAGACTTACAACCCATATTCTTATAACAAACTTTCAATTTGAACGCCATTCCATGTGCTTGTTAAACACTAAAGGATTTTGTATATTAAACGACGTGGGGTTTCTATGTTACTCTATTAATCATTTCCATGAACAAAAGAACTTGTCATGTTCAGTTCCAAACAGAATCATATGAAATGTTGTTAATCCTTGTTTGTTGTTGTTCCTACGTTTTTAAAGCTTTGGATATTAATGCTTTCTTTAAGCAATATTAATTCAATTTTTGGATACAAAATTGTATATCATCTATAAAAAGTAGTGAGTTTCAACCTATAAAAAGTCATCATAAATCATGATAACATCTCTAAGAATAATATATCATCTAACTAAAAAAGGCATAGTTAATACAAAGAAACATGCATGCTTATTTATAGCAGGATACAAAGAAACTTGTGTGTGTGTGTGTGTGTGCTGCATTGTATTAACAAATATATTTTCATGTGAAACTTGTCAAATGCATGATGTTTGGAAGGTTGTTACCCTCCATTCCTATTTATAAGCAAATTTTAATATTTTAGATTCATTAAGTAATTAATGCATCTAACTTATATATATAGTCTAAATACATCATTTATTGAATGAATCTAAAAAGTCAAAATTTTCTTATAAAAGAGAATGGAGGGAGTACATACAAAATTGTAAAACTGAAGACCCTGCACTTGATGACGTTACTATTGGGAGACTCAAATCTAATCATCAAATTATATCAATCTTCCTGTTTCGATGCACAACTAAAGAGCGCGTAAGAAGAAATGTCCAAGATAAACATCTTTAATCTTACTAACGCCTTCAATACCTTTCAATGTTATCGGGCAATCCAACAATTGCATTCTTTAGTGGGGTGAGTTCCACAAGCTCCATAATTTCCTCAATAAACATCTGCAATCATTAGTTAGATTTTTCTTATATATGACAAACAATCATTAAATAACTCTGAGATTATTAACATGGATAAAACATCTAACAATTTTTTCAAGTTGTAACACTCTTGGTGCTTCAACACTAATATTTGCATTATGTGTTTAACTTCTCATTCAGGTGCTGAGAAAATTTGCAAGCAAGTAACATATGGAAAAATGACAAAACTTGAAACCAGACAAAAAAAATTATAGACATGAAGATATACATAGTATTAATCCCGAACAATTTATTCAAGCGAGTTGAAAGTTGCTTTAACAGTACAAATATTAATGAATGTGGTAGGAAATTTAGGAAAGTAACAATATTTGAAAAAGGTATTCATCATAGGATTCAGATACTAACCTTCTTGATTTCTGCAGACAACCTAAGCCATGCTGAAAAGAGCAATGATTTGTAGACAGAAACATAATGAGAGTGGATATCATTTTGTTCACAGTATCCACAAATTCTTGTAAAGCTTTCCTGCTTCTTCGGATAGCCAAAAATTGTGTGTTTCCACTGATATATCCTTTGGTACAATAGTTAAAACATAGTTACCTAGTATGCAATACTCCTTTGAATATAGATACAATACATGAATGCAATACAATTACTTTGTATACAATTTGAGTTAGTTGTAGGCTTTAAAATATTAATTGGTAATACTTTGAATATAAATTTAACGCACCAACTATCAAAGAGAATAACAATTTTATAAAAAGAAATTGAAAAAAGTGGTCTAAAATCCAAATAATAGATTATAATACCTTTGGATCATGACCATTTCCAGGGAAATTATAACTGAAGTGCTCATGTGCATCACGAAATAAGCACCAAGAAAGTCTACCTCCACCTGCAACATAAATGAACAATTTTGAATCATTACAAAGCAAATGAAAGAGTGAAGTCTGGTACAATACCGGAACAAACTGGTGTAGACTGCACGAATGACGGCACTGGAAATAGACTGTAAGACCAGAACATAAAAGCATGCTTGACGGCATTGGGAACAACGAAAGACAAAAATAAGCCACACCATAAGAAATAAGAACCTCAGAACAGATTAGAAGAGTATAACATAAAAAAGAAAAACACACAGAACAATAACGGCTTCTTCAAGTTCAAATACCATAACACTATAAAATCTTATGAAAACAATCAAGATAATTAGGAATTAAATATGAAAAGTCATACCCGAGAGTGAGCTTCTCCTTGGAGCTGGAAGAAAGACAATCAACAGAAAGAAAATGAAAGAGAATGTGTACACTTACTTCAATCAGTCCAACCTATAGCAACGTTTTATATTCAAGGTGGAGTTTTTAGAAAATAATATGCGACTGCAGCATATAAAAAAAGTTTAATTCAAGCCTCAAGAATCAAAACTTTAATATGCAACTGCAACATATAAAAAAGTTCAAATTTTTATGCATAAATTGTGTGTGGTAAACAATAGATAGTTCACATTATACCTCTCTAACATGATCTTCTTTATCTGCTTCCACATATATATAGTTTTTGAGATGATCGAGAGTAATAGCTTATCTAATTTGCAATTTAGATCCCTTATCTATGTATTTTTGCAGGAGACAAACAGATGTTTCCCGCTCGCGGCCAATCTGAGGAACATAAACCAAAGGATAAGACATACTATGTATCCTTAGTAGTAGTCAGAACAAATGAAACAACAAAAAATATGCGAGGGCCATACCACATATTTGACCATCCACAACTTTCGATCTTTCGCGGACGACAAAAGTGCTTGTTGTTCTACATCTGTAGTCTTTTCTTCATATTTTGCTAACCGAAGCATTCCATATCTCTCTTGTATGCTCCTTGCCACAGATCTTCATACGCGAATTTTTTTTAATTTGTGATTTATTGAGGTTAGATATCATACAAATGCTAAAAGGACTAAAAACTTCACATCAAATCTTAGCAGGCTGTAAAGAAACTTGAAGGAGAAAAATCTACTGCAAAATTCTAGTGTAGTTTCATTGGATAGGAACGCTACCTGCTCATCTCTAGTTATGGAATGCTGATCTGCACAAACTCCTAGAGGCCGTCTTTGAGCAAAAGCTTCCAAAACGTTAACCAAATACACAAACTTTTTAACCAACTTTTACTTATATAATAAGCATAATATGGAAAGATGCATAAATGGAACATAATCTTGAAACAAAAGTTTATGAACCATACAGGAAATAGAAAAAAGTGGAAGAGAAAACACTTGTTATGAAAACCTAAGAAATTGTCCACAAAAGACAACATAAAAAACTACAAAAAAAAATATACCTAGTAGCAAAAATCAGAATCTGGTAAGGAAAAAATAAATAATGTAACACAGTAAACTCACCATATGATGTAATACAGTAAACTCACCATGAAATAAAGGAATGGAAAGAATGATGATGCAGGAAGTGTTGAACATGGAAAAACACATAGATCAGAGAATAAATAACACTAAGAAGTGTTAGAATTGAAAAAAATGAAATATTGAATCCTTGCAAAATTGGTTAGTTGAAAATAACACCACTAGCCAAATGATGAAAAGATTTGTAATGAAAACACCTTGATTAAGCTCTTTTGCTTGTTCAATTTTACAATCAGGGCAATTTTGGTAGTATTGTTGATTCTTCTTCAACAATGAAACCAAGCTGTAAGAAAGTCAAACACATTGAAAACAACAAAAATATTAGATCCATCTGATAATTGTGACAAACAGCAATAAAACTTATATCTCATATTTGGAAAATAATTCATTTCCAACAATATTTTTCTTTTCTCGTTTCTTTTTTGCTGTTTGTTCTCATCTTCTTCATTGTCATTGCGTGTTTGTGGGGTTGTTAACAATCTTGAGATCAAGATTGAAGAGGAATTCCCATAGGTTTTGGTTGAATTCCAACACATCTGGTTTACTTGGGCAGGTCAAAGTGCACCCGATATTGTTTTAGCTGAACCTAGCCTTAGTGTTATTATAAATGTTGTTTTGACCAGCCGAGCTATTTTCCAGAGAATGAAAAATTATACCGTAAGCAGCTGATTTCCTATTGTAATACTCTTCGCACCTGTGCAACCGTATCTTGACTAATATGTTTATTTTTTTATGCAGATGTATGCATTTCTGTTACTAATCACTTGTAAACTGCAACTGTGAAATTTACAAAGTACTGTGATTCTTCACTACTTGTTGTTTTAAAATACAAGGGTTTCTCCCTATTTATAGATTTAGGTTTACTTGTTCTCCAAGCAAAAGCCCAAAACTATAAAAGCCCAAAATATATATTTTTGGAACTAAATCAAATCTAATCTAAATCAAATCTAAAACAAATATGTGTGAAACAACTGTTTCGACACACCCTTCGACACTTCGACTTAGACATTTCGACACTTCGACTTAGACACTTCGACACTAGGAATTACAATTTAACACACCACCTAATTCATTATGTCTAAGCTGTCTACACTCATCATGACTCTTAGTCTTCTGAAGGCTTCGACCTGCACTCCCTTCGTCATGATATCTGCAATCTAATTCTTAGTTCTGCAATGTTCCAAGTTCATCTTCTCTTCTGCTACATGCTCTCGAAGATAATGGAACCTCATTTCGATGTGCTTGCTTCGACCGTGAGCTATTGGATTCTTCGCCAAGTTGATAGCTGACATGCTGTCGATCTTCATGGTGATTGCTCCATGACTCTTCCCTGTAATCTCTTTGACCAAGTTCACCATCCAAGTTTCTTGACATGTACAAAGAGAAGCAGCTATATATTCTGCTTCGCATGATGACAATGCCACTACTGGCTCCTTTCTCGAACTCCAAGCAACTGGTGCACCACCTAACATAAACACATATCCAGCTGTGGATTTTCTATCCTTAACATCACTACACCAGTTAGAGTTGGTGTATCCCACTAACTTGCATTCTTTCCCTTCATCAACTGCAGGAAACAAAGTGCCGTAGTCGAGAGTCCTTTTCAGATATCTCAGTATCCTCTTCATCGCTGTTAGGGGTGATACCTTTGGCTTCTGCATGAATCTACTTACCATACCTACCCTGTATACTAAGTCAGGCCTTGTATGACAAAGGTATCTAAGTGACCCAATAAGTCTTTTGTATTGGGTTGTGTCGACATCATCTTCATCTGAATCCTTCGACAGTTGCAGTCTGGTCTCAGCTAGAGTTGAAGTTGGGTTGCAATCTTGCATCTCAAATCTCTTGAGTATTTCGCCTGCATATCTTCTTTGGTGCATCATTAAACCTCTACTAGTCTTGTAGAATTCGATGCCAAGGAAATATGAGAGATTTCCTAAGTCTGACATTTCAAACTACTCACTTAGGTCATGTTTGAAATCTTCGATCTCCTTCTTGCAACTACCTGTTATCAACAAAACATCGACATAGAGGCATAGTATAAGCAATTCATTATTGCTTCTCCTTACATACACTCCATGCTCAGTCGTACACTTCACAAACTCCTTCTCCCTTAAGAAGCTGTCAATTTTCTTATTCCAAGCTCTTGGAGCTTGCTTAAGTCCGTACAGGGCTTTATGCAGCCTGTACACCTTTCATTCTTCGCCTCGTTTCACATACTCAGCTGGTTGTGCGACATAAACTTTTTCATCTAAGGGGCAATTAAGGAATGCACACTTCACGTCCATCTGACATGTGTGCCAATTGTTCATATTTGCTAGACCAACAACCAACCTGATTGTTTCGATCCTAGCAACAGGTGCAAACACTTATCGAAGTCGATTCCTTCCTTCTGAAGAAATCCTTTCGTCACAAGTCTCGCCTTGTGTCGAGTTACTTCTCCTCTAGGATTCACCATCCCCTTGTAAACCCACTTCACGTCGATTGCCTTCTTGCCTTGAGCCAATTTGACAAGTGACCAAGTGTTGTTGACTTCAATGGACTCTAACTCTTCATTCATTCCTTTCACCCATTTCGAATCTTTCAATGCCTCAACTGCATTGACTGGTTCAACATCTGCGTAGAAAGCATAATGTACCGGTTCACCATCTTCATTAACCACATCATCTGATGTAATTTCACATTCTTGCAACCTTGCAGGCATGTGTCTTGTTCGTCGAAGTCTGCTTGGGCCGACTTCATCTATGACTGGTTCCTGTCGAATTTCTCTTTTGACTTCAGTGGTTGGTTCTTCAGAAGAGATTCTCACTTAATCCTTCTTGGCATTCTCAGTCCAATCCCATTCTTTAAGCTCATCTATGATCACGTCCCTACTGATCACTACCTGCTTATTCACTAGGTCGAACAGCTCGTAACCTCTAGTCGAATGATATCCTATCAAGATCATCTAATTCGACTTGTCATCAAGCTTCCATCTCAACTGATCTGGCACATGTTTATGTGCTATAGATCCAAACACCTTCAAGTGGCTGAGGCTAGGCTTGACACCAGACCAACATTCTTCTGGTGTGATTCCTTCAAGCTTCTTCGTCAGACATCTGTTTAAAATATATGTTGCTGTCGAAACCGCTTCTCCCTATAATTCTTTGGGTAGATGCTTTCCATTCAACATACTTCTCACCATGGTCATGATGGTTCTGCTCTTTCGTTCTGCAACTCCATTTTGTTGTGGAGTATAGGGTGGCACCACCTCATGTACAATCCCCTCCTTTTCACATAATGCATCGAACTCTTTCGACTCATACTCTCCACCACCATCAGTCCTTAAAATTTTCAGCTTTCGACCACTCTGTCTTTCAACCATAGATTTGAATCTGGCAAATACCTCGATCACATCACTTTTCTTCTTGATGAGGTAAGTCCATAACTTTCGACTGTAATCATCTATAAACGTGACAAAGTATCTATTGCCACCAATCGAATCCACCTGGATTGGACCACATACATCAGAGTATATGACTTCCAGAATTGCCTTCGACTTCCTTCCTACATCCTTGCTGAAGCTATTCTTGTGTTGTTTCAACTGAACACACTCTTCACAAACTTCACTTGGAATGTCGATTTCTGGTAATCCTGAAACCATATTTCTTCTCTTTAGCTCTCTGATGTCATTGAAGTTGAGATGGCCTAGTCGAAAATGCCATAATCACTCATCTCTGCTGGCTGCCGTTGCTAGACACTTGTGCTTCATCACCTAGAGTTCAATCTTGAAGGTCCTATTCTGAGACATTGGAGCCTTCAAGATCAACCTATACCACCTGCGTCGAGAACTCTCATCATCTTGTCTTCGACAACTACCTTGTAGTTCTTTTCGACAAGCTGCCCTATACTGAGCAAATTACTCTTCATGTCTAGTATGTACAACATATTGGAAATTGTTGACCTCTTGCCATCTTTCCTCATAATCAGAACATCACCAACACCTTCAGCTGCTAGAGTGTTGTCATTTACAAACTTCACCGTGTTCTTCGACGAGGGCTTCATGTTGACAAACCAATCTTTCCTTCCAGTCATGTGTGATGAGCATCCTGAGTCCAAGTACCACTGATCTTGGAATCTTTCGTCATCTCTTGTTGTGACCATCAGCAACGTCTCTTCTTCTTCATGTTTTGCCAGCTTTGCATCAGTTTCTTGATTTTTCTTCTTTTCTGGACAATCACTAACATAATGACCATACTTCTGACAATTAAAACATTGAATGTGACTTTTGTCTGGCTTTCAACCACCACCTCTTCCTTTACCTGCAGCACCACCTCTTTGGTTGCCTTGGTTCCATGGTTTTTTCTGATTGTTGTAGCCTCTTCTGCCTTTGTTGCCATTCAAGCTTCCTTTGCCTTTCCTTTCCTTTTTTGACTGTGTAACACCCCACTTCCCATCGCGAATAAATAATACATAAATAAAATCAGAGTAACTAAAAATTTATTTTTTTCTGACAGAAACAAGGATGCCACATTTAAATAAATAAAACACAATCCCTGCTCATAAATTTGATACATAGCACAAAATAGAATACCCTCAAAGGGGAAACTTTTTCCATATAAAGTTAAAGTTCAATTATGGAATAAAGCGGAAAGATCCATAACCGACTTGTTTTACAACATAAATGGCTTTATAACATCAAAATATACATACAAAGGTAGTACAAAATAAATCTGACAAAGGTATACATATATATCATAATCGTTCCTCGACTCCCGTGCTACGTATCAGAGCAGACACCAAGACCGACAAAAGAACGGAGGCCTATTCTTCATAAAAGCCTCCAAGACTACTAATCTGCAATTGCCTCATAGAGCAATAAACCACAACAGAAGGGTGAGAAATAACAACTAAATCAAGATTGCATAATAATATGCAAAACATATAAATTCACATACATAGTTATTCTCACCACAAGCATCACATACTAATGCATATAACCTATTTCTAACATTCCAACAACATAGCATATATCAATTATTTCAACATAATCACATATTCACACATAAGGCATACCAAAGTTATAACATATGTAAACACACCACCGCATCACCTAACACATGTCTATGCATAACACACATCATCCATAACCAATGCATTTATCACATATGCACATCAAATCACCAATGTTATCATAAATCTCAACACATACTCAATCAATTCATAATTTCCACACATAATCAATCCATTCATGATTTTCCACACATAATCAATCCATTCATGATTTTACACACATAATCAATCCATTCATGATTTATGCAGATGCAAAGAGACCGACACAACGACTCTATGCAAATGCGGTACCATCCATCCATTATTTCTCATCACTAGTTCACTCAGGAACTATTGGAATCATCGCTTGTTACTTAGTGTAACTCCCCGTCGGGCAAACGATGTTCCCCGTCGCTTTAGGTCCTCTTATTTTTTTTAAGGCACGCGCCGTTTATGGATCGCTTTAGGTCCTCTTTGTATAAGGACACGGTCCGATCGCTTTAGGTCCTCTTTGTATAAGGCACACGATCGTCTATAATCATCGCTTTAGGTCCTCTTATTTTTTTAAGGCACACGATGTTATAGTGGATCCCCTCTGGAATTGATTTGTCGCTCACACCCCACAAGGGCACACGACATCACTAGATGCATATCATGATGCTTGACACACAACAACTCATGACAATCAAATACATCACCACAATTCAACCATATGAATTATCTCATCATCAATATTCATGCATTTTCAACGGTAACACATCAAATATATCAAAAGCATATTGTACGATAACACATCAAATACACACAGTTACAACGGTAAAAGTCGACCAAACGACATATTTCCAAATTCCTGACATAATTAAATCGGCCAACAACCTCAAAACCATTTTAATAAGAGAGAACATTTTATTTACTTTCCAACGGTACCAAGAACGTCTCGATCCGAGTTACGGATCAAAGGTTATGAATTTTCAAAGAAAAGAATTTATTGAGAAACAGCCAGATTCGCCTGGCGACTTAGGATTTCGCCTGGCGAATACCCCTTCGCCAGCACTTCGTCTGGCGACCTAGTGGCGAACCACAAATTTTAGAAAACCCAAAAGTTACAGAAGCTAACACCTTTCTGCCTTCCCGATTTCGCCTGGCGACTTACGATTTTTCCTGGCGAATCACCCTTCGCCAGCACTTCGCCTGGCGAACTCTCAATTCGCCTGGCGAATTGCACCAGACCCAGAATTTTCTGTTGCGGGTTACAAGGTTCAAAACCCCCAAAAATCCCATTTTCACCTCAAATCAATTCCAACAGCAAAAACAAGTATCAGCAAATGTTCATATGCATAGAAGGATCACGCAACGCGAATTATAACGATTTCCGACCGTGGAAACATCGATTTCTATCAATTGTTCGTCAATTTATCAAATGAGAAATAGTTGTAAAACAACCAAAACAATTACCACAAACAAGACATATACATACACAAGCAAGATATAATTGAAACTTCTCACCCTTACCCGATTAATCGCGCTCGAAACGGAGTTATGTCGATTTTTGCTCTTTCTCCCTTTTCTCTCCTCTTCCTTTCCTTCCCTTCTCTATCTTTCCTTTTTCTTTCCTTCCTCTCTATTTCTCTCTAATCTCTATTTATATAAAATATCTAAACCCCTAAAAGACTATTTTACCCCTCAGCTCAAATATCTCGCAAACGCTCTCTAAATGCGATAAAACATAAACAGCGATAAAATATATTTCGGGAAATAAAAGTTGAAAAGAAATTATAATTTATTGCAAATATTTTACCTATCAGGGAAATTAATCAATTAACTCAATTAGCAGGTAAAATACAATAAATTCACACATTTCACAAAATTCACATAAATGAAATAAATAAATGCAATTAAACAAATCGGTGCGTTACAGACTGGGCCTGCAAATCCATATCACTTTTCGACTTTCCTGCAGCTCTTTTAGCCATCCTTTGTTCATGAGACTCAAGCGTCCCTTGAAGCTCTTTCTTCGTCAATACTGAAAAGTCTTTCGACTCTTCTATGGCAACTACCACGTGGTCGAACTTTGGAGCCAATGACCTCAAGATCTTTGCAACAACTAATCTTGATGTCAACACCTCTCCACATACCTTGATTTGATTCACTAGCTTTGTAACTCTGGTGAAGAAATCTGTAATACTTTTGTTGTCTTCCATCTGAAGCAACTCATAGGTTCTCTTGTGAGTTTGTAACCTCACCTCTTTCACCTTCTCTGCACCTCCAAACAACTTTTCAAGAATCTCCCATGCTTCCTTCGCTGACTCTACATCGCTAACTTTTTCAAAGTTATCTGGATCAACACACTGATTGATTATAAAGAGGGCTTTATAATCTTTCTTCTTCAACTCTTTATGTGCAGCTTTTTCTTGATCTGTCGCGTTCTCCGCAAGCGGTGTTACTTCTTCCTTCACAAGATCCCAAAGATCTTGATAACAGAAAACCACCTTGATCTGCTTGCACCAATTCTCATAATTATCTTTCTTTAGAATTGGAAGACTCACCGGAAAGTGCCCGTTCGGATAGTTCATCGCCATCACGATTTTCCTTCCTTGAATCGCAACCGGAGCTCTAGATACCAAATGTTGGAATTCAACCACAACCTATGGGAATTCCTCTTCAATATTGATCTCAAGATAGTTAACAACCCCACAATCATGCAATGACAATGAAGAAGATGAGAACAAACAGCAAGAAAGAAACGAGAAAAGAGAAATATATGGAGAAAAACTGTTACCCGCGAACTGTGGGATTTCTGTTACTAATCACTTGCAAACTGCAACTGTGAAATTTACAAAGTACTGTGATTCTTCACTACTTGTTGTTGTTTTAAAATATAAGGGTTTCTCCCAATTTATAGATTTAGGTTTACTTGTTCTCCAAGCAAAAGCCCAAAACTATAAAAGCCCAAAATATCAATTTTGGAAATAAATCAAATCAAATCTAAATCATATCTAAATCAAATCTAAAACAAATCTGTGTGAAACACCTGTTTCGACACACCCTTCGACACTTCGACTTAGACATTTCGACACTTCAACTTAGACACTTCGACACTAGGAATTACAATTTAACAAGATGAAGGATACATATTGGTACCCATTCTCAAGCGTTGACATGTTTCCTTTCCTATAGCTAGCTGACCCCCTGATTAAAATAAAGGAAATTACATAAATAAAAATCAGAAGGAGGATATTGGGTCAATAAGCCCTTTTATGAAACAAGTATCTTTAAATATAAGTCTTGCATCAAAATATAAATTGAAATAGAAAGATGATTCAACACTTATTTATGTGTAAATATAACGTACAGCCTTACAGTCTTACAGCCCAGGAATCAATACCTTTAGAAATCATATAATCTCCACTTCAATTTCGTCGGAGCCCTTCCGTACTGAAAATCAGACCTCAATCAAATTAACTTCAACAGCCATAACACAACACAACACAACAGTCACAACAACTATATTGCAGTACTCAGAAAATAAAACACTTACTTCAAAGGCTGAAACCACAAGATTAGTGTTTTACCCCAAATTTTACCTCTTAGATGTCATAACATCTTGCATATACATTTAGGATCAATCATATATGCATTTTGTAACTAACCCATATCTTGCAGTTTATTTCTCTTATGTTGGAAATTAGGGTTTGCACAGAGAGATTCAAGGCCTCCTAAGGCATTCTATAGCTTCATTCAATCATCATAAGGCCTCACTAGTTGTTTGGAACCAAGATCTCAAGACTTTGAATCAAGTCAAGTCAACAAAGGATCACCAGGCCAAACTGTGGAATTAGGGTTTTAACTTGAAGAATCACTAGAGAATTTTGCCTTGTCAAGTCAAGTTTTGCTTGGTTCATCAACCAATTAAGCTTTCCTACATCCAAAAGGTCTCACTCAACAAGAATTTAAGGTCATTTGATTCTCATCATGAGAGGTTTGAGCCCCAGTTTCACCCTACCTCCAAATTAGGGTTTCTGTTAGAACATATGGATCATTGGTCTTGATTTTCATCAAAAGGTGCCTTCAAACCCTAAACCATGGCTCCATGAGTTAGTAAACATCCCTAAAGGTCTTCTATGAGCTTTAGATGTGAAGAAAGAAGCAATATCACCAAGGTTTGTCCCAGTGCATTCACAGTCAAAATTAGGGTTTTGTCTGAAACCCTAATCTTTGGGATTTTGATCCAAATAAAACATCCAATGCCTCAACTCATCATAACATGTCTTGTTGATGATTCAAAGTATCAATATCAAGTTTCAAGGAGTTTCTTGTAAAGGAAGTAAGTTTTTGATCATAAAACTTTTCATATGTGGAATTTTCCCCTCTTGTTCTAAATTGAAATGGTCATAACTTCCAAACCACACATCCAAATTGAGTGACTCAAAGCCCAAATGGAAGCTCTTTCCAAGATCTTCAAAGTATTAATATTGACTTTTCTCCAAAAAATGCATGGTTTGTGAGTTATGAGACTTAGAAGCCAAACTGCCCCAAGACTTAGTGAAATTTCAGCTTGTTTTCTCTTAATGAACAACCAACTTTGACCCAGTTTTTCACAAAGTTCCAGACCTCAACTCAAAAAACCTTGGACATGAAAGTTGTAGAGGGCATTAAGAGCTTTCCAAAGAGTACTAGAACTCCTCCATCCATCAAGGGATCTAGGAGTTTCGAAGATCCAAAGTTGAGGGTTTCATTCCTTAAAATGCAAGAAACCAACTTTTGAGTTTTGACGCAAACACTTCCCTAATCACCAACTTTCATTATTTCTGAGTTCAAATGTTACATTTAACCCTAACCTCAGCCTTGTCCAGGAAATTCAACTTGTTTGGCATTAAAATAAGAGTTTATGCAAGTAGGAGGAGGTGAGAGAAACTTTACAAAGGCAAGGAAATATTAGTTTATTCCTTGAGCCTCTCACCTATCAGTTCTCAACAGTTATGCTCAGAAGCTCAGAGATTCTTGGAAGATTTTTCCTCTGCAATTGCTACTTTACATGAAATTACAAGGGTAGTGTTGGCATTTTTGGCAAAGTGGTCATACCTTGCATCCTCTTGCTTTCCCTATAAATAGCAAGCCATTGTGCTTGCATTTCTCACCAACATCTTTAACATACTCACCTTAAAACATCTGAGTTCAAAGTTCTGAAGGAGAAGAATGAGAGTAAAGCTTGTCTTGGAGCTTTGGTTGGTGCAGTAAGGGAGAAACTTGTTCATACTTTGAGGTTGCAGTGGACATATTCCACTTGGTAAACAATTTCTCCTTACTCATTAATCATGTTCATGTACATTATCATTATCATATTTATATCATGAATGTTATGTAATGTTTTCTAGTTTCATTTCATTTTATCCATGATAAAAGTCATGTTGTTTGTCTATACCATTTATCCATGAACAACCATTAAGAGGTAAGTTGATGTCCAGTTTGTCTGGCTGATATGCTGAGGTATATGCTTTGTTCTTGTTACTATACTTAAGCTATTAAGTATTGATAGTGTACATTGTTCTTTTCATTACTTGTTTGGTAAGTTCATGATAACTCCCTTGTTGTGTAACTCTGCCCATGCTTGAATGCAAGTGCTAGTCATGAACTTGTGACTATTTTTTAGGATATTATGAAAAGAAGTAAGATCGTTGACTTGCTAACCTAAGAAACTTGTGATGTATGAATCTTGTATTAGAATATTTGCTTTTATTGTTGGCATGATTCCATGTATGTAATATTGGTCATGATCTTGCTAACAATAGAACCAAGCTGACAGCCTGTTACTTGTCTAAGTCAAATTGATCTAAACACATGAGACTGATATATGAGGTTGAAGATCCCTTGAGGATTTGTCTGTTGTGTTGGTAGCATATTGCATTTACAGTTGCTGCCATATTTGACACATTGATCAAATGGTATTGTTGATGCTTTGTTCTTAATCTGACCATCTTTGTAAGTCTTACTTATGTCTGTTTTGAGTGTTGAGTTTGTGTTTATCATAACACACTTCGGGTTTAATCTTCATGTTATGTGTGTTACCCCTACTTCCAATCTAGGATAGTACCATAAACCATTGCTCTCATTTGCAACTAATGTCTAACTGCTATTGTTTTGTTTTTTATCTGAGTTAATGATAGGAAGGTAGGAGGTTTGTTATTTCTACCGCCCTCAATCACTATGCTATGAAAGTATGAATTGCCATCATGTCATTTGTTTCACCTTCAAGGTTTGCACATCCATGTTAATCTACTTCAGTAGGATTGTCTTGAAATACATATGTGCTATCTTTTCATATGCTTGTCTAGCAAGTACTCAATTTGTGTAGACTGTCACTTTGATACATGCTCAATATATGTGTTAAGCCTGCTGATAATATGTTGGACTTTGCACTGAAGTTGTGTATGTGGTCAATAGGTGGAAATTTGAAACATATCCTCAAGGTATGCTTGAGTATAATATTATGTTTGTGGTGTTTGGTCTATAAAATGAGAGTCTTGCTGTGAATCCATTTTGTCATGCACTGTCTTTATGCCCTTTTTCACACCCTAGTGTGCACACAACTTTTATGACATGTTCACATTGTTGTCATTAATGATTTGTGATTAATTTGTATGTCTGAACTTATGCTAGTCAGGTTCATACCTTGTTGAATCTATCTTTGTCCATATGCTTATCTATCCTTCATAGTCTGTTATATCCTGACATGCTTTTATGCTAAAATGGTTATGAAATAAAAAATCTCTTGAGGTTCCACTGCTACTATCATGCTATATTTGGTGCATCCAACATATAAGTGAGTTCTTAGTGTTCAAGTAGGATGTGTGTTAACTGTTGATCTGATTATCTGCTATATATCCAAGTTGTTCAAACTATTGGCACATTACCTGTTTTAGGTCATGTTGGTCTAAGCATGTGAGAATGATACATGTAGCTGTTTATTTCTTAAAGTTATGATGTTATGCTATATGCATTACATTGCCATATTGACTGATTGGTGTTCCCTTTTCTTTTTTTTGCCTTTTAATTAATAGACCATGTCCATTAGCACTGAATATCCTTGAGTCTGTTGTTTTTCTCATAACCAATTTGGTAAAGCCCTAAGCGTTTTGGTGTACATGAAAATTGGGCTGACAGTGAACCACCATGATAGAAATAAGAACAGAATCATGCGTTTAAAGGTTTGAGATTAGGGCTATGTACTTTTGTTATGAACCTATGTGTTTGACTATGTTTTATCATCTGCATCATGCTAATCTTAACTCAAATGGCATGAGAAATTTGGCTTAAGGCTTGACAGGATCAGGATTATGGTTTATGTATCTCTATCTGTTATGGTCATATGCTTAACTGTCACTTTGGATTTATCTCCCTTTACCATGTTGGCCATACTTGCCTTGCATAAAATGTGCATCTGTTTAGTTTGTGTGACCATAAGGGTATGCATTTGTTTAAATTTGGTTATCCTTCATGTGGCATATATGTCTTGTTTTGATTTTGCTTGTTCATTTGCTAGTTGGTAGTTAGCTTTTCTTTTCTTCCTATTGCTTCCAGTTCAGGCCCACATAACACCAAATTTTCACATTGAAGCTACACCACCATAAGAACTCAATTCACACATTCACATTATCAAAAGTTTACCACTATCACACACTTGAGTTACTTGGTGTCTGTTGATGATATGAGACTTCATTACTTCTAAGCCTAGACCCTTCTTAAAACTGTCCTGATGATGCAATATGCGAGTTTGGTGTGATATCACACTGTTAGTTGTGTTGAACTCAGGGGAATGACATACAGTATGACATGGTGGCTTGGTAAAGACTGGCCCTACCCTTTTCAATTCCTGATACCATGTTGGTTTGTGTTATAAATTCTGTTGACATGATATTTGCATTTGGAATGATATGTGTTTGGTTCATAACCCTTGAAGACCATGTCAAAGCATATTATAACAGTCTGGTATGGCCCTCTTCATGTTGTTATGTGTCATCTGGAATGATTTTAATGCTTATGTCCCCATAACAACAAGAATTTCTTACTTGAATGTGCTAAACAGAACTTTGTCTTCATCCCTTTTAGATACACAATCTCTATGTTTACCAATACAATAACTCACTTTTTCAGGATATTGGATTTGAACCATGAGCATTTCAGTTACCTCTTCTGATTCTAGTTAACTTAGAACATTTGTTTTGTGTTAGTAATGGTTGATTGGATTAAGGTTGAATTAGGAAAATTAGCATACCATGACTTGATGCTATTTGCTTCTTTTTTTTTAATTGGAACCTTAAAGAATTGGATTACATGGTTGTTGCATCAGTGTTTTGTTTTTTTTATATAGTTCAAAGGCCAGTAAGAAAGCTGGTTTACATGGGAGGGAAAGATGCATTGGTTAAAGAAATAATTTTGAACACGTGAGGGCTTATATGTTTATAAAGTGAGGTTAATGACCGGATGTACCAGCCACCCCAGTGGCAAGCACACACTTGCACACGCCCATTTGACCCTAGGGACTGGGGTTCGAATCCCCCTCGCCCCAGTCCTTTTATTTTTAATTCTTGAAACTAGCTTTATTTCACATATGTTGAAATGAAATTCATATTGGTTAACAGCGCACGCAATGGCATGATTGGTAAGGCTTTTGGGCTGCATACGCAGGGTCCTGAGTTCAATTCCCATGGGGGACCTCTCTTATTATTTTTTATAACTTGTTGTCTTATATTTTTTATGGTTTATACCCTAACTTCAAACTTTCATAACTCAGTCATTTTTCACCCTTTTTGACTCATTCTTTTTGTTAAATGTTCCTTAATGAATTTATTTTCTTAACATAAAGAAAAATTAATGAAAATCAAATTTTTTGAGGTATTTATGTATGTTGAAAGTGGAAGACCTTGTTAGGGTTTCTACTGTGAGTACTTTTGATTCCTCTGTATCTCTTATCATGTTACATTTGTTTCTCTTGCTTAGAAAATGTCTAATATGTTTGGTTTTTATCTTGCATAATGTTATAAGCTTTGTTTCACTTGAATGCTTAGCTATTTGATGTTATATCCTCATGTAAATAGCCATTATAAGCTTCTTGTTTCATAAAACTATTGTTCTCCCTATTCCAAAGGAAAGACTTCCTCATTTGACGCATAAGTCAATAAGCAAATCATACCTCTTGGCCTCATAAGAGCTTTCCTCTTTTCTTGGCCTCATAAGAGCCATTGAATTATAATTTAGAAATAGGATGGAGTTCTTGAACTCTATGTGATATTCACCATGTTGAGTACTCACTTTTCCCCATCATAAATTAGATCTAAAGAGTTTCTTCAAACTCTAAGATGAGCTCACACTCATTTCCCTTTTTTAATTTGGCCATAGTCAATGGTTCCTCAAAATTCATCCTTAGTTAGGTGAACTACGGCTGCTCTAATTCTTTAGTCAGATACGTAGGCACAAGATGCGACGTCTTGGCGAGCAAACTTAGTGTACATACCCTTAGGTCTTTACCTTTATCATTAGCAAGCAAACATAACATAACACAAGCTAAACAAGAGGTTCATGTAGAGTACTATAGATACTTAGGGTACTAATACCTTCCTTTTGTATAACCAACCCCCGAACCTTAGATCTCCCCCATTTAGGTTTTTTCTCGATCTTGAACCTTTCCTTTGGATAAATCAAAGTCGGTGGTGAATTCAAAGAAATGTGATGCAAGTTAATTAATAGCTTGTTATCCGATTCTCACCGCAACAGAAATGGCGACTTCACTGGGGATTAGTTTCTTATATTTTGAGGGTTAAGCCCACCTTGTTTTTGCTTATGTTATTCATGCTTGCTTGTTGTATTTGTACATATCTGTATGTCTACCTGTATATATGTTTTGCTTGAGATCTTCTATTGGCATGGTACCATTGAGTGGTGAGATAAAGTCCTAACTCGGACTTGAGCGCACATATATGATAGGATCGTGGTGTAATCAATAGTCGGTTGTTGGGAGTAGTCCTAACAATCTATGGCATATGATGACCACACTCAGATGAGGCCCTTTGGGATTGTTGATGTCTGATGTGAGTAGTCACATTGATATTACTTTTTCAAATGGGATCCAGGGATTCTGAGGACCGTAGTTACCTTCACCCCACTTGGACTTTTAGGATGTAGTGCGGTGGCTACGAGGGAGTAAGTCCCAAGTAGTTGTCACGCGATACTACACTCAGAAGAGTTTATCTTGAGAATATTATTAACCCGTGTGAGTAGTCACATGGGCCGATAATATCCGAAGGATTTACGTAGACTCTGGGAACTTTTAGAACCCTACTCTACAGTTGATGAACCTATAGTCCACACCTTGTTGGGATGGGTAGACCATGGATCCATTCATGTGATCGCTAAACCTAAGACCTGTGTTGTGCTGTGTACATATATTTGTGTATTATTTGCCCATGTTTGCGCATTGCATACATCTCATTGCATCCATGATTGGTTTTAAGGAACTCAGTCATATTTTCCTTTGAAAATAGTAGGTATCATGGATATTGAGAAGAGGAACACTAAAAAGTTCAATTTCAAAAGGCCTAATCTAGTTAAGCTGAAGAAGTTAGCAACTCTGGTGACTAGACATGAAAGTTTCCGAAAGCGGTATGGAAGATTGGTTGGCCTTCTCAGAACTAATATGGAAGAGGGTATTCTTGACACCTTGGTTCAGTTTTATGATCCTCTTTATCATTGCTTCATTTTCCCTGATTACCAATTGGTCCCAACCCTGGAAGAATACTCCCATTGGTTTGGCTTGCCTGTAAAGAAACAAAGACCCTTCAGCGGTCAAGAGATGATTCCCACTCCAAAAGAGATTGCCGAGTGTATTCACCTGGAAATGTCAGAAGTTAAACCTCACATCACCACCAAGGATGGTATCAAAGGGTTACCATCTAAATTCTTGTTTGAAAAAGCCTGTCAATTCTTCAATGCAAATAGTATAGCTGCCTTTGAAGCAACCTTTGCTTTATTGGTCTATGGTCTGTTTCTGTTCGTCAACGTGGAAGATTTTGCCAACGTCAATGCCATCAGGATCTTTATCAGTGGAAATCTTGTGCCTACACTACTTGGTGATGCTTACCATTCCATCCACCATAGGACTCTTCAAGGGAAGGGTATTATTTTATGATGTGCACCATTGCTTTACCAGTGGCACATCACTCATCTGCCTCGAACGTCAGAATTCAGATATAACCCTGATAAGTTGCGTTGGTGTCAAAGGATTATTTCTCTTACCCACGATAATATCTTTTGGTATGATCGTATCTATGACAAAGAGGTATACATTGACAGTTGTGGTCTATTCCCTAACGTACCGCTTCTTGGTATTCATGGTGGGATCAACTATAACCTTGTTCTTGCCAGACGCCAATTTGGATTTGCAATGAAAGAAAAGCCTAGGAGTATTCATGTATCCGGTTTCTTCTACCTTAATGAAAGACCCACTAATGAGACCAAAAGTGGAGTTTAGTGTGCTTGGGACAAATTTCACGAAAGCACCAAGAATGATCTGGGAAAAAGGAACTGTGTAGCTTTGGAGTCGTTCCTCCAGTGGGTTCGATCTCGAGCTCGTGACCTCAAAATGTCGTATCTTCCCAAAATACTTCATCAGCCAACTATTGTACCTCCATCTACTATTCCCATTGAGCGCATGGAAGAATACCAGGAAAATCTAGCAAGGATGAAACTTGAAAGAGACGCGTGGGAATGAAGTATCATACCGTCTGCATTGAGCAAGAAGAGCTGAAAAAGAAGATGAAGGAGAAAGATGATCTGATTGAATGGCTGGAAAAATGTGTGATAGATGAACCTTTGGCACAAGAGAATTTATTTTTCTCTAGCGTGCAACCTACTTCTAGCACTCACGAGCACGCCAACATTCCTCCAACATCTGGCGCGTGGAAAGGAATTGTGGACAAGTTGGTCATAGAAAATAACAAGTTGAAAAGACAAAAGAGGGGGCGTGAAGTGGATCACTCTTAGATAGGGCTGCTTTTCTAGGCTTAGCTGTTGATCTTATCTTCTTGTATTTTGAGCTTCTTTTGAACTATTGAAATGTACTATTTGTAACTCTTCTCAATTTTTAATGAAATGAGGCTTACTATGAAATCATCTTTCTCGAGTTCCTTAAAACCAATTTCATTCGCATTGCATTTTTGCATTTTCGCTAAACTATTAAGATACTAACTTTATTTTGCAGATTTTTGTAGACATGGATGCTGCAGGAAAAAGAGTATGGCCTTACTTTTTTAAGCTCCCAGAGTTGGAGCAATTAGAGTTGGAGCAATTGTTGTGGTTGGGGGACATGGTTGAAGACCAATCAGCCTTCGCTGACAGGTATATGTGTATTATTCCCTTGATGAGACATCCAGTGACTGAAGGACCTCTTGAAGTTCTGGTTCAACTATATCATCTAGCATATCGCTGCTTCGTGTTCCCTGAATTCCAGCTGGTGCAAAATTTGGAAGAATTCTCTGCTATGATAGGGATTCCTGTCAGGGAAGCTCCTATCTTTTCTAGAATTGAGGGAATGCCCTCCCTTAGAGATATTGCTAGGACGGCAAGGATAAGAGTGTCTGACATCCAGGTTAATCTGACTATCAAAGGAGGATGGCGCGGACTACCCGCCCAATTCTTGCTGGAAAAAGCTCTTTATTTCAAGAACAGAGGGAATAAGGCACTGTTTGAATCAACTTTCTCCCTACTAATCTATGGTTTGTTTCTGTTTCCAAATGCAAAGCACTTAGTGGATATTCAAGCCATCCAGATATTCACATTCAACAATCCAGATCCAATGCTGCTAGTAGATGTCTACCATGCCGTCCAGACCAGGTATACAAGAGGTTGCAGGCAAATTGTTTGTTGTGTGGCCCTTTTTTACAAATGGTTTATTTCCTATTTGCCAAAGACCCCAGCCTTCTGGGAGGTTGAGGACTACAAAATATGGTGCAAAAAGCTAATGGAATTGAAGCATACCGACATTAAATGGTATGATTCAACCGATGAAGGAATTGTTGTAATCCATAGCTGTGGGGATTGCCCCAATATACCCCTTATGGGAAGGAACGGTTGTATCAATTACAACCCCGTCCTAGCCCGCCGCCAGTTGGGCCATCTGAAAGATGGAATTCCATATAATGATGATATACAGATGATGTATTATGAGGAAGAAGAAGCATTTGAAATGAAGCTGCGATTTGAGCGCACCTGGCGCCAAATCAACAAACAATTGTGGAGGGCTGAATGCCCTATCACCGAGGCTCACCTACAATGGTCTCGTGACATAGCTTGTATGATGAGGAAACCATTCCCTCGCCATGAATCACCCCCTAAGACCAAATAGAGGAGGATGGACGCTTTAACAGACTTGTTTCTTGAGAAAGAGAGGATCAAGGGGCGCATCGATGAACTGATCAAGGAAATCAATGGAGGAGAGGGGACATCAACTAGTGGGTCCAACTTTTAGTTTCCTTGGTATTACTACTATTTCCCTTTCTGTTCTGTTGTTATTTCCTGTTGTTGTTGTTGCTATTTCCCTTTTTGTTGTGGGTGTAATCCCACTTATGTACTCGGAGTATGAAGATGCACTGCTCCTAATGTAATGTTCGCCAGATTTCTTAACGGAGAAGTTTATTTTGTTGAAGACTCCATTGTCTACATTATTTGCAAAATCTCTTGGGTTGCTTGATAGTTTTGCTTGCATTTTGTTGGAACAGTATTTCGGGGGGTGTTTTTATCGTATCCGCAGGGATTGTGCGATATTTTGATGCTTGTCGCTCAATAGTCGCAATGCTTCAAGTTAAAGAGTTTCAAAGGGTTCTTGGTTTTGTTTAACATAAATTTGTAGCAAAGAGTAAATTTGTAAGGTTTTAGAAAAGCATGTCAAGATTAGGTTTCGCTAATCCTTTTCATACATATCCAATTAATCAACCATATGAACTCAGTTCCGACCAATACAATCGTGTATCCTCTCGAACAAGTTTATGTCTAAAGCAAATTCGTGAGTGTTGTTGTTTAGATCGTTAGATGATGTCTCATGCTAACAATCGAAACAATAATCGTTAAGATCAACACAAAGCGAATAACAAATCCCAAATCTATGTCTAGAGTTTGGTTTTTAAGAGATGAAAATATTAGGTCATGATTTGTAAAATCTATGTCTAGAGTAATACAAATATACATCATTAAGAACAAATAACTTCATCTATATTGATCAATAACCTTGTTCATATACAAAAGATCAAAAGAAATACATATGATCAAGATTAACTACATCTAACCTTAACACAAAAGTGTTTAGCTACTCATTCTCATGGTAGCTTGGATGACAAGTTTCAAGAGGAGATGAAAGAACATGTGAGTCGAATAATTGAGATTGGATGTGACTTCAGCTTCTCTATGTGAAAATTCACTCTTGGATGATTGAAGTTCAGCAAACTATGTTTTTTTGTGTGAAAAATAGCAAGTCCCTCTTCAAGGAAAAGTAAAAATATATTTATAAGATACTAAAATTCTGCAGACTTCGTCTAGCGAAGGATTCACTCGCCTAGCGAATGGATCAAAAAATGGCATTTTAAGTGCCTCAGAAACTTAAACCGCCCTCAATTGTTATCGCGGGTTCGCTAGGCGAACATTTCATTCGCTAAGCGAGCCATTCGCCAAAACCTTCGTCCCAGCGAATTTTGGGTCCTTTAGCCCCTGCCTCAGCCAAGAGTCCTTCACCTAGCCCTTCGCCCAGCGACCAAAGCAGCGAACGCTCGCTGGCACTTCGCTACGCGAATTTTACCCCCTTTTCCTACTGACTCTTTTTGGGCATCCTCTCTGGAAGATTCGCTACCGTTCGCTAGGCGAACCTTCGCTGGTCACTTCGCCAGGATTCACCTAGCGAACCCTGTTGTTGCTTTCTTGATTCTTTGGAAGCTTGCATCAACTCCTTGTGTCTTACTTTCTTGATCATTTCATGTCTATTTCTGCACACTAGCACACAAATTACAAGCACAACAAGTATATTCCAATGTTTGAAGACTACAACAAATCACCACTAAAATCAACAAGTTAAACATAGAAAGTATTGAAAAATGCCAAGTATTGAATACAAATATGTAGCATGTTTGACATATAACAAACTCTCCCCAACTAACTCTTTGTTTGTCCTCAAGCAAAGTATGCCTCTCTTGAAAACAAGTGGATTTGCTCGAGTATAAAATTCAACCAAGACAAGATAAACGGCTCAAATAAACAACAATTACAACAAGGCAACAATTACACAATCCTATAATTGACAATGTAAAAGAAATTGACTCTTAAACAACTTTCAAACAATGTTTCAAGAGACAACTAAATTATCATGCACATGTCATTCTAACATTCCTCTTCGAAAAAGGATTGAAGGAAAACACGCATACAAGCACGGGAAAATTTCACTCAAATGACAAATGATGTAAATACTATGCAATTCATATAATATCTAAATGATCACAAAAGAAATCATGGAAGCAAAAGATCACTAAGGGCTTCAAGGTTGTAGCTTGGTCGGGTTAACAATAAAGGGACATTTCTAATGGCCATTGAATCGAAATTGCCGATGCAAAAGAACATTCACTCTACAAGGTATTCACAACACCTCAACTTCATTCACCAATTTTTTCATTTATCACACCTTCTCAAACTTCCTTGCACAATTATTGAATCTATTTTTCTCATTCAAGCAAGCATTCTTTTTCTCTTTTGTACACAATTATTCACATACTCTTTTCTTTTCATGTTTGCTTAAAAGTTTTCACAATTTTGAGTAATTCACCAATCTTCTTTTTCATTCTCCCCAACTTATTTTCGACTCAATCTTACGTGAATGTTCCTTGCTTTTTAAGGCAATGAAGTCAATTAAAACAAAAGTTCCAAGGTTCAAGAAGAAAATTTCTTAGAAGCTCTAAAAAATTCAATGATGAATTTGATTTTTAAAATATGTACGACACAAAGTTCATCACTAAAAGAGATCTAACAAATTTAGACACAAAGGGGCTAACAAATTCTCGCTACTCACGGGTAAATTACTGTTTGGAAATGGTTGTGCTCAATATCAACAAGTGCCTTGATCCTTTCTAATACTTCCACAAAATCACACAAATCACAAGATAAAGCATGAATTAAAAGTATAAAACAAAATCTATCATCAATCCAAAGCATATAGTATAACCTGGAGGTTTCTCACTTTGGTGATTTTTGGACCTAATGACATAAGCAATCAATAAAGTTGTAACAAGAAACACAATTTTCATTTGTACAAAGACACAAATTCTAACACATTCTAAATTCTAGAACTAGGTAACTATGTACCTTGCCGACAATATCATGCTTAAATTACTATCATCGCCATCCAACTTGGAAGAATCTTCTTTTAAGATCAAGAATCACCAACCTAAAATTCCCCAAGTTTCATCAACAAAAGAAGGAAACATTAAATATTCACAAGCACCATTCAACCACTACTAAAAAACACTAAACTAAAGTTAACATAAAACAACATTTATTTCAAACATAATACTAATAATAATAGGAATGTAATGGTGTAAACACACCTACAAAGTCAAAGAAAAATACCACCAAGGGTACAAATACATCATACAACCCAAAATAATCCAACACAGTGGATAAAGTACATCGATAATAAACTTAAATAAAACAAAATACATAAAACATGATAAAACATCACTTTGTAGCACAAAGGAAGTACAAAATCTGAACTCCAAAATCAGTCCACCACGGACAACTCAATATCCTACTCCTCAGAACCACGGGCCGAACCAGTTTCCTCATCATCATCATCAGCCTCCTCAGCAACAGCATCAGCCTCCTCAGCAACATCATCAGCTGCATCCTCCTCCCCTCCGAGTACTGGCCTGACCTCAGGCCAACCAGCATGTGTCAGGAACTGCTCCCTAGACATCAAAGAATGCTCACCGGCAGGATCACGAATCTGCAACTGAAGAACCTGCATGGAATCATGTAAGTCAGTCATGGCGCACTGAGAAGCCGCCATCCAATCCCAGTTGTACTGACAGATTTCCTGCTGAAAAGGATAAAAAGCATGTGACCCCGAACCAGAAGCTCCACCATCCCCTGTGCTAGCATCAGTACCAGCACCAGACGTATCACCAATTGCCCCTTTGGGCTTACAAAATTTGTCCACATAACGATCATCTATAGTTGAAGGAATCGTGACCTGTCGGCGTGCGGGTATATCAACCCCGGCATGAGCACACAACGACATTATGAGACACGGGAAAGCAAGCGGGGCATTCGGCCGAGCAGTAGTACTTCCAAGACCACTCAGAACAATGGCCTTGATCTCATCAGCAATAATGCGGGCCACGTCAATCTCTACATTCCTAAGAATGCTATGGACAAGGTGGGCCAACTGTATAGGGATGGTGCTATGATGCGACCTTGGCTTGTTGTTTGTAAGCACAGAAAGTAAAATGAGTTGGGCCAAGGGTTGTATATCCACTCCTCAAAACCCTATTCATAATGCTTGATTAATTTACAACATGCAGCACATAAACATTATGAACAGAGATACATGAACTTTAAAAACCTAAGTGATTTACATCTAAAATCCAATCCATTCCCAAACCTACTGTCAAACAGAAATATAAATGAAAAGGATGTTCAAACCTGAACTTTGCAAGTGAAAAAGGAAGAACTTGGTGAAATGTGCTTGCAGAGACAATTCGTGCAAAGAGTTCTTGAGAATGAGAGAAAGCTTGAAACAAAATTTTTTTGAGAGGCAAAGAGTGTTTGTGGAAATTCCTACTCATAATTCTCAGAACCGAGTTGGGTCATGGGCCCAAATGTCTGGCCCACCCAAAATTTACACTCTTTTTTAACTGATGTGGCAAAACAACATGACCTGTCTCGCTGGGTTCGCTAAGCGAAGGAGCCAGCGAATGCTCGCCACAGGCTCGCTAGGCGAACGACAGCGAACATGATAGAATTTTTTTCAAATTTTTCTGCACTTTACCACTTTTCTCAACACTTCAAAACTTCAACAAATACTTAAAAATAGTAAACAAAGCAGTAAATACTTACAATGTTGGGGTGCCTCCCAACAAGCGCTTGTTTAACGTCGGCTAAGCTCGACGGTCCAATGCAACCTCAAGGATCGCAAAAAGGAACAACGGCGGGATTCCGCTTGAAATCACCTCCAAGATAAAATTTCAACCTATGACCATTAACTGTCCAACTCTCATTTGTATTTGCGTTTTCAATGACTATTGCCCCATATGACTTAATCTCCCGAATCCGAAATGGACCAGACCACTTTGATTTCAATTTACCTGGGAACAATTTTAATCGAGAATTGAAGAGTAGGACCAGATGCCCTACTTCAAACTGTTTGGTCACTATTTTCTTGTCATGGTGAGTTTTGACTCAATCTTTGTAAAGCTTATTGCAATCATACGCTTGGAGACGCAATTCATCCAATTCATGCAATTGCATTTTTCTTCTATCACTGCTCAAAGTTGGCTCAAAATTCAGAAATTTCAAGGCCCAAAATGCCTTATGCTCCAACTCGACCGGTAAATGAAAATTCTTACCGTAGACCATTTTAAAAGGAGTGAGACCAATCGGAGCTTTAAAAGCCGTCCGATAAGCCCACAAAGTATCGTCTAGCTTGTTCGACCAATCCTTCCTTGAGGATGACACCGTTTTTCCAAAATTCTTTTAAATTTCTGGTTCGATACCTCCGCTTGCCCATTGGCCTGAAGATGATATGATGTTGCAACTTTGTGCTTGACACCATATTGCTCCAAGGATTTTTCAAGCTGAGTGTTGCAAAAGTGGGATCCTCCGTCACTTATCAACACTCGCGGAGTACCAAAAAGCGAAAAAATGTTCTTTTTCAAAAATTTTATCACAGTTTTTCCGTCGGCCTTAGCACATGCTATTGCCTCTACCCATTTGGAAACATAATCAACTGCGACCAAAATATACTCATTAGAAAATGAAGATGGAAAAGGTCCAACAAAGTCGATTCCCTAGCAATCAAACACTTCAATTTCCAACATGTTTTGTAAAGGCATTTCATGCCGCTTTGAAATTCCACCACTTCTTTGACACTTGTCACAACTTTGGGCATGCGCATGCGCATCTTTGAATAAAGAAGGCCAATAAAAGCCCGATTGAAGGACTTTCGTTGCCGTTCTTAATCCGTTAAAATGTCCTCCATACGGAGAGTTGTGACAATGCCAAAGTATGTTAGTGGCTTCATTAATTGACACACATCTTCTTAAAAGGTTGTCGACACCAAGCTTAAACAAATATGGTTCATCCCAAACAAAAGACTTGGCGTCCGACAAAAATTTCTTTTTCTGATGGTGAGTTAGACTATCCGGTATTAATCCTACGGCTTTGTGATTAGCCATGTCGGCGAACCATGGTCTAACTTGCACCATATACAATTTTTCATCTGGAAATTCCTCTTTGACCTCAAATTCCTTTTTGGTCACGTCAACATTTACAAGGCGGGATAAGTGATCCGCCACCAAATTCTCGGATCCTTTCTTGTCACGAATTTCCAAATCAAATTCTTGCAACAAGAGGATCCAACGAATTAGCCTTTGTTTATAATCGAGCTTGGTGAGCAAATACTTAATCGCCGTGTGATCCGTGTAAACGACTACTCGCGACCCAATCAAATAGGAACTAAATTTTTCCAATGCATACACTATCGCAAGCAACTCTTTTTCAGTTGTTGCATAGTTTATTTGAGCATCGTTTAAAACTTTAGTCGCATAGTGTATAGCATGAAAAAATTTTGTTTTCCGTTGACCCAAAACTGTACCCACCGCATAATCGCTCGTATCACACATGAGTTCAAAATCCAATTTCCAATTAGGTGCGATGATTATGGGTGAGGTAGTCAAACTTTTCTTTAGAAAATTAAAAGAAAACATGCAAGATTCATCAAAATCAAAGGACTTATCTTTGTTGAGCAAATTGCTCAAAGGTTTTGCAATCTTCGCGAAATCCTTGATGAACCTCCGATAAAAGTCCGCATGTCCGAGAAAACTTCGGATGCCTTTGACATTAGTTGGAGGAGGAAACTTTTCAATCACTTCAATTTTTGCTTGATCAACCTCAAGACCTTTGGAGGAGACTTTGTGGCCAAGCACTATCCCCTCCGTAACCATAAAATTACACTTCTCCCAGTTCAATACCAAATTTGTCTCAACACACCATTCAATAACGACCTCCAAATTTCTCAAACAAAAATCAAAAGACCCTCCGAAAACAGAGAAGTTGTCCATGAAAACCTCCACCGTCTTTTCAATAAGATCGGAAAAAATTTCTTGAACACAACGTTGAAACTTTGCTGGTGCGTTGCATAAACCAAACGGCATCTTTCGGTAGGCGAAAATCCCAAAAGAACAAGTGAATGTCGTCTTATCATGGTCATCTGGGTCCACCAAAATTTTGTTATACCCGGAATAACCATCCAAAAAGCAATAGAATTGTTGGCCCGACAATCTCTCTAACATTTGGTCCATAAACGGAAGTGGAAAATGGTCTTTTCTTGTAGCGGTGTTTAGCCTCCTATAATCTATACACATCCTCCAACCCGTCACCGTTTTTGTCAGAATCAACTCATTTTTTTCATTTCGAATCACGGACATTCCCCCTTTTTAGGCACAACGTGGACCGGACTTACCCAAGGACTATAAAAAATTGGGTAAATCATATCGGCATCCAAGAGCTTGACAACCTCTTTTCTCACTACTTCTTTCATCATTGGATTCAAACGGCGTTGCGGTTGAGCGACCGGTTTGATATCCTCTTCCATGAATATGCGATGCATACAATAAGAGGGACTTATTCCTTTTAGATCGGAGAGAGTCCATCCCATTGCCTCTTGATTTTTCCTCAAAACTTGAATTAACCTATTTTCCTCATTGTCAGATAAAATGTTGCTAATGATAACCGGTTTGTTACAACCGTCATCAAGAAAAGCATATTTCAAATTGGAAGGTAACACCTTCAATTCAAGTTGAGATTTCGCATCACTCACCTCTTTTTTTAACACTTCCTCTTCACACTCCCAAGGTTGCAACTCCTCTAAAGATTCAAGTTCCTTTAAACACTCTTCAAGTGCTCTTTCTTCTACATTAGAGAATACTTCAAAGGAATCATCAAGAGCTCTTTGCAAAGGGGACACTACATGAACTTGCTTTGTGACATCCATAATCGCTTCTTCCGTTGTGTCTATTCTAAAACAGTCACTTTTGTCATTCTTGTGTTTCATGGCCTCAAATAGATTGAAACAAACCTCCTCATCTTGGACTTTAACCTTCATAAGACCGTCGTCCATATCAATTGCCATTCTAGCAGTTTTCATAAACGGTCTTCCAAGAATCAATGGAGCGTCTAAATCTTCCTCCATTTCAATCATCACAAAATCAATAGGAAATAAGAATTTATCCACTTTAACCAATACATCTTCCGCTACACCATGAGGATGTGTAGTGGATTTATCGGCGAGTTGCAATGTCATTTGAGTGGATCTCAATTCCATGTGTCCCAACCATTTCACAATCGACAAAGGTATCAAATTGATACTAGAGCCCGAATCAATCAACCTGTTGCCCACATAGATATTACCTATAGTAACCGGCAAGGAGACTCGTCTCAGATCACTTTCTTTCCTCAGGAGAGTATGTTGAATGATAGCGCTACAACTAGCATCCACCATGATAGTCTCTTGATCCGTATACCTCTTCTTTTTCGTGAGAATATCCTTCATAAATTTCGCATATTTCGGCATTTGCTCCAAAGCTTCGGAAAATGGAATGTTTATTTACAATTGTTTGAAAATATCCATAAACCGAGCATAGTGCCTCGCACTATCTTTCTTTAAAGGAGCATCGGGATATGGTAAATGTTGGATCAGAATATTATTCAACGGTTCCTTCCCCTTCCTAGTTTTTTTCAATTTTTCTTCTCTCTTTCTTTTTTCTTCTTCCTCACTTTTTCTCATTTCATTTTCAACTAAATCACCCTCAACATTTTTTTCTACTTCAATCTCATCACTATCTTTTTCTTTTTCAACTACAACCTCCTCCTCCACTACAACTTCACCTACACCCATGTCAATCTCTCTTCCACTTCTTGTTAAAATAGCCTTACAATGCTCTTTAGGATTTGGTAGAGTATTCGCCGTAAAGTTTCCTTTTTGTTGGTCGGCCAATTGTTTTGATAATTGTCCGACTTGAGTTTCAAGATTCCTTATGGCCTCATCGGTATTCTTCTGATTTGACATTGACATTTGCATAAATTGCGTGAGAGTGTCTTCCCTCTTTGTATTTCCAATGGGAGCTTGCGGAGGTTGAGTGTAATTTTGGTATTGTTGACGGTTTGACGGTTCGGCTTTTTGCGGTCTCCACAGTTGTTGATAACCTTGATTACCTCTTTGTTGGTAACCTTGGTTGCCTTATTGATAAGGAGGTCGGGGTTGGTATCCTTGGTTTAGGTTTCCGGCATAATTTACCTCCTCCAGAACCAGAGGACAATATCCGGTAAGATGATCTCCTCTGCACAATTCACATACTAAGACTTGCACATTTTTGCTTGAGGAGTCATGAATCTCCTTGAGTTGTTGAGGAAGTTTAGACATTTGTTTCGTTAACAACTTGACTTGTTGGGATAATAACTTATTTTGAGCAAGTATAGCATCATTGGTTCCCAATTACAAAACTCCCGGAGTCCTTTGAGAAGGGCCACGGTTATGGCTTCCCTGATGGTCATTTAAAGCCATCTTGTTAATTATGGCAATGGCTTCTTCGGCACTCTTGCTCATCAAAGATCCACCTGCGGTGGCATTCAACAATGTTTTCTGCACTAACTGGAGTCCATTCCAAAAAATATGAATTTGAAACAATTCATCGAAACCATGCCCCTTGCATTTTCTCAACATAGATTTGAATCTCTCCCACGCTTCGTTGAGAGATTCGTTTGCACCTTGGGTGAAAACTGCTATTGCGGTCTTTGCCTCCATGAAACGATTATGTGGAAAAAATCATTCCAAAAAATTTTCTTCAAGTAAATTCCAATCCGTCATTATTGTCGTCGATTGGTCAAGATACCATTCCTTGGCCTTCCCAATGAGGGAATGCGGGAATAGTCTCTTAAACAGAGGTTCCTCTTCAGCTTCGGGCGCACCAATTGCTCCCGCATTCTCATAGAACTTTGTCAGATGCGTATAAGGATCCTCATGATCCATACCAGTGAATGGACTCTGATATAGAAGCAAGAGAATACCAGTCTTCATTTCAGAATGCCGACCATTCTGAGCATTGCGAGCAAACTGTGCATTATGTCTTGGACTGCTTGTACAAGGTCTAGAAGTAGGTGGTGGTGGTGGTGGTGGATCCATAGTTGGAAGTAACTGTGGAATTTTCGTTGAAGTTGAACTCCCATCCCACTCTCGTCTTTCTTTGGCAAGTTGCCTCCTTCGCCTTGTTCTGCTATTGATTTTACGAGCGGTTCTTTAAATCTCGAGATCAAACAGAAGTTGGTCCGCAGGTAACTTCCCTCGCATAAAACGAAGTCTGCACACTAAACCAAACAAATCAACAAGCTCAAGAAAAAGTTAACAGGCTTAAAACAAAACAACTATTGCAATGCTTGCAATATCAAACAACAATCCCCGGCAACGGTGCCATTTTGTTGGAACAGTATTTCGGGGGGTGTTTTTATCGTATCCGCAGGGATTGTGCGATATTTTGATGCTTGCCGTTCAATAGTCGCAACGCTTTAAGTTAAAGAGTTTCAAAGGGTTCTTGGTTTTGTTTAACATAAATTTGTAGCAAAGAGTAAATTTGTAGCAAAGAGTAAATTTGTAAGGTTTTAGAAAAGCATGTCAAGATTAGGTTTCGCTAATCCTTTTCATATATATCCGATTAATCAAGCATATGAACTCAATTCCGACCAATACAATCGCGTATCCTCTCGAATAAGTTTATGTCTAAAGCAAATTCGTGAGTGTCGTTGTTTAGACCGTTAGATGATGTCTCATGCTAACAATCGAAACAACAACCATTAAGATCAACACAAAGCGAATAACAAATCCCAAATCTATGTCTAGAGTTTGGTTTTAAGAGATGAAAATATTAGGTCATGATTTGTAAAATCTATGTCTAGAGTAATACAAACCACACATACATCATTAAGAACAAATAACTTCATCTATATTGATCAATAACCTTGTTCATATACAAACGATCAAAAGAAATACATATGATCAAGATTAACTACATCTATCCTTAACACAAAAGTGTTTAGCTACTCATTCTCATGGTAGCTTGGATGACAAGTTTCAAGAGGAGATGAAAGAACATGCGAGTCGAATAATCGAGATTGGATGTGACTTTAGCTTCTCTATGTGAAAATTCACTCTTGGATGATCGAAGTTCAGCAAACTATGTTTTTTGTGTGAAAAATAGCAAGTCCCTCTTCAAGGAAAAGTAAAAATCTATTTAAAAGATACTAAAATTCTGCAGACTTCGCCTAGCGAATGGATCAAAAAATGGCACTTTAAGTGCCTCAGAAACTTAAACCGCCCTCAATTGTTATCGCGGGTTCGCTAGACGAACATTTCATTCGCTAAGCAAGCCATTCGCCAAAACCTTCGCCCCAGCGAATTTTGGGTCCTTTAGCCCCTTCCTCAGCCAAGTGTCCTTCGCTTAGCCTTTCGCTCAGCGAGCAAAGCAGCGAACACTCACTGGCACTTCGCTACGTGAATTTTACCCCCTTTTCCTACTGACTCTTTTTGGGCCTCCTCGCTGGAAGATTTGCTACCGTTCGCTAGGCGAACCTTCGCTGGTGACTTCGCCAGGATTCGCCTAGCGAACCCTGCTATTGCTTTCTTGATTCTTTGGCAGCTTACATCAACTCCTTGTGTCTTACTTTCTTGATCATTTCATGCCTATTTCTGCACACTAGCACACAAATTACAAGCACCACAAGTATATTCCAATGTTTGAAGAACTACAACAAATCACCACTAAAATCAACAATTTAAACATAGAAAGTATTGAAAAATGCCAAGTATTGAATACAAATATGTAGCATGTTTGACATCTAACACATTTGCATCAGCATCCTCATTTGCATCATATGCATCTTCCTCTTTGTCCTTATCTTATGTCACCTTTGATCTCTCTAGAATCGTTACACTGAATCCCAAACACGACTACAACACTCGAGCCCAAGCTTGACTAAGGATGTCAGAAGAGTACGGAGAAATGGATAGGATAAATTAAGAATTGAATGAGATACGAGGTGGAATGGGACAGATCTTAGAGGCTATTAATGTCATGAGAGCAAAAATGGACACCCAGGCCACTGTAGTTTCTGAAATCATCACTACATTGGTGGAACCTCCTGTCATCCCTACCGTGAACCCCACTTTGGGCATGCCCTTTGACTTCATTCGTGCCACAGTTCCTTTGTCTACTCTGTAAACGGTCCCTCTGGTTAATGAAACTTTACAAGTTGTTCCCACATTCACTCCAGCAGCGGTACAAACACAAGTACACCCGGTTTTCCAGAACCCTCCTCCATATGATTACATTGATATGTAAGAAGAGGGGGATGATCAGAAAAAAAAATTGAAAGAAAGTGTCGAGACGATGTAGAGAAAGATAAAAGCGATAGAGGGAAGTAATACATTTAGCACTGATGTTAAGGATATGTGCTTGGTTTTAGACTTAGTCATTCCATCCAAATTCAAACTGCCAAATTTTGAGTTATACTCAGATGCCACATGTCCCAGGTCTCATCTGATCATTTACAATCGAAGAATGGCTGCACATGTACGTAATGACAAATTGATGATCCACTGTTTTCAAGACAGTTTAAAAGGGGCTGCTGCTAAGTGGTATTTAAGTCTGGACCAGTCTCAGGTCCGTTGTTTCCAGGATGTGACTGATGCTTTTGTAAAAGACTACAAGTACAATATGGATTTAGCTCCTGACCGCAGGCAGTTGTTAAGTATGACCCATAGCAATACCGAATCCTTCAAAGAATATGCACAACGATGGAGAGAAATAGCATCTTAAGTTGAACCGCCCTTGACGGAGAAAGAGTTGGATGATTGGTTTGTAGATACGGTAAAGCCAGAGTTTTATGAAAGAATGATCAGCAGTGTCAGTGATAATTTCGCTGATATTGTTGTAGTTGGCGTAAAAGTGGAGGTTGGATTGAAGAGTGAGAGAGTAGTCAGTTCTTCAAGCAGTTCAACCAATACCAATACCAGTACTAAGAAAGCCCCTAGCCATTTCCACAAAAAGAAAGAGGGAGAGACTAATGCCATCATGGCGGGTAAGAAAAATAACCAAGGGTGGAAACAGCCTATGTACCAACAACAGTTAGTTCCAAACTTTACTCAACAGCTGATCTACCATAAGCAGTATGCTCAGCAACCTTACATAGCAGCTGTCACACTAACTTTCAACCATCCAACAGCGCAACAGGCGTAACCTATCAACAACCCGCTTATCAGCAATGGCCGAAAAATCAGAATTACCAACAGAAGAGACAACAGGTTCCACAGCAGAATGCTCCTCAAAGAAGGCAAGGGGCAACGCCCACATTTCCACCTATGCCAATGTCCTATACTAAGCTCTACCCTTCCTTAGTGAAGCAAGGACTGATCGTTACTAGATCCTTGGGACCACCAACTGAAAAGTCTTTGCCGTTCTATAATCCAAATATGAATTGTGTTTTTCATCAGGGAGTAGCCGGTCATGATTTGGAAGGTTGTTTAGCATTGAAAAATGTAGTGAAGAGACTGATGGAGAGGAATACCCTATCATTCGCAGATAATCAGCCGAATGTGAAAAAGTAATCCTCTACCCACCCATGGGACTACTAATGCCATTGAAGATAAAAATGATGAGGTGTTGGTTCTGGACGCAGCAAAGATCAAGACTCCTATCAAGGCCTTTCATGCTAAGTTGTTTAAGGTTGGGTTGGTCAAAGTTTGTCATGATGATTGTGATGAATGTCATACCAGTATCAAGGGCTGCCGTTTAGTTCAAGACGATGTTCAATGTTTGAACAACGAAGGTTTTCTATAGGTATTCAGCAAGGAAAAGAAGAGTAATATTGTAGTAATCGAACATGTGTTTAACCTACAAAAACCAAGGGAGCAGGTACCTATGTTCAATGTGCCCAAATCTGGGTCTGTGGTTCCCGTGTTTAATAAACCTATGCCGGTTTTCAACATTTCTGAGCCTGTTGTTGCTTCCACTGCCAATCATTCCAAGCAATATGACGTCCGATAACCTATTCCATTTAGGTTCAGAGGGACCAAGGCCGTATAGTGGATTTATGAGAATGTTATGGGTAACAAAATACGAGAAGACGTGATTCCAAGGAATGAGGTGGGAATCGCAGTTGAAGACGTGGTTTCAAGGAATGAGGTGGGAACCACTGTTGAGGACGTGACAAACATAATTGGAACAGGAAAGATAACCTGAAGCGGCAGAGTTTACACTCCTTCTTTCAAAGAAACTGCACCCAAAGAGACCGTTGTTTCCATACCCCCTAAAGATAAAGGAAATGAGGTAATTTCTAGAGAAGAAGATGAAAAGTTCTTAAGGATTATTAAAAGAAGTGATTATAAGGTGGTAGATCAACTCCATCAGACTCCATCCAAGATTTCAATCTTGCCCCTGCTAGTCAATTCACTTGTTCACAGATCAGCCTTACAGAAGGTATTGGCCCAAGCACATGTGGCCCAAGATATAACCGCTAGACAATTTTACCATGTCGTTGCCAACATTACAGCTTGTAACACTCTCAGTTTCAGTGACGAAGAGCTGTCTCGAGCAGGTATGAACCATAACCTTGCCTTACATGTGTCAGTGAAGTGTCAAGAAGATACGATGTCCAGAGTTCTTGTGGACACCGGTTCATCTTTGAATGTTTTACCGAAAAGAACCCTTGGAAAGTTGTCTTACCAAGGAGCTGTGATGAGACCCACCTCACTTGTTGTTAAAGCCTTTGACGGCTCAAGAAGATCGGTGATGGGTGAGATTAAATTTCCTATTTTGATTGGTCCTCAGGTATTCAACATTCTTTTCCAAGTCTTGGACATCAATCCGGCCTATAGTTGTTTGTTGGGTAGACCCTGGATCCATGGAGTCGGTGCTGTTACATCGACTTTGCATCAAAAGATGAAATTCGTAGCTGATGAAAAGTTAGTTATTATCCATGAGGAGGAAGATCTAATGGTCAGTAACCTGTCCTCTTTCTGATATATTGAAGCTGATGAGGATCCTCTGGAAACCTCCTTCCAAGCCCTTGAGATAGCAAATGCCGTTATGCTCGACGATAAGGAACCAGTGGCCTCCAACTGTCCATCCTTTGCTTCTTTCAAAGGCATTCAATCTGCTTTGCAAAAAGGTATACCCAAAGGCTGGGGCAAAGTCGTCGAAGTCCAATAAAGAGAGAAGTACCAAGGGTTGGGTTACAAACCAACTCCTGAGGAAAAGGCTGTTCCAACGATGGGAAGAATGAAGACCATTCAAGAGATGTTCATCAGTGGATTACATCAGGTCCATGCCATTATCGAAGATGTTGAAGATGAAGACATCAACCATTTGGTTTTTCAGTGTGATGCCGTTTTGAGCAATTGGAAGTCTATTGAGATCCCTATCTTTTACCCAATGCCAGAGTAATTTGTTTGCTTTGTTGTTGTTTTCAAATCTCTAGCCTTGCCCAAGGCTAGCGGATTATTTTGTATGGGCCACCGCTTTCATTTCCTATTAATCAATGAAAATGAGGTTTTGTTAAATTCTCTGTCTGTACTTTACTGTTTTTGCTTTTTAAGAAAAATGGCAATCTTTTCAAAAACTACTAAAACTTCTTTCTTTCTTGCATTCAATGTTTGTGCATTTTAATTAAAATAAATCCCTCCATCATGAAGAATAAATCCCAAACCCATTGTATTCAATGACCCTGCTCGCACTATTGACTTTGATTCACCTATCTATCAAGCTGAGGATAAGGAGGATTATGAGGTCCCCGATGATTTGGAAGAAATGTATGAGTATCAGTACACGGATCTTCAACCACATGAGGAACAAGTTGACATCATCAATCTTGGTACCGAAGAAAGGAAGAAAGAGGTCAAGGTTGGGGCAACACTTGGGGCAGAAATCAGACAACGACTAGTACTGCTTCTTGAAGAATATGTGGATGTGTTTGCTTGGTCTTATCAGGATATGCCTGGTTTGGATACAGACATAGTAGTTCATAGGCTACCAATCAAACCTGAATGTCCTCCAATAAAATAAAAGCTTCGAAGAAATCGACCTGACATGGCTCTCAAGATCAGAGATGAGGTTAAAAGACAATTGGATGTAGGTTTCTTGGCAGTATCAAAGTACCCTGAATGGGTAGCCAACATCGTGCCAGTAATGAAGAAGAATGGTAAGGTGCGGATGTGCGTGGATTACAGAGATCTCAACAAAGCCAGTCTTAAAGACGATTTCCCTCTACCGCATATCAACACTCTTGTTGACAATACAACTCGATTTGCAGTGTTCTCATTTATGGATGGTTTCTCAGGCTACAATCAGATCAGAATGGACTAGGCCGATATGGATAAAACTACATTCATCACCCCATAGGGAACTTATTACTACAAAGTCACGCCCTTTGGTTTGAAAAACGCAGGGGCAACTTATCAAAGAGCCATGGTGACCTTATTCCATGACATGATCCATAAAGAAATTAAAGTGTATGTGGATGATATGATTTCTAAATCTCAGAGCAAAGAGGAACATTTGGGCCATCTTCTGAAGTTATTCAAGAGACTCCGAAAATATCAGCTGAAGTTGAATCCTGCTAAATGTACTTTCGGTGTCAGATCAGGAAAGTTACTTGGTTTTATCGTCAGTTAAAGAGGAATTGGAGTAGATCCTGATAAAGTACGAGCTATTTAAGAGATGCCAGCTCCACAGACTGAATCTCAAGTGAGAGGTTTCTTGGGTCGTTTAAATTATATATCCAGATTCATCTCCAACATGACTCTTATTTGTGAACCAATCTTTAAGTTGCTCCGCAAAGATCAGACCGTAGAGTGGAATTCTGATTGCCAGCAGGCTTTTGAGAAACTCAATAACTATCTACAAGAACCACCTATTCTGATTCCTCCTGTTCATGGAAGGCCTCTCTTCATGTACATGACTGTGTTAGAAGGATCCATGGGCTGTGTCTTGGGCCAACATGATGAAACTGGTCGCAAAGAACATGCCATCTATTACTTGAGTAAAAAGTTCACTGATAGAGAAAGCCGTTATTCACTGCTCGAGAAGACCTGTTGTGCTTTAGCATGGGCCGCCAAACGTTTAAGGCAGTATTTGATTTGTCACACTACTTTGTTGATCTCGAAAATGGATCCAATAAAGTACATCTTTGAAAAGCCTGCTCAAACAGGAAAACTTGCTCGTTGGCACATGCTTTTTTAAGAATATGATATCCAATATGTCGCTCAGAAGGCTATCAAGGGAAGTGTTTTATCAGAGTACCTCGCAGATCAGCCTGTTGAAAATTATGAACCTCTCAAGTTTGACTTTCCCGATGAGGATATCATGGTAGTAAAAGATTGCGACTAGCCAGGTCCTGATGAGGGTCCTAAACCCGGTTCTAGATGGAAGATGATGTTTGATGGTTCTTCCAACTACAAGGGACATGGTGTGGGTGTGGTGTTAATAAACCCTGATGGCGGTTACACTCCTTTCACATCAAGGTTAGACTTTGGATGTACAAACAATGTTGCTGAATATGAAGCGTGTATCTTGGGTTTGGAAACTGCAATTGATCTTAGAATCAAGATTCTAGAAGTGGGTGATTCTGCCTTGGTTATCTACTAAGTCAAAGGCGAATGGGAGACTAAAGATGAGAAATTAATCCCATACCATGCTTATATTGTGGAAATGATCAAATACTTTGATGAGATCACTTTCCGTCATGTTCCTCGCTCAGAGAACCACATAGCTGACTCCTTAGCCATGCTAGCTTCAGTGTGGAGAGTTAACTTTGTTAATAAAGCACCGCTCATCAGTATTGAGCGCAAGACCGAACCAGTTTACTGTCAATCAGTTGAAGAAGAGGTAGACGGTAAACCATGGTGTCACGATATTATGAATTATCTGAAGATTCAAGAGTATCCTGCTAATGCTTCTAGTCTCGATAAGAAAACTTTGCAAAGGTTGTCATCCAAGTTCTTCCTCAGCAACAATGTACTTTAAAAAAGAAACCATGACATGATCCTGCTAAGATGTGTTGATAAGCGAGAATCAGACTTGTTGATTCATGATATTCACGAAGGAGCCTTTGGTACTCACGCCAGTAGGCATGTTATGGTTAAGAAGATCTTGAGAGCCGGTTATTATTGGTTGACTATGGAGGCTGACTGCATCCAATACGCCAGAAAGTGTCATAAGTGCCAAATTTATGCTGATAATAAGCATGTTCCTCCGACCTTGCTAAATGTGTTGTCGTCTCCTTGGCCTTTCTCTATGTGGGGCATTGATATGATTGGGGCTATTGAGCCAAAAGCTTCTAATGGTCATCATTTCATTCTAGTGGCCATTGACTATTTTACCAAGTGGGTTGAAGTTGCTTCTTATGCCAATGTGACCAAGCAAGTGGTTGCCCGTTTCATCAAGAATAGCATCATCTGTCGTTATGGAATCCCTAACAGAATTATAACTGACAATGGAACAAATCTGAACAACAAAACAATGAAGGAGTTGTGTGATAATTTCAATATTGAGCATCACAATTCTTCACCCTATCGTCCCAAGATGAATGGAGCTGTCGAAGCTGCTAACAAAAACATCAAAATGATCTTGCAGAAGATGGTCAAGACTTATAAGGATTGACATGAAATGTTACCATATGCTTTGCACAGATACAGAACTTCAGTTCGAATTTCGACAGGGGCAACCCCCTTTTCTTTGGTTAATGGAATGGATGTTGTTCTCCCCATTGAGGTTGAAATACCATCTTTGAGAATCCTGATGGAAACCAAGCTTGACGAAGCAGAATGGGTCAAAGAGAGGTATGACCAGCTGAACCTCATTGATGAGAAACGTCTGACTGCTATGTGTCGTGGTCATTTGTATCAGAAGAGAATAAAGAGGGCATTTGACAAGAAGGTCCGTGGTCGAAAATTTCGAGAAGAAGAGCTTGTACTCAAGAAGATTCTGCCATCCCAAAGGGATGTTCGTGGAAAATGGGCGCCTAACTATGAGGGTCCGTTTGTGGTAAAAACTGTGTTCTCAGGAGGTTCCTTATTCCTCACAATGATGGATGGTGAACAACTCGCACACCCTGTGAATGTTGACTTAGTCCGAAAATATTACGCCAAAAAAACCCGCTAAGTCGAAAACCAGAAATGGCGACTTAGGAAAGAAAAGGGTATCCCGGTAGGTCATAACCTATGAAGGAGACTCAGGCAAAAGTTAGGGATTAAATAAAAAAAGAAGAGCTCGCTAGGTTGAAAACCCGAAAGGGCGGCCTAGGCAAAAAAGAGCGTCCCGGTGGACTGAAAACCCGAAAAGGGTGGTCCAGGCAAAAGTTAGGGACAAAGGCGTTTCATTGTGTCAGATAGGGTTGTCACCTGCATCCAGAGATTCATGAAGAAGTTCAAAGTTTCAGTCGCCTTTATCAGCAGCAAAGATCTTTAGGACTCTTAGTCATTAAGGATGGTAGTGGTCATTGATTATGATGTAACCTTTTCCCAAATTGCCATTTTTCAATTGTAATGTTCCATGGAACTTTGCTATTGGCAAGTTACCATTCTAATGAAATCAGATTTTGAGCCATTCTTTGCTGGACATTTATCATTACTCTGATGTTTTCCTTGTTATGCAAAACTTCACTTATTCATTAATAATGGTTTTGAAAGCGGAAAATGTTTTGAAAAATCTTTTGAGAGAACACAATGAAATATATATATTTTTCTTAGGCGTTAGGAACGATTTAGTGAAATCTTTTACCTCCCACAAAAGCACCGATTGCGACGAAAACACTGATAAATCATCTAGTGTGAACTTGTTGTTAAAAAGAGATTGGCGTTACTTCCCTGAATTAAATGTTTCAGTAAAGACTGACCACCGATACAAAGGACTTCTCCCCAGTATCTCCACAGATGTTTGTTGAAAATGTGAATTTTATTTCCCCAGTGAAATGAAGACATCCAGGGATTAATTCTAGAACCCTTGGCCGTCATATTTCAGTATGATGGATATGTCATATTTCCTTTTGCTATTTCCAGTCTGTCGTCTCTCGTTAGAGTCGTTCTTGCATATCATTAAGCATTCACATCATATCATGGCATTGTGCATCTTTGCATTTTGGTGTTTTTGCTTGTGGGGTCTTTATCTCTCTTTTTATCTCTGTTTGTTAATCTTTAAACATGTGTCTGTGTCTTGCTCGCATCCAGTCTTCACCTTTGTGCGCCAGATTCTGACCCTTTATGCAGTCATATCCCCAAGAAGTCTAATCTTCATTTATGCAACCCCGGTATTGACCCATCTGATACTTAATCTCCTCATATGGAACCTAAAGTCCAGTGATTGCTGGCATTGTTTGTCTCAGGTCAAATGTGAACCTAAACTCTGGTCAACTATGAACCTAAACTTTGAGTCAAATATGAACCCGTTGTTTAATACCAGGTCAACTATGAACCTAAACTTCGAGTCAAATATGAACCCGTTGTTTGAAACCAGGTTAAATATGAACCAAAACATCGAGTCAAATATGAACCCGTTGTTCACAACCTCAGGTCAAATGTGAACCTAAACTCTGGTCAAATATGAACCTAAACTTGAGGCCAAATATGAACCCGTTGTTTAAACCCAGGTCAAATATGAACCAAAACCTCAGGTCAAATATGAACCTGTTGTTTAAACCCAGGTCAACTATGAACCTAAACTTCGAGTCAAATATGAACTCGTTGTTTGAAACCAGGTCAACTATGAATCTAAACTTCGAGTCAAATATGAACCCGTTGTTTGAAACCAGGTCAAATATGAACCAAAACCTCAGGTCAAATATGAACCCGTTGTTTGAACCCAGGTCACCTATGAACCTTAAGTCCAGTAATCGCTGGCATTGTTTATTTCAGGTCAACTATGAACCTTGGTCAGCTATGAACCAGAACCTCAGGTCACCTATGAACCTTAAGTCCAGTAATCGCTGGCATTGATTTTCAGGTCAACTATGAACCTTAACCTCGGTCACCTATGAACCAAAATGTCAGGTCAACTATGAACCTTAACCTCGGTCACCTATGAACCAAAATGTCAGGTCAACTATGAACCTTAACCTCGGTCACCTATTAACCAGAACCTCAGGTCACCTATGAACCTTAAGTCCAGTCATCGCTGGAATTGTTTGTTTCAGGTCAACTGTGAACCTAAACATTATTTCAGGTCACCTATGGACCTTAAGTCTAGTAGTCACTGGCATTGTTTGTTTCAGGTCAATTGTGAACCTAAACATAATTTCAAGTCAACTATGAACCTCGATCAGCTATGAACCAAAACCTCAGGTCACCTATGAACCTTAAGTCCAATATTTTCTAGCATTGTTTGTCTCAGGTCAACTATGAACCTCGGTCACCTATGAACCAAAATTCTAAGTCAACTATAAACCTTGGTCACCTATGAACCAAAATCTCAGGTCAACTGTGAACCTCGATTCTTATCCAACTCATATTGCTTCATTAACCTTATCCCCAACTAAAAAGTCCAGTCATATTTCATCATCTGGCGCACGCAGAGTTCGTCTCTATCTTTTCTGGCTTTTCTTGAAGATCCCGTTTGAACTCTTCAGTATAAGAAATCCCCAGAAAATCTTTTGTTGGATGCTTATCCTTTTATTTCAAACTGATCCCCAGTGGAGATCATGCCTTCTCTATGGTTTCACGCCCAGTAAGAATGTGTCTTACTTCCCCAGTGTCGTCCGATCACCTATGAACCTGTCGTCCATCTCCCTGGATATTTCTCCAGTGGAGAATACCTTTTTGGCTCTCATTGCCAGTGAGGATCTGTAGGGTTTCCCCTCAGCTCTATCTTTCTATCCTCAGTAGTTCCTCAGAGTCTCCCCAGTGAGTCTCTTTTGTCGGTTAGCCCGTATCCCTAGTGAGTTTTCCTCATGGATACTAACTTTCATCCTTCCCCAGTGTTACTCACCTGTGGTTGTTTGCCCTTTATCCCTGGTGTTTGGTCTGTCTGCACCTTTACATTATCATGACATCATATCATCATATTAGAAATTCATGGCATGTTAGTATTTGTGTGTCTGTCGCTTATCCTTAACATCTACATTCCATCTAAGGGAAAAAAATTTTGTTTGCTATATTTAAATACCTTCCACCTTGATGTCCCGAAGATTTCCTTTCCTCGTGCTATCCGATAAAGCTATTTAAATAGGGGCAACTGTTGTACCCTAAATTTTACCTCTTAGATGTCATAACATCTTGCATAGACATTTAGGATCAATCATATATGCATTGTGTAACTAACCCATATCTTGCAATTTGTTTCTCTTATGTTGGAAATTAGGGTTTGCATAGAGAGATTCAAGGCCTCCTAAGGAATTATATAGCTTCATTCAATCATCACAAGGCCTCACTAGTTGTTTGGAACCAAGATCTCAAGACTTTGAATCAAGTCAAGTCAACAAAGGATCACCAGACCAAACTATGGAATTAGGGTTTTAACCTGAAGAATCACTCAATTGAGCTTTCCTACATCCAAAAGGTGTCACTCAACAAGAATTTAAGGTCATCTGATTCTCATCATGAAAGGTTTGAGCCCCAGTTTCACCCTGCCTCCAAATTAGGGTTTCTGTTAGAACATATGGATCATTGGTCTTGCTTTTCATCAAAAGGTGCCTTCAAACCCTAAACCATGGATCCATGAGTTATTAAACATCCCTAAAGGTCTTCTATGAGCTTTATATGTGAAGAAAGAAGCAAGATCACCAAGGTTTGTCCCAGTGCATTCACAGTCAAAATTAGGGTTTTGTCTGAACCCTAATCTTTGGGATTTTGATCCAAATAAAACCTCCAATGCCTCAACTCATCATAACATGTCTTGTTGATGATTCAAAGTATCAAGATCAAGTTTCAAGGAGTTTCTTGCAAAGGAAGTAAGTTTTTGTTCATAAAACTTTTCATATGTGGAATTTTCCCCTCTTGTGCCAAATTGAAATGGTCATAACTTCCAAACCATACATCCAAATTGAGTGACTCAAAGCCCAAATGTAAGCTCTTTCCAAGATCTTCAAAGTGTTAAATATGACTTTTCTCCAAAAAAAAATGCATGGTTTGTGAGTTATGAGACTTAGAAGCCAAACTTCCCCAAGACAGTGAAATTTCAGCTTGTTTTCTCTTAATGAACAACCAACTTTGACCCAGTTTTTCACAAAGTTCCACACCTCAACTCAAAAAACCTTGGACATGAAAGTTGTCGAGGGCATTAAGAGCTTTCCAAAGAGTACTAGAACTTCTCCATCCATCAAGGGAGCTAGGAGTTTCGAAGATCCAAAGTCGAGGGTTTCATTCCTTAAAATGCAAGAAATCAACTTTTGAGTTTTGACTCAAACACTTCACTAATCACCAACTTTCATTATTTATGAGTTCTAATGATACATTTAACCCTAACCTCAGCCTTGTCCACGAAATTCAACTTGTTTGGCATTAAAATAAAAGTTTATGCAAGTAGAAGGAGGTGAGAGAAACTTTACAAAGGCAAGGAAATATTAGTTTATTCCTTGAGCCTCTCACCTATCAGTTCTCAACAGTTATGCTCAGAAGCTCAGAGATTCTTGGAATATTTTTCCTCTGCAATTGCTACTTCACACAAAATTACAAGGGTAGTGTTGGCATTTTTGGCAAAGAGGTCATACCTTGCATCCTCTTGCATTCCCTATAAATAGCAGGCCATTGTGCTTGCATCTCTCACCAACATCTTTCACATACTCACCTTAAAACATCTGAGTTCAAAGTTCTGAAAGAGAAGAAGGAGAGTAAAGCTTCTCTTGGAGCTTTGGTTGGTGCAGCAAAGGAGAAACTTGTTCATACTTTGAGGTTGCAGTGGACATATTCCACTTGGTAAACAGTTTCTCCTTACTCATTAATCATGTTCATGTACATTACCATTATCATATTTATATCATGAATGTTATGTGATGTTTTCTGGTTTCATTTCATTTTATCCATGATAAAAGTCATGTTGTTTGTCTATACCATTTATCCATGAACAACCATTAAGAGGTAAGTTGATGTCCAGTTTGTCTGGATGATATGCTGAGGTAGATGCTTTGTTCTTGTTACTATACTTAAGATATTAAGTATTGATAGTGTACATTGTTCTGTTCATTACCTGTTTGGTAAGTTCATGATAACTCCCTTGTTCTGTAACTCTGCCCATGCTTGAATGCAAGTGCTAGTCATGAACTTGTGACTATTTTTTAGGATATTATGAAAAGAAGTAAGGTCTTTGACTTGCTAACCTAAGACACTTGTGATGTATGAATCTTGTATTAGACTATTTGCTTTTATTGTTGGCATGATTCCATGTATGTAATATTGGTCATGATCTTGCTAACAAGAGAACCATGCTGACAGCCTGTTACTTGTCTAAGTCAAATTGATCTAAACACATGAGACTGATACATAAGGTTGAAGATCCCTTGAGGATTTGTCTTTTGTGTTGGTAGCATATTGCATTTACAGTTGCTGCCATATTTGACACATTGATCAAATGGTATCGTTGATGGTTTGTTCTTAATCTGACCATCTTTGTAAGTCTTACTTCTGTCTGTTTTGAGTGTTGAGTTTGTGTTTATCATAACACACTTTGGGGTTAATCTTCATGTTATGTGTGTTACCCCTACTTCCAATCTAGGATAGTACCATAAACCAATGCTCTCATTTGCAACTAATGTCTAACTGCTATTGTTTTGTTGTTTTGATCTGAGTTAATGATAGGAAGGTAGGAGGTTTGTTATTTCTACTGCCCTTAATCACTATGCTATGAAAGTATGAATTGCCATCATGTCATTTGTTTCACCTTCAAGGTTTGTACATCCATGTTAATCTACTTCAGTAGGATTGTCTTGAAATACTTATGTGTTATCTTTTCATATGCTTGTCTAGCAAGTACTCAATTTGTGCAGACTGTCACTTTGATACATGCTCAATATATGTGTTAAGCCTGCTGATAATATGTTGGACTTTTCACTAAAGTTATGTATGTGGTCAATAGGTGAAAATTTGAAACATATCCTCAAGCCATGCTTGAGTATAATATTATGTTTGTGGTGTTTGGTCTATAAAATGAGAGTCTTATTGTGAATCCATTTTGTCATGCACTGTCTTTATGCCCCTTTTCACACCCTAGTGTGCACACAAACTATTATGACATGTTCACATTGTTGTCATTAATGATTTGTGATTAATTTGTATGTCTGAACTTATGCTAGTCAGGTTCATACCTTGTTGAATCTATCTTTGTCCATATGCGTATCTATCCTTCATAGTCTGTTATATCCTGACATGCTTTTATGCCAAAATGGTTATGAAATGAAAAATCTCTTGAGGTACCACTGCTACTATCATGCTATACTTGGTGCATCCAAAATATAAGTGAGTTCTTAGTGTTTAAGTAGGATGTGTGTTAACTGTTGATCTGATTGTCTGCTATATATCCAAGTTGTTCAAACTATTGGCACATTATCTGTTTTAGGTCATGTTGGTCTAAGCATGTGAGAATGATACATGTAGCTGTTTATTTCTTAAAGTTATGATGTTATGTTATATGCATGACATTGCCATATTGACTGATTGGTGTTCCCTTTTTTTGCCTTTTAATCCATAGACCATGTCTATTAGCACTGAATATCCTTGAGGCTATTGTTTTTCTCATAACCAATTTGGTAAAGCCCTCAGCGTCTTGGTGTATATGAAAATTGGGCTGACAGTGAACCACCATGATAGATATAAGAACAGGATCATGTGTTTAAAGGTTTGAGATTAGGACTATGTACTTTTGTCATGAACTTATGTGTTTGACTATGTTTTATCATCTGCATCATGCTAATCTTAACTCAAATGGCATGAGAAATTTGGCTTAAGGCTTGACAGGATCAGGATTATGGTTTATGTATCTCTATCTGTTATGGTCATATGTTTAACTGTCACTTTGGATTTATCTCCCTTTGCCATGTGGGCCATACTTGCCTTGCATAAAATGTGCATCTGTTTAGTTTGTATGACAATTAGGGTATGCATTTGTTTAAATTTGGTTATCATTCATGTGGTATATATGTCTTGTTTTGATTTTGCTTGTTCATTTGCTAGTTGGCAGTTAGCTTTTCTTTTTTTCCTATTGCTTCCAGTTCAAGCCCACATAACACCATATTTTCACATTGAAGCTACACCACCATAAGAACTCTATTCACACATTCACATTGTCAAAAGTTTACCACTATTACACACTTGAGTTACTTGGTGTATGTTGATGATATGAGACTTCATTACTTCTAAGCCTAGACCATTCTTAAAACTGTCCTGATGATGCAATATGCGAGTTTGGTGTGATAGCACACTGTTAGTTGTGTTGAGCTCAGAGGAATGACATGCAGTATGACATGGTGGCTTGGTAAAGACTGGTCCTACCATTTTCAATTCCTGATACCATGTTGGTTTGTGTTATAAATTCTGATGACATGATATTTGCATTTGGAATGATATGTGTTTGGTTCATAACCCTTGAAGACTATGTCAAAGCATATTATATCAGTCTGGTATGGCCCTCTTCATGTTGTTATGTGTCATCTGGAATGATTTTAATGCTTATGTCCCCATAACAACAAGAATTTCTTACTTGAATGTACTAAACAGAACTTTGTCTTCATCCCTTTTAGATACATAATCTCTATGTTTACCAATACAATAACTCACTTTTTCAGGATATTGGATTTGAACCATGAGCATTTAAGTTACCTCTTCTGATTCTAGTTAACTTAGAACGTTTGTTTTGTGTTAGTAATGGTTGATTGGATTAAGGTTGAATCAGGAAAATTAGCATACCATGACTTGATGCTATTTGCTTCTTTTTTTTTTTAAATTGGAACCTTAAAGAATTGGATTACATGGCTATTGCATCAGTGATTTGTTTTTTTATATAGTTCAAAGGTCAGTAAGAAAGCTGGTTTACATAGGAGGGAAAGATGCATTGGTTAAAGAAATAATTTTGAACACGTGAGGACTTATATGTTTATCAAGTGAAGTTAATGACCGGATGTACCAGCCACCCCAGTGGCAAGCACACACATGCACACGCCCGTTTGACCCTTGGGACTGGGGTTCGAATCTCCCTCACCCCAGTCCTTTTATTTTTAATTCTTGAAACTAGCTTTATTTCACATATGTTGAAATGCAATCCATATTGGTTAACAGTGCGCGCATTGGCATGGTTGGTAAGGCTTTTGGGCTGCATACGCAGGGTCCTGAGTTCAATACCCATGGGGGACCTCTCTTATTATTTTTTATAACTTGTTGTCTTATATTTTTTATAGTTTATACCCTAACTTCAAACTTTCATAACTCAGTCATTTTTCACCCTTTTTCACTCATTCTTTTTGATAAATGTTCCTTAATGAATTTATTTTCTTAACATAAAGAGAAATTAATGAAAATCAATGTTTTTGAGGTATTTATACATATTGAAAGTGGAAGACCTTGTTAGGGTTTCTACTATGAGTACTTTTGATTCCTCTGTTTCTCTTATCATGTTACATTTGTTTCTCTTGCTTAGAAAATGTCTAATATGTTTGGTTTTTATCTTGCATAATGTTATAATTTTTGTTTCACTTGAATGCTTAACTATTTGATGTTATATCCTCATGTAAATAGCCATTATAAGCTTCTTGTTTCATAAAACTATTGTTCTCCCTATTCCAAAGGAAAGACTTCCTCATTTGACGCATAAGTCAATAAGCAAATCATACCTCTTGGCCTCATAAGAGCCTTCCTCTCTTCTTGGCCTCATAAGAGCCATTGAATTATAATTTAGAAATAAGATGGAGTTCTTGAACTCTATGTGATATTTACCATGTTGAGTACTCATATTCCCCATCATAACTTAGATCTAGAGAGTTTCTTCAAACTCTAAGATGAGTGTCATACCCCAAATTTTGACCACTAATATTTCCCATCATTATACAAATCATCATCACAATATGGAGGAACCTTCATACCTCATCAGTCTCCCCAAAGATGGGTGAGCATCCACTACAACAGCAACTTAGGGTTTCAAACCCTCTCTGAGCTTTAGACAAAGGATCAATCAAGGAATGACATGATCTTCAACTTTTCTAGCCTCCCCAACTTCCAAAATGGATCAAAAGCACTCCCATTTCAAGGATTAAGCACAAAGCTGCTCCCTTCTAAGTGGATCAAGCCTCAAAATCACCAGTGTCACCAAATTAGGGTTTTGGTCGACCCGGGCCTCCAGATGGAAATTTTCCTCTGGGCATGAGCCAATGCTTCAAAACATAACCTAATATGCTCCATGGAACCTCATGGACCCAAGCATCAAGTCAATTTAACCTCAGGGGATTCATTCATCAAAAATCAGGAATTAGGGTTTCTTGACCTAATTCACCCCTAAGTTGACTTTTGGGACAAATCATGAACCAGGACCTCAAGAGAGGATTTGAGGGTCTCTAATGTACCACATTGATCCATTTGGAACAATGGATTGATCCAGGAAGCTTAGGCAACAAATCTCAATTTCATCAAGACCACAATTAGGGTTTCGCGAGAAAAGTCAACTGTAACTTTGACTTTTGACCAGGACATGCTCCCAAGCCCTAAGACATGATTCAATACACTCTATAACACCCATGGAACATATCCATCAAGTTTTATTTAGGTCAAGGACATGATTTCATAAAGGATCGCACAGTTTGGAATTCATCGGATAAAAAGTCAACTATGCACAAAAGTCAACTTTTACATTTTGAGATTTTTCACAAAAATGGATTTTTAACCCTAAAATGATGTTAATGTATGATTTGGATCATCATTCATCAAGAAAAATCAAAGAAAGTGAGATAACTTGCAAAAGGGGTAACCATAAAAACTTAGAAAATTTTCTAAGTTATGGAACAAAGTGGCAAGGGTACCAACTTTGGAGGATCATAACTCCTAAACCACAAAGCCATTTTTCCCCGTCCAAAGCTTGATTTGTAGCCCTCATGGCCCTCTACAAAAACTTCAACTAGACCTAATTCCAATTCATTAGGGATTTTGAGTTATGGAGTGATCAAAATGACAAAAAGTGAAAATGTCACTTTTTTCCAACACTTAGTGAAAATTTCACTAAGTCAGAATCTGCCTTCACTTTTTTTCAAATGTAGGGGGATTTTTCACTTGGATCCAAAAGGTATCAAAACCAAATCTGATCAAACAGTTATTGTATCATATGAGGGCTTTCCAAAATGGCCAAGAACATCACCAAATTCAATTCGAGCCATAAGATATGGTAGTGGAAAAATGCCTTGCTGAAAACTGCCAAGGCAAGGCAGAATTTTACACTTTTGGTCGATTTGCCAAAATCAGCCAATTCCAAGCCTTGTCATCAGCTTGGACACATCTGAGGATCAAATCTAAAGGGGGCAATCACTGAGCCAAGCCTCCAAAGTCCTTGGAACAAGAAATAGCATGCCAAACCTAGAATTGCCTAAAATAGGGACAAGACTCCAATTTTGGATTGGAGCATTCAATGGAAGCACCAAGGTGGCATGGACTGAGCTATTAGCAACTGAATTCAGTCAAGACTTATCCAAGACCAAGGGAACCAGCAGCCTGTGCCCTAACCTCTAGTCAATGGCTAGAGGAGACTTGGATTCTCATTGCTCAACATTGGCCAACCCTACTCAGCAGTTGCCATTCACTATTCCTTGCAAAACAAACTTGCTCTACTATAAATAGAGCTCAATTGTGATTAGTTTGAGTACACCAAAGCCATCAAACAGATGCTTTCCTCAAAATCTCTTCTTTCACTCCAATTTTGCCTTCTAAGGCAAGTAACTATCGGTTTTTGAGTTAGAGAGCAATTCCAACCAAACCAATCACACACACACCTAACATACATCATATAGAAGTGATCCAAACACTCACATAACATCTGGAACACTGATTTCTTAGAATCATCAGCCAGTTGCTTAAGGTTTTAACCAAGTTGCAGCTGAGATGTCATGAAGTGATCCAGCCATTTCCAATCAAGTCCAAGCATTCAAACACACCCCATAGGGTGTAGGGAAGCTGTTCAGATCATCACAACTCATCTGTAACACCTCCAACTCAAAAATCACCTTGCACTTGCTGTCACGACCTAAAGGTAAGCCTAAACTTGGTCATCTCTCAATCTATGCATATTTCCTCGCACAATACTTTTGCCAAATGTTCATAATCATGCATGGAATGTTTCCCCTCAATTAATTGCTTTGTTTGAATCGTGTATCAAAATTCTCAGCCTTCATGCAAATTTTAGGGTTCTTGAGGTATTGTCTTGACTTCTCATTCCATGTTAAAAATAAATGAAATTAAATGCCATAGACATGATCGTGAGGTTGAGACGAGCAGATTGATATGTGGTTTGCATGATCCCATCAAATATTCAGTGAGATTGGAGAGAAAATGCAAATCTGGGCAAAACCCAGAACACGCGCGTGTTCTTGGGTGTTCTTGGCGCCCTTTTTGAAAATTAAAATATTTGAATTTTGTGATTTTATTTAATTGATTCAAAAATTAATTTCTCTCTGAGTTTTAATGATTTTGAGTTGATTCTTTTTTCAATAATTCTCAAAAATGTTAAAGTATTTTATTTTCCCAAAAATTCACAAAAATATTATTTATTTCATATGATTGATATTTTTGCAAAGAATTAATATTTTAATTGTTTTTGACATTTTGAATATTTTTTCCTTCTTGATTTTGCAAATTTTAATGATTTCTAATCATTTTGTAGGGAAAAAATTGATTTATGAAGCATTAATCCAAGATCACAATTTGTTTTCCATATGTTAAATAATTTTTGATCATTTTAATTGAATTTTATTCAATTAAAATACATTTTGAAAACAAATTAGGGTTTTTGATTAATTCAACCCTCATAAATCATTTTAAAACTTTTTGGGCCTCTTGAGAAAGTGTAAGACCCATCCCTTTGTACAAACAACTTTGTGGGCCTCACTCATTGTATAAGTCCCTCTGTACATTTTCAGATAAACGGCGCGTCCGTCGCTTTTCAAAACCATCTGGGCCTACCCTCGTGTTATAAGCCCCATTTCTTTTTTCTTTAAAATTTTGGGCCTCTATTAGAGTGTAAGACCCAATCCCTTGTAAGTACAACCTATATTTTGGGTCTCACTTATTGTTAAGTCCCGTTGTATTTCAAAGGTTCGGCGCGATCGTCGCCCGTTTAAAATAAACCATCTGGGCCTCTCCTCGAGCTATAAGACCCATTCAAAACTTTTGGGCCTCTATTAGAGTGTAAGACCCAATCCCCTTTTAACCAAAACAATTTTGGGCCTCAGATATTGTATAAGTCCCTCTGCGTTAAAAGAAAACCTCGGCGCGATCGCCATTTCAAAACAAAAGTCATTTGGACCTACCCTCGTGTTATAAGCCCCACTCTTTTTCTTTAAAACTTTTTGGGCCTCTTGAGAGAGTGTAAGACCCATCCCTTTGTACAAAAAACCTTTCTTGGGCCTCAGTCACTTGTATAAGACCCTCTGTACAAATTCAACAGTACGATCACTGATCAAACCCTGGGCCTCTCCTTGAGCTGTAAGCCCCAATCTTTCTTTTTCAAAGCACTTTCTCCTTTGATTTTGAATATATTACTGTTTTCAATCTTTCTTTGTTGAACAATTAACCAAACAGCATGGAAGCTCTACAACCGAGTGAGTGTTTATATGCTTTCATTTACCGCTTTCATATACATATAACTGTATTGTGGGCCTGTTTCGCTGTAAGTCTTCTTTCATAAACTCATATCAACTGTGTAATAATAGTATAGATATTTAGAGTTTCCCCGACAACTACGTCTAGCACTAGGTAAAGCCGTTTCGATTACTCGTAGAAATAGACAAGCTAGAACCCCAATAGGAGCACCAGATACAGTCTTTTCTTCGGCTATCACTCTTTAGGTATTGTCAAAGAAATTCTATTCCCCAAAGATGAATTATTCTCGGTGAAACTTCTCTTGAATTTCTTCAAACCTCAGAACTGTTCACTAAATGAATTATTCTCGGTGAAACTTTTCTTGAACTTTTCTTTTGTTTGGGACCCACAGGCTTCTTAAAAGCATCGGCCTCCTCTTGGGCATTGTACAAGGACCCACAGGCTTCCTAAAAGCATACCCGCCTCCTCCTCTTGGGCTTAGTACAAGGACCCGTCGACTTCTTAGAAGTATTGATAGCCTCCTCTTAGGCTTCGTATAATGATTCTTCCTTCGGGAATGATAGCCTCCTTTTGGGCTTCGAACAAAGACCTCTTGGCTTCTTAAAAGTTTCCAGCCTCCTCTTGGGCTTCGTACAAATTGTCCCGACGACCTCCTAGAGGTATAGGAACAGAAACTAGTCATCTTCTACCATGAACGTACTACTACTGTTTCTCAAAGCATAGTACAAAAGATAAAACTCTAGACTTGGACAGTCTATTTTTCCTTGAGTCTCAAAGACATTCTCAAGCTCCCTTCCCAAAAAATAGGAAGAAAACCCATGGGTTCGAACAGTCTCAATACCCTTTGGATTTCCCATTTCCTTAAAGAACAGGAAATATCCCTGAATCAAAATCCCTGAGTGCAAACATTACTGATTTTCTCTTTAAATCAGTGTATAGGATCTGTCACTCAACTGAAACAGTTACAATAGCCTCCTCTTGAGCTTTGTACAATGATTCTCCCCAGCGGAACGAACAATTTTAGCCTCACATCTCGGGCTTTGTACGAGATACCAAAAAGACTCTCTTGTTGAGTCAAACTTTTGTAGCCTCAATCTCGAGCTTTGTACGAGATACAAAAGACTCTCTTGTTGAGTCAAACTTTTATAGCCTCCATCTCGGGCTTCATACGAGATACAAAAGACTCTCTTGTTGAGTCAAACTCCTTTAGCCTCTGTCTTGGGCTTCGTACAAGACACATAGAAAAACACTCCCTCGTTGAGTCAAACCCTTTTTAGCCTCTCTCTCGGGCTTTGTACGAGACACATAAAATCCCTCTTGTTGGGCCAATAGTCTCCTCTTAGGCTTTGTATAAGAAAACCCCGGTTGAGTCAATCAACCTTTTAGCATCAAAGTTGTGCCTCATTCACAGCATACACAACTCTTCTCCCTTCATCTAATTGCTGTAAGCGGCAAGCCTCTGGATCATCTACATCCATGCCACCGTCCCTCTTTTAGCATAAGAAATTCCTAAGGAAAGATAGCATTGCTCTACACTGAGTTAAAGTCTTCTCCTCTAAGTTGGAAAGCCCCTATAAAGGAAATTATGGCATTGCCAGATTCACATATCCCAATTAAAGTAATTTTCCTTTATAATCAGTCACCCAACAGTTGTGACAGGCAGACCCCTCTCTTTAGAGATGAAAATTCTCTCTAAAAGTCAACACCCTTTTAGCTTCACATCTTGGGCTTTGAACAAGATACAAATAGACCCTTCAGCTTCACATCTTGGGCTTTGAACAAGATATAAACTACTTTTCGCTTCACGTCTTGGGCTTTAAACAAGACACCAAAAAAACCATTTCCTCCCATTGAATAGGAGGAACTACGATCGCTCTGGTTTCCCTGTTTCGGAAAATGGGAATACGTAGGCATAAGATTGCAAGAAAAATCTTTGCGAGCACACTAAACAAAAACCCAAAATCCCATCATTTCATACAGCATCAACCCTAACATCATCCCCAGGTACCACACTAAAAAATAATAACCTAAGAGAAACCCACACTTTGGATAACATCTGTAAACCAACAGTTTTGACTATTTAACCTCAGTATGCAAGCAGGGTTAATTGGAGACATCTATTTCCCTTCCTTCATCAGCTCACAATAGGATAAAAAATGAATCGAATTGTAGTACTAGAGCGATCGTGCTTTGCAACCACATCCAAAATCACTCGCTACAGAAAAATGGCGACTCTGCTAGGGAGGTTCGAGATCTTGTCCTCTTCTCGTCTCTTAGGCAGAAGACCCTGATTTCACAAAAATGACAACCCGGCTGGGGAGTCATTTTCTGTATAGGATCATAAGACTAGAGGTCTAGGATGATTAAGACAAATATATATACTGCTTTTCCTAATTGATATATTTGTTTATTTTTCTGCTAATGGGAATGCGTGTGATGCCGCATGTGGAAAGATTGAGTATACACCTAGGAAAAACCCTTTTAGTGGCGCAGAGGCTATCGAAAATAATTGTCATGCGATGCCACCCTCTTCTGAGGACTCTTCAAAAAACACCACGTAGCACGGTTTCCGACCCGCTGGTGTTTTCTTGACAAGAGTTGATGATGATGAGACACAGGTACAAAAATCACTAGTAAACCTTTGGGATGGGTAGATCCTTGACTCCGTGACAATGACCCTTTGACCCTATGTTTTTTCTATGTTCTTGTGTGCTGCATTCATGCATTCATAAAAAAAACATTAAAACAAAAAAATTTCTCTTCTAGTCTCTCTTTTTCAAATTAAACTAAGACTGTGATTGCAAATGTCAGAGAAAAAGATTGCGCTAATGGATTTCGGTAGAAGGAGAACTCATAAGTACACTTTCAAGGTTTCGAAACTAGAGGATTTGAGAGGTTTGGCGAGAATGATCACAAACCAAGAGGCTTTCAGAGCCAAATACGGAGGTTTGCTATCTCTATTAAGGGTCTATGTGATTGAGGGAATCATGGAAGCACTCATTCAGTTTTACGATCCGGTCTATCACTGTTTCACATTCCCGGATTACCAACTCGCACCAACGCTGGAGGAGTATTCTCATCTGATCGATTTACACATCACTGATCGAGCTCCATTTTCTGGACTGGAAGAAATTCCAAAGGATCAGACCATTGCAAGAGCAATTTATTTGGATGAGTCAGAAGTCAGGGCTCACATGACCACCAAGGGTGGCATACAAGGTTTGCCAGCCCAGTTCTTGACAAAGAAAGCCTTGTACTTTGCTAGTATAGGGAACATGACTGCTTTTGAAAGCATCTTTATTTTACTCACCTACGGGTTATTTCTATTGCCCAACATTAATAACTTCGTCGATATTAACTCCATTAAGGTTTTTCTCATTGGAAACCCTGTGCCGACTTTGCTCGCAGACGCGTATCATTTTGTACACTTAGGAAATTTGTACAATGGAGGGGAGATCACATGCTGTGTACCTCTGCTATACAAATGGTTTATCTCCCATTTGCCTAAGTCTGCTACTTTTTGGGATCACAAGAGTGCCTTACGTTGGTCGCAGAAAATCATGTCTCTCACCAACTCTGACATAGATTGGTGTAATAAGATTTATGATGGGATCATGATCATTGACCGTTGTGGAAACTTCCCCAACGTACCCCTTATAGGAACTAAGGGAGGAATCAATTACCATCCAGTTCTCGTTCGTCGTCAATTTGGATACCCGATGAGGCATGTTCCGCGCAACACTTATTTGGAAGGTCTTTTCTTCAAGGAAGGAGAAAATGACAGAGCACTAAAGATGGAAATAGTGCACGCTTGGAAATACGTTCATAAAAAAGGACGGGAGTCTCTAGGAAAACCGGACTGTATCTCGCTGGAGCCTTATCTCCACTGGGTACAAACTAGAGCTCTCAAGCTAAAGATGCCGTATCCTCATCACGGAGTTCTTCCGCCAAGGGAATCTGTCATGTACTTCATGACTGAGACCAAAAAACTCCAGGTTACGCTCAACAAAGTTCAACGGGAAAGGAGGTCTTGGAAGAACAAATACCGCATTCTCAATGTGGAGTGTATCAAAATACAGTAATTACTGAAAGATAAGGATGCTCTGATTGAAATTTTGGAGCAGCATGCTGTGGACAATCAGGATGACCAAAGGAATTTGCTCACTCCTTTCACTTGGCAAAGGAATGACAACCCGACAACGGCCCAAGAGCCCCGGTCTAAGAAAAGGAAAGTACCAGAATCAGCACCCGAGTTCTCCTCAGAGAGGACTCGGGACCCATTAGCTTAGGTTTCTGTTTCCGCACCTTGTAATCTACTGTATTTCCGTTTCCGCAATCCTTTGAATTCAATAAAAAGGGGTTTCCCCAAAGTTTGATATTTGCAATCTAATTGTCGAAGTTTATTTTGATTAAACCAAAAAATAATTAATATAATTATTGCATTCATCGTTCCCACGTAACGTTTTTCTCTTACCTATGAATCTTACGTTTGTGTCTCGATTCTCGAGTCAAACTGTCTCGTTCGTACAATACTTGGGCCAATCATCAGAAGAGGATGGATGATCTTGAGGAAGAGAACAGAGAGTTGAAGGAAGAGATCGACGCTCTGAGAGAGGATATGAGAAAGCTTCGTAACAACATGCAAGTCATGGTAGAAGCTCAGCTACAAAAGACTGTGATCTCAGAGATCACCTCATCGCCCATAGTGGAGAAGTTTGATCCTAGGTATCAAATGCCGAAAGATCGTCCATGGGGCATGCCTGTCAACTATATCCCGAAAGGATATGTTCCGCCGATCAATGAAGATCAGGGAATCATAGCGGAAGCCGCTGGGCCCGAAGGTTACAAACTTCGGGAAAGCGAAGATGCCAGGGGCATACTGAGGACTCCTGAAGGTTACAAACTTCGGGAAGCGCCAAGATTCACTACCTTAGTCATGGTACCACCCCCTGTGGTGCACACTGTCCCGGAAGGACAGATTCCACAGACACCTTCTGGTAGGAAGGAAACTATGTTCGATAGAATGGATGAATTCCAGGAACAATTCCTAGAAATGCAGAAGGAACTGCAGGCCATTCGCGGTCAGGATTTGTTTGGAAAGGACGCCGCAGACCTTTGTCTGGTCCCCAATGTGAAAGTTCCGCACAAGTTCCAAGTGCCCGACTTTGAAAAATACAAGGGTAACTCTTTCCCTCAGAGTCACTTGGTGATGTACGTTCGACGAATGTCAGCCCACTCGTAGAGCCCCCCTGGGACTAGGAACGTCGTCCACGGGATGGGTTCTTCCTCCATGGCTACCTGGTGAGTCGCGCAGACAAAAACAAGGGAAACATGGTTGGATCTAAACGGATTCTTGCACTCAAGAAAGAAAAGAAAAGAAAAACAAAACAAAACTAAATAAGACACAAATGCAGAGAATCAGGACCTACTGATTCACTACTTTCAAGATAGTTTAACCGGTGCCGCGTTAAAATGGTACATGGGTTTAAACCGTGCTACGATTAGCACATTCAGAGATCTTGGCACTGCCTTCGTCCAACAATACAAGTATAATTTGGACATGAAACCGGACAGAGATCAACTTAGATCAATGTCACAAAAGGACAAGGAAACCTTTAAGGAGTACGCTCAAAGATGACGTGAAATTGCTGCTCAAATTTATCCACCTCTTGAGGAAAAAGAGATGACAAAGATCTTTTTGAAGACCTTAAGCTCATTTTACTATGACAGAATGGTTGCCAGTACGCCCAGTGACTTCACCAAGATGGTGGGCATGGGAGTTCGTATTGAGGAAGCCGTCCGAGAAGGACGTTTGGTAAAAGACGCTGGATCATTAAGTAGTACAAAACGATACGGTAGTGCTCTCCCTAAGAAAAAAGAGCAAGATATTGGGAATATCTCTCTCAGAAAGCAAAGGCGATGTTATCAACCCGTAGCAGCTGTGACTCCTGCTATCAACCCCGCGCCTGTTTCTACGTATCAACCTCAGGTTGCGCAGAGCCAACCTAATCAGCAAAGGACACAACAGCCTCTTCAGCAGGCTCGTCCTCAATACAACAGCAACCGTACAGCGCGGCCACAAGGATTTGATCCTATACCCGTATCGTACGCAGAACTATTTCCGTTACTACTGGTCAAGGGGCACATCCAGACTAAGTCTCCTCTTACAGTACCGGAAAATCTGCCTTTTTGGTTTAAGGTGGATCAAACATGCCCTTATCATCAAGGAGGACAAGGGTATAACATAGAGAGTTGTCTTAATTTCAAGTCCGACGTGCAAAAGCTTGTTAGGAGCGGGGTCTTATCTTTCAAAGATACGAATCCAATGTTCTCACGAACCCGCTGCCTCAACACGAGAAAGCTGCAGTCAACCTGATAGAAGGAGAGTCTAACAATGTCTATCAAATTCACGATGTACTATTGTTAAGGACCAATTTGGTCAAGATGCATTATAGGCAGAGTGGATATGGCCATGTGCCACCTTATAATTATCATCAATGTGATGTCTGCTCTAAAAGCAATCGAGGGTGTTCTGTAGTGCAATCAGCTCTACAGGAACAGATGGATCTCGGATGGATCCAGGAGCACCGAGTTCGTGGAGTTAACATGGTCTATACGAATTCCAACATCATTCAAAACCACGATATCCATGCGAGGAATGTCAATTTGGTGGCGATGCACTCAAGGCAAAGCCAGTATCATAATCTGCCGCAGTACGATTACAGTTCTTGTCTGACTTGCTCGGTAAACAAACAGGGATACTCTTTCATACAAGAGGCCCTCCAGCGTCAGATGGATCTTGGATGGATCCAAGACTACCATGATAGGAATCCTTATCAGATCAACATGGTTCAGATCTTCGATATTAGCTAAATGAATACCAACCTGGTGGAGTTACATGCTGAGCAGGTCCGACTCAGATTCCTGATATCACATGACTATCAAAGCTGTAAAGCGGGTTGTGAAAATGATCAAGGTTGTACCCTTGTCCAGGAGGCACTTCAGCACTTGTTAAATCACTGGTGGATGCCAATCTATATGGATGAAGATACTCAGTAGATTAGTATTAATAACAGGAACCCGACTCGGCGTCAAAGTCAGGATGTCCGATCTGTGGAAACTAACCTAGTGAGGTTACATTGTTTTCAAAGCGGGCGTGGCCAGGTGCCACCACACAAATATGAACGTTGTAGAGTCTGTTCAGAAAGTAACCAAGGATGCTACCTTGTACGAGCAGCTCTTCAGGGTCAGGTCGATCGTAGAGAGATTCGCCCATATCCGGGTTCCAGACCCATCAACTGGACACCGAACTACCTTGCGGATCAAATTGAGGATGTTGTCGTAATCTCTGATCAGCAAAGAACTAGGGATGTTTTTGCCATCATCCCTCTACTTGACGAATCCAAAGTTCCCAATCGGGAACGGATCGAGATTACTTACGATGGTCAGAAAAACCAGAAGGCTCCCGTAGTCGTCTATATACCTGGACCAGTGCCGTATGAATCAACTAAGGTTATCCCTTACAAATACGGTGCAATGATAATTGATAATGGAAAGGAAATTCCATTACCCTTTGTCGTGAATATTACAGACATCAGTCGTGTAACGAGGAGTGGTAGAATCTTCAACAGAGGAGTTGGAGAATCCAACAAAGAAAAGGAACTTCAGGCGGAACTTCCCAACCCACCAGTCGGTCAATCCAGTAATCCCGACCTTTCGAAAAATGATGATGAGATGTTGAAGCTCATCCAGAGGAGCGAATACAACATTGTCGATCAACTATTACAGACTCCTTCGAATATCTCGGTATTATCACTGTTACTAAGTTCAGAAGGGCACAGGGAGGCTCTACAGAAAGTCTTGGAGCAAGCCTTTATGGAACAGGATGTAACAATCAGACAGTTCGATAGCATTGTCTCTAACATCACTTCCTGCAACAATTTGGGATTTAGTGATGAAGAATTACCTGAAGAAGGTTGTCGTTATAACATGGCGCTCAATATTACAGTTAACTGCCAGGACGATGCTTTAGCCAGCGTACTGGTAGACACAGGGTCAGCCCTGAATGTTATGCCAAAGTCCACTTTGATGCAATTATCATTCAAAGGCCCTCCGATGAGAATCAGCGAGGTTGTCGTCAAAGCATTTGACGGATCCAGAAAAACGATTATCGGCAAAGTCGACCTTCCCATAGCTATTGGTCCTCACACTTTCCAAGTCACTTTCCAGGTCATGGACATCCGGGCAACGTACAGTTGTTTATTAGGAAGACCTTGGATACATCAGGCTGGAGCGGTCACCTCAACCCTCCACCAAAAGCTAAAGTTCGTCCAGAACGGTCAACTCGTCACAGTCTGTGGGGAACAGGCTTTGCTCGTAAGCAATTTATTGTCATCCACTTATGTGGAACCAGAAGGGATAATCGGAACCCAGTTCCAAACGCTTTTGTTACACAGTGGCGATCAATCAGAAGGAGGAACTTCGATTTCCTCATACAAAGATGTTATCAAAGCGGTCGAGAGTACTAACATAACAGGATAGGGACAGCTTGTCATTCCTACTGACAATAAAACAAAAAAGGGTCTTGGTTTTTCTGCAACATGTACCCAGACAGCTGCCAACGATGAAAGTCTTCATCCCATTCAGAACTTCTTCCACAGTGGAGGTTTCCTTCACCTAGTACCTCAGGCAGTCCATGCTATCAATGAGGAGGATTCCTCCGATGCAGAGGAAGAATGGAAGTCCTATTTCAACGAGGACGGTGTCGCTCCCGGGATTTTCATCCAAGTACAAACGCGAAAGTGGCACCAAACAGAGTCGCCAGCAATGTGTATTTATCCCAAGAGGGGGAAAGGAAACACCGCGTAAACCTGAGAGAAAGGAAAAGCATGGTCTTATGACCAAGAGAACTGGGTTCGGGAGTCGGTTACGCGAGAGGAAGGTATTAGCACCCCCACGCGTCCATCGTACCCGATGGGATCCACGCTTGCTTGTCTCGATCAAAGGGTGATAGAAAAGAATACTGGAAAAGGAACGAAAAGAGAACTGGAAAAGGAACGAGAAACAAATGTAGGGAAAATAAAAGAAGTGCTCGCATGGGCCCTACCCCACTGCCTACGTATCTCATCGGGAACATGAGAATCAGAGCGACGTAGTTCCCCTCACTAGGGATGGATTGTGTTTTTTAGAGAACGGCTTACGTTCTAGCTCAGGTGTTGCAGGCTCGCTGGTCCGAGTGCGTTACCATCTTGCAAGAGAACGAGTAGAAGCGCGTTCGTGCGTTGAGAATGAATGAGATGAGAAAAGAATTCCCGAAGGAAAGACTTTATTGTTTGTTTTTGTCTTTTAGAAGTTTTTTCCATTTATTTGCATATGCCAGTGTATCTGAATCTTAGTCATTGGAATGTGTACATTCTCACATTCCAAGATGGAATGGGTAAGAAAGCACACTAAGAGTGAAGAAGACCCCCACACTTAGTTCCAATTGTCAAGGTTCAAACACACTAGCGTATTTGTATTTATTAAGTGTTTTTGTTGATTAAGAAATGAAGAAGTGTTTTTTATTATTTGCACCTTCAACAAGTATTGCATTTAAGTCCCTCCTACAAGATCAAATGTTTAACACATTGACCCAAGATGGGCTATATGCTACACATTCTAAGATTACAAGAGAAGACCCCTTATAATCTTTTCTTTATATGAAAGGCCTAAATGCAATAAATGCCTACCTTTATTATATGTTTTGAATTTTCTTTGAGATGAGAAGATGAAAGACTCAAGAGAGGGTAAAGGTAAAAATCTATATGGACTAAGACTCAATCCTAATTGATTAGTTAAGGGAGTGATCCTGAAGTTTGTGAGGTTTCAACCTAAAGTCTAAAGAAAGAATGAATTAAACAATTCACTTCTAAAGTAGAAGATGAATTGTAATTCACAAGGGAAAGTGATGAGTTATTAAAAGAAAGCACATAAGTGCTTAACAAAACACAAAATGGAATTGTAAAAGAGAAAGGATAGAAGTTGAATGTGGATTCCTTATCCACACTCAATTGAAACTTACCGAAGCCCCTACATGGTTAGTAAACATGTATAAGAAGTATAAGAAGTGAAAGAACATGTAATGCATCATAAAACTCAAAAGAATTAAATGAGAAAACAAATCCTAGAACCACAACCAGAATGGGCATCCTATGGACAACAAGTGAATATCATCATACAAGTGCAAGTGAATAAGCAATAATCATCACTCATTAGCATTTAAACATGTTACAAGAAGAAGGGATAGATGAAAGATGGAAAGAAATGAAGAGGACATGCATAAATGGAACATGTAAATCAACAACCAGAATTGAAACTAAATGGAAAATGGTTTATAAACATCTCAAAAGTATTTATGAATCAACTTCAAGACATTCAAGAAGTAATATAAGAAGAATTGAAATGAAAGTTCAAAAAGAAAGTGCAAACAATACATGTTAATGATGCACAAAGTTCAAATTGAAATGAACATGTAAAGATGACCTATAATGTGTATCAAAGACCTATAATATCATATGAATGGCTCATAACATATGCAAATGCTCATACAAATATGCACAAAAGAATTCATGTAAACATGCACTAAAGTTGTAATGACATGCCATGGATTATACTTCCAATGTAATGCATTAAACAAAGACCAAATGGATTCATGAAAATTATGCCAGCATATTATTGGAATGCCTAGGTCAGAAATGCATCATACATCAAGATAGCATGTAAAAATTCAGAGCAAAATGACTTCTAACAAAGCAATTAGGTCAAATTGAAACATCATGCAAAGTGGTGCAAATATAGGCATCAAAACATGTAATAAAGTGACCTAAAAAATCAAACAAAAATCATCTAACATGCTTCAATGTATTAGTGAATCAATGCAAAAAGAATCATGTCAAAACAGTTGGTAATGAGCAAGAACAAAATTAAACAAATTCATGTATCATGCTTAGAATGCATCTAAATGGAAATTCAAAGAAAATTATGGATCAGGGGTAAAAAGGTCATAAAATCAAGAAATAAAATCATGGAAAATTTCCTAAATGTTTTAGTGATACTCATGAATTTTTGTGGAATTTTATGATGAAATTTGGTATTTTTAAAAATTAAAAATCAAATGTGTAAAAAAATGAAAATAAAAATGGAATGCAAAGGGAAGGGGAGGTGTGAACATAGCAATCATGCAGTTCAAATTAATTGGGCTTGAAAACATGGGGGTGTGGGTAGCAATCTGATTAGGTCCAATAACGCGCACAACACACTAACTATCATGCTCTTTCAGTCAAACCAAGTCAAATCATTCACAACCATCAGATTAAGTCAAGTCAAACACAAAGGTCAAGGTAAGCAAATCTAACACACGCGCATGAGGGCACATACTCACTATCATACACCACGCCACACAATGCTTACTCTGATTAAAAACAAAACATGTGCAACACATGTGCCAATTTTATGTGTTGTCACATTATGGACCACGCGATGAAGAAAAACGAGCGGACAGGATTAAAACAGACTAAACCCTAACCATCAAAGCTGCCGGCCGGAGAAGGACCTCCGGTCACCTTCTCCGGCGAGAAACCACCACCTGCAACCTCACAATTTTCCAGAAATGCATAACACATACATCAATCGAAAGCTAAACTTATGCAGATCATGAATGTGCTTATGAAATCCACAGAACACACACACATAGCAAGAACAGAGGAGATTACATTAAGCCCTAGATTTTGCAACTAAGCCTCTAAGAGGCCTATCAACTAGCCGGTTTGAGCAGAGCTTCTAGCAAGCTTAAAACACAAAAAAAACAAGTAAAAATAGACAGAGATCGTGTAAGGTAATTTCAAGAGTTCAAACCTGAATGATGATGAAACTTGGAATGCACAAGAATACCAGAAGGAGATGCTTCTTCCTTGAGCTTCACTTGGCCAAATAAAGGCTTGAGAGCTTGAATTCGTGCAAAGAATCAACCAGAATTTCAACTCTCTTGATCCTGAACTTCCTTAACTGAACCTATGCACTTTTGTTCTTAATCTCCAAAGTAGAATCAAGATGGAGATGGAGATGAAATGTAGGAGATGATGATGAAATTCGTGTACAGAGAGCGAGAAAAATCAGAGAATGTGGAAAGAATTTGAAGTGTTTTTGAGAGAATGTGGCTGAAAAAAAAGTTGTGAGGTGAGATTTCGTTTTATAGTGTGAGTTAACCAAGGTTAAACTGAGTGAGGTTAACTGAGTCACAATGGTTTGAGTGAGTCATCCCTAACTAACTGAGTCAAGTTAGTTAGGGAGAGCCATGATATGGTGTGGCTGGTTCATAACAAACTATGGTGGAGGTGAAATGTGAAGCTGCAGCAAGCAAAACTTGTTATACAAGTTTCCACTCCTTTCCCTTTTTATGATCATGTATAGCACGTGATATGGTGACTGAGGTACATGTTTGGCTAAATGAAGCAATTGTTGGGAAAGTGAGCAATACATGGGCAAGCTGATACAATCAACAATAACCTTCACTTGTTTTTTTTTTGGTTTTATGTGACAGTGAGAACAATAGAGATAGGGTGATTTGAGGATGAATTATTCCATGTAATGTGAATGATTTGGTGAGCTCATGGGTTCATTTGAAAGAGAGTACATTGGAGCACAATGCTGATGTGAAAATTGAAGTGAAATGAGGTTGGAATAAGTTGCAAAATGACTTAAAATACACAAGTTTGGGAACTGGTTATGGGGCGTGGCAAGCAAGTCATGGCATGGCAACTTGGCACACAAAATTTCAGCACAATCAACATGACTTTGAACCAATATATCTCCACTATAACTTGATCAAATGGAATTTTGCCCAACATGAGTATTGAAGATGACACTACAAGGAACAACTTTGATGTTGAAAAGTTTTTAATTTGAGGCCTTTAACCATGAGAAAAATGAGTGGACATTTGGCCCACCACATGTTTGTTAAAATGACTGCGCGCGTGACCTGAAAATCTTGGTCATGACCTAGTTTTGAACCTACTTTGCTCAAACTTTGATCAATCATATCTCCCTCAATTTTTATCCAATGGAGATGTTCTACACATGGATTTGAAGCTTAAAGCAAGACCTTTTGTTGTGGCCTGGTGGAATTTTCATTTGGTGCTTCAATTTTAAATGGCCTTGGTTCAAACTCTGATGCAAAATGGCCAAAACTTGCCCTTTTTAGTAACCCTACTTCACCCAAAAATGGCAACTTTCCACATCTTGATTTTTTCATGATTCCTTTGGAATTTCTTGACCAAATTTTGTACATTGGACATATGTAACATGAATTTCATGATTTTGGGCTCAAAAAGTCAAGAGTTGACTTTTTCCTCTGATTATTTGACTTTGCCCCAATTTCTCTGATTCTTGATCTTTCTTCCAATTGAACCACTTCTAAAACCAATTGAGATGCAATTTTCCACATACATACACTTAAGGACATATGGAATACCATGACATCAAGTTTTGTTCAAAAAATCAAAGATTCCCTGATTTAATGGGAAACCCTAGTTTTGGTGCCCACCTCCTAGGAGAAAAATGTGCAGTCTTCAATTTCAAATTCCTCAGAGTATGTTGTGTACCTTCTTAAAGGATGATGATATATGCCTTTTGAGGATGATTTTGGATCAATGAGCTATCTCTTTTGAGGGTTTTCCTTCAGTTTTTGAACCTCTTGCATAGTGAAAGATGTAATGCTTCAATCTCCCATTGTATCTCTTATCCTTGAGGTTGTGGATGATCAATTGAGATGGTATAAGACATGAAAGACCTCTTGGCTTGCCTTGAGGGCACTTGATTGACCTTTTGTGCTTTGAATGATTCCTTGATTGTCCACCTTCCACCTGATCACATGCCCTGATGGTAAGAAGGATGCCATACTTCATTTTTCTATGTTAAATGCAATGTAATGTTAATGAGATGGATATGATATGATACATGATAATGCCATGCTATGATGACAAAGAGGGAGAGCAAATTTTGGGGTATTACAGCTGCCCCTATTCAAGCGCTGTAGACCTGAATGCCTGAAAGCAATTGCTTTCGGACTTTCAAGGTATATAGTGATTGAATACCAAATATAACCAAAAATTTGCTCTGGATGATGAGGAAGAAACTCCCCCGACATTGCTGGCTTGAATCTTCAATGAAACATTGTCGGAGAAAACTATCTTTTGAATGACGCCAGACGACTACTGGCTTGCCACACTGCTGGTGGACTTTAATAATGTCTTTTATGCAATTCCAGACGACTACTGGCCTGCCACGCTACTGGTGGACTTTAATAATGTCTTTTATGCAATTCCAGACGACTACTGGCCTGCCACGCTACTGGTGGACTTTGCAGCTTCGTGCCACCCGAAGACGGACTTTTGCCAATCCACTGTTGGACTTTAAGAATTTGCCACCCTTAGATGGACCTTTCGCCAATCCACTGTTGGACTTTTGCCACCCGAAGACGGACTTTTGCCAATCCACTGTTGGACTTTTAGCTGCTTTGCCACCCGAAGATGGACTTTTGCCAATCCACTGTTGGACTTTTAGAATATGCCACCCTTAGATGGACCTTTCGCCAATCCACTGTTGGACTTTTGCCACCCGAAGACGGACTTTTGCCAATCCACTGTTGGACTTTTGCCACCCGAAGACGGACTTTTGCCAATCCACTGTTGGACTTTTGCCACCCGAAGACGGACTTTTGCCAATCCACTGTTGGACTTTTAGCTGCTTTGCCATCCGAAGATGGACTTTTGCCAATCCACTGTTGGACTTTTAGAATATGCCACCCTTAGATGGACCTTTCGCCAATCCACTGTTGGACTTTTGCCACCCGAAGACAGACTTTTGCCAATCCACTGTTGGACTTTTAGAATTTGCAAAATTGTATTACTCTCTGCATCTGTGTCAGACATCTCTGCTGACTCTGCTGAGGAGCAATGACCAATGATTTGACTTTGGAGACTCCTGAAAGGATAACCTCTCCACTGGAGAATGAATGAATAATCCGTCTGCTTCGAATTGTCAAGCTTGCCAAAAATAAATTGGACTTGAAGAATAATAAATCTGCCAGGAATCACTTCATCTGTTGGGGGAATGAATTCTGGTCACAGCGATTCCGCTGGGGATGAGAATTTCTTTGTATGGCGTCTTTCTAGGGGAGAGAAGTCATAAAAACTCTGCTTGGGGATCTGTCCAAACCAAGACCCTTTGTAGGGGTTATCCACCTTCTGACCCGGCTGGGGAAAGGCTGTACCATCCTTATTGAGGAATAGATTCTGTCGATCTTATAAACCTCTGCGGGGAGAACAACAACTCAGCTGGGAAGTATTGCTGACAAGATTCGATGCTGACCTCTGTGGGGGATCATTACCAGAGACACAATCTTGTCGGGGAATCAGGGTTACTCTGCCGGGGACAGACAAAACCTGGTTATACCATTCCACTGCAACTTGTTGGGAAAGAGTCCTTAGAGATCTGTTGGGGAAACCCAAAGCAAATCCACAGTAGTCTGCTGAAGAATATGACTGTCAAGCTTAGGATAAGTACCACCATGCCCCATGTTAGGCGAGCTTCCCTTCAGACAATTCCGTTAGGGATGACGAGTTTATAACAAACTCTGCTGGCGGAAACTACTTTAAAACGTCTCGTGCTGGGGAATGCCTTTTGAGAGGATTTTACAGAAGACCAACTGTCCTCAAACTCTACTGGGGATGATCAACACTTCATGCTGGGGAAACAATCATGCCCCATGCTTGGACAAAACAACAATTCGTCCCCGAAGAGGATGTCATAAGAGGATTTTACAGAAGATTTAGCCTCTTCAAACTCTTGCGACTTCGCTGGGGATAATGACCATCAGTTTCGGTGTCGACGAGACCACTCTTTTGGGGGACCTGTGACCGTTATCGACACAGAAAAGCTTGTAGTTGTTGGAAGTACTGTATGAGAGAATCGACTTAATAAGATGCAACGGTACCCAGTTGAACTTAATTCACTGATATCGAACCGTTACGAACGACCGTCGACCGAACGATGAATGCCGATCTCCTTACCCATAATTGCCCCAGTCTTTTGCGTGGGGTGATTTATTGCTGGTCTTGTGCTTAAAATCATCAGCACCTGCTACCTGCAACAAAAGAATATGCCCACATGCCCCGAATATTGCGTGGCTAGAATCCACCATCCGGGAGTATTCAACATTCGAAGTAATTTCAAATGTTTTTTCTGCGCATGTTATTGCAAGGCTGCCATGTTTTCAAATGCAATGTTTTATCAAAAATTAGGACGTTTTTGCAAACAAAGCAATAAAACAAAAATAGAAAGCTTTTTATTGAAATTCAATTTATTGACTGAGAGCCCAGAATAGGCAATTACATCCGGAAGCAATCCCTGGAAAGAGGTGATCGCTGAAAATTGAGAAAAGAAACTATCCTAATGGCAATGTGAAAATGGAATTCCACTGAGTTTCCATTCTGTTATGACCAGTATGTCTTCAAAACTCCCCGACCTTGCCTTCTGAGGAATGATCAGACCGATTCCTATCCTTCAGAACGTCAGTTGTTCAAATGGTAATGGGGGATAGATAACTCAGACCATAGTCATTCGCTTAAATCCCTATTTTGTGTGGACCGCCCTTTCAGGTTTTCGATCCACCAGGATACCCTTTTTTGCCTAAGTTGCCCTTTCGGGTTTTCAACTTACCGGGTGTACAAATCGTTTTTCAATTATATCCCTAATTTTTGCCCGAACCTTATTCTGTTTTTGGTTCGACGGGATGCCCTTTTTTGCCTGGATTTTTTTTATTTTTATTATCCAGCGGGTCTATTCATGCGAAGTATTTTTTGACTACGTCCGAGTTGACAGGGGATGAAAAGTCTTCGCCATCCATGGTTGTAAGCAATAAAGCTCCGCCCGAAAAGACCTTTTTAACCACGAATGGACCTTCATAGTTAGGAGTCCACTTGCCCCTGTGATCTGTATTGGGAGGAAGGATCCTTTTGAGTACCACATCTCCGACTTTGTAAACCCGAGGACGCACCTTCTGGTCAAATGCCTGCTTCATTCTGCGCTGATATAGTTGCCCATGACATACAGCCGCCAATCGCTTTTCCTCAATAAGGCTCAGCTGATCAAATCTGGCTCGTACCCATTCAGCTTCATCTAGCTTAACATCCATCATGACTCTGAGGGACGGAATCTCCACTTCAACTGGTAGTACTGCCTCCATACCATATACAAGTGAGAATGGGGTTGCCCCAATGGACGTGCGTACCGACGTTCGATACCCATGCAAAGCAAATGGTAACATCTCATGCCAATCTTTGTACGTGACAACCATCTTCTGCACAATCTTCTTGATATTTTTGTTGGCCGCTTCGACCGCGCCATTCATCTTTGGGCGGTACGGAAAAGAATTGTGATGTTCGATTTTGAAGTCCCGGCATAACTCAGCCATCATCTTATTGTTCAAATTAGAACCATTATCAGTAATGATTCTTTCGGGAACTCCATATCGGCAAATGATATCCCGTTTTAAGAAACGAGCGACCACTTGTTTTGTAACATTGGCATAGGATGCGGCTTCAACCCATTTGGTGAAGTAATCAATTGCCACCAAGATGAAACGATGACCATTGGAAGCTGTAGGCTCAATCTTTCCGATCATATCAATGCCCCACATGGCAAACGGCCAAGGCGACGACATGATACTCAACGGATTTGGAGGCACATGCACCTTGTCTGCATAGATCTGGCATTTATGGCATTTGCGGGCATATTTGCAACAATCTGACTCCATAGTCAACCAATAATATCCCGATCTTAACAACTTTTTAGCCATTGCATGTCCTCCGGCATGGGTACCGAAAGAGCCTTCGTGCACTTCAATCATCAACAAGTCTGCTTCATGTCTATCCACACATCTAAGCAGGACCGTGTCAAAATTTCTTTTATACAGCACGCCATCTTTGTTCAAGAAGAAACTACCGGCTAACCTTCTCAACGTCTTCCTGTCTTTGGACGATGCCCCGGGCGGGTACTCTTGACTTTTCAAGAAACACTTAATGTCATGAAACCATGGCTTGTCATCAGACGTTGCATCGACCACAAACACAAATGCTGGTCTGTCAAGGCGGGATACCTCAATCTTAGGTACATGGTTCCATCCTTGCACTTTGATCATGGAAGACAAAGTGGCCAAGGCATCCGCGAACCTATTCTCATCTCGAGGAATATGGTACAGTTTCACTGTTGTGAAAAATGTCAGCAATCTCCTCGTATAATCTCTATACGGCACTAGATTTGCTTGGTGCGTGTACCAACTCCCTTTCACTTGATTGATTACCAAAGCTGAATCACCAAATATATCAAGGGTCTTAATCCGTAGATTAATCGGCTCCTCGATCCCCATTATACAAGCTTCGTACTCTGCTTCATTGTTGGTGCATCCGAAAGTTATTCGTGCAGTGAAAGGCATATGAACACCTTCCGGTGTGATAAGAACTGCTCCACTTCCGCACCCATTCATATTGACAGCCCCATCAAACATCAGACTCCATTTGGATTCAGGGTCTGGCCCCTCCTCCGGAAGTGGTTCCTCGCAGTCTTTAGCTTTGAGAAACATGATGTCCTCATCAGGGAAGTCAAACTTCATGGGTTGGTAATCATCAATCGGCTGTTGCGCAAGATAGTCGGACAAGATACTTCCTTTGATGTCCTTTTGTGAAGTGTATTGAATGTCATACTCTGTCAAGACCATTTGCCACCGTGCAACTCTGCCTGTCAATGCTGGTTTCTCGAAAATGTACTTGATAGGATCCATTTTTGAAATCAACAAAGTCGTGTGCCTAACCATATATTGCCTCAATCGCTTAGCGGCCCATGCAAGCGCACAACATGTCTTTTCAAGCATTGAGTATCGGGACTCACAATCATTGAACTTTTTGCTCAGGTAGTAGATAGCATGCTCCTTCCTACCTGTCTCGTCATGTTGACCGAGAACACAACCCATGGAACCTTCAAGCACTGTCAGATACATTATCAGCGGTCTCCCTTCACCTGGAGGCATTAGAATCGGAGGTTCCTGCAAGTATTCTTTTATCTTATCGAATGCCAATTGGCAATCGTCATTCCACCTAACCGTTTGATCTTTCCTTAACAATTTAAATATTGGCTCACACGTGGCTGTTAGGTGAGATATGAACCTTGCAATGTAGTTCAATCTACCCAAGAAACCACGAACCTCTTTTTCTGTTCTCGGTTCAGGCATTTCTTGTATTGCTTTCACCTTGGCAGGATCAACCTCGATTCCTCTTTCGCTCACAATGAAACCTAACAACTTTCCAGAACGCACCCCAAACGTGCACTTGTTTGGATTTAATCTCAGACAGAACTTTCTCAACCTTTCAAACAGCTTTTTCAGGTTAACCAGATGTTCCTCTTCTGTTCTCGACTTGGCAATCATATCATCTACATAACATTCGATCTCCTTATGAATCAAGTCATGAAACAATGTCACCATCGCCCGCTGGTACGTTGCCCCTGCGTTTTTCAACCCAAAAGGCATTACTTTATAACAATATGTACCCCACGGAGTAATGAACGTGGTCTTCTCCATATCTTCAGGTGCCATCTTGATCTGGTTGTACCCGGAGAAACCGTCCATAAATGAGAACACTGAAAACTGAGCTGTATTATCGACCAGCACATCAATATGAGGTAGTGGAAAATCATCTTTCGGGCTAGCTTTATTAAGATCTCGATAATCCACACACATTCTCACTTTTCCATCCTTCTTTGGTACTGGCACGATGTTGGCTACCCACGGAGGATACTTTGTCACAGCAAGAAACCCAGCATCCCACTGCTTCTGGACTTCCTCCTTAATCTTTAAAGCCATGTCGGGGTGAGTCCGACGAAGTTTCTGCTTGACTAGCGGACATTCTTCTCTTAATGGCAGCCTGTGCACGACAATATCCGTATCCAACCCCGGCATGTCTTGATACGACCAGGCGAAGATGTCAACATACTCGCGCAACATTTCCGTCAAAGTTTGCTTCACATCTGCTTGCAAGCTGGCACCAATCCTGATCTCTTTCTTGGCGTCCTTGGTACCAATATTGATGATTTCTACAGTCTCCTGATGAGGCTGGATGACCCTTTCCTCTTGTTTCAACAATCTGACCAGTTCTTCAGAAAGTTCACAATCTTTCTCATCCCCTTCTTCGGCTTGATAAATCGGATTGTCAAAGTCATACATGGCCATATCAAAATCGTTATCAGTGGTATCCGGAGGATCAAGTCTGCATGAACGGGTTCATGCCTTATTTTAGAATTTATTTTTAAGCAAAACAAAAGAAAATGAAACATTGCCATTCTATTATTTTTTGTGCAAAAATAAAAACTGAAAGACAGAGAACAAAATTTGATTGCAAAACATCCTTTATTAATGATTGAACATTGCAAATGCAACCATGGTGGCCCTACAAATGAATCTATACGTCTTGGGCAGAGCGCAAGATTTTGACATGCATTATGGTTAGAAAAAACAAAGAAAAATTACTCTGCTTGAAGAGTAACCCGGATGACTTCTTCAACGGACCAGTTTTGCACTTGTTGTCCCGGAGCATGAGGGTGTACCCAGTTGTCCAGGTCACAATTACTGTCAACACTATCCTCTGTGGCTGCACAAGACTGGTCCGTGTAGATAATTCCCCCACTATTGAAAGTAATGGGTCCCCTGCTCCCCGCATCTGAAGTTGTAGAGGGATGATAACCAATACCAAATTTGTCTTCCTTCATTGGGGTCTCTATCAACTTGCCCCAACCTTGGGCGTTGCCTGCCCTGACGACTTCGACAGCTTGTTTGTAAGATGAAATGGAGGTACCAGCCCCAACTGGTACAGAAGAAGACTCAGGTGCATCGTCAATATTGACTGCTTCAAATGATTGGCACAGCATCTCATGAATTTCCCCATCCATTTCAATGTACTTGAACGTGGACAAGTGACTCACAAAGATGTCTTCTTCCCCGCACACCGTCACAACCTGCCCTTCAAACTCATACTTCAGCTTTTGATGTAGAGTAGAAGTAACAGCCCCGGCTCCGTGAATCCAAGGGCGTCCCAATAGGCAGCTATATGCAGGTTGTATGTCCATTACATGGAACGTGGATTTGAATACCTGTGGTCCAATTTGTACGGGCAATTCCACCTCACCAAACACAGATCGTCTAGTTCCATCGAACGCTCTAACCACCAATTCACTAGGCCTTAAGATCAAACCATCAACTTCCAGCTTCATTAATGCCTTCTTGGGTAAGACATTGAGTGATGAACCAGTGTCTACCAGTACATGAGATAACACTGCGCCCTTACACTCCATCGTGATATGCAAAGCCTTATTATGGTTTCTTCCTTCAACAGTCAAATCTCTACTTGTAAAGCCCAAGCCATGGCTAACATTAACATTGGAGATTACGCCCTCGAGCTGATTAACAGTAATTTCTTGTGGCACGTATGCACTCTTTAATACTTTCAACAACGCCTGCCGGTGCGCATCAGAGCACATCAATAGTGACAAGATTGAAATCTTTGAAGGGGTCTGATTCAGTTGGTCCACAATCTTATAATCGCTTTTCTTGATTATCTTCATAAATTCTTCCATTTCCTTATCAAAAGTAATCTTTGTCTCTGCTTCAGGTGTAGGCGCATTTTCAACCACCTGTTTACCCTTAGCCTTTGCTGCAGCTTCTACCTCCTTATCACTTCTCAAGGTTTGGGGAGCGAACAACCTGCCACTCCTTGTAAAGCCCCCTACACCCCCTACGTTATCAATATTTGGGCTGACTGACGACTCAACCTCCTGCTTTTTACCTTCGTAATATACATCTGCCCCATAGTGCCATGGGATAGCTTTCGTAGATGTGAACGGAATTGGTCCTAGCACCGTGATAGTGACAGGACTGGGCCTTTCTGGCGCAACACTCGCCACGGGAACTGTATTGACCGGCATTTGAATCTCAGCGGGAGTGTAATAGATGGTCACGGTTGATATCTCATCAGTGTCTTTCACGACTCTGTCGAACTGTAGACATCCTTCATCGATCAGATTCTGTAAACCCATCTTTAACTTATCACAGCCGTTCTCCTGATTCATACACTCAGAGCAATCTTGATTACAGCCCGGGAACACCTGTCCCTTCAATAAACGATCTTTTACAACCAACAAAGAAGTTTTCACTTGATGAACGTCTAACACCAAATTCAATCTCCTCCCATCTTCAATAGCGTACACATTTGCTGCACTATGATCAGGCATGGGATGCTGAGTAATATTAGGAGCGGGAGAGAAATTGATGGCTTTAGCATCAATCAAATCTTGTACTTTATGATGGAAAGCCCAGCATTTTTCAATGGAGTGCCCCTGAGCACCTGAGTGGAACTCACAACGAGCATTAGCATCGAAGTTAGGTGGCAGGTTTCCAGCAACCGGAGCTTTCATAGTACGGAGTTCTACCAACTTTAACTCGAGTAGCCGGGGCAACAGCGCGGCATAAGTCATAGGGAGAGGATCCATCTTACGATCCCTCTGTCTAGACCTTTGCTGGAAAAAAGGTTGTTGCTGTTGAACTTGTTGTTGGGGTTGTTGTTTCTGAACATACGGTGTGGGGATTGTTACAGCATCTACCTGATAATAAGCTTGAGAACGCCCTCTGCCTCGTCCTCTAAACACAACATTCGTATCACCTTCTCTTCTTTTCTGGTTACTAGCAAACGGTTTCTTCGTCCCCGAAGAGCCAGCCCCACTCACATCCTGGATCTTTCCAAGCTTTAACAGACTTTCTATTCTTTCTCCCGCAATCACAATATCAGCAAATCCAGTTGATGGACAAGCAGCTAATCTATCAAGATAGGCCCCTTGCAAGGTGCCCATGAACATATCTGCCATTTCTCTGTCTGACAAGGGAGGTTGAACCTGGGCAGCCATTTCCCTCCACCTCTGTGCATATTCTTTGAAACTCTCCTTGGCATTTTGTGACAACCCCTGCAATTGAGTGCGGTTGGGCGCCATGTCAATATTATATTGGTATTGCTTCAGGAACGCTTCTGCCAAATCTTTCCAATTCTTCACAGCAGCTCTATTCAACTTCATATACCAGGTCAAGGACGCCCCAGCCAGACTGTCCTGAAAATAGTGCATCCATAGCTTCTCGTCATCCGTATGGGCTGAAATCTTCCCAAAGTAAGCTTGAAGATGCGTTTGGGGACACGCATTGCCGTGATACTTATCAAAAGTAGGAGGTTTGAATTTGGGGGGAATTCTGACTCCTGAGACCAGCCCCAAGCTGGTAACATCAATACCCATAGAGTTCTTGCATTCTATGGCCCTGATCTTCTCTGCTAACTCATCATACCTTCGATCACCTTGATTACCCACATCAGCATCCAGCAGAGTAAATTGGTCTTCCAGAGTATCTTCAAGAGTAACACCAGCATGCCTACCATTTCCATTACCCTGATTATTACCACCATGAGGAGGGTTGCCACCGGGAGGAGGGATGCCATGTCCCTATGAATTGTCATGCTGATCACCTTCGGGCCCATTGTCTGGACGCTCGACCAGAAGTCTCAATCTCTCCTGATTTTGCGCCATGCCAGTCATGAGGGTCATGAACTGGTCCATACGCGCCCTCATTTCAGCCAAATCACTTTGCACTTGATCCATGATTCTTACTTGATTCCTTCGCGTCGAATATCGGTGAATATGATTCTCAGCTATACTGCCTGAAACCAAATAAAGGTTAGAGACCCTGCAACGAGTACCTGAAAAGCAAGTAACAAAATGCAAAATGATATGCAATGCCATGCAATGCCATGTTTGTCATTTCCGAGGTGCTTTATACCCTGATTCCAATCCAAACCACAGAAATCTGAAGACCAGAAATCGTGATATAAAGAGACGTATCGTGGTCATGTGCTTGTGTGCAGCTATCTGATAAGGAATAATTCTGAATAAAACTGCTCATACTCATTCAACAAAGTATTCAAGTACATTTAAGAAAGGCTCATCCGCAAATGCAATACAAGGAAAAATGGATCCATCAACAAGCCTGATGGTAACCATTAACAACAAAATATAAGGAAAAGAACATCAGTCTGACAATTCCACATCCTTCAGCTTATCACTTGAGTATTTGATCTCCTCAAAAAGTATACGGGTACGCTGGTGATTCGGCTTTTCAATCATTTCTTTGATCAAGACATCCCTTTTCTCAAGAGCTTCAGTTAAAGAACCCATATGCAGCATCAGAGCCTCGTCATCACACACTCCTTTGTGTCTCTTTATGCCAGCTTGCGTCTTGAGTATCTCCCTTTCTATCATGACTTCCTCAAGCTCTTTCTTGGTATTCCTCAGCTCACCTCTAGCTTCTTCTAGCTGTTCTTGACTCTTACCGAGGCTTTCCCGATACTTTCTCCTCTGCTCATGCGCCTTTTCAAGCTCTTCGTCCTTAATCTGCAACTGTTCCTGTAATTCAGCATTCTCTATCCTAACTTCGTCCCAAGCGTGCTGAAACTTTGTTAACTTTTCTTTGGTCTGTGCTAACGCCTGTTTGGTTTGCTTGTGAGCTTGAGTAGCATCATCAGCACCTTTACTAATCTTCCGGAAATGTTGGGCTCTTCCAGCAAAGTTTTTTTCTTTTGCAGTTAGGATTTGTTCAGCATCTTGGGCTTTCCGCTCCAGCTCTTTGTTGGCATGTAGAGCATTCTGAAGACGGCTACTCAACTCGGAATTCTCTCCTTGGAGCTTTTTCACCAAGGCTTGCAACTTGTCAACTTCTTCCACAGTAGCAGTGCTTCTTGCTTTCTCATTCTCCGGATACAAAAGGGGTGCCTTACCAAAAGGCAAGAGAAAATCTTCAACTCTTTTCTTCACCCACTCTTCATATGCTGGATAAACCCGGTTGTTAGGCTTTCCTAGAGTAACTTTCCCCTTTTTCAGTATGCTACCCCAGCTTTCAGAAGCTTTCTGTGCTGCTTCCCACCCATCTGATGTATGAAAATAGAGGGACTCCTCCACATCTCTCTTAATAGGCGGACCTGTCAGGGCATACCCAAATTGTCGAATGGCTAAAGAAGGATTGTAGTTAATCCCACCCATTCTTCCTATCAGTGGAACGTTAGGGAACTTACCACAACTGTGGATAATATTCTTGCCAATCAGCCCATGATCTACCCATACGATGTCCTTGGCCACCAATCCCATTAAACGCTGTTTCCACTCTAGAGAATCTTTGGAATCCACAAAAGCCCCTGATTGTGGTAAACGGCTTGCAAACCACTTATAGAACAAAGGTGCACAACAACGAATTATCCCTCCTCTTTTATTTTCGTTTCGGTTGTACAACGAGTAGTGAAGATCTCCCAGTAGCGTTGGCACCGGGTTCTTCATCATGAATATTCGTATAGCGTCCGTATCAATGAAATCCGGCTCGTTGGGAAACAACACTATGCCGTATATACAAAGGGCTAGCAAAGCATTAAAAACAAGCCAATTCTCGCCTTTAGCTGCTTCCTGGGCCTTCTTAATAAGATATTCCAGCTTGTAACCACGAATCTTTCCTTTGTTGGAGACATTGGCGTCTAACTCTGATTTGCTCAAATAAAGAGCACCAGCCACCTTCCCAAAGTCAAGATCCCCCACCGATCCAAAGAAAGGGGGCTCCTCCTTGATAGCAATCCCCAACATGTTGGAATACTCCTCCAGGGTAGGAACCAACACATAGTCTGGAAATACAAAACACCTCAGAGGCGGATCATAGAACTGCATCAACGTATGGAGACCTCTGGCTTCATAATCACTGACATTACGGACCATAGATAAAATCCACCCATATTTCTCTTCAAAAGCTTCTCGTACTGCAGGACTCGCCATTCCCTTCAGCATAACAATAGGGCCCAAAGTAGGCGTAAGGAACTTATAGCTGATGATATTCTTCCTCTCTTTAGTGTTCATCTTTGCAGGGACCTGATGACTGGAATCAAGGGTAATATATGCACCTGGAAATGAATAAACATGTATGTTAGGATATGATAATGCAATGCAAAGGGCAATGTGATCAGGTAATCAGGTGTCTGTGCTGAACTGTGAACGGTGTCAGTGTAGCTCTGAGACTAATATAGAACCATAGATAAGAACCATCTGAATACAATAGGATGAAACTTCCTTTTTGTGCAATGATGATAGAAAACACGGGTATGTAGGAGGTCATGGTTACCTGCAAACCTGTAAACAACCCGCCCTTCTCACATGTGGGTACTAGGATGTTCAGTATCCCGGGCTCTCAGGTCGAGAAATGATGATACGTTCACCATTTCTGGTTTGGCATCATCATCAATCGAGGAGGCCTCAACTGATTCTCCAAAACAAAAGGTCCTCAGCTTCTGGCACTGAGGTCGAGAAGCAATAGTACATTCATCCCTCAGGGTACAGTACTATCGTCAATCGAGGAGTGCCTCCGCTGACTCTCTTTCAAAAAGGGATGTCCTATAGCAAGTTCCCAGCATTGGGTCCTCGGATCGAGAATGTGCAATGGGTTTGCCACGGAATGTGGTCTGCCACTGTCACATCTCGGGAGGAGTGCCGCAACTGAGTCCTCGGGAATGGTCACCAGAGTCGACAGTCCCTCAAGAGAATAACCACTGGCCTGCATAACATGCAGTAGCAGAAAGCTCCTGATAGAACCTCGTCTGGTTGTGGGTCTCATGAACAACAATACGTGGTCACCACCACGCAAGCGTCATGACTATCCACTCTAATACCTATGTATGTACTCAAGCTTTGGTAGTGAGCTTATCTCTCAGAACACCCATCCCGCCAAACAGACAAAACAGTGCAACACAATATAATATATGATATGTAATGCTAAAATGCGGTAAATACAGTAAAATAAATAAACAGCAACATAAAGCACAACAGTAAACACCCAATGAAAGAAAAGCAAACAAGCGCTAGGATTGACTCGCTAAGGAAACCAGAGATTCTGGGTTCCGTCCCCAGCAGAGTCGCCAGCTGTCGCTCCCGGGATTTTCATCCAAGTACAAACGCGAAAGTGGCACCAAACAGAGTCGCCAGCAATGTGTATTTATCCCAAGAGGGGGAAAGGAAACACCGCGTAAACCTGAGAGAAAGGAAAAGCATGGTCTTATGACCAAGAGAACTGGGTTCGGGAGTCGGTTACGCGAGAGGAAGGTATTAGCACCCCCACGCGTCCATCGTACCCGATGGGATCCACGCTTGCTTGTCTCGATCAAAGGGTGATAGAAAAGAATACTGGAAAAGGAACGAAAAGAGAACTGGAAAAGGAACGAGAAACAAATGTAGGGAAAATAAAAGAAGTGCTCGCATGGGCCCTACCCCACTGCCTACGTATCTCATCGGGAACATGAGAATCAGAGCGACGTAGTTCCCCTCACTAGGGATGGATTGTGTTTTTTAGAGAACGGCTTACGTTCTAGCTCAGGTGTTGCAGGCTCGCTGGTCCGAGTGCGTTACCATCTTGCAAGAGAACGAGTAGAAGCGCGTTCGTGCGTTGAGAATGAATGAGATGAGAAAAGAATTCCCGAAGGAAAGACTTTATTGTTTGTTTTTGTCTTTTAGAAGTTTTTTCCATTTATTTGCATATGCCAGTGTATCTGAATCTTAGTCATTGGAATGTGTACATTCTCACATTCCAAGATGGAATGGGTAAGAAAGCACACTAAGAGTGAAGAAGACCCCCACACTTAGTTCCAATTGTCAAGGTTCAAACACACTAGCGTATTTGTATTTATTAAGTGTTTTTGTTGATTAAGAAATGAAGAAGTGTTTTTTATTATTTGCACCTTCAACAAGTATTGCATTTAAGTCCCTCCTACAAGATCAAATGTTTAACACATTGACCCAAGATGGGCTATATGCTACACATTCTAAGATTACAAGAGAAGACCCCTTATAATCTTTTCTTTATATGAAAGGCCTAAATGCAATAAATGCCTACCTTTATTATATGTTTTGAATTTTCTTTGAGATGAGAAGATGAAAGACTCAAGAGAGGGTAAAGGTAAAAATCTATATGGACTAAGACTCAATCCTAATTGATTAGTTAAGGGAGTGATCCTGAAGTTTGTGAGGTTTCAACCTAAAGTCTAAAGAAAGAATGAATTAAACAATTCACTTCTAAAGTAGAAGATGAATTGTAATTCACAAGGGAAAGTGATGAGTTATTAAAAGAAAGCACATAAGTGCTTAACAAAACACAAAATGGAATTGTAAAAGAGAAAGGATAGAAGTTGAATGTGGATTCCTTATCCACACTCAATTGAAACTTACCGAAGCCCCTACATGGTTAGTAAACATGTATAAGAAGTATAAGAAGTGAAAGAACATGTAATGCATCATAAAACTCAAAAGAATTAAATGAGAAAACAAATCCTAGAACCACAACCAGAATGGGCATCCTATGGACAACAAGTGAATATCATCATACAAGTGCAAGTGAATAAGCAATAATCATCACTCATTAGCATTTAAACATGTTACAAGAAGAAGGGATAGATGAAAGATGGAAAGAAATGAAGAGGACATGCATAAATGGAACATGTAAATCAACAACCAGAATTGAAACTAAATGGAAAATGGTTTATAAACATCTCAAAAGTATTTATGAATCAACTTCAAGACATTCAAGAAGTAATATAAGAAGAATTGAAATGAAAGTTCAAAAAGAAAGTGCAAACAATACATGTTAATGATGCACAAAGTTCAAATTGAAATGAACATGTAAAGATGACCTATAATGTGTATCAAAGACCTATAATATCATATGAATGGCTCATAACATATGCAAATGCTCATACAAATATGCACAAAAGAATTCATGTAAATATGCACTAAAGTTGTAATGACATGCCATGGATTATACTTCCAATGTAATGCATTAAACAAAGACCAAATGGATTCATGAAAATTATGCCAGTATATTATTGGAATGCCTAGGTCAGAAATGCATCATACATCAAGATAGCATGTAAAAATTCAGAGCAAAATGACTTCAAACAAAGCAATTAGGTCAAATTGAAACATCATGCAAAGTGGTGCAAATATAGGCATCAAAACATGTAATAAAGTGACCTAAAAAATAAAAAAAAAATCATCTAACATGCTTCAATGTATTAGTGAATCAATGCAAAAAGAATCATGTCAAAACAGTTGGTAATGAGCAAGAACAAAATTAAACAAATTCATGTATCATGCTTAGAATGTATCTAAATGGAAATTCAAAGAAAATTATGGATCAGGGGTAAAAAGGTCATAAAATCAAGAAATAAAATCATGGAAAATTTCCTAAATGTTTTAGTGATACTCATGAATTTTTGTGGAATTTTATGATGATATTTGGTATTTTTAAAAATTAAAAATCAAATGTGTAAAAAAATGAAAATAAAAATGGAATGCAAAGGGAAGGGGAGGTGTGAACATAGCAATCATGCAGTTCAAATTAATTGGGCTTGAAAACATGGGGGTGTGGGTAGCAATCTGATTAGGTCCAATAACGCGCACAACACACTAACTATCATGCTCTTTCAGTCAAACCAAGTCAAATCATTCACAACCATCAGATTAAGTCAAGTCAAACACAAAGGTCAAGGTAAGCAAATCTAATACACGCGCATGAGGGCACATACTCACTATCATACACCACGCCACACAATGCTTACTCTGATTAAAAACAAAACATGTGCAACACATGTGCCAATTTTATGTGTTGTCACATTATGGACCACGCGATGAAGAAAAACGAGCGGACAGGATTAAAACAGACTAAACCCTAACCATCAAAGCTGCCGGCCGGAGACGGACCTCCGGTCACCTTCTCCGGCGAGAAACCACCACCTGCAACCTCACAATTTTCCAGAAATGCATAACACATACATCAATCGAAAGCTAAACTTATGCAGATCATGAATGTGCTTATGAAATCCACAGAACACACACACATAGCAAGAACAGAGGAGATTACATTAAGCCCTAGATTTTGCAACTAAGCCTCTAAGAGGCCTATCAACTAGCCGGTTTGAGCAGAGCTTCTAGCAAGCTTAAAACACAAAAAAAACAAGTAAAAATAGACAGAGATCGTGTAAGGTAATTTCAAGAGTTCAAACCTGAATGATGATGAAACTTGGAATGCACAAGAATACCAGAAGGAGATGCTTCTTCCTTGAGCTTCACTTGGCCAAATAAAGGCTTGAGAGCTTGAATTCGTGCAAAGAATCAACCAGAATTTCAACTCTCTTGATCCTGAACTTCCTTAACTGAACCTATGCACTTTTGTTCTTAATCTCCAAAGTAGAATCAAGATGGAGATGGAGATGAAATGTAGGAGATGATGATGAAATTCGTGTACAGAGAGCGAGAAAAATCAGAGAATGTGGAAAGAATTTGAAGTGTTTTTGAGAGAATGTGGCTGAAAAAAAAGTTGTGAGGTGAGATTTCGTTTTATAGTGTGAGTTAACCAAGGTTAAACTGAGTGAGGTTAACTGAGTCACAATGGTTTGAGTGAGTCATCCCTAACTAACTGAGTCAAGTTAGTTAGGGAGAGCCATGATATGGTGTGGCTGGTTCATAACAAACTATGGTGGAGGTGAAATGTGAAGCTGCAGCAAGCAAAACTTGTTATACAAGTTTCCACTCCTTTCCCTTTTTATGATCATGTATAGCACGTGATATGGTGACTGAGGTACATGTTTGGCTAAATGAAGCAATTGTTGGGAAAGTGAGCAATACATGGGCAAGCTGATACAATCAACAATAACCTTCACTTGTTTTTTTTTGGTTTTATGTGACAGTGAGAACAATAGAGATAGGGTGATTTGAGGATGAATTATTCCATGTAATGTGAATGATTTGGTGAGCTCATGGGTTCATTTGAAAGAGAGTACATTGGAGCACAATGCTGATGTGAAAATTGAAGTGAAATGAGGTTGGAATAAGTTGCAAAATGACTTAAAATACACAAGTTTGGGAACTGGTTATGGGGCGTGGCAAGCAAGTCATGGCATGGCAACTTGGCACACAAAATTTCAGCACAATCAACATGACTTTGAACCAATATATCTCCACTATAACTTGATCAAATGGAATTTTGCCCAACATGAGTATTGAAGATGACACTACAAGGAACAACTTTGATGTTGAAAAGTTTTTCATTTGAGGCCTTTAACCATGAGAAAAATGAGTGTACATTTGGCCCACCACATGTTTGTTAAAATGACTGCGCGCGTGACCTGAAAATCTTGGTCATGACCTAGTTTTGAACCTACTTTGCTCAAACTTTGATCAATCATATCTCCCTCAATTTTTATCCAATGGAGATGTTCTACACATGGATTTGAAGCTTAAAGCAAGACCTTTTGTTGTGGCCTGGTGGAATTTTCATTTGGTGCTTCAATTTTAAATGGCCTTGGTTCAAACTCTGATGCAAAATGGCCAAAACTTGCCCTTTTTAGTAACCCTACTTCACCCAAAAATGGCAACTTTCCACATCTTGATTTTTTCATGATTCCTTTGGAATTTCTTGACCAAATTTTGTACATTGGACATATGTAACATGAATTTCATGATTTTGGGCTCAAAAAGTCAAGAGTTGACTTTTTCCTCTGATTATTTGACTTTGCCCCAATTTCTCTGATTCTTGATCTTTCTTCCAATTGAACCACTTCTAAAACCAATTGAGATGCAATTTTCCACATACATACACTTAAGGACATATGGAATACCATGACATCAAGTTTTGTTCAAAAAATCAAAGATTCCCTGATTTAATGGGAAACCCTAGTTTTGGTGCCCACCTCCTAGGAGAAAAATGTGCAGTCTTCAATTTCAAATTCCTCAGAGTATGTTGTGTACCTTCTTAAAGGATGATGATATATGCCTTTTGAGGATGATTTTGGATCAATGAGCTATCTCTTTTGAGGGTTTTCCTTCAGTTTTTGAACCTCTTGCATAGTGAAAGATGTAATGCTTCAATCTCCCATTGTATCTCTTATCCTTGAGGTTGTGGATGATCAATTGAGATGGTATAAGATATGAAAGACCTCTTGGCTTGCCTTGAGGGCACTTGATTGACCTTTTGTGCTTTGAATGATTCCTTGATTGTCCACCTTCCACCTGATCACATGCCCTGATGGTAAGAAGGATGCCATACTTCATTTTTCTATGTTAAATGCAATGTAATGTTAATGAGATGGATATGATATGATACATGATAATGCCATGCTATGATGACAAAGAGGGAGAGCAAATTTTGGGGTATTACAGACGGTTATATGTCTCAGGACGAAACGCAGATTCCTTTTTGTTTTCCTACACAGAGTCTGAGATTTATACCCTGGTCGGATGTCGAAATGATATATGGAGATTGTGATCCGGAAGGATGTCGTGCTCCGCCAAATTCATTAGAGGAAGACACTCTGGTGAAGGACAATTTTGACTACACCTACTATGGCCCGATGGATTGTCTGCCAATGTGGCAACCTTACCCAGGAGACTTGGGGCAAGAAAGTCAGCCGAACAATGAAAATTAGCTGAGTCTCATTGAACAGAATACCTGTGTCCCCACCATGTCATGGGATCAACACACAGGTTATCCTGAAAATACCCAGCACGACGATGAATTTGCAACATTTGCAGGACTAGAGTTCATCAACTACGCTTTTCCTGAGGTCAACGTCATCGAGAGAGATGACCCCTCCAGTTCCAAAGAAGTATGGGACACCTTGGGACAACCAAATGGAAAATACGACTACATGGTCAAGTACACCGCTCCCGAAAGCTCTCGTATCAGGCTCGAAGATATCCAGCCAACTGGATGGGGAGATACAGCTGAGAGTACAAATACTATGCAAAATCCAACAGAGGAATCCTCCTACGACAACTCTGCCCGGGAGACAGATTCCAATGATCCTGCTCCACCAGAAATCAGCGTTATTTCTGAAGACAAATCAAGGAAGGTGCCAGACTTTGTGATTCACCGAGGAGTTCGCCGCCAATGGGTTGCTGTCAATGTTTCGAAGATTGTTCATAAGTCAAAGTAATTGCCATCTTTGTTTTAACCTTTCACCCTGCCTAGGTGAAACTGATGTTTTAATAGGGCTCGCTTTCTGTAAACTTTCCCTCTTCGCTTCACCCAAAGCGATAGAGTTTTGTTTTATAGTTATGTGGTTTCAAGAATCGACTTGTTCATTAATAAAATAACGTCGTTCTGTAATTTCTGCATTAATTGCTATTTTCTCTTTTCGCTTTTTCAGAAAATGGTAATCCTAAAAAACAATTCAAATAATAAAAACAAGCAGTAATAAATGCACTGCATACACTTGCATTTTCTCTATCTCTTCTAAACACGAATCATCACGTCATGCAGATTGCTTATTTTAAACCCCGTTGAAACATACGATCCGATGCCTTCTCCCGACTTTGAATTCCCGGTATTTGGGGCTGAAGAAGAAGTTGACAATGAAATTCCAGAAGAGATCTCCTGATTACTCCGACAAGAGGAAAGGTCCATTGAACCTCACAAAGAGCCATTGGAAACGATAAACTTGGATTAAGAAAAAGAGAGAAAAGAAATCAGGATTGGGGCACTGCTCAGTCCAACTGCCAAAGAGAGTCTGACAAAGCTTCTCAAAGAATTCCCCGATGTGTTTGCTTGGTCCTATCAGGATATTTCAGGGTTGGATACCAGCATCGTGGAACATCACTTACCATTGAGATCAGAATGTCCGCTAGTAAAATAGAGGTTGAGACGGACTCACCCGGACATGGCCATCAAAATCAAAGAGGAGGTACAGAAACAGATTGACGCGGGTTTTCTCGCCACATCAGAATATCCTCAATGGTTAGCCAACATCGTACCTGTTCCTAAAAAGGACAGAAAGGTCAGAATGTGTGTAGATTACATAGATCTAAACAAGGCAAGTCCGAAGGACGACTTTCCTTTACCACACATTGACATGCTGATGGACAGTACAACAAAGTTCAAAGTTTTCTCCTTCATGGATGGATTCTCGGGCTATAACCAGATTAAAATGGCGCCGAAAGACATGGAGAAAAATTCGTTCATTACCCCATGGGGTACCTTTTGTTACAAGGTAATGTCGTTCGGTTTGAAGAACGCCATGGCAACCTATCAAAGGGCCATGACTACTCTGTTTCATGACATGATACACAAGGAAATTGAGGTATATGTCGATGATATGATTGCAAAATCTAAGACAGAAGAGGAGCATTTTACCCACCTGTCAAAATTATTCGAGCGTTTGAGAAAGTACAAACTCCGCTTGAATCCCAACAAGTGCACCTTCGGTGTCCGTTCAAGGAAACTCTTAGGGTTCATCGTCAGCCAGAAAGGAATTGAGGTTGATCCTGACAAGGTCAAGGCCATTCGAGAAATGCCTTCTCCGAAAACTGAAAAACAAGTCAGAGGATTCCTGGGACGTTTAAACTACATCTCCAGATTCATATTCCTCATGACCGCGACGTGCGCGCCGATTTTAAAATTACTTAAAAAGAACCAGGACTGCGTTTGAACAGAAGACTGTCAAACTGCCTTCAACAGAATTAAGGAATATCTGTTGAATCTGCCGATTCTATCACTTCCAGTGGAAGGAAGACCACTGATCATTTACCTTACAGTCCTAGAGGACTCAATGGGATGTGTACTTGGCCAACAAGACGAAACTAAACGGAAAGAGTCTGCCATTTACTATCTGAGCAAGAAGTTCACCGATTGCGAGACTCGGTACACGATGCTTGAGAAAACTTGTTGTGCCTTGGCTTGGGCAGCCAAACGTCTTCGCCAGTACATGATTCTCCACACTACTTGGTTGGTCTCCGAGATGGATCCAATCAAGTACGTCTTTGAAAAACATGCTCTCACGGGAAGGATTGCCCGTTGGCAGATGTTGTTATCTGAATATGACATAGAGTACCATGCTCAGAAAGCCATTAAAGGAAGTATTTTAGCTGATTATTTGGCTCATCAACCGATTGACGATCAAGAATCAATCGGGTTTGACTTCCCAGACGAAGATGTCATGTATCTAAAAATGAAAGACTGCGATGAACCGCTACCCAGTGAAGGGCCAGAACCAGGTTCCCAATGGGGACTAATCTTTGACGGAGCAGTTAATCATTATGGAAATGAGTTTGGGGAAATCATTGTTACCCCTCAGGGTACCCACATTCCTTTCACTGCCAGACTTACGTTCCAGTGCACAAATAATGAGGCTGAATATGAAGCTTGTATCATGGGTCTCGAAGAAGCGATCGACTTAAGGATCAAGAACTTGGACGTATATGGCGATTCAGCTTTGGTCGTCAATCAGATAAAAGGAGATTGGAACACATACCAATCAGGACTGATTCCTTACAAAGACTATGCAAGAAGGTTGTTACCCTTCTTCAACAGAGTCGAGTTTCATCACATCCCTCGTGAGGAGAATCACATGGCTGATGCTTTAGCCACTCTCTCTTCCATGATTAGTGTGGGTCGATGGAATAACTTACCTAAGATCAACATCATGCGCCTTGAAAGACCCGCTTACGTCTTTGAGATTGAAGCAGTCATAGATGACAAACCTTGGTATCACGATATCAAATGCTTCCTTTAGAAATAAGAGTACCCACATGGGGCACTAAGGAAGGACAGAAAAACCCTCAAAAGACTGGCTGAAAACTTCTTCCTGAGCGGTGACATACTCTATAAGAGGAACTTCGACATGGTCTTGCTTCGATGTGTGGACAGGCCAGAAGCAGACATGCTGATGAAAGAAATTCATGAAGGATCCTTTGGCACTCATGCCAACGGACACACAATGGCCAGAAAAATTCTGAGAGCAGGGTACTATTAGTTGACAATGGCATCCGACTACTACAAGTACATGAGGAGGTGTCACAAGTGTCAGATATACTCCGAAAAGATCCATGTACCGCCAACGCATCTCAAAGTTCTCTCTTCCCCATGGCCTTTCTCCATATGGGGAATCGACATGATCGGCGTGATTGAGCCCAAGGCTTCGAACGGACATCGGTTCATCCTGGTAGCCATTGACTACTTCACCAAGTGGGTCGAAGCAGCGTCATACACTAATGTAACCCGACAAGTGGTGGTCCGATTTATCAAAAACAATATCATCTGCCGTTATGGTGTTCCAAGCCAGATCATTACAGACAATGGATCTAACTTGAACAATAAGATGATGAAAGAGTTGTGCGCAGAGTTCAAGATCGAACACCATAACTCATCTCCCTACCGACCCAAGATGAACGGAGCGGTAGAAGCGGCTAACAAAAACATCAAGAGGATTATTCAGAAGATGGTTGTAACCTACAAAGACTGGCAAGAGATGCTACCCTTTGCTCTTCACGATTATCGTACATCTATCCGCACTTCAACAGGGGCAACCCCTTTCTCTCTAGTATATGGCATGGAAGCAGTGCTCCCCATAGAAGTAGAGATCCCATCAATTCAGATATTGATGGAAGCTAAGCTTACAGAAGCTGAATGGTGTCAAAGTCGACACGACGAACTGAATCTGATTGAAGAAAAAAGAATCAGGGCTCTATGCCACGGTCAGTTGTATCAGCAAAGAATGAAGAGGGCGTTCGACAAAAAGGTCCGACCTCGTATCTTCAGAAAAGGAGACCTCGTGCTCAAGAAGATACAATCATTTCTCACTGATTCGCGAGGCAAATGGACTCCGAATTATGACGGCCCCTATGTGGTCAAGAAAGCTTTCTCAGGCGGTGCCTTGAGACTTGCAACCATGGACGAAGAGGAATTTTCCTACCCCACGAATGTTGATGTAGTCAATAAATACTTCGCCTAAACTAAAAAAAAACGTCTCGGTGGATTGAAAACCCGAAAGGGCGGTCCAGGCAAAAATTAGAGACATGATCAAAAATCATCCCGGTGGATTGGAAATCTCAAAGTACAATCCAGGCAAAAATTAGGGATAATGGCAAGTAACTATGTTCAACCGGGGCAAATCCTCAGCAGCAGTTACACCATCCATCGGAGGAAAACTCCAGGCAAGGTCATCTTCGACAAAAGCTCAGGATGCCCCGAATTCAAAGTTGGTAGAGGATAGTGGTCGTTATTTTTCAACATAGCCCTTTCCCCTGTAAATTACCATTTTCAAACTTTGTATATACTCTATGGAATCACGCGCTTGGCTGATCTCCATCCTATCAATAAAATTTGAGCCCTTGTGCTTTTGTTTGTAATTCTCATTTGTTTTAGCTTTACAGAATGAAATTTTAATATGATTAACGATTCTTGAAATAAAACAAAAACGAATTTACTTGTTAAAACTTTTTCTGCTTTTAAAATAAAAATGGCAATTTCTTTTGACTGTTGAACATCGAAAGAACGTCGTTTGAACGAAGGATCAACTGTATCAGATGCGGCTTTCCCATCTGATACCTTCGGCCGAGTTCTTATCTCCTAAGCCCAACCAACGGTATTCCCCGCAGGGACTACTTCTCCTAAGCAAGGCAGAATTGCTATCTTGAACCAGCGGTACTTCTTCGTCCCCTGCAGTGGCCGAGTATCCAGTCGTGTTCATCTACTAATCTGTATGTCGTGTCAGTTATGTCAGCATATACATACATACATCATGCATTATTGATTTACATTCGTATTCATATTGCATCACTATCACTCTAGTCGGTCTTATCACTAGTGATAACTGTCCTCTCAATCAAGTTGTCAGTTCTTTCCTCGTCAGGAAGTGTTGCGTCTGAACAATCTTTCCTCCAGTTCATTTCTGGATTGAAGTTGGCTCCCTTGACCACTTTGATAACTTGAACCTCTGAAAAGCCAGAGAAGCTTTCAACAAATATCACTCTTCTCCATCGAAGATGATATCTTTGCTTTCCCGGATTAAGGAAAATCCCCAGAGAAAGCCTCTTAGGCAGAGATTCGGCAGTACGGCAGTTTTTCTCCGAAGAGCCACTGATGAAAAGGTCATCGGCACCTCAAAATTGGATCCCATCATATGGCATTTCTCCGGGAAGATCCCGAGAAAAGTATGATGTAAGACCCCAAGTGGAAGCAGTCTCTCAAGAAACTTGCTTTCCCCAGTAGAAACAAATGGCGTCTCCAAATAGAGAAGTTTGTACACCTTACAACTCAGACGTTGGGTTCCCCAACAAGTCTGACATCAAAACTTTTTTCGTCAAATGGCATCTCCCGAGGAAAATTCGGCGAGAAGTTTGAGGAAAAATCGCTACGAATAGCGTTTCTTGTCAATAAGGTTTATTGACAAAAGAAACTAAGACCAGTTCCTTGGTAGGAAACCAGGATCGAGGGGAAGTTTATTTCAAAAATTAAGACCAGTTCCGTGGTAGGAAACCAGGATCGAGGGGAAGTTTATTTCAGAAACTGGGATCAGTTCCTTGGTAGGAAACCAGGATCGAGGGGAAGTTTATTTCAGAAACTGAGACCAGTTCCTTGGTAGGAAACCAAGATCGAGGGGAAGTTTATTTCAGAAACTAAGACCAATTCCGTGGTAGAAAACCAGGAGCGAGGGGAATTTTACCTTTTCTAAGCATCATTGCTTAGAAAAAGAATATGAATGCGCAAGCTACCATTCATAAACCACCATCAAAATTTCAGATATTCCGATATTTAATCCTCTTGCACCCTGAATGCCCGAATACCTTCGCCATTCACACCTTTGGGTCCAAAAAGATTAAATAGGGGCATCTGTCATACCCCAAATTTTGACCACTAAGATTTCCCATCATTGTGCAAATCATCATCACAATATGGAGGAACCTTCATACCTCATCAGTCTCCCCAAATATGGGTGAGCATCCACTATAACAACAACTTAGGGTTTCAAACCCTCTCTGAGCTTTAGACAAAGGATCAATCAAGGAATGACATGATCTCCAACTTGTCTAGCCTCTCCAACTTCCATAATGGATCAAAAGTACTCCCACTTCAAGGATTAAGCACAAAGCTGCTCCCTTCTAAGTGGATCAAGCCTCAAAATCACCAGTGTCACCAAATTAGGGTTTTGGTCGACCCGGGCCTCCAGATGGAAATTTTCCTCTGGGCATGAGCCAATGATTCAAAACATAACCTAATATGCTCCATGGAACCTCATGGACCCAAGCATCAAGTCAATTTAACCTCAGGGGATTCATTTATCAAAAATCAGGAATTAGGGTTTCTTGACCTAATTCACCCCTAAGTTGACTTTTGGGACAAATCACGAACCAAGACCTCAAGAGAGGATTTTAGGGTATCTAATGTACCATATTGATCCAATTGGAACAATGGATTGATCCAGGAAGCTTGAGCAACAAATCTCAATTTCATCTGGACGACAATTAGGGTTTCGCGATAAAAGTCAATTGTAACTTTGACTTTTGACCAGGACATGCTCCCAAGCCCTAAGACATGATTCAATACACTCTATAACACCCATGGAACATGTCCATCAAGTTTGATTTAGGTCAAGGACATGATTTCATAAAGGATCGCACAGTTTAGAATTCATCGGATAAAAAGTCAACTGTGCACAAAAGTCAACTTTGACTTTTTGAGATTTTTCACAAAAATGGATTTTTAACCCTAAAATGATGTTAATGTATGATTTGGATCATCATTCATCAAGAAAAATCAAAGAAAGTGAGATAACTTGCAAAAGGGGTAACCATAAAAATTTAGGAAATTTTCTAAGTTATGGAACAAAGTGGCAAGGGTACCAACTTTAGAGGATCATAACTCCTAAACCACAAAGTTATTTTTCCCCATCCAAAGCTTGTTTTCTAGCCCTCATGGCCCTCTACAAAAACTTCAACTAGACCTAATTCCAATTCATTAGGGATTTTGAGTTATGGAGTGATCAAAATGACAAAAAGTGAAAATGTCACTTTTTTCCAACACTTGGTGAAAATTTCACTAAGTCAGAATCTGCCTTCACTTTTTTCCAAATGTAGGGGGATTTTTCACTTGGATCCAAAAGGTATCAAAACCAAATATGATCAAACAGTTGTTGTATCATATGAGGGCTTTCCAAAATGGCCAAGAACATCACCAAATTCAATTTGAGCCATGAGATATGGTAGTGGAAAAATGCCTTGCTGAAAACTGCCAAGGCAAGGCGGAATTTTGTACTTTTGGTCGATTTTCCAAAATCAGCCAATTCCAAGCCTTGTCATCATCTTGGACACATCTGAGGATCAAATCTAAAGGGGACAATCACTGAGCCAAGCCTCCAAAGTCCTTGGAACAAGAAATAGCCTAAAATAGGGACAAGACTCCAATTTTGGATTGGAGCATTCAATGGAAGCACCAAGGTGGCATGGACTGAGCTATTAGCAACTGAATTCAGTCAAGACTTATCCAAGACCAAGGGAACCAGCAGCCTGTGCCCTAACCTCTAGTCAATGGCTAGAGGAGACTTGGATTCTCATTGCTCAACATTGGCCAACCCTACTCAGCAGTTGCCATTCACTATTCCTTGCAAAACAAACTTGCTCTACTATAAATAGAGCTCAATTGTGATCAGTTTAAGTACACCAAAGCCATCAAACAGATGCTTTCCTCAAAATCTCTTCTTTCACTCCAATTTTGCCTTCTAACGCAAGTAACTATCGGTTTTTGAGTTAGAGAGCAATTCCAGCCAAACCAATCACACACACACCTCACATACATCATATAGAAGTGATCCAAACACTCACATAACATCTGGAACACTGATTTCTCAGAATCACCAGCCAGTTGCTCAAGGTTTTAACCAAGTTGCAGCTGAGATGTCATGAAGTGATCCAGCCATTTCCAATCAAGTCCAAGCATTCAAACACACTTCATAGGGTGTAGGGAAGCTGTTCAGATCATCAAAACTCATCTATAACACATCCAACTCAAAAATCACCTTGCACTTGCTGTCACGACCTAGAGGTAAGCCTAAACTTGGTCATCTCTCAATCTATCCATATTTCCTCACATAATACTTTTGTCAAATGTTCATAATCATGCATGGAATGTTTCCCCTCAATTAATTGCTTTGTTTGAATCGTGATTCAAAATTCTCAGCCTTCATGCAAATTTTAGGGTTCTTGAGGTATTGTCTTGATTTCTCATTCCATGTTAAAAATAAATTAAATTAAATGCCATAAACATGATCGTGAGGTTGAGACGAGCATATTGATATGTGGTTTGCATGATCCCATCAAGTATTCAGTGAGATTGGAGAGAAAATGCAAATCTGGGCAAAACCCAGAACACGCGCGTGTTCTTGGCGTCCTTTTTGAAAATTCAAATATTTGAATTTTGTGATTTTATTTAATTGATTCAAAAATTAATTTCTCTCTGAGTTTTAATGATTTTGAGTTGATTCTTTTTCAATAATTCACAAAAATGTTAAAGTATTTTATTTTCCCAAAAAATCCCAAAAATATTATTTATTTCATATAATTGATATTTTTGCAAAGAATTAATATTTTATAGGGCAAAACTTGATTTATGAAGCATTAATTAATATTTTTGCAAAGAATATTTTTTCCTTCTTGATTTTGCAAAATTTAATGATTTCTAATCATTTTGTAGGGCAAAACTTGATTTATGAATCATTAATCCAAGATCACAATTTGTTTTCCATATGTTAAATAATTTTTGATCATTTTAATTGAATTTTATTCAATTAAAATACATTTTGAAAACAAATTAGGGTTTTTGATTAATTCAACCCTCATAAATCATTTTAAAACTTTTTAGGCCTCTTGAGAGAGTGTAAGACCCATCCCTTTGTACAAACAACTTTGTGGGCCTCACTCATTGTATAAGTCCCTTTGTACATTTTCAGATAAATGACGCGACCGTCGCTTTTCAAAACCATCTGGGCCCACCCTCGTGTTATAAGCCCCATTTCTTTTTTCTTTAAAATTTTGGGCCTCTATTAGAGTGTAAGACCCAATCCCTTGTAAGTACAACCTATTTTTTGGGCCTCACTTATTGTATAAGTCCCGTTGTATTTCAAAGGTTCGGCGCGTCGTCGCCCGTTTAAAATAAACCATCTGGGCCTCTCCTCGAGCTATAAGACCCATTCAAAACTTTTGGGCCTCTATTAGAGTGTAAGACCCAATCCCCTTTTAACCAAAACAATTTTGGGCCTCAAATATTGTATAAGTCCCTCTGCGTTAAAAGAAAACTTCGGCGCGATCGCCATTTCAAAACAAAAGTCATTTGGGCCTACCCTTGTGACGCCCCCAATCTATACCCCCAATTAACATGCAATTAAAGCACTAAAAGAAAATTCGAAATTTCGTCAGAGTATATTTGAATTCGCGGCATAGAAAGGGAGGAATCACATCAATTGTAACAAAACATAGCATACAACACCTGCCCATAAAGATATGCAACTGTGGGGTAGCAATCAACAGAGGAAACTTAGTTCCTTACACCCACTTTTCAGAAATTAGAATTAAAGCGGAAAATCTAAAATCTGAACAACATATATACATATATACATATAAACATATAAACATGTCTATCATACATTCAGTTATACATATACAACCACAATATATCCTCGGATATACAAAAGAATCGCAAACGGCCACCCTAGCTACCCGGAGTCACATATCAGAGCCGACCGACAAAAGAATGAAGACGCAAAGCTTCACAAAAAGAATACCTCCAGCAACTCTAATCTGCAACGCCTCATAGAGCGTTATAAAATAGCAAAAGGCTGAGAAAAACAACCATAATATAATTGAATAAAATTATATATATAAACACAAAAATGTACAAGTAACACATTCTCACCACAACCACATATAACATAATACCGCACAATTCTCAAGCATCGAATACCATTACGCACACACATATACCATACAATCATCAATCACATTCACAAATTCACACATAATTAATTCATGATTTGTGCAATGCACATAGACCGACACAACGACTCTATGCACATGCCATGCGGTACCGACTTCCAATGTCTCATGTCTCATCATCAGTTCACTCAGGAACTATTGGAACCATCGCTCGTTACTGAGAATCTCAAGTAACTCCCAGTCGGGCCTACGATGTTCACCCGTCGCTTTAGGTCCTCAGGCATCGCCTCATATTTTCGAGGCACACGACGTTATGGATTGCTTTAAGTCTCCAAAGGAGTCCACAATCGTCTATAACCACCGCATTAGGTCCTCAGGCAGCGCCTCATATTTTCGAGGCACACGATGTTATAGCATATTCCCCTCGGGAATCAAACCGTCACTCAGGACGTTTCCACAATGCACACTATGATGCTTGGCATACAATGACTCATGACATTCACATTGCATCCATACACACATTCATAATCATGCACATTTATCAAATACCACACTTAGCATTTTCTTGCCTTTCGGCCACAAAGCATCATCACAACAACACATAAGTCATCTCACGTACAAAACAAAAACATACGGCATAATACACGTCAATTCCACACCATTAAAATGACAAAAATCGATAACCGACACTATTCACATTTCCCGACATAATTTAATCGGCTAACAATTCTCAAAACATCATAATCATAAAGTACAACTCGATACCTTTCCAACGACACCAAGAATTCAAAAATCGGATAATCGGAACCAAAGTTACGAACGAAAACGAAAAATGATATTTTGAAAAATCACATTTTGCAAAAGTCCTGCCCGTACGCGTATCACCATGAGCCGTACGCGTATGAGCAGAGATCTCATTTTCCCAAAGTTCACGTGTAAAAACCCATACGCGTAATGCCCTCTCTCGTACGCGTATTGCCCTGAAATGCTACGCGTATCATACACAAATGGGCAGATGGCCGAGAAAACAAGCAGCCCATACGCGTATTGCCCTCATGGCTCGCCCACCATACGCGTAACGCCAAGGTTCATACGCGTATGAACACGCCCCATACGCGTATGACCTGGAAAAACCAGAAAAATTCCTGCATAATTTGTTCCACGATTTTCTACCCAAAAACCTCCAATTCATCATCCAAATCTCAGAAAAACAGCAAATGGAAGTGTAATAATACCTATCAAACATGTATAGACAATCTAAACACATTCAACACAAGTTCTAACACTTTTAAATCAATTCTTACTCAATTTTTCCAAAAATGATCTTTACTAATTTTCTCCAAATCAATCCAACATCAATCACAAACACACATACATAATCATATACAATTATACAATAATCGAGTTTCGCACCCTTACCCGATTTAATTCGATTCTAGGAATTGATCTTGATGATTTTCACACTTTTTCTCCAATTTTCTCTCTTCTCCTCTTTTCTTCTCTTTTCCCTTCTTTCTTCTTTCTTTCTCTCTATTTTTCTTTCCCTTTTCTTTTCTATTTTATTTTCTTGCTAACTTAGTAAAAATATCTATGAAATGTCCAAAATACCCCCATACTCAAATATCTCGCAAACGTTCCCAAAACGCGATAAAATATAATCACGACGAAAAATAACATATTTTCACATAAAAGTCGAAAATAAAATAAAATAATAATAAAATAATCAAAAGACTCAATAAAATAAAATTGGCAAAACTGGGGCGTTACAACCCTCGTGTTATAATCCCCACTCTTTTTCTTTAAAACTTTTTGGGCCTCTTGAGAGAGTGTAAGACCCATCCCTTTGTACAGAAAACCTTTCTTGGGCCTCAGTCACTTGTATAAGACCCTCTGTACAAATTCAACAGTACGATCACTGATCAAACCCTGGGCCTCCCCTTGAGCTGTAAGCCCCAATCTTTCTTTTTCAAAGCACTTTCTCCTTTGATTTTGAATATATTGCTGTTTTCAATCTTTCTTTGTTGAACAACAAACCAAACAGCATGGAAGCTCTACAACCGAGTGAGTGTTTATATGCTTTCATTTACCGCTTTCATATACATATAACTGTATTGTGGGGCTGTTTCGCTGTAAGTATTCTTTCATAAACTCATATCAACTGTGTAATAATAGTATAGATATTTAGAGTTTCCCCGGCAACTACGTCTAACACTAGGTAAAGCCGTTTCGATTCTCGTAGAAATAGACAAGCTAGAACCCCAATAGGAGCACCAGATACAGTCTTCTCTTCGGCTGTCACTCTTTAGGTATTGTCAAAGAAATTTTATTCCCCAGAGATGAATTATTCTCGGTGAAACTTCTCTTGAATTTCTTCAAACCTCAAAACTGTTCACTAAATGAATTATTCTCGGTGAAACTTTTCTTGAACTTTTCTTTGGTTTAGGACCCACAGGCTTCTTAAAAGCATCGGCCTATTCTTGGGCATTGTACAAGGACCCACAGGCTTCCTAAAAGCATACCCGCCTCCTCTTGGGCTTAGTACAAGGACTCGTCGGCTTCTTAGAAGTATTGATAGCCTCCTCTTAGGCTTCGTATAATGATTCTTCCTTCGGGAATGATAGCCTCCTCTTGGGCTTCGAACAAGGACCTCTCGGCTTCTTAAAAGTTTCCAGCCTCCTCTTGGGCTTCGTACAAATTGTCCCGACGACCTCTTAGAGGTATAGTGTAATACCCCAAAATTTGCTCTCCCCTTTTTGCATCATAGCATAGCATTATCATTTACAATATCATATCCATCTCATTAGCATTGCATTACATTTAACATAGAAGAATGAAGCATAGCATTCCTCTTACCATCAAGGCATGTGATCAAGGGGAAGATGGACAATCAATGGATCATTCAAAGCACAAAAAGGTCGATCAAGTTGCCTCAAAGCAAGCCAAGAGTCTCTCATGTCTCATGCCATCTCAATTGATCATCCACAATATCAAGGAAGTGAGATCCAATAGGAGATTGAAGCAATACATACTTCAACATGCAAGAGGCTCAAAAACTGAAGGAAAACCCTCAAAAGAGATAGTTCATTGATCCAAAGTCATCCTCAAATGGTATATCTCATCATCCTTTAAGAGGATACACAACATACTCTGAGGAATTTGAAATTGAAGACTGCACATTTTTCTCCTAGGAGGTGGGCACCAAAACTAGGGTTTCCCATTAAATCAGAGAATCTTTGATTTTTTGGACAAAACTTGATGTCATGGTATTCTACATGTTCTTAAGTGTATGTGTATGGAAAATTGCCTCTCAATTGGTTTTAGAAGTGGTTCAATTGGAAGAAAGATAAAAAATCAGGAAAATTGGGGCCAAGTCAAATAATCAGAGGAAAAAGTCAACTCTTGACTTTTTGAGGCCAAATCCATAAAATTCATGTTATATGTGTCCAATGTACAAAACTTGGTCAAGAAACTCCAAAGGAATCATAAAAAAATCAAGAGGTGGAAAGTTACCATTTTTGGAAGAAGAAGGGTTACTAAAAATAGCAAGTTTTGGCCATTTTGCATCAGAGTTCGAACCAAGGCCATTTAAAATTGGAGTATCAAATGAAAATTCCACCAGGCCACAACAAAAGATCTTGTTTTAAGCTTCACATCCATATGTGGAACATCTCTATTGGATAAAAATTGAGTGAAATATGATTGATCAAAGTTTGAGCAAAGTAGGTTCAAAACTAGGTCATGACCAAGATTTTCAGGGCACGCGCGCAGTCATTTTCTCAAACAGTTGGTGAGCCAAATGTCCACCCATTTTTCATCAAGATAAAAACCTCAAATGGAAAAGTTTTCAACATCAAAATTGTTCTTTGTAGTGTCATCTTTAATATTGATGTTGGGAAAATTTTGAGTTGATCAAGTATGAGTGAGTTATAGTGGTCTCAAGATAGGTTGATTAAGCTGAACTTCCATGCATGTCACTTGCCATGCCATGACTTGCTTCGTACGCATATGTACCAGTTCTTTGTCCATCTGTTTGTGGTCATTTTTAGGCATGTTAGAGACCTCATTTCACTTCAATTTTCAAACCAACATTGTTCTCCAATGTCTCCTCTTTCAATTGACTCCAAAAGCACACCAAACCATTCATTGAATAAGGAGAAAAACATTTGCAAACCACCCTATGTTGGCACTAATACATTAGCAGTTTGACACACGATTTGGTTCACACACACCACAAACACTTCATCACATCAGCTTTCCCCATTAAACCAAACACACATGACTTACACCTTGCACACTTGCCTTGGCATACATGAGAATGGAAAGAAACAAACTTGCTGAGCAAGTTTCTGCTACAACCAGCTGTGCCTTCATTTTCTTTTCACCTCCACCATAGCATATCATGAGTTGCCATCACCATACCATTGCTCTCCCTAACTAACTTGACTCAGTTAGTTAGGGATGACTCACCCAAACCACCATGACTCAGCTGACTCACTCAGTTTAACCATGGTTAGCTCACCTTATAAATAAAATCTTCACTCTCAAATTTCATTTGAATTTCATTTTTCTCACATTCAACTCAGAAACTCTCTCCATTCTCTCTCAACTTCTCCACATTGTAATTGATTTTCGAGCCCTATTTCATTCATCTTCTTCATCTTCATCTCAGAATCTCTTTGATTCTCTCTCCATTTTCATCACATTGCAACTGTTTTGAAGCTTGGATCTCAACTCTCCTCCACTGAAGCATCATCCATTCTTTGCATCTAAGCCTTTATTTGGCCAAAGGAAGCTTAAAGAGGAAGCAACATCTCTGGTTTTCTGAAGACTCAAGCAACTTCAAATTTCAGGTTTCGATTCATGCTTTTGTTGCTTGATTTTTGTTGATATTCAACATGTTTGAGCTCAATAGGAGCGTTTGCTAACTCCGGCTAGTTGATAGGCCTACTAAAGGCGTAGTTGAAAAACTTAGGGCATGATTTGATCTCTTCTGTTCTTGCTATGTGTGTGTGTTTTGTGATTTTTATGAGCATATTCGTGATGTACATGAGCTTAGCTTTCGATTGATATGTGTATTGTGAATTTCTGGGAGAATGTGAGTTTGCAGGTGGTGGATGTTGGCCGGAGAAGGTGACCGGAAGTCACCTCCGGCCGGTGACTTCAATTGCTAGGGTTTTGCCTTGTTTTAATCGTGTCCGTCCATTTTCTATGATCGTGCGTTCCAAAACGTGCCAGCACATTAAAAACAAGTGTGCTCCTCACGTGTTTATTTCTGATTTCATTTAAACAGTGTGTGGCATGGTACATGATAGTAAGGGTGCTCATGCGTGTGTGTGCGTTGATTCCAATTACTTTGACCATGGCTTGACCTTGACTCGATCTAATGGTTGTGAATTGCTTTGACTTGGTTTGACTGAAGTGCATGCTTATTATTGTGGATTGCGCAGACTTGGACTTAAATCAGATTGATATCCACACCTCCCTTTTAAAAAGCCCAAACAATTTGAACTGATATATTGCTATGTTCACACCTCCCCTTCCCTTTACATTTCATTTCTTTTTTCCATTTTTATGCACGTTTACTTTTTAATTTTTAAAAATACCAAATGGCATTATAAAATTCCACAAAAATTCATGAGCATCATTAAAACATTTAGAAAATTTTTCATGATTTTATTTCTTGATTTTATGACCTTTTTGCCCCTGTTCTATAATTTTCTTTGATTTTCTTTGGTGTGCATTCTTAATGTGGTACATGATTTTGTTTAATTTTGTTCTTGATCATTAAAAATTGTTTTGAGTTGCTTCTTTTTGTAGTGAGTCGTTAACATCTTGAATTATGTGAAGTGATTTTTATTTGATTTTTTAGGTCATGTTATGGCATGTTTTGATGTTCATCTTTGCATTACTTGGCATGTGCATCCAATATGATTTAAGTGCATTGTGTAAAGCCTTTTTGCCTTGATTTCTTGCATGCTACTTTGATATGTGATTCACCTCTGATTTGTGAACCTCAATACCATGTTTTCATAATTTTCATGAACCCATTTGATTTTGTTTAAAACATTTCATTTGAAGCATTACAACATGTCATATCCTTGTAATCTTTGTGCATGTTTACATGATTTCTTTTGTACATGCTTGCATGATCATTTGCCTACTTTGTGAACCATCCATTTGACATTATAGGTCATTGGTACATGTTATGTGTCATCATTGCATTTTCATTTGAACTTTGTATGTCCTTAATGTGAAGTACTTGTGTTTTCTTTTGAGTGTCCATTTCCTCTCTTCTTCTATTGCTTCTTGAATGGCTTGATAGGTGTTTCATGAATGCTTGTGATGTGTTTATATATCATTCTTAATTTCATTTCAATTCTGATCCTTGGATTACATGTTCCATTTAGGCATGTTTCTTCCATTTCTTTTCATCTTTCATTCTCCCTTTTCTTATGGTATCATGTTCTAATGCCATGGATGATGTTTGTTGCCTATCCATTTGGACTTGCATGATAATGATCATTTGTTTTCCATGTGATGTACATTCTGGTTGTAACCAATTTCTCATCTACTTCTTTTGAGTTTTATGGTGCATTAAATGTTCTTTTGCTTCTTATACTTCTTATACTTGTTTACTAACCATGTAGGGGCTTTGGTAAGTTGCAATTGAGTGTGGATAAGGAATCCACATTCAAATTTCCTTTCATCTCTTTTACAATTCCATTTTGTGTTTTGTTAAGCACTTATGTGCTTTCTTTTAATAACTCATCACTTTCCTTTTTGAATTACAATTCATCTTCTACTTTAGAAGTGAATTGTTTAATTAATTCTTTCTTTAGACTTTAGGTTTAAACCTCACAAACCATTAGGACCACTCCCTTTAATTTTCAATTAGGATTGAGTCTTAGTTCATATCGATTTTTACCTTTGCTCCTCTCTTGAGTCTCTCTTCTCATCTCAAAGAAAATGCAAAACATATAATAAAGGTAGGCATTTATTGCATTTAGGCCTTTCATATAAAGAAAAGGTTATAAGGGGTCTTCTCTTATAATCTTAGAATGTATAGCATATAGCCCATCTTGGGTCAATGTGTTAAACATTTGATCTTGTATGAGGGACTTAAATGCAATACTTGTTGAAGGTACAAATAAAAAACACTTCTTCATTTCTTAATCAACAAAAACACTTAATAAACACAAGTATGCTAGTGTGTTTGAACCTTGACAATTGGAACTAAGTGTGGGGGTCTTCTTCACTCTTAGTATATTTTCTTACTCATTCCATCTTGGAATGTGAGAATGTACATATTCCAATGACTAAGATTCAGATACACTATCATATGCAAACAAGTGAAAAAACTCTTAAAAGTCAAAAACAAACAATAACGTCTTTCCTTCGGGAATTCTTTTCTTACCTCACTTACTCTCAGCGTACGAACGTGCTTCCTACTCGTTCTCTTGCAAGATGGTAACGCACTCGGACCAGCGAGCCTGCAACACCTGAGCTAGAACGTCAGTCGTTCCTTAAAAAAACACAAACAATCCATCCCTAGTGAGGGGAACTACGTCGCTCTGATTCTCATGCTCCCGATGAGATACGTAGGCAGTGGGGTAGGGCCCATGCGAGCACTTCTTTTATTTTCCCTACATTTGTTTCTCTTTCTCTCTCCTTTCCTTTTCCAGTTCTCCAGCTAGCAGTTTCCTTTTCCAATATTTCTTTTCTATCACCCTTTGATCGAGACAAGCAAGCGTGGATCCCATCGGGTACGATGGACGCGAGGGGGTGCTAATACCTTCCTCTCGCGTAACCGACTCCCTTAACCTTTCTCTTGGTCGTAAGACCATGCTTTTCCTTTCTCTTCAGGTTTATGCAGTGTTTCCTTTCCCTCTCTTGGGATAAATACACATTGCCGGCGACTCTGTTCGGTGCCACTTTCGCGTTTGTACTACGATGAAAATCCCGGGAGCGACATATAGGAACAGAAACTAGTCATCTTCATAGAGCTGTCTTTCAAAGAGTCTAGATCTTTCTACCATGAACGTACTACTACTGTTTCTCAAAGCATAGTACAAAAGATAAAACTCTAGACTTGGACAGTCTATTTTTCCTTGAGTCTCAAAGACATTCTCAAGCTCCCTTCCCAAAAAATAGGAAGAAAACCCATGGATTCGGACAGTCTCAATACCCTTTGGATTTCCTATTTCCTTAAAGAACATGAAATGCCCCTGAATCAAAATCCCTGAGTGCAAACATTACTGATTTTCTCTTTAAATCAGCGTATAGGATCTGTCACTCAACTAAAACAGTTTTAGCCCCAGCGGAAGGAACAATTTTAGCCTCACATCTCGGGCTTTGTACGAGATACCAAAAAGACTCTCTTGTTGAGTCAAACTTTTGTAGCCTCCATCTCAGGCTTTGTACGAGATACAAAAGACTCTCTTGTTGAGTCAAACTTTTATAGCCTCCATCTCGGGCTTCATACGAGATACAAAAGACTCTCTTGTTGAGTCAAACTCCTTTAGCCTCTGTCTTGGGCTTCGTACAAGACAAATACAAAAACACTCCCTCGTTGAGTCAAACCCTTTTTAGCCTCTCTCTGAGGCTTTGTACGAGACACATAAAATCCCTCTTGTTGGGCCAATAGCCTCCTCTTAGGCTTTGTATAAGAAAACCCCGGTTGAGTCAATCAACCTTTTAGCATCAAAGTTGTGCCTCGTTCACAGCATACACAACTCCTCTCCCTTCATCTAATTGTTGTAAGCGGCAAGCCTCTGGATCATCTACATCCATGCCACTGTCCCTCTTTTAGCATGAGAAATTCCTAAGGAAAGATAGCATTGCTCTACACTGAGTTAAAGTCTTCTCCTCTAGGTTGGAAAACCCCTATAAAGGAAATTATGGCATTGCCGGATTCACATATCCAGGTTAAAGTAATTTTCCTTTATAATCAGTCACCCAACAGTTGTGACAGACAGACCCCCCTCTTTAGAGATGACAAATTCTCTCTAAAAGTCAACACCCTTTTAGCTTCACATCTTGGGCTTTGAACAAGATACAAATAGACCCTTCAGCTTCACATCTTGGGCTTTGAACAAGATATAAACTACTTTTCTCTTCACGTCTTGGGCTTTGAACAAGACACCAAAAAAACCATTTCCTCCCATAGAATAGGAGGAACTACGATCGCTCTGATTTCCCTGTTTCGAAAAACGGGAATACGTAGGCATAAGATTGCAAGAAAAATCTTAGCGAGCACACTAAACAAAAACCCAAAATCCCATCATTTCATACAGCATCAGCCCTAACATCATCCCCAGGTACCACTCTAAAAAATAATAACCTAAGAGAAACCCACACTTTGGATAGCATCTGTAAACCAACAGTTTTGACTGTTTAACCTCAGTATGCAAGCAGGGTTAATTGGAGACATCTATTTCCCTTCCTTCATCAGCTCACAATAGGATAAAAAATGAATCGAACTATAGTATTAGAGCGATCGTGCTTCGCAACCACATCCAAAATCACTCGCTACAATGAGATCACACTCATTTCCCTTTGGAACTTTGGCCATAGTCAATGGTTCCTCAAAATTCATCCTTCGTTAGATGAACTACGGTTGCTCTGATTCTTTAGTCAGATACATAGGCACAAGATACGACGTCTTAGCGAGTAAACTTAGTGTACATACCCTTAGGTCTTTACCTTTATCATTAGCAAGAAAACATAACATAACACAAGCTAAACAAGAGGTTCCTGTAGAGTACTACAGATACTTAGGGTGCTAATACCTTTCCTTTGTATAACCAACCCCCGAACCTTAGATCTCCCCCTTTAGGTTTTTTCTCGATCTTGAACCTTTCCTTTGGATAAATCAAAGTCGGTGGTGAATTCAAAGAAATGTGATGCAAGTTAATTAATAGCTTGTTATCCGATTCTCACCACAACAATTAGGTTTTAGCACATCAACTTTTAGGGTTTGCTTGAGAAGATTGGGTTTCAGCATATTCAATGGTTGAAGTAACCAAAACATTGTCTTACCTGTCGAAACCCGATTCAATACTTCTTGAAAGAACAAAAACAAAAACTCATATACGAAATGGTAAGACAAAGACATTTGAAGCTTTGCGAAGATACGAAATCGCATCATTAAGATCGATATCGATAGCTTTATCGGCTTCAGTTAGGGTTTCGTTAGCAAGGTGTTATTGAGTAAAAAGAAGAAGGATCTGAAGAAAAAGAGGGAAAAAGAAGAAGAAAAGGGAGAAGGAAGAAGAGAGAAGAGAGAAAGAGAGAGAAAAAATAGAGAGAAAGGACGGGAGAGTGTCAGAAGAAAAGTGTAATGTATTTGCCAAATTCAAATTTCACACAGTAGCTGGGACGTGTCAGTTTGTTAGGGATGGAAATTCAAATACGTGGCATGCATTGGAAGAAGAAGGGAGTTTTGGACTTTTCCAGAGCATCTAAAGTTCTTATATGGTAGATATATGTCTGTCAAATAACACAGTTTTCATGCATCAAAATCTCTTCACCATCACTTTGTACTTACAGAAATGTCATCATCTTCACCATAACAACCACCATCATTCCACATCATTCAATAAAATCAAATCAACCTCAACACCACCACGACACCGCCATTCATAAACATAATAAAAGAAACAAGTTTAGCAACAATTTGCAACAACACCAAAACACAACAAACTTAATATATCAACACAAACCACAAAAACATAATCAAAGCAAAAGAAGAAAAATGAGAAGCGGATAAGAACGGAGTTGCCAAGAAAACGCAACAAAACACCAAGCTGCCACAACTCCCCGAAACCGACGACCGGACCACCATGTTCCGTTTCCATCAGAGCCCCACCGCCACGACTCACCAGAAGACACCCCCACGACCGGCCTTTACCCGCGTGAGTGTTGCCGCTCCTATTTCGATACTTTGTTTTATTTCTTTTGATTGATTTGCAATTTAAATTGTTCCTTTTCAGATCTTTGATCTTGTGTATGGATTTTCAGGTGATTGCTATGTTGTTGCTATGAATAGTGAATGAGTTATTTGTTTTGTTTTAAAAATATTTAATAGAAAGTTTAGTTTGTTTTGCAGAAAAATGAATTGAAAGAGAAGAAGAATATTACTTTCCCGCTTTTATCAAATGCCTTTTTTTTTTATAATAAAGAGAGGGACATATGTTGACCTCTCATAGGTCAGTCAACAAGTCAAGAGGAAGCCCTTTTTTTCCAACGTATTTCTTTCTCTTTACTGCATACTAGCGTCCAGGCACTCCCGTGCCCGTCTGTCCACTTTTATTAATCCACAGACGGATCAAAATATAAACGGTATTTTTTGTGTATTTATTTTTTATTTTAATTAAATTATTTATAAAATAATTATAAAAAAATAGTAGAATGAAAGAGATATGCAAACCACTATATAGCGGTTAATAAAAGAGAAGTTATGATTTAATAAAAAAACTGAAAAGGGTATAATTAGAACAAAAAAGGCTACACCAAAACCAAGTTTTGTCTTTATATATAGTTATAGATGTACGTTTTATTGTTATATTTTTTTCTTTTATTTTTACTTATTTTATATTTTATTATTTATATTTTTTTAATTGGGATTAGAGTTGTGGAGATATGGAATGGGCCTTGGACTTTATCCTTTCTATTCACACCACATATACCTCTTAATCCCGAATATTTTACCCCATACCCCTACAATTATACCAATACCTCTACAATTTTTTTAAAATGTCAATTTTACCCTTATTTATTTTTAATTATTTTTTATTTTTTACTTTTTATTATTCGTGTTAATTTTTATTCATCGGAAGACTTGCCGAAAGTGTACCGGAACACTTAGGCCAATACTTCCAGTCTTAATAATACTATTTGGATGTATTATTAAAACACAAAATGTGTTCCGGTTTAAAAAAAATTCTAAATGAGTTTCAGCAACGGTTAAAAACCGTAGCCTAAAGTAACGAATATCATTCCGAAACACTTTTTAAAAGTGTTCCGGTATGATATTCGTTACTTTAGGCCACGGTTTTTAACCGTTGCAGAACTCATTTAGAATTTTTTTAAAACCGGAACACTTTCAAAAAGTGTTTCGGAATGATATTCATTATTTTAGGCCACGGTTTTTAACCGTCGCTGAAACTCATTTAGAATTTTTTTAGTCGGAACACTTTCAAAAAGTGTTCCGGAATGATATTCATTATTTTAGGCCACGGTTTTTAACCGTTGCTGAAACTCATTTAGAAATTTTTTTAATCGGAACACTTTCAAAAAGTGTTCGGAATGATATTCATTACTTTAGGCCACGGTTTTTAACCGTTGCTAAAATTAATTTAGAATTTTTTTTAACCGGAACACTTTCAAAAAGTATTTTGGTGTCTTAATAATACATCCAAAATGGTATTATTAAGACCGGAAGTCTTGGTCTAAGTGTTCCGGTACACTTTCGGCAAGTCTTCCGATGAATAAAAATTGACACGAACAATAACAAATAAATACTTAAAAGAAAATAAGGACAAAATTGACATTTTTTAAAAATTGTAGGGGTATTGGTATAACTGTAGGGGTATGGAGTAAAATTTTCCTTAATCCCTCTATAATTGATGGATTGTTTTTGTGATACAATTTATAGATTAGGCATTTTAATTTGATTTAATAATTATAATTAATTTATTCTAACTCAAATTATCTAACTTTTTTTAATTAGGTGTTTAATTGTTAGCCTTAAGTTTTAGTTGTCTAGTTTAAAATTGGTTATTTTCATAACTTAATCTCTCTAATTTAAGTATCTTAGTTAATATATTCAAAATGTAAATTTAATTATTTAAGTTATTTGATTCACACACAAAAATATCAAAAAAAATTAATATTTAATTTCTCTAGTTAGGAAAAATAATTATTTGAATATAGTTTAATTCTTTTCAATTGAATTTAATGATATTGCCCACTTGCATGTAATTCAAAACCTCATACATAATTAAATTATTTTCACAATCAAATTAAGTTAATATTTTTTCGCAATTTAAAATATAGTTAAAATCCATAAACATTCATCTAGTTAAGTTTCACCCCGTGCAACAAATTCATTTTTGGTTCCTAGACGACAAATCAATTTTTTTTGCCCCCGTGCATCTAAACCAAGACAAATCATTTTCATACATTAAAATTAACCAACCAACAAAAAGTCGAACTACGTAGACTGATTTTCTCATCACGCGATGAGATTAAGTAGGTACAAGGTCACGAAATCAAGGCGAGTCCCCTAACCTAATATTAACATTTTTCCTCTTTAATTCTTTTTGTAAATATCCAGTAAATAAATGCAAGTGAAAATAATACATGCAAACATCCACTTAGACAAACAAATTTCACCCTAAGCTATAGGAAGTTTTCGTTGAGTACAACGGAAGTGGGGGGCGCATAACACCTTTCCCTCACTTAATTGACTCCTGAACCCATATTCAGTTATGATGACTGTCTTATCCTTTTCTTAAGGGTTTTATCATTATTTTCCTCATTCCTTAGGAGTGAATAAAATATGGTGGTGACTCTGTGATTTTTCCCGCCACGACATGCATCGTTTTTCTAAGTTCACATGTCTCCGATATCGTCTTTCCAAAGACAAGTGTCCACTGTTGCTGCTCCGAAACCCTAGAAGCCCAACTTTTGAATTTGTTGTTTTCATTCCTAAAATGTTTTTATAAGAGACCCCTTAGACACCTAGTATTTTAACAATTATGCATACTTTGTAAAAAGAAAAGGTTTGTAACAAACTTACTATATATAAGAGGGAAACTTATTGTCCTTAGTTTAGTCTGTAGCTTAACATCTGAAATTTCTATTGAGTTGTGAAATAAACACACTATCATAAGTATAATATATGTCCAGGGGTCAGTTCGAAAATTAACTTTCGTACTCACCCTTTCATCAATCATTTGTCAAAATAGACGTGACTCACTTACTAAGTGTTTTTTTTTGGAATAAAAGAATTTATTAAACCAAAAAACAGTCAAGGAACACGCCGATCCAAGATCCAGGCCTTCAAAGGACTAAACACAACAATCACAACCTATTACAATAATCTATGAGCTTCTTATCTTTATCAATGCACCTATCTATCATCTCCCTAATGCTATTACACTGGAGATCTTTACTACAAGTTTGGAAAATAATTTTGTTACGCATATTCCAGAGGTAGTAAACCGTCTCGGTGATAGCAATCTTCAGAATTTTACTCTTACTTCCCTTGCTCTTGCACTGCTGGCTGATCCATCTCAGTTCATCATTCCAATAAGCGGGATCACGAATGAACCCATACATTCTGAGCACTTATTTCCACACTTGGTTAGTTCTAGGACATTCAAAAAACAAATGTCTGCAAGACTCCATTGCATCACAAAGAACACATTTACCATCTGTAATCATACCAAGTTTCATCATCCTATCTTTGGTGAATAATCTTTGATGACAAGCTAACCACATAATGAATACAGCCCTGGGTCTCGCTAGATTGCCATAGAAAATAGAACACCACTCAACTCTTGGTTTATCTCCCCGCAGCATGTTATATATACTTCTTATCTTGTACCTGTCCTTAGATTGGAAGTCCCGCCACACATTCGATTCAACAAGCAAATCGTGATGTTTAAAAATTGCTCTGATTAACCAAGAACATCCTGCACCTGGGATAAAATTTCTGAAATCTGACATTTTCATATAATACTCATGAATTCATCGAATCCATAAACTATCTTGCTTCTTCCAAATGTTCCAAAGTAATTTCCCTATAGAAGTTATATTCCACTCCCTCAATGAGATCACATTTCGCCCACCTGCTGCTATGGAATCACAGACCCTATCCCACGCAATTGGTGCCCTTTTGCTACTGCTATCTTTGCCGGACCAGAGGAAAATCCTGCACATACTCTCAATATGGTGAATGAGTTTTTTAGGCAAAGGAAATATCTGTAGCCAATAGTTAGCAATGGCAAACAAGACACTTTTGATCAGTTGAAGTCTTCCTGCGAACGATAATAAACGGGTACTCCAATGTTTGAGTCTTTGTAACATTCTATCACATAGTGGTTGACAGTTATGGATGGTTAACTTTTTGCTATCCAGTGGAACTCCAAGGTATCTAAATGGTAGAGAGCCCATATCAAAACCTGTTTCCAACTGAATCTGCTTCCTGGTACAGTCATCCAACCCTCCACAATACAGTTTGCTTTTAGGGATACTCATCATAAGACCAGTAGCACGCGAGAAGTCCTTCACCCTAGCCATTAACAGTTGCATTGAGATAATATCTCCCCTGGCAAAGAGCAAAATGTCATCTGCAAAACACAAATTTATAAGGTTTAGCTTAGCACACTTAGGATAGAAATTAAAGTTGGGATTCTCCTTAAGAACCATGAGCAGTCTATGCATATATTCCATCACCATAACAAAGAGGAGAGGTGATACAGGATCACCCTGTCTCAGGCCACGTTTCGCTATAAGCACTTTAGAAGCAGAACCGTTGATAGAAAATCTATAGGAAACAGTGGTAACACAAGCCAAAATCCAATTAGTGAAAATCTGAGGAAAACCCATTTCTTTCATAATCTGAGCAAGGGCATTCCAGTCTACTGTGTCATATGCTTTTTGTATGTCCATTTGGACCATACATCTAGGTGAGATGTGCTTCCTACTATAGCCTCTAATTAGCTCATGAGCAAGGATAATATTCTCTTGAATATGTCTGCCAGGAATAAAGGCTGTCTGGGATTGATCAATAACAGAGCCAATTACCTTTCCAAGCCTAGAAGTGAGGATTTTTGAGAGAATTTTGTATAGGTCTCCAATCCTTAATGGTCTTAGCTGCATCAGATTTGGGGATGAGAGTTATCAGGGAACAGTTCAAAGCTTTGTACATCCTACTAGAATCAAAGAATTCCCACAGTGCATCTTGGACATCCTTTTTCACAATGGACCAAGTAGCCTTAAAGAAGTAAGCATTGAAGCCATCCACCCCAGGGGCTTTGTTGTTTCCAATGCTATTAAGGGCTTCCCAAATTTCTTTCTCAGTAATGGGTCTAATAAGCATTTGGGCATCTTCTCTAGTCAAGGTCCTCCCATTTCTCATACAAGTAATATCAATCCCAGTCAAACTAGTTTCTTTAGAACCAACGAGCTTAGTGTAAAACTGCATGATCTCTTGCTCGATGCTATCTTGATTGGTCAGCAAATCTCCATTCAAGGCTTCAAGAGATGTTAAGCTATTCTGCTTATGTTTCTCCTTGACAGAGGCATGAAAAAAGGCTGAATTGTTGTCCCCAAATTTCAGCCAATTAATTTTTGCTTTTTGCATCATAATACTTTCTTCCATCTGATTCAAGTAGAGCAGATTATCATTGTGAGTCTTCACTTGCTCAATGAGGATAGGATCAAATAGATTGTGTTGTAGCTTCTCCTGAGCACTGCTAAGATCAAGCCTGGCCTGCACAATCTTGCAGTGGATATCTGTAAAGTTCCTAGTCATTTGTTTCATAACAAGTTGAAGCCTTTTTAAATTTAGTCCACAATCTGTGCATAGGTCTTCCAATAACATCCTGTTGCCAACTTTGAGCCACAACCTGTAAGAATGAAGGATCAGTAGTGCTACAATTCAGAAACTTAAACATGGATCTGGTTTTTGGTTTCTGGGTTGCAATATCAATTTTGACAGGATTGTGATCAAAGATATTAGGGGCAAGGTTTTTCACAATAACATCATTAAATTTCTGAAACCAATTAGCATTACCAATAACTCTATCTATCCGAGAGTAGATTACCCCACTAGAATGTTTGTTGGTCCACGTATAATGATTGCCCTTAGAACATGCTTCAAATAACCCTACTACTTGCATCATATCATCCAAGTCTCTATATTCTGAGACATGAACAAGATTGCCTCCAATTCTATCCTGGCTTGTAAGCACATTATTGAAATCCCCCATTACAATCCAGGGGCCATTAATACCTATGCCTAGATTACTAATATCATTCCACAACCTTTTCCTGTGTTCTATTTGGTTCAGAGCATACACCACAATTGCTTCATATTGAAGAATTTTATCCACCCCAAAAATACCAATATGAATGAACTGGTCATGACTTCTAAGAACTCTAATATCAATCACCTGTTTATTCCATAAAATCCAAATTCTTCCATTGGCATGTTGATCATAGTTATCCACAAAATGCCATTTATTTCCAAAAGCTTTCCTTACTTTATCTACATTATTTCTTTTCACTCTAGTTTCAAGTAATGCAACAAGGGGAACTTTAAAAGTAGCAATGTAAGCACTGACCTCTCTATGTCTTGCTTCTTTATTAATTCCCCTTACATTCCAAGTGGCCATCATTTAACAACTAGATTCTCACCTGTAGGACTATCTCCAATCCTTAAGGGCGTGAATGAATTTTGAAACGGCATGAAAGCAGACTTTAGGGTTGGGCTAAGAGCTTTCTTTCCTTTATCCGCTTTTCCATTTGTAACCACCTTCCAATCATCATCTTCCTTTTCTGGCTCAGGACTGTTCTTCTCCTGTACATCAGCAGTGCTACCTATTGTGTTAGAACCTTGCCCTGTGATTTCAGTCTTTTTCTCCTTAATAACCTCAATAGGCTTCCAAACTCTCTTTTCGTTTTTCTTCTTTTTAGTACAATCATTCCCTATCCTTAAGCAAGATTGACAATAACTTGGCATCCATTCATATTCAATCTTCTGCTCAAAGCTCTTACCATTGTGATCTCGAATGTTCACTGAGTCTTTAGGTTTCTGCATAATATCCACCTCAACCAATACTCTAGCATACGAAATGCGCAGTTTCCTTGTTGTACATTCATCAATTGTTATGGGTTTCCCAATGGCACTTGCTATCTTTGAAATGCTTTTCTCTCCCCAAAGATGCAGAGGAAGATTAGGCATGGTGATCCATAAGGGCAAAACACTCAGGATATCTTCCTTGATTTCAAAATCCACACTCCACTGTCCACACTCCACTGTCTAATGAAAATTGGCTTTCCAAAAATGAAATAGGGTCCCTGAGCCATAACATTATCCCTATCCTCACTGTTTTTGAACCTAACAATGAAATACCCTTCCTCATTATAGTACAAATCAGGCAGAGCAACAAAATTCCAAGACTTCTCCATGAATTTTTTCACTGAATTCATTGAGAGAGAGTCACCTAAAGCCAGAAGAATCATTGCATTTTCCCAGTATTCTATTTCATCTACAACGTCTGATTCGTCAATTGTTATTTCCATTTCACCATTAACGATTGCAGAAGCAACAAATTCAATTGACATACCTCTGTTCAAGTTCCAATTTCCACGTATGATTTCGACCCAAGGCTTGGGGGATGCTTCATGATTCGCCTCTGGAATTTCTTCGACTGTTGTCTTCTCTTCTTGTACCACCTCCGGTATCACTAGTGGTGGTTGATCGATCTTCGTATTTGAATCCGCTTGGTCCTCATCATCTTCAGTAGTGGTTTCCGCCACAGCTTGTGTAATTATTGTCCTCTCCGCCCCTTTCCGGAGGGGTACCACCTTGGATTTTGGCCGACCAACCCCTCTTTTCCCCATGGTTCGCAAACCCTAGCAGAGCAAGAAGGAGTATTATATTAATTCACTTACTAAGTGTTTTAATATATATATATATATATATATATATATATATATATATATATATATATATATATATATATAGATATATATATATATATATATATATATATATATATATTTCAAATTTTTTATAACTTTTTATCACTAAGTGTGGGAAGAACAACTCCTTTCTAATATTGTTCCAACATGTGACACTCATTCTACAAACTGCTTTTACCGTTTACTTGCATCGCAAGTAAACTGGTTAAACTTCAATTAAACTACTAAACATTTTATTAGTATAATTTTGTTTAAGTGGTAAGGTTTTAATTTCATTTACGACAAACTTAATTTGAATAGTAGTAAAGTGTGCTAAAAAAAATAAGCTACTGTTACCACTGTTTTATTGTATTAAATTAAATAAACTAGTAAAGACTCGTAATTTTTTTCTAAGGAACACTCGTAAATTAGCCAGTTCAAAGTAAAATATAAAAATGAAAAAAATAGAGTATAGTCCAGTCAAAAATATGATGATAAGATAAAGTATCGCAAATGACGCTTGCGGACATATTTGCTTATGTTAGTCAATGAATAGTGTAATGTAATTAAACTTTCTGTCATTTTCATTCATGTTTTATGCGAGTGTTTTCCATTCAAATTCCATGTTTTGATTGTGAATTACCCGGCAACAAGTACTCAAAATTCAACAAGTTGTTTGCCACTGTCACGAAACCAGCACCAAAGTAACAAAATTAGGTTGATGCAAAAAACAAAATATTGCCATTTAAGTCATATTATTTAATGAAATGGAATACGTAATCATAGATTTGTTGACAGAATCAAGTTAGTTTAATATTATTTAACATACCGGTCGTAACCATTAGTGAAAATGTGTAGGAAAAAAAACTATATGGATAATTTAACTAACAACATTTTTCTTTGAATATATTTAACTTGCAATCACCTGAAAGGGTAAAAAAATGTAAAAACTAGCAATCTTAAATTTAATATGCTATTTTTATCGTAAACACGTTGAAGAAACATTATTTACTTGCTGAGTCAAAAGAAAAATATTGAGTTTCTAGAAATGAGTAAATAAATTAAACTTTGCCTGAAGAAAATGAACGGTCAACTGTAAGAGAGAATCAAATATTATTCTCTCTCAAAAATTATTTTTTAGATTTTAAAATATAAAATAGTGATCTCACTAATATTTAATTTTAGCCGCAGAGTTGTTCCACCAAAAACTTAAATAAAAAAATGTTTTTGGCCTCTTGAATTTTAACCACCACCGTAATAGTATTTTGACTTTATTTACCGGTTGCAAATGATTTAAAACTTTGTTGCAAAATATTCATAAGTCTTCTATAGATGGCCTAGATGCTCACCAATTAGACGACTTAAAAGAATTTTGGATCTCGTTACTGTTAGTGTGTGAAACACTTTTAGTGAGGAGAGAATAGAGAGAAAATAAGAAAATAAGGATTTATATTATTGAATTGGGTAAATAATGATACAAACTAAGACTATTTATATACAACCCTAATTGAGTCTGGGATAACACAACTTGAATTGTATTTAAATATTAAATCTAATCAAATTTAGTCTAATATTTCAACACATACCATAATCCAACTTGTCGAGCATACGCTAGTTATAGTCGATCTGAACTATTCCTAATTTCTTTCTCAAATTCAGGAATCTGTCGATCTTCAATCCTTTGGTGAAAATGTCGGCCAACTGTGCTTCACTTGAGCAATGCCTAACTTCAAGTTCACCTCGATTTACCTTTTCCTTCAAGAAGTGAAATCTGGCTTCGATATGCTTACTCCTTCCATGCAGAACTGGATTCTTCGCCAGATTTATGGCTGACTTGTTGCCGATTTGCAACACAAGAGGTTTCTTCACTTCGACCTCCATTTCTTCAAGTACTGATCTGATCCAAATTGCTTGACATGCAACATAGGATCCTGCTATATATTCTGCTTCACACAATGACAATGTCACCACAGGTTACTTCTTCGAACACCATGAGATCGGGGCACCAAATACTTGAAAGAAATAGCCAGTTGTACTTCTTCGATCTTCCTTATCTCCACACCAATCAGCATCTGAAAGCAATTAACTATTGCTCATTTCCCTTCAGAATCTCGACGAAATAGAATTCCAAAATCTGTTGTTCCTTTTAAGTATCTCAGAATTCTTCTTGCAGCTTTCATGTGTGACACTCTTGGTTCACCCATGAATCTGCTCACTAATCCGACTGCGAAGCCTATATCAGGTCGACTGTTGCACACATATCTCAGAGATACAACTATTTCTTTGAACAAAGTTACATCAACTTTGTCTTCCTCTCCATGCTTCTCCAACTTCAAGTTTGGTTCGACAGGTGAGGATGCAGGATTCGAATCATCCATTCTGAATCTCTTGAGTATCTCTTTGACATACTTCCTTTGATGTAGTACCATACCTTGCTTCAACATTTGAAATTCCATGCCTAAGAAATAAGATAATTTTCCCAGATCCGACATTTCAAATTCCTTCATCATCAGCTCTTTGAACTTCGACAAGTTCTCCAAGCTATTTCCAGTTACCAACAAGTCATCGACATATAAGCAGGTGATTGTTATATCTTGTGCTACAACCAGAAAATAGACACCATACTCAGACTTGCATTTGGCAAATCCCAATTCGACTAAGTATGAGTCGATCTTCTTGTTCCATGCCCTAGGTGCCTGCTTGAGGCCATAGAGCGCTTTGTGCAACTTATATACTTTACTCGCTTCCTTCTGAATCACAAACCCAGGAGGTTGTGTGACATAAACCTCTTCATCTAACGGACCATTCAGAAATGTGGACTTCACATCTAAGTGAAATGTCGACCAACCTTGGTTATATGCCAATGCTATCACTAGTCGAACAGTCTCCAGTCTTGCTACTGGAGCAAATACTTCAGAGTAGTCAAGTCTTTCTCTTTGAAGAAACCCTCGAGCTACTAATCTTGCTTTATATCTTGATATCGACCCATCAGCATTATGTTTCAACTTGAACACCCATTTTACTTTGATAGCTTTTGTATGTGTTGGCAATTCGACTAACTCCCATGTGTTGTTTCTTTCGATTGCCTTTAACTCTTCGACCATATCTAACTTCCACTGTTGAATTTTTAAAGCTTCCTTATGGTTGATTGGTTCAGCACCTGCAAGTAAAGCAAAATGAACTAATTCTCCATCTGGTGTGACTTTATCATCACCAGTCACTTCATAATCATGAAGTCTTGTTGGAGGAACTCTATTTTACTGAGGTCTTTGGCTTATTTCAGCCGCAGCCTCTGTGTCGGGAATGTCAGCAACTGCTTCTACTTCGACTTCGACTGGATTCTCAGCAATTCCTTCAAATTCGACTTCATCAGTTTCTTCGTCGAAATCAGAGCTTGTCAATGGCTTGTTAATTGAATCACTAGAATTCCAATCCCAGGAATAATTTTCATCAATCACAATATCTCGACTCAACACAATCTTCTCATTAATTGGATTGAGTAGCCTGTATGGACCAGTCTTATGATATCCTACCAGAATCATAGGTTCACTCTTGTTATCAAGCTTCCTTCTTCTTGCATCAGGAACATGCTTGTAACACATAGAGCCAAGCACCTTCAGATGACTCACTGATGGTCGTTTGCCACTCCACAATTCTTCAGGAACCCTGTTCTTCAATTTCTTGGTAGGGCACCTGTTCAGGATATAAACTGCAGTCGAAACAACTTCACCCCATAATGATTTTGGCAAATTCTTCTACTTGAGCATACATCTCGCCATATCAGATGTGGTTATGTTTCTTCTTTCAGAAATTCCATTATGTTGAGGAGTATAAGGAGCAGTTACCTCATGATCAACACCATGTTCTGCACATAATTTTTCAAACATCTTCGAAGTGTATTCGCCTCCTCCATCGGTTCGCAGAACTTTGATCCTCTTCTCACTCTGGTTTTTGACAAGCATCTTAAATCTCTTAAAGATTTCAAATACTTCATCCTTTCTCTTGATCACATAGATCCAGAACTTTCGACTAAACTCATCGACAAACAAAACATAATATTTGTTTCCACCAATGGTATGTTCTTCGAATGGACCACATACATCTGAATGTACAACTTCGAGTATGCAGGATGATCTCATTGGCATAGTCGAAATGAAAGAATTTCTGGATTGCTTTTTGACTAAACAACCTTCATAGAGTTTGTCAAGCATCTCAAGACTTGGAATACTAGATACCATATCTTGAGTAATCAGCTGATTGAGTGATCGAAAGTTCAAATGTCCAAACCTCAAATGCCACAACCAACTATCCTTGTGGGCGACAACAGTTTTTATACATTGTACTTCAGTCGAACTGATCATGGTCTTAAACGTCCTATTCTTCGACAATGGAGATTTCAAGACCAAATTGTTCTAGGTGTCGAACAATTTCAAAACTCCATCTTTCATGACAACTGAGAAGCCTTTTTCGACCAGTTGTCCAACACTTAACAGGTTGCAATTCATTCTAGGTACATATAACACATCTATGATCATAGCTTTCGCTCCATTACTCAGTTGAAAAACTATGTTGTCAGTACCTTCTGCTTGCAACGAACTGTTATCAGCAAGTTTTACCTTGCTTTTCTTCGACTCGACAATATCTGCTAACCACTCCTTTCGACCAGTCATGTAATTTGAGCAGCCTGAGTCGAGGAACCAGATCTTGGATTCGACATGGTTAGCTGCCACTACAGCTATAACCACCATACCACCTTCAGAATCATCTGAATCTTGGCGTGCAAGGTTTGCTCCTTCGTCCTTGCCTTTTTTCAATCCATTGTTTTTCTTGTACCAACAATGTTTGGCCAAATGACCCCACTTTTCATAGTTATAACATTGCATACCTTTCTTATCTTCTTTGTCCTTTCGATAGTTTCCTCATCCTCTTTTCGAGGATTCATAAGCTCTATCTTTGACCTGATTCTTGTGAGGGTTCGACCAAGACTTCTTTCCTTGAGTCTTGTCGACTTTGCCTTTAAATTTGTTTTAACCACCATTCCTTTTCCATGATTGAGCTTGCAGTGCTTGTATCGAATCCTAAACTCACTTTCTTTCAATAATCCTTATCTCATGCGCCTCCAACTAACCAACCAAATCTTCCACTTTTAGGGTTTCAAGATTGTTGGATTCTTGAATAGCTACGATAACGTGATCAAAGTGAGAGGTCAACGTTCTCATTACCTTCTCAACTATCATCTTATCAGTTATTGTTTCGCCACAACCCTTCATGAGATGGACTATTTTCTAAACCTTCGACACATATTTTGCAGCTTTTTCGTCTTCTCTCATCGATAACAACTCATATTGTCGACGCAAGGTTTGCAACTTGACAACCTTGACTTTCTCACCTCTTTCATAATACTTCACCAGAATATCCCTTGCCTCCTTCGCCGTTTCAGCATGAGAGATTCTGTCAAAGTTAGCAGCATCGATCGTCGTCTGAATGTAATAAGCAGCCTTGCAATCTTTCTTCTTGACTTCGTTGTGGGATTTTCTCTGTTCTTCGGTTGCATTTTTAGCCAACACAGGAACTCCGTCGGTAACCACTTCTGGGGTATCATGGAAGCCAAATAAGGATTTCATCTGTTTTTTCCATCGGATCCAATTCTTGTCGTCAAGCATTGGAAGGGAATTCAGAATGCTCTTATCACCTGTATCAATTTCAATCAATCCTAATGTAGTAACCACTAACCAGCACTTTATGTAATCTTAGCTCTATCAACATATCTTTGACTTGAGTTTTTCACGGGTTAAAAAATAATTCTTCCATTAGTTTTCTCTAACCCAAACTGCACAACAGAACTTGTGACTTCATCTTAACAACTCTTTCACAACACCACCCTTCTTTTCTAACGTGGAAGATCAAACAAATTTGCAACCATATAGCATACTAAGAAGTTATATACCTGAATCGAACCAAAAACTCTAATACCAATTGTTTGGGAGTCTAGGGAAGCCGAAAGCACCAACAGGTGCCTAATGTTTCAGTATCACAAGAGAGAAAGACATCACATATCCACCCAAAATCTTAAGGCATCAAGTATATTGGTATTCTCTCTTATAAACCCAATATTTCCTTCATTTTAGGTTGATATGGAACTTAATCACTCACACTTAAATCCCAACAATCTCTCCCATAAGTGTGAGTTACTTAACATCACTAGCCTTGATACATTATTAGATCTCACTTCTGCTCCCTCACCGAGCCTAATCATGGCTTTAATACCACTTATTGGGGATTTCAGAGAGTGCCAAAAGTGTCAATGAGCTAAACATTTAGGATCCAAGAGACCTTTACATCACATATTCATCCAAAACCTTAAGGTAGTGGAAGAATGAGTCCTCTTTCTTATAAATCCAATAATTCACTCATTCCTAACCGACATGTGACTTAACCACTCATACTTTCACCAAACATCTCTAACCACTACAGGGCACAATTCCAAATCTAACAAAAAAACTAATGCTCCAAAAAGAGATGTGTTGAGATCTCCTCTCAACATACATTTGTATGCCTTGTAAATCTTAATTGTATAATTTTGTGTCTCTCTAGATTGTTTTTAGTAGGAATTTTATTATTCATCAATTTTCTTGCGAAAAAAACATACTTTAAGAGGTGTAATTTACTCTAAATGGTGTCTTAGGTTGGGTCAAGATTAATATTGTTTCCATAAATTAATATGTGATATTTTCCTTTTTCCTAGTAGCCATCTTTATAGGCAAAATTCCAAACCCATATGTCAACAGCATTGACCAGTTAAGACAAATTTGGGGTATGACAGTTACTTTGGGTGGAAACTTTAAGGACTTCTTTTAGATGAATTCTCCTGAATTCCAAGGTAGTTTGGATCCATTGAAGGCTCATGACTGGTTGTATAATATGGAGAGAGTGTTTTAGATTGTGCCTTCTAGTGAAGAGAACAAGGTAGATTTTGCTTCACATATGTTAAAGGGTCCTGTTGCTAGGTGGTCGGATAATGCCTTAACCCTTATGACTAATCAAGGAATTCAAGGAGGCTCGGAACATTTTAAGACTAATTTCCTTAATAAGTATTTTCCAAGTACCTTGAGGACACAAAAAGAATTTGAATTTAAGCAACTCAAGTAAGGTAACATCTCAGTGGTAGGCTATGTTGAGAAGTTTGATAACATGGTTGCCTATTTAGACAAACCATGTATGCATTGGATGAGAGATAGAAGGTCGATCAGTTTATGTTTGGATTAAGAAGTGAAATTGCTCACAACGTTTCTCATAGAGAGTTCACTACTTATGGCGAATTTTTGAGACAATGTTATGTTTTGTAGAATAATTTAAAAAAGGCTCAAGAGGAAAAAGATCAGAGTAGGTTTGGTCAGAAGGGCCAAGGGAGTCCAATTCACCAGTTTAGGCCTATGCCTCAATCTTTTAATGGAAAAAAAGTTCAGAATGCAAAATCTGTTTAACCTCCATATTGTTAGATGTGTAAGAAGTTTCATTTTATGAGATGTTTTGAAGGGGTGTTTAACTGTTATCTTTTCTAGAAAGAGGGTCACATGGCTAGGGATTACCCTCAAAGGAAGGATCAAGTGCAAGGAAAAAATATTGGTCGAGTTTATACTCTGGATGCTAAGAAGGAGAAATGGAATAAGGATTTAATTGTTGGTACGTGTCACTTGAATAACTATCCATGTTTTGTATTATTTGATTGAGGAGCAACTCACATTTTTATATAAATCCAGTGTGTATAGCATTTTGGATTTAGAGAAATTCTGTTATTTATCCCGATGGTGGTGACTATCGCCACGAACGATGTTGTAGAGACGTAGTGGATATGTGAAAAAATTTCACTATCGGTGAGTAATCGAGTAATCCCGATTGATCTTAAATGTTTACCACATAAGAAGATTGATGTAGTATTGGGAATGAACTGGCTTTTCACCAACTCGGTGTATATTGGTTGTGAGGAGAAAGAAATTTATATTCCAACTGAAATAGCTACTCCTAATGATGTGATAACTACTCTCCTTGAAGGTATGGTTAGCATGGCCAATCTTTTATTTTAGAAAGAAATGTCTCTTCTCTTAATTCTCACCAAGGAATAGACTTAAGTATCTAAGGTTGCGTAAATCCCCATAGTTTGCAACTTTCCCAAAGCTTTTCAACAGGACGTTACTTCTCTTCCTCCAGAAAGAGAAGTGAGATTCTCTATTGATCTTGTGCCATGAATCGCTCCTATCTCAACCGCCCCATACCGCATGTCACCAATGGAACTTAAAGAATTGAAGAGCCAGTTAGAAAAGTTACTACTTAAGCATTTCATATGTCCAAGTGTTTCACTATGGGGAACCCCAGCGTTAATAGTGAATAATAAAGATGGTGGGATGCGTTTGTGCATTGATTACAGACAGCTAAATAAGGCCACTATTAAGAATAAGTATCATTTATCCCAGATAGATGATTTGCTAGATCAATTAAAAGGAACATGTGTGTTATCGAAGATTGATTTGCAATTGGGCTACTATCAGATCCTAGTTAAAAGTTCTGACATACCAAAGACTGCATTTAGAACCCGACACATCCATTATGAATTCCTCTTGATGCAATTTGGAGTGACGAATGCACCTGTTGTCTTTATGGATTATATGAACCATATATTTCAACTTTACTTGGATAAATTCATTATGATATTTATCGATGACATCATTATATATTATCGTACTTCACAAGAGCATGAGGAGCATTTAAGGATTGTTCTATCGCTACTGCAAGAGAAACAAGTTTTTGCAAAGTTGAGCAAGTGTGAATTTTGGTTTACTGAAGTTAAATTTATTGGTCACGTGATATCGCAAGGAGGTGTGGCTATTGACCCATCTAAGGTTGAAGCATTTATGGATTAGGAAAGGCCAAAGAATACTTCCGAAGATAGAAGTTCTCTAGGATTGGTGGGTTATTACAAGAAGTTCTTTAAGGGATTCTCGCAAGTTTCTTTACCAATGACCCGACTTACTCATAAGGAGATTTATTTTAACGGGTATTCAGAGTGTGAGCAAAGTTTCTTCAAGTTAAAGGAGAAGTTGACTACCACATTGGTGTTGATTATTCCAGATCCTAATGGACCATATGAAGTGTTTTGTGATGCCTCCAAGAGAGGACTATGTAGAGTGTTGATGCAAAATGGTCAAGTTGTAGCATATGTATCTCGACAACTAAAACCTCATGAAAATAACTACCAGCCTCATGACCTGGATTTAACGGTTGTAGTGTTTACATTGAAGGTGTGGCATCATTATCTTTATGGAGTACATTTTGAAATGTTCAATGACCACAAGAACTTAAAATATCTATTTGATAAAAAACATTTGAACATGCAACATAGAAGATGGATGGAATACTCAAAGGATTTTGATTTTGACTTAAAGTATCATCCAGGTACGGAAAATAAAGTGGATAATACGTTAAGTCAGAAGCAAATACACAAGGATAAGTTAATGATGTTGGAGTATGAATTGCTAGAGAAGTTCCAAAATCTCAACATTCAGTTCTCTTGGATTAAAAATGGTGTAATGATAGGAAATTTGAATGTCAAATCCGATTTTAGGTAAAGGATTCGACAAAGTAAGTTTTGGAGGAGGACCATAAGAGTATGTTTACCATTCATCCAGGTTCATCAAAGATGTACCGGGATCTGAAGAAAGATTATTGGTGGCCTGGTATGAAGAAGAATTTCGTAGAATACATGGATGAATGTGTAATATGTCAGTAAGTAAAGATTGAGCATCAAAGACCAAGTGGTTTATTAGAACCATTAAAAATTCTAGAATGGAAATGGGATAGTATTTCTATGGACTTTGCAGTAAGGTTACCGCGTGCTCAGGGTGGGTACGATTCGATCTCGATGATTGTAGATAGGCTAACCAAGTCAGTCCATTTTTTAGTAGTAAAGACCACCTAAAAGGCAATTCATCTTGCAATATTTTTTATTGCAGAGATTGTGAGGTTGCATGGTATTACTTCTAGAATTGTATCATATAGAGATCCAAAATTTACTTCAAGATTTTGGGAAGCATTTTTGAATTCCATGGGATCAAAGTTGTGCTTGAGTACTTCTAACCATCCCTAGACGAACGGTCAAACCGATAGGACTATTCAGAATTTGGAAGATATTTTGAGGGCATGTATGCTTGAAAGTGGAAGAAATTGGAAAGACCTCATACCCTTGATTAAGTATGCATGTCGAAGCCCTCTTTGTTGGACGGAAGTTGGTGAGAGGGGGATCATAGGACCGAAGATTATTCAAGTGACCATGAAAAAGATTAAGATGATACAAGAAAAGATGAAAAAGGCTCAGGACCGCCAAAAGAGTTATGTAGGCCATATGCAGAGACTGTTTGAATTCATGGAATGTGATCATGTATTCCAAAACATTACTCCAAGATTGAGATTAAAAGGACCTTTTAAATCATAGAAGTTAATTTGAAGGTATATCGGACCATATCAGATAATTAGGAAGATCGGTGAAGTAGCATACCGTTTGGTTTTACCACCCTCACTCTCCGGTATGCATGATGTCTTTCATGTATCTTAGCTTCGAAAATTTATTCCCAACCCTTTTTAGCCTATTCTCCCAGGTACTGTTGAGGTAGAATAAGATATTTTTTTCGAGCCTCAACTTAGTAAAATCCTCGATCGTGCATCTAAGACATCAAGGAATAAGGAGATTCCTCTAGTCAAAATTCTTTGGGAGGAATCGCACCTGGGTGAAGCCTCTTGGGAGCTTAAGTCCGAGATGCGAGAAGCTTATCCTTATCTTTTTCAAGTAAATCTTTAAAATTTGAGGACAAATTTTCATTTAAGGGGGGATGTAATATCACATGTCCCTGTAAATACTATATTCGTTGTCAGTTGAGACCAACTGTGTTCCTATAAGCTTTAATTCATGTCACTTGGGACAAATAGAGTAATTAGTGAACTCAGATGAGTATAATTGTTACTCTGTGAGATTGACCTTTATTAATATGTTAAAAAAGGAACGTTTTGGTAACATTAATAATTGGTTAATTTCTCTCTAGAAGATTAAAACTAACCTTTTAAGATATTTCTTTTCTTTTTCTTACCAACCACTCCATTCTTTCCTATTAGTAGCAAGAGAAATAGAAAGGGGAGGAAGAAAAAAAAAGGAAAGTTAGTAAGAGAAAAGAAAAAAAAGAAAAAAGAAGAGAAGAAGGAGAAAAACTTGGAAAGAGGAAGAAATCTTGAATCATCATCATCTCAACTCCAAATTTTCATCATCTTCATCAATCTAAGGTGGGTTCCTAGATAGTATTAGCTTTGGGGGGGGGGGATCCATGTTTTGGGAAGTTAAGGTTTGTGTACAAATATGTTATATGTGAATCATTGTGTCATATAGGATGTCTTGATTCCTTACATGTTTTGTTGTGATAAACCATGTTGTGTTATGTTATTGGACGCATTAAGATATCATGGGGTTCGTTTTATGGCTTGCTTCCCTTCCAGTTAAGTTCTATTTTGGCTGAATCATGTCATCCTCACCGACAAAGGGGATGTCTTTCCAAGCGAGAGTTTATGTTGCTGGGTTGTGTTATTCTATCATCCTCGCCAGGCGAAAGGACTGTCTCTCCAGGAAAGAGAGGTCTCGCCTATGGCTCTACAAGCCTTACTGAGCGAGGTAGTGGAATTTTTTAAAAAGAAACATTCTATTTGATCTTGCTGGTAGCTTTATAGGGGCTCATAGGGCGAGAAAGGTCATTGGGATACCTGATGGGTCTCGCCAGGTGAGAATGTTCTGTTTTGTTAAAAAAATTATTTTGGTTCCTTGTTTCCACCATAAAACGGGAACCATGATTCTGATTACTGCGAGACTTGAAGTATTGGAAAGCTAATCCAATACTCGATACTTTATAAAGTAAATCATGTGTATATTGGTTTATTAATATTTTATTAGTAATGATAAACTCTTACGCTTATTTTATAAACTATATCATAATTTGTCAATTACCTTGAATATAAATGATTGAGCTAACTATGATGAATAGTGAGGTAAACCTAGGATTGTAACTAGGTAAATGAATTAGAAATGACTTAGGTGACGATGCTTGGACACAGAGATACCTCAATGTGTACTGTGGACGAGTAGTCTTGAATTGAGAACTAATAGGCTTTGTATGAAACATGTTGTGTATTATGAGGATTTTGGTGAATGTGATCACCTAGTGATTGATGAGTGCAATCATGCTCTTTGTTGGAACCTAATCATGTATTAGAAAATAACCCTTGATCATGCACACTCCAATTTAGATGCTTATGAAAAGTAGAATTGGGGATGTGGAACCAATGATTTGTGTCTTACAATGGGTTTGATTCCAAACTATAGATTGGATCCATGGAGGAGAGGTGGACGCCTAAGTGGGTTCAAGTCCAATATGACATAAGATACTCTAAGTGGGTTGGAGTCCCATACGATTGACGGTTCTTGAAGAAGGTTCGAATCACATGGAGAACGTGAATCCACATGAAAGTCGAATCATACAAAAATCAATAACCCGAGCCTATCCATATACGTAGGTCCGATTGGAAAAGGATGCTTTTTGATATTTTTTGAGTAGTGATTTATTGATTTAAGTGAACTCAAGTTACATGTTTCCATACAATGCAAATATCCCTTAGATACTTAAGTCTTGTTCTATTGTGTAAATGAACACAAGAAGGACGAAGTTGAATGACTTAAGTTAAGAATTGATAATAGATCCCTGTAGAGCCTAGTGGACCCATATGATAGGGGAACTCGGTGAGGTTATTATCTCATCCCACTATTATTGTTGTTTTCAGGTGGTTCTATGCAGGTGAAATGCAAGGATAAGCTTTCCTGATGATGTTTCAGTTAATTTCTTTTGGCGATCTTCCGATGTGGATATTGTACATGGATCGATGTGTACATAGCTCTTAGTTTTTTATTAGGCACCGTTGTATAGCATGTGCCATATTGTATAATATTTTCTTTTGGATATGTGTATATATTGATATCGTTAGGCACTTATGTGTATCAGTACCAAATTATACTATATATATATATTTTCTCGATGTATATTATGTGTGGTTATTACACTCACGCAATGATAAACATTAAAAATAAGTCTAGTCAGATAATGGACGTCTTTAACATCAATCATTACCAACATGGATAAACTTAATAATTACTATATATTTATCATCACAATTATACAATTACCTACTACAAAAAGTACCTTTCGTAACGCCATTTTCCTTCGGCCAAAGTATCAACCGTGGTAGAATCTATTCACTTAGACGGTTTCCTTTTATTTTCGTTTTAAGACACTTCTCACCACGGTTGGAACTTCCAACCGTGGTGAAAAGTGGCGTCTGGTCATGAGTTTGAATCTTAGCACCTACAGTTTGTTTTTTATTTTATTTTAAGCCACTTTTTACCACGGTTGGAACTTCTAACTGTGGTGAAAAGTGGCGCATGGTCATGAGTTTGAATCCTAGCACCTACAGTTTTGTTTTTTATTTATTTTTAAGCCACTTTTTACCACTGTTGGAACTTCCAACCGTGGTGAAAATTGGCGCATGGTCATTATTTCAAATCCTAGCACCTACAGTTTTATTTTTATTTCTTTTAAGCCACATTTTACCATGGTTGAAACTTCCAACCATGGTAAAAATTCACTCAGGGTCATGGGGAAATATAAGTGTGTTTATTGAGTTTCTTCACCGTCCTTAAACAAATCGTTGTCGTCCATTTAGTGAGTATCAACGCTCAAGACACTACCATTAGTGATCCACGTGAAATCTAAAACTTAGATGAACTTCCAACGTAGACGAACTTCATCTTCTACCTCCAAATATCATCCTTCTTTTACGACACTCTATTTCTCCACTAAACTAAGCTCGATAACATCATTTTTTCATAAATAAAGCTCGAAAACATAATTTCTTTCATTAACAAATTTCAGAACTCCATCACCTCTTCTCCAACTTGAATGAGACAAGGTCAAATTCTGGTACCAGATATGTGATGTTACGTGTGATGTCACAACAACACACTCTGCAATGGACAAAGTAAAACAACAGAAGAGCACACAAAGAATTGTTCACCCAGTTCGGTCTAACTACCTACGTCTGAGGGCTACCAAGCCAGGGATGAATTTCACTATCAATACAATTAATTTACAGACTCAACAACCCAGTTGACATCTCCTAAACTTAATCACTACTTAATGAACCTTCTACCTAAGAGACAACTTAAGTATGAGAACACTACTCAATCCCTAAATCACTTCAGTGATATAATTCAAAGATCATACACTTTGAAAAACACAACTTGATTCTGCTTCACAGCTTTGATCAAGAACAACTGAAAACAACAACACCAATTCACACTAGAATGGTTTACAACACATACACGAAGACACAAATGACTCTCAGTCTTTAGCTCTCTTTCTTCGTCACTTTTTCTTCACGATTGATGCGCTTTATATAGCTATTTGAATTGGGCTTGGACCTGCTACAATATCTGACCTGATTTGTTATTTAAAACTGAATCTTCAACAGATTTTCTCTCTCAAAATCTTCTTAGATCTTCAGCCTTTAAACACTCCTACAAATCTGCATCAAATCTGTTTGTAACAAAAAATATCTCCTCCAAGATATTCGCATCTAATTACTCTGCCAGCTCTCCCAAATTCCAGCTAATACGCTTAACCCTAAAAACATCTCAGACCTGATGTTTCACTGATCTGCATATCTGATGTCATGACATCGCATGTGACATCAGACTTCAAAACTTCAACAACTTAAACACTTAACATACACCAATGTTAAGACTCAATGTTAAGACATCACCCATGTGACATCAACATTGCACAACTTTGTTTTACCAAAATTCTAGCCAATCCAAGAACCAACAATCTCCCCCTTTGGCTAATTTTGGCTAAAACAATCTCTGCAACATCAGAGACTTCAGCAGCGGATAAAAATTTAAAAACCAATAGCTCCCATAAAAAAAATAGCAAACTCCCCCTCAAACCAGAACTAGCATAACCAGTTGTTCAACATGCACACTCCCCCTCAACATATACACCACACCAGATCTCAGATAGGATACACCCACACGCCTAGGCCAACTCTCCCCATTTTTAGCCATAATTGGACAATCACCAAACACAATGTCCTGACATAAAGACATGGTCAAACATCTTGCTTCCCAAAAACACAAGTTCCAACACATTGACTGTTCAGTCGATACAAACTATGCTCCTTGTTTTTATTATAAACACAAGCCTTTCTTCCTTCTAGCAGCACCACTCAGCAACCAAGAATGAGCCAGTCAAACATCAAAGATGCAGTAAAGAACTTCAAGCAGAAGGATAAGACTTCAGATCCACCTCAGAAGAGGAGCAAAACAATGACTGCAACTGAAACTACTTCAGGAACCACAAAGACAGGCAGAACCTCAGAAACAACCATGAAACCAAGCAAGAAGCTTCTTGTGCAACAACAAGCTATTGATGATGATTGGGATAAAGACTGGAAAGCTTTTCTAGATGCAGGGGGTTGGGATAATTTGTAACTAATGATGTACTTCAAACCTGTATGCCTTCAGCAGTTGAATAAAATCAATTTCTAATAAAGAATACAACTGCTTAATACACTCTCTAGCACATTTAATCTTCATAAATGCAAATTCCTAATTTACTTCTCAAACTTTCAAATTGGTTTGCATCTAAGGCTTTAGTAAAAATGTCAGCTAATTGCTTATTTGTAGCAACATGTTCCAAAGCAACTACTTTGTCTTCAACCAAATCTCTTATAAAATGATGCCTTATATCAATATGCTTGGTTCTGCTATGCTGAATAGGATTCTTAGAGATATTGATAGCACTCAAATTATCACAGTACAATGTCATGACATCTTGCTTGACATTGTATTCTGTTAACATCTGCTTCATCCAAACAAGTTGAGAACAACTACTTCCTGCTGCTATGTACTCAGCTTCAGCAGTAGAAAGAGACACACAGTTCTGCTTTTTACTAAACCATGATATCAGATTATTCCCTAAGAAGAAACAACCTCCTGAAGTGCTTTTCCTATCATCAGCACTCCCAGCCCAGTCAGCATCACAATATCCCCTTAACTCAGTCCCATATCCATGACTATACAACATCCCATAGTCACTAGTGCCATTAACATATTTCAAGATCCTCTTTACTTGATTCAAGTGACTAACCTTAGGCTCAGATTGGTATCTGGCACAAACTCCAACAGCAAAAGAAATGTCAGGTCTGCTAGCTGTGAGATCCAATAGACTCCTAATCAAGCTTCTATATAAACTTTAATCCACACTAACACCATGTTCATCCTTGGATCATTTTAGATGAGTAGGAGCAGGAGTCCTCTTGTGATTAGCATTCTCTAAACCAAACTTCTTCACTATGTTCTTTGCATACTTGCTCTACGAAATGAATATGGAGTCCTCCATTTGTCTAACTTGTAGACCAAGAAAATAGTTTAGCTCACCAACAAGACTCATTTCAAATTCAGACTGCATCTGTTCCACAAAATGTTTCACCATTGCATCTGACATCCCACCAAATACTATGTCATCAACATAGATTTGAGCTATCATCAGTTTTCCTCCTTCCTCTTTAACAAACAAAGTCTTATCAATCCCTCATTTTCTGTAGCCATTCACAACCAGGAACTCAGTAAGTCTTTCATACCAAGCTCTTGGTGCTTGCTTCAAACCATATAGAGCTTTCCTTAGTTTGTACACATGGTCAGGAAATGTTGGATCAATAAATCCTTTTGGTTGATCAACATACACCTCTTCATTTAAGTAACCATTCAAGAAGACACTTTTAACATCCATCTGAAAAAGCTTGAATTTGAAATTACAAGCCACCCCTAAGAGCAATCTGATAGATTCCAGTCTTGCCACAGGAGCAAAGGTTTCATCATAATCAATTCCTTCAACCTGAGTGTATCCCTGAGCAACTAATCTGGCCTTGTTTATGGTGACTACTCCTTGTTCATCAGATTTATTCTTGTAGATCCACTTGGTGCCAATCACATTAACTCCATCAGGCCTAGGTACAAGCTCTCATACTTCATTCCTCTTGAATTGCTCCATCTCTTCATGCATTGCATTTATCCAAAACTCATCAGTCAATGCTTCCTTGACATTCTTTGGCTCAATTTTGGAGACAAAATATGAACTTGCTATAACATATCTTGACCTAGTCCTCACTCCAGAATTTGGATCACCTATAATGAGCTCCTTTGGGTGGTCCTTCTGAACTCTGATAGAGGGATCTTTCTGAGGTTGCTCAGTTTCAGGCTCAGCAGCAGCAATACTAGGAGTTGAACTTCTGTCTTCAGCTTCTAGTGCAACTTCACCAACTGATGTTCCAACATCATCTAGGACATCATCATCTTCCTGCTTATCATTGTCATCAATCACCACATTGATGGACTCCATCATCACTTTGGTTCTAGAGTTGAAACCCCTATATGCTCTGCTGTTGGTAGAGTATCCCAAAAATATTCCTTCATCACTTTTGGAATCCAATTTTCTTCTCTGTTCTCTATCAGCCAGAATATAACATCTACTTCCAAAAACATAAAAGTATTTAACATTCGGTTTTCTTCCCTTCCATAGTTCATACAGAGTGGATGAAGTGCCTCTTCTCAGGGTAACCCTATTGTGAATGTAACAGGCAGTATTCATGGCTTCAGCCCAGAAATGATATGGAAGTTTCTTGGCATGGATCATAGCTCTAGCAGACTCTTGGATAGTTCTGTTTTTCCTCTCAACTACTCCATTTTGCTGAGGAGTAATAGGAGATGAAAACTCATGACTTATACCTTCAGCAGACCAAAATTCTTCAAACTTGCTATTCTCAAACTCTCTTTCATGGTCACTTCTTATCCTGATAACATTACTCTCATTTTCTCTTTGGAGTCTTTGACAAAGATCTTTAAAAACATCAAACACCTCTGATTTGTCTTTGATGAAGCTCACCCAGGTGTACCTTGAATAGTCATCCACAACTACATATGTATATTTCTTTCCACCCAGACTTTCCACCTGCATAGGTCCCATCAAGTCCATATGTAATAGTTCCAAGACCTTGGAGGTGGTGTCATGTTGAAGCTTCAGATGAGACATCTTTGTCTGCTTCCCTTTTTGACAGTCTCCACACACTTTTCCTTCCTCAATATTAAGTTTGGGAATTCCTCTGACTGCTTCTGAGGAGATGATTCTCTTCATTCCCTTCAGGTGAAGATGTCCCAACTTCTGATGCCAGATTTTGACATCAACTTCTTTAGCAAAAACACAAGTGGGAGAATTTGATTCTTGTGGCACCCAAAGATAACAATTGTCCTTAGACCTGTCTCCCTTCATAATGACTTCTCCTTTATCATCTTTGACAATGCATTCAGACTTTGTAAAGTCTACTTTGAATCCTTGATCACAAAGTTGACTAATGCTAATCAAATTAGCTGTCAGTCCTTTAACAAGAAGAACATCCTCCAGACTGGGAGCACCAGCACAGTTTAGTTTACCATTCCCCTTGATCTCTCCTTTGACCCCATCACCAAATGTAACATATCCTGAAGAATGAAGCTTCACATCTACCAACAGATTCTTAACTCCAGTCATGTGCCTTGAACACCCACTGTCAAAGTATCAATCTTCTTTGGTAGAAACCCTTAAAGAAGTGTGAGCTATCAAGCTGGTAACCTTAACCTTAGGGACCCATTGCTTCTTAGGCTTGGAAACCTGTCTTCCTTTATAACAGTTCTGTTTGGGAATAACCTGATGAGCCGTTTGTGGATACCCATGTAGCTTATAACAATAATCCTTAATGTGTCCAAAACATCCACAAAGGTGGCACCTCCAGTGTCTGTATTTCTTCTTAGATAGAGTTCTGTCATGATGTTTTAACATATGTTTTAACATCACTGGTTTTGAGGTGATAGAACCTGCATCACTGGTGAATCCCAAACCACATTTATCTGCAGCCATCTTCCCAATACTAAGAATGTTGTCTAACGCATTAGTACCATTGTTCAACATTCTGATAGTTTTGGTCATAAAGTCCAGTTTATAGTTAAGCATACTGACTTTAGCTTCAAGTTCAGTCTTTTCAGCTTTTAACTGTACTATGGTTTTCTTCAGCTCTTCTCCTTCAAGACACACTTGTTCACTTCTCACAAAAAGGTCTTTATAAGTGACAGCAAGTTCATCGTAAGAAACCTCATCATCACAAGACTCATCATCTGACTCATAAACCCCAATCATAGCTCTAACAAGTTTAGCTGAATTTTCTTCAGATTCACTCTCACTGTCAGACCAAGAAGCTGATAACCCTTTCTGCTTCTTAAGAAAAGTAGGACATTCCTTCTTGACATGTCCATACCCTTCACACTCAAAGCATTGTATCCCTTTGTCATTACTGGATTTTTCTTCATCTTTAGACTTCTTCCCTTGTTTTCCTGATCTGGTGATGTCGGAGGTAGTGTTCTTGACATTGGGATTATAACTCCTATTTGTCCTCTTCATAACTTTGTTGAACTGTTTACCCAGCAAAGCAATAGCCTGAGACGGCTCCTCCTGAGAATCATCCTCTTTCCCTTTCTTGGCTTCATCAGAACTGGAAACCAAAGCTATACTCTTGGACTTCTTCTCAGGTTCCTCTTCACTTAACCCTAGCTCAAATGTTTGAAGAGATCCAATAAGCTCATCAACCCTCATCTTGCTGATGTCTTGAGCTTCTTCAATTGCAGTCACCTTCATCTTATACCTCTTGGGAAGGGATCTAAGGATTTTCCTCACCAGCTTTTCTTCAGTCATCTTTTCTCCAAGAGCACTAGAGGCATTGGACAGCTCAAGAATACTCATATGAAAGTCATGAATAGATTCATCTTCTTTCATCTTTAGACTTCCAAACTTTGATGTCAGAAGTTGAAGTCTTGACATCTTAACCTTTGAAGTTCCTTCATGAGTAGTCTTCAAGATGTCCCAAGCTTCCTTGGCAACTTCACAGGTATTGATCAACCTGAATATGTTCTTATCAACTCCATTGAAAATAGCATTTAAGGCTTTGGAATTACCAAGGGCAAGCTCATCTTCTTCCTTGGTCCATTCTTCTTCAGGTTTCAGTTTTGAGCTACCTTCTTTATCTTTCCCAGCATCATCCTTCTCAATAACAACAGGTGCTTTCCATTCTTTAATGATAGCCTTCCAAGCCCTGCTGTCCAAGGATATCAAAAAGGTAATCATCCTTGGCTTCCAATAATCATAATTAGAGCCATCCAAAATAGGGGGTCTATTCACAAATCCACCAACCTCCTTGTCCATCTTTACCAGAAAGTATCAGCCCTAGATCTCACCCAGATTCAGAGCAGGATGCCTGCTATGATACCAATTGAAATTCTGGTACCAGATATGTGATGTTACGTGTGAAGTCACAACAACACACTCTGCAATAGACAAAGTAAAATAATAGAAGAGCACACAAAGAATTATTCACCCAATTCGGTCTAACTACCTACGTCTGGGGGCTACCAAGCCAGGGATGAATTTCACTATCAGTAGAATTAATTTACAGACTCAACAACCCAGTTGACATCTCCTAAACTTAATCACTACTTAATGAACCTTCTACCTAAGAGACCACTTAAGTATGAGAACACTACTCAATCCCTAAATCACTTCAGTGATATAATTCAAAGATCACACACTTTGAAAAACACAACTTGATTCTGCTTCACAGCTTTGATCAAGAACAACTCAAAACAACAACACCAATTCACACTAGAATGGTTTACAACACATACACGAAGACACAAATGACTCTCAGTCTTTAGCTCTCTTTCTTCGTCACTTTTTCTTCACGATTGATGTGCTTTATATAGCTATTTGAATTGGGCTTGGACCTGCTACAATATCTGACCTGATTTGTTATTTAAAACTGAATCTTCAAAATATTTTCTCTCTCAAAATCTTCTTAGATCTTCAGCCTTTAAACACTCCTACAAATCTGCATCAAATCTATTTGTAACAGAAAATATCTCCTCCAAGATATTCGCATCTAATTACTCTGCCAGCTCTCCCAAATTCCAGCTAATACGCTTAACCCTAAAAACATCTCAGACCTGATGTTTCACTGATCTGCATATCTGATGTCATGACATCGCATGTGACATCAGACTTCAAAACTTCAACAACTTAAACACTTAACATACACCAATGTTAAGACTCAATGTTAAGACATCACCCATGTGACATCAACATTCCACAACTTTTTTTTACCAAAATTCTAGCCAATCCAAGAACCAACACAAGGAAAACATGGATTCAAGTTAGCAATATTAGTTGTTGTTGTTCTTGTTGTTATTCTTGGTTTTCTTTTTGTTGTTGTTGTTGGTGTTGTTCTTGTTCTTGTTCTTGTTGTTCTTATTTTTATTCTTGTTGTTGTTATTGTTATTGTTGTTGTTATTGTTGTTGTTGTTGTTATTGTTGTTCTTGTTGTTGTTCTTGTTGTTGTTCTTGTTGTTGTTATTGTTGTTGTTATTGTTTTTGTTTTTGTTGTTCTTCTTGTTAGTTCTTGGATTGGCTAGAATTTTGTTAAAACAAAGTTGTTTGTTCAATGTTGATGTCATATGGATGATGTCTTAACATTGAGTCTTAACATTGGTTAATGTTATATTTTTAAGTTGTTGAAGTTTTGAAGTCTGATGTCACATGCGATGTCATGACATCAGATATGCAGTTTATTAAAACATCAGGTTTGAGATGTTTTTAGGGTTAAGCGTATTAGCTGGAATTTGGGAGAGCTGTTAGAGTTATTGGATGCGAATATCTTGGAGAAGATATTTTCTGTTGCAAACAGATTTGATGCAGATTTGTAGGAGTGTTTAAAGGCTGAAGATTTAAAAAGATTTGGAGATAAAATCTGTTTTGAAGATTCAGTTTTAAATAACAAATCAGGTCAGATATTGTAGCAGGTCCAAGCCCAAATCAAATAGCTATATAAAGCGCATCAATCCTTTGAAGAAAGTACAGAAGATAGAGAGCATAGACTGAGTATCAATCATTGTCTTTGTACGCGTATTTTGTAAACCATTCTAGGTTGAATTGGTGAGTTGTAAGGTGTACTCTCTTAGAGTTGTGAAGCAAGAGAGTGTTGTTACTTGATCAAAGCTTGTAAGCAGGATCAAGGTGTTTCTCAAAGTGTGATCTTTGAGGTGTTTTAGGAAGTGAGTAGTGTTCTCATACCTAAGTGGTCTCTTAGGTAGAAAGTTCATTAGGTAGAGATTAAGTTTAGGAGATGCCAACTGGGTTGTTGAGTCTGTAAATTAATTCTACTAATAGTGAAATTCCTTCCTGGATTGGTAGCCCCCAGAGTAAGTTGTTTGACTAAACTGGGTGAACAATTCTTTGTGTACTCTTCTGTTGTTTTATATTGTCCATTGCATAGTGTGTTGTTGTGACATCACACGTAACATCACATATCTAGTACCAGAATTTCAATTGGTATCAAAGCAGGCATCCTGCTCTGCATCTGGGTGAGATCTAGGGCTGATACTTTCTAGTAAGATGGACAAGTAAGTTGGTGGATTTGTGAATAGACCCCCAATTCTAGATGGCTCTAATTATGATTATTGGAAGCCAAGGATGATTACCTTTTTGAAATCCTTGGACAGCAGGGCTTGAAAGGCTATCATAAAAGAATGGAAAGCACCTGTTGTTGTTGAGAAAGATGATGCTGGGAAAGAAAAAGAAGGCAGCTCAAAACTGAAACCTGAAGAAGAATGGACCAAGGAAGAAGATGAGCTTGCCCTTAGTAATTCTAAAGCTCTAAATGCTATTTTCAATGGAGTTGATAAGAACATCTTCAGGTTGATCAACACCTGTGAAGTTGCTAAGGAAGCTTGGGACATCTTAAAGACTACTCATGAAGGAACCTCAAAGGTTAAGATGTCAAGACTTCAACTTCTGACATCAAAGTTTGAAAGTCTAAAGATGAAGGAAGATGAAACTATTCATGATTTTCACATGAGTATTCTTGAGCTGTCTAATGCCTCTAGTGCTCTTGGAGAAAAGATGACTGAAGAAAAGCTGGTGAGGAAAATCCTTAGGTCCCTTCCCAAGAGATATAAGATGAAAGTGACTGCAATTGAAGAAGCTCAAGACATCAGCAAAATGAGAGTTGATGAGCTAATTGGATCTCTTCAAACTTTTGAGTTAGGGTTGAATGAAGAGGAACCTGAAAAGAAGACCAAGAGTATAGCCTTGGTATCTAATACTTAAGAAGAGAAGAAAAGGAATGATGCTGAATCTCAGGAGGAGCTATCTCAGGCTATTGCTATGCTGGGAAGACAGCTCAACAAGGTGTTCAAGAGAATGAATAGAAACTACAAACCTAGTGTTAAGAACATCTCCTCTGACATCAGCAAGTCAAACGAAAAGGATGAAGAGAAAACTGCTCAAGACAAAGGGATCCAATGCTTTGAGTGTGAAGGTTATGGGCATGTCAAGAAAGAATGTCCTACATTCCTTAAGAAGCAGAAAAAGAGCATGACTGTTTCCTGGCCTGATACTGACAGTGAAAGTGAAGAAGAGTCAGCCAAGCATGTCAGAGCATTAACAGGTAGGGGTGTTCAAAACCGAACCAACCCAATAGAAAACCGCAAACCAAACCAAACCAAACCGAAACCGCAAAAGACCGCATTTGGTTCGGATTTGTTCGGGCCATCTTTTAACAAAACCGCACGGTTTGGTTTGGTTTGCGGTTTGTATTTTACAAACCGAACTAAACCAAAGCAAACCGCATTATGTTACAACCCAAACTTCACTTTTCCCACATCTAACCCAAAACTTAAACCCATTATGCCTTAACCTTACAATTACAAAATATTTTCTCTTACACACACTTTACTTTTCAGTTTTAATCTTCTCAAATCTCTCCTAATAGTATTGCGCATTCTTCTCATCTTCTTTGTCATGTACGTCTCACCTCTTCTACACTAATCTCTCATCTCACATGTTTTTTCTTTTTCATTTTCTCATTTTTATGTTACTATTTTCTCTTATAATTATATTTTTATCGCACATTTCTTCTCTAATCTCACATCTCTTATGTTTTTTCCTTTTTATCTTCTCTAATCTCCCATCTCCTCTATTTTCTGTTTTATTATAATATTTTTGATATTGTTTTATTCTACAATTTTTTTTCACTTTTGTTTAAATTGATTTTTGTATATTGAATGAGAACTTTTTGTCTAAATATGATGAGTTTTGTTGTTATTTGGCAATGTGTGAATGACTAAACACAAAGTTATGTTGTTCTCTATATATGTAAATATCACTCAATAAAAATCTTGTAAAAAACCGAACCAATCCAAACCGCATTAGTTTCGTTTGGTTTGGTTCGGATTTTTTTTAAAAGCCAACCGAACCAAACCAAACCGCATGCTTTTTTCTCTTGCGGTTCGGATGATTTTTAACGTCAAAACCGCCCAAACCGCACCGCGAACACCCCTATTAACAGGGACATGTGTGTCTGATGGAGAATCAAGTGATGAGGAACTGACTTTTGAGGATTAGCAGCCTCCTATCAAGAGTTATGTCTGAGGAGTGCAGAGGTTTGTCAAGAAAGTGAGAAACAAAAGAAACAAATTGTTCAGCTTGAGACTGTTAAAGCTGATCTTGAAAATGAAGTCTTGTTGGTTAAATCTCAACTTGATCAAATGACAAAATCTGTTAGAATGTTGAACAGTGGATCTGATACTCTTGATAAGATCCTTCAGGCAGAAAAGGTAGCAAGAGACAAATCTGGCTTAGGATTTGTTGTTGAGGAGAAGGTTTCTGCTGAAGCTAGTACTTCAGGAACCAAAAAGGACATGTCTCAACCAATGTCTCAATATAACAAAAAGAGACATAATCCTAAACCCAAGAAGGTTGCTCACCAACAGCCTCAAAATGTTGGGAAAAGGTATGCTCATGGTCCTCATCAAAAGAAGGTTCATACTTCTGGAGCTAGGCAGTATATGCCTCCTCAATACCATAGGAGCATGCAGGCTTCTAGGTTCCATCAGATGTCTCAACATCAGGGGAATATGTATGGCTTTGGATATAATAATGTTGTGCCTCATTTTTATGGTAGAAGGAAGCCACATCATCATAGAAGACAGCCTAAGAGACAGAATCCTCACTACAGAAGACAGGCAAACTATAGAAGAAGACAACACCAGTACTATGGATGGCAGCCACAGCAGTTTCATCATCAAGGTGGCAGGAAGTTTAACAACTTCAGAGAAGAGAAAGTAAGGTGCTTCTATTGTGGAAGATTTGGTCATATGCAGTTTTCTTGCTTTAAACTGCATGGATATCCCAAATTTGTCCCTCAACCTAGACAGAAGGAGAATAGGACTAAGGTTGTTAAACAATGGGTTCTTAAAGCTGAGGTTACATGTCTATTGGCTCACACATCAGATAGACATTCTGCTAAGGATGGATGGTACTTTGACAGTGGATGTTCAAAGCATATGACTGGGTCCAAAAATCATTTGGTGGAGATCAATTCTTGCTCCTCAAATGATGTTACTTTTGGTAATGGAGAGAAAGGGGAGGTAAATGGAGTTGGAAAATTGAAGTGTCATGATGGACCTGATCTTGACAATGTGCTTCTTGTCAAAGGTTTAAGTGCTAATTTGATTAGCATAAGTCAGCTTAGTGATGAAGGATACAAAGTCAGCTACACTAAAGATGAGTGTTTGGTGACTAATGAGAAGAATGAGGTTGTTATGAAGGGAGTCGGATCCAGAGATAATTGTTATCAATGGGTACCTCAAGAGGTCAGCTCATCTAATGATGTTAAGGTTGATGTTGTGACATCAGACTGTAACATTAAGTGTGAACGTCTAAGCATGTTGAGAGGTCAATTAGGGTTAATAACTTATGGTGTGAATTCTTTTAAAAATTTAAAAGGAAAGTTATTTTGGAGGGAGAAACTCATTGATTGGCTTTTAAGTGATACTCAGAATCAGGCTCCATACTTTAGGCCATCATTTCCTATTATAGCCATCCCACGCTTCATCAAACTTCATATCCCTAAACTGTTCATCTCCTTCTCCTTCAACAGAAATTGCCATTCATCTCTGAATCTAAAGTGCTTCACAGGAACAATGTCAAAACATATATCATCTCCATCTAAGAAATCTGCTTCACAAATTTCATCGCGCAAAAAAGCTAGGATTTCTACAGAAGAGGGCTCTGCAGAAAAACTCTGAATATAGCACCCATCTCCATGATGCTTCCTGAATCAGGTAAGCCAAGACCTCCTAAACTTCAACCAAAAAGGGCTGCAACTAAATTTAATGATAATGAAACTAAGAGGCTAGTCACTAGTGTACTTTTTAGCGATAAATCTACATCTAGGTCATCTACCTCTCAAAATGTTGAAGAGAGGTTTGATGTTGATAAGAGCATTAATCAAATTGCAACGAAAATACTGGATAAGGGTTTAGCTGTGAAAGGGATTTCTGTACCCCTGAGACAAATGCCTGCTGAAAAGGAGGACATGCAAAGTGGTGATACAAATCTTCACAAACTGGCTATGTCTGTCATTGAAGATGCTGAAGTAGGTGTTGAAGAAGAAGGTGTTCATGAGGAAGCTGATGTTGAAACAAATGTCAGAACATCGCCTGATAGGGATGTTGAAACTAGCCCTGGTGGAAAGAAGAATGAAGATATGGTAAATGTTGTTGACTTGTCTGATGATGAAGTGATTGGAAATGCTGTACCTAGTCTTGCCAAAAGACTTAAAACTAGAAAAGGAAAGAATGTGGAATCTTCTCCTAAGAAGTCAGCTGAAGGAAAGAAGAAAAAGACTTATGTTGTTGGTCCAACAAAAACATGGAGTAAAGTTTCTGTGAATCCCAGAAAGAGGAAGCTGTTGGAAGAATCTGAATCAGAGTATGATGTTGAGAATGATGTTCAAGACATCACTCCTGTGAGAAAGTCAATCTTGAAGAGAATTGCTGACAAGATACCTGATGTTCCTGTTGACAACATTTCATTCCATTATGCAAGCAGTGCTTCCATGTGGAAATTTGTTTGTCAAAGAAGACTTGCTCTTGAAAGAGAGATTGGCAAAGAGGCTATGGAAATTAAAGAAGTCATAGAGGTGATAAAGGTTGCTGGATTGATGAAGACTGTTTGTGGGTTCTCCAAGTGTTATGACAGTCTGGTTAAGGAATTTATGGTTAACATTCCTGTGAATATTTCTAACAAAAGAAGTGTGGATTTCATGAAAGTGTTTGTTAGAGGCAAATGTATTGAGTTTTCTCCTGAGGTTATCAACAATTACCTAGGAAGAAAAGAAGAAGAGTTTACAGAGTTAGAAGTTACTGATAATGATGTCTGCAAGGAGATAACTGCTGGTCAAGTAAAGGTGTGGCCCTTGAAAGGGAAATTGACAACTAGCAAACTTAGTGTTAAGTATGCTATCTTGCATAGAATTGGAGCTGCAAATTGGGTGCCTATTAATCATAAAACCACAACAGCTGTGGGATTAGGACGATTCATTTATGCTGTTGGCACTAAGAAGAAATATGACTATGGATCATATATTTTTGAACAGACTGTGAAACATGCCACCACTAATGCTATCAAAATGCCTATAGCATCTCCATCTCTCATTTGTGGAGTAATTATGAAACAACATCCTGGCATATTGACAAGGTCAGACACAGCCTGCAAGAGGGAGTCTACATTATCTCTGCATCCAAAATTGTTTGTTGGGAGTCATGTTCCAAACATTGTCTCAACATTAGATGTTGGTGTCAAGAAGAAAAGTACCAAAGCTTATTTGCTTGCAGAATTAAAGGCTACTTGCAAGGATCTAGATATTGTGATCAGTACCAGCATGACTAGAAAGAAGGAAATTGAGAAGCTGATCCAGTCCTTGGAACAGGATGATAATGATGATGTTCATGTCAATGCTGAAGGCGTCAATTCTGAGGAAGATGATGAGGATGATGAAGATGGGCCTAACTCTGATGAAGATTAAGTTTCTTTTGTTGTTTCTGCTAGACAGTAGTTTTTTTTTGCTTTTGTTGTTTTGCAATTGATGTGTTTGGTTTGTAACCTGAATATTATGCTTTAAGCAGTTTTTATGTTTTTGTTATATGATTTGTCTTGTCTTGAATGCTGACTTTAGACTGACAATGAGAGCTAGCTTAGGACTAATTGGTAGTTAGTAGGTGGTTGTCCAATTATGGCTAAAAAGGGGGTGAGTTAGCCAAGCCAAGGTGTGGTTGTGAATCCTGTTTCTGATGTGGTGCAGAAGTTGAGGGGGAGAGTGTTTGTGCAGCTGTATGCAGAAGTTGAGGGGAAGCTTGACCCTTTGCTGAGATGTTTGAAGTAGGAGCTATTTTAAAGGAGTGCTGCTAGGAGTTTTTAACATTTTTCAATTTTTATCCGCTGCTGAAGTCTCTGATGTTGCAGAGATTGTTTTAGCCAAAATTAGCCAAAGGGGGAGATTGTTAGTTCTTGGATTGGCTAGAATTTTGTTAAAACAAAGTTGTTTGTTCAATGTTGATGTCATATGGCTGATGTCTTAACATTGGTTAATGTTATATTTTTAAGTTGTTGAAGTTTTGAAGTCTGATGTCACATGCGATGTCATGACATCAGATATACAGTTTATTAAAACATCAGGTTTGAGATGTTTTTAGGGTTAAGCGTATTAGCTGGAATTTGGGAGAGGTGTTAGAGTTATTGGATGTGAATATCTTTGAGAAGATATTTTCTGTTGCAAATAGATTTGATGCAGATTTGTAGGAGTGTTTAAAGGCTGAAAATTTAAAAAGATTTGGAGATAAAATCTGTTTGAAGATTCAGTTTTAAATAACAAATCAGGTCAGATATTGTAGCAGGTCCAAGCCCAAATCAAATAGCTATATAAAGCGCATCAATCCTTTGAAGAAAGTACAGAAGATAGAGAGCATAGACTGAGTGTCAATCATTGTCTTTGTACGAGTATTTTGTAAACCATTCTAGGTTGAATTGGTGAGTTGTAAGGTGTACTCTCTTAGAGCTGTGAAGCAAGAGAGTGTTGTTACTTGATCAAAGCTTGTAAGCAGGATCAAGTTGTTTCTCAAAGTGTGATCTTTGAGGTGTTTTAGGAAGTGAGTAGTGTTCTCATACCTAAGTGGTCTCTTAGGTAGAAATTTCATTAGGTAGAGATTAAGTTTAGGAGATGTCAACTGGGTTGTTGAGTCTGTAAATTAATTCTACTAATAGTGAAATTCCTTCCTGGCTTGGTAGCCCCCAGAGTAAGTTGTTTAACTGAACTGGGTGAACAACTCTTTGTGTACTCTTCTGTTGTTTTATATTGTCCATTGCATAGTGTGTTGTTGTGACATCACACGTAACATCACATATCTGGTACCAGAATTTCACTTCTTGTAGTTCTTGTTGTTCTTGTTTTTATTCTTGTTTTTGTTCTTGTTGTTGTTCTTGTTGTTATTCTACGGCTGCATTTTTATTTTATTTAATTAAAAGACATACAACAATTGTTGTTTAAAGTAACCATTGTGATAGGTTGAGATATACAACAATGGTTGTTTAAAAGTATCGTTGTGATAGGTTGCGTGCTCCTTGACTTATAAGCATGGTCGCATGACAGTGGTGGAAAAAATCATACATTCAATAACACCTTACCTCACACCAGTTCGTCATACGTGGTTGTATCCCTTTTCCAACCGTTATGGGAGGTGTTTTTCGTAATAGTGATTGTTCGGTCAAACTCTGTCTTCATTTTGGTTGATCATAACATTTTGCATGAACAATTATATACTTCATATTTTGTGATTCTGATTTAATCAAATTTACACAATAGAGATTACTTTTACAACTTTTTGTATCAGCCAACTCAACCAAAATTACTAGACATTTTAATACATTAAATGAAAGAGTATTAAATTTATAAGCACTACCCACAAATGTAGGGCATATTCAATTATGATGTTGTTTGCTAATAGTAAGATTTTTTGACAGTCCTTAGTGTGAAAATAAACTCACAATAAAACATAAATATTAACTATTAAAATTGCACGATTAAAAATAATGATATTATTGTATAAATAATAATAAGAATAAGCTCAAATAGCATAATCATGCTAAATAATTAATTTTAAATTAAATGGATATTAATTATTAATATATTAAAAAAAAAACTGTCATAACATATTTACATATACACCAAATAATTTTTTAAAATAAATAATTTTATGATCAACAAAAACAATTCTAAAACTCAAAATATCCAAAATTCAAAATATCAAATATTTAATTTTACGTTACAATTATTTAATTTTACCTTATATTTTTAGATGTATTCAAAAGGTACAATTCAATTTTTTTTCCAATAATATACAATAACTAATTATACATTTCAAAAATTATATTAATCTTATCTTTCAAAATCTAAATTTTGATGAAAATTTTATGTGAATCAAAATTGAAAGATAAACAAAAAAAAAAAAAAGTAATTCAAATAGAATGATTCGATTATTAAATTTGTTCAATTCAAAATAAATAACCAAATCACCCAATAACGATTTAAAGTCAATGTATATCACATTTGATTTGACATAAATATATATATATATATATATTTTTAAATATCTGTTTATTTAACACAAATATAATTCTAAGAATTATAATTCATAATAGATCTTTACCTTGATATTATAATTTTCAAATCACAATTTAAATTATAAATATGATCTCCAGAATATATTTAGATGAATATATATTGTAACTAAATTTATTGTTTTCTTGATTTAATTTTTTTTTAAATATTATTAATTTAGTATATTAAAAAAACAAATCAAAATCTATTTTTATCTTAAAGTTTATTATAAATTTCAATAATAAGATTTTAATAAATACCAAATAACTAAAATCTCAAATCATTTTAAAATTTTAAAAAAGTTGTTGAAGCATTGACTTACGAAAATCAATTACAATTATTACATTCATATTCAATAATATCTAAAAGTTATTTGAAGAAAAATCCCAAATACTAATAATGTTATTTAATTTCTCATTTTTATAGATCTTTCAAATTTTTATTATTTTTTTAACTTTTTCTAATATTCTATCTATTTATTTCAAATTATTTTTGCATTATATATTTTTTAATAGAAACAACATAACACATAATTCATTTATTTTGCAAAATATTCTATTTCTTATTTTTACATTTATTTGTATAAAATCTCTCTCTTGATGATTGAATTTTAAGATATATTTATATAATGGGAAATGTAAAATAAATGAATTACCTGTTATGTAAAATATTCTTTTTCTTCTTTTATATTTATATAATTCATTTATTTTGCAAAATATTCTATTTCTTATTCTTACATTTATTTGTATAAAATCTCTCTCTTGATGATTGACTTTTAAGATATATTTATATAATGGGAAATAAATGTAAAATAAATGAATTATGTGTTATGTAAAATATTCTATTTTTTCATTTATATTTATATAATTCATTTAGTTTTTTATATATTCTATTTCTTCTATGTTACCGAGTGCTTCGGACTATTCTTTAAAAATCTTAAATAATAAATTTTTTAATAAAATTTTGTGCAATCAATATAGAGTTTAATTGATATGCACTGACAGTGTAAAATAGTTTTACACTGCCATTCAATAAGAATTTAACAATCTGCTATGTCATAGCAGTAACTTAAAATTTACAGTCTGATGTGGCGGAATACATGAGGGTGATTGGTTGACAGTGTAAAATAATTTAAAAAAATTTCTTAATATGGAAATTGAATTGTTTAATTTTTAAAAAAAATATTATTAACCTTAATCTATATTATCATCGATATAAAAACACTATCAATATGATATTAAAAAGAAATAAATAAATTAAATTAAATTGTTTCAATAAATAGCAATAAATTGAATAATTATAATTTAATAAGTTACTTATTTTAATATTTTAAACTAATTTCACAAAAGATGTATCTCGTTTTTTTTTCCACCTTATGCAAGCAATTATCCTAGCACTGACCTAGCAAAATAAAAAACCGATCCTATTCACACAAAGAAAAGATAGACTATTTGGTGAAAACTAACAGCGATAGTTTCTCTTTTGAAAGTAGAAAAGAATCAACAAGTCAGTGCCGGCGGCGTCAACTCTTTCTTCTTTCTTCTCCACCCACGTCATAATAACTCCAAATAAATCAATATTATTAAAAACTTCGCAATTTCTCTCTCACAACATAAACATAAAACAACACAACAAACAAACCAAACACACACAATTCTCAAACATGCGAGGATGTTTCATCTTCTTCCTCTTCTTGTTCATCACAATTTCAACCTCTACAGTCACAGACACGTTAACCTCATCACAAATTCTCAGAACAAATCAAACCCTTGAATCTCTTCAGGGATCATTTGTTCTTGGTTTCATCCAAGGAACATTGTCCAACATTTATTTAGCCATATGGTACAAAAACATCCCAGACACAGTTGTTTGGGTTGCAAACAGAGACAACCCTCTTCAAAATTCAACCGACAGCTTCCTCAAAATCGCTGACGATGGAAACATAGTACTTCTCAATTCATCATCAGTTTCAAACAACAACAACCTCGTTTGGTCTTCGAATCAAACAAATGCGAAAAACCAAATTCTTGTACTTCAGCTTTTAGATACTGGAAACTTGGTACTCAGAGAAACAAACGTGGATGATTCAACAAAATATATATGGCAAAGCTTCGATTACCCGACAGATACTTTGTTACCAACCATGAACATGGGTTGGAACTTCGACAAAAATACTGAAAAACACTTAACATCTTGGAAGATCACAGGTAAAGATCCTTCTTCAGGTGATTATTCGTTTAAGATTGATTTTCGTGGTTTACCAGAAATTTTCCTGCGGAATGATGATAGCATAATATACCGAAGTGGACCTTGGAATGGTGAAAGATTCAGCGGTGTACCAGAGATGGAACCTGACACAGATTCAATAGTTTTCAATTTCTCATCAAACGAACACGGTGTTAACTACTCGTTTTCGATTGAAAATAAGTCGATTTTTTCGAGACTTATGGTGAATTCTAATGGTCAACTTCAACGTCTTACTTGGGTGCAAAGTAGCAAAACATGGACAACGTTTTGGTATGCGCCAAAAGATCAATGTGATGATTACAGAGAATGTGGTCCTTATGGTGTATGTGATTCAAATGCTTCGCCGGTTTGTGAATGTGTGAAAGGCTTTAGTCCTAAGAATGAACAAGCTTGGAAACTGAGAGATGGATCTGATGGGTGTGTGAGGGATAAGGATTTGGATTGCGAGAGCGATAAATTTTATCGTTTGGAGAATGTGAAGCTACCGGAGACAAGCTCGGTGTTTGTGAACAGAACAATGGAGATTGATGCATGTGGTAAATTGTGTCATGGGAATTGTTCATGCACTGGTTATGCTAATGTTGATATAAGATTTGGAGGAAGTGGTTGTGTTATGTGGTTTGATGAATTTAATGATATTAGAAGTTATCCTGATGGTGGACAAGATCTTTTTGTTAGATTAGCAGCTTCTGAGCTTGGTATGTTTCTTGTGTTTCTTTCTCTTATTTTTTTTGTTGGTTTATGATCCTTAGAAATTAGGATGTGAGTAGTCATGTTAAGAGAGTTTAGTTATGCAGAAACATCTGAATATAGACATGACTGCAGAGACATCTGAGTGCAAAGATTTAAATTCGTACTTGCGACATCCACTTAAAAATTCCGACCATTAGGCCATTAGACCAAAAGAAATGAAGATTTAGTGGTAGTAGACACATTTTTAACTATAGATTTGAATATTAGTATGTGACAAGTTGTAGTAGATTAATGAAAAATGTGTTGCATGAAGCTTGTCTTCAAACTTGTGTATCTCATTTGGCATGTGAGTTGTGAGGAAAAACTAAAGTTGTGAGCAAATTGAGTTTCTCCACGTATCTTTTGTTTGGTTGTTGGGCCCATTCACTTTCTGACATGGGCCGACCTTTTGACTTTGTTGGGCCCATTCAAATTTCTAGGTATACAAACATTGAAAATGAGTTATTTATCACATTCACATTGTATATTATTATCTATTGTGTTAAGTTTAGACTTGTACTTGCGCATGCATTGATACATTTTTGAATTTGAGTTTGAAATACAAAATTGAATTTTCGTTGGAGTAGAAAAGATGTTATGGTGACCTTGGTGATTTGCTAATGGTTGGTAGGATTTTGATGTGTCATAAAGGGAAATAATTAGGCAACTTAATTTTATACATTTTGGTGGGAGTAGGTGCCCTTCCACAGTTGCATTCAAATTCAAAACAATATATGCATTTTTTATATTTCATCTGACATTTGATTAACTATTTGTAAAAATATTGTTAATTCAGTTAATCAGATAATTAGTTCAATTCACATAGTAAAATATGGTCATTTCATATAGTTGAATTAATTACAATTTTGACTGTGATTTGAAATAATCTGGTGCTCACCTGAATTAACCACATTTTTGCAAATATATCTTTTAATTGCTTGAACAAATGTTAAAAAAAAATATATTTTTCCTCATAACTCAGGATCTACTAGTGGCTCTCACAAGAAAAGTAATAAAGCTGAGATTATAGGAATCACAATTTCTGCAGCTGTTATAGTTTTGGGATTGTGTATCCTTTTATGTAACAAGAGGAAATTGCTAATTCATAGAAAGACAGACAACAGAGGTAATGCACTCAAGTATATTATATATGTTTCCCCTTAAAAAATGAATGCATTATGAATATGATATTTATGTTCATGTTTGGTTCTTGTCATGAAACTAGGTTCTATCCAAAGAAGCAGAGATCTGTTGATGAATGAGGTGGTTTTCTCAAGTAATAGAGAAACCTCGGGAGAAAGAAACATGGATGAACTAGACTTGCCGATGTTTGATTTTAATACCATAATAATAGCTACAAACAACTTCTTGGAAGAAAATAAACTTGGACAAGGAGGCTTCGGTAGTGTTTATCGGGTAAGTTGTTTCTCTTTTCAAGTTTATTGAATAACTGATGTATCTGGTCTATATAGATATCATATTATATACATCTGTTATTCAGCAAATCTAAAAAGTGAATCTTTGTTTATAGTAGCGAGTAGAAAGATATAATGTAAAACATATTATTCTAACATTAACATGAGTTTTTGTGGTTTTGATGATACCAGGGAAGGTTGATTGAGGGGCAAGAAATTGCTGTCAAGAGATTATCAAAAACTTCAGGGCAAGGAAATGAAGAATTTAAGAATGAGGTCAAGTTAATTGCCAAGCTTCAACATCGAAACCTTGTTCGGCTTTTAGGTTGTTGCATTGAGAACGATGAGAAGCTTCTTGTGTATGAGTATATGGAAAATAGAAGCCTTGATTCCATTTTGTTTGGTGAGTTTCTGTAACATTTTGTATCTTGAATCCTTCTCTTTTTGCAGAATGTGGACATGTTTTTTCTTATTCTAGATTGTCTTATTAATGTTTTTCAGACAAAGCTAGAAAACCCTTATTGGACTGGAAAAAGCGTTTTAATGTTATATGCGGAATCGCTAGAGGGCTTCTGTATCTGCATCATGATTCAAGACTCAGGATTATCCATAGGGATCTCAAGGCAAGCAACATTCTCCTTGACAGAGAAATGAATCCAAAAATATCGGATTTTGGGATGGCTAGAATATTTGTCCATGATCAAACGGAAGCAAATACATTGCGAGTCGTCGGAACATAGTGAGTAACACAATGCTGCATTATAGTACTCTTATAATAAAAGGCCAAATATAAAAGTCTTATCGATTTGTATGTTTTTCGATCGTGCAGTGGCTATATGTCTCCTGAATATGCTATGGACGGAAACTTCTCAGTGAAATCAGATGTTTTTAGCTTTGGAGTTCTTGTGCTAGAGATCATAAGTGGAAAGAAAAATAGAGGATTCTACTACGCAAACGATGATATGAATCTTCTAAAGAATGTAAGTCAGAGTGATTCTTCAATTAGTACTATGATTTAATCTTCTATGAATTTGAAGTTTTAAGTACTAAGAAAGAACTGATAATGTTCTATTGTTGTAGGCATGGGGACAGTGGAGAGAAGGAAAAGCATTGGAACTCATTGATTCATCGATTGGCGATTCATATACAGAATCTGAAGTTCTTAGATGTGTACATGTTGGACTATTGTGTGTCCAAGAACGCGCCGAAGATAGGCCAACAATGCCGTCAGTGCTCTTGATGCTTGGAAGTGAAACTGCACTAATGCCAGAACCTAGAAGTCCAGGGTTTTCCCTCGGAAGATCTAAGAATCCTCCGGAGACCGATTCATCATCAAGTAAGCAAGATGAAACATGGAGTGTGAACCAAGTTACAGTCACATTGCTTGATGCTAGGTAGTAAAAAACACACGACATCGTCATCATCATCCAACAAATTTGTATAGTCCTAGAAAGTCAGAAACACGAAAATATGTTTCTGTAAATAGAGTTTAGTAGCAGTTGCAAATTCGATTCTATAGAGTTTACTTTTGATGCGGTTAACACTCATTTTATACTCATACAATCTTATAAATTATAATGATACCGTATTTAATGATATAAAATTTTGACATGATATAAAATCTTGAATAAAGTCCAATGTATAGAAATCAACATGATTCTTACATAATTTATCTATCTGCCATTTTCTATTGTAACTGTGACTTGGTTTATTGAGTGTGATTCTTCTTGCCTAGCCGAAGATGAATCGGATTCACCTGGATTTCTTCCAAGGACGAATCCAGGATGCTTCGGTTGTGGCAGTGTTGCTGTTTCGCTATTCAACATCATCACCACCGAAGGCATTGTGGGCATGTCTTCTATTTTCTCTTGGACACATATTAGGCCTACATTTATGCATCTTATAACTTCGGATTCTGAATACGAATCTGCATAAGATGAATCGATTAGTTCCAATACTTTTCCTTCGTTCCATAGCCTCCATGCCTACGACAAAACATACTCGGATAGTAAAAGTTAAATTATTAGCACATAATAATGTAAGGATCGTGTCAACACGGCCATGATTTAAAATCTTGCTAATAAATGATCATTCAAATAAGGTAGGCCTTTTCGCTTACATGTCCAAGGAGATTTAGATCATCTGAGAAATGAAATCCTTGATTCTTCATGCCGCTTAAGATCTCCAATACGAGAACTCCAAAACTGAAAACATCTGATTTCACCGAAAAGTATCCACACATTAATTTATAGATTAATAACGAAGTAAACTAAGCATGACATTATGTATTAAACAAACTAAACTAAGCATTTGGTAACCATAGCACTCACTATGTTCCAACAACTCTCTTTGTATTAGAGTGTGTTTGATCATTGTCGAAAATTCTAGCAATCCCGAAATCTGATATCTTTGGATTCATTTCTCTATCAAGTAACACATTGCTTGCCTTGAGATCTCTAAGGATGATTCTAAATAAATCTTGAGTCATGATGAAGATAAAGTAACCCTTTGGCTATTCCACATATGATGTTGAATCTCATTGGCCAATCTAGCTTGGAATTCTTTGCTTGGTCTGAAATTTCATCAGTTATAGTAATAAATATCAATAATTTGACTACAAAACAATTTGATTAGAGTTTGATATGAACATTTGTAAACTCACCAAATAAAATAGAGTCTAGGCTGTTATTTTCCATGTACTCATAGATCAGCATCTTCTCCTCTTTCTCAATGCAGCAACCGAAGAGACGTACGAGATTTTGATGTTGAAGCTTTGCGATTGATCTTACCTCGTTCTTGAATTCTACATTTCCTTGTCCAGAGCTTGTTGACAACCTCTTCACCGCAATTTCCTGGCAATCAACTAGCCTGCCTTGTATTTCCCATATTTACTTGTATTGATTTTGTTGTAAATTAAAGGATGCTTATAAATTACTAGTTTATGTATCATCACCAACACTTCTGATTGAAGGCGTGTCTGGTGTCTGACACTTCTTGATAGCGCTATCAAGCGCTAATCTATGAAGCACTGGCACAAACACCTGACATAATGTTGACACTGACACAATGATACTTGTAATAATTTGAGAAAACAGACAACACACACGTCTTTGATCTAATAGTTTTATAGAGGTACTATTGTTTATGTTAAAAATGGAAATTTATTTACCCTATAAACAGTTCCAAAGCCTCCTTCTCCAAGTTTATTTGCCAAAGAGAAGCCGTTTGTAGCATCTGATGTGACATGAAATTCAAACTGTGGCAATTCAAGTTCATCGATGTACCTCTCATCGGAATATTTTCCGCTATTTGAAAACTTCACCTCATGTAACAATGTTTTCTGACCTGTATCAGAGTTACGGGTTTAGAGAAAACAAGAAAAAACATTTTATGAAACTGCAACAAAAATCACGACTTTTCTTGCGAATTTGTGCGAACCACTTCGTAAAAATACCGCTAACTGGTACGCGCAAGCCAATTCGCGGTTTTTTGGGTACCTGCAAATTATGTGACTATGGTTAGGACAACAATATGTGTAGGTAAGTACCTCTTTGATTAGTATTCACTATCTGTATTCTCTTCATTCTCCTTTTCTTCCTCAAAATGAATATAATCACTCCCAAAATCAAGATAGCTATAATAGCAATTGTAATTCCAGCAATCTTTCCTGCATTCTTTTTCGACCCTCCTGCAGATGCTGCATCAGCTTCATCTGAAAAGGACAAGAACTTTTACTAAATAGTCTGATCGCAGTCGAAAAACTACGCTCAAATATTACTAATCAGACCTTCTTTGAGGGCGTACAAGGAGGTCTACCACACAAGACCTAAAATTTTTCACGGTTAAACTGCACCTAATTAGGTCTCATAAAATCTTTATCATGGTTAAATACGACATATAAATACTTTATCATAGTTGAACTGTAGATAACTTGCACAGAGCCTCCAAAAATTTAAAACTGTGTTACTGATGCAGTCTCAATCATGATTAACTGTAATAAAACATAAAAAAATTACTTGCCTACATCAGAAGCTACTAATCTAATAAACAGATCTTGTCCAGCTTCAGAAAACTATCTCATATCAACAAGACTATAATTCCACATGACACAACCAGTTCCGCCATTCCGCCATTCGTGATCACTTCATTCGCGTATGCAGTACAAGAACTGTTGTGAAAAACTATATCTTTAAGCAAAGTATAAAACGGTTTCTTGATAATCAAGAACCAAAACAAGGGTTAAGTTTAACGGAAAAGAAAATAAGAAGAAGAAGAATAAGGAACAACAAGGATTGGGCAAATATAAATTGTGTTTGCTATTCACTTTCTCATTAAAGTCACAAATGATTACAAGTGACTATCACAATTTGCCACACTCAACAAACTGAGTGTACTAGCCTATTTATAGACTAACTAGGTAACTTGCAGCCCAAAAAACTTAAACAATTGGATCCTTAACACAAGGCCTAATTCGACGGAATAACATTTCTACAATACATACATACTAGAACAGACTTCGACTACAGTATGTAACAATAAGGCATCAACATGTGAACAAGCTTCGACTGGATGCTTGCCTCCTGTCGAAATACATGAAAGCTCTCCTTCGACACAGCATGAGTTCGACCCAACTCTCACAAATCTCCACCTTGGATCTAACTCAGCAACAAGGGAATCAACTAGCTTTCATCATGCAGCTTTATCAACTGCATACAGTGGAAGAACTTGCAACTTGGCAACGTCTTGGTGATCATATCAGCAGCATTATCTTCAGTCAAAACCTTCAGCACCTGGACTTCACCACGCTCGATTATCTCTCTGACGAGGTGCAGCCTCACATCAATGTGCTTAGTTCCCTCATGATAGGTTGAATTCTTCGACAGGTGTATTGCACTTTGACTATCACATTTAACAGTGATACTTCGACCTTGAAGTTTCAGCTGTTTTGCAAAACCTTCAAGCCACAGTGCTTCCTTCACAGCTGTAGTGAGGGCAATATATTCAGCTTCAGTGGTTGATAAGGCAACATGTAACACCCCAATTCTACCCATCGAATAATATAAAATCAGAGTTACGAATTTTCAACGTACATAAGGAATGTTACACTTTCTACATAAAACAACGACAATTAATCACCTGGAAAACAGATACATAACACATAATTTCGGATGAACCGATAACAACCTGCTCAGTCTTTAAAATAAAACAACTGTCATTACTACGCAGCGAATTCACAAAAATTCAACTTTGATAACATACCATCTTTGTTCACATAAAACAACTTCAAACAAAAAGTCTTAAATGAAAACAACTTAAAATTCAGCAACAATACTAAAATCAACAATAAAGGAAACATGCGTTCATCCCCCCGAGTGTTACGTATTAGAGCGACGACACCGACTCGAACTAATGAAGGTAGATAGCTTATCGTACCTGGATCAGACAGTTTCTGGTGGCCAACAACGTCGTCCGGGCTTCTGCTCCGGTGCGGTTGAAAGACGGCGGGGGAGGGGGGTGTACCTGCAAGGTACTCCGACGCTCAAGTAAGGTAACTGTCAGAGAAAAAGAAAGTACAAGAGAAGAAGGTTAGAGTGTTAAGAAGTGAGTCACCTGACCCTCTCAAGTGAGAGGGTATTTATAGAGAGCCCCCGGCGCGGGGCCAACGATTACTTGCATTGGGCTGGATCGCCAGGCCCAATCCAAGTAACTGCCAGGGCTTACGTGGCGTAGTGAAGACCAGCACGTGGTCTTCGCCCTGGGGTAACCGTTCCTAAATCTTCGGAATTAGGGCAGACCGATTCCATCGGGAGTGGGGCAGTTACATGAGAACGTGTCCTTGCGGGGAGGAGTCCTGCGTGTCAGTGAGAGACCTGTCTTCGCGGGGAGGCCTCACTTGCGGGCGAAGATGGCTCCTCTCGGGGAGAAGCACATGGGCGTCGAGGAGAGGCGAGCCCGGGAGGCTTAGGGCCTACACCCGAAGGTCCATCCGCGGGTGCCGCACACACCCGAGGTTAGGCGTGTGCCCGACCTGTGGAGGTGAGCCTGTGCTCGGCAGTGGTCTTGTTAGGAGTCCTTATTGGGCTATCCCAGGCCTTGTGGGTTGGGCCTGCTCGACTGATGAGCATGCCCCGGCCCAGTCCAGAACAGGAGCCGCCCAAGTCGTTGCTCTGAGCATTAGAGTGATGACTTAAGGGCTAGCCATGTCAAGGACTCATCGAGGAAGGGATACTAACGAGGAGCGGTAAGTCGAGAGGGGAGAGACAAATCGACCCTCGGGATGGGTTGACCGAATCTACGCGACGTCGCGGGGATATGAGAAGTTTGAAGCGAGGTGAGTGGGAAGGTGCTCGTTGGGAAATGAAAAGACGCGTGTGGGGAAACGTGTGTCACGCGTCACAACTCATCATTCCCTAGGGTGGCTACGCTAGGGTAGCGCAATCGATTGCCTAGGAGCCCTCGAGACTCGTGAGAGTCCCATAAATAGGGGAAGCCCGTGTCATTTGCACGTTTTTCGCTCTCCCTTCGCTCTAATTTTCCCTTCCTTCGTTCTCCCTTCAACCGCCGTTCGCCTCCATTCACCGCCGCTGACAGCCGTACCGGAACCCTACCGGAAGTACTTTTTGAAGTAAGTTCTCTCTTTTCCCTCTTTTGCTTGCATTTGTAGGGTGATTCTTAAGGTGAACTGATGAAGTTCCCATGGAAATCACGAAATATCCGGCGAAAACGGCGGAATTTCATAGTTTATTCGTTGAATCTCGCGGGGAGAGACGATGAAATCCACGAGGACATGAAGAATGTCCCGGGGTCGTGAGATGAATGTCTCTCAGTTCTTTTGTTGAATCTCCCGGGGATAAATGATGAAATCCCCGGCGAATCGAGGAATGTCACGGGGACGTGGGTTGAATATCTCGGGGTCCCGCCCAACGCCGCTCCCCGCAGACCTGAGGATGGCCGCGGGTTCGCGTTCCCTGACGTTCCCTCCTCGCCCTTTCACTTGATCAGCGGTGGAAGGGGTGGATTTGATATGGGTCATCGAATTCACCGTTTCCTTCTGCTTTTCAGGTAAATGGACGTATTGCAAGTGGCCGAGGGGTCTTTGGATATCTACGACGGGCCTGGTTCACCTATGGCAGAGACATCCAGCGTCGGGGAGAGGACGCCAGACGATTGGGCCTGCGAGGAGGCCGTGAACATGATGTCCGAGTTCGTCGACCTGGATGAGGAGGGAATATTTTGTACCGTCGAGCACCGCCTTATAGGTTCCCCGAAGTCGTGGAACGTGTTTAGGCCTCTGCCACACCATCGGATCTGCTCGACGTACAGCGGGATGTGGTTCCCCGTCTACGAGTTTATGTTCGACAAGGCGGGGTGGCGTCTGTCTTTCACGGACTTCCAGCAGGACGTATTTACCTGGCTGCGTTTGGCCCCTTCTCAACTCCACCCCAACTCTCTTGCATTCATTAGGGCCTTCGAGCTGGTATGAAAATATCTGAAGATCGGGGCGAATGTGCCCTTGTTTTTCCGCATTTTCCATCTTCAGCGATAGGCCGGGGACGGTAGGCACGGTTGGGTGTCCTTCAAACAGGTGAGCAGTCTGTTTCACACCTATATGGACTCCGTGCAGATTTTCAAGTACCGGTACTACCTCGTGAGGCCGGTCACACATGAGGTCGTGAATACCATGTACAATCGGGTTGTCAAAGAGGTTGGAGGACGGCGAGAGGAGAGCCTTGTGCCTAAATTCCCGTTGTTCTGGACTGAAGAACACTTCAAGAGGGGAACGAACAACTATATCGTCAGCCCCGGCAGACTTTGTGAAGGGGATCGCTTGGCTCACGAGGCCATAGTTAAGTTCGTCAGTGGGTTTAATAAAGCAAAGCTCGTGATGCCAAACGGGGACTTCGTTCTGGGTGATGACGGGGAGGTCTTGACGAAGCGTCGAGTGATCAATACTAGGGCTCTCCTCGAAACATTTTCTGATGAGGAGGCTCTCGAGCTGTTAGGTGGGGGTGGTCTCCCCGACTTGTCTTTCCCTTCATCCTTCTTTTCGAACTACTGACCTCTTTGTTTTCTTTGCAGATAAGATGTCGAATGCTGAGGAGCGCTTCAAGAAGCTGAAGGCCAACCGTGCTGCGAAGAAAGGAGGCAAGAGTCGTGTCGACTAGCTCCGAGTGCAGGAGTCCGTTCCCACCCCGACACCCGGGGGTTCCTCTGGCTCTTACCAGGGTAGTGATTCTCTCAGCCCCCAGAGCTCTCCGAAGAGGCAACGGCTTGCAGACACAGTGGATATCGACCTTACCGAGCACGAGAGACCCCCTGCCGTGAAATTTGTGCTCCCCGCCTTGTCACACAAGGCCGAACTTCTTTATGGGGAATAATTCGCTCTGCGTGGGTGGCCCCGAAACTCAGGCTATCTTAAGTGTCGACAAGGCTTCTCGGCGAAGGATGCTGGTGGAGGATGTGTCTGCTGTGATGCGGGTTTGTGCGGCTGCCTTGGTTCTGAACAACGAGGCGTGCCCCGCAAGCGAGTTGAACAAGTTGTGAGAAAGTTTCCAGTCCATCTCGGCTGAAATGGAGAAGGTGGGTAAGGATTTGGCTGATTGCAAAAGCCAGAACCAGGCCCAGGTCGAGCTTCAACAGAAATTAGAGGAAAAGTTGAAGAGTGCCGAGGAGGAATGGAAACGTCTCGCCGGTGTCGAGGAGGAGAGGGATCGTCTCTTGGTGAGGAACGCTGAATTGGAGGAGGTTGTCCGCCCCGTTGAGGAGGAAACTGAGGAGGATAGGTTGCTGACTTCGCGGGTAGTGCTGATAGCGAAACTCCGGGAAGCCGAGGAAGACAATCTCGCGGTCGCAGGCATAGGTTTCAGTAGCGCGGTGGAGCAGCTTCGGGTCCTCAACCCCGACCTTTCGACCGAGGGGATTGACCCCGACTACGAGGTGGTCGACGGTCAGATCGTGCAACCGATGCGAGTCGACGAGGTCCATGATCCCGAGCAGCCTGAAGGGACCGCCGCTGAGTAGGATTTTCTTCCCCGTTCTGTTCGGCCTGCGAGCCATTTTTATTTATTATAATATTCCTGCCCAGCCTGCGTGCCAGGGGCTTTTTAACATCTGATTGTAATATTTGTACACTGGGCTTCTGCCCGTTTTAATGTACCTTTGTTTATCTGCTAGTGTCGTTTGCATGGTTTTAATTGTGTGTGATGTTATTGCATTTGCTATACTTTGTTTATTTTTGTCTAAGTAAATAGACTTTGGGGGATTTGCTCGAATTTGATAGTCCCTGACCGCATGGAGAGCTGGCCGGGTGGTCGGAGACGTATTCCGACCTTCAACGAGGCTAAGAACTCGGTCGAGGTCTTAGCTTCGTGGTGTGAACTTCCCATCGCGAGCTGGGTGTTCTTCCTAATTGGTACGACGACACAGGAGCTCGATCGAGGTGTCCTCGTCGGATCAAAGTGCTCGCGCACATACAACGTAGCCCTTGACCATCGTGTTTTGTATAGGGGTGTCGCGCTTGTACCTTAGTGCGTCCCCGTGACCGCGATGCTAGTGTGTTGCGGGCAGTGCTTAACTGTAATATTGTTTTAGCTTTTCAGCGTTCCATGGCCGAGCAAGTTCTTCCCCGTGCAGATTTTCTAGGAAGTAGGCTCCTGTCCCCGTTTTCGGGCGGACGCGGAACGGGCCCTCCCAGTTCGCGGCGAGTTTGCCTTCTCGCGAGTCTTTCTGGTTCCTTCGTAGGATGAGGGTGCCTACTTGAAAATCACGTTTGATGACTTTGTCGTTATAACGTAGTGTTATTTTCTACTTAAGTGAAGCTTCTCGGAGAAAGGCGCCCGAACATATCTCCTCGACAAAATTGAGCTCTTCCCTCAAGGCTTCGTCGTTCACGTCCCCGTCGAGGGGGGATTCTGTCCTCCTCGAGGGTTCCCTGATCTCCACGGAGATCACTTTTTCTGTTTCGTAGGTCAGACGGAAGGGGGTCTCCCCGGTTGTGGAGTGCGGGGTCGTCCGGTAGGCCTAGAGGATGCTGTGTAGCTCCTCGACCCACCGTTGTTTAGTGTCGCCTAGTAAATGTCTTAATCCTCGGAGGATCACCCTATTCGCCGCCCCAGCCTGTCCGTTCGTTTGAGGGTGCTCGACCGACGTGAAGTGCTGCTTCGTGCCTAGTTTTGTGACGAAGTCTTGGAAGTTCCTGTCGGTGAACTGTGTTCCGTTGTCGGTGATGATAGCTTGAGGCACGCCGAATCGGGCGAGGATATTTCTTTTGTAAAAATGTAGTATGTTAAAGGCCGCGATCTTGGTCAACGCTTCCGCCTCAATCCACTTCGTGAAGTAGTCTACCCCGACGATGAGGTATTTGTTTTGATACGACCCCTGGACGAAAGGTCCGAGGATATCCATTCCCCGCCACGCAAACGGCCACGGGGAGGACAGTGGACTGAGCTCGTTGGGAGGAGAAAGGTGCATGTCCCCGTTTCGTTGGCATCTATCGCACTTCTTGACGTGTTCCTTGGCGTCCTGTTGCATGGTGGGCCAATAATACCCTGCTCGAAGCGCCTTACGGGCTAACAATCACCCGCCGAGGTACTGCGCATTGATTCCCTCGTGGATCTCCTGGAGTATGTCGGGGACCTTGGTCTCCTCGACACATCTGAGGAGGGGAATAGAGAACCCTCGCCGGTATAGCTTATCCTCGACTATAGTGTACGAGCACGCCCGCCTTTTGATCATTCCTGCTTCTTTGGGATCTTCGGGCAGTTTGCCCGTCATGAGGTATTCGTATACCGGGGTCATCCAGCAATTCCTGTCCCCGATGGCGTTGATGTCTGAAACCGTGGCCGGTTTGTTGATGCTCGGGCGGGAAAGCACTTCTTGTATAACGGATTTGTTCCCACCTTTCTTCTTTGTGCTCGCCAATTTGGACAAGACATCTGCTCGGGCATTGTGCTCGCGGGGGATGTGAGTTACTTCCACGGAGGTGAAATTTTTCATCTTTTCTTTCACCAAGGCCAAGTATTCTATGAGGCTGTCGTTCTTGGCTTGGTACTCTCCTCGGACTTGCGAGGCCACGAGCTAGGAGTCGGTGAAGAGTTTGACCTCCTTGGCACCGAGGACCTCGGCCAGCCGGAGTCCTGCGAGGAAGGCCTCGTATTCGGCTTGGTTATTCGACGTCGGGAAGGATAGTTCGAGGGATACCTCGATCAGGATGCCTTCCTCGTTTTCGAGGATGATGCCCACCCCGCTTCCCTTCGGGCTGGATGCTCCTTCGACATAGACCGTCCATTTCTGTGATCCATTGGTCGAAGGTTCCGAGACGGTCATCTCTGCTACAAAGTCGGACAATACCTGTGCCTTCAGGGCTTTCCTCCATTCGTATTGGATGTCAAACTCGGCGAGCTCGAGCGACCACCTGAGCATCCTCCCCACCATGTCGGGTCGTCCGAGGAGCTGCCTTATAGGCTGTTCGGTCCTTACGACGACGGTGTGGGCGAGGAAGTAGTGGCGTAGCCTCCTGGCCGCGGTAACGAGGCCCAGGGTGGCTTTCTCAATCTGCTGATATCTGAGCTCGGGGCCTTGGAGGGCTTTGCTCGTGAAGTAAACTGGCTTCTGCCCGTCCGGGGTTTCCCGAATGACGACGACGCTGACTGCTTCACACGTGATTGCAAGATACAAGAAGAGTGTCTCCCCGTTCTCAGGCCGTGAGAGGACCGGGGGTTGTGATAGGACTTGTTTTAAGTGGACGAGCGCCTGCTCGCATTCTTCGCTCCACTCAAACTCCACTTTTTGTCGAAGAAGTTTGAAAAATGGGAGTGCGTACTGTGCGGAATTAGCGACGAAGCGGGAGAGGGCGGTGAGCATCCCGTTCAATAATTGTATCGACTTCTTTGAGTCGGGAGTATGGAGCTCGGAGAAAGCCCTACACTTGTCGAGCTTGGCCTCGATTCCTTGTTCTGTGAGGTAAAATTCGAGGAACATACCTGCCCGAACACCGAAGGTGCACTTGTCGGGGTTAAACCTCATGTGGCATCTCCTCGCTGTGTCAAACACCTTCTTGAGGTGCGCGGCGTGGTCGACTTCTTCTGTGGATTTGACGATCATGTCATCCATGTAGACCTCGAGCATGTTGCTGATTTCATCCCGGAAAACCTTGTTCATCATCCATTGGTAGGTCGCACCGGCGTTCTTCAGACCGAAGGGCATTACGTTGTAGTAGTAGTTACCCGACGGGGTCATGAAGGCCGTGTGTTGTGTGTCGACCTTGTCCATGGGGATTTGATTGTATCCCGAGTAAGCGTCTATGAAGGATAGTAGTTTGTAACCTGCAGAATTGTCGACCAGTTGGTCGATGTTAGGCAAGGGATAACAGTCTTTCGGGCAAGCCCGGTTAAGATCAGTGTAATCAACGCAGATCCTCCATTTTCCATTATTCTTTTTAACAAGTACAACATTGGACAGCCAGGTCGTGTACCTGGCCTACGAAATAAAATTTGCCTCTAGGAGGTCTTTTACAGCTTTTTCGGCAGCCTCCGCTTTTTCGGGAGACTGCTTACGCCTACGTTGTGCTATGGCCCTAGCGGCCGGATCTACTGCGAGCTGATGGCAAGCCACTTCGGGGTCGAGGCCAGGCATCTCAGATGCGCTCCATGCGAAGAGATCAGCGTTCTCCCTTAGACATGCCTTCAGCTGCTCCTTTTCCAGCTCGGGGATCCCAGTGTCAATCTTCACGTTACGATCTGGATCGTCCCCGAGTACCACGAGCTCAAAGTCACCGTCCGGGATGGGGCGCGTTGGGTAGAAAGGCCACCCATTGTTTTCCGCCTGGAGGTCGAGGTCTTCTGCCCTGTCTTCATCGGATTCGCCCGAGAACCTGCTGTCGAGCTCGACCGTGTTGACGCGCGGGAGAGGTACCTGTTCGGCGTCCTGGGGTGGCTTGGCCACGGTCTTGGGTTTGGGGCCGATGGAACTTAGGCCTTTGATGGCAGCGTCGAAGCATCTTCTGGCCGCGTCGATGTCCCCGTGCATCGTCACTACCCGTCCCCTGGTCGTGTAGTACTTCATTTTGAGGTGGACCGTTGATGGTACCACCGTAAGCTCGACCAGGGTGGTCCTCCCGAGGATGCAGTTGTAAAGGGACGGGCATTCGACCACCAGGAAACGGATCTTCCCCTGTCGGGCAGTGTCTTTGGACCCGAATGTAACCATCAACTCCACGTAACCCCATGGTCTGGTGGTGGTTTCGTTGAACCCCTGTAGATCTGAACCGACGTACGGGGTCAGATGCCTTTTGTCGAGCTGAAGGGTTCCGAACAGATGGGCATACATGATGTCGACCGAACTTCCCTGGTCGACTAGGATCCTTCGAACGTCAAAGTTCACCATCTGCGCCCTGACCAGGAGGGGAATAGTGGTATTTGGCGCTCCCCCGGGGAGTTCCTCGAGGTAGAAGGTGATATGTATGGAGTTTCCCTGCATTTTCTCGAGAGTGGTTGCCTTCGCCGACGTTGCGGATTCCAACTCGTCAAATTTCCGCTTGATCGATCCGACGGACAACTTCTCTGGGCCTCCTCCGGAGATGACCATTGCCCTGGGGAAGCTTTCCCAGGTGCTACGGGCAGTGACGGGTTCCTCGTGGGGTAGGTCGCTGTTAGAAGAGTAATAGTGTGGGTTGTTTTTAAATCGTATCCACAGGGATTGTTTGATATTCGATGCATGCCTTTCAATAGTTGCGATATTCTAAGTTAACGGTTTCAAAAGTTTCTCAATTGGTTGTAACATTCACTTGTAGCAAAGATTAATAGAGACAAAGATTTTGTAAAAGGTTTTATAAAAGCATGTTAAGGTTAGGTTTCGCTAATCCTTTCCATGTATAAACAATTAATCAAGCATATGAACTCGGTTTCCAACCAATATAACCGCGTATCCTCCCGACTATGTTTATGTCTAAAGCGAAGTCGCGAGTATCGTTGTTTAGACCGTTAGATGATGTCTCACGCTAACAATCTAAGCAACGATCATTAAGATCAATACAATGCGAATAGTAAATCCCAAATCTATGTCTAGAGTTTGGTTTTTAAGAGATAAAATTATTAGGTCATGATTTGTAGAATCTATGTCTAGAGTAGAACAAATCACACATGGATCATTAAGAGAAAACAACATCATCTATATTGATCAAAGACTTTGTTCATACACCATAGATCAAAAGCAATACATAAAAGTAGGATCAACTACATCTAACCTCAACATTGAGTGTTTAGCTACCACTTCTCATGGTAGATTGGATAACAAGAAAAGAGAGAAGATGAATGAGCATCCACAACGAATAATCGAGAATGGATACGACTTCAGCTTCTCCAATCGAAAATACACTCTTTGATGATCAAAATACTGTAAACTATGAATTCTAGTAAAAAATGAACGAGATATTTATTTACAACAATTGAAAATCTATTTATACAAATAAAAATTCAGCACCCTTCGCCTAGCGAAGGCTTCATTTGCCTAGCAAATGAACTAAAACATGGCACTTTAAGTGCCTCAGACTTAAACCGCCCAAAAGAATTATCGCGGGTTCGCTAGGCAAACAAAAACACTCGCGAAGCGAAGCTTCGCTACCACACTCGCCCCAGCGAAGTTTGGGTGTTTTCAAAAGTAGAAGATTCTGCCACCCCCTCGCTGGCACCTTCGCCATGCGAACACATCAGCGAGCATTCGCTGGCTCCCTCGCCCAGCGAATTTACCCATTTTTCCTACTGAAGGTTTTTGCATACTTTCTGCCACCCCCTCGCTGGCATTCTCGCTAACGTTCGCTAGGCGAACCTTCGCTGGCATCTTCGCTAACACTCGCCTAGCGAATTCTGTTGCACTTCAATTCTTTGGCAGCTTGCACTATTTCTTTCTGTCTTCAAACTTTGATCTTTTCATTCCTATTTCTGCACATTAGCACACAAATTACAAGCACCACAAGTATATTTCAAATAATGCACAACAACTTCATTCCACACTAAAATCAACATATTCCACCTGAAAAGACATGAAAAATGCCAATTAATTCATACAAACATATATCATGATTGACATCTAACAAAATTTCCCCAACTAACTCATTGCTTGTCCTCAAGCAAAGTATGCCTCTCACGAGGATTTGCTCGAGGATTCAATTCCACCCAAGACATAAAAACGGCTCAACTAAACAACGATCACAACAATGCAACAATTACGCAATTCAAGAACTCATAACGTAAAAGAACTTGACTCTTAAACAATTTCAACAATGTTTCAAGAGACAACTAACTCATCATGCACAAGTCATTCTACACTCCTCTTCGAAAAAGGATTGAAGGCAAACATGCATACAAGCATGGTACAATTACACTCAAATGACCAATGATGCAATACTAAGCAATTCATACCATATCTCAATGAGCAAAACAGAAATCATGGAAGTAAAAGATCACTAAGGACTACAAGGATGTAGCTTGGTCGGGTGAACAAAAAAGGGTCATTTCTAATGGTCATGGAAACGAAATTGCCGAAGCAAAAGAACATTCACTATACACATATTCACACATCTCAATTTCATTCCACCAAATTTTCATCACACCTTCACAAACTACCGCACAATTATTGAATCTCTCTCTTTTTTTTTCATTCAAGCAAACGTTTTCGCATTTGTACAACATACTCACACTCTTTTCTTTACATGCTTGCTTGAATATTTTTCAAAATTTGGAGTAAAGCACCCATCTTCTTTTTATTCTCCCCAACTCATTTTCAACTCAATCAAAAGTGAATGTTCCTTGCTTTTTAAAGCAAGGAAGTGAAAGTATACAATTTCAAAGGTTAAAGAAGAAAATGTTAGAAACTCACCAAATTTAGTGATGAACCAAACTTGCAATTTAGGCACATAAAACCAGTTCATCACTAAACCGAGTTCTAAAACGTTTAGGCTCAAAGGGGCTACCAAATTCTCACTACTCATGGGTGAATTAATATATGGACATGGTTGTGCTCAACTTCAAAAAGTGCCTTGATCACTTCTCCTACTTCCACAAAATCACATGGTCACAAGATAAGGCATGAATTAAAAGTACAAACAAGATTCATCAACACTCCTTAACATAATAACACTTTGGAGGCTTATCACTTTAATGGTTTATGATCCTAAAATGACATATGCATTCAAAAGAAGTTGTAACATGAAACACATTAACAATCGCCCAAGACACAAAGTTCTAAAACATAAAAAATTCTTGAACTAGGTAACGATGTACCTTGTCGCAATACAATGCTTAAGGCACAATCATAGCCCTCACATCTTGGAGGAATTTTTCTTTAAAATCAAGAGTCCAACCTACTTCCAAAATTCCATCATAAAAGAAGGAATATTAACATGGCAATATACTAACAATTAAAAACTAATAAGTTATTAGTAAAAGCAAACCAAAAAATTTTTAACAAAACACTTAACATTACTCAATATAAATAAAGTGCTTGGTGTAAGAACACCTACAATATCCAAAATGGTATCACTAGGGTACAAGTACACCAATATCAAAATATTCCACTAATGTGGATACATAAGACTAGTAAAAGCTGAAAAATACAAATAATAAGAAAACTTCACTTTGGAGTCCAAAGGAAGTACACAAGTCTAAGAACCACAAAAAAAAACAACATCAATCCTCATCTGACACCTCAATATCCTCATCACCGCCAGCAGAAGTAGCCTCCTCCTCATCATCATCGTCACCAACAGTCTCAACTCCAGCCTCCTCATCATCAGCATCGTCACCAACAGTCTCAACTCCAGCCTCCTCATCATCAGCATCGTCCTCACCCCCTCCTAAAATTGGCCTGGCCTCAGGCCAACCAGCATGCGCTAGGAACTGCTCCCTAGACATCATCACCTGCTCAGAAGAAGGGTCACGGATCTGCAATTGGAGAACCTGCAAAGAATCATGAATATCAGTCATAGCACACTGCTGGGCAGCCATCCAATCCCAATTATATTGGCAGATCTCCTGCTGAAATGGATAAAAGGCCGGCGACGCCGGTTCAGAACCTCCACCAGCTTCAGCAGCATCATCAGCAGCAGCCCTAGAAGACTCTCCACCAACCCCTCTAGCTTTATAGAACTTATCCACATACCGATCATCAATTGCAGATGGAATAGTGACCTGTCTGCGGGCTGGAATATCCACACCCGAGTGAGCACACAAGGTCATAATAAGACATGGAAATGCAAACGGGGCATTCCTACGCGCCGCAGTACCTCCCAAACCACTTAACACAATTGCCTTGATTTCATCCGCAATGATGCGGGCCATGTCAATCTGAACATTCATCTGAATGCTGTGAATAAGATGAGCCAGAGCAATAGGAACTGTACTATGATGCGACCTGGGACAAATGTTAGTGAGCACAAACAACAGAATAAGCTGAACTAAAGGCTGCATATCCACCCTTCTGAATCTAATCGGCACCCCGGATGAATTCAGCTCAACTTCCTTACCTTCAAGAAGTAACTACCGGGTCATCTTTCCAATGTCACGGTGGAGATGCAAGTCTCGATGATATGCATCCAGCTCAGTACCAATCAACGGCAAAGGGTCTCCCAAAATAGTGTTGATCGTCCTACAATCAAATCTCACAACAGTGCCTCTCACCCAAGAGGCCCAGCTAAATCTTTCTCCATCATCCGGCAATGCATTCGCATAAAATTCCCGAACAATTTTAGCATTGTAGCCATCCAGAGGCATCATCAAACGATCCCATTTGTTCGCCACAAAAAGAGCATCAATTGTCCGGTAAGCTCCACGATCACTCAGTAGGAATCGTTTCTCAGCCAAAATGTGCTTTCTCTCAAGGGTTTCGTACCTGGCTGCTTGCTTAGCTCCCCTAAATCTTTCTTCATCAAAACGCACGGGCACTTGTCTCGAGGTTGAAGCCTTTCGCTTCTTAGCCGCGTGAATTGCAGTTTTTGGTGCCATCTGCACATAACAAACAATAAAACCAAACAACGACAAACACACGCATTAGCGACTCAAAACCAACTAGCCAGAGACTTGCATGCATATAAAAAATATAAAAATAAAAAAAATAAAAATAAAAAAAATAAAAAATAAATGAAAATTTGCTTCTGTTCGCGCCAGGTTCGCTAGGCGAAGTCTGGCGAACACTCGCCCCAGATTCGCGAGGCGAATGCTGGCGAATGCTCGCGCAGGCTCGCGAGGCGAACACAGTAGCGAACCCGCGAAACTTCAGAAAAACAATAGCACCAGTAGTCCAACAGCCATCTCCTATTTTCAATTATCACTCTAGTCATAATTCCTATGTAGTTTTTAACATGCAATGCAAAAGCAAAATGACAGAGGTTCCAAATTTTTTTCAAAACCCTAATTGATCTATCAAAAACATAAACAAATGCAAATTGAAATAACAATGAAAGAGTATGCAAACCTGAATTTCGCACGTTTAGTGGTGGATTAGGGCAAATGGAAAATGGAAGGAGATGAAGTTGCTTAGTCCTAAAGAGGAAATGAGAAGAAAATGGAAACGGAGGGAAATGGAGACCAAGACTTAGGGTTTTCCCCCTTTCTTCTGATTTCAAACTGGGTCATGGGCCCAATTGGGTGGCCCACCCACAATATTTTTATTGATGTGGTAAAAAAAAGGTGGTCTGTCTCGCTGGGTTCGCTAGGCGAAGGCCAGCAAATGCTCGCCCAAGCTCGCTAAGCGAACACCAGCGAACAAGACCAGAATTTTCAAAAACAATGTTCAGAAGTTACCACATCTTTTAAGGCTCCAAAATGATAATTAAACACATTCACAACAGAAATAAGCAGTAATACTTACAATGTTGGGGTGCCTCCCAACAAGCGCTTGTTTAACGTCGGCTAAGCTCGACGGACCATCGCGACCTCACGGATCGCGGAAAGGCACAACTGCGGGATTCCGCTCGAAACCTCCTCCAAGGTACACTTTCAACCTCTGACCATTAACTGTCCAATTTTCCTTTGACGTTGTGTCCTCAATTACGATTGCTCCATAGGGCTTGATTTCCACAATCCGAAACGGACCGGACCATTTAGATCTTAATTTTCTGGGAAACAATTTTAATCGAGAATTGAACAATAGGACCAGCTGTCCGACCTCAAACTGTTTGATGACAATTTTTCTGTCATGGTAAGACTTTACACGCTCCTTATACAATTTATTGGAATCGTACGCCTGAAGGCGCAATTCATCCAACTCGTGTAATTGCACTATTCTTTTTTCGCCGCTTAGAGTTGGATCAAAATTCAAAAGTTTTATGGCCCAAAACGCCTTGTGCTCCAACTCTACCGGTAAGTGACAATTCTTACCATAAACCATTTTAAACGGTGTGAGACCAATCGGAGCCTTGAAAGCGGTCTGATACGCCCACAACGCGTCGTCCAATTTATTGGCCCAATCCTTTCTTGAGGCCGAAATAGTTTTTTCTAAAATACGCTTTATCTCGCGATTGGATACCTCCGCTTGACCGTTAGCTTGAGGATGATATGGTGTAGCAACCTTGTGCTTCACACCATATGGCTCAAGAGCTTTGTCAAGCTGAGTGTTACAGAAGTGAGATCCTCCATCACTTATTAACACTCGAGGTGTACCAAAACGCGCAAAAATATTTCTTTTAAAAAACTTCACCACTGTTTTTCCGTCGGCTTTAGCACATGCTATCGCCTCAACCCACTTGGAAACGTAATCCACAGCGACCAAAATATATTCATTAGAAAATGAGGATGGGAATGGACCGACAAAGTCGATCCCCCAACAGTCAAAAACTTTGATTTCTAACATATTTTGTAACGGCATTTCTTGCCGCCGTGAAATTCCTCCGCTTCTCTGGCACTTGTCACAACTAAGGGCATGCACATGCGCATCTTTGAATAAGGACGGCCAATAAAAGCCCGACTGAAGGACTTTAGTGGCCGTTCTCAACCCATTAAAATGTCCTCCGTATGGAGAGTTATGACAGTGCCACAGAATATTTGTGGCTTCCTCCAATGAAACACACCTTCTGAGGAGGTTGTCGACACCAAGTTTAAATAAATGGGGTTCATCCCATACAAATGACTTGGCATCAGACAAAAATTTCCGTTTTTGGTGGTGCGTTAGACCGTCCGGTATTAATCCGGTGGCTTTGTGGTTAGCCATGTCGGTGAACCACGGTCTAACCTGCAAGCTAAACAGTTTTTCATCTGGGAACTCCTCTTTTACCTCAAATTCATTTTTGGTCACGTCAACGTTGACCAGGCGGGATAAGTGATCCGCCACCAAATTCTCGGAACCCCGTTTGTCACGAATTTCAAGATCAAATTCTTGTAACAAAAGGATCCACCAAATCAGCCTCTGTTTTGAATCAGGCTTGGTGAGCAGATACCTTATAGCCGAATGATCCGTGTAAACGATGACACGTGAACCAATCAAATAGGCACGAAATTTCTCCAACGCATACACTATGGCAAGCAACTCTTTTTCAGTTGTTGCATAGTTAATTTGAGCGTCGTTTAAAACTTTGCTCGCATAATGTATAGCGTGGAAAACTTTCGTTCTCCTTTGACCCAAAACAGCCCCAACCGCATAATCGCTAGCATCGCACATTAATTCAAAATCTAATTTCCAGTTAGGTGCAACGATTATCGGTGAGGTGGTTAAACTTTGTTTCAAAAAATTAAATGCGAAAAGACAAGACTCGTCAAAGTCAAAAACCTTACCTTGGACAAGCAAGTTGCTCAACGGCTTTGCGACCTTTGCGAAGTCCTTGATAAACCTACGGTAAAACCCCGTGTGTCCAAGAAAGCTCCTTATACCTTTGACATTCATCGGCGGTGGTAATTTCTCGATAACATCCACTTTGGCTTTATCAACTTCAAGGCCTTCGAAGACACTTTGTGACCAAGCACAATTCCCTCGTTAACCATAAAGTTGCATTTTTCCCAATTAAGCACCAAATTAGTTTCCACACACCGTTCCAACACCGTATCCAAATTTTTCAAGCACAAATCAAATGATTGTCCAAAAACGGAGAAATCATCCATAAAGACTTCGATTGTCTTTTTGATCAAATCCGAGAAGATAGCTTGCATACACCGCTGAAAAGTCGCCGGTGCATTACATAATCCAAACGGCATCCTCCTATAAGCGAAGATTCCAAACGGACATGTAAAAGCTGTTTTTTCATGATCCTCCGGGTTCACAATAATTTGGTTGTAACCCGAATATCCATCCAAAAAACAGTAATATTGTTGACCGAAAAGCCTCTCGAGCATTTGATCCATAAAAGGTAGAGGAAAATGATCTTTTCTCGTAGCTTTGTTCAACCTACGGTAGTCGATGCACATTCTCCACCTGGTTACGGTCTTTGTTGGTATAAGCTCATTTTTCTCGTTTCGGACCACCGTTAATCCGCCTTTTTTCGGTACCACATGCACCGGACTAACCCACGGGCTGTCAGAAATAGGATAAATCATCCCGGCATCTAACATTTTCACCACTTCCTTCCTAACCACTTCTTTCATAATAGGATTTAAGCGGCGTTGAGGTTGAGCAACCGGTTTAAAGTCTTCCTCCATGAATATCCTATGCATGCAATACGAAGGGCTTATGCCTTTGAGATCGGACAACGTCCATCCCATTGCATCCTGATTTTTTTTCAACACTTGAATTAAGCGGCTTTCCTCCACTTCAGATAAAACACTGCTTATGATCACCGGTTTATTACCACCGTCATCGAGAAAAGCATACTTCAAGGTTGACGGTAACACTTTCAGCTCAAGTTTGGATTTTTCCTCAATCACCTCTTTTTTTAGAATTTCCTCTTCATACTCCCAAGGTTACAATTCTTCCAAAGCTTCAAGCTCTAACAAACACTCTTCAAGAGCTTGCTCTTCTTCAACCGAGAATACTTCCAAGGAATCATCCAAAGCTCTTTGTAACGGATCAATGACATGAATTTGCTTTGTAACCTCAAAACTTGCTTTCTCCGTTGCATCGATTCGGAAACAATCACCCTTATCTTTCTTGTGCTTCATGGCATCATAAAGATTGAAACACACCTCTTCATCTTGGACTCTCACTTTCATGAGACCATCGTCCATGTCAATTGCCATACGAGCAGTTTTCATGAAAGGCCTTCCAAGAATCAAAGGTGCATCATCGTCCTCCTCCATTTCAATGACAACAAAATCAATTGGAAACAAAAATTTGTCCACTTTGACCAACACGTCTTCCGCTACACCGTGAGGACGGGTAGTGGATTTATCGGCGAGTTGCAACGTCATTTGCGTGGACCTTAATTCCATGTGGCCTAGCCGTTTCACAATTGACAATGGTATCAAGTTGATGCTAGAACCCAAATCAATCAACCCATTGCCCACATACATGTTTCCTATCGTAACCGGCAATGTAACTCGTCCCAGATCACACTCTTTTTGCGGGAGCATCCGTTGAATGATGGCACTACAGCTTGCATCCACCATAATCGTCTCCTGATTTGTATACCTTTTCTTCTTCGTGAGGATATCTTTCATGAATTTTGCATATTTCGCATCTTTAGGCATCCGAGAATATTGCCGTGCACTATCTTTCCTTGTAGGAGCATGCGGATATGGTAGATGTTGAATCGGAATATTGTTCATCGGCTCCTTTCCCTTCTTGTTTCTTTTCACTCTTTCTTCACTCTCTATTTTTTTTCTCATTCTCATTTTTTTCTTTCTCATTTTTTTCTATCTCATTTTCAACTAACACACCCTCAACATTTTTTTCTACTTCAATCTCTTCCCTATCTTTTTCTTTTTTAACTACAACCTCCTCCTCCACTCTCTTTTTACCTACACCCATGTCAATCTCTCTTCCACTTCTTGTGAGAATTGCTTTACAATCCTTTGGATTCGGAAGCGTATTTGCCGTAAAGGGCCCTTTTTGTTGGTCGGCCAATTGTTTTGATAATTGCCCGACTTGTGTTTCAAGATTCCTTATGGCGGCATCGGTGTTCTTTTGATTTGAGATTTCCATTTGCATAAATTGTGTAAGAGTGTCTTCCATCTTTGTATTTCCAACGGGAGCTTGCAGAGGTTGAGTGTAATTTTGGTATTGTTGACGGTTTGATGGCCCGGCTTCTTGCGGTCTCCATTGTTGTTGATAACCTTGGTTAGGCCTTTGTTGGTAACCTTGGTTGGCTTGTTGATACGGAGGTCGGGGTTGGTAACCTTAATTTCCCGCGTAATTTACTTCCTCCACAACGGGAGGACAATAACCGGTCGGATGGTCACCTCGACATAATTCACACACTAACACTTGCACATTTTTACTTGAAGATTCATGCATCTCTTTGAATTGTTGCGGCAGCTTAGACATTTGCTTCGTTAATACTCAACCTGTTGTGATAACAATTTGTTCTGCGCAAGGATAACATCGCTTGTTCCTAATTCCAACACTCCCGGAGTTCGTTGAGCAGATCCACGATTGTGACTTCCTTGATGATCGTTCAAGGCCATTTTATCGATGATAGCTGTGGCTTCCGCTGCAGTTTTGCTTAACAAGGATCCACCGGCGGTGGCATCCAACAAGGTTTTGTGTACAAGTTGCAGCCCATTTCTGAATATATGAATTTGTGACAATTCATCAAAACCATGGCCTTTGCACTTTCGTAACATTGATTTGAACCTCTCCCAAGCTTCGTTGAGAGATTCATTAGCTCCTTGTGTGAATACCGCGATGGCGGTCTTTGCTTCCATAAACCGTGTGTGAGGGAAAAATCTTTCCAAAAATTTCTCTTCCAATTGATTCCAATCCGTCATTATGGCAGTTGACTGATCAAGGTACCATTCTTTGGCCTTCCCAATGAGGGAATGCGGGAATAGTCTCTTGAACAGAGACTCCTCTTCTGCTTCCGGTGCACCAGTCGCTCCCGCTATTTCATAGAATTTTGTCAAATGGGTGAAAGGATTTTCATGATCCATACCCATAAATGGACTTTGATATATCAGTTGGAGAATTCCGGTCTTCATCTCAGCATGACGACCATTGTGTGCATGGCGAGCGAACTGAGCATTGTGTCTCGGACTATTTGTACATGGCCTAGAAGCAGGTGGTGGTGGTGGTGGTGGATCTCCCTCCATAATTGGAAGTATTTGTGGAACAGGTGGTGGTGTAGAAGTACTTTCCTCTTGTTCTAGCCTCTATCTCGCTAGTTGCCTCCTTCGTCTAGTCCTGCTGTTGATTCTACGAGCGGTTCTCTCAATCTCGGGATCGAAAAGAAGTTGGTCCGCCGGTAGTTTCCCCCGCATAAACTAAGTCTGCACACTAAACAAAACAGATTAACAAGCTCAAGATAAAGTGGTAACAGCTTACAATAACTCAACTATCGCAATGCCTGCAATATCAATACACAATCCCCGGCAACGGCACCATTTTGTTAGAAAAGTAATAGTGTGGGTTGTTTTTAAATCGTATCCACAGGGATTGTTTGATATTCGATGCGTGCCTTTCAATAGTTGCGATATTCTAAGTTAACGGTTTCAAATGTTTCTCAATTGGTTGTAACATTCACTTGTAGCAAAGATTAATAGAGACAAAGATTTTGTAAAAGGTTTTATAAAAGCATGTTAAGGTTAGGTTTCGCTAATCCTTTCCATGTATAAACAATTAATCAAGCATATGAACTCGGTTTCCGACCAATATAACCGCGTATCCTCCCGACTACGTTTATGTCTAAAGCGAAGTTGCGAGTATCGTTGTTTAGACCGTTAGATGATGTCTCACGCTAACAATCTAAGCAACGATCATTAAGATCAATACAATGCGAATAGCAAATCCCAAATCTATGTCTAGAGTTTGGTTTTTAAGAGATAAAATTGTTAGGTCATGATTTGTAGAATCTATGTATAGAGTAGAACAAATCACACATGGATCATTAAGAGAAAACAACATCATCTATATTGATCAAAGACTTTTTTCATACACCATAGATCAAAAGCAATACATAAAAGTAGGATCAACTACATCTAACCTCAACATTGAGTGTTTAGCTACCACTTCTCATGGTAGATTGGATAACAAGAAAAGAGAGAAGATGAATGAGCATCCACGACGAATAATCGAGAATGGATGCGACTTCAGCTTCTCCAATCGAAAATACACTCTTTGATGATCAAAATACTGTAAACTATGAATTCTAGTAAAAAATGAACAAGATATTTATTTACAACAACTGAAAATCTATTTATACAAATAAAAATTCAGCACCCTTCGCCTAGCGAAGGCTTCATTCGCCTAGCGAATGAACTAAAACATGGCACTTTAAGTGCCTCAGACTTAAACCGCCCAAAAGAATTATCGCGGGTTCGCTAGGCGAACAAAAACACTCGCGAAGCGAAGCTTCGCTACCACACTCGCCCCAGCGAAGTTTGGGTGTTTTCAAAAGTGGAAGATTCTGCCACCCCCTCGCTGGCACCTTCGCCATACGAACACATCAGCGAGCATTCGCTGGCTCCCTCGCCCAGTAAATTTACCCAGTTTTCCTACTGAAGGTTTTTGCATACTTTCTGCCATCCCCTCGCTGGCACTCTCGCTAACGTTCGTTAGGCGAACCTTCGCTGGCATGTTCGCCAACACTCGCCTAGCGAATTCTGTTGCACTTCAATTCTTTGGCAGCTTGCACTATTTCTTTGTGTCTTCAAACTTTGATCTTTTCATTCCTATTTCTGCACATTAGCACACAAATTACAAGCACCACAAGTATATTTCAAATAATGCACAACAACATCATTCCACACTAAAATCAACATATTCCACCTGAAAAGACATGAAAAATGCCAATTAATTCATACAAATATATATCATGATTGACATCTAACAGTCGCCCACATGTTGCGAATTTCTTCTTGGTCTTCAATGATTGGGGGGACAAAGAAGTCTTCGGGTCGGGTGACACTGAGGGCGACTTGAAGGCGACTCTCGTCGGGGGGAGGCGTCGTCTCTTCGACGTTCTGGGCTTCCCGGGAGCTGGGACGAGGAGTGTCATTCTTCTGGGCGAATTTCTTTAGGTGCCCCTCCTTGATCAGATTTCAATCGCATCTTTGAGATGGATGCAGTCTTCCATCACATGCCCATGACTCCGGTGGAACCTACAGTATTTTGACTTGTCAACGTTTGATTTGGGGGCAGTGGGCTTCAGAAAACGGACTCCTCCCTTCACGAATTCTGAGTTCTGGCACTCGGAAAGGATACGCGCGCGGGGAACGTTGATTGGGGTGTACTCGGTGAAACGGCCAGCTGGTCCGCATGGCTCTCGAGGTTCCCGGGGGCGATTATCTCTCTTTCTGTCTCCTCCTCGTCGGGGAGGGGAGTTTTCTTCTTTGTGACCGCGGGAGCCTTCTTTGCACCTCGATTCGAGGGCAATCTGTGCCGCCTCCGACTCCTCGAGCTCGATCTACGACTGCGCCCGTTAGAGGAGATCCTCGAGACGGCGGGGTCTGCGGAGGCCCACGGATTTGGCAAAGTCAGATCCAAAGCGTAGTCCGTGGATGATCAAATACTTCTTCATGTCGTCGGTCGTATGGACCTCGACAACTTCTCTGTTGAATCTCTCAATGTAGTTCCGAAGAGATTCGTTCTTCCCCTGAAAGATACTTTCTAGGGCAGCTTCCGTCTTCGGGTGTCGACGAGAGGCAGTAATGTGTTTGGTGAAGCGTTGTCTGAGTTGCTTCCAGGACGTGATCGACCCGGGTGCCAGACCCTTGTACCAAGTCATGGCGCCCTTCCTCAAAGTGGTGGGGAAAAGCCTGCACTTGATGGCTCCCCTGACGTTTCTGAAGTCGAGCATGGCTTCGAAGCTTTCGACGTGGTCGTCGGGGTCGGACAGGCCGTCGTAGTTCCCCAGCTGCGGAGGTTTCTCCATGCTCGCAGGAATTGGGGCGTTCATGATCTCCCACAACAGAGGGGTCCTCTGGTCGTCGTCGTCACTTCCTGTTGGGGACACCGAAGAGGATCGATGATGCCGTGGAGGGGAATTCCTCGAGCGGTGCCTCGGCCTCTCCTCGGTCTGCTTGGACTTCTTGGTAGTGGTGGGGGTCCTGGGTTTCTTCCGAGGCGGGGAACGAGGGCGTTTCTGGGAGATCGTCGGTTGGGGGCACTCAAGACATGGCCGACGACCCTCGCGTACCGGCGAGGGGGTCCGAGATTCGTCTGAAGGAGTCCTTCGCGGGGAAGGGGAACAGCGAGGTGACGGTGGACGACGATGTCTTCGCGGGGAAGATCGTTGTGCCCGCCCTTGCTCCAGCGCTTCAATCTTGGTATTCTGGTGCGCGATCAGCTGATTGGTCTGATTGATCAAGGCGAACAGGGCCACGGTGCTCGCGTCCGCATTGGGTGGAGGAGCAACTGGCTGAAAAATGGCCTGCTGATCGTCTTGGTGGGCGGCGTTGTAAGGCACGTCTTGGGAGTCTGGGGAGGCGGTCTGCCCGTCTCTCACATCGCCTTCTTCGACGTGGAGGGCAGCAGCGTCTTCGCGGTGGTTCCCGTTCTCGAGTTGCGCGAGGAAGGTGTCCAGAGCTTTGGTAGCGGACGGATTGCCGGCCATGATGGTGATGAACGAGAGTTGCTTTGGTTTAACGGAGGAAAAACGGGGAAGCAAAGGGTTCCCACAGACGGCGCCACTGATCGTACCTGGATCAGACAGTTTCTGGTGGCCAACAATGTTGTCTGGGCTTCAGCTCCGATGCGGTTGAAAGACGGCGGGGGGTGTACCTGCAAGGTACTCCGACGCTCAAGTAAGGTAACCGTCAGAGAAAAAGCAAGTACAAGAGAAGAAGTTAGAGTGTTAAGAAGTGAGTCACCTGACCCTCTCAAGTGAGAAGGTATTTATAGAGAGCCCCCGGCGCGGGGCCAACGGTTACTTGCATTGGGCTGGATCTCCAGGCCCAATCCAAGTAACTGCCAGGGCTTACATGGCGTAGTGAAGACCAGCACGTGGTCTTCGCCATGGGGTAACCATTCCTAAATCTCTGGAATTAGGGCAGACCGATTCCATCGGGAGTGGGGCGGTTACATGAGAACGTGTCCTCGCGGGGAGGACTCACTTGCGGGCGAAGATGGCTCCTCTCGGGGAGGAACACATGGGCGTCGAGGAGAGGCGAGCCCGGGAGGCTTAGGGCCTGCACCCGACGGTCCATCCGCGGGTGCCGTACACACCCGATGTTAGGCGTGTGCCCGAACTGTGGAGGTGAGCCTGTGCTCGACAGTGGTCTTGTTAGGAGTCCTTAATGGGCTATCCCAGGCCTTGTGGGTTGGGCCTGCTCGACTGATGAGCATGCCCCAACCCAGTCCAGAACAATAGCCTTCACTCTGGATTACCTGCAGGATGGCATATAAACCATCACCAACCACAGAAGGGGTGAGATATCAAACAATATAATCGGGTATATGATAAATAATATATTAAATCAGATTATATAAAATCACCACTTCACAACATTACCATCAACATTAATCAACCACACAACAACAATTTATGCAACATGGAATGCGACTCGAAAAATGCACATGCATGTGGTACCATTGGAGCAGAACTCCTAACTTAAAAATCTGCCAATTAATAGAGGCGTCAACAAGGCATAAGCCTTCAACTTAAACTTGTCAATCCAGGCCAACTTACCGAGCATCAGCTCCAACTTGATATGCTATGTATGCAACAACAATATGAACACACCAGCAACTACAACAACAATTACAACCACAATTCAACTTTGGCATTAAGCCTACAACTTAATTCTTGCCAATAATTAGAGGCAATGCAACAAAATTCACACCTGTAAGATTATTCACTGTTACTACTACGAAAAATGCTACTTGCTAGTTTATGCCTCTGCTGTCATTTTCTATTAACTGAAGCTAATAACAGTGGCTACATTATTTTTCTACTTACTGTTACTAACATACTGTTAATATTCCAAACGAATATGATTCCTTCTGCTAATTCACTAAACAACATGTTACTTTACATATTATTAATATTCCTTAATAATTCGTACTAACATATCATTAGTATTTCTTAATATATATCTTACTAACATTTTATTAACATTATACTAAACAATTAATAATGTTCTAACATAATAGTAAACAAATATTATTTGCTGCTAATCCATGATTAATATTCTAAACAAGCATAATTTTACTGCTACTGTTACCAACATTTTCTGTCATTAATAATCTAAACTTGAAGTGTTAGTAATCCAAATTTCATTAATAATCCAAAATGCTATTTTTCTGTATTATTAATAATCTAAATCACTAAACTAAACAACTACACACTCACACACACAGGTGGCTTGCGCCACCTCACCCAGACACACAAGGTGGCTTGCGCCACCTTCACACACACACACACCAGGTGGCTTGCGCCACCTTCACACACACTCACAAGGGTGGCTTGCGCCACCCCCTCCCTTTTTTTTCTTTCTGATTAGCAACATTACGTAATTTCGTTCCAGCTCTCCACAAATCACAAACCTCTCCTCAACTCCTAGAACAGCTCCAAATTCAACCGTCACAGTACAACGGAAACGAAATAAAAAAATTATACCTTACAGCAACATAGACCAATTTTCCTACAACCAGTTCATCAATAGCAAACGTATTTCAATATCCACGACAGCCATTACAACACAGACAGAGGTAATTCTACAAACCCAATCCCATATATCATTCATCAATTACCCTATTATAGAGTCAGAACCCCACCCTTACCTTGGATTGAAGGTCGCTCTACTCTCCGATTGGATTCCCGTTCTCGCAACCTCTCAGTGTTCCATTTCCAAACCCTTGTTCCTCTTCTCCGTAACTTCTATGTTCTAACTGCCACTTCCCTCTTTCTCTTAATTTTATTTACCTAATAATTATACTATTGTTTTATTTGTCCTATTGGGCCTCATTACTACACCCCCACTATTACTACTTCACTCACCATCTAAATAAGCCCAATAATATAATCTAGTACTATTTCTAATACTATAATTACCACTTAAGTTAGCTTAATTAATTAATTAACAACAACACAACTTAAATCAACATTTTATAATTAATTCAACTGACACTGACATAGCAACTCAACACAACATCTTCGACAACTAACACAAATCAAACAAATAATACGAAGATATTTAATTAAATAATTAATTAAATAACCGGGCGTTACAACTCTCCCCCACTTAGAATATTTTCGTCCTCGAAAATTTACCTTATGCAAACAGCTCGGGATAGGATTCCCGCATCTTTCTCTCCAACTTCCACGTCATACTTTCTCCGGCAGCTCCTAACTAGACTACTTTTACCAACGCAATATCCTTGCCTCTTAGAGTCTTCATTTCACGATCCGCGATCCGTACAGGCATCGTTTCCATAGTAAGATTATCCCGTACTTGCACATCATCCATATGAATTACATGAGATGGATCTGGAACATACTTCCGGAGTTGTGACACATGAAACACATCATGTAAGTTCGAAATATTAGGCGGTAAGGCCACTCTATAAGCAACATTTCCAACTCTGTCTGAAATCTGATACGGACCAATAAAACGAGGAGTGAGCTTCTTAGACTTCAATGCACGCCCAACACCTGTCACAGGGGTAACTCTCAAAAACACATGGTCACCTGCTTGAAATTCTAAATCTTTCCTTCGCTTGTCATGATAACTCTTCTGCCTACTTTGGGAAGATTTCATCTTTTCTCTAATTAACTTCACCTTTTCAGTAGTCTCTCGAACAAACTCAGGTCCAAGCACTACACTTTCTCCAGATTCATGCCAACATAAAGGAGTCCTACACCTCGGACCATATAACGCTTCAAAAGGTGTCATTCCAATACTAGAATGGTAACTGTTATTATAAGTGAACTCGATCAATGGAAGATAAGTATCCCAGGAACCTCCCTGCTCAAGAACACAAGCTCTCAACAAATCCTCCAACGACTGAATAGTCCTCTCAGTTTGACCATCCGTCTGAGGGTGATACGCTGAACTTAACCTCAACTTAGAACCCAACGCCTCTTGCAAACTCTTCCAAAAATCAGAAGTAAACCTCGGATTTCTATCCGACACAATACACAGAGGAACACCATGCAGCTTTACAATTACGCTAGTATAAATCTCCGCCAACTTTGATATTGGAAAACTGATGTTAATAGGAATAAAATGAGCCTACTTCGTAAGCCTATCAACAATCACCCAAATTGAATCGTGTCCCCTTGAAGTATTAGTTAATCCCGTCACAAAGTCCATTGAAATGCTATCCCATTTCCATTCTGGAACTTCTAACGGTTGCATCAACCATGCAGGCTTCTGATGTTCAACTTTCGACTTCTGACAAGTTAAACATGCGTACACAAAACGAGCTACATCACGCTTCATCCTAGGCCACCAAAATAATTTCTTCAAGTCCTGATACATCTTTTTAGCCCCCGGATGAATACATAATTTATTTCTATGACTTTCCTCAAGAATCGCTTTCTTCATCTCCGCATCATCAGGAATACAAATGCGATTACGGAATCTCAACACACCATAGGCATCTAACTTGAAATCATCATTCTCGGACTGATCGATCCCAACCATCGAATCTACCAGTTTCACGTCTAACTTCTGAGCTCCCTTGATATTGTCCAGAAAATCATTGTTAATCTTCAGCATTCCCAACATCACACTCTGCGGTGTCACTTCGCAAACTAAGCTCATATCTCTGAACAGCTCAATTAATTCCAATTCTTTAACCATCATCGCCGACATATGCAAAGTTTTCCGACTTAGGGCATCAACCACAACATTAGCTTTTCCTGGATGATAGTTCAAACCGAAATCATAATCTTTTAATAATTCCAACCATCTTCGTTGTCTCATATTCAATTCCTTTTGATCAAATAAATACTTTAAACTCTTATGGTCACTAAACACTTCAAATCTAGAACCATAAAGATAATGCCTCCAAATCTTCAGTACAAAAACGACTACAGCAAGTTCTAAATCATGCGTAGGATAGTTCTTTTCATGAGTTCTCAACTGCCTCGACGCATAAGCAACTACCTTATCATTCTGCATAAGCACACCTCCTAAACCCATCTTAGAAGCATCACAATACACCATAAAAGGTTCTCCTGGATTAGGTAATGTCAAAACCGGAGCCGATGTCAATCTCTTCTTCAACTCCGTAAAACTTTCTTCACATTGAATATCCCACACAAAAGCTTTACCTTTACAAGTCAACTTAGTCAACGGAAGTGCTAACTTAGAAAATCCTTCGATAAACCTTTGGTAATAACCGGCTAGTCCCAAAAAGCTTCTAATCTCGGTAGCCGACCTTGGAGTTTCCCATTGCAACACAACATCTACTTTAGATGGATCCACGGCAATGCCACTAACTGAAATGACATGACCAAGAAAACTAACCTCCTTTAACCAAAATTCACATTTAGACAACTTTGCATATAACTTCTTCTCTTTCAAAACTTGCAATACTAGTCTTAAGTGCTCTGCATGCTCTGTTTCTGATTTAGAGTAAATCAATATATCATCGATGAACATCACCACAAACTGATCCAGATAAGTGTGAAAGATACGATTCATGTACTCCATGAATACTCCCAGCGCATTAGTAACACCGAAAGGCATCACCGAATACTCATAATGTCCATAACGCGTTCTGAAGGTCGTCTTCTGAATTCATCTGTCACTTTAATCTGATGATAGCCCGGCCTCAAATCAATCTTGCTAAACACACGAGCACCTGCCAATTGATCCATCAAGTCATCTATTCTCGAAAGCGGATACTTGTTATTAATTGTCACTTTATTTAATTGTCTATAATCAACACAGAGCCTCATACTTCCATCTTTCTTCTTTACTAACAATACTGGAGCTCCCCACGGCGATACACTTGGCCTCACAAACTTTTTTTCAAGCAAATCCTCCAATTGTTTCTTTAATTCTGACAATTCAGATGCAGACATCCTATATGGTGCCATAGAAACAGGTTTGGTACCAGGTACAAGGTCAATTGCAAATTCCACTTCTCTTTCTGGCGGTACATCAGGAATTTCATCAGGGAAAATTTCAGGAAATTCACGCACCACTTGTAACTCCTCAATTACAGCTTGACTCTCAATAGATAACGACGCCATCACTGAGAACATATGAGCTCCTTCTTGCATCAACTGCTGTAACTGCCTAAAAGACTACAAACCAGCTTCTTCCTCTTCAGGAGTAGAAAATCTCACTGACTTGTTATAACAATTGATATGAACATAGTTATATTCTAACCAGTTCATTCCCAAGATTACATCCATCCCAGTTAACAGCAGACACACCAAATCAACAGTAAAGTCTCTGTCGAAGATCGTCAAAGGACACTTTAAACACACAAGAGAAGTAGTCACCGATCCCTTAGCCGGAATCTCGACGACCATTTCTCCTTTCATGGAATACAACATAAGGCCCAATCTTTCAACACATTCAGCAGCAATAAAACAATGAGTAGCACCAGTATCAATCATAGTGATTAAAGGAGTACTATTAATAAAACATGTACCTCTGATGAGTCTTCCCTCAGTAGTTGTCTGAGTCCCAGCCAAAGCGAACACTTTCCCACCGATTTGCGCCTTCTTTGGTTTTTGACACTGACTACCAATGTGTCCTTCTTCACCACAGTTGAAACAGATCATCTCTTTATGCTTGCACTCAGATATAGCATGCCCAGTCTTACCACAACGGAAACACCTCTTCACCTCAGCAGTACACACATTACTCTTATGACCAGGTTTCCCACATTTGAAACAAGTTATGCCAGCAGGAGCATCTCCCCCACTAGTCCTCTTACCATCAGCCACTTTCTGTTTACCTTTTCCAGCTGGAGCATCATAAGGCTTGCCACGATTCTGTTGGTGCTTGCTCTTCCTCTCATTAATAATCTTATAATGAGCATTGTTATCCTCTTCATAAATTCTGCAGCTATCAATCAAATCAGAGAAGACACGAATCTTTTGATATCCAATTGCCTTCTTGATCTCTGGGCGTAACCCACTCTCAAACTTGATGCATTTTGAAAACTCAGCAGTATCCCTGTTATAGTGCGGATAAAACTTAGCCAACTCAACAAACTTTGCAGCATATTCAGTAACCGACATACTTCCTTGTTTCAGCTCAAGAAACTCGATTTCCTTCTTACCACGAACATCCTCTGGATAATACTTCCTCAGGAACTCCCTTCGGAACACAGCCCAAGTGATACCTTCACATGCAGCTTCCAACCTCTGACGAGTCTTTAGCCACCAGTCATCAGCCTCGACTGCTAGCATATGAGTCCCATATCGAACCTTCTGCACTGGAGTGCAGTCCATCACACGAAAAATTCTCTCCATCTCTTTCAACCAATCCAACGCTCCATCAGGATCATACTTGCCCTTGAAGGTATGCGAATTCTCCCTCTGAAAAGTTGCCAAACTGCGAGATCCAGCATTCTCGTCAACGTTCGGCTTATTCTACAAAGCCTTAGCCATTGCTTCCAACGCAATAATAATTGCAGCATCGTTCCTTCCAGCCATCTCAACTTATCACTACAACATAAACAAAGGTTAGAACTAGTTAACAATACTCGATTGTCAAACAAACTACAAATCGACAACTTGGCCGGACGGACCGACCTGCTCTGATATCACTAATGTAACACCCCAATTCTACCCATCGAATAATATAAAATCAGAGTTACGAATTTTCAACGTACATAAGGAATGTAACACTTTCTACATAAAACAATGACAATTAATCACCTGGAAAACAGATACATAACACATAATTTCGGATGAACCGATAACAACCTGCTCAGTCTTTAAAATAAAACAATTGTCATTACTACGCAGCGGATTCACAAAAATTCAACTTTGATAACATACAATCTTTGTTCACATAAAACAACTTCAAACAAAAAGTCTTTAATGAAAACAACTTAAAATTCAGCAACAATACTAAAATCAACAATAAAGAAATATGCGTTCATCCCCCCGAGTGTTACGTATCAGAGCGACGACACTGACTCAAACTAATGAAGGTAGATAGTCTTCACTCTGGATTACCTGCAGGATGGCGTATAAACCATCACCAACCACGGAAGGGGTGAGATATCAAACAATATAATCGGGTATATGATAAACAATATATTAAATTAGATTATATAAAATCACCACTTCACAACATTACCATCAACATTAATCAACCACACAACAACAATTTATGCAACATGGAATGCGACTCAGAAAATGCACATGCATGTGGTACCATTGGAGCAGAACTCCCAACTTAAAAATCTGCCAATTAATAGAGGCATCAACAAGGCATAAGCCTTCAACTTAAACTTGCCAATCCAGGCCAACTTACCGAGCATCAGCTCCAACTTGATATGCTATGTATGCAACAAAAATATGAACACACCAGCAACTACAACAACAATTACAACCACAATTCAACTTTGGCATTAAGCCTACAACTTAATTCTTGCCAATAATTAGAGGCAATGCAACAAAATTCACACCTGTAAGATTATTCACTGTTACTACTACGAAAAATGCTACCTGCTAGTTTATGCCTCTACTGTCATTTTCTATTAACTGAAGCTAATAACAGTGGCTACATTATTTTTCTACTTACTGTTACTAACATACTGTTAATATTCCAAACGAATATGATTCCTCCTGCTAATTCACTAAACAACATGTTATCTTACATATTATTAATATTCCTTAATAATTCGTACTAACATATCATTAGTATTTCTTAATATATATCTTATTAACATTTTATTAACATTATACTAAACAATTAATAATGTTCTAACATAATACTAAACAAATATTATTTGCTGCTAATCCATGATTAATATTCTAAACAAGCATAATTTTACTGCTACTGTTACCAACATTTTCTGTCATTAATAATCTAAACTTGAAGTGTTAGTAATCCAAATTTCATTAATAATCCAAAATGCTATTTTTCTGTATTATTAATAATCTAAATCACTACACTAAACAACTACACACTCACACACACAGGTGGCTTGCACCACCTCACCCACACACACAAGGTGGCTTGCGCCACCTTCACACACACTCACAAGGGTGGCTTGCGCCACACCCCCCCCCCCCCCTTTTTCTTTCTGATTAGTAACATTACGTAATTTCGTTCCAGCTCTCCACAAATCATAAACCTCTCCTCAACTCCCAGAACAGCTCCAAATTCAACTGTCACAGTACAACGGAAACGTAATAAAAAAAATATACCTTACAACAACATAGACCAATTTTCCTACAACCAGTTCATCAACAGCAAACGTATTTCAATATCCACGACAGCCATTAAAACACATACTGAGGTAATTCTACAAACCTAACCCCATATATCATTCATCAATTACCCAATTATAGAGTCAGAACCCCACCCTTACCTTGGATTGAAGGTCGCTCTACTCTCCGATTGGATTCCCGTTCTCGCAGCCTCTCCGTGTTCCGTTTCCAAACCCTTGTTCCTCTTCTCCATAACTTCTATGTTCTAACTTCCACTTCCCTCTTTCTCTTAATTTTAATTACCTAATAATAATACTATTGTTTTATTTGTCCTATTGGGCCTCATTACTACACCCCCACTATTACTACTTCACTCACCATCTAAATAAGCCCAATAATATAATCTAGTATTATTTCTAATACTATAATTACCACTTAAGTTAGCTTAATTAATTAATTAACAACAACAAAACTTAAATCAACATTTTATAATTAATTCAACTAACACCGACATAGCAACTCAACACAACATCTTCGACAACCAACATAAATCAAACAAATAATACGAAGATATTTAATTAAATAATTAATTAAATAACCCGGCGTTACACAACAACCTTCTGAAGCGTCGCTTTCCAACTGATTGTTGTGCCAAACATTGTGAAAACATATCCAGAAATAGACTTTTTGGAATCCATACAACCTGCATAATCAGAGTCAACAAATCCTTCGATTTCGACTATGCTATCACCACCACAGGCTCCACCATAAATCAAGACTCTCTTCAGAGACCCATTTATGTACCTGAGAATCCACTTTACAGCTTGCCAGTGCGCTTTTCCAGGATTGGCCATATACCTGCTCACAAGGCTCACTCCATATGCTATGTCTGGCCTCGTACAGACCATAGCATACATCAAAGAACCCACTACACTAGCATATGGAATGTTATTCATATAGATTCTTTCAGCTTCAGTACTCGGACTTTGAGTAGTACTAAGCTTAAACTGAGGATTTGTAGGTGTCACAACAGGCTTTGAATTCGACATACCAAACTTGTCGAGAAGCTTCAGTAGGTATGTCTCCTGAGATAAGCACAACTTCAACTGCTTTCTATCTCTCCGGATGTCAATCCCAAGAATCCTGGATGCAGCTCCCAGATCCTTCATTTCGAACTCCTTACTGAGTTCATCCTTCACCTTCGTTGCATCCTCAACACTGTTGCTGGCTATGAGGATATCATCCACATACAACAGCAACATAACAAGTGAGTTTCCAGGTCGAAATCTGAAGTAAACACAGTGATCGAACTGACTTCTAGTGAAACCAATGTGTGCCATGAACTTGTCGAATCTCCTATTCGATTGTCGAGGAGATTGTTTCAGGCCATACAAAGACCTATTCAGCTTGCGACATAATCTTCTTTACTCTTTTCTGCATACCTTTCAGGTTGACGCATCAAGATCGTTTCATCTAGATCACCATACAGAAATTTTATCTTTACATCCATTTGGTCAAGTTCTAAGTCGAACTTTGCCACCATGGCCAACAGCATTCGAATGGATCTATGCTTTACAATAGGTGAGAACACATCATTGAAGTCGACTCCTTCTTTCTGAGTGAACCCCCTAGCAACCAGCCTCGCCTTAAAGCGCTTCGACATCTCTCCTTCGATTCCTTCCTTGACCTTGAAAATCCACTTACACCTGACTAACCTTGCTCCTGCAGGTTTCTCAATCAGCTCCCAAGTGTTATTATCATGAAGATATTTCATCTCGTCATCCATGGCTTTTCGCCATTCAGTCTTGTTTCGACTCCTTATAGCTTCCTTGTAATCTCTAGGTTCTTCGTCAAGTACCTCACTTGCAGAGATTAAAGCAAAAGCTATAAGATCTGCATAACCAAGTCTCTGAGGTGGCTTGATGACTCTTCTCGACCTATCTCTTTCCAGTAGGTAGTCATCGACAGTTTCCTCAGCCTCTTCAGCATCTTGCTCTTCGACTTCAGCAGGGCTATGTGTAACACCCCCTTTCTATACCCCCAAATAATCAAATAATCATTTAGGCACATATTTAAAATTTCGTCAGAGTATAATTATAAACATAGTATAAAAGAGGTATGTCACATTATATATGAAATTAAAACATTCAACACCTGCTCAACATGGATATGCAACAGTGGGGTAACTTTGCAACAGAGGAACTTAGTCCTTACACTCACATCTCAATATTTAGAATAAAAGCGGAAAATCTAAACATTGAATAACATATAACATATATATATATATATATATATATCATCATCAAGTATTATCCACCAACATAATTCATGTTTACATAAACATTCATCAACAAGATACATGTACAAATGTATCACAAAAGAATCATATACATCCTAGCTACCCGGTGCTACATATCAGAGCCGACCGACCAAAAGAATGAAGACACACTTCACAAAAAGACCACCAGCATACCTACTCTGCAATGCCTCATAGAGCATCATAAAACAACAGAAGGGTGAGAAATATTATCATAATAACAATGCATAAAATTATATATCTTAGCATAAAAATACACATATTCCACATTCTCACCACTATTCATCACAATTCACTCATATACATTACAATGTATATATATATACAAAGCCAGGCATATTTATCATGCATACTTTCACAATCCTTATCAATCCACATAAACATACATATTTATGTTTATTCATCAATTCACAATTACAAAGATGATAAATGCAAATCATAGAGACCGACTCACGACTCTATGCAAATGCAATGCGGTACCGACTCAACCATCTCAAGTTCACTCAGGAACTTATTGGAACCATCGCTCGTTACCAATGTAACTCCCCGTCGGGCCTACGATGTTCACCCATTGCTCACACCCCACATGGGCACACAATGTTTATGGATCGCTCACACCTCACATAGGCACACAATCCGATTGCTCACACCCCACATGGGCACACAATCATTTGTAATCATCGCTCACACCTCACATAGGCACACGACGTTACAACGGATTCTCATTAGAATCACACAACACAAGAATGCACATCATTATGCTTCACATGCAAAATGAATCAAGACATTTTTTAAATGCATACATATTCACAATATATTCATGCATTCATCTCATACTATTACATACAATCTATATACATTCACATCAATGCACTATTGTATGATTCACATCCAAAACACACATTCAAACGGTAAAAGTCGCTAAATAACACTATTCTCGACTTTCCGACATAATTAAATCGGCCAACAATTTCTAAATCATCATAATAATAAAGTACAGCTCAATAGCTTCACAACGATACCAAGAATGTAAAAATCGGATAAACGGAACAAAAGTTACGGAAGAAAAACGAAAACGATATTTGAAAAATCACATTTTTACACTTCTCCTGCCCATCCGCGTATGGACCAATGTCATACGCGTATGGTCAAAAATTCATACGCGTACAATACGTAAATCACCAGATGGCCGAGAAAAATGAAGTCCCATACGCGTATTGGCCCTGAAATGCGCCATCCATACGCGTATTGCCCAAGTCAATACGCGTATGGCCTGCCCCAATACGCGTATGGCCAGGCGAAATGCAAAATTTTCCTGCAGAATTCTGTTCTGCGTTTTTTCCCCAAACCACACCCAAATTCATCATCTAAACTCAGAAAAATGTCAATTTGATGTCCAACAACATGTATCATTCGTGTATCAACGACAAGGGACCCGAAAACATCATTTTCAACACGATTAAATCGATTTCTACCATTTTCTACACAAATGGGTTTATACCAAAATTCATAAAAATCAACAACAACAACAACACAATCATACATAATGATATACATTGATAAGATAATAAGATTTCACACCCTTACCCGGATAAATCGATTCCTAGAAGTTGTTTTGAAGATTTCCAAGCTTTTCCTCTCTTTTTCTCCTCTTCCTCTTTCTGTCTCTCATTTTTCTCTCTATTTTTCTTTTCTTTCTCTTTCTCTCCTATTTCCTCTTCTTATCTCTTTTTCTTTTCTATTTCTTATTTTCTACTCAAATTAAATTAATTCATTTTCTCACACAATTCTATTTCCACTAAATTTCTAACTTATCATTAATTGAGAAATGTCTAAAATACCCTCCATTCTAAATTCCCGAAAACTCTCAAAAACGGTAAAACATCATAACATGTCAACATAGCATATTAACACACCAATTTCACAGATAAAATAATTTATCACTCAATTTAAATAAAAGACTCAACAAAATGGAAATAATCGGAATCGGGGCGTTACAACTCTCCTCCACTTTAGAAATTTTCGTCCTCGAAAATATTACCTGATTCAAACAACTCCGGATACGACTCTCGCATCCTACTCTCTAGTTCCCAAGTCATATTGCCTTCCGCAGCGCCTCCCCACGCTACTTTCATAAGCGCAATATCCTTGCCTCTTAGCTTCTTAACTTCACGGTCCAAAATCCTAATCGGTAACGCTTCAACCGTAAGGTTATCTCTCACTTCAACCTCGTCCATAGGAATAACATGTGACGGATCCGGAACATACTTCCGAAGTTGCGAAACATGGAATACATCATGCAAATTCGAAAGATTCGGAGGCAAGCCACACGGTAAGCCACAACACCAACTCGTGCAGAAATCTGATACGGACCAATAAAACGAGAAGTCAACTTCTTCGACTTCAAAGCACGACCCACACCCGTAACCGGCGTAACTCTCAAAAACACATGGTCGCCATCTTGAAACTCAAGATCTTTCCTTCTCTTGTCATGATAGCTCTTTTGCCTACTTTGAGAAGCCTTCATCTTCTCACGAATAAACTTCACTTTCTCCGTCGTTTGTTGTACCATCTCTGGTCCAACTATCGTCCTCTCACCGGTTTCATGCCAACACAAAGGTGTTCGACATCTCCGACCATACAAAGCCTCAAATGGTGCCATACCTATACTTGAATGAAAACTGTTATTGTAGGTGAACTCAATCAACGCCAAATAACTATCCCAAGCACCACCTTGCTCGAGCACACAAGCACGCAATAAATCCTCCAACGATTGAATTGTCCTCTCGGTTTGACCATCCGTTTGCGGATGATAAGCCGAACTCAATCTTAGCTTAGAACCCAAAGCCTTTTGTAAACTCTCCCAAAACCTCGATGGAAATCTAGGATCTCTATCCGATACAATACTCTTAGGAACTCCATGAAACTTCACAACCACAAGAACATAAATCTCGGCTAACTTCTCCAAAGGATAACTAATATCAATTGGAATGAAGTGAGCAGATTTAGTAAGCCTATCAACGATTACCCAAATAGCATTATGACCTCTTTGCGTATTCGGCAATCCCGTAACAAAATCCATCGATATACTATCCCATTTCCACTCCGGAATGTCCAACGGTTGCATCAATCCACTAGGCTTTTGATGTTCCACCTTAGACTTTTGACAAGTTAAGCACGCATACACAAATTGAGCCACATCCCTCTTTAATCCGGACCACCAAAAGATTTTCTTCAAATCTTGATACATTTTATTCGCTCCCGGATGAATACTTAAGTTACTTCGGTGTCCTTCTTCCAATATCATCTTTTTCAACTCCGCATCATCGGGAATACAAATACGACCACGGAATCTCAAAACTCCAAAATTATCAACCTTGAAATCCTCATTCTCATTCATCATCAAATCAACGAACTTCAAATCCAACTTTTTCTTTTCACATACGGTTGCAAGAAAATCATTCGTAACATATAGCATACCAAGTCTCACACTTCTCGGCGTCATTTCACAAACCAAACTCAAGTCTCTAAAATTCTCCAAAAGTTCCCATTCTCTCATCATCAATGCGGACATATGTAACGACTTCCGACTCAAAGCATCGGCCACCACGTTTGCCTTACCCAGATGGTAATTCAAACCAAAATCATAATCCTTCAAAATCTCTAACCACCTTCTTTGTCTCATGTTCAATTCTTTTTTATCAAATAAATATTTCAAGCTCTTGTGATCACTAAAAACTTCAAATCTTGCACCATAAAGATAGTGCCTCCAAATTTTCAAAACAAACACCACGGCCGCTAACTCCAAGTCATGTGTAGGATAATTCTTTTCATGCACTCTCAATTGTCTTGAAGCATAAGCCACAACTTTTCCATCTTGCATCAAAACACCACCTAAACCAATCAATGAAGCATCACAATACACAACAAATGGTTCCGTCGGATTTGGCAAAATCAAGATCGGAGCCGTTGTCAACCTTCTTTTTAGCTCATTGAAACTCTCTTCACAATGAATATCCCAAATGAAAGCCTTTCCTTTACAAGTCAATTGCGTTAACGGAAGTGCCAACTTCAAAAATCCCTCAATAAACCTCCGATAATAACCCGCCAAGCCTAAAAAGCTTCGAATCTCCGTAACCGATCTAGGAGCCTCCCATTGCATCACCGCATCAATCTTGGATGGATCAACACTAATACCACTACCAGAAATAACATGTCCAAGAAAACTTACTTTCGACAACCAAAATTCACATTTCGACAACTTAGCATACAATTGTTTCTCTTTCAAAATTTGTAACACAATCCTCAAATGCTCTTCATGCTCCTCTTGAGACTTAGAGTAAATCAAAATATCGTCGATGAACACAACCACAAAACGATCTAACTGTTCATGAAAAATACGATTCATGTATTCCATAAACACACCCGGCGCATTAGAAACCCCGAATGGCATCACAGAATATTCGTAATGGCCATACCGTGTCCTAAAGGCCGTCTTTTGAATATCCTCTTCTTTCACACAAATCTGGTGATATCCCGATCTCAAATCAATCTTGCTAAAAACACGCGCATCAACCAATTGGTCCATCAAATCATCGATCCTTGGAAGTGGATACTTGTTCTTAATTGTCACCTTGTTCAATTGTCGATAATCAATGCATAACCGCATACTCCCATCCTTCTTCTTTACCAACAATACCGGAGCACCCCAAGGAGAAACACTTGGTCTTACAAATCTCTTGTCCAACAAGTCATTCAATTGCTTCTACAATTCTACCAACTCCGATGCCGACATACGATACGGTGCCATCGAAACCGATCTAGTACCCGGAACTAGATCAATAGAAAAATCAACTTCTCTTTCCGGCGGTACATCCGTAATATCCTCCGAAAACACTTCTGGAAAATCACACACCACAGGAAACACGTCGAGCTCAACTTTACTCTCCACCGACAATGATGCAAACAAACCGAACAATTGAGCTTCGTCCGCTAAAAGTTTCTTCAACTCTTTAGTGGATAGGAAACTCTCATCTTCATCATCTTCCAAAGAAGGAAACCTTACAAACTTGTGATAGCAATCTATATGAACTCGATTAAATTGTAACCAGTTCATACCCAAGATTACGTCCAATCCCTCCAACGGTAAACACACTAAATCCATAATGAAGTCTTTACCATACATGGTCAAAGGACAACTTACACACACCAAAGACGTAGTTACCGACCCTGAAGCAGGAGTCTCAATAACCATCTCACCACTCCAAGAAGTCATAAACAAATTCAAACTCTTAGCGCACTCATGATAAATGAATGAATGAGTCACTCCCGTATCAATAATAGCAACTAAAGGCGTACTATTAATAAAGCATGTACCTTTAATCAAACGGTCTGCACTAGTATTGTCCGTCCCTGCTAATGCAAACACCTTTCCGCCCGCTTGAGCTTGTTTCAGCTTAGTACACTTAGTACTAATGTGACCCACTTCTCCACAATTATAGCACTTCACTACATTCCTCGTACATTCGGTAGTAGCATGCCCAAGGCCTCCACAGTTAGAACATTTCACCACAGTCTTCCCACACTCAAATGATTTATGACCCATTTCACCACACTTGTAACACTTAACGGAACCGGAACCTCCTCCTCCAGATCTCTTATCAAAGTTTCCCCTATGCTTGCCCTTATCAACGGGTGTCACATAAGGTCCACTTCTAGCTTGTTGCTTTCCCTTCCTCTCATTCAAACTTTTGTAATGTATAGAACGAGCCTTGCTATCTTCCTCGAAGATTCTACAACATTCCGTCAAATCCGTAAACCTTCTTATCCTTTGATATCCCACAGCTTGTTTAACCTCAGGACGCAAACCATTCTCATACTTAATACACTTTGAGAACTCAGCAGTAATTACAGCATAGTGAGGATGGAATTGAACCAACTCCACAAACTTAGCAGTATAGTCCACCACAGACATACTACCTTGTTTCAGTTCAAGGAACTCCATCTCCTTCTTCCCTTTCATACTTTCAGGGTAATACTTCCTCAATAACTCGGTACGAAATAAATCCCAAGTTATCTCTTCATCATCCACCTCAAGAACTTGACGCATACCGACCCACCAATCGTCGGCTTCTTCCTTCAGCATGTGAGACCCAAGCCTCACCTTATTCTCCTCCGCACAGCCCATGACTCTGAAGATCCTTTTAATCTCTTTCAACCAAATTTGAGCTCCATCGGGATCAAATCTTCCTTTGAAGACCGGTGGTTGATTCTTCCTGAACTCGTCATTAGCATTCACGTTCGGCGCACCTTGCACCGCCCTAGCCATTGCTTCCAAAGCAGCAGCCATCGCATTGTCGTTCCTACCAGCCATATTCTGATCATTCCCAAAAATGACAACAAGGTTAAACAACAGTTCAACCAACACAACAACAAGACAGACACAACTGACTCAACACTGGCCCTGATACCACTTAATGTAACACCCCCTTTCTATACCCCCAAATAATCAAATAATCATTTAGGCACATATTTAAAATTTCGTCAGAGTATAATTATAAACATAGTATAAAAGAGGTATGTCACATTATACATGAAATTAAAACATTCAACACCAGCTCAACATGGATATGCAACAGTGGGGTAACTTTGCAACAGAGGAACTTAGTCCTTACACCCACATCTCAATATTTAATAAAAGCGGAAAATCTAAACATTGGATAACATATAACATATATATATATATATATATATATATATATATATCATCAAGTATTATCCACCAACATAATTCATGTTTACATAAACATTCATCAACAAGATACATGTACAAATGTATCACAAAAGAATCATATACATCCTAGCTACCTGGTGCTACATATCAGAGCCGACCGACCAAAAGAATGAAGACACGCTTCACAAAAAGACCACCAGCATATCTACTCTGCAATGCCTCATAGAGCATCATAAAACAGCAGAAGGGTGAGAAATATTATCATAATAACAATGCATAAAATTATATATCTTAGCATAAAAATACACATATTCCACATTCTCACCACTATTCATCACAATTCACTTATATACATTACAATGTATATATATACAAAGCCAAGCATATTTATTATGCATACTTTCACAATCCTTATCAATCCACATAAACATACATATTTATGTTTATTCATCAATTCACAATTACAAAGATGATAAATGCAAATCATAGAGACCGACTCACGACTCTATGCAAATGCAATGTGGTACCGACTCAATCATCTCAAGTTCACTCAGGAACTTATTGGAACCATCGCTCGTTACCAATGTAACTCCCCGTCGAGCCTACGATGTTCACCCATTGCTCACACCCCACATGGGCACACAATGTTTATAGATTGCTCACACCTCACATAGGCAAACAATCCGATTGCTCACACCACACATGGGCACACAATCGTTTTTAATCATCGCTCACACCTCACATAGGCACACGATGTTACAACAGATTCTCATTAGAATCACACAACACAAGAATGCACATCATTATGCTTCACATGCAAAATGAATCAAGACATTCTTGAAATGCATACATATTCACAATATATTCATGCATTCATCTCATACTATTACATACAATCTATATACATTCACATCAATGCACTATTGTATGATTCACATCCAAAACACACATTTAAATGGTAAAAGTCGCTAAATAACATTATTCCCAACTTTCCAACATAATTAAATCGGCTAACAATTTCCAAATCATCATAATAATAAAGTACAGCTCAATAGCTTCACAACGATACCAAGAATGTAAAAATCGGATAAACGGAACAAAAGTTACGGAAGAAAAACGAAAACGATATTTTAAAAATCACATTTTTACACTTCTCCTGCCCATCCGCGTATGGACCAATGTCATACGCGTATGGTCAAAAATTCATACGCGTACAATACGTAAATCACCAGATGGCCGGGAAAAATGAAGTCCCATACGCGTATTGGCCCTGAAATGCGCCATCCATACGCGTATTGCCCAAGTCAATACGCGTATGGCCTGCCCCAATACGCGTATGGCCAGGCGAAATGCAGAATTTTCCTGCAGAATTCTGATCTGCGTTTTTTCCCCAAACCACACCCAAATTCATCATCTAAACTCAGAAAAATGCCAATTTGATGTCCAACAACATGTATCATTCGTGTATCAACGACAAGGGACCCGAAAACATCATTTTCAACACGATTAAATCGATTTCTACCATTTTCTACACAAATGGGTTTATACCAAAATTCATAAAAATCAACAACAACAACAACAACACAATCATACATAATGATATACATTGATAAGATAATAAGATTTCACACTCTTACCAGGATAAATCGATTCCTAGAAGTTGTTTTGAAGATTTCCAAGCTTTTCCTCTCTTTTTCTCCTCTTCCTCTTTCTTTCTCTCCTTTTTCTCTCTATTTTTCTTTTCTTTCTCTTTCTCTCCTATTTCCTCTTCTTATCTCTTTTTCTTTTCTATTTCTTATTTTCTACTCAAATTAAATTAATTCATTTTCTCACACAATTCTATTTCCACTAAATTTCTAACTTATCATTAATTGAGAAATGTCTAAAATACCCTCCATTCTAATTTCCCGAAAACTCTCAAAAACGGTAAAACATCATAACATGTCAACATAGCATATTAACACACCAATTTCACAGATAAAATAATTTATCACTCAATTTAAATAAAAGACTCAACAAAATGGAAATAATCGGAATCAGGGCATTACACTATGCACTTCAGCATCACTATGCTCCACCTGAACAGGCATCCCTACCTGTTCTAGCTCCTCTTCAGAGATTTCTGCACTTCGACCAACATCACCAGTTTTCTTGAAAGCCATTTCGACCTCATTGAAAACTACATCACGACTTGTGATACATCTTCTGTGACCTGGTTCTAGGCACCACAGCCTATAACCTTTGACTCCCTCAGGATATCCAAGGAACATGCATCTCAGAGCTCTAGGTTCGACCTTGTCTTGCCTAATGTGAGCATATGCTAAACTGCCAAATACTCTCAGTTTGTCGAGATCTGGTGGATGACCCGACCAAACTTCTTCAGGTGTCTTCATTCCCAGCCTAGTCGAGGGACATCTATTTATCAGATAAGCTATTGTCGAAATAGCCTCTGCCCAAAACACCTTCTTCAATCCAGCACTAACCAACATGCATCTAACCCTTTCAAGAATTGTTCGATTGAATCTCTCAGCTAAGCCATTTCATTGAGGTTTACCTGCTACAGTCCTATGCCTTAAAATCCCAGACTCCACACAGTAACTGTCGAACGCTTCGTTGCAGATCTCAAGGACATTGTCGGTTCTCAACCTCTTAATCTTTCTGCCAATTTGAGTTTCGACCAGAACCTTCCAACTTTTGAAATTCTCAAAAGTTTCATCCTTCGTCTTCTGAATGAATACCCATAGCTTTCTGGAATAGTCATCAACGATGGATAAAAAATACCTTGCACCTGAGTGTGAAGGATTCCTTGCAGACCCCCAAAGATCAGCATGAATGTAATCAAGGGATCCATGTGTTCTTTGCTTGCCTTTGTTAAACTTCGCCCTACAGGATTTACCAAATACACAAGATTCACAAAACTCCAGCTTTTCGACTTTGTCACCTCCTAGCAGGTTCTGCTTCCCCAATTCGACCAGGCCTCTTTCGCTGACATGACTCAAACTCATGTGCCATAAATCTGTCTTTGACACAGGTTTCGTGTATACCACATTTGTCGAACCACTTACAACCTCAGCCTCAAGGGTATACAAGCCTTGGTTTTTCACGCCTCTCAAGACTTCCTTCGACCCTTTCATGACTTTCAGGATACCTTGCTCTCCTTTGAAAACATATCCTCTGTTGAATTCACCAAGAGAAATTAAATTCCTCTTAAGATCAGGTACATAACTAACCCCAGTCAATAGCTTTATTGACTCATCATGGAGCTTAAATCTAACATATCCAATACCTGCTATCTTGCAAGCTTTATTGTTCCCCAGCAGCACTGATCCACCATCTTGATCACATAATTCTTCAAGCACATTCTTGTTTGGAGTCATATGCCAAGTACATCCAGAATCCATAATCCACTCTTCGCAAGAGTTGTTGCTCGACACCACAAGGACATCAGATGATTCATAACCATCTTGCACTATAGCTGCATTCACATTGTCCTTACCTCCATGATTATTCAGGCGCTCAGGGCACACCGTTCTTGTGTGACCCTCCTTCTTACAATGATAACATTTGATACTAGATATATCACCACCATAAGACTTCTACTGAACCTTACCTTTCTTCTTGTCAAACCTGCCATCTTTCTTTGACGATCTCCCTTTCACGGACAACCCTTCGCCAACTGATGAAGGTTTCTGCTCCTTTCTTTCGTTCAAATCCTTCGAATACAAGGCTGCTTGAACTTCTTCAAAGGTCAGGGACTCTCTTCCATACAAGAGGGTTTCTTTGAAGTGAGCATGCGTTCTTAGCAAAGCACATAGCAATAACAATGCTTGATCTTCGTCATCGATCTTCACATCAATATTTTCAAGATTAAGAATCGGCTTGTTGAACATATCCAACTGCTCAGCCAAAGCTTTGTCTTCACTCATGTTGAATGAATACAAAGCCTGCTTCAGGTACAAACGATTTACCAATGATTTGGTCATGTACAAGCTTTCAAGCTTTACCCATAATCTTGACGCCGTCGTCTCTTTTGATACCTGCCGGAGAACCTTATCACCAAGGCTCAACAATATTGTGATGTGTGCTTTTTCGATCATTGTCGTCTTTTCTCTTTCCGTCAACGCAGCATCCATGGTTGCATGTCCCTTCAACACTTCCAAACAACCCTGCTGCACCAGTAGGGCTTTCATCTTCAAACGCCACAGACCGAAATCGTTCACTCCAGTGAACTTTTCAATCTCATACTTTGTTGAAGATATCTTATCCACACTCACCGCACCAATTTGTTGTGAAAAACGATATCTTTAAGCAAAGTATAAAACGGTTTCTTGATAATCAAGAACCAAAACAAGGGTTAGGTTTAACGGAAAAGAAAACAAGAAGAAGAAGAATAAGGTACAACAAGGATTGGGCAAATATAAATTTTGTTTACTATTCACTTTCTCATTAAAGTCACAAATGATTACAAGTGAATATCACAATTTGCCACACTCAACAAACTGAGCATACTAGCCTATTTATAGACTAACTAGGTAACTTACAGCCCAAGAAACCAAAACAATTGTATCCTTAACACAAGGCCAAATTCGACAGAATAACATTTCGACAATACATACATACTAGAACAGACTTCGACTACAGTATGTAACAATAAGGCATCAGCATGTGAACAAGCTTCAACTGGATGCTTGCCTCCTGTCGAAATACATGAAAGCTCTCATTCGACACAGCATGAGTTCGACCCAACTCTCACAAGAACAATCTTCGAGACACATCTTTTCACATTCGAACAACGTCATGCTCTTGTTCACAAACACATTTCTAGTATCCGGCAATTGTACATCCTTCAAATGCAAGAACTTATCCTCACCACATTCCAATTTCGTTTTCCTCTCACACCCGTCCGAAAAATTTCTCAAATCCCATTGCCTTTGATTCTTGACATTAAATCCCGTCACACACTCGCATATAGGAAAAGCATTCGCGTCGCAAATACCAAAAGGACCACAAGCTCCATAATGATCCCAATCTACAGCTGGTGCAAACCATACTTTGCTCCAATTCTTGGTGCTCCAAATCCACACGTAACGCTCCATTGAACCCGTCAAATTCACTACAAGTCTAGACAAATTCGACTGAAGCTTGATGATTATCAGCAACTATTTTATCATTAAGAACCGCTATAGTTTCTAGTATCAGCACTCCTCCGAAAGTTTGACCATTCCACGGACCCGTCCTAAACACCCACACCCTCTATTGCTTGTTCCACAAGTAAATATCTGTAACACCATGAAAATCAAGACTAAAATAACAATCTCCGGTTGATGGATCATCTTGACTCTTCCACGACGTTACTCGGATCTCCACACGAGTATCAAGGTTCCAACCAAGCAGCATGCTTGGTAACAAAGTATCGGTCGGATGATCAAAACTCTGCCATATATAGTTACTGTTGTTCTTCTATAGTTCTTCTATGAGAACCAAATTTCGATTATCCAAAAGACGAAGAACGGGATTCGAAACCGAGGAAACAGTTTGATTCGATGACCATATAATGCTACTTGCTTGGTTGAGAAGAACAAATTTTCCATCATCTTGAATCTTGAGAGTTCCATTAGAATTTTGAAGTGGAGTGTCTCTATTTGCAACCCAAACAAATGTTTTATCTGAAAAATCTTTGTACCATATACCTATGTACCATTTTGAAGGTGTTGTGTTGAAGTCTTTACAATATTTGTGCGGACTAAAATCGTGAAAGTCTTTACATTTGGAACTCGACGCCGGTCCATCTCATTCCATAAAAAAAAAACAAATAGTTTTATGGTTGATGTATTTACACTCCATCCATGTGAGTCTTGCATAATAGACTGGAAAATTAATTTTTTTTTTTTTTAGAAATCTTGATATCCGGCCTTGCGACCGACTAATCCAAGAGGGACCAATACCCACTGTCCACTAGCGGGGGTCCCGTTTCAAGCCAGAGCAAAGCTCCGTATGGACTGGCCCATACAAGAGTTGATTGCACCTAGTATGATTCGAACCTGAGACCTTGAAAGGAGCACACTCTCAAGACCCAAGCCTCCACCACTAGGCCATGTAGCATTAAAAGCAAGGATAATGTTAAATTTATACGTGTATCTATCAAATCTTTATAAAAAATTTAAAAATTGCACACACTAAAATATTATTATAGAATGTGTTTTATTGTTGTTTTTTGAAAATCGAATACATAAAATTCAATCGTTTCAAATTTAATTGATTATCATTTTTTATTTCTATTCGCCTAATGGTTAAGCGAGATCAAATCAAGAATTACACAATATAAAGAATGTAAGAGCTATTGTTTGTTTTGGGTATACGAATTTGTTGTGGTTTCATGTTTTAAAATAGGTGTCTTCTGGTATTTAAACTATGTTTAGATTCAATATTTTCAAATAATTTAAGACTATTATGGTATTTCGGAATGGCTTTTTCAAAGTCGATGCATGGGTCTAACATTTGGTTTTACAAACAACTAATCACAAATTTTTTATTAATTAAAAAATAAAAATAAAATATTTTCTCTCCTTCTTTATCTCAACCACCTCATGATTCTAATTAAAACAGAAATTAAATTTTAAATAAATATTAAATTTTTTCTTTTGTTATTGGTTGTTTTTAAGAATAAGGATTTAAGTTTGTTTCTATGCAAGTTTTTGTCTGGGTCTGAACTGCGAGAATGTGGATCCCTTCTTTCTAGCATCAAAGTTCTAATCGATCTCAAGTACACTCCTATGAATTATTGTCTACTTAGGTGTGAAAATGCACCATGGCCGTCCTTTAAAAATTAAAAATATTACAATTGAGAATTTAAATATTAAAAAATAAATCTAAATTAAATTGCAAAAATTTAAACATTTTTTTAAAAAAATTATCAACTAAAATTTTTAATAAACATAAAATTACAATTTTTTGCAATTATTATAACTAGTGGGATATTCGTGTTTTCGCATGAATATCAGTTGGAAAATAAAATTGTTGCTGAGAAAATTTTGATGAAATATTAAAAATATTTAAAAATAAAATAATAATGATGTAAAATAAAAAATATTATAGAGTTATTAAAATGAGTAGGAATAAAAATAAGTAAAATTATTAAATTAGATAAGTAGAGAAAATGTTAGGTAGCAGAAAATAAATTAAATGCAAAATAAAGTTAATAATTAATAATGATATTAAAAGTGTTAAGTTGACGAATAAATAGGTATAGCGCAAGAAGTCTTTTGTGAGACCAGAGGGCATTTTTAGCAAGTCACAGTTTATGTTGTGTATCATCTGTTGCATAATCATGGGCGATCATCATAAAGGAGGTTTAAGTGGTTTACGGTAATGAAGAAAAAATAGTTGCATGTTTGTTTTTTTGAGTCATGAATGAAAGGGAATATAACCACATGTAATTTTTTTGCAGGGCATGTGAGGCGTGGCCGAAAGAGAGACAAATAATCGTGAGAAGCTTCGATTGTTGTACGCTGAAGCAACTAAAGATCAGGCAAAAAACAGAAGGGAAAATGAATCGCAACAATTTCCGACCATATAGAACTTGTTGTTTTGACCGGAGAAAAAAAACTCAGATGGTGTGAGGGTTGCTGATACCGGAAAACAAAAAGGAAGGTAAATCATTTTCGTGTGTTGTAAATAATGCATGCAATGAATGATTTCTGAAATCAAAGGTTAAAATCATTGATATGATAGATCCAGAACTCAAAATAATGCAATGAACGATTTTTCAGTTTATAGACAATAGTTTTGTAAGACGAAAAGTATACTTAAATTTGTGAGAAAAAAATAGAAAAATATAAGAGTTTGTACGACATTGTTATGTTGATGGTAAAAAGGTTGAATGTAAGTAAACCGACAAATGTAATTGTAATTGTGAATGTGTAATCTACAAGATGTATGATAGTTTAGGTGATTCCAGACACACACAAAATAGTTATAATATAATGAAGTGACATAACGTAAATCTAGATTATATAGGATATGTATGAAATAGTAATGGTTATATTTACGGATTATGTGAAAATGAAAATGTTAGTAGTAGTGTTATAAACTTAAATTGTTTTAATGTTGTAACTGTAGGGCTAATCTTGTAACTAGAGTTGTTGATGAAAGAACCAAGGAAATTCATGAAAAACCAACCACAGATTTTAAGGATCCTATGTTGAACATGCATAGCAGTGGTTCTTCTTCTGATGAAGATGAAAAGTCGGATGAGGATGATTTCTACCGGGAAAGAGTGATAAGCTATGGATAAAAAGCCCCCAAGAATGTCATGGTATGTAAGATAAAAAGTGAAATCTGGTTTGAATAAGAATTAAAAATAATTGTAATAATTTTATGTTGTCTGTGGTATTTAACAGCATTTTCCTAGAGAGGTGACGAAGAAATGCTTATATTGGAACCAAAGATCAATTGAGTTGATTGATTCTGACATAGGGAAAACCTATGATGCAGAGGTTTACAGTGCTAGGTGTAACAAAAAGATTGTTAAGACTGAGAAGTTCATCGGTAAAGGGTGGTATGATTATGCAAAGAATAAGAAACTAAGAAGGGGTGATAAGCTTGGGTTTACCATAGGGTATCCTCCAGATCAGGTTTATGTTTCACTTTTAAACATATGAGTATGGTGAGGTTGAAAGAGGTGTGGAAGATGGCTGTTAGGTTGGTCTTAAACTCTGACTGGCGTGTGTAGTTGTTGAAGATGTAGTATTTAGTGTAATCTGCAACCATATGATATTAGTAGTTTAGTTGTCTGGGTGATGGTTTTATTATTTTTATGAAGTCAAGTTATTTTGTTTTTGAATAATTTGAATAAGTTGAAATGTATTGTACTGAAGTATTTAACTTGATGGGTTTAATATTAAAGTAGTATGTTTTATGTAAAGTGTATGAATGGTAACTATATATGGTATTGTTTTAGAGTTATTACAACCCATATGACATAAAGAATTAGTTATGTAATCTATGAACACGGTTTAAAATAGACTTAGAAATGAAAAAGTATTTGAGGAATAAGTATAACATAATGAATAACATTTGAATTCTTATAAAAAGTTTGATTAGTATGTAGCTGTTATAGTTGTATAAGTTAACAATCTATTTAGATATTTGTATTCATTATATTAAAAACATTACACATAAAAAATGAACGAATCAAAATGGTTGAAAAGTTATGTTAGAACCTCAAACATTGTGCAATGGATAGAGTAATGCTAGTTGGTACTTCAATATAAAAATAAATGGAGAGTCAACATAAGTTTAACAAAAAGAGTATTATTTACAAAAAGTTTACATAACCATACGCAGTTTTTAAAGTAGGTGATCATAACACAAAAGAAGCAGTTTGGAAACTTTGCTGTGACACGAAAATGTATCCTGTAAAAGCAAACAAAAAAGTGTAAAAGGGTGTACAAAAACAGTGTACATATAGCAGCATTGAATCATAAAAACAAAAGACTAAATTTACCTAAGGACTTTAATAATGTAGAGATATATATGTTTATAAAGTCAGAAAGTAGTATTTATATGTTTATAAATTCACGTTACACATCAGAAGGTTAATAATGAAGCAAATTTATAGTACACCAGAAAGAAGAAATTAAGAAAATTTAAGTTAGAATATGGAAGCATATCAAATTCAAGAATCTGTAAGAATGTGAAAAAAGTAGAGATAATTACCGACTATATGTTGTTGAATACCTCCTTGTAGATGACGTTAGAAATGGAAGATGTTGGCTTGTTGTTTTCGTCGTGTATCAAGATTTTGATCCCTTTTTTGCTTGTTACCCTTGAAATTGCGACATATAGTTGGCCATGAATGAAAATATCTTTTGGGATATACAATCCAACCCAATCCAAAGATTGACCCTGAGATTTGTTAATCGTTATCGCATACGAAACAATTATAGGAAATTTTCTCATGCATAGTTTGAAAGGCCAAGGTGATTGGGGTAGGAACATATCCATTCTTGGTATGTAACTGACTTTTCCATGTCCCCTGCCTCTCTTAATTTCTGCTTCAAGAACATGATTAGCCATTTTAGTAACAATTAGCCTAGTCCTGTTGCACAAACCTTCAAATTGATCAATGTTTCTCATAAGCATTATAGGGGTCCCTATCTTTAATCTAATGTGGTGGCTGGGCAACCCAGAAGTCCTTAGAGAGCTGAGGAATTTGGGACTAAGGACTACAATAATGGTGTTATCATAAATTTAAGATCTATCAACTGAATTTGAGCTATAGTAATCTCGGGTATCTCTTATAATAAGAAACGGTATGAATAAATGAGTAACAAATAGATAAGAAGTGATTAAGCCTCTAAAATAAATGTATGAAAAGAGCAATTGTTATGAAAAATATACCTGACATCATTTCAAGAATATGATTATTCATTTGATCAACAACTTCAATCGTTGATGCTAAAATTGTGAGAATTTTCAAGTAGTCGTAACATTTATAATTCTCCATGAAAAAGGATATGTACTCTCCACAATGGCAACAATATGGTCATCAAAATCCTGAATTAAAATTTCGGGAGGAATCTCAATATCATCATAAACGTCATTAGGTTTAGAGATCCTACCTTCTCCTAATTTTAAAATCCATTTGGAAAATTCAGCAATATCATGTGTTTCTTTATTACTTTGACCTCCTTGCAACCGCATGTTTCGTGTTAACATCAAGACTTCACAAGAATCCCAAATGTAAGATGCATTGAAGGAAGAGTCAACGATATTGGATCTACTTTCTCTTGGGATAACATGCAAAATCTGTCTGAAATTTCCACCAAAAACTACAATTTTTCCTCCGAAAACTTGATTGGAATTGCTATTATTACTCATGATGTCCCTCAATGTTTTATCAAGTGCTACAAAACAGAATTTGCTATCCATAGGTGTCTCATCCCAAATAATCAACTTGGTTTGGCGACGTAGTTCGGCGTGGTCATTACCGAAGTCAATCTTGCAAGTTGAATTTTCCAAGGTTGGCACAGGAATTTTAAATTTAGAATGAGTAGTCCTACCGCTAGGTAATAAAAGAGATGCAATTCCACTTGAAGCCACAATTAAAACAATTTCATGTTTAGCTCTCAATGAAGTTGCAATTGTTCTCCACATATAAGTTTTATCGGTACCGCCATAGCCATGCAGGAAAAATACTCTGCCTTTTTTATTGGTAACCACAAACAAGATATTGTCATATATGTTGCGCTGCTCATTTGGAAAAGACAAACATACAACCATTAACATTTAAAGGTTAAGATCAAAATCTAAAATGAAGAAGTATTATTATAGATGGAGCAACCTGTAAGTACACGGAATAGAGAATGGAATTTAATTTTCATGTTAGCGACATTGTAACTTCTCTCTTCATAGATAAGTCTGTTTCCGAGTTGTTGAAGAACATAACCATTGGGATAAGGAATTGGTTTGAAATCTGCAAGACTCCTCCGGTTGTCCTGAAGTAATGTTTCTATCTCAACCAATGTTAAATTTTGTAAATCCTCATCTGCAATTGAAAATCTTCATTGCAATAAGAAAGATGTTGAAAAGTTCATTAAAATGGGTTAAAAAAACCAGATTTGGGTTGAATGTAAAGATTTTTGAAAATGGAAAGCGTTAAAAAGATAGACCTGAATTTTATATAACATGTCTATGTTTGTGCAAAATACCATTAGCCAAAAAGGTCCAAGTCTCATTCCGCACATGGGTGGGTCTATTTATAGTTCCTGACAGTAGCATAATGACAAACAATTGTCTAAGAAAGTGTCCAGACCCCCACTGACTTGCAGCTTTAATTGCTCCAATGTATTCCATATCATCCTCAAGAAAACCCATGGCAAAGCATGCTCATTGAAAGAGTCATGTTGTATGCCCCCGACCTTACGAATGTCTTCATAAGTTTTTGGTCCTTTTACGTTGGTTAGCATCATCCATAGATAAAACAGTTCTCCAGTAGTCAGCAGAATCCAAATCAACCGTCCTATGGTGAAACCTTTCTTACGTGGCTTCCAAGCTCTTTTCTTTTTATCATATACAAACTTGGTTACAAATTGACCATATGTTAAATGCTTAGCTTCATAAAATTGTCCATTTACAATCAACCATGAAGTGAACATAGATTCTGTTACACTTGCTTTTTCCAATATATTTTCCATCCTTTCGAAATCTGTATAGTAGACAGCATTCTCACCTATAAGATGGTAAAACATACATTCTACGGCAGGTTTTCTTCCATGAATTTTGTATGAAAAAATCCTCCAACATGCCTCACTGGGGGATACATACCTACAGTCGAGGTATTCCTTAATTTCATCAATTTCGTCTTGTTTTTTTGAAGATGAATTCACAGTAGGAACAACAGATGCATTAATGCTGTCATATCCTTTGTGGATATATTTGAAAAGGGTACTTGATAGAAGTACTTTGGTTACACCATTCTATATTGATGTGAGCTTCATATTTTAAAAGCAACCTTGTGTTTGGAACGACATGCCTGTTGTTTAAGGAAATCCCACGTTTAACAATAGTATGTGTTTTGGAACTTCTTTTGTAAACTAGATAATCGTCGTTATCAACAATCATCTCTTTGTTGAATTTTTTTGGGAAAAACTTAGAGCATTTTTTTATTCTTCATGCACGGTGATGACAGTCGTGACAACCCGCAAGGCCCATGCATCATGTGTGATTTGACTAAGCTATACAACCTTGGATGTAGAAGAGGTTCTGGGATTTCAACAGAGATGATGTTGTCAATGTCAGGTGGTGTTGAATACTTACATTGTGGATGCAAGAAAATCAGGATGTGAGCATGTACCAAGCCTCTTTTCTAGAATTCTATAGTATACATGTATGAAAAGTAGAAAAAACCAATGTTAATTTCACACTCATAATTTTTGAAAAATATAATGAAGAATGAGATTATAGATCACTTACATGCCAACACCTTTCCAGGTACATGTCGCTTGGTTAAGTCAGTCATGAGTTCGTCAAACTTAATCTTGAAGACCTTGGAAACGACATCAGGTTGATCATATGCCTTTAAGTTATCCTTGGACAGGTGTCATGTAATCTCAGGCCAATTGGGGTTGCAGTTAAAAGTTATAAATAAATTAGGAAAGCCCAGTGTGCTGGAAATAGCCATACAGTCAAAGTAAAGTTGGTTCATATATCTTTTGCCACCTACAAAAGAAGAAAGAAATATAACTCTTATGTTTGTTTTGGTTTGTTGGTTAGGAACACCATGTTGAAATACAAATAGAGTTAGGGTTTTGTTATCGGTCCACAGGGATTGTTCGGTGATATCGCAGCCGTTCTATAATCGTAACGTTTCAAACTTTAAAGTAACAGGGTGTTTTAGGTTGGTTTCGTAGCGTTCGCATTCAAATGTAATTAAAAGCGATAAAGAGATTGTTTTAACGATTTATAAAAGCATGTCAAGATTAGGGTTCGACAAACCACTTTGCACATATATAATCGATAAGCTAATGAACTCGGTTAAATGATAAATACAATCACATATCCTCCCAATATGTTTATCTCTAACACATATTGTGAGTTTTGCCATTTTGATCCTTTGTTGATTTCTCACACAAACTATCAAAATGATAACATTAAAGTTCAATATTTGGTGAACATCAACACACATTACTATCTCTAGCCAATGTACATTGATGGATGAAAAACCTAGGTAAAGAGTAGGAACACATTTCTCAATCATGAACCAACACAAAGAATAAACCATATAAACAAAGTTTTTCATCATACATTCATCATCCAAGAGTTCACCAGCTAGAATCAATCCATATACATACAAAGGAAAGGTTTACCTACCATCTAACCTTGACACAAAAGTGAAATTATCTACACATCTTCATGGTAGCTTGAGCAACAAGTAATGGACAAAGTTTTTGGAGCATCAATCTTCAAGAATCAAGGATTGAAGCATAAAAACTAAGAAAGCAAGAAAAATGGGTTTCTATGGAGTTTTCTCTCCAAAAATATCTAAGGTACAAAGTGAAAAGATCAAAAGTACTAGGTGTGTACCCAAAATGACACAAAAATAAGCCTAAATAGAAGTTCAGCCCAGAAAGGAGCGTCGGGCGGTGTAAAATTCTGCTGGGCAAAATCCACTTTACAGCCCACGTGACAGCAACAGTGCCAAAAGTGGCACAAATATTTTCCAAAAAGCGTCGGGCAAAAGAATGAGAGCGCCGGGCAAAGCCAATTTTGCTGGGCGAAATCAAGAGGCGAAGCAGTGTCACAATTCTGGAACTTGGCTGGAAAATTGGAGGAAACAAGGATGAGGCATCGCCTGTGAAGCGTCGGGCGAAACTTCAAAAGCGTCGGGCGAAACCATAATTGTGCCGGGCGAAATTCAGAAGGCGCAGCAATGTCACAATTCTGGAACTTGATCAAAAATGGGGTGCCCAACCGCCTCTGTTGCGTCGGGCGGTCAAGAGGCCACAGAAATAATTCTTAAAATTTCACAATTTCCAACTCTGGTCGAAACGATTAGCGATCAAAATACCATAATTTCTGCAAAAAGTAACAAACACATCAAAGCACCTCATATTCACAAAAATGCAAGACTTGCTTAAATAATAAGTCGTTTCTCGATTAAAGCAATTAAAAGAGCTTAAAAGGTGTCAAAATAAACTATGAAAATAAACACATTTTCACACCTAACACACCACCTCCTCGTTGTTCATTTAACTGCTTATACTTTCCAACTCTTAGTTTCGATTGATATTTCCTCAACCAATTTAGACGCTCAATTTCCATCATGGTGTATCCATCAACTAAAAACTGTTGGAACAATCTTCTAGAATGTAGCAATGTTTTAGCTTCTTGTGTCCATTCTTGTAACCGAAAACATAACCAATCTTTGATGGTTTAACAATTTTGTTTTGTAACAACATTTTTCATGTCTATATTTGTGGAGTATGTTAGGCCTATATCCATCTTCGCCATATGGAAAACTAAAAGGGTATTGATAGGCCATGTAACTTGGATGAAACTCGTCAATCCTTTGTAATTTCCCATCACGGTGGTGTACAATTATGTCTCTCTTTGATGTTGAATCTATATCCCCAACTATTAGAGATGCAACTTCTGAAACAGTAGGGCAGTTATACACGCGACCGTCAGTGGATCTTTCAGAGATTAGCCTAAGCTTCAAATCTTAATAGGCGTTATTTTTCAACATGTCCCTTGCCATTCAAAATGCTTTTGCATGAGGGTTACTTTCATCTAACATGAACTTCAGACTACTTCTGACTATAGACTCTTCAATATGTTTATTGTCCTTGTAAATTTGAATTAAAATTAATATGTATAAGAGTTTTGAAAATGAAATGGAAAAAGAAAATCAATTAAGAAAAAGATTAAAACCTAAAACACTCCATTATGTTGACAACCTCATTGTCGGTGTCAAAGATATACAATTTAGCATACTTGGGTGGTTGTCCTATTTCAGGAATTAAACTTCCAATTTGGTGGCAAGTTTGACCATGTAGTCGCAAAGTCGGTGGACCCCCCCTCCCCTCTTAGTATTGGTTGTGTCAAATTTCATGCCATGTGATGTGAAAGAAAACATTGCATTGTATGTTTGAATGTTGCTTTGAAAATTCTTAGCATTGTGATGGTTATGATAAAAGAGAAGTCTTTGTAAAAGTGGTGGTGGTGTCTGTATCATGGGAAGTACAATTTTTCCTCCCTTGCAACAGACTTGGAATGTTGGAATAGTTGTGTGTCTTGACTTCCCCTTACGCTCTTGATACCATATAGAAGCACTACAATGTTATCTTACTCTGATTTATGACGGAATAATACGTCATAAATCAGAGTAAGATAACATGCATCTCAAATAAGGGTGTCACATACAATTCAAACATCACGCATACACCTGTCATGCTCGATAACACATAAATTGCATTCATGCTTTTCAAACACTTTCACATAGCATGTAGCAGGGGAATCACTTTCATTCATAATGAACATAATAAATAGTCTCATAAATAACTCATTCATATCACCACTTAGGCATGAAAGCCAAAACTCCACATCATTCAAATAACGATAGTAAAATAAAATAGAGTACATAAAGTATATCTCAAAACATGAATCAAAACGTTCCCAGTGTTACATGACCAGAGCATGACTCAACCCAAAATAAATAAGGAAAATGTTGGTTCTTGGATTGGCTAGAATTTTGGTAAAACAAAGTTGTGCAATGTTGATGTCACATGGGTGATGTCTTAACATTGGTTTATGTTAAGAATTTAAGTTGTTGAAGTTTTGAAGTCTGATGTCACATGCGATGTTATGACATCAGGTCTGCATAAGTTTAATAACATCAGGTTTAGTGATGTTGTTAGGGTTTGCGTTTTAGCTGGATATTGGGAGAGTTGTTAGTCTCATTGGATGCGGATATCTTGGGATAGATATTCTCTGTTGCATAGAGATTTGATGCAGATTTGTAGGGAGGTTTAAAGATTGAGATTTAAAAAGATTTTGGGGATAAAATCTGTTTTGAAGATTCAGTTTTAAATAACAAATCAGGTCAGATATTGCAGGTGATCCAAACCCAATTCAGATGGCTATATAAAGCGCATCAACCAAAGGAAGAAGATACAGAAAGTACAGAAGAGAGAGAGCATAGACTGAGTGTTTTTGGAGCGGAATAGCGGCAAGCAACAAAAAGATTTGGAAGTATTTTTCCGGGAATTATCGTGTCCATAGAGATCGGTTCTTGAACTGCCGTTCGACAATTTAATTGTTAATGAGTTTGAGTAAAAATGGTTTGAATTGTAAATGCGGAAAAGTAAATAAAAACATAAAAAGTATATTCTTTGAAGAGAAGAAACCTATCAAGCATGTATATATTCCACTCGTCACAAACATAAATTTACCGACCAAATATACTCCACCTACAATACTCGTCAAAATCATCCAATATCGCTCACAACAGTGTCCATCTCTGGCACACTGAGTTGAGAGGCAACCGTATCACTCTCTTCGTCACTCTCGCGCACGAAGCCTCGAAACACGGAAGGCATTTAAGCTCCGACACCATAAAGATTATCATCTAAATCTATCTCTAGCATCTAGACAATAGATATCCATCCCTAATCAAGATTTGTGAAGTTTATCTCTAACACAACACAAATCCAAACATAAATGCAAAAAGCTCAAGGAAGACATCGATAATGATTTGTAAAGCAAGCTTTATACAATATTATGATCAACAAATATACATATGTTCATAGTAAATACACAAACACCCAACAAAAAGAGAAAAACATAGAGAAGAAATGGAGAAAAACCAAACATCTCTTGAGTTGTCGGCTCCGATTGATGAAGGATTCGACTCCGGATCATCCCAATGCATGCTCCAATGTGTTTTCTAGCCTAATTCTAGTCAAAAAATGCTATTGGATGGATTTGGAACTAAAAATATCAAACCCATAACCTAAAAAATGAGTTTTTTGCCCTTTAATGGAGTTTCAGCATGCGCAACACCGCCCGGCGGCGTACTGGCTTCGCCCGGCGCTTCAAGGCGGTTTATTATTTACAAGTTCCAGTAGCGTGACACTACTGGGCCTCTTGACCGCCCGGCGCTGCACCGCCCGGCGCTTTTGCAGTTTCGCCCGGCGGAATTTCCGCCCGGCGCAGCAGGGGCGAATCACACCAGAAAATTCTGCACTGTTTTATTCGTAACTTTTGAACCGTAACTCCGATTGACGCACGGTTTGAAGCGCTGGAAAGCTTATTCAATGCTCTATACAACAATGGCAAGATCCCATTACTGGAACACCTGAAAAAATAAATAAAAATCAATTAAACTCAATGATATTTACACGATAACGCACTATACACACGAAAACGTAAAGTAAACGTAATTACGAACAAAGCGGGGTTTATTCAACCAATTTTAACACAAAGTAATGATAAGTGCAACAAAACTTATATACAAAAATAGGTACATTTTGCACTTATCAAACTCTCCCCAACTTACCTAATTGTTTGTCCACAAACAAGAATCAAACAAACTTGAAAATGCACAAGCAATATCCAAAGAATGACGAATCAACAGGTTTTGAAAAACGGAAACGAATGAATGGTTCAAATGCAAACGGTACACATAAAAAGTAAATACGTACCACTAAACTACGACGACAACATAGTCACGAAACAAATGCAAAATACAAAATTCATGCCAAACGTTCTAAAACAACACAAGTTCCAAAGTGAATCACACCTAGTAAAAACAATCATCGGTAGATGAAAAACACACAATAAGGTACTTTACACTCACACAACACTCATGTAAACAAAAGACTAAATTATGCATACATCCATAAATTCACATTGAAAATACAAAAGCAAGAATCACAAGGACTTTCAAGGTTGTAACGTGGTCGGGTAAACAAACAAGGGGCAATTTCTAAAGGTAATTGAAACAAAAACTTGCCTAAACCTAAGGGAGTGAAAACTCACAAAGATTCACACACAAAATTCCAATTAACTTCTTCCAAAATCCCAAGTGTTACACAACACACAATACTTATTTTGCACAATTATTGAAACTCTTTTTGGTTCCTTTTTCAAGGATTTTCTTTTTCTTCCTTTTTTCTTTCTTTTTCTCTTTCACAAATTTTTCTCTTTTTTCTTTTCTTTTTCAATCCTCATAGAATCCAACCAATGAGTACACACTCATCCTCTCCCCAACTTGAATTCAACCGCACTATCATGTGAATACTCCCTACTTTATAAGGCAAGGAAAAAATCCATACAACAACACAAAATTGAGGTCCAAGAAAAAACAAAATCCATTCAAAAATAAGTGAACTAAATACTCATAGACAAGCATTAAGTTCAAATAGAAACATGGATTAAAAAGCTCAAAGGGGTTACAAATTCTCACACACTCACAAGGTGAATTGACTATTTGGCTAAGGTGGTTGTGCTCAAAATGAAACAATTGCCTTGATCCTTTTCATGCATTCATATAAACAACACAAACAACAGATTCAACATAATAAAATCCAGTTAGAACAAGAATGTTGGTTCTCCGCGCATATATGAACAATGGAAAGCCACCTCACAAAAAGGTTGGGAACTAAAGTGATTCACAATAGAACATGTATACAAAAGGATGGATGGCATGGAAGTTTGTAAAATGCCTAAGTATCATGAATATGCTAAAGTATAGAAAGCGATAAATACATACCTCAGACGTGTACAAAACTTAACAGGATCATTACCATGCATTCGCAAGTTGAAACGAACCAACTTGGAAAATCACAAAAGCATCCTCAAATAAGTCAATCAAAATTTGCGAGCAAACAACAACCAAAAACATTAGAAATGAAAAACAATAAAAACATGCTTGTTTTAAGTCGTAAGCTCGACGCCTATTATTTATACACACTTCTCCAAGTTGCCTCTTTACACGGTTGGTGCTCACCGACAATGAAACCTAACCAAACACTTAGCAAACGTGAAGAGAAACAAACATATACACCAAATTTACAAGTATAAAAAAAACATGTAAATTTCACAAATATGGTAAACATATACAAGTATCAATATAAACAAGTGAAAATAAACAATATGTACGATATCTACAAAACTCAAAAACAAAGAAACTATCGCAATGCGAGAACAATAAAAACCAATCCCCGGCAACGGCGCCATTTTGTTGGAGCGGAATAGCGGCAAGCAACAAAAAGATTTGGAAGTATTTTTCCGGGAATTATCGTGTCCACAGAGATCGGTTCTTGAACTGTCGTTCGACAATTTAATTGTTAATGAGTTTGAGTAAAAATGGTTTGAATTGTAAATGCGGAAAAGTAAATAAAAACATAAAAAGTATATTCTTTGAAGAGAAGAAACCTATCAAGCATGTATATATTCCACTCGTCACAAACATAAATTTACCGACCAAATATACTCCACCTACAATACTCGTCAAAATCATCCAATATCGCTCACAACAGTGTCCATCTCTGGCACACTGAGTTGAGAGGCAACCATATCACTCTCTTCGTCACTCTCGCGCACGAAGCCTCGAAACACGGAAGGCATTTAAGCTCCGACACCATAAAGATTATCATCTAAATCTATCTCTAGCATCTAGACAATAGATATCCATCCCTAATCAAGATTTGTGAAGTTTATCTCTAACACAACACAAATCCAAACATAAATGCAAAAAGATCAAGGAAGACATCGATAATGATTTGTAAAGCAAGCTTTATACAATATTATGATCAACAAATATACATATGTTCATAGTAAATACACAAACACCCAACAAAAAGAGAAAAACATAGAGAAGAAATGGAGAAAAACCAAACATCTCTTGAGTTGTCGGCTCCGATTGATGAAGGATTCGACTCCGGATCATCCCAATGCATGCTCCAATGTGTTTTCTAGCCTAATTCTAGTCAAAAAATGCTATTGGATGGATTTGGAACTAAAAATATCAAACCCATAACCTAAAAAATTGTGTTTTTGGGGCTTTAATGGAGTTTCAGCATGCGCAGCACCGCCCGGCGGCGTACTGGCTTCGCCCGGCGCTTCAAGGCGGTTTATTATTTGCAAGTTCCAGTAGCGTGACACTGCTGGGCCTCTTGACCGCCCGGCGCTGCACCGCCCGGCGCTTTTGCAGTTTCGCCCGGCGGAATTTCCGCCCGGCGCAGCAGGGGCGAATCACACCAGAAAATTCTGCACTGTTTTATTCGTAACTTTTGAACCGTAACTCCGATTGACGCACGGTTTGAAGCGCTGGAAAGCTTATTCAATGCTCTATACAACAATGGCAAGATCCCATTGCTAGAACACCTGAAAAAATCAATTAAACTCAATGATATTTACACGATAACGCACTATACACACGAAAACGTAAAGTAAACGTAATTACGAACAAAGCGGGGTTTATTCAACCAATTTTAACACAAAGTAATGATAAGTGCAACAAAACTTATATACAAAAATAGGTACATTTTGCACTTATCAAGTGTCAATCATTGTCTTTATACGAGTGTTGTGTTAACCATTCAAGTGTGAATTGGTGAGTGTAATATGTCCTCTCTAGAGCTGTGAAGCAAGAGAGTTTTGTAACTTGATCAAAGCTGTGAAGCAGGATCAAGGTGTTTCTCAAAGTGTTTGATCTTTGAGAGGTTTTAGGGATTGAGTAGTGTTCTCATACTTAAGTGGTCTCTTAGGTAGAAAGTTCATTAGTAGAAATTAAGTTTAGGAGATTGTTAACAAGGTTGTTGAGTCTGTAAATTAATTCTACAAGTAGTGAATTTCATCCCTGGCTTGGTAGCCCCCAGATTAAGTTGTTGAACTGAACTGGGTAAACAATTCTGTGTGTTCTATTCTGTTGTTTTACATTGTCCATTGCAGAGTGTGTTGTTGTGACATCACACGTAACATCACATATCTGGTACTAAAATTTTAGAAAATAAAGTAAATAACTCCAACAGCTACCCTCGTGCTAGAAGCCACTCTACTCTTCAATACCTAAGCGATGTCGTAAAAAATATCATTCCAACAGAAGGGTGAGAATTCACATAATTATCGAAATCATATAATAATATATAATACATAGCATACATGCATAGCATAATTATTCTCAAATTTCAAATACTTTATAAATATAGCATCATCCAAGCAACCATACTATTCATAAGAACATACTCACAAATCCATAATTTCACCAATTCATCAAATTCACATAATGCACATAATCTCATATTACAATTATAGACACAATATGACTCAATACAAGACTCAAATGCAATACTCGTGCATGTGATACCAATCACTATTGTTATTTTTTTGTTTTTACATTAAATCGGGTCCGTCCTTTAGACCAATAACATACAAAAGCTCGTCCTCTAAGCTTCAAACCCCTCTCTAGGTTTGGGATAAGTCACTAGTTCCCACGGAACTAACAAGCATTGTCTCTTGACTACAATGATGCATGTGCAAGTTCAACAACCATATGCAATTAAGACCATTTCTCAATCTTAACATCCATGCATATCTTTAATAATTCATCGTAATTGAATTACCATACAATTACACATACTTGCACATATTTATGAATCATCCACACACAATTCACTTTCAAATGGTATACAACACATTTTACAATACAATCACAATTGTATTATCATTACTACAAGCAATAACTATCATGAATTTCATGTTGTCACACACCAAATTATACTTATACAAGCACACACACAAGTATTCCATAAATTATCCACAAATAAGTTCACAACAGACAGCAAACAGTGCAACAATTCATTACTAGAACATATACACAATTGGTTTCCCAAACATATTAGATATAAAAATATTGGGAAAATAATTCTCTTATCTATACTATGTTATAGCTATATTTATTAGCTTTCCGACACTTCAAACGGGGACCAAAACGGACTTACGGATCAAAAGTTATGACCAAAACGATTTCGACCGAAAACATGAACAGTCGTGACGGACAACATGCAGAATTTTTTGCGTTTTTCACCGGTGGAGGCCTTTCGGGCCTCCGATTTCAATTCCGTAAAAACTCAAACTCTCAGGAAATTACAACCCATCCAATACTCACTACTACAAAACATGCAAACAACAACGCCGGGTTTACAACCGAAGAAATATACACCGTTGTAATATATTAAATTTCTGCGCCCAGTGAGTAGCTGGATTTATAAACAGTGATTTAATGACGGTTGACTATAAAAACCATAGTAATAAATGATGTGTGACAAGCTTCGATTTTCAGCAACTTCATTTTTTCCATTTTCTAGAGTACATTAAGCGTGTGCCACTTAAGTCCTTTATTTAAAAAATACTATGTAAATTATTTTACAACGGTTAGTTTAAATGACCGTTGTTATACGCTTGTGTCACTTAAGTCCATTATTTAAAAAATAAAATGTAAATGATTTTACAACGGTTAGTTTAAACAACCGTTGTTATACTCTTGTGTCACTTAAGTCCATTATTTAAAAAATAAATTGTAAATGATTTTACAACGGTGAAGAAAGTCAACCATTGTTAGAGGACTTACATTTCCACTACGGTTGAGTAAAACAACCGAGATTTAATGGTTTATTGATAAATTAAAAACAAAACTTAATCTGTATTTCTTTCATAAGACGCCCTAGGCGAACAAGCGAGTCAGGGACGACAGCGGTGGCGTAATCTTTACTTTCTTCGTATCCATTCATTTGGAGCTCAAATCTTCATCTTTCTCAGTACGGTACTATTCAACATCTTCATTCCTTTTATCTTGCTTTATGTTGTATATGCTCAAATATTCACCCTCTTCCTTCATTTGATTCCTCAGCTTCGAATTATGGTATTCTTCAACATCTTCATTCTTTTTTTTCTTTGTTTATGTTGTATATGCTCAAGTCAGTATGAGAGTACATGTTTCATATTATTTAGGTTATGATTGTTTGTTGGGTTGTACTTTGGTATAAGTTACCAATTCGTAATACATACCATGGTAATCTGATTTCATTGGTTATAATATGACATTTGTTTGTTATCATAGATAGAATTTTGATTTCTCTTGTGGAAGTTACAGGTATATAAAATAGGTTCTGCAAAGTTTTGCCACAAATCTGATAGGCATGATGTTCAAGTTGGTGTTAGGTAATACTTGTTCTATTGCCAATATCATCAGTAGTGTATTATTTATGCCTCGTTTGCAATATACGCTATGCTTTAATACCTTCAAGTTGTTTATGTAACAGAAATAATGCTGAGGAAGCAGAGACATTTTTAATACCTTCAGGGATTGAAGCAGACCGTGCATCTTTTTTGGGTAGCAGTCCGGGAAATAAGCATGTCAGTTCTATTTTCTTCTACTTCAAACTTAATTTATTCGTAATCTGGTCCAGTTTGATGTTTGTGTACTAAAACTTCTAATCTAAATTTTGTCATCGTAACCATGTACATGCATCATCAATGAATGTTTTTATATCATCATTATTTAATGTTTTGTGATAGGTTATTTTAGTAATGTTTTATACATAACAAAAATTTATAGGAACATCATGGTGTGACATCTTAGGACCCTTTATTCCTTAAACACACATTACCACTTCTTATGTAAATAGCATTAGGGCCTAGGTTATTTAATGTTTTGATTTCCAATGCCCTATCTTAAATAAGAATATAATAAAAAATGAATGAGGAAGATAAAGAATCTGCAATGGTTTTTTAATTAAAGAAATAATAATGACTTTCAACTAAAATGATTAGATTTTCAATGTAAAGAGAAGATGAAGAATCAGATAAATCATTATAAATACGTTATTCCTCTTCTTACCATCACACAAGCAGCACCATTGAAGAGAATTAATCAAAATGAGTTCCAACAATGCAGTCCAGGTCCAACAAACTGTAGATGTTCAAGAAGTTGTCCAAGAAGTCCAACAAACTGCGTGTGTGGTTAAAGATGTTGTAGATGTCCAAGAAGTTATCCAGGTCGTAGATGTCCAAGAAGTTGTCCAGTTCGCAGAGGCTGCAGAGGTCCAACCAGTTGTCCAACCCAAACAAGCTATACATACCCAATAGGCGGTCGCCTTGCAAGGAATACGAGCCAGAAGGAGAAGAAGGAGATCAAGAAGAAAGAGAAGAAGGACAGCTACGGTCGATTCAGATGATGATGACGAAGCACCGTTTGGTTAGAGTAATTTTATGTCAGCTAGGGCATTTAGATTTTATAATTAAAACTTAAAAATGTCTCTGTTGTCTTCAATATTCAGGAGTTTAATTTAGATGTATTAAATATGAAACTAGCACTTATGAAACTTTATATGAAACTTGCATTTTGTTGTCTTTGATATGGCACACAATTCTTATTAAAAATATTTACACATGTGGTAAAATCATCACATGACCTTGAATATATGAACTTGAATGAAAACTTTATCACATATGTGGGTTATATTTTCTGCTGTGATATGAAGAACAATAAATAGGTTAAAAAATGGGATTATATAGAAAAACAGAATAATATTTGTTAATCTAGCAGAATATATAACAACAGTTATACATCATAACCGTTATAATATCTCGCGCGTTGTCTAGAAAAAAAATATCAAAACGGCGCAGCTGGGAATCGAACCAAGTTCCATTATATTTATCACAACGGTTCGTTTGAAAAACTGTTGTGATAGGGCGCGCTGTTTCCGAGTTATTACAACGGTTAATGGGTCGTCCACGTGATGATACATCTTTCTCAACCATTGTTAAATGGGTTTTACGTAGTAGTGACTGTAATTATCTCAAGTAAATTTACAGTTTTAACACAATTAAACCATCTAATCATTGTTTTAAGATTATGCCTAAAACCTTTGAAATTGATGGATATAGGTTCAATCATCAAAAAAGAAAAAGAATACACACATATAAGGCACACAAATTCATCATATAATCATCATATAACAACCACCATGGAAATTAGGGATTTTTATCCTAAATATGTTACTACCCATCATACACTATCATACAATCCCATAACCATGTAAAGACCCACCCTTACCTTGGCTTCTTGATGAACTCTTGAGTTTCCTCCTTAGGTTTTCTTCTCCTTTTTTTCCCCTTTTTCCTTTTCTCTATGATAACTGCTTTTCTTTTTTTTCCTTCATTAACCCTATTTTTCTCCTTATATATAAAACCCTAATTCTAGTAACTACTGGATGTACTAATCATACCGCCACCTTTACTCTTCACATTCTTATCCAATAGGCCCGATTATCTTATTTCTATTATTTCTATATCATTTCCATCAAATAAAATTATCCAAATAAATCAATTACGCACAAAACCACACAATTAATTCATTAATATAATATATATAAATAATTACTAAAAATTGGGGTGTTACAACCGTCCCTACTTAAAAGATTTTCGCCCTCGAAAATTAGCTTAAACGAACAGATCAGGATAAGACTCTCTCATCTGACTCTCAAGCTCCCAAGTCACGTTTCCACCTGTTGGTCCTCCCCAAGCTACCTTCACCAAGGAAATCTCTTTATCTCTAAGTTGCTTCAACTACCGATCCTCTATTTGCATAGGTGACGTCTCCACAATCAGGTTATCTCTCACCTGCACATCATCTACTTGGACTACATGAGACGGATCCGCAATGTATTTCCTCAATTGAGATACATGGAACACATAATGGAGATTAGCAAGCGACGGTGGAAAAGCAACCCGATAGGCCAGCTCTCCTATTCTCTGCAAAATCTGGTATGGACCGATAAAACGCGACTTTAACTTACGTGACTTCAATGCCCAACCAACACCAGTTACCGTAGTAACTCTTAGAAACACATGATCTCCTTCATGAAATTCAAGTGCTTCCTCCTCTTGTCATGATAACTCTTCTGACGACTCTGAGAAATCTTCATCTTCTCCTAAATAATCTTAATCTTATCAGTAGTCTGCTGGACTATCTCAGGTCCAACCACAACACTCTCTCCCGACTCATACCAATACAATGGCGTCTTAAACCTCCTACTATACAAGGCTTCAAACAGTACCATTCCAATACTCGAATGAAAACAGTTGTTGTAAGTAAACTCAATTATAGGCAAGTAGCTATCCCAAGCACCTCCTTTTTCCAACACACAAGCTCTCAAAAGATCCTCAAGTGACTGAATCATCCTCTCCGTCTGACCATCTGTCTACGGATGATAAGCAGAACTTAAGTGTAACTTCGTACCCAAAGCACTTTGCAAACATTCCCAAAATCTCGAAGTAAACCTCGAATCTCTATCTGACACAATGCTAGACGGAATACCATGCAAACAGATAATCCTCTTAATGTACGGCTTTGCTAACTTCTCCAATGGGTAATCCATTCTCATTAGAATAAAATGAGGAGATTTCGTCAATCTATCCACAATGACCCAAATATCCTCACAATTACTCGCTGCTCTGGGTAAACCAGACACAAAATCCATCGATATACTATCCCATTTCCACTCAGGAATAGATAACGATTGCATCAAACCCGACGGTTTCTAATGTTTGATCTTTGACTTCTGATAAGTCAAACAAGAATACACAAACTCTGCAATTTCTTTCTTCATACTAGGCCACCAAAATATTTTCCTCAAATCCTGATACATCTTAGTAGCACCCGGATGAATAATCAATCCACTACGATGTTGTTCCTCAAGAATACTCTTTTTCAACTCAGCTATGTCCGGAATACAAGCTCTATCACAGCATCTCATAATACCATTTTCTTCAATACGAAAATCACCACCTCAACCTTGATTGATCAAAGTTAATCGATCTACCAAACTCAAATCAGATTTCTGGCCTTCCCGGATCTCATCAAGAATACCACTAGTAAGCTTCAGCATACCAAGCTTAACTCCATGAGAAGTCTCTTCACAAACCAAACTCATATCTCGAAATTGTTCAATCATCTTTAACTCTCTTACCATCATCATCGACATATGCAAAGATTTCCTCAATGCATCAGCTACTACGTTTGCTTTACCAGGATGATAATTCAAACCAAAATCATAATCTTTTAGAATTTCCAACCATCTCCTCTGCCTCGAATTCAACTCTTTCTGATCAAAGAGATATTTCAAGCTCTTATGATCACTAAACACTTTAAATCTCGATCCGAACAAATAATGCCTCCAAAGCTTCAATACAAACACAACAGCAGCCAACTCTAAATCATGCGTCAGATAATTCCTCTCATGCACTTTAAGTTGACTTGAAGCATAAGCTACAACTTTTTGATGTTGCAGCAACACACCTCCCAATCCCATCAATGAAGCATCACAATATACAACAAACGGTTCTGCCGGATTAAGCAAAATCAAAACAGGAGCTGTCGTCAACCTTCTCTTAAGCTCTTGAAAACTTTATTCACACTTTGCATCCCACACAAAAGCTTGACCCTTCCTAGTCATCTGCGTCAACGGCAAGGCTAACTTGGCAAATCCTTCAATGAATTTCCGATAATAATCTGCCAAACCAAGAAAACTTCTAATCTCAAAAACTGATTTCGGAGCTCCCCACTGATCTCAAAATCACATGGCCAAGGAAACTCACTTCCTTCAACCAAAACTCACACTTATAAAGTTTGGCATACAACTTTTAAATGCTCAGCATGATCCTCTTCACTCTTCGAATAGATCAAAATATCATCAATGAACACAACCACAAACTTGTCCAAATACGGATGGAAATCATGTTCATGTACTCCATAAATACACCCGGTGCATTAGTCACACCAAGCGGCATCACAGAATACTCATAATGACCATAGCTGGTTCTAAAAGCATTCTTTTGAATATCTTCTGCCTTCACACGAATCTGATGATACCCAGACCTTAAATCTATCTTACTGAACACACTTGCACCAACCAACTGATCCATCAGATCATCAATCCTCGGAAGTGGATACTTATTCTTAATAGTCACCTTGATCAGTTGTCTATAGTCCATACGAAGCCTCATAGAACCTTCTTTCTTCTTAACCAACAAAACTGGTGCACCCCACGGTGATACACTCGGACGAATGAATCTCTACTTAAGCAGATCTTCGAGTTAAATATTCAACTCTTTCAATTCCGATGTGGACATATGATATGGATCCATCGCTACCGAACTGATTCTAGGAACTAAGTCGATCGCAAACTCCACTTCATGTTCCGGCGGTAAATCACTTATCTCATCAGGAACAACTTCCGAAAAATCACAAACAATTGGAAAAACACCAACTTCTGCACCTTTACTAATACTCAAAGTTTCCATCAACATAAACATCTTAGCACCATCCTGCACAGACTCGTTCACTTTCTTAGTAGACATAAACAAGTCTCCTTCATTCTCAAGTTCAAGAAAAATAATCGTCTTATCAAAACAGATGATATAAACATGGTTAAACTCCAACCATCTCATCCCAAGGATAACATCAAGTTGATCTAAGTGTAGATACACTAAATCAACTCCAAAATCCTTAACAAAAATACTCAACAGACAATTCAACACACATATGGAGTAGTCACTGAACCCATAGCAGGAGTATCAATAACCATACCTCCATTCATAATAGACAACTCAAGATTTAATCTCTTAACACAATCCAAAGCAATAAAAGAATGTGTAGCTCCAGTATCAATTATAGCAATCAAAGGTGTACCATTAATGAAGCACGTACCTCTGATTAATCGATCTTCACTAGCACTCTCGGATCCTGATAGAGCAAACACCTTCCCTTTTGCTTGACCCTTCTTCGGTTTATCACACTTAGTACTAATGTGCCCTTGCTCACCACCATTGTAGCAAGTCACATCCGCACCACTTTTGCACTCAAAAGGCTTGTGGCCTGACTTGCCATACTTGAAACATTTCAGTTCAGCACTTGTGCACTCTGGGGCACGATGTCATTCAACACCACACTTATAGCACTTAACAGGAGTAGGAGCTCCTCCCCCACTTAGCTTCTTGTCATAACCAGCTCTCTGTTTCCCTTTATAAGTAGGAGTGACATACGGCTTCCCTCTGAATGGGTTTTTTTCCTTTATTCTCATTCAAACTCTTGTAGTGAGTAGACCGAGCTCTACTATCCTCATCATAGATCCTACTCTTGTTAACCAACTCAGAAAATTTCCTAATCTCCAAATAACCAATGGCTTGCTTGATCTCAGGCCTCAAACCATTGTTCTTGGAGTTTCCAACAACAAATTCTCATTAGAACAAATAATATCGATCAACTTGGTCAACTTATTGTCCTGCTCTGATACCAATAATGTAACACCCTTCTAAACCCCACGGAATAATACGTCATAAATCAGAGTAAGATAACATGCATCTCAAATAAGGGCGTCACGTATAATTCAAACATCACGCATACACCTATCATGCTCGATAACACATAAATTACATTCATGCTTTTCATACACTTTCACATAGCATGTAGCATCGGAATCACTTTCATTTATAATGAACATAATAAATAGTCTCATAAATAAGTCATTCATATCACCACTTAGGCATGAAAGCCAAAACTCCACATCAGTAAAATAACGATAGTAAAATAAAATAGAGTACATAAAGTATCTCTCAAAACATGAATCAAAACGTTCCCAGTGTTACATGACCAGACATTAACTCGACCCAAAATAAATAAGGAAAATATAGTAAATAACTCCAACAGATACCCTCGTGCTAGAAGCCACTCTACTCTTCAATACCTGAGCGATGTCGTAAAAAACATCATTCCAACAGAAGGGTGAGAATTCACATAATTATCGAAATCATATAATATTATATAATACATAGCATACATGCATAGCATAGTTATTCTCACACTTCAAATGCTTTATAAACATAGCATCATCTAAGCAACCATATTATTCATAAGAGCATACTCACAAATCCACAATATCAACAATTCATCAAATTCACATAATGCACATAATCTCATATTGAAATTATAGACATAATATGACTCATTACAAGACTCAAATGCAATACTCATGCATGTGGTACCAATCACTATTATTATTTTTTAGTTTTTACATTAAACTGGGTCCGTCCTCTAGAGCAATAACACACAAAATCCCGTTCTCTAAGCTTCAAACCCCTCTCTAGGTTTGGGATAAGTCACTAGTTCCCACGGAACTAACAAGCATTGTCTCTTGACTACAATGATGCATGTGCAAGTTCAACAACCATATGCAATTAAGACCATCTCTCAATCTTAACATCCATGCATATCTTCATTAATTCATCGTAATTGAATTACCACACAATTACACATACTTGCACATATTTATGAATCATCCACACACAATTCATTTTCAAATGGTATACAACACATCTTACAATACAATCACAACTGTATTATCATTACAACAAGCAATAACTATCATGCATTTCATGTTGTCACACACCAAAATATACTTGTACAAGCACACACACAAGTATTCGATAAATTATCCACAAATAATTTCACAACCGACAGCAAACAGTGCAACAATTCATTACTAGAACATATACACAATTGGTTTCCCAAACATATTAGATATAAAAATATTGGGCAACTAATTCTCTTATTTGTACTATGTTATAGCTCTATTTATTAGCTTTCCGACGCGAACCAAAACGGACTTACGGATCAAAAGTTATGACCAAAACGATTTCCTCCGAAAACATGAACAGTCGTGACGGACAACATGCAGAATTTTCTGCGTTTTTCCTCGTTGGAGGCCTTTCGGACCTCCGATTTCGATTCCATAAAAACCCAAACTCTCAGAAAATTACAACCCATCTAATACTGTAATTATCTCAAGTACATTTACAGTTTTAACACAATTAAACCATTTAATCATTATTTTAAGATTATGCCTAAAACCTTTGAAATTGATGGATATAGGTTCAATCATCAAAAAAGAAAAAGAATACACACATATAAGGCACATAAATTCATCATATAACAACCACCATGGAAATTAGGGATTTGTATCCTAAATATGTTATTGCCCATCATACACTATCATACAATCCCATAACCATGTAAAGACCCACCCTTACCTTGGCTTTTTTATGAACTCTTGAGTTTCCTCCTTAGGTATTCTTCTCCTCTTTTCTTCTTTTTCCTTTTCTCTATGATAACTGCTTTTCTCTTTTTTCCTTCATTAACCCTATTTTTCTTCTTATATATAAAACCCTAATTCTAGTAACTAATGGACTTACTAACCTACCCCCACCTTTACTCTTCATATTCTCATTCAATAGGCCCAATTATCTTAATTCTATTATTTCTATATCATTTCCATCAAATAAAACTATCCAAATAAATCAATTACGAACAAAATCACACAATTTATTTATTAATATAATATATATAAATAATTACTAAAAATTCGGGTGTTACAACTCTCCCCCACTTAAAAGATTTTCGCCATCGAAAATTAGCTCAAACGAACAGATCAGGATAAGACTCTTTCATCTGACTCTCAAGCTCCCAAGTCACGTTTCCACCTGCTGGTCCTCCCTAACCTACCTTCACCAAGGAAATCTCTTTACCTCTAAGTTGCTTTAACTCCCGGTCCTCTATCTGCATAAGTGACGTCTCCACAGTCAGGTTATCTCTCACCTGCACATCATCTACTTGGACTACATGAGATGGATCCGCAATGTATTTCCTCAATTGAGATACATGGAACACATCATGGAGATTAGCAAGCGATGGTGGCAAAGCAACCCGATAGTCCATCTCTCCTATTCTCTGCAAAATTTGGTATGGACCGATAAAACGCGGCGTTAACTTACGCGACTTTAATGCCCAACCAACACCAGTTACCGGAGTAACTCTAAGAAACACATGATCTCCTTCCTAAAATTCAAGTGCTTTCCTCTTCTTGTCATGATAACTCTTCTGACGACTCTGAGAAACCTTCATCTTCTCCTAAATAATCTTAATCTTATCAGTAGTTTGCTGGACTATCTCAGGTCCAACCACAACACTCTCTCCCGACTCATACCAACACAATTACGTCCTACACCTCCTACCATACAAGGCTTCAAGCGGTGCCATTCCAATACTCGAATAAAAACTATTGTTGTAAGTAAACTTAATTAAAGGCAAATAGATATCTCAAGCACCTCCATTTTCCAACACACAAGCTCTCAAAAGATCATCAAGTGACTAAATCATCCTCTCCGTCTGACCATCTGTCTATGGATGATAAGCAGAACTTAACCGCAACTTCGTACCCAAAGCACTTTGCAAACATTCCCAAAATCTCGAAGTAAACCTCGAATCTCTATCTGACACAATGTTAGACGAAATACCATGCAAACTGAGAATCCTCTCAATGTACAACATTGCTAACTTCTCCAATGGGTAATTCATTCTCATTGGGATAAAATGAGAAGATTTCGTCAATCTATCTACAATGACCCAAATAGCCTCACAATTACTCGGTGTTCTGGGTAAACCAGACACAAAATCCATCGATATATTATCCCATTTCCACTCAGGAATAGATAACAATTGCATCAAACCCGACGGTTTCTGATGTTCGATCTTCGACTTCAGACAAGTCAAACAAGAATACACAAACTCTGTAATTTCTTTCTTCATACTAGCCCACCAAAATATTTTCCTCAAATCCTGATACATCTTAGTAGCACTCGGATGAATACTCAATCCACTACGATGTCGTTCCTCAAGAATACACTTTTTCAACTCAGTTATATCCGAAACACAAACTCTATCACGGCATCCCATAATACCATTTTCATCAATCCGAAAAATCACCACCTCGACCTTGATTGATCAAAGTCAATCGATCTACCAAACTCAAATCAGATTTCTGGCCTTCTCGAATCTGATCAAGAATACCACTAGTAAGCTTCAGCATATCAAGCTTAACTCCATGAGAAGTCTCTTCACAAACCAAACTCATACCTCAAAATTGCTCAATCGTCTCTAACTCTCTTACCATCATCATCGACATATGCAAAGATTTCCTACTAAATGCATCAACTACCACGTTTGCTTTACCCGGATGATAATTCAAACCAAAATCATAATCTTTTAGTAGTTTCAACCATCTCCTCTGCCTTGAATTCAACTCTTTCTGATCAAAGAGATATTTCAATCTCTTATGATCACTAAACACTTCAAATCTCGATCCGAACAAATAATGCCTCCAAAGCTTCAATACAAACACAACAGCAGTAAACTCTAAATCATGCGTAAGATAATTCCTCTTTTGCACTTTAAGTTGCCTTGAATCATAAGCTACAGCTTGTTGATGTGGCATCAATACTGTTGTACCCCAAATTTTAACCCCTTAGATGTCATAACATCTTGCATTTGCATTTAGATTCAATCATCTATGCATTGTTAACTAACCACTTCATTTTGCAAGTTTGTTTCTTTTGTTGAAAGAAGAGGACAAAGTCTCTTAAGCTAAGCTCATGTGAATCAAGGAAGTTACCTGTTCAAAAAGACAATTAAGGCTCCAAATAAAACCAGGTGATCTCACCTACATCCTAGAGGTCTTACTAAATAAGAATTCAAGTGTGACTGACTCTCATCAACAAGAGCCTTGAGCCACAAGTTCACCCTGCTTCCAATTAGGGTTTTGTTATGACAATCATGACCTTTGATATTGATCAAGAGTTGTGCTCAAGCCCTGGGACATGACTCCATGTGATAGTAGACATCCCTAGAGACCATCTATGAGCCTTAGATGTGATTGAAGAAGCAAGATCATCAGAGATCATTCAAGTGCATTCACAAGTGAAATTAGGGTTTTGACTGAGACTCTAACCTTTGAGATTTTGATCCAAAAGGAGGCATCCAAGTCCTCAATCCATCATGACATGTCTCATTGATGAGTTAAGGCATGAGAGATCAAGTTTGGAAGGGTTTCTTGCAAAGGAAGCAAGGTTTGGTCTTTGTAACTTTTCAAATGTGTAAAATTCCCCTCTTGTGCAAAATTGAAACAGTCATAACTTTCAAACCACACATCCAAATTGAGTGACTCAAAGCCCAAATGGAAGCTCTTTCCATGAACTTCAAAGTGTCCAATATGAACTTTCTCCAAAAAATGCATGGTTTTTGAGTTATGAGACTTGGAATTTAAGCTGCCCAAAGACTTAGTGAAATTTCACTTTTTTTGCCTTAAGAACCAGCTGACTTCAACTCCATTTTTCACCAAGATCCCTTGTGATTCAGAACTTGGGTCAAACATAAAATTTGTAGATGACATTTAGGGATTTCCAAAAAGTACTAGAACTCCTCAATCCATTGAGTGAGCTGAGAGATTCGAAGCTTCAAAGTTAGGGGTTCATTTCTTGAATTTTAAGCAACCAACTTTTGCATAATGATTAAAAAAACCTCTTCTAATCACCAAGGCTTCAAATTTCTGAGTTCTAAAGGTAGGTTTAGTGATAATTAGACCTCTGCCACGAATTTTCAAGTGTTTTGCATTAAAATAACATGGTTTTCTCATTTTGGTGCAACTTGGCAAGAGGTGAGAGAAACTTTTCAAAACAAAGCATTGTTTATTCATATTTTCCTTGAGCCTTGGTCCAATCCCATCAGTCCACAAAATCAAGACCAGACCATATCATCTATCAGAGCTTTTGAGGACATGTTGGTTCAGCAAATCCAGCTCACACGATGGAAAATCCTCCAAGGAGGGCAAAGTTGGCAAAATGTGCCATTCTCACCATGCCTACTATCCTCAACTCTTTCCTATAAATAGGGGGCTGGTTCTCACTTGTTAGAGACCAAGAATCACCAACATTTTACTTAAGAACTCTAAAAATCTCTGAGTTTTGATTTGGCAAGTAAAGAGAGGAAGTGTAGTGCATTACAAGTTGTGCTAGTGGAGAAAGTTAAGAGGACTCAGTTCATACTTGAGGGTGCAGTGGACTTATTCCACTAGGTATTTTCATTTCTTCTTCATCTCATGCTCCATATATCATGATCATGTTACCATTTGTTTTATTTTGCAAATAAGATGAAATAATATGTGATAAGTTCATGTGATATGTTTTTGCACTGTCAGTTCTTGTTTTAACATGAGTTTGTTTGGTTTCATCCTTTATTTCCCACTTTGAACATCTGCTTGTATCCATGATTGTCATAAGTTAAGAGTTTTGTTTGGTTTATTGTTATCATACTATTTCCATGCTGCATTGGGATGATATGAATGTCAATATGAGATCAGTATAGATAAGTAAAGGTATTGGTTGTGTGTGAAACCTTTGCACTGTCATACTTGGAGCTGTGGTACATATGCTGATTTTTTTATCATACTGAATGTTTAAAAGTTTTGACAAAACATTTTTGGTGAGTTCAGATGGCCCAGCATGAAGGTTCTTGGTTTTCTTCTCTCTTGCACAGCCTGTGTTACAAAATCTTTGATTGCCATGCTGTTTAGTTTAAATAGTAGAAGCCATTCTTGAAACTGCTTGATGATGTGTTAAGATTAACTTGAGCCGTATAGAAAGTTTAGTTTGGTTTCATGTTGTTTGTCTTGCATTCAAGTGAAGGATATTGAGTGTTTATGTAAAGATTTCACACACCACCAATTTCTGATATGGTATTGATCATGTTTTGGTATCAAGTTTTGAATGAATAAAGCTACTATCTCCAAACAGCATAGAAGGTTTGGACTCATGAGGAATGTATGATATTTTTGCTTTCCATGATTTAAGAGATATGCATAACTGATAGTATGTTGAACCTGTATTGTCATGAGTTCATTGGATCTATAGGATGATTGTTGAAATTGCTAGTTGGATATCATACTGTCCATATCTTCATATTAAAGTCTAGATGCTTGAAAAGTTTCAGACCACCTATGTCAGGTCAGTGTAGTTGGAACAACATGTAGGCTGTATTTGAGTCATGTTAGTGACTAATTTTTGTTATATCCCTTGCTCTCTCATGAATCATAGCTGTGAGCATGACTGTTTATTTTCTTTTGACATTTGATCAAAGTGACCATGTAGAATAGTTGGTTGAATTAATTAGCACTGATAGTTTTTTTTTACTCATGTCAACATGCCTAGTTTGAATAGATGAATCCCTGCCTGTAAACAAAATGTCAGGATTGGTTATGATGTTGTGTTGATATGATAAAAAAGTTGTTGCTTCTGCCTTGTATACTCTGAACCATAGGCACAAATTGATGTTATGAATGTTTGAGTGTGTGCTACCATTATCCATATCATGATATGCCTGAACTATTTCATTATGCACACTTCATATCAAGATGAGATAGCAGCATGTTAGTATCATATGATAAGGTTTGTTCAAAGCCTAATAACCTTTGATCCCTTGTTCATGTCCAAAGATGTATGTTGTTCCAGAGTTATGGAGTAGAAACATCAAGGTGAAAATGCATTCTTAGCACTGCCTGTATATGCCATGTTTTGTTTCCTCGTGATAAAGTTTGCATGTTCTTGAAATGTCCATATGATGTTAGGATAGACTGAATGACATGAAAGTTTTGATTGAAGAACATGTTGGTGTGACAAGTTTTTGTTCTCTTTCTCACAATTGATAGCTCATAATGTCATGCCTAGAATTATTGATGTATGAGTTTCGTATCACTTCTTTTTGCACAAGCTGGATTGACAGTGGGAATCCAAATCTCTTTGTCATCCTGCTAAATATTTGGTTTAGTTTGTTTACACCTGCATATAGAGGCATGTCAAAAGTATTGTTTTCCATTTTTGTGAGCATGTCATGTCTTGTTGTTGAGTATGTAGTATTGGTCTTCATGTTGGAGTTTGAAGTTTGAGTCTACTCTCAAACTGACTGTTATCAGTTTAGACATTCAAGTGAAAACACTGCTTGAGTGTGTTTGATATGATTGTATATTTTTGCTCATTTCTGAATGCACCCTTGCCAACCCTTTTACTTTGATGTTGCTTTGGTCTTGAGTCATGGAAAGTTCACTAACAGCCTATGCTCCAAGCAGTGGAAGATAGGACTTTAATTCACATTCTTTGGTTAAGTTTTTGTTGATTTGATCTTGAAATAGAATGATGAGAGGTTGGTGGTTATTATTATGTGTTGTTTTGTTGCATGATTGAAAACTTAGCATGATCAGTTTGTTTAAGTTTGGCATGCATTTATTCTAAATTTCCTTGATCATTTGATAGGATCTTTGGCCTGTTGTAGCAGTTTTCATCTTGTATTTATTTATTTCCATTCGCTTAAAGGATTATATGGTTGTAGGGGTGACATATACAACAGATGTATAGCCACCCCAGTGGCAGGAACTGCGCGCGTGAAACCAAAGGGACTGGGGTTCGAATCCCCCTCTCCCCAATCCCCTTTTTTGATCTTTATTTGCTTTTATGTTTTGGTTTTGGTTTGGGCCTAGTGGAAACTGATAATTACACCCCTACACCTAGGCCCAAATGCACCACAAGTAGTAACTCAGTTCATGCTGAGATTTCTAATGCACCCCTTGTCTCTTTTTATTTCACACTTTTTATTTTATTTTAATTTAATTTTCACTTCAATTTCAATTATTTAAATACTTTTCCTCTAACCAAAATTCCCACAAAAATCCACCAATTATCTTTTGGTATTCAATTTTTTTTTTTTTCATAAATTAATTTTTCATTTTTATTTTATTTTGTAATTGATTCCAAAAATTAAAAATAAGTATAAATCTTTTTACTTAATCTTGAATTACCTCTAGAAAACATTTGATCCTTAAGTTGTTTTGTCCATGAGAGGTATATTTTGAGAGAGTTTCTTTAAACTTTGATGAATTTATTTTAGTAAGCTTTTGTGTGGCTTTGTTAATAAGTTTCTTGCCCTGAATACTTTGCCTTTAACCTCAAGATTGATAATGATATGTATGTGTTTTCATGTGTTTAATTGTTGTGAATCATATTACTATCTCTTGCCACATTGATGTTTGAATCATACTTTTGTTAAAATCATGCTTGATTGTTGTACTTTTTCTTTAAAATTTCTTGAATTTATGTTGTTCATTTCAAATTCAATTCCCTTGTAACTTTCTTGATCATACTCTTGTTGCTATCTCCCCTTCCTTCCAAAGGAAAACCTACAAGCTTTGACCTCATAGTCATAGCCACCTACCAGCTTTAACCTCATAGTCATAGCCATTCCAATCACAACTTACAACAAGTTAGAGTTCTTGAACTCTATGTGAGACTCATCACCTTTAGTATTCACTTTCCCCTATAACTTAGACTTAGAGAGTTTCTTAAACTCTATATGAGTTCATACTCATTCCCCTTGGAACTTTGACCACAGTCAATGGTTCCTCACCCTTAGTTAGGGGAACTACGAATGCTCTGATTCCATTCCCGTCAGGATACGTAGGCACGAGATGCGATGTCTTGGCGAGCATACTTAGTGTATATACCCTTAGATCTTTACCTTAGCACATTTCCCTTAGCGAGCAAACTTTAGCATAACACAAATACTAACAAGAGGTTCCTGTAGAGTACTACAAATACTTAGGATGCTAACACCTTCGCTAGGTATAACCAACCCCCGAACCTTAGATCTCTGAGTTGTGTTCCTACATAGCGCACTTAGGGTTTTTCGATCTTTACCTTTTCCTTTGGATAAATCAAAGCTCGGTGGTGAACTTCAGGTTTTGTGAGTCAAGTAAATTAATAGCTTGATATCCGATTCTCACCGCAACAGAAATGGAGACTCTGCTGGGGAAACTCCCCTAAAAGGGTTAAGCCTATCTTGTTTGTATTTGTGTTATCTACATGTTTGCTTGCTTGTGTATCAGTACATATTCATATTTGTATATATATACTTGTTGTGCTTGGGTTTTTCTGTATGCAGGGTGCTTACTTTGAGTGGTGAGGATAAATCCTAACCCGGATTTGAGCGTACACTTATGATAGGATAAGTGGATATAGTCAAGGAGACTTCGAGGGAGTAATCCCAAAGAAGTTGACTTGAGATTCCATACTCAGTTGAGGCCCTCTTGAGGGTGGTATATGTTGAACGAGCTATCGTGAATGCATTGCCACTTTCGACCTAGGTGCCAGTGACACTGATGACCTTTAGTTACCCTGTTACCCCCACTTGGCCTCTTAGGACGTAGTACGATAACTATGAGGGAGTAATCCTGAAATGGTTGATACGCGATACTACACTCAGACGAGACTCTCTTGAGAATATTATTGACTACCAAGTAATTGGGAAATCGATAATATCCGAAAGATGGGTTGATGACTTTGGGAACTCTTTAGAACCTTGTTCTACAGATATAAAAACCCTAGTACACACCCTGTGGTTGGTTCTTTACCCAGACTCCATGCTGTGATCTTGAACCTTTGATCCTGTTGCATGTTGCATTGCATATCATTTGCATCTTTGCATGATTCATTGCATGCGTCTATTTGTCCAGTTACTCATTTCCAGTGGTCTCTTTCTTCCAGTGTGACCTGTGAGTTGTCAAGCTGATTCCTCGACACCGATACCGGACTAGAGCTAATTACAGACGCAAGATGTCAGAGCAAGAGACACACAATGCTGAGGTCTGAATGGAGATCGATGAACTTAAGTCGAGCATGACTAAACTCACTGAGATGCTTCAATTTTTTATCGCTAGAGGAGAGCCTCCCCAAAGAACTATCATCCAGGAAGTTTTGAGTGTTGAACCTCCATCGGTTCAAATGCCACCTTCAACTTGGCCAGAGTTTGGTTTACCGCACAACTACTCTCCACTGATTGCATCTACTACTATGATTGGTCAGAATTCCATACCAGTTTTTCAAGCTCCTGTTTTCGCCGAACCCAAACCTGTTGTCCACGCTGTACCACATACTGTTTGAGCTCCCTTTGAGAATCCCATCTATGAATACAATGCTGCCAGTGCTCAAGGTGAAGACCGTGAAGAATTTGTTGAACCTGAAGTTATCCGAGAGCAATTTCAGAACATAGATAAGAGACTCAAAGCCGTTGAGGGTGCTGACTTTTTCAATGTGGATGCAGACAACATGTGCTTAGTGTCTGACGTTGTTATGCCAGCCAAGTTCAAAACTCCAGAGTTTATGAAGTATAAGGGCCATTCTTGTCCAAGGGCTCATTTGGTCATGTATCTTCGCAAAATGACTGCTTATACCAGAAACGAGAAGCTGCTTATCCACTGTTTTCAGGATAGCTTGAGTGGAGCATCACTCAAATGGTATATGGGTCTCGAGCAAAACTTCATCCACTGCTTCCAAGATCTTGTAAATGCCTTCACGAAGCAGTATAAGTATAACCTTGACATGGCCCCTGATCGCCGCCAGCTGCAAAATATGATTCAACATGAGAAGGAATCTTTTAAGGAGTATGCTCAATGCTGGAGAGATTTAGCTTCCCAAGTTGAACCTCCTTTGGCTGAGAAAGAGTTGACTGGAATGTTCATGGATACCCTGTCCCCATTCTATTGGGAAAAGATGATTGGAAGTGTTTCCTCCAACTTCACTGATTTGGTTACTATCGGCCAAAGACTCGAGGAAGGTCTTAAGAAAGGAAAAGTGTCAAAAGCTGCTGAATCCTCCAATGCTGTGAAGAAATCCTATGGGAACTTTCAGAGGAAACGGGAAGATCAGACTAACGCTGTAATGGTTGAAGTGAGAAGGCCTCATCCCCAACCTCAGTATGCTATTCACCCTACTATTGTTGTTGTCACTCCCGTGGTTACTGCTCCACGACCAGCTCAAGCTTCCCAACGTCCAACTGCAGGACAGAACCAGTACCGTAATAGGAATCAATTTGATCATATTCCCATGACATACACCGAGCTTTATCCTGGTATGGTTCAACAAGGTTTGATTACCACAAGGCCTTTGCCTCCTCCTCCAAATCCTCTTCCAGCCGGATATAGGGCTGATCTTCATTGTGAATACCATCAAGGTGGTGCGGGCCATAACTTGGAAGGTTGCTTTGCATTGAAGGCTAAAGTACAAGAGCTGATGAGAAATAAAATCCTATCCTTTAAGGACAATCCCAATGTTCAGAGCAATCCTCTGCCAGGGCACGCCAAGTGAAGCTTCAGTCGACTTCAGCTCAGCTACTTCTTAAAGATAGGACAGCTCATCCTTGTGTTTAACTAGTCACTGGGCCTTGTTTCTTATTGTTTGCATTTTCCTTATTTTGTACTGGTTGTTTGCCTTCAAATTATGTTTGTACTTTTGTGATTAATGAAATGAGCATTGCAACTTTTGATTCAATTCATTTTGTCCATTATTTACATCTTCATGCTTTCCTTTTCAAAAAATTTCTCTTGTCCACTTTCTTTTGATTATGCAAAGATTGGAGGGAGGATGATGAAAACAAAATACTCGTAATTGCTAGTATGCTTTCAAATAAACTTTGCTGACGATGTAAGGCATTGTTTCAATCCCTAAACACTGGAGAAATAAGGAAGTTAATCCCTTGTCAAACCCCTTCGAGCCTGGAAGTAGGAGTTTCTTTCTTTACAAAAACCCGCAATCTTAACCTTGGGATGGGTAGTTATCAGTTAACTTGGTTGTGCGTCTATGCAAGACACCTTTCATATAAAGGTTGCACTCACAATTTTTCCTTCGCACACAGCAAGCAAGTGTCGAAGATGTCTTTCAAGTCAAATGCAAATGATGGTTCACCGAAATCATTAAGTTGTTTAGTCACTTTCCTTACCCAAAGAATGAGCCGAGTCCCTTTCAAGGCAAAAGCTAAGAAAGATGGGAAGCTCATGACCTTGCCTTATAAAGAAAAGAAAATAAAAAAAAACAAAAGATTTGTTTGAAAACCAAAAAGAGGAAATCTTTAAATCCTCATCCTGAAAGTCCTCAATGACAAACTTTTTAAGGAAATAGTGGCCGCCATTTCAAAAGTCCCTTAACTTCTGAACCATCATCATTATTATCAGCAGTACAATTCCCAACCTGTGGAAACCTGAGTGCATAGTCTAAATTAACTGAGCAAAGATTGGAAGTTCATCATGAAGATTGGGTGGGTACAAATAAACTTTGAGCCTTTATACTTTGTTTCATAAACCTTGAACCAAACCACGTTACAACCCTCAAAAGACCTAACTAAAGCAAGGTTATTTTGAAAGCATACTACAGTAAGGTTGCGTAAACTGACTCCCAAAGATCTTTGCAGATCATTTGTTTTGGCATTACCACTTTTTACTTAAACTTTTCACTTAAATGTCTTAAACCGCCGTGTTCAGACCAATGACTCATTTTGTTTTGCATCTTCCAAAAATATTTTTGATTCCAAAAGTTGCATGACTTTGCTTTAAAATTACCATGTTGGTACAAATACTTTTGGTTGCAAACTGGCTTTTCCTCTCAAGGAGTTTTCAAATAATTAAGAAACTTGGTCGGTGATCCTATCAGGGGCAAGTTCTTTCCAAATCCTGTTGAAGAACTAGTTCAAGGGTTGTTGTTCAGGGGCAAGTCCTTCTTAGAATTGGTTTATCCAGAAGATTTTTCTAGACTCGTACTGGGGTAAGCTTTCTGAATGTACAGCAAAGCATTCAGTTACAGAATCAGACAAGCTGAAGCAATGATCAGTTCATCTACAATAGTCAGCTAATCTGGGGCATTTAACTTGAAGAATCCCCAAGCAACTTTCCATCTTTCCTACAAGGATCATCACTTGGATGCAATTTACCAGTGTGACAGAGATATGTCCAGCAATAGCATCACTAGTCCCCAAGCAGAATGACAGTGATCTCCGTGTTGAGGAATCAGTCTTCCAGTCTTGTCTATTCTCCCTAAAAGAGTCGAGCTGTGTCGTCAGCATCTGCATTTGCATGGCATAACTCATATACCATATGCATATCATGAGTGTTTCATCCTCATTTGCATTTCGTCTGAGGTTGTGTCGTTATCCACGTCTTACCTTGTGGTCAAAGTCCAACTTACTTGGCGCCTACCAAAATGTTATCCTCCCTTTCATTCAGTGTCATTCCTGAATGTTGTTGTTTCCTTGAGCATCTAGTCCTATTGTTGGATGTTTGTATTCTCTCACTCCAGTGTCATTCCTGGATGTCCGTCTCTTGTGATCTCTAGTGCCATTCCTGGATATCTTGTTCCTCTCGTTTCTCCCACTGCTATTTCTGGAAGTTTTGCCTCTCTTATGTAATCCTCATCAAATTGGCTTGGATATCTTTCAGTGACATTTCTGAAAGTCGTATCTGTTCATTCAGTGCCATTCCTGGATGTCTTTCTCACTATCATTCGATACCGTTCCTGAATATAGTGATTTGCCTTTAGTTTTCAGTACCATTCCTGAAAGTTCACAGTCATTCAATGTTGTCTTGGATACTGTGATTCCTTTTATCCAATGCTTTCTTGGATTTCACATTTGTTCACATTCAATGCTTTCTTGGATATTGTGATTCCTTTTATCCAATGCTTTCTTGGGTATCCCCTTGTTCATATTCGTTCTTGGACGTTGTGGTTTCTTTTTATCCAATGCCTTCTTGGATTTCACCTTTTGTCTCATTTGCATCTGATGCCTTCTCAGATATTATGAGTTTACCGTTCATTCAAAGCCATTATTGGATGATCAGTTTCTTTGCATCCAATGCTGTCTTGGATCCCGGTTTGTTCACTTTTATCTAAAGCCATTATTAGATATTGTGATTGTACCTTTCATTCAAAGCCATTATTGAAAGTCTGGTGTCCTTTTATCCAATGCTTTCTTGGATCTCTACCTTTCTCACATTTATTTAATGCTTTCTCAAATATTGTGATTTGTACCTTTCATTCAAGGCCATTATTGGATGATTGGTGTCCTTTTATCCAATGCCTTCTTGGATCCCTGCTTTGTTCACTTTCATCTAATGCCATTCTCAGATATTGTGATTGTACCTTTCATTCAAAGCCATTATTGGATGATTGTTTTCTTTGTATCCAATGCCTTCTTGGATCCCTGCTTTGTTCACTTTTATCTAAAGCCATTATTAGATATTGTGATTTGTACCTTTCATTCAAAGCCATTATTGGATGTCTGGTTTCTTTTGCCATCTGATGTTTTTTCCGGATGTGCCTTTCTCTGTCTTTTCTGGCTTTTCTTGAAGATCCCGTTTGAACTCTTCAGTATAAGAAAATCCCAGAAAATCTTTTGTTGATGTCTATCCTTTTAATTCAAATTGGTCCCCAGTAGAGATCATATCTTCTTTTTGGTTTCATGCCCTGTAAAGAGTGTGCTTTTATTTCCCCCCGGTGTTTCCTCAGAGTCTCCCCAATGAATCTCTTTTGTTGGTTAGCCTGTATCCCCAGTGAGTTTGCCTCATGGATACTAACCTTCATCCTTCCCTAGTGATGCTCACCTGGGTTGTTTGACTGTTATCTCTGGTGTCTGGTTGTCTGCACCTTTGCACTATCATGGCATCATATTATCGTGCTAGAAGTTCATGGCATGTCAGCATTTACATGTCTGTCGCTTGTCCTTAGCATCTGCATTCCATCTAAGGGCAAAATTTTTGGTTTGCAATATTTAAATACCTTTCACCTTGATGTCTCGAGGATTTCCATTCCTCGTTCCATCCGGTAAATCTATTCAAATAGGGGCAACTGTTGTACCCCAAATTTTACCCCCTTAGATGTCATAACATCTTGCAATTGCATTTAGATTCAATCATATATGCATTGTTAACTAACCACTTCATTTTGCAAGTTTGTTTCTTTTGTTGAAAGAAGAGGACAAAGTCTCCTAAGCTAAGCTCATGTGAATCAAGGAAGTTACCTGTTCAAAAAGACAATTAAGGCTCCAAATGCAACCAGGTGAGCTCCCATACATCCTAGAGGTCTTACTCAATAAGAATTCAAGTGTGACTGGCTCTCATCACCAAGAGCCTTCAACCACAAGTTCACCCTGCTTCCAATTAGGGTCTTGTTATGACAAGACAATCATAACCTTCGATATTGATCAAGATTTGTCCTCAAGCCCTGGGACATGACTCCATGTGATAGTAGACATCCCTAGAGACCATCTATGAGCCTTAGATGTGATTGAAGAAGCAAGATCATCAGAGATCATTCAAGTGCATTCAAAAGTGAAATTAGGGTTTTGACTGAGACTCTAACCTTTGAGATTTTGATCCAAAAGGAGGCATCCAAGTCCTCAATCCAGCATGACATGTCTCATTGATGAGTTAAGGCATGAGAGATCAAGTTTGGAATGGTTTCTTGCAAAGGAAGCAAGGCTTGCTCTTTGTAACTTTTCAAATGTGTAAAATTCCCCTCTTGTGCAAAATTGAAACAGTCGTAACTTTCAAACCACACATCCAAATTGAGTGACTCAAAACCCAAATGGAAGATCTTTCCATGAACTTCAAAGTGTCCAATATGACCTTTCTCCAAAAAATGCATGGTTTTTGAGTTATGAGACTTGGAAGTTAAGCTGCCCAAAGAGTTAGTGAAATTTCACCTTTTTTGCCTTAAGAACCAGTTGACTTCAACTCCATTTTTCACCAAGATCCCTTGTGATTCAGAACTTGGGTCAAACATGAAAGTTGTAGAGGACATTTGGGGCTTTCCATAAAGTACTAGAACTCCTCAATCCATTAAGTGAGCTGAGAGATTCGAAGCTTCAAAGTTAGGGGCTCATTTCTTGAATTTTAAACAACCAACTTTTGCATAAGGATACAAAACCTCTTCTAATCACCAAGGCTTCACATTTCTGAGTTCTAAAGGTAGGTTTAGTGATAATTAGACCTCATCCACGAATTTGCAAGTGTTTTGCATTAAAATAACATGGTTTTCTCATTTTGGTGCAACTTGGCAAGAGGTGAGAGAAACTTTTCAAAACAAATCATTGTTTATTCATATTTTCCTTGAGCCTTGGTCCAATCCCATCAGTCCACCAAATCAAGACCAGACCATATCATCTATCAGAGCTTTTGAGGACATGTTTGTTCAGCAAATCCAGCTCACACGATGGAAAATCCTCCAAGGAGGGCAAAGTTGGCAAAATGTGCCATTCTCACCATGCCTATTATCCTCAACTCTTTCCTATAAATAGGGGGTGGTTCTCACTTGTTAGAGACCAAGAATCACCAATATTTCACTTAAGAACTCTAAAAATCTCTGAGTTTTGGTTTGGCAAGTAAAGAGAGGAAGTGTAGTGCATTCCAAGTTGTGCTAGTGGAGAAAGTTAAGAGGACTCAGTTCATACTTGAGGGTGCAGTGGACTTATTCCACCAGGTATTTTCATTTCTTCTTCATCTCATGCTCCATATATCATGATCATGTTACCATTTGTTTTGTTTTGCATATAAGATGAAATAATATGTGATAAGTTCATGTGATATGTTTTTGCACTGTCAGTTCTTGTTTTAACATGAGTTTGTTTGGTTTCATCCTTTATTTCCCACTTTGAACATCTGCTTGTATCCATGATTGTCATAAGTTAAGCGTTTTGTTTGGTTTATTGTTATCATATTGTTTCCATGCTACATTGGGATGATATGAAAGTCAATATGAGATCAGTATAGATAAGTAAAGGTATTGGATGTGTGTGAAACCTTTGCACTGTCATACTTGGAACTGTGGTACATATGCTGATTGTTTTATCATGCTGAATGTTTAACAGTTTTGACAAAACATCTGTGGTGAGTTCAGATGGCCCAGCATGAAGGTTCTTGGTTTTCTTCTCTATTGCACAGCCTGTGTTACAAAATCTTTGATTGCCATGCTGTTTAGTTTAAATGGTAGAAGCCACTCTTAAAATTGCTTGATGATGTGTTAAGATTAAATTGAGCCGTATAGAAAGTTTAGTTTGGTTTCATGTTGTTTGTCTTGTATTCAAGTGAAGGATATTGAGTGTTTATGTAAAGATTTCACACACCACCAATTTCTGATATGGTATTGATCATGTTTTTGTATCAAGTTTGGAATGAATAAAGCTACTATCTCCAAACAACATAGAAGGTTTGGACTCATGAGGAATGTATGATATTTTTGCTTTCCATGCTTTAAGACGTGTGCATAATTGATAGTATGTTGAACTTGTACTACCATGAGTTCATTGGATCTATAGGATGATTGTTGAAATTGCTAGTTGGATATCATACTGTCCATATCTTCATAATAAAGTCTAGATGCTTGAAAAGTTTCAGACCACTTATGTCAAGTCAGTGTAGTTGGAACAACATGTAGGTTGTATTTGAGTCATGTTAGTGACTAATTTTTGTTATATCCCTTGCTCTCTCATGAATCATAGCTGTGAGCATGACTGTTTATTTTCTTTTGACATTTAATCAAAGTGACCATGTAGAATAGTTGGTTGAATTCATTAGCACTGGTAGTTTTTTTTTACTCATGTCAACATGCCTAGTTTGAATAGATGAATCCCTACCTGTAAACAAAACGTCAGGATTGGTTATGATGTTGTGTTGATATGATAAAAAGTTGTTGCTTCTGCCTTGTATGCTCTAAACCATAGGCACAAATTGATGTTATGAATGTTTGAGTCATGGATATGGCTGAACTGTTTCATTATGTACACTTCATATCAAGATGAGATTGCAGCATGTTAGTATCATATGATAAGGTTTGTTCAAAGCCTAATAACCTTTGATCCCTTGTTCATGTCCAAAGATGTATGTTGTTCCAGAGTTGTGGAGTAGAAACATCAAGGTGAAAATGCATTCTTAGCACTGCCTGTATATGCCATGTTTTGTTTCCTCATGATAAAGTTTGCATGTTCTTGAAATGTCCATATGATGTTAGGATAGACTGAATGACATGAAAGTTTTGATTGAAGAACATGTTGTTGTGACAAGTTTTTGTTCTTTTTCTCACTACTGATAGCTCATAATGCCATGCCTAGAATGCCATGAGATTGTTGTTTTCATGCTGCTGTTATCACCTGGTATTGATGTATGAGTTTAGTATCACTTCTCTTTGCACTGGCTGGATTGACAGTGGGATCCAAATCTTTGTCATCCTGCTAAATATTTGGTTTAGTTTGTTTGTAATTGCATATAGAGGCATGTTGAAAGTGTTGTTTTCCATTTTTGTGAGCATGCCATGTCTTGTTGTTGAGTATGTAGTATTGGCCTTCATGTTGGAGTTTGAAGTTTGAGTCTACTCTCAAACTGACTGTTATCAGTTTGGACATTCAAGTGAAAACACTACTTGAGTGTGTTTGATATGATTGTATATTTTTGCTCATTTTTGAATGGACCCTTGCCAACCCTTTTACGTTGATGTTGCTTTGGTCTTGAGTCATGGAAATTTCACTACCAGCCTATGCTCCAAGCAGTGGAAGATAGGACTTTAATTCACATTCTTTGGTTAACTTTTTGTAGATTTGATCTTGAAATAGAATGATGAGAGGTTGGTGGTTATTATTATGTGTTGTTTTGCTGCATGATTGAAAACTTAGCATGATCAGTTTGTTTAAGTTTGGCATGTATTGATTCTAAATTTCCTTTATCATTTGATAGGATCTTTGGCCTTTTGTAGCAGTTTTCATCTTGTATTTATTTATTTCCATTCGCTTGAAGGTTTATATGGTTGTAGGGGTGGCATATACAACGGATGTATAGCCACCCCAGTGGCAGGAACTGCGCGTGTGAAACCAAAGGGACTGGGGTTCGAATCCCCTTCGCCCCAGTCCCCTTTTTTTATCTTTATTTGCTTTTATGTTTTGGTTTTGGTTTGGGCCTAATGGAAACTGATAATTACACCCCTGCACCCAGGCCTAAACGCACCACATGTAGTAACTTAGTTCATTCTGAGATTTCTAATGCACCCCTTGTCTCTTTTTATTTCACACTTTTTATTTTATTTTAATTTAATTTTCACTTCAATTTCAATTATTTAAATACTTTTCCTCTAACCAAAATTCCCACAAAAATCCACCAATTATCTTTTGGTATTCAATTTTTTTTTTTCATAAATTAATTTTTCATTTTTATTTTATTTTGTAATTGATTCCAAAAATTAAAAATAAGTATAAATCTTTTTACTTAATCTTGAATTACCTCTAGAAAACATTTGATCTTTAAGTTGTTTTGTCCATGAGAGGTATATTTTGAGAGAGTTTCTTTAAACTTTGATGAATTTATTTTAGTAAGCTTTTGTGTGGCTTTGTTAATAAGTTTCTTGCCCTGAATACTTTGCCTTTAACCTCAAGATTGATAATGATATGTATGTGTTTTCATTTTTAATTGTTGTGAATCATATTACTATCTCTTGCCACATTGATGTTTGAATCATACTTTTGTTAAAATCATGCTTGATTGTTGTACTTTCTCTTTGAAATTTCTTGAATTTATGTTGTTCATTTCAAATTCAATTCCCTTGTAACTTTCTTGATCATACTCTTGTTGCTATCTCCCCTTCCTTCCAAAGGAAAACCTACCAGCTTTGACCTCATAGTCATAGCCACCTACCAACTTTAACCTCATATTCATAGCCATTCCAATCACAACTTACAACAAGTTAGAGTTCTTGAACTCTATGTGAGACTCATCACCTTGAGTATTCACTTACCCTTATAACTTAGACTTAGAGAGTTTCTTAAACTCTATATAAGTTCATACTCATTCCCCTTAGAACTTTGACCATAGTAAATGGTTCCTCACCCTTAGTTAGGGGAACTACGAATGCTCTGATTCCATTCCCGTCAGGATACGTAGGCACGAGATTTAATGTCTTGGCTAGCATACTTAGTGTATATACCCTTAGGTCTTTACCTTAGGTCTATACCACAAACGGTTCTGCCGGATTAGGCAAAATCAAAACAGAAGCTGTCATCAACCTTCTCTTAAGCTCTTGAAAATTTTCTTCACACTTTGCATCCCACACAAAAGCTTGAACCTTCCTAGTCAATTGCGTCAACGGCAAGGCTAACTTGGCAAACCCTTCAATGAATTTCCGATAATAACCTGCCAAACCAAGAAAACTTCTAATCTTAAAAACTGATTTCAGAGCTTCCCACTGCAATACAGCTTCAACCTTCGACGGATCAACTGTAATACCTCTACTCGAAATCACATAGTCAAGGAAACTCACTTCCTTCAACCAAAACTCGCACTTAGAAAGTTTAGCATACAACTGCTTCTCTTTCAACACTGATAACACAATTTTCAAATCCTCGGCATGATCCTCTTCACTCTTCGAATAGATCCAAATATCATCAATGAACGCAACCACAAACTTGTACAAATTCGGATGGAAAATCCTTTTCATGTACTCCATAAATACACCTGGTGCATTAGTCACACCAAACGGCATCACAGAATACTCATAATGACCATACCTGGTTCTAAAAGCATTCTTCTGAATATCTTCAGCCTTCACACGAATCTGATGATACCCAGACCTTAAATCTATCTTACTGAACACACTTGCACCAACCAACTGATCCTTTAGATCATCACTCCTCAGAAGTGGATACTTATTCTTAATAGTCACCTTGATCAGTTGTCTATAGTCCACACAAAGCCTCATAGAACCTTCTTTCTTCTTAACCAACAAAACTGGTGCACCCCACGATGACACACTCGAACGAATGAATCTCTTCTTAAGCAGATATTTGAGTTGACTCTTCAACTCTTTCAATTTTGATGTGGACATATGATATGGAGCCATCAATACCAGACTGGTTCCAAGAACTAAATCGATCGCAAACTCCACTTCATGTTCCGGCGGTAAATCACTTATCTCATCAGGAACAACTTCCGGAAAATCACAAACAATTGGCAAAACAACAACTTCTCCGCCTTTACTAATACTCAAAGTTACCATCAACATAAACATCTCAGCGCAATCCTGCACTGACTCGTTCACTTGCTTAGCATACATAAACAAGTCTCCTTTATTCTCAGGTTCAAGAAAAATAATCTTCTTATAAAAAGAGTTGATATAAACATGGTTGAACTCCAACCAGTTCATCCCAAGGATAACATCAAGTTTATCTAAGTGTAGACACACTAAATCAACTCCAAAATCCTTATCAAAAATACTCAACGGATAATTCAACACACATATGGAGTAGTCACTGAACCCATAGCAGGAGTCTCAATAACCATACCTTCATTCAAAATAGACAACTCAAGATTTAATCTCTTAACACAATCCAAAGCAATAAAAGAATGTGTAGGAATAAATAAATACGATTGGTAGTGGAAAGTTATAGTTGGTTGAACTTATTCCCAAGAGAATATTATATTCCCACCATTTAAGCCTTGGAATAAAAATAGAAGAACCATGTGTAAATATGATTCCTGGAAATAAAAAGTACCTTGGAATAATCTTTTAAAACTTAAATCAAACATAGGAATATTACATTCCCATAATCATATTCCCGGGAATATTTTTCTAACCTTGAAACAATCACATCCTAAGTTATCTTCTTCTCCATAATCCATCCAGATTGGCCTTTTGACCAAAATTAACAATAATTTATTTTATTGTTTTTTGAAAAAAAATTAATTAACTAATAATTACAACCATTAACAAACTTCTCTAACTAATCTAAATTTCAAATTAAAAAGATAAGAATTAAGTTAACCAGCCAAATTAACGAGGACTCATAACCTATATATATACATCCATCTTTTCAAATTTCATATTGAGAAAATTTAGCCACAAAACTAACTCATCGCAGAAACAAAAACTGCGAGAGAAACAATGAAGGTCACTTCGCCGGAGTCGCCGAAGCGCCAACCAAACGGCCGGATCTTCATTACAATATCGGAGATTATATCTCTACTGACAAAGCAAGCCGGCCGATTAAAAGGAAAGGCAAAAGCGACGATGATTAAAGACGGCGAATGGAGGATCGATCTCAAGGCGCCGAAATCGGTGTTGAAATTCGGGAAGAAGACAACGAAGAAGAAACAGCAGGAAGAGGAAGAATGCTACGCAATTTGGCAGAAGGAGATATTGATGGGAGTAAAGTGTGAGCCGTTGGATTTCTCCGGCGTTATTTATTACGATATTAACGGTAAACAGACGACGGAGTTTGCTCTCCGGTCACCGCGCGCTAGTCCTTCGCCTGATTATTTCACGCGCCGATGATATTTGATATGCACGTGATGTGTTGTCGATGTCACGTGTGTTTTATTTTAAGTATTTTTGCTATTATTGTTTGTTTCGTAATATCCACTAATTAAATGTGGCTGTAATTTATGTACCTAATTTTGGATACGAGAAATGTGAATTTTTAGATGAAAGTTGTAAAAAGTATTTTATTGCGTGTCTTCTTAAGTATCTTATCGCATTTTTTAAAACAAATGTTACAATTTAATCTCAAATACTATAATAGTATTAGTTAAAATTTGATGTAATTCCAATTATGACATTAAAAAGTAATTAGTAGTGAAATAATTTCATATAATTATGTTAAGAATTCAATGACAAAATTGACATAAGTAACGCTAGGAGGGGGATATGGGAGTAGTGTCATGGTTGTGAATTAGAAATGTAATGCTCATAGTAATTTAGGAACCAAAGAAATTTAGGAAACCAAATTTTAATGGTTTGGTGTGAATTGTGTATATACGAAAATAATGTGTTTTTTAAATTCCTTGCATATAAGTGAAGGTGTTGTCTCAGTGAGAGACTTTTACAAGTCTTTTATTTAGGAGACAAAATTCAAGTATTTTTTCTTTTAGTTTTTATTAAGATTTTAATTTATTTTTTTTCAACAATTTAACCGGGATTTTAAGTTTTTTTTTCTTGTTTTTCAATTATTTAGCAGGAGTTATTTTGCAAAGGTTTAAAATCTCCACACAAAAAAAGTTCCCTAAATGATTGAAAAACAAAAAAAAAAAAAAGATTTGTTCTCTCACGTGAGAGATTTATTCGGTAAGTTTCACTACTATGCAGATGAATTAAAGATAAAAAATTTATGTAGAAAGATTGGACAATATCTTTATATTATACTAACTTTTACGAAGGAAATGTTTGTGCAAATGTTATTGGAAAGACATATTCTATTGAATTAGTGATAAATCTAGTTTTTATTGTTTAATTGTATAGTTGAATTTACTACTTTTTCATAGTTTTATTAGCGTTCTACTATAGTTTTGTTGTTTTCGTCTTATTTCTCAAGTATGAAGAAGAATGAAGGTTCAAGACCTAAATTCAAGAGATTTATATTAAGCATGAGAGAACTTCTCAAATAAACTGAAGAAGAACAAAACGGAAAATGCAAAAAATGCACAAAGACATTGGAGATTACAGTTAACATATACTACTCTGTCTCATATTATAAACAAAAGTTATTTTTTTAGATATATTGAATAATTAATGTATCTGACCAATATATAGATCAGATATATTAATTATTCAATGTATAAGAGTGTAATGGACATTATGCCCATAATTGTCTCAGGAGTGAAAAATCCACATTTTTGTGAAAACAAAAAGATTACGGTTAGTCCGTAATCGGCATTACATCTGTAATGCTTCCAGACACCCTGTTTTACTTCAGCTTTGCTTTTTTCATTTTATGTTATTTGTTACAAACTTTCCATTTTCCCTTGGTATTATTGTGTATTCAACCCACTTATTAGTGGGTACTGGAGGATAAATGGATTTAATTCATATTAGTATAAACAAGATTAACCTTTGTTTAGCACGTGGAGAATCATTAGAAAATACATTTGTAAGAATCTCTACTTTATGCAATACTTATGTGTTTTTAATACAAGTTTTATTTTTATTGTTTTATTTGTTATGTTTTCTTATTAGCTTTATTATTCCTTTATGTTCATTATGCACAAAACAATAATTTATATATCAAACTCAATTATGACTAAGTAGATTCTTATAGTCTTAAGATTACGAAGATTGTCTAAATGACATATCCATTGTAACTTTTTTTTTTTAATTTTGTTATGCGAAATTAAGCAACACTCTAATTTTTAAGGTTTTTACGAATGTCTCTATGAAAATAGAGATAATATCATATATCAGTAGATGGCTAAAAGGAGAAGATTGATATCTTATACATAAAAGCTAAACGGTAAAACCAACACATGAAAATAATTTTGGTTTAACTGAGAAAATCTTGTTCTTTACAAAAAAAGTTTTTTTTTGTGGTTTTATGTGTTATACATATAATATCGTCAAACGATTTTGATGATAACAACTTTCAAATGGTATTGATGACAACTGTCAAATGGTGTTTGTTATGACTTGTGTCAAATGGTTGTGTTGAATTCAACTCTCAAATGGTTTTGGTCACATCAACTCTTCCAAACGTTCCTGATTATGGCATTTAATGAAGAAAGAAATATCACAAGCCTCACCAGTAAAATATATCAAGTTTCAGTTTAAAGTGTTAGACAATATTGAATCAAGTAAAGGATTCTGAAGTTATGATCATGAAGTTAAAGATATGAATAATGCAAAAGCTCTTTTAGTCCTCCGCTTAGCGCTTTAGTCTTGATCAGATTGCTGTAAAGTAAAAAAGAGTAAGTCTTGACGTAGTAAGGTGATGCAAAAATACACACACACAGAGTGTTTTCAAACCTCTTCTCTTATTATAAAACTTCTTAAAAATCAATATACGAAAGTGCTTAATTAATTAGAAGTTTGTTTGATCAATTAGGAAGGTATAATGCATTAGCTAATCAAAGTGTAACACTTCCTAATCGATTAAGGGGGTGGTAATTTATTAAGTAAGATAAAAATTTAAACTTTCCTATTTTAGTTTGGTTAATTGATTAGCACATGATTTTAATCAATTAACTCATTAAAAATGTTCATGGATTGTTTTCTTTTAGCTAGATTGTTTTCTATATAAAAGATGTTAGACATGAGACTCCGAACACAATAGGGGTGAATTATGTGGGTTGAAAACCCATTTTCGAAACAAAATCTTTTGCAAAATCGAAGTTTAAATGACTATGAAGTAAAGAGTTAAGGAATGAGAGAAAAGCACAAGAATTATAGAGGTTTGGTCTAATGAAGTGACTTACTCCTTTTCTTAAAAATTTCTTATTGAGAGTTTCCACTATGATGTGAGCTTTTGACAAGATTTTCCCACAAACCTTCTTATAAAGGATTGGAGTTTTTCAATGGCTAACATCCCAAACAACACAGGATTTTAACTACGGAGACCTCCACAACCAACTGAGAGCTTTTAACAACATATTAAGCTCACAAACCAATTAAGAGTTTTAACTACTAAGATCTCTACAACCAAACTGAGGTTTTACATGGTTTACCTCAATAACCAAATAAGAGTTTTTTTAACTTGGTTTAGCCCACAACTAAAACAAAATTCCTTTCAATGAGAATTTACAAATTTTCTCTTACACTAGATTAGACTATCTCACAGATATAAAGATTTCACTCTCAAAATACAAAGGAAAATGTGATAGAATATATATATATATATATATATATATATATATATATATCTTGTTCTGGATTAGACCAATGGCCAGGCATGGCCCAATCCACTTCTGCTCCAGAACGGGCCAACTGCCTAAGTCCAATCCACAAACGGGCAAAAGTTACCTTTCTGCCCCTCCAACCGAGCAAGGACTGCATCGCTCCTCCCCGGAAATGCTGCCCGTTACGCACGGCTTCTCCGCTCCCCGAACAGCTGAGGGCATGTGCCCGAAACTATGCTTATACCCGACATAACGGCTAGTTTCGGGCACACTGCCCGACATAACGGCTAGTTTGGGCAGTTACCTATTCTTCAAGAAAACGGTTATTTCGCCCCAAAAATAGGACCGTTGGCCACGCGTTGGGGGCACTATATAAACCCTCTCGCTTGAGAGGTTCAGGTATCAAATATTCACCCTAAGAACTAATACTTTGTACTTGCACCTTTTCTCTGACCATTTCTTACTTGAGCGTCGGAGTGCCTTGCAGGTACACCCCCCTTATCCTCTCCATACGCCCAACATCTCAGACGTACTTGGTGGCCCACTTCAACAGGATCTGATCCAGCCTTCACGATCAGTGGCGCCGTCTGTGGGAAACATTGTTCTCCCCATCTTTCTTTCCCCGAAAATCAAAGATCAAAACAAACTTTCAAGATCATCATCATGGCCTCTCAAGATCGCGCCAAAGGTGCTCTCCAACCCACCCCCACCCCCCCCCCCCCCCCCCGCGTCAACAAGACTGACGTTGACGGCCCGTCATCTCTTCTCGGAGGTGCCCGTTTTCTGAGGGACGGGGCCACAGCTTCCCCTTCCCCTACCCCTGCTGACCGCAATAACGATCAGCCTTTGCTGGACATCCAGCCCACTCCTGTTCCGCCTAACGCCGACCTGGCCGTGGCGGCCCTCCTGGAAGCGATCAACAAAACCAACACCCTGGTCCTGCAGCAGAACGAAAGGATCGGGGCGTTAGAGGAGTCCAACCGTCCAAGATCCCCCCTCCGAGGAGGAACCAGCGACAATCAAGGAGCCCGCGGCCCCGGCGAGATATCGACCGAAGACTGCGCCAAGAACGTGACTCTCGCGCCATCCGAAAGCGTGACCAAGTTTCCCCGCATAACCAGCACTCTCCTGGTCACAAAAGGACCCGAAGAGGCGAGCAGTCGCCCCCCGTCAAGTCTAAAGGTCGGGCCCGCTCACCTTCTCCCTGGAGGAACCGCCACCGCGAGCGTACCCTTCGGTCCCCGTCATTCACCAGTTCCAGCAGCGACGATGAGCCTCGCGGCCCATTCTCCCAGGAAATCTTGACAACCCATCTCCCTAAGGGCCTGGAGAAGCCCCTGTCACTGGGCACATATGACGGGACTACTGACCCCAACGAGAACATCGATGCGCTATTGGACTACCGCGGCATTCAGGGCGCCATCAAGTGCCGGTTATTTCCGACCACGCTCCGAAAAGGGGCAATGACGCGGTACAAGCAGTTGCCCGAAGAGTCCATTACCTCATGGAGACAATTGGGCAGAATGTTCTCACAGCATTTCACAGCTTCTCGCCGTCACCCCAAGACCGAGGCTTCCCTTGGGGCCATATTCCAAGGAAAGGACGAACCTCTCCGCGCGTACATCGAAAGGTTCAACAAAGAAGCAGTACAGGTCCCTACAACGGACGAGATGAAAAAGTTTCTGCTCGAGCAAGGACTCCGCCCGAGCTCAAAGTTTTCTTACGCCGTCGGTCTCGCACCTCCGAGGAACCTAAATGCCCTCCTCCTCAAAGCCCAGTCGTACATCCAGTACAAAGAGAAGGTTGCAGCTAGCACGTCCGAGCATCACGCCATCAGGAGAACACTCGGGCCTCCAGAGGCGAGGAAGCCTCGACATCTCGTTGAGGCGAAAGGAGGCGCGAGGACCGTCCTTGGGACTCCCGAGACAGCAAGGGACCCTCTGGACGATTCCACGATACACCCCCTCACTGTCTAAAGGGAAAAGATAATGTCTGAATGCCCAAATTCAGAATTTAAACAAGCAGGGGTTCGCTTCCCCAAACAACTCCCGGCCAAACCCAATGTCGACAAATTAAAGTACTGTCGTTTCCACAAGAGTCACGGCCACACTACCTAAGACTGCATCCATTTGAAGGATGCTATCGAGATACTGATCAGGGACGGCCACCTGAAACAGTTCACTAAGAAGAAAGACGCTCCTCAGCAAGACGCCCAGGAGTCCAAGAAGATAGAGAAAGAAGTTCCTTCCTCAGAAGAAGCCAACATCCAGGTCGCAATAGTCGTGTCGCGACCAGAAGACTTCTACGTCCCGGACGGGCTCAACGCCCCTGCCTACTTTGCGGCCTACAGCCCGTAGGAGACATTCCCCTCTGCCATGGTCATCTCGGGCGGGGGCTTCAATAAAGTCACGGTGGGCTCTGTGAAGCGAAAATTCGAGCATCTAATTAACACAAGCTCTAACAAGGTGACCACGCCTGATCAAGCCCAGAAGGGCTCCACCCCCATCTCCTTCTACCGGGAAGAGCTCCTCGGGGGGTCTCCAAACTCGAGCATACCTTTGCTATTCAGAGTGCGAATGGCGAACTTCGACGTCCACAGAATCCTCGTCGACTAGGGCAGCTCGGTCGACATTATGTACTCCCAGCTGTTTTCGACACTTCAGCTGGACGAATCGCACCATACCCCCTACGTAGGGTCTGATTTATAGGGATTCAACGGATTAGTGACCAAGCCATGGGGATACGTCGAACTGATCGTAACCTTTGGATCAGCTGAGATGGCCAGATCCGTCAAAGTATAATTTCTGGTAATCGACTGCCCGTCGTTGTACTAGTGCATATTCGAAAGACCAACTCTGGCCGAGTTGGTAGCTATGCCTTCAACATTTCACCTCAAGATGAAGTACTACACTTCAAAAAGGATGGTCACCACCCTCCATGGCGACATCAAAGCTGCACGACGGTGTTTTGAAGCAGGCACAAAGGGGCTCAACGCCATTGCGTCCAAACCAAAGGAATCAAGCAAGCCAGCATTGCCCAGCAGCTCTGAGGAAGCCAAGCCCCTGCCTCAGGTCGACTCCATTGACCTCGAAAGTCGCTTCCTCGAAGAAGACCAACAGGGGGACCAAGCAGCTTTAGCCAGCTCGTCTACCTCGTCCAGCAGCAACTCCCATCCGATGCGCCCAATCCCGAATGGCAACTTCGAGCTCGTTTTGTTCGGTGACGACCTCAACGGGGAGTGAAGATTGAAGCAGACATGCCCGACGTCGCGAGAAAGCAGCTCAAAGCATGCCTCCGTGAGAACGCCGACCTCTTTGCCTGGAGTGCTACCGAGATGCCCGGCTTGGACACGTCCGTCGCCTGCCACCAACTGACAATTGACCCGGCCGTCAAGGCCATAGCACAACGTAGGAAAAAGCAGTGTCCGGAGAAAACGGAGGCTGTAGAAAAAGCTGTAAGGGACCTCCTCGAGGCCAAATTTATCTCAGAAGCCAAGTACACCACTTGGTTGTCCAACGTTGTACTTGTAAAGAAATCTAATGGCAAATGGCGAATGTGCATTGACTACACCGATCTTAACAAGGCATACCCGAAGGATGCCTATCCCCTCCCCAATATTGATAAACTTGTTGATAATTCTGCCGGTTTTAAACTTTTGTCATTAATGGACGCCTACTCAGGCTATAATCAAATACCAATGGCAATGAGCGATAAAAAATACATGGCCTTCATGACCGAATCAGGCAACTATTACTACAACGTAATGCCCTTCGGCCTAAAGAACGTCGGCGCGACCTATCAAAGAATGATGAACAAGGTCTTCTGGGGAAAGATAGGCGACATGCTCGAAGTCTATATGGACGACATGATCATAAAATCCCACGAGGAAACTGATCACACTGCCCATTTAAGGAAGGTCTTTGAACAGGCCAGAAAATACAAAATGTGTTTCAACCCGGAGAAGTGCACGTTCAGTGTCCGGACAGGCAAGTTCCTCGGCTTCTACTTAACAGAACGAGGAATCGAAGCCAATCCCGATAAGTTCCGAGCATTCTCCAAGTTTCCAACGCCCAGGTCAAAAAAATCCATCCAATCCCTCAACGGGATGCTCGCGTCACTATCTCGTTTCGTGGCCAAATCTGCCCAGCACGCCTTGCCGTTCTTCAAACTCCTCTGCAAGGAGGCAGTGTTCAAATGGACCGAGGAATACGACAAGGCTCTCTTCCATCTGAAACGGGCGCTCTCAGAGCCACCAGTCCTCTCTCGCCCGGACAATGGCGAAACTTTGTACCTGTACCTCGCCGTAGCAACCGAAGCAGTAAGCGCCGCTCTCATCCGCGAAACACCTGACGGGCAGAAGCCCATATATTTCACGAGCAAAGCACTACAAGGACTAGAGTTAAGGTACCAACAGATAGAGAAAGTGGCTCTAGCCCTCATCAACGCAGCCAGAAGATTAAGACACTACTTCCTAGCCCACAAATCGTGGTTTGAACAGATCAACCCATAAAGCAGCTGCTGGGACGGCCAGCCATGGTCGGTCGAATGCTCAAATGGTCGCTTGAATTGTCCGAATTTGACATCCAATATGAAATCAAGAAAGCCCTCAAGGGCCAGGCTCTGGTCGACTTCATCGCAGAAATGACATTCGCAGACTCCCCCGCGAGCGAAGCGCGCAAATGGACCATTTTCGTGGACGGGGCCTCCAACTCGGCAGGAAGCGATGCGGGCATCATACTAGAAAGCAACGAAGGAATCATCGTTGAAGTATCACTCACCCTGTCCTTCCCCACCTCTAACAACCAGGCTGAGTATGAAGCCTTCCTCGCTGGATTACGCCTAGCCAAGGACCTGGGCGCAGAAGAAGTCGTCATTTGCACGGATTCACAACTCGTAGCCCTTCAGGTCCGAGGAGAATATCAAGCCAAAAACGACAACCTAACCGAATACTTAGCCCTGGTCAAAAGGGAAATGGCGAAGTTCACAACGGTAGAAGTGAAACACGTCCCCCGTGAACATAATGTCCGAGCAGATGTTTTGTCCAAACTGGCCACTACAAAGAAGAAAGGCGGAAACAAGTCCGTCATACAGGAGGTTCTAACTCGACCCAGCATCGAGAAGGCTTCCCCGACCATCGACGTATGCGTGATCGGCGACAACAATTGTTGGATGACCCCCGTTTACAACTACCTCGCCAAGGACCAACTCCCGTCCGGCCCCTAGGAGGCCAGTGTGGTTAGGCGAAGAGCCTGCTCTTATGTCCTGGTCGAAGACAAACTCTACCGTCGAGGATTTTCCATTCCGCTGCTCAAATGCGTCGAGGAAGAAATGGTCGCTCTTATCTTGCGTGAAATCTACGAAGGAATTAACGCCAATATCTCGGTGGAAAGTCCGTTGCCCGAAAGGCCCTCCGAGCAGGATATTACTGGCTGACCATGCAGCACGACGCTAGAGAACACGTGAAGAAATGCGATAAATGCCAACAGCACGGGGACATGCACCTGGCTTCGCCTAACGAGCTCAAGGCTATGTCCTCCCCGTGGCCATTTGCCTGGTGGGGCCTAGACATCCTAGGACCCTTCGTGGTAGGATCAAATCAGAATAAATACCTAATAGTGGGCGTAGACTACTTCACAAAATGGATAGAAGCGGAGGCTCTGGACAAAATAACTGCCCGCAATATACTACGTTTCTACAAACGAAACATCCTCGCATGATTTGGCATCCCCCAAGCGATAGTAACGGACAATGGGACATAATTCACGGATAGGAAGTTCCAGGACTTCGTCGCCCAACTGGGCACGAAGCAGCACTTCGCGTCCGTCGAGCACCCTCAAACAAACGGGAAGGCTGAAGCAGTTAACCGGGTCATCCTTCGAGGCCTCAAATGAAGGCTGGACGAAACAAAAAAGGCTTGGGTCGAGGAGCTGCACAGTGTCTTGTGGGCATACCATACAACTCCACACTCTACAACCGGGGAAACACCTTTTCGTCTAGCGTACGGGACCGAGGCTGTAATCCCCGTCGAAGTTCACGTACCCTCTAGGCGGACAAAGTCGCCCCTAGACGAAGAGATGAACGACGAATCATTAAGAGAAGAACTCGACCTCGTCGAGGAAATCCGAACTGGGGCAGCCCTCCGCGAAGCCTCATTAAAACAAAAAATTACCATCAGGCACAACGCCAAGGTGATACGACGAGAGTTCGACGTGGGAAGCCTTGTTCTAAGGAGAAACCACAAAGACTCTCGCGAGGGCAAACTAGCCGCCAACTGGGAAGGACCCTATCGCGTCCGAGCAAAAATGGAGAATGGGGTCTATTACCTAGAACATCTCAATGGGGAAGAACTTGCTCGACCATGGAACGCCGAAAAGCTAAAATAATACTATAGCTAAGACCCTAATTCTCGGTTCGACCCGTCACGAAGACGAACGTCAGCTACCGACCACTATGCTCGCCTAGGTACAAGCGTCGCATACCGATAAAGCAGAACCCCGCTCAGTAATGAGCCAAGTATCTGCTCGACAGCGGTCCTCAATCGAGCATCACCGTCGTCAAAGTACCATGACTGGCAAAACTCTAGCTCGCGATGGGACGTTCACGCCGCGAACTCAGGCCTCAAACGCGACCTGAGCTTCGCACCCCCGCCGAGATATTCCCCGGCCGTTCGACCAGTACCCCCCACTGCCGAACACATCTACAACGAGCAATCCTCTGAAACTTCACATAAGTCAAATATTCCCTATCACTGGCAGACATACATTCACAGCGAGCATGAGTACAACACTTAGCAGAGAATAAAAGCAAGTAAAACCATGCAAATAACAGAACCGGCCACCAGGACCGGACACATAATTTAAATATGATAAATGGCCACTAGGACCATAATTGTACTGGATTACATAGAATGGGGCAATGCCCCCAAAATAGGTTACAACAAATACACAACACGCAGGTCGGACAAATTACAACAACAAAAAGAATATCATTCACTCATTCGTCTGGTCGGCAGGCTCGGGACGAGGCTCCTGGTTTTCCGCAGGCTGATCCTTGGCATGCTCTTCAAGAAGGGAGTCAGGCATAATGATTCGGCCGTCTTCAACATGCGCCAGATAATGAGTACCCTCGGTGGAAAAGTCAAGTCCAGGGTTCACCACCCGCAGTTGAGACATGACATTCTTGAAGGATTCGTCCGCAATGACGATATTATCATCCTCGGCCGCCAAGATACTGGCAACTAGCTCAGACCTTGTTCTCAGTTCCTTCACATCCTCGGGTTCACTTCGCCCGGAGCATTGACCGCCCTCAGCTGCTGGACCAGCTCCTCAGCCGCTTTCTTCTCCACAGTCAGCGTAGAATTCTCCTTCTCAGCCTGGCCATCTCTCACGGTAGCCCGAGCAGCCTTGAGTTCAGACTCCGTTGCAGAGTCCCCTTCAGCATATATGGCCGCCATTTCCAGAACTCTGACCAATGCAGAGGCATCTTGGGCCACCAACGCCCTCTTTCTCGGGCGATCCATGCTTTCCAACCGAGGAGATTCTGTCCACGACACGACTAAGGAGTTCCCCTCAAAGAATCTTTTATCAAGTATGCAAGGAGGAAGCTCGAACCTCCCTTTCTCTGGGGCCCGGCTGAGATCCACTGCGTCGTTGGCCCTCGGGCGCTTGGTCCGTGAGGTCAAAGGCAGGGGAGATCCCCGGGGAGCAGGAGTGGGAGAAGAGGTCCCCGCAGCAGACTGAGCAGGATTGGGAGTACGCGCATTGGCAAATCGAGACTTCGGAGGAGCCGTTCCGGGCTTGTTCCTCGCAAGAGCATTCTTCACCATCCTCTCATGAGCCTGAGGCATCTCACCTGCACAAACAGAATACAAGCATGTTAAATGCGAGAAAAGAAAATAGTTCGGGAAAATTAAAATAATCAAGACTACCGAGCAGCTTCTGGGCTTCCGCGGGAGTCTTGCACTCCAGGAGTGCCTTGGCATTAATAAAGCGGTATTCAACCCTCTGGCTACCATCCGCCTCGAAGATCGGGTCACCCTTCTTCATCCAGCATTCAGTGAGCAGGAAGAAGTTAACGTACTTCACCAGCGTCTCGTACGCAATGGCGTCTTGCCCGTCTAACTCGTTCGGCTGAAGAACGTAATCGTCGGGCTTCTTGGTAAAATGGCCAGGTCCTCAGTGGATGGGGAACTTGTATACTCTCTCCCTGATAAACTTCCCAGCTTTGTCGCGCAGCTCGTTCCCCTCATCGTCGACCTCGATCTCCCAGAGATAAGTGATGTCCTGGGCAGCTTCCGATACGGGCTCAATGATGTAGTACCTCTCCTTGAACGTCCGTATCGATTCAGAGAAAGGCGTGAACAACTTACGAGGCTGCTTCAATGAGACCCATCCGTACTTCCTCTCCGACAGCTGCCGTTGAAGGTGGAAGACTGTGAAGAACAAGGGAAGAGTAGCCCCAATCTTTAAGAAATCACAGGTCAGCTCAAACGCCCATATGAAGGCCAGTGAGTTCGGGTGCAGCTGCGTGGGGGCCAACTTCAAGTGCACAAACACTGATTGCTGAAAATCAGTGAACGGCAATCTCAATCCCAACTCTTTGAAGGCATATTCGTACATAGTGAAGTGATCCCCGAAATCCGTGCAAACCCAATCATCCTCGGAGGGAAAGTGCACCTTCCACTCCCCCTCTGGTCCGACTTCCGTAAAAACATCCTCTAGGTACGTGGCGAAGGTGGACCCGTGCTCGGCTGGTTCGGCCACCTCCCACTCCTCCGTGGAATCCTCGACGACATCCTCTTCCATATCTTCAATTTCCTCTTCCTCCCCGACCTCGTTGGGGATACTTGAAGTCGTCGAACTACTGCTGTCCAAGGAACTCGCCTCTTCCTCGGACGAGTCCAGGATAATTTCTCCATCTGGCCACGTCGCCATATCGATCACCTAAAAATCAGAGGAAAAAAATGAATTCGATAATAGATCAAATCCACCCTTCCACCGCTAGTCAAGTGAAAGGGCGCGTAAAGGGCTAAGGACGACGTCCCCGGCCTAAGCCCTAACATCGAACAAAATGCTAAGAGTCTCCCACGAGGAGATGTCCGGAGCAAGCCGCTTCCGTACGAGGAACTTCCTCAAGCCACTTCCCGGTTTCCGTTTGAAGCTCCGCCGAAAACTGCAAAGCTTCACCGAAAACTGGGAAAACTCGCCGGAAACTTCGTCGCTGCTTCTGAATCTGAGCAATCACGGCGGTTGCGCAGGCATCATCATCGCAATGACGCCGAAAACCGCCCGGTTCACCAGAATATCCTAAAACCTAGCGGCCTCATCGGCGGCAGAAAATGGCACAACCACCGTCCACCACCAACAATCACCGGAAACTAATATATTTCATCTCCCACACCTAAACCTAACCGCGTGCAAGACTACAAACAACCGTCAAATGGGTAAAAGAGCAAAAAATCAGCGAACTTACTTGATTAGGAAGGTGAATAGCGGCTGCCCGGAAGTTGATGCGGTGGCCGGAATAGCAAGCGATGGTGACGAGCAGGAATTCCGAAGAAGACAAAGAGAAACAAGAGCGAAAAAGTTCAGAATGGAACGAGTTTCCCCTTTTTATACAGAGGGGCACGTGCGATGGCACGCCCTCGTAGGTCATGATGGCTATTAACTAGCCATCATTGCCTAGCAACGGCTGCACAGAACTCTATGCACACGTGGCGCCCTAACGTTTCCAATTTCTTCTAACTGTTAGCCTCCCCGTACGACGGGCAGTTCTATCACGATCAGGAACATCACGGGGACCAAAGGCAACGGGCACCACGAGACAAACCTCCTACGTCACCAAGCGGCGACCCTATGTTAAGCTCCCCGGAGCCACGAGCTGTCCTTAAGTCATCACTCCCATGCTCGGGAGCAACGACTTGGGAGGCTCCTGTTCTGGACTAGACCAATGGACAGGCATGGCCCAATCTACTTCTGCTCCAGAACGGCCCAACTGCCTAAGTCCAATCCACAAACGGGAAACCTTTCTGCCCCTCCAACCGGGCAAGGACTGCATCGCTCCTCCCCGAAAATGTTGCCCGTTACGCACGGCTTCTCCGCTCCCCGGACAGCTGAGGGCATGTGCCCGAAACTATGCTTATGCCCGACATAACGACTAGTTTCGGGCACACTGCCCGACATAACGGCTAGTTTGGGCAGTTACCTATTCTTCAGGAAAACGGTTATTTCGCCCTGAAAATAGGACCGTTGGCCACGCGCTGGGGGCACTATATAAACCCTCTCACTTGAGAGGGTTAGGTATCAAATACTCACCCTACGAACTAATACTTTGTACTTGCCCCTTTTCTCTGACCCTTTCTTACTTGAGCGTCGGAGTGCCTTGCAGGTACACCTCCCTCCTCCTCTCCATACGCCCGGCATCTCAGACGTACTTGGTGGCCCACTTCAACAGGATCTGATCCAGCCTTCACGATTATATATATATATATATATATAGAGAGAGAGAGAGAGAGAAAGAGAGAGAATTATCTCAGATACTTTTTTTGGCATGTAAGAAAAGAGAAAAGAGTCCTTTATTTATAGGACAAAAGGAGGTTCAAATATGGAAATAATTCATAGGCTTATAAATCTAATAATCGGTTATGCAAGTCTCATAATCGATTCTGAGGTACAAAAATGAAAGTTTTAAAAAGATACATTACTTAATCAATTACTAACCTTAATAATTGATTATGAGGTAATACAAAAGGTAATAATTGATTATGGCTAAGGGATAATCGATTATACAATGTAAAAAGTCTTAAAAAAGAACCTTTTAAGTTCTTGACCAATAAGCTACGCATAAAAATATTTTCTGGTGATTTTCATAAAATGAGAACGACTTTTTAAAGGGTTAAAAGTGCGTAGTTGATTTGCCTTAATTAAATTGAGAGTTAGTCTTATTATACCATTAAAGATATGGATCACTCGACATAGACACTACTAGCTTTTATACATCTTCTCTTTCACAACTCTGAAACTTACGCTTCCTTGTCACATTATATTATAGTTGACTTTAGCACTTTATTGAAACTTTAAATCCTTCATGATAACCTCCATCATCAGACAAACCACTTGATCAGAGATCTCTATTGACTCCACTGAACGCCAATTAACATAAGGTGTTGTCTTTCACATATGGGTTTGATAACTTGATCTCCAAGTACCACAAACTTGATCACGACAACTTTATCATCACAACTTGATCGCCACAACTTGATCTCCAAAATTTGGTTTTGACCTACCGAAAATTTGGAACGAAAATTTAATTCATTTTTCAGGCAAAAGCAATTTTGACAATTTAAAAAATGGAGAATGCCGGGTATTGAGAGTGTCGAGTTAAAATTCTGTGAAATACCCATTCCACTCATTGTTAGATGTCCTAGAGAAAAATATTGTTTTTTTAAAGCTCTTAGTCGAATGGGCAATTACTCATGAATATTAGGTAAATAATCGTCCATCCATTTTAAAATGACTGTCGTTTTAAAAAGAAAAAAATTATTTCAAAATGAATGTCATCATTCTCACTTTTCAATGTAGTAATAATTGCTATTTTTTCAATTGTGTTATTTAATTATTACTCTGTACACTATTTGCAACATATTAATAAAACTAATTTATTAATAAAACTAATTTAGTAAAATCAATTGTATCATTTAATTATTACTTTGTACACTATTTCCAACACATTAATACGACTAATTTAATAAAACTGTAATATCTTATGACAATAATATTGCATTCTTTAATCTATGTGAAAAACATTAAACGACGGTCATTTTGAAATGAGACTAATTTAATAAAACTGTAAGATAAAAACATTAAACGACGGTCATTTTGAAATGAGACTAATTTAATAAAACTGTAATATCTTATGACAATAATATTGCATTCTTTAATCTATGTGAAAAACATTAAACGACGGTCATTTAATATCTTATGACAATAATATTGCATTCTTTAATCTATGTGAAAAACATTAAACCACGGTCATTTTGAAATGAAACGGGAGAGTATAACATGAAAAGCCTAGACCTTCTTTGTTCAACAAAAGACGCTCGATCTTTCTCTTTACAAATAAATAAATGAATATTTCTCATTTTCATTTTCGGAATGCATTCTTTGTGTGATCGATACTATAACTTCTATTTTATATCGCCTTGTCTTTGAAATTATGCTTTCTATCAAGTCTTTATCTAGAGAAAGAAGAATCAGCAGTATATGTACCAAAAAAATTAGAGCAGTGAGATAAGTATGCTGTTTGAAGTTATTTTTAGAAGTAAATAATTTCATCACGCACAAACATATCTTGAAATCAAAAACATTACTATTACCATATCAAAATACTACAAAATTACTAGAAATCAAAACAAAATATAAATCAGTAAAAAAAATTATAATAATTTGGCTATCAAAACTGTTGGGATAGGTCGTGTTCTTAAAGTGCTGAACTTAAGAACAAATTTCGGGAACGGGGAGCCTTAAACTAGATGATGCTTGTTGATAAGAAAATCACCCTTGCAACTGTTCTTAGTATATTATGGAAAAAAGTTGCAGTCAAATGTCCTATAAATCTGCAAAGAAGTTGTTTGAATCACCTACAGCATGCCCATTACTTTCATTCTTACTCTTTTTCCCTGCAAAGTTATCAACAAAAAGTGACTTTCAGAATACTACATTACATAATTTTTTTAATATATGTGAAAATTGTAAAATGAGTTTATCATAAGGAATGTAGATAATAGTTGTGTCAATCATAGCTTACCTTTAGTAAACTTAGAAGGATTGTGATCTACATCCATCTCATCGTCGTTGTCGTCACTATCAACATCATTGTCAACCACCCCATTTTCATTTTGCTGCGTGCTTCTTGAACCTTGTATTATATTATCCAAGTCCCATAGCTGCACAAAGAGGGGGGAAATTATGTTTGAGGCAACAGTATTTTAGAACAACGTTATGAAGCTCTAATTGTATTAATCTGGTTGTACCCCTAAGCATCTGGATCACACATTCAAAGTTGCAAAATCAGCAACTCTCAAGGCAGGGCTAGAATTTAATCTCTTACTGGCCAACTGTTGCTTGTTCAAACACCGAAGTGGAATATAGAATCTTGGTCTCCTCCCAGGTTGAAACCCTCTAGGATTCAAACATGGTTTGCTTTCAACAACCACATGATTTATTGTATTTGTGATAATCTCAATAGTCGCCCTAGCCCTAAGCCTCAATCCAGTCTTACACTCCCATCAAACATGTGGAACTTTTGTTCGTGGAAAGATCCTTAGCAAGAGACTAGGTGTGGCTCATGTATTTGCTGACACCAATTTGCTGACACAGTGATCCTCTTACAAAGCCTCTAACCAAACTTCATTTCCACTTCCAAGAATCTTTTTTTTTTGCTGACATAGACCCTAAGATTTAGAAGGGTACTACTGACATTTTTTTGAATTAGATTCGTGTAGTTATTGCTTAGGCTTTAAACATAAGTCCAGAACTAATATTGGCACATGTCAAAATACTTGTTACTTGGGATTTGTTAACAGCAGAATCTAATGTGCTGTTAAATGTGAGTTAAAACTCGCGGACTGTTATTCGGTTACTTAGACCTAACATTGTATGCTATAATAAAACTATTCTCTGTCTACTGAAACTCAGAATATCAAAATACATTTTTAGACCACTCTCTGAACTCTCTCTTCTCCTTCAATATCTAACTTACTTTTCTCATTTTCTTCCCCAACACTTTTCTTACAAGCCACACTAAAACGACTATAAAGTAGATTACAATAACAATTATGAAAATGAGTGCCTAGAATAAACGTTGCAAGAATAAGGCAGTAGTGGAGTCAATTCCTGAGTTTCTTTGGTAAGTTACGAAAAATACCTTCAACATTTGATCATGCCCAATACTTCCAAGAAACTTTCTATCATGAGAGAATGCTACAAGACCAAAGAAAATCATAAGTCAAACTTACTGAAAGTCAAAAACGTATGCAGTAAATAATGACGCTAAACACAGTAAATATTCTAATCGAGGGCCAAATAAACTGCAAAAACTGCAAGCATAAAATTAAGAAATCAAGGTTTGGAGCAATAGGTTCAACCCTTGGACCAAAACAGCAGCATAAAATTCTGAGAAAAGAGTAGGACTGTTACCAAGGCGCTCAACAGGATATTCAGAGTGCTCGGCAATTGGCTGAATGATTCTGTTCGGTAGTATTCCAACCAAGCTGAACAAAAAAACAGAGTGTATATAAATGAGACAAAGACGAATGACATGAAAAGATTGTAATAAGATTCAAATAAGATGTACAATGATCTAAACCCATTAAAGACTCACTTGATCATCCCATTCTCTGATCCAGTAATAATCCTATCTTCATCAAGCTAAGATGATAATAAAAAAAGTATTAAAATGCCTGCGTTGGTAAAAAAAAAGGCATGCTAAAACTGAAATAATCATGTTATGATATCCACTCACCTTTAACATGGTATCAATAGAGTTTGAAGAGAGATCAACGAATCGATCACTGGAATTTAACCATTTGTTAGAATATATCAGTCAAAGAGGTAGAAGAGTAATATAATACAAAGACAACATCAAACTGATGTCTTTACTTCAGTCTTCATATATGTAAAATGATTTCCACCATGTAATTATTAATGAGACAATTCACGCCATGTACCTGCAATCCTTGAAGCATCCCCATGAATACAACAGCAAGATTCCAGTTTGTGATCCGCAAACAACTTTCCTACCGTTCTGATATACCAGCCCAAAAATGCAAATATTAGCCATGTGCATGTTTTAATAGATGACATTTGTGTGCTAAACAGTGTACCATTCAGTACAAAGGTGACAAATAAAGATATTGTTGGCAAAGTAAATGCTTAATAATGCAATTAAATAATTAAAAGTTGCTTTTAGTATAAAAACACTTCTTTGAAATTTAGAGGTATTTGGGCATCATGAAGTATGCATTGCATAGGCCTATTCTGCTTTTTTTTGTTTTTCAAATGTTGTATAGAAAACATCGAAAACAATAGTTATACAAGACTCTGATGATTTATAAAATTAAAAAAGGTGCTATTTTTGTAATTAAAAATGTAAATAGAAAATGAACACAAACAACAAGCAAATGATGTTTAGTACTTCTACCATGAACCGAGAATATAGCACAATAAACAATTCATAAATGGAGTTTCTTAAGGGTGTGTTTGGATGGATAATTTTGGAGGGAAGAGGAGAGTTTATTTTCCTTTTCTAAATTATGGAAACTATAAAATATTTCCAAGAATAAATTAAGTGTGATTGAAATGTTATATGATAATCTATTATATTATTCTTACAATTTTTAAAAAATATCAAATATATACCAAAATGCAGACTTAGCCCTCTAAAATTCACCATTCAAACATAGCCTAATAGTTCTTCTTCATAGTGACATTTTTTTCAATTACTATAGAAAAAACATAAAAATTCACAGCAAAATCACACAGAATGATTATGTGATACCTTCATTAAAACAACAGACAATAGCTCGTCTTCAGAAAATTCAGATTGAGCTTGGACCTGTTAGTAACCAGGAAAAAGGTGGGTAAAAATGTAAAAGCTGATAAAGAGCGTTCGTTTATTGGTTTATGTTTAGAAGGAACCATAAAACATGTATACGCAACTTACTTTATTTCGTCGAAGACTGCAAACAGAAAGAGTCCCATCTCCACTTAATAACAAAAGGAAAAAATATTTTAGACTCCACTGATAAGTTACAGAAAGTAAAATTCAAAAAACATTATTATTCATGAAGCATGTTGTAGGGAACTGTTTGACAGTGATATAATTCTATATAGGAAATTTAAAACCAAAACGTAAATGTAATAACAAGTACTGAACAAGTATCATTTATGTAAATTTCAGCTCCCAAAGGCCACACTTATGAATGCAAACCAACTTAATAATTGAAAAACATTTTTACAATTGGAACACAGTGCCAACTAGAGTAATGTTTTCTATCCATTCATATTTTCAGGTAGGTGAAAAAAGTTACAGAATGACAACTACCTTGTGGCCAATAGTTTCATTGCATCAGATGCAAATGTTATGTCTGAAATGTAATCCTCATGGACTTCAAATGAATTGCAACAAGAACGCTCTCTGGTATCCCAAACCTATGAGACGTGAACATCAAATGAAAAGAATTGAGTTAACAACTTTTGTCTGATATTTTCCATAACTAATTTATATGTTGGGAAAAGGTTGAAAAATAGAGAGTGATTTATTGTCTAATGAATTGCAACTTCAAATGTGAAATGAAACTAACAAATTACCTTAATACAACCATCATCATCTCCTGAAGCAACAGTTGACTCGGTCAAGTTTATCAATCTATTGATCGCAGCCCTGCATCAAAACAAAGAATCACAGAAATTACAAAGCTACACACAAGTAATTCTATAAGCCAAATCATGACAAATGAATTATTAGCCACAAATCCACTCACTCATGGGCATTATCAAGTCGAGCAATGGTTGATCCAGTTTCCACATCTGTAGCCAGTATCGAGAAATCGGGAGAGCCCGTCAACAGCGCTAAAACACACATTACATCAAGCATTTCAAAGTCAAAATCATCTGAATGAAATCATCAATAGCATAAACAGAATAATGATTAAAATATAAACAAAAAGATGAGAACCAGAATCTATAGGGTGCATTACCTCGTCCACCATTGATGAATCGCGCAGCTCTGCAAGACTCAGTGTGGGCATGAATTTCCAACACCCTGGAATTGCAATGTTAGATTGCAAACATGAGCTAATGCATTAGTAAAATGATAATAAATAACAAAATGGAAACAACATAAAGCCAATATTCATGCCCGTTTTTAGTCTCCAAAAAATTATTAAAGAAAAGGAGTTTGGAATTCATTCATACCTCACAGGATCACTATTCGTGTTATCGGGGCTATAACGGTATCTGCGAGACACATGATTCACGATAATCATTAATTACTATAAATGCAACAGAAACAACAATACTGATAATGTTGTTTTATGGAAGACTAAATGGAGAGCAACTTACAAGTGAAGGTCGCCGTCTATGAGTCCAGTTGCAACGAGACTATCCGATGGATGAAAATCAATGTCAAATGCAAGTTTCCCCAAATTGATTTCCATTTCTGTAAACAACACGCGGGAAGAGAATATTAAGATAAAATACAACGCATTCCCTCTGATCCCAGTAGTCAGCAGTAACACACACGCTTCAGGTCCTTAAACCCTAACTAAACCCTATGATCCAATTTGTTGATACTTTCACAATTTTTATTATTACATAAGCATTTATATGAAAACAGTTTGACCTTAAACACTTAAATGATAAGTGCTTTTTCAATAAGCACTTAATCTAAGTAGTTAATCGCGGCCGCTAAAATAATTCCTACTCTTCAACCCAAGTCCCCATAAAGTTATTTATCAACTATGAAAGCAAATTAAAGAAGGGGGGAGATTAAAAAGAAGGGGCATCAACAGACCTCTGCAGCGGGGCTGTGGCTTCAGTGTTGACCGGATAATTTGGTTGTCGGTGGTGCGACAATGGACAGTGGCGGCGCGCCGCGAGCAGAGAGATGGAAGTTGGCCGCACCTAGTTTTCGTTTGGGGTTCATTTTCGTTTTAAGCTTTTTTTTTTTAAAATACATATTAACACGTGGCTTGTTATTGGCTGTTTGATTTATCAGGCGGACAAAACTGATCCAAAGGCATGAGATGTTTTCATTTTTTAGATAAACACTCATATACCCTTATTTTATTTTATTTTTAAATTAACTAACTTTTTTTACAATATACACTAAAGGTATTTATATTTAATTTAAAAATTATGGGCCCGTTTAATGTGCAGAGACAAAATATGATATTTGTATCATATTTTATCTCAATTTAATATTTGATGACACAGTTAATCTTAAAACTTATCCTATAATGTCTCACTATTTCAAACTTTATCTTTAATGGATTTAATTGAAATACACTGACAGTGTAAAGAAGTTTTACACTGTCAGTAAATAATAGCCGTTAGATGTTAAAAGTGGTTTGACTTTTATTTTAAAAACTTATAAAGTCATACAAACGGATGATGGTGATGAATTGACAGTGTAAAATTTTTTACACTGTCAGTGCATAGCAATTAATCCCATCTTTAATATGAGTTGGGTTAGAATCGGACAGAATATAATAAGAAAACTAGCGGGATACTCGTGCCTTCGCACGGGTACCCGTCGGTGACGCGCATTTGTTTACATTTAAAATTTTTAAAAAATAGAATTAATAAAAATCAATAAATATGAAAAAAAATAATTTATATTTAAAAAAATAAAATAAATACCCGTGAATATCGGTTGGTGATGTGTATTTGTTTAAAAAAAATAAAAATAAAAAAGAAGACAAAATTATTTTACCAAAAAAAAATATTTTTAGAAAAAGAACATATTTTATTTATATTTGAAGCATAGATATAGTTTTTTCATATATACAAATATTTGGATCAATCCTATATTTTCCCCGTGAGTTTGCATGGGTATTGATTTGTCAATGGCAAAATATTTTTCCAGTATTTTCATAAATAATAAACTTGTTCTCGTAAAAAAAATACTATTAACATTCACTTATTAATTTAAAAATATTTTAAATTAATTTATAAAATACATTTATTTTTTCCCGTATTTAGATATTTAAATTTATTTATAAGAAAAATATTTTTCTCATTTTTGGATAAGTAGTACACTTTTTCCCCATAGATATATATATTTCCCTTATTTACATCAATAACATATACCATGGTACTCGCATTTATTCTAAAATATAATAAAAATGATATTTAAAAAATTAAATTGTTTAACCAAAAAAGTTATTATTTTAAAAGATTAAATAAAATAATGCCTATAATTCATTTCATAGAAAAAAAATATTTGAATCAATAATATATAATTTTTTATATAAATATTATTTTTGTTATGACATTATATACAAAAAAATATTAGAACCAATAATAAATTTTTTTCCATTAATATTTTTACATATTTGAAAAAAAGATTGATACATCATATTATTCACTATTTGTAAAAATTAAAATTATTCTCATTTATAACAATGATATTTTTCCCATATATATAAATTAATTAATCAACAATGAATTTGATCTCGTATATTTTGACACGAATTTGATCAACAACGAATTTGATCCCGTATATTTTGACAACGAACTTAATCAATAACGAATTTGATCTCGTATATTAGACACAGTAGACGTTCCATTTATTTACCTGTAATAACTTTGTTTTATATATTTTTTTTTAAATATTCTTAGTATTTTTTAATATTTATTAATGAGACAAATTTGTCTCATAATTTATTTATTTTTGTATTTTTCTAATACAAATGTATCCGTTATTATTAAAATAAATAATGAATTTTTTTTAAAGAGTACTAAAATTTATCAATATTGTAATAATGACTATATGGTATAAATAACACCAAATAATAGTAACATAAATTTCAAATTTAATACAGATTATGAATATATTTTTCTTTTTAAAAAAATGATTATTTTGTATTTTCATTTAATGTATCTTAAATGTAAATTAACAATCATTTATAATGGAATATTATATAAAAAATGAATGAATGCAATTAATTATTTGTATATTATTTCTTACAATTTATTTTGTGATAGACAGAAGTGTAAAAATATAAAGAATATTAGTAGTTGTATGTATGGATGAGTTAAAATGGAAGAGTATATTGACATTCCCGAAAGTAATAATAAAGTGTTTACATTGCAATGCCAAAGTGTCAACGATATATTTTTTCCGTTTATAAAAATAATATCGTTTATTAAAATATTTGTATCAACAATACATTTTTTTTATCTATATAAAAATTAATTTTGTTTTAACTCCTGTATTTTAAAATATTTATATCAACAATATATTTTTTCCGTAGATACAAATAAAATTGTTTTTGTTATATATTTGTATGAAATGTCAATAATAATTTTTTTTTCAATATATAAACTAACACTTATATTTGAAATTCATTTTGAAATTTCAAGTATAAATATTTGAATCATTTTTAGAATGAATTGTTGAGTTTGTTAATCGTTTTCATAGATATTTTAATACAAAATAAAATGTATTTAATGAGAGTAATTAATGTCATGAATAAGATAATTAAAAATAAAATTTATTTAATGATATATTAAAGAAATCATTAATTTTAGTTTTTTCTTATAAATAAAGTAATAATTTTATAGATAGAGAGTACCATTATAGTATTTTCTAATAAATAATTCCAGTAAAATATTTCTCATTTATCAAGTGGTAATTATGAATTGTTGATATATTTTACAATTTTAATACAATTTAATCATGTAAATTACAATTAATAATATAGATTATGGTGGAAACATATTTAACTAATTTAAAAATAACACATGTTTTCCGTGTGTCTTAGCTCATATTTCTCATGCTTTAATTGCACAAAAATTTATAATAAATATTATATTAGTGAACATATTGTACAAATGATACACAATAATAATAATAACATCTTACCATAAATATAAAATTTATTACCATTGATTATATTTTAATATAATATAATATTTTTAATTCTAAATAATATATATTCTTTTAAAAAAGAAATACTCAGACAATTTTAATTTTAATATGTAAAAAAGATTTTAATATTAGTAAAAAAGAAGTATTTGTAAAAAAGAGTTTAATAAGAAACATAAAGGATTTTAATATTAAACTCTTTTTGTTTATTTAGAATTTTAAAGTATTTTAATATTTGTAAAAAAGAGTTTAAAATAAAAAGATTTTAAACATATTTGTAAAAAATAAGATTTTAATATTAAACTCTTTTTGTTTATTTACTAATGATAGAAATATAAAGGATTTATTATTATACAACTCACACAATTAGTAAACAAGTTAAAAATATAATTTTATAATAATTTAGTTTTGGTGATCATAAAATAATTATGAATGGTTTATATTAGCATATAATTTCAATATCTTTTTACTTATATATTTAAGAATCATATGTTCATACATTTCATTTTATATTATTTATTTCAGATTTCACAATTTGTGAATTATATTATCATACATTTTATTTAATATCATTTATTCTTGATCTAACTATTTATTATCCTTTATAAAAGAATAGAAATATAAATGTTTGTCGTATTTATTTATTTATTAGTATCATAATCAATTAAAAAATAACATTTTTTCCTGTGTTTGATACATTGTTTAAATATAAATTTATTTTTATTTTCTTTAATGGCACAAAAAATATAATATTTATTATAATAAATATAGTACAAACTTTATAAAATAATATTGTACCATAAATAAAATTGTACCATATATTTGAAAAAATTGAATACCATATATGTTCATATTTTTTCAATTATATTTATGTTAATTAATGTAAGATTTTTTCTATTTAAAATTACTAGAGCTATTATTAATTAATGTTAATTAATGTATTTATTCATTTTTCACAATCTTCTCTCAATTATAAATATTAAGTTTTAAAGAAATGATGTTTTATATTTTGAGAAATATCTAACTAAAGTTGTCAAGTTCTTCACATAAATTAAAAAATATTATAAAAAAACATCTATTTTTTTATATTATTAGTGACAAATATTTTCTATATATTTTTTTATGTAATGATATCATATATAATTATACAAAATATTTTTGATCCTATTAAATTTATGTATTTGATCCTAAAAATATTTTTTTAAAGAAGATAATAAATTGTTGTCTATAATTTATATATATATATAAATATTTAAATCAATAAAATATTTATAAAAATATAAATATTATTTTTTATTTTTCCATTATGTATTATTTTTATCATCAATTCAAAAACAGTATATACAATAGTAATTGGAAGATTTCAATTAAATAAATTAAAATATTCAAAATTGATAGGTGACACATCTATCTCCTAATTTATTGAGACCATGGTTAGTACATATAGGTGACACGTTTATCCTCTAGTTTCTTGAGACTACAAATGGTAAGAATACATAATTTATCTTTATTATTCTAAAATTAATTTCAAACACATATTTTTTTCTCATACACAAAATGCTTGCACTCTCTTTAATCTCTCTTAAAGAGAAAATAAATTCGTGTTTAGTCACTCGCCAAATTGTTTGACCGAATATATTTTTGAGCGCGCATTTTGTTCCAAATTATAATAAATAGAAGATATTAAAATAAAGACAAAATTTAAAAATAATAAAGTCTCCGCATCATGAAAATTCCAATAAGATAAAATTATTAAATTATTAAATTAAAAAATTATTCATATGGAGAACCTATTAAAGCCATCAGCATTTAACTATTTCTATGTTTGAGATCAGCCCAAAAATAAAGTCTCTACATCATGGACATGGACAATAAGCTAATTTCTTTAGAAGACCCCAACCTAAAAAGATAGATAGATTAAACTATCATGTGATCTAAATTCAACATAACTCTACCAAATTAAGACTTATAGTCATCTTACCTGAAAAATTCTCGCAATTACCAATATTAAACAACAAAACTAAGAAACAACATAATTGTCAATATTTATCCAAAATAAATGTAGTGCCTAATCAAATGTATGTGTCTCGCCAAAATTACAATCAAAATTTAGCAATAGACCAGAATTGACAGTCAAATAAATATATTATTGAATATATACTCTTAGATATGTATCAGTAAAGACGATATAGTAAAGCCATAAGGTCTTAGAAACCTATTTAACCAATAAATATTTATCAACCTCAACAAATAAAACAATAAATTAAATTATTTGTAAGTTGATTCTATGAATGATATCAAATTGTTACAAAAATAGGTTGTTTATCATTTAAGTTTATAAATTATTGTATAAAATATTTTGCAATGCTCTCATTTACTATAAGACAACCAGTGATGCTTAATTGAATAACAGTCGATGATGCGACATTATATTATGAATACATATATTGAGGTTAGAGTCAAGTTCAATAAATTTGAAGATTTTGACCTGCCAAAGTTAATATCATGTAAACATGTTAAACAATAGTATATAAGTAACAGAAAGTAAATTTTAAAAACATGAATTGCACTTAGCAGACATGTATAAAGAAATGTCAGTTCTTTTGACTAAAACTTTTTGAAGGCACATGTTAGTGAAACTCACGAGCCTAGGACTAAGCGAGAGGTTTCTAATTCGGAGACGATTTTGTAAAAGATGTTTGATTCCTTTAGGGGGCTTAATAGAAGACTTATTTTATCTTAGGATTTATGTTAAGGATTATTTTTAATTAAAAGTTAGAGTTTTCTTATTAATAAAAAAAGTTTTAGTTATTTAAAGTTTTTTTATTATTTTAGTTTTTATGTTAATAGAGTTTAAAAAAAAGTTTCTATTAAAAGTTTAATTATTTTAAGACTTTTGATTATTATTTTTAATTTAAAAAAAAAAGATATTAAAAGAGTTTTCAATACTAATTTAGAAAAGATTTTATTTTAATATTCTTATAAATAAAAGTTTTTTTTATTATTATTAAACTTTATAATTATATTAAAAGGTTGTTATTAAGGTTTATTATTATTATTAGAGTTTAATTATGTTAGAGATTGTTAATTTCTAATAAAAGATTTTGATATTTAAAAGTTATTTTATTTATCTAAAAGTTATTATGTTAAAAAGTGAATACTAATTTTAATGAAAAGAAAAAAAAGGTTGAAGGCTTATTGTATTTAGAAAGAGATTAATTTTAATGTTTTAGTAAAAAGTTTATTTTTATTGTAAAAGAAGTTATGTATATTAAGAGAAAGAAAAAATATATATTTTAATTATTTAAAAAAAATCTACGCACAAAAAGAGATTATAATTACGTGAAAAAAACCTTATTTGTTTTAGTTATATTTTATAAAAAGTGAAGTTTTTTTTTTAAATAACAGGAAGTTATATTTTTATAAAGGGTTAGAAGAAAAAAATCTATATTTAAATTTAGTTAAAAAACAGATTTTGGTTATTTAGAAAATATGAATTTATTTTAAAAAGGTGAAAATAATTAAAACCTATTTAATTAAAAAAAGAAGAACGGAGGGATCCCGTGTTACGCAAAGGGAGAGGGTCTACGATAGACCCTCAGATCGCAGCTGTTAGATGTGCATGTGTGTGATCAGATGTGTAAAAAGTGAGGGTGCGTGATAAAATAGTGGGTGCGTGTGTACGGAAACAAAACTCAAAACCACAAAGAAACAAAGAGAGCAAGACTCTCTCGTCTCTTCGTCTCTCTCGACGGAAGGGCTCTGGAACCCTAAATTTCTCTCGCTGCCACTCTCGATCTCTCTACTCATCTCTCCCGATCAAACAAACGCAACAAAACCCTCATCCCAATGACCCCATACCCCAATTCATTAGCATTATCACGATTACAAATTACAGAAATTGAATAAAAGGGAAAGGTCGTCGAAGATGGTGAGGGCCTTCGAGCTTTCACGGACCGCTGGCGTACAGATAAGTCTTCTTCTTTCTTCTCCGTCTTCTTCGTATGCGTGCTATCTCTCTGTGTCCGCATTGTTTGTGTGGTTGCTGTCGTGTGTGTATGTATGCTTCCCTTGAAATCTCCGTGAGGGTTCTCTTTTGTAGATGTGCGAGTGAGTTCTGGTGCACAAGGATTAATGTTTGGTTGTGATGAATTGATACTAGGTTTATTGATTTTCGGGTGGGGTGGATTGATATTGTGTACTGATTATTGAGGGTATGAATTCGTGGTGAATTTCTGATATACCGGTGTAAAACGATATTTGGTTTTCTTCTAATTCTTGATGTATGGCTTTTCTTGGTTGTCTTCGTCCCCTGAAATCGTCCCCTTTTATAGGCTTGGATGTATTTAATTCTCGTTTTGGCACTTGAATGCTCAGGATTCAATTGTTATGGTTTTGATTTCTACTTAAAGTGGCTGATTGTGTATGATGTGGTGATGAGTCCTTTCCAATTTAGTTTAAGTGTGTCTGAGTCTCTTTTTGGAAATAATTTGAAAATGTTTGAAACGTGTTTAGAAACTCTTAACTGTGTCCGATTCTTGGTTGCCATGGATACTAAGAAAAACACCTGCTCACTCCAAATTATTGATCGTGTAAATGTCATTGATGATAATTGTCTGGTTAATGATTTGATCCAAAACAAGTCGTTTTAAGTTGGAAATGTATGATTCTTTCCATTTTTAATGCAACAGGTTATGGTTATTTTGGAACGTAAGGACTGCCGCAGGTTTTTCTTTTATGACCAGGCGATGGAATCTTTCCGTTTTCGACAAACATGTCGGTAGGCATTTTGGAAATAACTTAATATTGTTCGTAACATGTTGTGGCTAATTTGGAAATGATATAACCTTGCCTTGACTTGTCTTTGTTGTTTTTCTAAGTTTGGAAAGTCTTGAACCGTCTGATACATGATCCTGGCTTATAAAATATCTGAAACTCTGTCTTGACGTAAAACGAAACTGATTTTGGAACTCTATGATGTCGTTTGAAATTCTGGAAACCCTCCTCTCTATTACAAACATTGCTCCTTATGAAATCTCAACCCTCCTCCTTTCTTGATTTCACACGAATAGAAATCCTAATGATAATTCTGTTTGATTTTCATGTTGCGTGGATGTCTGGCTATGGAACTTGGAGGAGGAACGTGATGTGGTACCGTGAGGCAAGGAAACCTATCTTCATTTCAAAATACTAAATCCAACAAACTTGGTTCCCCAAGGTAAACACATAGAAACTTCATCTGCAAATTTGAAGTCTTTGGTTCTCAATTTTGGTGTCTGGTTTTATCTTGAAATGAAAGACTGACTTTCCTTCTGTTATGAACATTACTGCTAGGTAAATCTTGAATCGGCACTATTGGTACGTCAAGTTCTCGGCAGCAAATTCCATGAACCAAAAGTGAGTTTACTCCTTTAATCTCTTACAAAAATCCGGCATGAATTGACTCTGTGAATGTGGTAACTCAGCATTTTTAATTGTTGAAACCATGACTATGCATTAATTAACCTCTTGTGTTTGTGATTTCTGGACTGACATGGACAATTTATACGCGCGAAGAGCTCCTTGGATGTTGTTTCTAGGGAGACTTTGACGTGGTGAGTTCGTAATATATGATTGTTCGTATTTCTTCTCGAATATTAATATCTGTTTCCGTCATACTTGTAGGCAACTATAGACAAAGTAATGTTATGGAATTTGCTTTGAGCAAGCCTTTACAAATTGGTGGGCGCTTGAGTTCGCGCAGCTATAAGCAGGGTATGGAGGAAGAGATAAACTTGAATTGGTTGTGTTTGGACCTGCTCCAACGCACATGTCATCAAACTTTCTTCATTGGAGTCAAAAGCCATTCACGCCGTTTCCTTTTTTATTGTTTCCTTTAGCAGTAGAATTGTATGGCTAATGACTATTGAAATCCCCTTTTGATTTGACGTGGATGTCATTAGTTAGCCTTTATGAACCGTATGCTAGCATGAAGATGCTTTAAGGTGGACTATCATGTATGACTATAATGTTGAGTTCCTTATTATGTAATCATACGAATAATTATATCCACACTTGTAGACCTTAATTCCACTTTGAAATTTCAAATGAAGGATGTGGTGTTGAATTCTTAAACCTGGCCTTAATGAGTCTTGGTGTTTTTGAATCTCAGTCTTGTTAATTTGGACCTTCTGGACCTTTGAAAAGATGATTTGGATTTGCATTGACACCTATTTTTTGATCTTGCAGGAATCTTTGAGGTAGTGGTTTCATGGTTTGTTCTAATTTGTTTTTGTGGAAACAATCCAACGACGGTGTGGTTCGAAATTTCTCCAACCGCATTATTTCGCTCAGTCTTTCGGAGGATGTTCATAATCAGCTGACATTCAGAGAACTTTCATAGCTGCTGCAAATCGCCACCAGCGTAGTACCATGAGGACTCAAGGTTCAATGTCAGTTGCGGAACGAGAGGTTTTACTAAAGATCATGCTTCTCTATGTAAAACAGATCCAGCCGTACGCATGCTTCCATTGGCCTTTACATTGGCATTTTGTATTTTGATTATATGCTCACGTTTTACTTAGCAAAGTTCCGAACTTAATATGTATTTGGCTTCTGTGAATTGTTATGGTTTGTCTTGTAAGCCTTGGATAAGCTTAACGACATTGTAATGCAAAATAATTTCTTTGAATTGAAATGCCATAGTTGAATACGTGTAATGAGGGGCAATTGCCATCTTGGACACATCTAACGTAAAATACATTCTTGGATCTAGTACTTTGATGAAACTTGATGGTAGTATGAACTTTAAGACCTTGACTTCTTCCAATCTTAAATTCTTTTTTGAAGTCGAATTGAGATTTAACAACATTGCTTGAAGGCATTTCAAAATTTTTTCAAATCAAAGGGAACTCCTAATTCTTACCACTCAAAACACAAATAAATTATTTTGTATGTAATAAGCGTTTGAAAGAATAATGGTGTTTTGGTCCTCAGGAATCCACCTCCTCATGTCACCTGTGGATTCCAAACTTCTAATTCCTTCCAGAGCGAATTTTCCTTGATGGACCATTATTTAAAGCACGGAGAACACACATCTCTTAAGTCTTGAGGGGCTGATAGAGGGGGAAGGTACCAACTTGTAATGTAACTTGCCACACAACCAATGACCAGTCTTAGGGGATCAGATTCCATATCAGAGGGTATAAGGACTTAATCTTTGTGTGGGGGAAAAAGGCTTCCTGAGAAATCTGAGGGGAGAAAGGTTTTGTAGTGGCTTAGGGACCAGCAGAAAGAGGACACAATCACACAAGAGTCCAACACAACCTTGCAGAGACCAGAGAACCTTCACAAACATACACACAGACAGCCTTTGAGATCTTTGAGCCTTCTGCAGCAGCACCTGTCCTTAAAAAGAAACAAATTGACGAATCTAGATAAACGGTTAGTTATGCACAAATGATCGACCTAATATGCTATGCAAAGGGCGAAGCGGGTATCTTAGGGTCAAAAATTAGGGTGCGACAACTGGGCTATTTAAAGGAAAGAGTTTTCGCTTCTGAAGGTAATCGATTCAGTCTATGAATGGCGAATTGATCAAAAGTCATTGTGTGAAGATAGCAACAACGATGAGTTCTCGTTGAAACACTTAGAATATCCAAAGCTATCACCATTTACACATGGCCATTGTTGTTGAAACTCAAAGATCATCATTCAACACAACAACAATGAATTGGTACAGAAGCTGTTGATGAAGATGACAACATTGCAAATCAGTTAAGTCATCAACCACCTTCTCGTCAGCGCTACATTGAAGATCTGAAGCAAGGAGTTGTTGCTTAAAGCTTGCTCACCCAAGAAGATGATGAAGAAGAAGATCTACAAGATGTCAACAACTGTCAAATCAATATACATTTTTGTAGTATCTTAGGATAGCAAGGAGCTGTTGCTCATATCTTGCTCGAACACTTGTGTGTTCTTTGTACTTAAACTTAGGAGTAATCTGCTTGTTAAGAAGCATCTTTGTAATCTCCTGTATAACTAATTCTTGGTGAATTAGGATTCCTTGAGTGGTCAATGTGACCGAAGACTCGAGAAGACAATGGCGAGATGTCATTGTGGGAAAAGCCTGAAATAGGGTCAGTAGCGTTATATTCATTGCGATGAATCCCTGAATGTCTAGCTGTGAAAGCCTAGTAGTAGATCTTGCGAGATTAGAACCTGCAGGTCAATGTTCGTTATATTCATTAAGTTTAATCCCTGAACGGTTCATTGCATGTTAGTCACAGTGCGGCTGTACAAGTTGTGAGTCACCGGCTGTTGCCCATGCATCTGTAATCGAGATTAATTATAGTGGATTAAGACCTTGTATTCAAGGCGAAATCACCTGAGGAGGGTGGACTGGATTAGCCTTTGTGGTGAACCAGGATATATCGTGTGTTCTTTACTCTTATGCTTAATGTCTTATTTATGTTTCTATATTGAGTATCAGAACCTTACACAAGTAAGTCAGAACCTTGCAACTCTAATAAGCTTCCGCTCTGCAAGTTCTGAATGTTACTCATAGTGTTCAGACTCTTGTAGGTTCTCATGCTTCATGCATTGCAAGTCTGAATGTAACTTCGTTAGTCATAGTCTCTCAATGAACTCTGATGTTATCCTAAGTACTTTAACGACAAGATGCTAAAAGTTGTTAAAAGAGTAAATACACAATTCAAACCCCCCATTTCTTGTGTCTTTCTCGCACCTTCACCTTTGACTTTTGGCCAAGACATGCTCCCAAACCTTGGGGCATGATTTAATACACCCTATATCACCTATGGAATCCATCTATCAAGTTTGATTTAGGTCAAGGACTTGATTTCATAGGGGATCGCACAGTTTGGAATTTATTTGATAAAAAGTCAACTGTGCACAAAAGTCAAAGTTTGACTTTTTGAGATTTTTCACAATTATGGTTCTTTAACCCTAAAATGATGTTAATATGTGATTTGAATCATCATTCATCAAGAAAAATCAAATAAAGTGAGATAACTTGTAAAAGGGGTAACCATAAAAAACTTAGAATTTTTCTAAGTTATGGAACAAAGTGGCTAGGGTACCAACTTCCAAGGATCATAACTTGAGATCCAAGCAACCATTTTGAATGATCCAAAGATGGATTTGTAGCTCTCATGGCATACTTTAAAAGTGTCAACTACACCTCATTCCAATTCCTCATGGATTTTAAGTTATGGAATGATCAAAATGGCTGAAAACATGAAATGTCATTTTTTCCAACACTTAGTGAAATTTTCACTAAGTCAGAATCTGTTTCACTTTTTCCAAAATGTAAGGGCATTTTTCACTTGGATCCAAAAAGTGTCAAGACAAACTATGATCACACATATGTTGTATCATATGAGAGCTTTCCAAAATGGCCAAGAACTTCATCAAACTCCATCTGAGCTAAGAGTTGTGCAATGGCAATATGCCTTGCTGCAACTGTCATAACAAGGCAGATTTGAGCACTTTGCTCAATTTGATCAAATTTTGCAAATGGCAAACAAGTTTATCCATCTGAACACCTCAGGGGGAGACCAAGGGGGGACCAACACTGATCCATAAGCCACCCAAGTCTTTGGAACTACAAATAACATGTCAAACCCTAAAAAGCCTAAAAGGGGGACAAGACTCCAATTTTGTTTTGGAGCATTCAATGGATGCACCAAGGTGGCATGAACTGAGCCATTTCCAACTGAATGAGTCAAGGATAAGCTCTGAACCAAAGACACATAGACATGTGCTCAAACCTCTAGTCAATGGCTAGAGGGGACTTAAGATTCCAAAGTGATGCAATTGGACAATGAGCTGCTGCAGTTGCCATTCACTATTGCTTACAAAACAAACTTGCTCTACTATAAATAGAGCTCATTTGTGCTCAGTTTGAGTACACCAAAGCACTACAACACTTGCTTTCCTCAAAATCCCTTTCTCTAGGCAAAAATGCCTTCTTTAGCAAGGTAACTCTGAGTTTTTGAATTAGAGAGCAATTCCATCACAGCTCATGATCCAAACACATTCAATATGTCATATCTAAGCTGTCTAAACTCTCACATGTGACCTGTAACACCAAAATCACAAAGTACCCTCTCAAAACCTCAAAATTGGACTTTTGTGCATTTTTCAAGCCATGTCTTGATTCAGTCACTTTCAAAACCAGATAAAACCTCAAACACACTCTAAATATCATCCTTGAACTGTCCCAAATGGTTCCCCACATATGGAACACCATTTGAGAGAGTTGTCATATTGGTCACTTTTGCCCCTTTTGCAAGAAAGAGCTCAAACTTGTTCCTAAGGATTCCAGTTGGTTCCAACCATTCTAAAAGCTTCTCAGTGATCATTTGAGGGTGTCCAAAGCATCAAATTGTTTCTGGAACAAAGCACTTGGCAGATTGCACAAGCTCCTAAAGAGGTAAGCATCACAACTTGAACTCTTTGAAATATGTATTGCTTTGAAGTCCACTGATCATACACATCTCATACATGTTATATATGTTCTGTTTGAACCAATTTATCATGAAATTCATGCATGTAACAAGAGATAGCATAGAAAATGCAAATCATGGCCTATTTCAAAACCACTATCGTGTTTTTCAATAGGAGCCTCATCTGAAAAAACCACCACCACTATTGGATTCCTTGTGAAATTCTAGGCAGGATATACCTAAAATTTATCCCAATCCATGGAGAAATGAGAAAGTTACAAGCTTCACGTTTTTTGCCAAAACCTTGCCTTGGCCAAGCCAAAAACAAGTCATGCCTCATGTATTCATGGGGTGGTTTTGATACAAGGATGTATCACCACCCCAGTGGTAGAGGGCGTACGCTGCACACAAGAGGTCTGGGGTTTGAATCCCCCTCGCCCCAGATCCTTTTTTTACTATTTTTTCCATTTTTTTATATTTGTTATATTATTTTAAATGATTTGGAAAATTAATAACTCTCTCAATTTTAATGATTTTTTATTAGTTCTTTTTGCAAAAAATCACAAAAATGTTAAAATATTTTATTCCACAAATAAAAAATCATATTTATATTAATTATTTAATATAGTTGGTATTTTTGTAAATAAATTAATTTTTAATTGTTTTTAACACTTTAAAAAGTGGATTTTTATCTTGAAAATCAAAACCAAATAAGTTTTAATTCATCTTGTGATTAAAACGTCATTTTTAAAGTCTCAACCAAAAATCAAAAGTTGTTTATTCAAGCTTATTTGGTATTTTATCATTATTTATTGATTTTCTTTAAGAATTTACTTTTAAAAATGATGAAATTAGGTTTCTTGGATTTTCACCCTCACAAATCTTTTTCAAACACTCATGGGTCTCTAATAGAGTGTAAGACCCAATCCCTCTTTGAAACCAAAATTGTTGGGCCTCAGTCATTGAATAAGACCCACGGTGTTTTCAAAAATCTCGGCGCGATCGCCAGTTTAAAATAAAAACCATTTGGGTTTCTCCCTGAGTTGTAAGCCCCATCACTTGTACAAAAAACTCTTTGGGCCTCTAATAGAGTGTAGGACCCAACCCCTTTTGGAAAACCAAAATAATTTGGGCCTCGGTCATTGTATAAGACCCACTGTATTTTCAAACTTCGGCACGATCGCCATTTTTCAAACAAATAATCATCTGGGCCTCTCCTCGAGCTATAAGTCCCATTCCTTTTCTTAAACCTTTTGGGCCTCTCCTTGAGTTGTAAGACCCATACCTTTGTACAGAAAACCTCTTGGGCCTCAGTCATTGTATAAGTCCCGATACAAAACAACAGTGCCCTCACTATTAAAATTTGGGCATCTCCCTGAGTTGTAAGCCCCAACCTCTGTTCAAAATACTTTCTCCTTTAATTTTGAATCCAAATGTATAGTTGCTATCAAAACTTTCTTTAATTTCTTTGTTAAACAACTAACAAAACAACATAGAAGCTCTACAACGGGTAAGTGTTTATCCGCTTTCTTTTATACGCTTTCATATACATAACTGTATTACGGGAAGCTGCGCATGGTTAGTCTTCTTTCATACTCTTTTAAATACTCGTCATGTATCAACTGTATATATACTAATATAGTTATTTAGAGTTTTCCCCGGCAACCACGTCTAGAACTAGGTAAAGCCATGTTGGTCACTCTTAAATACAAACAAAACTAGATCCCCATAGGATTTCCAGATACAGTCTTCCCTTCTCTTGGGGTTAATCAATATGGAACAAAGAGAAAGGCAGTATTCTCGGTGAACCTTTTCTCAGACAGTCACCCTTAGAAGGTGTCAAAGAAATTCTACTCCCCAGAGTTGATCTATTCTCCGTGAATAGCATGTCTTGAGTTTCTTCCAAATGCTCGAACTTTCCTAGAATGATCTCTTCTCAGTGAATTGCATTTCTTGAACTTCTCTAGGTTTGGGGACCTACATGCTTCCTAAAAGCATCCCCGCCTCCTCTTGGGCTTTATACAAGGACCAGTCGGCTTCTTAAAAGTTCTCATGCCTTCTCTTGGGCTTTATACAAGGACCCTCACGACCTCTTAGAGGTATAGGACATAACTTAGTCATCCTTTGCTAGAGCTGTCTTTCCAAAAAGAGTCACAAAAGCCCTCGGACCAATTTTAGGGTTGATACTCATCCCTTAAACGAGTCAGCCTCCTCTTGGGCGTTGTACAAAGATAGACCACACTAACAGACTTGGATAGTCTAAATCCCCTTGAGTCTCAAAGACATTCTCAAGTTTCCTACAAACATAGGGAGAAACCCCGGATTCTAGATTAATCTCCAGTAGAGTTAAAACTTGTGGGTTCTAAAACCCAGTCTCTCTCCTAAAAATCCCAAGCCAAGGTCAATTTATTATCATATAACACTATCTTAAATCAGAACCTCAAGGTATCTAATCTATCAACTCCTCTATATTCCCCTACAAAAGTTGATTCCCCACTTGGACCTACCTCGGGATTTCAACAAATCCCAGCAGAAGATAGCCTCCTCTTAGGCTTTGTATAATGATCATTTCCTCAAGAAAGTCAGCCTCCTCTTGGGCTTTGTATAATGATTCTCCCCAACGGAGCTAATCTTTTCAGACTCTCTTGTTGAGTTAATCAACCTTTTAGACTCTCTTGTTGAGTCAATTACTTTTCAGACTCTCTTGTTGAGTCAATCACCTTTTCAGACTCTCTTGTTGAGTCAACCACTTTTCAGACTCTCTTGTTGAGTCAATCACATTTCAGAATCTCTTGTTGAGTCAACCATTTTTAGCCTCAATCTCGGGCTTCATACGAGACAGATAAAAAGTACTCTCTTGTTGAGTCAACCCTTTTTAGCCTCAATCTCGGGCTTCGTACGAGACAGATAAAAAGCACTCTCTTGTTGAGTAAACCCTTTTTAGCCTCAATCTTGGGCTTTGTACAAGACATAAATCGTCATAACCTTATCTTAAGCTTGGGGACAAATATCTTCCCCAGCGAGGTCACTTCCTCCCAGCCTTCTTTTAGGCTTTGAGGAATGATTTCCCAAGCAGAGTCAAACCCTTTTTCGCCTCAATCTTGGGCTTCATACAAGAAAGATAAAAACCTCCCCAATAGAGTTAGCCTCCTCTTAGGCTTTATATAATGATATCCCCAAAAAGTCAGTCTCTTTTAGCCTCCGTCTTGGGCTTTGTACAAGACACCCATATATCCACTCTCTTGTTGAGTCGGTTTCATACAACCTCCTCTTAGGCTTTGTATAAGGAATTCCCCAGTGGAGTCAATCAACCTCTTAGCTTCAACCTTGGGCTCTGATCAAGGCACACAAAAATCAACAATCCCTCTTTAGAGATGACAAATTCTCTTTCAGTCAACCTTTTAGCTTCAATCTTGGGCTTTGAACAAGACACAAATACTCCTTTTAGCCTCTGTCTTGGGCTTTGAACGAGACACCAAAACATATTTTTCCTCCCTTAGAATAGGAGGAACTACGATTGCTCTGATTTCCCTATTTCATTTAAACTGGAATACGTAGGCATAAGATTGCAAAATCTTAGCCAGCATACTAATAAAAAACTCTAGGTCCAATACCTTACCAACAACATCAATAAAAACTCACTCGCTCTCTCATATCTCCCAAGAAACTTTCCAAACCCATTAACAGATAAACACCATCAATTACAAAGCAGAACCTATTTGCTAATATCCTGTGGATAGCCACATATATGATGGGTAACTGACAACTGCCCATTGTATAACCTGACCCCGGACGCCTGTAGGTGGCTAATTTCGACGCCAGGAAAATGGTTCAAAAAGAAAGGGGAAAAATTCGACAATTCGACAATATGATTCGACGGGACATTGCAGCTAGAAAGTTTTCTGACGAAAAAAGGCCAGTCGAAGGAACACGGTACTTAAAAGAAGCATTGGTAGATTTTTTCCAAGGAAGTTAGTTTCGACGAAGGAAGATTCGGCCCATTCGACGGGTGTTTTGAATTTCAAATTTCTGGAGGGAGTTTCATTTTTGAAATGGGACGCGTGGAACGCATCTAGGAGGAGAATACATGCAGAATGACATTTGTCGCCATTAGGAGAGATAGCTGTTATGGGTAGTTATTTCATTTGTATATAAATAGGAGATCTTGGTGTTAGATTCAGGGTGTTCCAAACTTTGTACAAATTACCGCAAGTACTCAAAGTAACCGTGCAAGAGAAACGAGTGTTCTGGAAAATGTATGTGTAGGAAACACCAGTTTACCTTTATGCATTTCAATAAAATTTCAAGTTTTCCTTCATTTCTTTATATTCAAGTTATCTTTCATTTCAGAAATTCACTTTGTTTTAGTTTAAGTTGTTTCAATTACTTTTTCGCTATCACCATGTTTTGTTCTATTAGTCGAAATAGTTGTTAAAAGGAATCTTAGAAACATAGAACGAATACATTACTTTTCAAAATCAAACATATTCTCAAAAGCACTTTGTCCTAGGATTTGTTTGGTTGGTCCTGTTAGTAAACTAATTTTCATAAATTAGGAAACCAGAGATTGTTCGCCAAATTCACCAGCGAACAAATTGGCACGCCCAGTGGGACATAGTGCAGTTGTTTAGTTTGTCCTTTTGTTCTTATAGTAAATTTTTTGGAAGAAAAAGTTTATTTCGTTGTATGATTCTAAGAAGTGGCAAGTTAGCCTTGAACAATGAAAAAAGACCAAAAAGAACAAGAACAAGACAAATGGCAAATCAAAACGCGCCTAGTAATCAAAATGTTAACAACCCAACACCGATTCCTTCGATAGGAGACAATACAGCGTCAGTTTCGGTGTCAGAAGCGATACCATCATCAACGGGGTCAATTCCAGCATTTTCGGCATCCCAAAACGCGCCCAGTATTTCTACGGTAGGACCCCAAATGCCTCAAATGACCCCTCCTCCTATAGGGGGTGTTCATAGGCCTTTTGTGACGAATTTTTCAATGCCTCCACATAGTAGAGAACAACCTTATGGAATGCCAACAACGGTGATGGCAAATTTGCACAATTCGTCCTCATTATATTCTGATCCTTTGATGAATGTTACTTCGCCCCTACAAGGATCAGGGTCTGGTGCAAACCACATAGGCAGAATAGGTCAGCCTGTGTCAACGGGATACCAAACTTAAATGCCTGCAATCACTAATAATTCTGCACAAGTCATTAGGCAACAAATGGACGAAAGTAACCATGACATAGTGCAGATGTTAACACAACAGATGGGGGCTATGTTTAATCCTTTAATCCAAAACACCACCCAAATGAACCAGTTATTAGCAGCGCAAATGACGCACATCGCTGATTTCTTTGGTGTTCCTCAAACCCAACCAAGGGAACAAATAGTTCAGAATCCTAGAGTGGTTGTCGAAGAGGAAACCACAATAAACCAAAGGCCAGTGAATGTTCCTCAAGGAAATCCTAGAAACCAAGAGGTAGTGGTCGAACAACCTCATATTGAAATTCCCGTCCAACAAGAGCCTAGAAGGGTGTTAGTCCATAGAGACCAAGATGCTGATGATGTTGTGCAACAATTGCGCCATAACAACATGCCAGCAGAAAATAATTTAGCAGCCATGGTCGAAAGGATTATGGCCAGAAATGGTGTGAATGTGGGGCTGCGAAGGCCCAGTTATTCATCCCCATTGTCTGAGTATATTCTACAACAAGAGTTACCCCCAAGGTGGAAAGTCCCCAAATTTACCAAATTCTCAGGGGACACTAGCGAGTCCACTGTCGAACACATAGCCCGTTACTTGATCGAAGCAGGAGAAATTGCGCGCAATGAAAATTTAAAAATGAAATATTTTCCAAGTTCTTTAACAAAAAATGCCTTTACTTGGTTCACATCTTTGCCTGCAAATTCGATCCACACGTGGGGCCAGTTAGAAAGGTTGTTCCATGAACAATTTTACATGGGACAAACAAAAATAAGTTTAAAGGAGTTGGCTAGTGTTAAAAGAAAATTCTCTGAGCCAATTGATGATTATTTAAATAGATTCAGGTTACTTAAGGCGAGATGTTTCACGCAAGTACCTGAACACGAATTAGTCAAAATGGCAGTAGGTGGTCTAGACTATTCGATTAGAAAGAAGCTAGACACTCAATATATAAGGGATATGGCACAGTTGGCGGATAGGGTAAGACAGGTCGAACGTTTAAAAGCCGAAAAAGCTAGAGTAACGAAAAATAAGAAAGAAAGAGTGGCTTATGTGGGGGTATGTCAAGAAGATGAAGATGAGGAGAGCGAATTGTTTAGTTTCAACGAACAAGAAATTGACTTAGCAGAATTGAAACAGGGTCCGCCATACTCTTGTAAAGTATTGGCTCCGTTGAACGGAAAAAACCCAGTCGAACCTGAGAAGAATGATAAGTTTCCTAAAAGGACTTATACATTCGACGTCACTAAGTGTGACGAAATATTTGACTTGTTGGTTAAAGATGGCCAAATGATAGTGCCACCTGGCACCAAAGTGCCTCCCATAGAACAGCAGAAAAAGAGAGGTTTTTGTACGTACCATAATTTTTTAGGTCATAAAACATCTCAATGTTTCCTTTTCAGGGATCTGGTACAAAATGCCATTCGTGACGGAAGATTGAAGTTCGGTGACAAGTCGAAACCACCAATGAAGGTTGACTCAAATCCGATGCAGATGGTCGAAGCTAACTATGCTAAACCATCCATAGTGAACATGGTGGAGGTCGAAGAGGGTTCTGACTGCAGCTTTGAGATGATAGAAGCCACTGAAGGTTTCGACGCAAATGTGAACATGGTAGAAATCACTGAGATCCCTACAGTCGAAAGTGATGTGGAGGAAATATCTGAAGATTTCGTCAATGAACCAGTGATGATCAAGGTTACTCAATACCTTGACGAAGGAAGCTTGAAGAATTGCGTCAGCAAAGAGGCCACTGAAGACCTCAATAATGTAAACAAAGAGGAGACTACTGAGGGTCTCAACTATGTGAAGAATGACAAAACTACTGAGAGTTGTGTCGAGAAAGAGAAGGAGACTACTGAGGGTCTCAACTTTGTGAAGAATGACGAAGCTACTGAAGGCTTTGTCGAAGACAAGAATAAGGCTACTGAGGGCCTTAATGGAGACAGCATGGAGATTGGTGTTACTATCAACCAAGCCAATACTGAGATTGGCGAAGGTATCTCTAAGGTGCACGCAAAGACTACTGAGGGTCCTGCGAAGCCAACTGTTTATGGGATCCTACGAAGGACAACAGAGGATCCCAGGGAGAAATACGTGGGTTTTTGTTGCCAACATGACATCAAGAGGCCATCGCCAAAAGGGGATTTCGACCTGGCGAAGAAGAAGCATGAGATTGAGGAGGGACTCACTCTTAAAATGAACAAGTTGAGTATTGGAGATGGACAAACGACCAATGTGAATATGGTCGAAGTATCCCAGAAAGCTCAAATGCAGACTGACGAAGAGCACCGTAGAGAGGAGTATCAAAAGGTGGTGTACCCTAAAGAGGAAGAGAATCTGATAGAGTTCCTTCAAAGGTGTCAGAAGAAAAAGTCTGAGGTTATGTTGTGCCCCCGCTGTAGTGCCGTGTTCGACAAGAAGGCAGCAGATAACCTTGAGGGAATGGAGAAAGCCAAAAGGAAGGGAAACTGGGGGGCAGTTCCACCTGCGAGAAAGGAGAGGTTCGACCCAAGGCGAAGTGATCAAAATCCGCAAAGGTTTGGGCGAAGATACCCAAATACCTTCAAACCCACTAACAAAGCCCCTAATGACAAATGGGTTCAACCAATAAGGGAAGCCCAAGGACAGAGAAAGTGGAAAAATTTCGAAGTTCAGAGGGGTTCGTCTATGACTGGCAGTAAGGACGGCGAAAGGCCAAAACCAAGGCCTTATCCCTCAGAGAATTACAAAGGCAAGAATCCCATGTCGAGATCCCAATGGAGGCGTTTCCAAAGACAAAAAAGGGCAGAAAAGGAAGTTGCGGAGAAAGAAGCTGCGGAGAAAGGAGCTGCGGAGGAAGTAGCTGTCGAAAGAAGCAAACCAGAGTCCAGTAGCAATACTGAAGTAGTGAATCGACAAGAGGCATCTTACAACATCAATTCCTGCAATGCAATTGAACCAGTGCCATCTAAGGAAAAAGTGGGGGAGGATGACGAAATGACGGACGGTTTTAGGTCTGAGTCAGACGCGTCTCTCGACATTGTGTGCAACGTGGTCTCTGTCCTTCTAAAAGAATACGACCAAATCATGGAGGTCGAAGAAGAGGAGGATGTTGTCTAGAGTGAAGTCATAGGACACAGGCCAGTATGTTACTATATCATGAATAACGGCTGTGTCGAGGAACAAAATGCCTTTTTCGAAAGGCCAGATGACTCCATGCGTGGCCACCTCAAGCACCTATTCATAAAAGGGAAAGTGGAGAACGTGGGAATAAACAAAATCCTGGTCGACGGAGGGGCTGCAGTTAACTTAATGCCCCATTATATGTTGAAGAAAATTAGGAAAGATGAGTCTGACGCAAAACCCCACAACATGGTACTATCAAACTATGAAGGCAAAGTGGGAACTACTTTGGGTGTTATCCAAGTGGATTTAACTGTTGGGACTATAACTAGACCAACGATGTTCATGGTCATAGCCTCGAAGGCTAATTATAATTTGCTTTTGGGTAGAGAATGGATCCATGGAGTGGGTGTTGTGCCCTCGTCAATGCATCAGCATATAGCTATTTGGCGATCTGATGGAATTGTCGAAAACATAGAGGCGGATCAAAGCTATTTTATGGCTGAAGTCAACCATGTGGATCGATGCAGTTTCGACAAACACTTAGCCCATATAGCCCCATGCAGTCCAGCAAATTTTGACCTGAAGGCTACAGATAATACGTTTTGTTCGCTGTATCTCCACCCCACATATGGTTTCCAGTGGGATATGGAAGTGGTCGACGAGGCAAACTGTCTTTGGGACTGCACATATAGAGCCAACCGGCTGGGGAAGTGAGTTTGATGACTATGAGTGAGTCATCAACGCTTGAAAGGATTACGGCTTATATGGCCGAAAATAAACTTAAGGCGGCTCTAGAAGCTAAAGTAAAATATATGGCTGTCGAAGCCAGTAAAAATGATTTCAACAAACAATGTCCCCAAAGGGACGCTGAAGAGGATTTGTTCCACACAGAGATTGGCGAATGGCAACATTAAAAGCTAGACGCCATTTATGATGACGAACCCTTGGGGTTTGAAAAGGATCCAGCTTTGACTGATATGAAGATGGTGGCGCAGGATCCATTAGAAGAAGTCGATTTAGGACTGGGGGCAGAAAAAAGGCCAACCTACATAAGTGCCAAGATGGACCCTCAGTTAAAAGTCGAAATAGTCCAACTGCTGAAAGAGTTTAAAGATTGTTTCGCGTGGGACTACGACGAAATGCCTGGTCTCGATAGGAGTTTAGTCGAATTGAAGTTGCCTATAATAGCAGGAAAGAAGCCTGTCAAGCAAACTCCCAGACGCTTCGCACCAGAAATTTTGTCGAAGAATAAAGAGGAGGTCGAAAGACTTCTGAAATGTAAGTTTATCCGCACAACGAGGTACGTCGAATGGATTGCAAATATTGTTCCTGTAATAAAGAAAAATGGCAAATTAAGGGTATGCATTGACTTTCGAGATTTGAATTCAGCTACCCCTAAGGACGAATATCCTATGCCAATAGCGGAAATGCTTATAGATTCTGATGCAGGTCATGAGTATCTAAGCATGTTAGATGGATACTCTGGCTATAATCAAATTTTTATTGCTGAAGAAGATGTCCCTAAGACGGCATTTCGTTGTCCTGGAGCCATAGGCACCTACGAATGGGTGGTAATGCCTTTTGGTTTAAAAAATGCTGGGGCAACTTATCAGCGAGCCATGAATTTGATTTTTCATGATTTTATCGAAACTTTTATGCAGATCTATATAGATGACATTGTAATTAAGTCTGTTTCAGGAGAAAATCATATTGACCATCTTCGACAATCATTCGAAAGGATGAGGAAGTTTGGTTTAAAAATGAACCCTCTCAAATGTGCTTTTGGTGTGCAGGCGGGAGATTTCCTTGGCTTTGTGGTCCACAAGAAGGGGATCGAAATCAATGAAAACAAAGCCAAAGCAATAATGGAGGCGAAAACGCCATCAACAAAGAAGGAGTTGCAGTCTCTGCTTGGGAAGATCAACTTTCTTAGAAGGTTCATCTCCAACCTTAGTGGAAAAACGCAAGCCTTCTCTCCTCTACTTCGACTGAAGAAGGAAGATTTTATATGGGGGTAAGATCAGCAAGTGACGTTCGACAAAATCAAGGAATACTTGACCCATCCCCCAATTTTGATGTCTCCTTATAGAAGTAAAAGTATGAGGTTGTATATAGCGGCATCAGATAGGACATTATGAAGTATGTTATGTCAAGAGGATGAGAATGGCGTCGAAAGAGCCATCTACTACCTCAGTAGAGTCTTAAATGATGCCGAAACTAGGTATAATGTAATAGAAAAGTTGTGTCTGTGTGTTTACTTTTCGTGTATGAAGTTAAAGCACTACATAAAGCCAGTCGATGTATATATTTCCTCTCATTTTGACGTAATAAAGCATATGTTATCAAAATTAATTTTACATAGTCGAATTGGGAAATGGGCTTTGGCATTGACTGAATATTCCTTAATGTATTTGCCTTTGAAGACTGTTAAGGGACAAGTGGTGGCTGACTTTATAGCTGACCACGCCATAAATGAAGATGATGTTGAATATGTCGAAATAGAGCCATGGTAACTATACTTCGACGGTTCCATCCATAAGAATGGAACTGGGATTGGACTATTAATTATTTCTCCTAACAGAATTCCAACAAAGTTCAAGTACAAAGTCGAAGGCTTATGTTCGAACAATGAAGCAGAATATGAAGCTTTGATAACTGGACTTGAAATTTTATTGGAATTGGGGGCAACTAGAGTCGAAATAATGGGAGACTTTGAGTTGGTAATAAAGCAAGTGACCAAGGAGTACAAGTGTGTTAAAGAAAATTTAATCATGTACTTCGTAATAGCTAACAGGCTCTTGAAGAAATTCGACAGTGTAACTATCAGACATATTCCTCGAATGGAAAATCAAGTGGCAAATGATTTGGCACAACTTGCATCTGGTTATAAAGTGTCGAAAGAAAAGTTGGAAAAGCCCATTGAAGTAAGAGGAAGAGTTGTATCAACTAAGTTGTCTCCATCAGATTTGGAGACAATAAAATTAGGATATGGTAACGAAGAAAGTTTTGAGATATTTAATATAAATGATTCGAGAGTCGAAGATTGGAGAAAGCCCATCAAGGATTATTTACAAGACCCAAATCAGAAAGTCAAAAGGAAAGTTAAGTACAAGGCGTTAAGTTATGTGCTTTTTGGAAATGAGCTGTTTAAAAAGACTTCAGAGGGAGTTTTGTTAAAATGCTTGGGCGAAAATGAAGCTTTTATAGCATTGTCGAGTGTGCACAGTGGAGCATGTGGTGCTCATCAAGCAGGTCATAAAATGAAATGGCTATTATTTCGACAAGGGGTGTATTGGCCAACAATGTTGAAGGATTGTGTCAAATTTGCAAAAGGTTGCCAGGAGTGTCAAGTACATGCAGGAATACCACATGTTCCTGCAAATGAGTTACATTCTATTGTGAAGCCTTGGCCATTTAGGGGTTGGGCTTTAGATTTAATTAGAGAAATTCGACCATCATCGTCGAAAGGCCAAAGGTACATTTTGGTTGGGATAGATTATTTCACAAAATGGATAGAGGCTATACCTTTGGTAAATGTTGATCAAGAAGCAGTCATAGAATTCATTCGAAAACATATCATCTATAGGTATGGAATACCCGAGACAATAACAACAGATCAAGGGTCTGTGTTTACAGGGAAGAATATGCAAACGTTCGCAAAAGAGATGGGATTCAAGCTTCTCACTTCGACGCCTTATTACGCTCAAGCAAATGGACAAGTCGAAGCTGCAAATAAGGTGGTGATAAGTTTAATTAAAAAGCACGTAGGGACAAAGCCTAAGAATTGGCATAAGACGTTGGATCAAATTTTATGGGCTTGTCGAACATCCCCTAAAGAAGCAACAAATGATACTCCATTTAGATTAACATATGGACATGATGCAGTTTTACCAGTTGAGATTTATTTACAGTCGATTCGAATTCAGAGGCATCATGAAATTCCATCAGACACATATTGGAATATGATGATGGACGAGTTAGTCGATTTGGACGAAGAAAGATTAAATGCGTTGGATTTATTGAGAAGGCAAAAAGAAAGAGTCGAAAAGTTTTATAATAAGAAAGTGAAATGTAAGACGTTCTTAATTGATGAGTTAGTTTGGAAAGTAATCCTTCCCATGGATCGAAAAGACAGACTTATGGGAAAATGGTCCCCTAAGTGGGAAGGACCTTTTCAAATTATACAAGTATTTTCCAATGGCGCATATGAAATCGAGGAAGTGGATAAAGATAAGCGTATATTAAAAATAAACGGGAAATATTTGAAAAAATATAGGCCCACATTACAAGAAATTAAAATAGCAGTCGAATAATTGTGAAGAGAAAAGCAATATGGCGGATTTAAAAATCTTCTCGCCAAATAATATAGATCCATTGTCATTACAAAAGGGCTTTAAAAAGCCAAACAAAAATTACAAGTATTTAAACGGGAAAAGATGCTTTCAGCTTCTCAAATTTCGACCTTTGGATTTGAAGGCGTCGCTCACAAAGCGTCTTGCTTTTCGAAATCTCCTCAATCTCCTCACCAAGCTTATGGGCCCTGTCGACATGATGCACACCAACTTCTAGCTCTTTGCGGATTTCCTCCTGGTCATTCTGCTGCAGTTCTACTTGACGTTTTTCTACCTGCGAAATTTTGCTTTGAAGAGCAGCAATTTGTTTTTTCCATTTTAGGATGTTCTCACCACACAAAGCTGCTTCCTGCTTATTTTGCTCAGACACTTGCTCCAGTTCAGTTACTTTGTTGGACGAATTCGACGCAGCTTCCCACTCAGCAAGTTGGGTTTCTGTTTTGTTTTCAAGCTTCTTGGAGTACTCTCGAAGTCGATTGAAGTCAGTTACCACAAGATCTATCAAGGTAGTAAGGTCCAACACCACATCAGTGACTTTAGGAGGAGCCTCTAGGACGTTGACTTGCTTTAGGATTTTCTTCAGGTCGAATTGAGCAGAGGAGTCATTCTCCAGAAGTTGAAATAACTCAATATCAAGAACCTTCTGTCGAATGTTTGCCAGCGATTCGTCCATTGATTTGGCATCAGAAGTAGTTCCGGAGGTGGTCGAACTACTGATGGTAGTGTCAGCAAAATTGTAGCGGGAACTGAGCATGGTCTTTAGGTACTCAAAGGGCCTTTGCACCTTCATACTTTCTAGCTCCTCATGGGAGAGTTGGGTCGAAGTCGTCCCGGTCGAAGCAGCTTTATTTATTTTGCCGAGGTTTTCTTCGACGTTCTCTGTCTTTTCGTCAGTATCAGCGGCGGGAGTTGGCGGCTTTTCATCTTCTTTTTCTTCTTCCTCTTCGGCATCACTTGCAGCCTCCTCATCTTTCTCTTCGTCAACAAATTCTTAATGGGGGGGATTGGTCTTCAGGTTCATTTCTTGTGGCAGCCGCTGCAGTGGGCGTCACAGTATCCCCACCAGTTTTGACGAAGTCTTCAGTTTCAGGACCAGTTTCTTCTTCCACTACTTTTGGAATTCGTATAGAAATGGCAGTGGGTTGATTCACTTCAGTGGCTGATTCCTTTGCCGAATTTTTAGGAGAAGATTTGGAGGCGCTGGTTAGGTTATAAGTAGGATCACTACTGGTCTTGGGAAGAACTTGGACCATGGGGTGTCCATGAGTGTCGACAGGTACCTGAAAGATAAATAGGTCAAAAAAGGGAATACAAGTAAAACAGCCTGTTAGCATCGAAAGGAAAAGAAAAATCATACCTTTGGAGTTTTGGACTTCAAGCTAGAACTTTCACTTTCTGCTGGAGCAGGAGTGGTTTCCTCACTTAGTTTCTTTGATGGAATTTTCTCTAAAACTTTGGGAGTAGGAGGTTTCTGAGGGGGAAGTTTGGTTGTCTTCTTCTTCTTTTTGGTGGGTTTTACTTGATCTGGTGACTCATCACCATCATCAGTATCAGCAACTTTGACTTCTTTTGCTTTCCTTTTCTTTGGCGTTGATGGGGGTCTTCGACTGCCCTGTGAATCAAGAAAATTTCATTAGTTAGTTCAAGAAAATAAAACATTTGGTGAACTATAAAAAAGAAAGTAAATTGATACCTTCGCCAAAGGTGTCTTGGCAGTATCTTTCTGAGGCTCTGCATCTCCTGCAGTGGTTGCTTCGCCTGTGGTAGGTTTCTTGGTCGGAATCTTGATAGCTAAGAGAAGAAAAGAAGAAAAGAGTCAGGCATAAAATAACATATATTCGAATAAATAAAAAGTGAGATTGAACTGCTTCCCATGTTCCACACCTTCATATATAGGAGTTTCCACGCGAACATGTTCTATGCCAATATGAAGGTGGCCTTTGAAATTGTCCAGGGTGTACTTAGTCGGAACCACTCGCTTGGCACGCTTTTGGTTTTCTTGGCGAAGAATTTTCAGAGAATCCCCACAAATGAACCAATCTGGGAATGGAGGGCTAAGAGCCACGCCAAATTCAGCAGATGGTAGAGGGGGAAATTTTGGGCGATAAAGTTTAAAAGCTACCTCATAACGTTGTTCTGGTCGAACATACGTAAGTAGTTTTAACTCATCAAGTTTTTCTGTAAACTTTTGTTTCAAAGTAACTGCTGCTTCGCGTATGGTTCGACTAAGATCATCAGGCCTGTAGGCAGTTTCAAAGTATTTCTGGAAAGCTTGGATTTCATTGATGTGTCGAGAAGTACCTTTCTTGGTCCTGTCCTGTACAAGGGCAAAGGCTCTAGTCAGTTGAGTGGTAAAAGAATCCACGTTAAACATTTGAGACTCATAGTAAGCCCTCCACCATTCATCAAACTCTTGAGTGCAGAGGAAGTTAGGTCGAAAGACCACTGGTTGGATTTCGACCAGGTTAGAATACTTCGCTAACAACTCAGAGCATTCATCTTCAGTGTGGGTCATATTGTAATGAATCAGAGAGCCTTTCCTGGAGAAAAGAGGTTTTGGTATTATCTGTATCAACCCAAACTGTCGAGAAACCAGGTTGGGCTGATAGTTGACAAGGGAAACTTTGAGTTTTGAAGGGCTAAGTTTGGAAACTAGAAGTCTTGGAGTAAGGAAAGATTCCCAGACATTGAGGAATTCATCTTCCAGAGATTTCGATTCCAGGGGAAGTTTTCTGGTGAACCATGAGGGTCCAACCTTCCTTTCAACAAAAAGAGCCATGTTAGGTGTAAAACTATAACGTTTAGCAAACATCATGACGTAGCTGGTAAAGGTTTGTTGAAGACTCAGACCTTCGTCATGAGGTGTCAGCTGCGCCAAACGAAGACCTTCGACTCGTCTGTCCCCTAGAACAGCTGGGTCCACAGGTGGTTTGTTGGGAAGAGAGGCTTCGAAAGTGGCATTGAGCCACAATTGTAAAAGCCAAAAAGGCCCTGATAACAGCAAAGTCTTCTTTTCCTTGATGTTCTTCAAGATGGTGACTCCTTCGCCAAGGGATTCGTATAGATTCTCCAGAATCATCTCGCTAAGACATAGCCGGTGCCCAGCGTGAAGCTGATTCGCTATGGTGATATAGTGCTTCGCCACCTGGAGAGATCTGGAACAAAAAACGCACCTCGACAGCCAAAGGGCCAGGAAGGCTACATGTTCTTGGTCAGAAACTTCCTTGGTTTCCTTGTCATGGTAGTTGGCAATATAGGCGGTAAAGGTGGCCTTGTTGGTGTCGAAACCTATTGAATCATCAGCAAGCAAGTTGGGATCATAGTCGACTCCTAAGGGGCTTAAGCCAGTGATAGCAGCTATGTCGAAAAGCGTAGGAGTAATCATCCCACAGGGAATGTGAAAAGTGTTGTAAGTGCTATCCCAAAAATAGAGGGAGGCCAGAAGCACGGAAGGGCAATATCCTGGCCCTACTTTCGACAGTTGAATGAGATCGTAAATGCCCATGGTTTTCCAATCATTGCTATTAACCTTTTCTATCTTTTCCAACCAAGCCAAATAATCAGAGGGATCCTTCGACAGAGGACAGGATCTAAAAATTCTAAAATTATTCATGTATTCTAGGTTTATTACTTCGTCAGAAGGGGTCCCTTGGCCATCTATTTTGGATTTTTCATCTATAATCTTCTCCTTATCCGTCCTAGGTCTAACACCATTTGCTATGGGTTTGTAGCGATGGTAGGTGGGGAAAAATTCTCGTACCTTAACTAGGTCTAATTTTAAGTCAGGTAACGGTCCTAACATAGCATGGGATTTTCTAGAAATTAAGATGGGAATAAGTACCTGAGATTGATAAATGGAGCGCTTTTCCTCTTCATTAGGAGGTTCTGGAACATACTCGTGATTCCCCACCACTCTGGGACCGAGGATCCTTTCCATCGGTGCTAAACTGTTAGACTTCCGAGGGTCTTTACCGGTGACCTTTTGAGTAGCGGAGGACGCCATGGCTGGTTGTAGAGAAGTGGAGAGGAAATGAGGAAGATGAAGTTTGAAAAGAGCTTTTGGAGAGAAAGAACGTAAAAAGTGGAAAAAATGAAGTCTTCAACTTATATATAAGTTGTGAAGTGGAAGAGGTTGGTATTCTGAGTTGAAATGGGAAAAGTAGTGGGAAGAATTATGGGACACGTGGAAAGTGTGAAGTGGATAATGCTGACGGTGGCAGTTAGGGTTTGACCCACGATGTGATAGGGGTTAGAGTAGGAATGATGGACATCTAAAAAACGTGGGCTGAAATGACGTTTTGGGAAAAGCGTAATGATGATTCTGACATTTCTAATGTCTAAATCATATGAACAGTCACTAGTCGAATGCTCTGTGGCGTCGAATTGCACTAGCAAAAAATGTTTTTCTCCCTCGGTCGAAAATGCATTTTTTGGGGGGCAATTTGTAGGTGGCTAATTTCGACGCCAGGAAAATGGTTCAAAAAGAAAGGGGAAAAATTCGACAATTCGACAATATGATTCGACGGGACATTGCAGCTAGAAAGTTTTCTGACGAAAAAAGGCCAGTCGAAGGAACACGGTACTTAAAAGAAGCATTGGTAGATTTTTTCCAAGGAAGTTAGTTTCGACGAAGGAAGATTCGGCCCATTCGATGGGTGTTTTGAATTTCAAATTTCTGGAGGGAGTTTCATTTTTGAAATGGGACGCGTGGAACGCATCTAGGAGGCGAATACATGCAGAATGACATTTGTCGCCATTAGGAGAGATAGCTGTTATGGGTAGTTATTTCGTTTGTATATAAATAGGAGATCTTGGTGTTAGATTCAGGGTGTTCCAAACTTTGTACAAATTACCGCAAATACTCAAAGTAATCGTGCGAGAGAAACGAGTGTTCTGGAAAATGTATGTGTAGGAAACACCAGTTTACCTTTATGCATTTCAATAAAATTTCAAGTTTTCCTTCATTTCTTTATATTCAAGTTATCTTTCATTTCAGAAATTCACTTTGTTTTAGTTTAAGTTGTTTCAATTACTTTTTCGCTATCACCATGTTTTGTTCTATTAGTCGAAATAGTTGTTAAAAGGAATCTTAGAAACATAGAACGAATACATTACTTTTCAAAATCAAACATATTCTCAAAAACACTTTGTCCTAGGATTTGTTTGGTTGGTTCTGTTAGTAAACTAATTTTCATAAATTAGGAAACTAGAGATTGTTCGCCAAATTCACCAGCGAACAACGCCCCAATCTCTTTAAGCGTTTGTTCAGTTAAATATTCGCGTGCAAGGTTAGTTTTAGATAGCTTCCCTTTCCCTTCCAGCTTCATGGGATAAATAAGAAATTAGAAAGTAGCACCCCCTCCTACCATTGCGGTGAGGAAAACTCCAGCGATAAGGTGGTCGCGTCACCGACAAAAATCGCTTGCTACAGATTGCAATATAAATAGAACAATACACTTTAAATACTACTATAAACATATCTTAGCCATCCAAGTGGCACAATCACAAAGACCTAAGAAACTTCTAGAATATTAAAATGCTAACTAATATATTAAAATGCTAATTAAAATATCTAAATAATACTCTCTATCATATTATTATTATTATTCTTTTATTATTGATCTGATCTTTTTTCCTATAAAAAATTGACCAAACCTTTAAAATTATTTAAATATCATCCTCTTAGCATTTTTTGTTGCAAAAACATTAATGATTCGTTCATAATCAAGGTTCATCAAAAAATTGTTTTTAATTGAAATCAACGTAAGACTATTTAATCTATCTTGTGATACAATAGATCTCAAATAAAATTTTAATAATTTTAATTTAGAAAAACTTCTTTCAGTAGATGCAACATTGATAGGAATAGTCAATATTATTCTATAAGATACGCATGCATTAGGAAAATAGTTAAAAGTCTTTAAAGAACTCAAGATCATATAGCTTGATTTTGATTCAACTGTTAAAACTTCTATAATAACTTTCAATTCTTCAAACAAAATTTCACCATCAAGATCAAGAGAATCGTCATGTTTTAATCAAGTTTCAAGATGTTTACAACATGCTTTCAAGTCCCTGTCTGATAATGATCTAAGTCTTTTAATACTAAACAAGAATCCAAAAATATTTTCATATGTGCTATATTGCTCAAATCTTCTATCAAGTGAGCCAATTGTTTGATCTATAATATATAAGAAATAATGATTTCGAAAAGACTCTTCAGCAAACTCAAGATTCAGTTGTGTGGGTTGAGATGGATTTTCATCATAGTGTTGTTTTCTAAGAATTTGACGTTTATGAATAAACACACATTCAATCTGCATTTCATTCCCAATCTTTTCAGCATTAGCCTTAGCATTTACAAATCCATATTCTCTATATTTTTTCAAATACTTGATCAAACCTTTTAGTTCTATAGCCACATCAATACGCATGTCTTTTTTTTTGCAAACTTTTGCTAATTTCATTAACAGAAGTTACCAATTCAAACCAAATAACCATAGCTACTAAAAATTCAAAGTTTTCAATTCCATGAGTTGTTAAAGATTCGGCTTCACTCTTAATTTTGGGATCATTATCTTGTTCAGCTAGTTAAAATAGTGCTTCTTTTACATCTGAAGTTTGAGATTTAATTGTATATACACTATTCACATGACTTTCTTGTTGGGAAACAAGTGTGAGTTGTGTGGAGAAACAAGTGTGAGTTCTAAGTCCCACATTGCTTAGAAAAGTGAAGGTTGAGCACTTTATAAGTAAGAGGACCCATACACCTATCACCTTAAGGTTTTAGGTGAATATGCGGTGTCTCTCTTACTTGTTTGGGTGAGTCTTTTACCTTTAGGTGAATGTTTGACCCAATGTGAATGCTTCCCCCTCATGATAACTCATTAGTGGTATCAGAGCCCGGTTCGAGTAAGGGACCGACTCCTTGTGTCGAAAGTCTTCCTGACATTGTGGTTAGGAGGCATGTTCCGTTGAAGTGCCCAAGACGAGATAAGGGTACCTGTCAACGGCGGTACAAGCATGTGGATGAAAGAGCTTCCGCTTGAGGGAGAGCACAGTGAATGGACTCACACTTGAGAGGGAGATTGTTGGGAAACAAGTGTGATTTGTATGGAGAAACAAGTGTGAGTTCTAAGTCCCACGTTGCTTAGAAAAGTGAAGGTTGAGAACTTTATAAGTAAGAGGACCCATACACCTATCACCTTAAGGTTTTGGGTGAATATGTGGTGTCTCTCTTACTTGTTTGGGTGAGACTTTGACCTTCAGGTGAATGTTTGACCTAATGTGAATGCTTCCCCCTCATGATAACCCATCAGATACCACTTGTTGGGAAAAAACAAACATAGAAAAAAAAGGAACATAATAACAACACAAGAGATTAACGTGGAGACTCCAAAACCGGTGAAAAAACGACGACCGTTGTCAAATGACAACCAGAGAATAACACTATGTGAAAATTGTTACAACACATAATATACCCTCACAAACCCAGGCCCCCAATACACCCACACCCTCCAAAACTAATATTTAACTACATCTCACAACACTCTAAAACAAGAGTATAAGAGAACAAATAAAGTCAAATACAAGCTTAAAGTACTTTTGACTGGTGCATCTTGGAATGAAGAACTTGAATCCTATATATAGCATTGGACTCCCACTTCCTTCACTAAATTAAGCGATGTGGGACTTCAAAAAACTTGTATCCTATATATAGCCTTGAACACCCTCTTCATTCACAAAACCAAGCAATGTAGGACTTCTTCAACATGTATATTTTCAACCAACCCCAACATTTCCCAACGTGTTTGTGGCAATGGGTTAATAGTTAAACCTTTCACATTGTCTCTAAGAATTTTCCAACGTTTTGTCGAATGAGAAAATACAGTATAAATATGTTTTCCAACATTTTTTAATTTAAGCTATAATAATAATTTTATCTTAACATTTACTAGTTGTTTTAGCAAAATAATTATTACTTGTGGCCCCTTATATTTTACCTCATTCAAAGAATTAATTACCCAATTTTAAATTCAAATTTTTTTAAATCATTTTTCTCAATTTTTTGTATTGAAATTTGATGACATGTCTATTTTTGAGTGACAGGTAATTTCTAATTTTTATCTAAAGTTTTTCAAATATTTTTTGGCCTTATTCTTACGTTTTTGTACTGAAAATTGACATCATGTTAAATTTTAATGAAGTATAACTTATATTTATTTTGTTTTTAAAATTATAAAAGTTCTTATACGAGGATTTGTCATATATCACAAGTGACACATACTTTAAATATGGTCACATCATTAATTTTAAAGGCCAAAATGTGAATGGGGGACCAAAGCTGTTTGAATTTAAATTAGAAAAACCAATTTCATGAATGAGGTAAAATAGAAGGGTCAAAACTGTAATTATGTCTAATTTTTTAGGCTAAAATACAGTTTTGGTCCCCCTGTTTGTCAAAATTCACAGTTTTGGTCCTCCCATTTTATTTTTTAACAGTTTTGGTCCCCCACCCCTCACTGTTCATGTACTGTTCATGTACGGACGTGTACTGTTCATGTACGAACATGTACTGTTCATGTACGGACCAGTTACTGTTCATCATTTTTTTGGGCCAAAATTGGGGTGGGGGACCAAAACTGTTAAAAAATAAAATGGGGGGACCAAAACTGTGAATTTTGACAAACAGGGGGACCAAAAATGTATTTTAACCAATTTTTTTATTAGCAAAATACCCTTTTTGGTCCCTTAAGTATACCCCCCCGGTTCACTTTGGTCCCTTAATGTTTTTTCGTGCCATTTTGGTCCTTTAATTATCTAAACGTATCCACGTTAGTCCTTCCGTTGATGGAACGTCAGTCAAAGTTCAAAAAAAGACTCCAGCTGGTAGTCTGTATGCTGAGGGGGTAAATGAAATTCAGATGGAATTTTTTTTTGCTTACATGTACTACCAAATGTAATGTAATGTATGCTGAAGTACTTCATTCTTCTCAAAGCACGAAGAGGCATACCGGAGAAGAAGAAGAAGCGACTGCGAAGACGAAGAAGAACCAGCTGCGAAGACGAAGAACAAGGGTAGACTGAAGACGAAGCAACTTTGAAGAAGAAGGATTCCAGGTAAGTATTCTCTACATAATGTTTTTAGGGTTTGTTTCGATTTAGGGTTTAGATAGATTTAGGATTTTCTGTAGATTTAGGTTAAAACTAGATTTACTTAAGTTGAACCAATGTTATTGAACTGTGCTAGGTCATAATGGAAGAATTTTTTTAGCTTAAAATTCACCACAGTGGTGAATTCGTTGAACCTGAACTTAGTGTGTATGTAGGAGGAACGGTAGTTGATTTGAAAGTGGATGTTGATAGGTGGAGTTTTTTTTGAGTTAGTAGGTGTTTTGAAGGACTTAGGTTATAGGGAGTTTGAAAAGATGTATTACAAGGATCCACAATTTGGGATGATAACCCTAGTTGATGACAAAGGTGCTTTAGATATTGCATACCTTTACAGGGTGCACCGAAGTGTTGACATTTTCATTCAACACACTTTGTCACAGCCTGATTATTGTGATGGACCAGTGGATACAAGAGTTGAGGAGCATGAGGTCATTGTAGATGAGGTTCAAGAGCTACTTAATAAATTGCATGATGAGTTAATTGATAAATTGGATGAGTCTAATGTTGCTGTGGAAGAAGGAAAAGCTGGGGTGAATGATACTAATGTTGTTGTGGAGGAAGTAGGTACTGGGGTGAATGCTACTAATGTTGTTGTGGAGGAAGTAGGTGTTGGGGTGAATGATATTAATGTTGTTGTGGAGGAAATAGGTGCTAGGGTGAGTGATAATAATGTTGTTGTGGAGGAAGAAGAGACAAGGCCGAGTCATGGTAATATTGGTGAGGTGCATGATGAATCTAATTCTGATGATAGTGAGGATGAGAGCTTCCATTATGATAGTGCACTTGATATAGCATTTTATGATGAATCTGTTGGGTATGATGAAATGGACGAAGATGAACTTGATGATCTCATTTCATTTGAAAATGAAGGAAACTCAAGTGGGAAAAAAAGAACACACAAGATATAGGAGAGCTTAAGGGTAGTGATAATGACAGTGATGATCTTCAAAGTGGTTGTGATAGTGATGACAGTAGTGTAGTTAAGAGGAAGAAGTACCCACTTTTCAAAGAAAGGAAAGATATGTCCAACTACAAATGGGAGCTTGGTATGTATTTTACTTCCAAAAGTGACATTAAGGATGCAGTTGCCTCATATGCTGTACAAAATGGTAGAGACTTGAATTTCAAAAAAAATGACAACAAAAGGGTGAAGGTGAGGTGTAAGGATGGTTGTGATTGGGAGCTCAATTATGCCAAGCTACAAAATGAGGATTCTTGGCAGGTAAGAAAAGTAATTGACAAACACAATTGTAGTAGGGAGTACAATGTGAAGACGCTGACTACAAAATGGTTGAGCAAGAGGATATAGAATGCATTGAAAAATAATCCTAGGTTGAAGGTTAAGGATATAAAAGAAAAGGCTTTAAGAAAGTGGAATGTGGGGGTAAACAAGACTAAGGCAATAAGAGCAAGAGTGGCTGCCAGGGATAAGGTTGATGGGTCTTTCTTAGGTGATTTTACTAGGATATATGACTATTGTCATGAACTGCTCAGAGCTAAATCAGGTTCAACAGTTAAGACGAATGTTGAGCCTGTTTCAGAAGGTGTTGTTGACCAAAGACCACATTTTAAAAGACTCTACATATGCTATGCAGCTTATAAGGAGAGTTTCAAACTTTGTAGACACGTTATAGGGCTGAATGGTTGCTTCTTGAAAGGGCTTTGTGGAGGATAAATTCTGGCAGCTATAGGAAGGGATCCAAATGATCAGATGTTTCCTATAGCATTTGCAGTGGTGGAAGGTGAAAATAAGGAAAGTTGGACTTGGTTTTTAGATTTGTTGATTGCTGACCTAGGTGGTACTACAGAGTGTCTAACATACACTTTCATTTCAGACCAACAAAAGGTACTTAGTTGTTGACATTTACATTATGTTTCTTTTTTTCTATTTTGTAAACTTGATATTTATGTACATTGTTGTTGCAGGGGCTTTTACCTGCAATGGATGACTTGTTGCCCAATGTTGAACAACGCTTTTGTGTTAGATATTTGTATAACAATTTCAGGAAAAGGTTCCCTGGTAAGCTATTGAAGGAAATTATCTGGAAGGCTGCAAAGTTAACATATGCTCAAGCTTGGGAGAGAGAGATGAGGAGAATGAGATTGGCCAATGAAAAAGCATATCTCCATATGATGAAGACACCACCAAGATTTTGGAGTAGATCATATTTTAGGACAACCAATAAGTGTGATGTTGTGTTAAATAACATGTCTGAGTCATTTAACAGTGTCATTGTTGACTCCAGAGGAAAACCACTTGTGACAATGGTTGAGGAGATCAGAACTTACATTATGGAGAGATGGGAAAAAAATAGAATGAGGTTCCAAGATGTATCTGGTAATGATATTTTGCCCAACATTAGAAAGAAACTTGAGATAACTAGCAATTTTACAAACTTATGGCTAGTCAGGTATTGATGCAATTTTAGTAATGGTTTTTGATATTCATGCAATTTTACAAACTTATGGCTTTTTGTTATTGATGGGCTTCTTATTATTGTAGAATGATGAACATATATTTGAAGTAAGGCATTTGGAAAATCCAACTGAGAAATTCACTGTGAATTTGAAGAATTTCCATTGCTCCTGCAGAAGATGGGATTTAACAGGACTTCCTTGTGTCCATGCAATGTTATCCATGAAGAGTAGGAATTTTAAAGTTGATGATTATATTCCTGAATATTATAGGATATCTACATACAAGGAGTGTACAAGCATGTTCTTTACCCTGTGAATAGATCCAATTTGTGGGTCAAGACTTCATATCCAGATGTGCAGCCACCCAAGTATAGGAAGATGCCTGGTAGACAAAAGAAAAGGAGAAATCTTGAGCAAGGGGAGATTGATGGAAGTGACAAAAAATGAGAAGAACACGTTTTATTGTCAAGTGCTCTTGGTGCAAAAAAGCAAGACATAACAAATTAACCTGCAAGGACATAACCAGTCAAGCCACAACATCTAATGCTCCAGTATCTCAGACCAATGCCAGTCAGGCCACAGCTTCTAATGTAGCAGGATCTCAGACTAATGCAAGTCAGACCACAGCTAGCCATGTAGCAGCATCTCAGGCTAATGCAAGTCAGGCCACAACTAGCCATGTACCAGCATCTCAGGCAAATACAACTAATGCCACAACAACACACTCATCAGCAACATAAGGTTACAAGGCTGCAACCAAGTCTTCTAAAGGAAAGGTTGTATCAGGACAATGCTCAAGGGAAATAGTAAAAGCAACTGTAAGGCCACAGAAGCTTGGTGTAAGAAGGTCATTTGTAGCACCAGGACCAATAACAAGATTATCTACTTCAAAGAATGTGATTGGTCCTACAACAAGAAGGACAACCCCAACCAAGAGGATCACACCAAAGAAAAACATGTTGTATTAATTAGGCTTTATTTAGTTTATGGTATTGGAACATTTAGTATTTTGTACTTTTTTTTGAAGTCGTTTTGAACTGTATGTTGTAGTGTATTTTGAAGTCATTTTGAACATGTCTATGTAACATGTCAATGCATTTTGGAACCTTTGTGGAACTATCTGTATGTCTTTCTACAATATCAATTAAAGTCAGTTTGTGTTCATATTTGAGTAATGTTATAAGTTATGTTAATTTGATATATGTTTGAGCCAGCAGTGTATCAACCAAAAAATATGTTGCTAGAAATAAACATATACCAAACAAAAAAACTCATAAAATTGATTAAATTGTGATCTGTTACACATTACAAACCATCTTAATAGTCACATGAATTTCCACTCCTAAAACATCCTAAAAAACTATACACATAACATTACAAAACACATAATTTTCCACTTCCACATCGTGTTCAGTTGAACTTGAATTTCAGTCACAACCTTTCCTAGCTCTTCGTTTCTAAACTTCAAATTTTCAAAATCCTTTGATAAGCTTTCCAATCTATTCACCAAAACTTGATTTGTGTCTTCTGCTAATTCTTCATGGAACCAAATGAAAAAACCACATCCTCTTTGCAAGGACCCCTGTGAAATAGATATGGATCACAATCGTATTTTTACCAGATTTTAACTCAAACAAAATTTAGGGTTTACCTTATAATTGGGACAACCCCAAAATTTCTTTCGGAAATTCTTCTCAGTGTTTGTCCTACAAAGCACAGCCTCATCTCCACAAAGACACAATAGTACAACTCGCGAGCAACTTTGAACACATGAATGTCCACTTTCAGATTTGTTCTCCTTCAGAAACGAATGTCCATGGCTGACCTTCATCTTGAAGCAATTAGAACGAAGAAGAAGAAGAAGAAGAAGACAATATGTACTAAGAAGCAGAAGAAGACTACAAATGGTTTTCCTATGAAGAAGACAACAATGGAACGATGAAGAAAGGAAAAAACATATGCAAACAGTGAAACAAGGAAGATGATATAAAGAAGAAGGTGCCACGATGCCAGCTCAGACGCTGGGTGGACAATACGAACGGCCGTTTGAGTCAAATGGACGGAAGGGACTCTTTTGCATCTTTTATATAATTAAAGGACCAAAATGGCACGAAAAAACATTAAGGGACCAAAGTGAACCAGGGGGTATGCTTAAGGGACCAAAAAGGGTATTTTGCCTTTTTGATTTGTTTGAATTTATTTTTTCACAAATCTAGGTCAAACCAACTTATTGTACGCTAAGAACTAAATTGCCTAAAAATCGATCAATGTGAATATCTAATCTAAACCAATTAAATTTAATCAATATTTATGTTCATATCCAAATCAAAACCAAATTAATCAATTTAAACCGATATTTAATGGCTCATATTCATAGAAGAGGAACTAAAACTTATGGCTTTGGATACCAACTTGAGAGTATTGAAATCAATGTTTTAAAAATCGAACCGGTGGAACATGCGATTTAAGGTTCAATTGGTTCAATCGGTTAAACCTACGGTTAAACCGTTTATTAAATAAACTAATAATATGAAACTAAATTTCATAGATACGCCACACATTATCATATGTTCACAACTCAATAAAATAAATATTTTAAAAATCCATTACAAATTTAATACAACAATATCGATAATACATATAATAAGTAATAACATAACATAGTTCTACACTTCATTTCAACCTTCATTTAAGAACAATTTGACCAAATTAAAGTATTACGATAAAATAAATTAAACTAATTCAAACCAAAATTAAAATAATAGAATATACTAACCAAAATAAATAATACAATATACTTCATTAAACAATAAAAAAATGAATTTGAGTTGAACTACGACAAGCAAATCTTAATTGACAACAACAAACAGTATTGACTTGAACGATAATCAATATTGAGTTGGACATCGTGACTATGTTTGAAAGAGACAGCGTGATAATGATGGAATGTGGTTGAAAGAAAACTATAATAGAGTGACAACTTAGAAGTTTGTATGGTTGTAAAAAAAATACGGAATAATTTTTTGTGATTGAAGAATGTATGTTAAGTTTTGATATTGACATATTAAAATTTAAAAAAAAATTAAAAAATGGTCAATTTTATGCATTTTTTTGAACTGGACGGTTTTACAAAACCGGTTCCGGTTTTTTTTTTTGTTTGAATGATTTTAGACGGTTTAATCTGGTTTTTTTTATTTTACTCCGATTTTGACCCACTGATGGTTTTGAAAGGTTGACCCAACCGGATTCATCTCTGGTTCTCGGTCAAACCGACATATTCGGTCTGGTTTTTAAAACATTGATTGAGATGAACTTATTGTATAATTATTAGAGTATGTGGTTTAAGTCTAACTCAATCTTACAAAATCGAATTGTAAGGTGAGAGTTTCACTCTATATACACCATTTCCAAGCTCTATCTCTTACCAATGTGGAACTGTGAAGGTTTCTCTCACTAAACCTTTATTCTTTGATTTCTTATAAACGCAGTCTCAACACAGAGGATTTTACCATTTTTGCAATAATGTTCTTACCTAAGTTTTCTTTATGAATGAGAGGGTTTATTAGAAGCATAAGTGAATGTATCAATGTGTTGATGTAGTAACTAAACATGTTATAATATAAGCTGGGAAAGATGATGCTTCGTATTTTGAATGAACATATGAGACTCTTAGGATCTATTTGCGAGTTGGTTTTTGGAGGATTTTGGAGGGGACTACTTTGGAGGGTTATGTATATATTATGATATGTGTTTGATATTAAAAAAAAACAACATGGTTTTATATGTGAATGTATTATATTGTTATTTAACTTTTTTTAAATATCAAACATATTTCAAAAATATAGATGCAACTCTCCAAAGCCTTCTTCTCTAATACCCTCCAAAAAGTAACTCCCAAATTGACCCTTAGAGACAAAAAATCAAGAAATGAAATTGTGTTGTTGCCTTTACCAAATACCTGATGAAAATAAACAATGCAAACATAATTAAACAAGGAAATTTATAGCGGTCGGAAGCCCTTCTCAAAATTCTAGCACCTCATGTTCTCATATGAACTTCAAACAACTATGCCATCACTATAAGAAAATAGTCATTTTGCGACACTTAGATTGCGAAAGTTGGAGTACAACCGTCACAATATGACATTTTATGAGTTTTTGTGACAGTTTACACGACAGTTTTGACAACTGTCGCAATCATTTGGTTGGTTTTTAAGCTACCAAGTAGTTAAATTTGTCTTGTAAAAAAGTAATTAAATTTATATAACCATGCAAAATAACATTTGTCTTCTATTTAATTTTTAATTTTAAATAATTACTAATTTTTTATATTTTGATATTTGACCCAAAACTTTTAATACATTATAAATATATTTTTCACTTAATATTATATATTTCTTATAAAGCAAACATCAAATAGTTTCTTATTTTAAAAATAATTATAATCGAATTTTTAAATATTTGATTTTTTTTATAATTTATAATATACATATTTAAATAAACATAAAAAGTATTACAATTAATAATTAAAATTTTTAGTTATAGAAGTAAAGTTGTTTAGAAAAATGTTATTAAACAACATAAATTATTTTATTAATCCAAGCAAAAAATGTTAATTTCAAAAGAATATATTAATTGATGATTATATAAAACATTTTTTGTGAAAAAAGTACAAATGACACTTCATATTCATATCCTCGACGGTTAAGAATTCGACCTCGCTGAAATTCTGCGACTGTTCACCAGCATCTGCCGTGTTCTTCTTTACCAATCTTTTAATTCACGTGGCTGATTTCTAATTTCTACAGCTTCTAATTTCTACCGGGCTTTTGTTTTCTTTTAGAATCGGAAACCCTTGTCATTTTTCCATCCAATTTGAAACCATATTCCATTTTTCTAAAATTGCAAAAAGTTCTTATTCTATCTAATCTCATAATTGCAAAATCATCCTTCTCCCACATCTCATGTACAAAGAAACTCAGTGAAGGTACGTTTTATTTGTGTTTTTATGTTTTTTATTTCTCTGAAGAAATTTGTTTTGATTGGGGATTTGGGGTTTATTCGTTTTAATCCCCATAGAATCATTTATCGATTTTGTTTGTTTTGATTTTGGGATTTAGGTTTTGTCTCTTTATTTCCAAACTACTGGTTCGATGGGTACCAACTGTTTGATGAAATTCCTAAATAATTATTCATGTTTTTTTTGCAGGTAGAGATTACTCAACGTAGTTTTATTGATGGAGAGATGAATTAGGTGAGTACAAAATGTTATAGTTGTGAATGAGTTTCTTGGTAATAGCTGGAGAAAGGTAATGTTAATCAAATGGTTAAGAAATCATATGATAGACAATTCAATGAGATTTTTGTATAAGATGAATTTCCTTGAATGTTGCAGGTAATTCAATGAGATTTTTGGATCAACTTAAGGGTCTTCCTTCTAGCGGCGATGTTCAGATTCGTGATATTTCTACTTTGATGGACCTTGGTCTTAATCCATCTACCACAATGTCACAGGGGTTTTTCTTTTTAGTTTAGTAATTCACTGATTTTATATTCAACCTGTTGTTTCTTTGATGCAGCATTGGCTCATTCTAAAATGGGTTTGTTGTAAATCTCATGTTTTTATGGTTATTTATGTTTTGCTTCGACACGAGTTAATAATTTAAGAAAATGAATTAATTGAATGTAAATCATGTGTGTCATTTGAATGGTTGATGTAAAGGAGTAGGATAACATTATCGAGTAACAAGTATTTAGATATCTCCGTAGGCGACATTACATCATGTTTGTTTCGTCTACATGTTATTAATATCTGTGTTTTGTTATATAAGTTTCATTTTTAAAGCTTTGCCGAAAATTTATGACTATTTTCACTGCCTCTTATTTTTGCTAAACTATGTCGACTTTTGCATTATGTTGCTATCTATATTTTCTCGGACATCTTTCATTATAAAGAAGTATTTTTCATCAACAATCTTTATTGGTTGTTGACACTGTACAGGATGGGAAGGCAGGGCCAAATACTTATATGGCAGGAGGGGAGACTGAAGCACTACAGAGGCTTAAAATTTTTGCAGTTGAGTGCGTAGCTCAACCAAACAAGGGGTTTAAGGATGGGACACATAGTATATATGGTGCAAACTTTTCGTGCAAAATTTCTCCTTGGTTGGCAATGGGATGCCTCTCTCCTCGTGAAATGTTTGATGAGATGAAGAAAACTACTAGCAGGTGCGCTCCTAGGAATTTTTTCTGTTAAGAAATATTAATTATTTTTGCCATGAATACTTGCTGATGAATTGATATCTCTGATAGTGCTATTTTCGCTCCATCAAACCAAAATGGTGGTGGCAATGACTCATCCAAAACAGGAAGTAATTGGTTGATGTATGAGTTGCTTTGGAGGGACTTCTTTAGGTAATTATTCTAGTCTTCTCACTTTGTTTGAAACTTCAGTGTTATGTTTTTTTTCTTTTCCCTGTGGAAATAACTAGTACACTGATAAAAGATTGCTTTCCAAATTAGAAAGTTATAACTTTATGACGTAAACTATTACTTTTATAATAGTATTCAATATGGTGCTTTGAACAATACATGGTTGATAGGTTTTCTGATGAATATTTTTGGGGCATTAATATTGATGTTAAGGGCATTGCCTCTGGCTCCAGTAAGTACTCTGAGGGTGTGTGTGTGTGTGAAAAGGTGTTTTATATAGTGTTTGTATTAAGGAAAGGGAGACGATCCTAGATGTGTTATTTACTTAACAATAAACATTTTTAACTACCATTTCTGCCAAGTGATGGCAGTAGTTGTAAATCCAGCCATGTAGTGTTTGGATTAAGGAAAATGAGAGGATCCTAGATGTGTTATTTGCTTAACAATAAACATTTTTAACTATCCATCTCCACCAAGTGATGACAGTGGTTGTAAATCCACCCATGGTGTCATCGAGCGTGTTAAATGGTAGTGGTGAAAGACTTACAGTGTAAGAGGGTGTCTAGTGGTGATAGCAGTGGTAGAGGATGCGTATCAACGGTGGAGGGTGCCAGGAAGTGGTTGTGGTGTAGTAGCGGTGACGCTTGCCAAGAAGTGGTTGTAGTGGAGGGTGTTAAGCGACATTGCATGTTACTAATGCTTATGTTACTAATTGTTCTCCTTATGATTGTCTTGTAAAAGCTTGAACTTGCTGATGGAGGTTGTGAAGTTATTGATCAAGAAATTACTCAATTGCAGAATGGAAGCTATCAGCAGGTTTTGATTCTTATCTGAAGTAAAGTGTTTGTATTGTCTTAACTTATTATGAGTGATGCTATATGTCGCGAACGTATGTACATGCGAATTTCACAAACTTTATTTATTTCCTAAAGTTATTTTGAAAATAGATCGGTCAAAATTATATAGATTGATATGCTGGTAGCTTCACATATTAAAGATCTTTAGTTTGTCTGACACATCATCTAAAGACCATTTTTATAAGTATTTTAATTCGTAGTGGTCCAAGAAGAAATCATAGGTCATGAAATCAGAGTCTTCTCTCTCTCTCTCTCTCTCTCTCTCTCTCTCTCTCTCTCGCTTATTCATCAATACTGTGATTCTAAGTTCTAACAAAAACGGAAGCGACAAAATGGAATCCACACTTGTGATTAATTCATACCGTAATAAAGGTAATCAGAATTACAACACTTATATAAATAAAAATTATGAAAGATTTTACATGACAGCGATGTGACTGCGACCGTTATTAAAGCATTGGTTGAGATACCCATATTGAACTCTAACACACCCACATTTTAAATTGGATCCAAATTTCTTTTCATCATTATGTGTGATTAAATAATGCTTTAAAAAATAAAGAGGAGAGATAAAACATAATGCAGGATACTGGAAGTAATTTCTCATTGGCAATAATAGATGTCATAGATGATAGAACTATTGAAGGTGAAGTGGTTGTGCTGGAAGAAAACAAGTGATTAATTATTTAAAAAAATTAATAAAAGGCCTGATAAAAAGAAATAGGAGTAAAACAATGTGTGATAAAAGAAATAGAAAAACTAGACAAGTTACTATGTGTGTCACATTGTTCGTGATGTCTTTGTAAAACTAAAATTCGTTATATTAAGCATTTCCCTTTTATTATTTATGTAACTGTATGTATTTGACCAATTTTGTAGCTTATCAAAAAGAAAGAAGGATTTATGAAACTTATTCAAGCAGTAGAAGATGACAGGGAATTGGAACAACGGTAAAATATTTGATAATATATAATTTATCTTGTTCATTAGTTGTTTTTCTTTTTTATGTTGACAAATCCACATGTTGAACCTCATTAATAGATAATATGTATTATGTTAATATGCATAGCCCTTGAGAAAGTTGCTTTAGACAAATTTGTTGAGTTGGCTTATAAGAAGAAGCTGGTAATATGCTTGTTTATTTTTGTTCTTTTTTCCTATTTATTTAGTTTGCTTTAGAATGCAGATGTCGAAACTGAATTAAGTTATTTGACATATTATATGAACCATGCTATTTGTTTGATTGAAATGTGGTGTATTTGTTGCATCTTTATTTGAGTTTTGGTTCATCTTCCTAAAGCATTTGAGTTTTGGTTCATCTTTATTTATATCTCTTCCTGCCTTGGCTCTTGCAGGCTCATTTCCTTCTAGGGAGAAAAATGTATTGGGAAATTCAAACCATCCATCCAAACTGAGGATCCCTTGGATTTTACAAACATGCCTGAACTAGACTCCATATATGTTGGTGCATATAAATGCTTGGGCTCTTGGTTAAACATTGATAAGAATGCCAGAGAAGAATTTGGTGGTATGGTGGGCCTAGACATACCGATGGACGATATGTTCATGGTTTTGTGAAGAAGAATGCATGATATTCTATATTCCTATACATTATTTGATGTTTATGAATCACATTATGTCAGTTGAATTTTGCTGATACAATTCATGACTCTCCAGTTGGAAATCTTAGTTATATTCAAAATTGACATATATTAAGAATTTGATGATTTGGAAAAGGCAGCACATATTGGAAGTACTGAACCACAAACTGAATCATATTATACGTTATTCCTTCCCTCCATGAACTTATTGCTTTTCTAAATGAACTTGCTATCATTATAAAACTTCATATTTGTTTTGTCTTTGGTGTTTTTTTTTTTAAATCTTAGGCAAGACAAGCCAAAGAATGTAGAGATATTAGTGGGTGATTTAAAAGTGTTCGCCACCTTCAATGAGGAGTTGTACAAAGAAATCACACAACTGTTAATTCTTAATAATTTCAGGTAATATCTATAATATGTAATCTAATGTTTGTTTCATCTATTGAGTTTGATGGGAGTGTGCATCTGAATCACATCTCAAATAATCTTCAGTAACTGCTGCTTCGTTTGCTGCTGTATCTGTTGTATTCGTATTATGCATTCTCGTTAGTCACTTCTACATGACATTCTAAACAACATTCTATATATGTGATTTCTATCTTTTGTAATTTGTTGTCTACTTTAAATTTGTAGGCTGATGACAACCCAGGTACATCTAAGACATGGTATCTGTCCTTGGAAAAAACTCTATCATGTCTTTCAAAGTTGTATCGTTGATAATTATCATTATTAGATGTTCAACATTTTGAATTAATACTAAATTTCATAGTAGCGAGTGTGATTCCTATTGAATCAATTATTGTATTGCAGGAACATTTTGGACAGCAACGACTCAAATAATCACTACTATCAAAGGCTCTGGAGTTTTTTCGTTGTCATGGATAATAACTTAGCTTTGTTGGGATGTTGAACCTGTTGTCATGCTTCTATTCACAGTCATAAATCTCTACACTTCTAGTTTACTAACACAATGTTACATAGCATATGATATATGTATTTTAGTTCATATTGTGTGTCATTTCTTAGTATATACACAAATGTGAACTAAATGAACCCTTTTAATTGTGAAAGATTTGTATGGATAAAGTTTTTTTTTGTCATGTCTGCATATATAATTGTGTCAACCCAAATATTTTGATTTGAGATTTTGTAATTCTTTTCTGAATTCCCAAAATTTCTGATGACAGTATACAAAGGATGCCTCAATTTAACAAATATATTTTTTTAATTTTAGTAATACAGTAGCTGCGGATTTGAAATTTCATGTGGATTTACCTGCGAAAATACGCGGTATTACCTGTGAATTTCTGGTAATTACAAAACAACATATAAAAATGATGGCGGTTAAAACTGTCGTAATATTCAGTTTGCATCAGTTCTCTAACCGTCGTGAGTGAGAACGACAGTTGGTATGACGGTTTTGACAACTGTCGCAATACAACCTCGTGATGCACGTTTATGCGACAGGGATGCAACTGACGTGACTTGCAAATTACGGCGGTTCTAATCGTTGTAATCTACCAAAATGAACCGTCGTAATTTGCTAATTTTCTTGATGAAACGGTCAATATAGCCACACATGAATTCTTTCTTACTCTGCGTGACCCCACTCAGACCATGGTGATTGGTTGTCTTCTTGACCATGAATCCATGCTTCATCCTGGAAGGGACTTCCCAGGCTAGGGCCGATTCAGTTAATCTTAATGCAAAAAGTTTGCACTTCACATCTCTTGAGCGACAACTTTGTGTGGGGCAACTTCCTGCACACTATTCTTCCTCGGGTTGAAGTTGTGTAGACCTTTTTCGATCTGAGTCATCCTTTTCGCCAAGGCCTGAGAGTTATGTTGTTAGACCATATGATAGACGTTGTTCAACAGTTTATTGGCACTTTGAAGCAGTGTTTTAAAAACCGGACCGGTCATCAAACCGGTGAGGGTACTGGTTCACTGGTTTATCGGTCGAACCACTGGGTCATCGGTCGAACCGCATGACCAAACCGGATTAAACCAGATTAAACCGGATAACTCGGTTGAATAAACCTGTCATTATAATAGGTATAAAACCGGTAAAACCGGTCGAACCAGATGATTCAGTCTCTAAAAACTATAACTAGCACTTAAAATTTTTGAAAAGATCATATCATAAATTCACAGGTTCATAATTTAAATTCAAAATTTAAAAGAGTCTAATTGTAAATTTTAAACAGAGTCTAAATTAAATAGAGTCTAATTTAAATTCATAGTTTTAATGTTAATAAAAAATAAGTTTTAATGTTAATAATTAAAACAATACAAATATTAACATTATTTTAAATAATAAATTTTCCAAGTATATATATATATATATATATATATATATATATATATATATATATATATATATATATATAATGGAAATCAGTTAAGTTTAAAATTATATTATATTTAGTTTCTTAATTTGTGTTCTTAAATTTCTATACAAATATTTGTATGATGGTTTTTCAATCAATATAAATACAAAATAGTAAAAATAGTTTTGTGGATATTACAAAACTTAATTTGTGTATCACTTGAATTAAATGAGTGATTACTATTATTCTTGAAAAAAAGTTCCTATGTATTTGAGTAAAAAAAATTTAATAAAAAAATTAAAAAAAAAAATTAAAAAAAATTAAAAAAAAATTAAAAAAAAAATTAAATTTTTTTTTTTTTTTTTTAAATAAGAAGTTGAACCGCCGGTTCGCCGGTTCTCCCGGTTCTCACCGGTTCACACCGGTTCTCACCGGTTCGACGACATGGCCGATCCAGCAAGCGAACCCGGCCGGTTACCTGGCCGGTCCGGTCCGGTTTTTAAAACTATGCTTTGAAGGCCAAGATTTTCCTACAAGAGTTGAAATTTGGGGAGAGCTTTCCGTCCGGACATGGTAGTCAGTAACAAATGTATGAATGAAGGTTTTTCTAGGTGGAACTGCGGTGCGGATCCGAGGAACAGATGAGGGTGAAAGGTTCCTTGATCGGGTCTAAGTTGGACGCATATTTGCAGTATGGGAACATAATGAATAGTTGTTAAGACTTGAGCATCTGTCCCTGAGGAGGAGAAGAGAGATTCTTGACAGTTTTTACGATTGTAGTTATTTGTCGTTGGACGACAGAGCAAGTGACTTTGGAAGACATCATTTAACAGATCAGTTAGTGTAGAGTTTGAATTAGAACTTAACGGAATTGATTGGGAAATGAAGATTTGCGATTCGTTTGAAGAAGATTTGAATTTCTATCTGAGGAGATTCAGTTGAATTGATAAAAGTGAGATTGTGGAGAATCACATGAATAAAAAAAACGATTCCCATAGACAACACTATTGTTCTACTGTAGAACTAGATGGTGATTGGGGAAGATGAATTCATGTTCTCTTACGGTGGTTCAAGGCTTCCGATACAGTAGAGAGGATGTTGATATGCAAGGTTAATACTCTAGTGCTCAAGTAAAAAAAAGAGTGAAAAATGAAGCTTTACTAGAAAATGATTTGAATACTTGTAGAATCTCATATTCTCCTTTTTAAATAAGAAATATGGTTGATAACTGCATGCATGTGGAATGACATGGAATTGATTTAAGAGAGTGACATGATATCCCTGTGAGAGATAGTTTACGATGTAGGAAAAGCTTACTTATCCCTCACGTGGTAGTTTCTTTGCTATTAGACCTTCATGGGTCTTGTAGTGGACTGTAGTTTTGCTATTGGACCTTCATAATGAGTTCTATGTTATCCTTGAATAAATGTTCCATTCAAAATAAGACAATTTCTTACCCCGCCCCTTGGGGTTCTTAGGCACCATGTGCACTTTCAAAAATACTCTCTACTTTCGGAGATGTATTTCCGGACGCACATTTTTTTTACTCAACGTTAGTTTTTTTCCGGAGCTACATCTATAAAAATTTCCCTGAACTGAATTATTTTGAAGTTTTTCTCAGCATCCAAAAAAAAACCAAATTTTAATAAAAAAAGATACGTCCGAATACATATATCCGAAAAAAATACGTCCGGATATATATATCCGAAAACAGAGAATCAACATAAAACAAAATACGCTAGGTGCCTAAGAGTATAGGCTACGAGTATCAAAAAGAGAATCAACATAAATGTTCCACATAGAGTATCTCCAATGCTAAGAACTTTAATGATTGCTTACCCCTTAAGTCCAATTCCTTATTTTCTTTATTATTAGATTGTGATGATGTTACTATCGGTTCCTTAAATTTATTATTAGAGTGTGATGATGTTACTATCGGTTCCTTAAATTTAAACTTAATGATTGCTTAACCCTTAAAGTCCAATTCCTTATTTTCTTTATTATAAGAGTGTGATGATGTTACTATTGGTTCCTTAAATTTAAGTGATGGAGCTTCTTAAAACAATTTGAAAAATTGAGATCTTAATATTAAATATTATTATTTTTAAGTCAATTCAATTAAAAATATAATGCAATGCAAATAAAATAAAATAAATTTATGGAATTAAATATAAATTGCTTATTTATAATTATCATTGAAACAAAAATAATAAAAATTGCTTATAGATGGCCTAAATGCGATGTGAACCCACAGAATATAAACCCCACAAAATATAACAAAAGATGTTATATTGAAGATGCTCTTGTGAGTTTACGAGTTTACTCACGGACAAATTTTCATTAGTTGTTAGATAATTGAACCCCAACAACAATTCCATAAATAAAAGACAGATTTTCATTAGTTGTTAGATAGTTGAGCAGGATTCTAAATATATTCGACATTAAAAAAAAATCAAGAGAATATTCGACACTAGAAGAAAGAATATACTTATGATTATTCTCATGCCCATTTCAAAATACATACAAAACTATGTAAAAGAACAAACAGTAAAACATAGATAAACACTAGTATCTCATTACGTCAAAGAGAAAAGCAACAAAAGAATAAAGACAACACAGCTTCTAAGCTCATTAAAGTTACGTAGACACAGACACGCACCTTAACATATAATAATAACATTTAACAAACAAAAAACCCGGTTCAATAAATATGATATTACTACTATAAACTAAGGAACTGAACCGGTTTCGTTCAAGCACCAGGTGCTGCATCCTTGACCTTACTCTGCAAATACCCACCGTATTCTATGGCACAATCTTTAACATGGGTGGCCGTATCATAAATCCGGCTCCGAGCGTAATCGACCCGGTCCGAACCGGGTGGGTGGAGACCCCTAAAGTAACGGTAGGACCAAGAGGAAACAGCGACGGCGATGACACCGAATCCACATATGGACAGGAAACCAGCGACGAGGAGGAAGAAGAAGGTGCCAGCCGGGACCCATATCGGGCTTGAAACGATGATCAACGGCGAGAAGAAGATGAGAGCGAAGACAGTACCAGAGACCGTTAAACCGGTTAGAAGGAGGAAAATGGAACCGGTAACGAGGAGGGTTAAGATGCCAGCGAGGTGGGTTGAGTTTGATGCGTGGAGGTTGTCTTGAAGCTTTCTGAGAAACACGGCGGACGAGGAGGAGGTGTTGGTGGCGGGTCTATGTGTTTGGTTAAGATCCGCCATTGGGAATGTGGTTTGTTTTGTTGTAAGAGAGAGAGGAAAGTGAATATATTGATATGAAAATAGTAAAGAAAGGGAGAGTGTGGTGGCGGAGTGTGTGTGAAGTTAATATTGGGACAGGTGTAGGGTTGTTATTTTGTGAGACATGCAAGTGATATACGTGGAAGGAATGAAGGTGGAGAATGGGGTTTTGCTTTTAGGTTGGTTCCTTCACGTAAGGTAGTGCTCTTGACCTTTTCTTTGTCATTTGTGATTCAAAAAGAACAGTGAAATATATGCATTTTAAAGAATTAATATTGAGTCTGACAATTTTATCTTATATATTAATATTTTATTTATATTAAATATTATTTTAATTAAATAAATAAGACCTTTCATGATAAAAAAATAAAACAAATAATTTTATAGTATATTTTAGTGTTTTTCGTACGTTGCTTTAACTTACTATTTGTTGTTTCAGCATGCAACGCAGCGCCATGCCAGAAAAGTGAGTGCCATGTTGGTGAACTAGTTCAAAAAATCACTGTTGGAGCTGCTCTAAATGTATATATAACTTAATTAAACCTTTAGAATGAATAGTCTACAAAAGAGTAAAAGGGCAAACGCGAGCTGCTCCCACTTATTGTAATTAATAAAAATAATTAATTATTATAGGTGTGTTTTAAAATGACAAGAAAATATGAAATAAAGTTTGTTTTTTAAATTCATAAATAGGAAAAGTTTGTGAAGTGTTGTAGTAGATAGTTTGTTTTTGGATTCAGAAACAGACAATGTGTGTTATAGTAGGCGGTTTATTTTTTGAATTTGAAAATTGAAAATCCTTCGTAAAATGTTGCAGAATTCAGTAATAAATATGCAACGTTTCTGAAGTGTTGTAGTAGGCGAAAAGTTACAGTAAAAAATATTATTGAAATAGTGTGTTTCATCAAGGGTCGCAACCTTGTGTGTAACACCCACATATAATATACATCAAAAAAATACATTATGCATAGTATAACTGGTACTAATACAACATAAGAGTCTATTGCCATCGTTATATATACATGTTCATTACGAAATATACAACTATGACACATGATATACAAGAGTGCATAATCAAAAACTAAGATCTATGTACAATATCTATATTTAAACAGAATCCACAGCGGAAGATCACGATGACAAAATTCTTCGGAAAAAAAAAGCTTATCCATGCCTTTAACCTACAAAGAACCACCTGAAAACAACAATGATAACGAGGTGAGATAGTAATCTCACTGAATTCCCCTATCTTATGAATTCACTCGACTTTAAAGGGACCACTTATTGATTATTGACTTAAGCCATTCAACTTCGTCCTACTTGTGCACACTTACACAATAGAACAAGGACATAAGCATCTAAGGCAATTTACGCTTCGTATGAAAAACAAACAACATGAGTTCACACAACTCAATGAAACACTATTCGGGAATGCAACAATACAATATCTTTTCTTGGGCAATTCTACGTCAAAGACTATGGACACGAGTCACATATCTCGGCTTCCTCGGAAAATTTCTCCTCGGCCGATCTGAATCCACAGTGTAACACCCCAAATTTCATAAGAATATTTATTTAATTTATTTAAATATTGCATTCGTGAATTTCTGTGAATTTTGGTGTTTCGTGTCGATGTCGGTGATTTTGTGAAGTTTTGGTTATTTAATTAAATAATAATATATATTACGGAATATATTGTATTATTATTTGATTTAAAATAATATTAGAGGAATTAAGGGTAAGACGGACATTTGAAGAGAATTAGTGAGGGCATTATGGAGAAAGCCCAATTTTGAGGTCCAAGGGTTAGGTTGAATATTTAAGGAGGATTTTGAGAATAAGGTTCACTTTTGGTTAATCGTGAAAAGAAGGAGAAAGTGCAGAGCTCTGAGGAAAAAGGGAAAAGGCGAGGATTTTCGTGAAGGTTTCCAAAGGCTCAAGAGAGAACTCATCGGATCGACAATCTAAGGCATGGGGAGTAATTGCCTTTCATTGTTTTCATTATAGGATTCGATTGATTAAAGTGGAGTTGGAGATTTTGAAGTTTATGAGGGTTTATGGGTTTTGAGATAAACTGATGATTTTAAGGGCATTTTTGTGAATCGATTAATAACGTTGAATTGAACCGGTAAAGTAGACCTTGGGGCTGATTTCCCCGTCGTTGTTGTAGTTTTAACCTTGCAGTGAAGGAACTATGGAGTTTATATGAAGTTTGAGAGTTTTGAAGGTTTAGGGAAATTAAGGTTTCCCGTAGTGTCCTGAATCGACCTAACAGACGTAGGTTTTAGGCCTTTATTTTCTGTGATATGTTAGGACTGTTGTAGGGATGATTTTGGGTCATTTGAGGCTGTGATCGCAGGTGCTTTGGTGGTTGTGGAGCTACTGATGCGTAGCAGCGATTTGCTGTAATCGCAGGTTCGCTAGGCGAACCGTTGCTTCGCTAGGAAAATGTTCGCCAAGGCTCGCTAAGCAAGCAGCGCAGCGAATGCGCGATAACGTGGAAGGGAGTACTGAGATGATTCTGGAGAGGGAAGATGGGCTTCCCTGGGAGTTTCGCTAAGCGAAGGAATCAGCGAGTGGGTTCGCTAGGCGAGTCAACCAGCGAGTGTGACAGATGATTGCGTTTTGGTGTTGAGTGTGGGGTCTGTGAGGTTCGCTGGCCGCTTCGCTAAGCGAAGGCCACAATGAACAGGTTCGCTAGGCGAACCCTGGACGAACGTCTGCCGTTTGCGAATTTTTATTTATGCTGTTGTGCTGCTGTGATGTCTTGATGCTGTGATTTCTATGATGATTTTCTATGATGTTATTGATGATTATATGATGATGTTTTGGTGATTATTTGACGAATATGTGATGACATGACGTATATGAGAATTGATGAATGATGATGCACATTATGATGTTTATTAGATGATGATGATTAGTGATGTTGTGTATCATACATTCATGTGCATACTCTGTGACGACGCTTCATTCCCATTGTGCGGATATGAGGTAATTATGACGTGCTCTGGTTCCAAATGCGGGATCGATCCTATTGACGGGGATCTTTGGAGGGTTGATGGCCTAGTGTCCATCTATTATGACGATTGATACCACATGCACGAGTCTTGTTGTGCATTTGCATTTAATTGGCATTGCTGTATTTTATGATGTTGTTCGTGATTTTAACGTTTCCTTGTGATGACCCTGAAGATGTTGTATATGAAGATAATGCCATTTTATGTATATCTTGTTCTATAATGATTATTATGAATTGTGATTACTCATCCTGCCTGTTTGAATGTTGCCTCCACGTGGGTAACGTGCAGGTGATCAGGTTTAGCTGTGGATGCTTTCGAGGACCTTGAAGTTTATTTGCTTTTGGTCGATTTAGAGGGTCTTGCTCTGATAGTGTAACATCGGGTTAGGGTCCTTTGAGTCGAACTATGTTGTTTCTTTATTTTTGTTGTCATTTGATGATGTGGTTTTATTTTTGATTATTACGATGTTTGTTGAAAACCTTTTAATTGAGAATTTTGAGTTCCGCTGCCATGTGAAGGCTTTTGAGTTATTTTGAGGAAAACCCTTTTGTTTACAGGGCAAGTGTATTATTTTGATTTAAATGAGAAATGTGCACCCTTTGAGGGAACTTTTATGTTTTACTCTGATATTTGAGTTGTTTCTGCTGTAATATTTGTGGGGGTAGAAAAGGGTGTTACATTAGTGGTATCAGAGCAGGTCAGTCCGTCCAGCCAGGTTTTTACTTAATGTCTGTCCCTGTCAGTCGACGAGTGCGTGTACACTGTCGATGTTTTAGTTCTTCTAACCTTGTTGGTGGTGTGCAGGATGGCTGGAAGAAACGATCGTGCGATTGCTGATGCATTGGAATCGGTTGCTAATGTGGTGGCGCAGCTGAATCTAAATGGTGGAGCTCCTGATGAGTTTCGTGATTTGGGGAAGTTTCAAAGGAACAATCCACCGACTTTTGTGGGTACGCATGATCCAGCAAGTGCACACAAGTGGTTAAAGGCGATCGAGAAGATCTTCCAGGTGATGGGGTGTTCTGATGAGAAATAGGTTCAGTTCGGAACGCATATGCTGGAAGAAGAAGCTGAGGACTGGTGGGATAACACCCGTCAGTGACTTGCAGATGTTGGCACTGTGATAACTTGGGTTGTGTTTAAGCAGGAGTTTCTGGGGAAGTATTTTCCAGAGGATGCTCGTGGCAAGAGAGAAGTGGAATTCCTTGAGCTGAAGCAAGGAGATATGACTGTGGCAGAGTATGCCGCAAAGTTTGAGGCTTTGGTGAAGTTCTGTCCGCACTACAATCGTGCTGATGCGGAGATGTCTAAGTGTCTCAAGTTCGAGAATGGGCTGAGACCAGAGATTAAGCAGGGTATTGGGTATCAGCAGATCCGCAGGTATGCTGAGTTGGTTGACAAGAGCAGAATCTACGATGAGGATAACCGAGCTCGATCTGCTCACTACAAGTAGTTGAGTGAGAATAAAGGACAATATAGGGGTAATCCTTATACAACTTCAGCTGACAAAGGGAAGCAGAAGGCTTTAGATGGGAAAAAGACAAGTGGGGGAGCAGCTCCCGCTTCTGGAAAGTGTCATAAGTGTGGCGAGCAAGGTCACCGTGCTGATGTGTGCACCAATAATGTGCTGAGGTGCTATAGATGCGGTAAGAAAGGTCATCGAGCTACTGATTGCAAAGATGAGGGTCTGACCTGTTTCAATTGTGGTGAGAAAGGTCATATCAGTACTCAATGTCAGAAGCCGAAGAAGACTGCGACTGCTGCTCAGACCAGTGGCAGAGTGTTTGCTTTGAGTGGTGCAGAAGTGCTAGAGAAGGACAACCTGATTCGAGGTACTTGTTTTATTAATAATATCGAATTGGTTGCTATTATTGTTACTGGTGCTACTCATTCTTTTATCTCGCTTGAATGTGCTAATAGATTGGGTTTGAAGTTATCTGATAGGAATGGTAATATGGTAATAGAAACTCCAGCTAATGGTTCTGTTACTACTACCCTTGTGTGTTTGAGATGTCCTGTGATGATTTTTGAGAAGAGCTTTGTGATGGATTTTGTGTGCTTACCCTTGCACCAGATCGATGTGATATTTGGAATGAACTGGTTGGAGTTTAATCGGGTTCATATCAATTTTATAACAAGACTGTAGAGTTTCCTGAGATTGATGATAGTGGGGAGTTGATGTTCTTATCTTCTAAGCAAGTAGACGAACTTTTAGAAGATGAAGCTTTGGTGTTTGCATTGTTGCAAATTGATCGTGAAGCTGCGAGTGTGGAGTTGCCTATTGTCTGTGAATTTCCAGATGTGTTTCCAGATGACATTAGTGATTTGCCAGAGCGTGAAGTAGAGTTTGTTGTGGACTTAATACCTGGTACGAGTCCAGTGTCGATGGCTCCTTATCGGATGTCAGCTTCTGAGTTAAGTGAATTGAAGAAACAGCTGGAAGGATTTCTTGAGAAGAAGTTTGTTCGACCAAGTGTTTCTCCGTGGGGTGCTCCTGTGTTGCTAGTGAAGAAGAAAGATGGAAGTATGAGGTTGTGCATTGATTATCGGCAGTTGAATAAAGTGACTATCAAGAATAAGTATCCACTACCAAGAATTAACGACTTAATGGATCAGCTAGTAGGTGCTTATGTGTTTAGCAAGATTGATTTGAGGTCGGGTTATCATCAGATTCGTGTTAAGCCTGATGATATTTCAAAGACGGCTTTCAGGACGAGGTATGGTCACTATGAATACACTGTGATGCCATTTGGTGTATCCAATGCACTTGATGTGTTCATGGAGTATATGAATCGAATTTTTCATGAGTATTTGGATAAGTTTGTGGTGGTGTTTATCGATGATATCTTGATATATTCTCGATATGAAGAAGAGCATGCTGGGCATTTGAGGACTGTGTTGCAAGTGTTGAAATAGAAGTAATTGTATGCAAAGCTGTCGAAGTGTGAGTTCTGGTTAAAGGAAGTAATTTTCCTTGGCCATGTGATTTCAAGTGGCGGGATTGCTATTGATCCTTCTAAGATTGATGCTGTGTTACAGTGGGAGACTCTGAAGTTTGCTACTGAGATACGAAGTTTTATGGGATTAGCGGGTTATTACCACAAGTTTATTGAAGGCTTTTCTAAGTTGGCATTACCTTTGACTCAGTTGACTCGAAAGGGTCAGACTTTTGTGTGGGATGTAACTTGTGAAGAGAGTTTTGTGGTGTTGAAGAAGAGGTTGACTACTGCTCCAGTGTTGATTTTGCCTAATCCGAGTGAATCTTTTGTGGTGTATTGTGATGCGTCGAAGATGGGTCTTGGTGGAGTATTGATGCAGAATGGGCAGGTTGTTGCCTATGCTTCAAGACAATTGCGAGTGCATGAGAGGAATTATCCTACACATGACTTGGAGTTGGCCGCGGTGGTGTTTGTGTTGAAGATTTGGAGACATTATCTGTTTGGCTCTAAATTTGAGGTGTTCAGTGATCATAAAAGTCTGAAGTAATTGTTTGATCAGAAGGAATTGAATATGAGGCAGAGGAGGTGGTTAGAGCTGTTGAAGGATTTCGATTTTGATTTGGGTTATCATCCGGGCAAAGCAAATGTAGTGGCCGATGCATTGAGCAGAAAGTCATTACATATGTCGATGCTTATGGTGAAAGAATTGGAGTTGCTTGAACAATTCTGAGATTTGAGTTTGGTGTGTGAAGCGACTTCTGACAGTGTGAAGTTGGGAATGTTGAAGTTGACTAATAGTATTCTGGAAGAAATCAGAGTGGGACAGCAATCTGATTTAATGTTGGTTGACCAATTGACTTTGATTAACCAAGGTAACGGAGGTGAATTCCAAATTGATGAGAATGGTGTGATGATATTCAGAGACAAGGTGTGTGTCCCAGATGTTCCAGATATTAAGAAGAGCATTCTTGAAGAAGGACATCGAAGTAGGTTGAGCATTCATCCCGGTGCTACGAAGATGTACCAGGATCTGAAGAAGTTGTTTTGGTGGCCAGGTATGAAGAAAGATGTTGCGGAGTTCGTTTATGCGTGTTTGACTTGTCAGAAGTCGAAGGTTGAGCATCAGAAGCCTTTAGGTATGATGCAGCCTTTGAGGATTCCAGAATGGAAATGGGATAATATTTCCATGGATTTTGTGGTGGGATTGCCAAAGACTTCTAAGGGAAATGATTCCATTTGGGTGATTGTGGATAGATTAACTAAGTCGGCTCATTTCTTGCCGATGAAGATTAATCATTCAATGCAGAGGCTAGCCGAGATGTATATTGAAGAGATTGTGAAGTTACATGGGGTACCTTCGAGTATTGTGTCGGATAGAGATCCGAGATTTACATCGAGGTTCTGGAAGAGTTTGCAAGATGCCTAGGGTACCAAGTTGAGGATGAGTTCTGCCTATCATCCGCAGACGGACGGTTAGACAGAAAGGACTATCCAATCTTTAGAGGATTTGTTGAGGGCTTATGTGTTAGATCATGGAGGATCGTGGGATAGCCATTTACCGTTGATTGAGTTCACGTACAATAATAGTTTTCATGCTAGTATTAGAATGGCGCCCTATGAAGCTTTGTATGGGAGAAGGTGTAGGACTCCGTTGTGTTGGTATGAATCGGGCGAGACTGCTGTACTCGGACCTGAAATTGTGCAAGAGACGACTGAGAAGATTAAGAAGATCCAAGAAAGGATGAAAGCTTCGCAGAGTTGTGAGAAGAGTTACCATGATAAGAGGAGGAAAGCACTTGAATTTCAAGAGGGAGATAATGTGTTTTTGAGAGTGACGCCAATGACTGGTGTGGGTCGAGCTTTGAAGTCTAGGAAGCTCACTCCACGTTTTGTTGGTCCATATCAAATATCGCAGAGGATAGGAGAGGTAGCCTATCGAATTGCTTTACCGCCGTCACTTGCGAATTTGCATGACGTGTTCCATGTGTCTCAATTGAGGAAGTACATTCCGAATCCGTCGCATGTGATCCAGATGGATGAGGTACAAGTGAGGGATAATCTGACTGTGGAAGCATTGCCTGTGCGTGTCGATGGTCGAGAGATGAAGCAACTGCGGGGTAAAGACATAACTTTGGTGAAGGTGTTGTGGGGTGGACCAGTCGGCGAGAGTTGGACTTGGGAACGCGAAGATCAGATGAGGGAGTCGTATTCGAATCTATTTCCTTGAGGTAATTTTCGAGGGCGAAAATCATTTAAGTGGGGGAGAGTTGTAACACCCCAAATTTCGTAAGAATATTTATTTAATTTATTTAAATATTGTATTCGTGAATTTCTGTGAATTTTGGTGTTTCGTGTCGATGTCGGTGATTTTGTGAAGTTTTGCTTATTTAATTAAATAATAATATATATTACGGAATATATTGTATTATTATTTGATTTAAAATAATATTAGAGGAATTAAGGGTAAGACGGGCATTTGAAGAGAATTAGTGAGGGCATTATGGAGAAAGCCCAATTTTGAGGCCCAAGGGTTAGGTTGAATATTTAAGGAGGATTTTGAGAATAAGGTTCACTTTTGGTTAATCGTGAAAAGAAGGAGAAAGTGCAGAGCTCTGAGGAAAAAGGGAAAAGGCGAGGATTTTCGTGAAGGTTTCCAAAGGCTCAAGAGAGAACTCATCGGATCGACAATCTAAGGTATGGGGAGTAATTGCCTTTCATTGTTTTCATTATAGGATTCGATTGATTAAAGTGGAGTTGGGGATTTTGAAGTTTATGAGGGTTTATGGGTTTTGAGGTAAACTGATGATTTTAAGGGCATTTTTGTGAATCGATTAATAACATTGAATTGAACCGTTAAAGTAGACCTTGGGGCTGATTTCCCCGTCATTGTTGTAGTTTTAACCTTGCGGTGAAGGAACTATGGAGTTTATATGAAGTTTGAGAGTTTTGAAGGTTTAGGGAAATTAAGGTTTCTCGTAGTGTCCTGAATCGACCTAACAGACGTAGGTTTTAGGCCTTTAATTTCTGTGATATGTTAGGACTGTTGTAGGGATGATTTTGGGTCATTTGAGGCTGTGATCGCAGGTACTTTGGTGGTTGTGGAGCTACTGATGTGTAGTAGCGATTTGCTGTAATCGCAAGTTCGCTAGGCGAACCGTTGCTTCGCTAGGCGAATGTTCGCCAAGGCTCACTAAGCGAGCAGCGCAGTGAATGCGCGATAACGTGGAAGGAAGTACTGAGATGATTCTGGAGAGGAAAGGTGGGCTTCGCTGGGAGTTTCGCTAAGCGAATGAATCAGCGAGTGGGTTCGCTAGGCGAGTCAACCAGCGAGTGTGACAAATGATTGTGTTTTGGTGTTGAGTGTGGGGTCTGTGAGGTTCGCTGGCCGCTTCGCTAAGCGAAGGCCACAGCGAACAGGTTCGCTAGGAGAACCCTGGATGAACGTCTTCCGTTTGCGAATTTTTGCTGTGCTGCTGTGATGTCTTGATGCTGTGATTTCTATGATGATTTTCTATGATGTTACTGATGATTATATGATGATGTTTTGGTGATTATTTGACGAATATGTGATGACATGACGTATATGAGAATTGATGAATGATGATGCACATTATGATGTTTATTAGATGATGATGATTAGTGATGTTGTGTATCATACATTCATATGCATACTCTGTGACGACGCTTCATTCCCATTGTGCGGATATGAGGTAATTATGACGTGCTCCGGTTCCAAATGCGGGATCAATCCTATTGACGGGGATCTTTGGAGGGTTGATGGCCTAGTGTCCATCTATTATGACGATTGGTACCACATGCATGAGTCTTGTTGTGCATTTGCATTTAATTGGCATTGCTGTATTTTATGATGTTGTTCGTAATTTTGATGTTTCCTTGTGATGACCCTGAAGATGTTGTATATGAAGATAATGCCATTTTATGTATATCTTGTTCTATAATGATTATTATGAATTGTGATTACTCACCCTGCCTGTTTGAATGTTGCCTCCATGTGGGTAACGTGCAGGTGATTAGGTTTAGCTGTGGATGCTTTCGAGGACCTTGAAGTTTATTTGCTTTTGGTCGATTTAGAGGGTCTTGCTCTGATAGTGTAACATCGGGTTGGGGTCCTTTGAGTCGAACTATGTTGTTTCTTTATTTTTGTTGTCATTTGATGATGTGGTTTTATTTTTTTATTATTACGATGTTTGTTGAAAACCTTTTAATTGAGAATTTTGAGTTCCGCTGCCATGTGAAGGCTTTTGAGTTATTTTGAGGAAAACCCTTTTGTTTACAGGGCAAGTGTATTATTTTGATTTAAATGAGAAATGTGCACCCTTTGACGGAACTTTTATGTTTTACTCTGATATTTGAGTTGTTTCTGCTGCAATATTTGTGGGGGTAGAAAAGGGTGTTACACACAGACTATGGACATATATCATGATTGTCCGCACAATAAGGAATGTCTCCTCAGATGATCTGAATCCACATATTAGGGTCACGTGTCACTGATAACACGAAAACGTATCGTATTTTTTACCTTGATTTATGTTCAAATCTTATCCCATTTCCGTCTAATTTCCGATTATTCCGAGGATATTCAAGTGTTTTCGCAGGTATTTCAGTTTCCAAGCCAAGAATGAGAAAAGAGCAGAAAAGTAACTGAATAAGGAAAGAACAGAGAAAAATAGCAGAAAAAGCAGAGAAATCAGATTTTGTATGTTTGACGACCGTCACACATAGTGCCACGGTCGTCATGAAGACCAAAGCCATCACGACCGTTACGCAGCCCCCACGATCGTCATAGGTTCAAAAATAGAAACGTGACGTTGGAGACAGACGTGGTCACGAAGAGAGAAGTTTACAGTTTCACACGTTCGACATTTTCTCCTATATTCCCTCAGACTCAAACTCAGTAGCAGTTCCAACTAGTGCTCCTATATTCTCTCATACTGGAGGTCTATATATAGTGCATTTTGGAAAGGACGTGACAGAGAGCTTTTACCTGAGAATTCCATACTTTTGCATTTTGTTTCCAGAATTTTTACATTCTCGTTTTTGCTTTCCTTTACCCTTCTTTTGTCCATTCATTACCGAACAGTGATATTTTCTCACATCGAGGGGCTATCACACCTTAGTTTGGTTTTAAGTTTGCCTTCATTATTCATTCGTTTCGTAAGTCCAAGCAAAAGCCTGCCGACTTGTGGAGGAATTGCTAGAACCGTATTCACCAGGTTTTTATCGTAATTCAATAACAGTATTATTTGTTTTTTTACCATGTTTGTGTTAATGTTTAATTGTTCATGCGTATTTATGTTTGCTTTTATTAATATGTCGAGCTAAACTCATTTTATCGGTATGTAATTGAGTAACCGGAATGGATTCAATAATTCTAAGCTAAAATCATAAAACAACTTATTTTCTGGCTTCGATTTCTTAATTTAAAATCAACTTTTATTACGAGAGTAAAAAAGTAGCAAAAGGTTAAGGTCAAGACCACGAGAGTGTGAGATTTTAACCGGATAGCTGAAATCGGGCATTAGTTTTAAAAACAGCGAGAGCGCTTTAAAGTTAATTAGGACTTATTAGTTTTCAAAAATTGTTTTTAAACTCGAATGGGCTAGCGAGAGTAGACATTATGATTTAGGAATATAGTCCGAAGCAAGATCCACGAGAGTGTGAGGTGAGGGCTTTTAAACTGATATTTTCTACAGACAAATAACGTGACTCATTTTTATATGCTTAGGTTTTATTAAATCCACGATGGTATACTAAGTTACGTACCGATATCCTTATATCAACTAGTTTATTCCAAAAATTTAGACTCCCTTTAGTTTCCCTTTTTGAACTTAAAACCAAAACATCTTCGCCTTAGCTAAACACAGTAAACAAAACCGTAGCACTAGGTTGATTATCAGGTCTCTGTGGGATCGATATCTTTATTACTACGCGATAGGCTGTGCACTTGCAGTTAGTAACCGTTAGACTCAGAAAGTCGCGATCAATTTTTTGGCGCCGTTGCCAGGGACTTTGATTTAGTCAATAATGCGATTCTTTGTTGCGCAGTATAGACTAAGGCAACAAATTTTATTTCCCTTTTTCTCGATTGTATGCCAAGTACTCGCTCACAAAGCGAAGACTTGCAACCACCAATCGCCGAATTAGAGCGTTTCTTACATTTAAGACGTAGAATACTAGAGTATCAACGCAAGTACAATATTCCCGATCTCCTTGCTCATACTCCTGAACCAGTCAAAGAAAGAAATATGGGAGAAAGACCACAAAACCGTCCTCTTAAGTTCTATGCTACCCCGTCTGAGAAAGAACCACATAACTGCATTGTTGCCCCTGCTATCAACCGAAACGATTTCGAGTTGAAACCTTCATTGTTGTCAGTCGTACAACAACATCAATTTGCTGGAAACCCTACAGAAGATCCAAACGAACATTTGACCAAGTTTGTGCAGTACGCAGACACAGTGAAGGCAAATGGTGTAACTGCAGACGCGATGAGACTACGTCTTTTTCCTTTCTCATTAAGAGACAGAGCTTGGGCTTGGTTGCAATCCTTGCCATCAAACTCCGTTACTACGTGGGATGAGTTGAAAAATGTATTCTTAGCATGATATTTTCCCCCAAGCAAAACAGCTATGCTGAGAGCCCAAATTAATAGTTTTCGACAAAAGGACAACGAATCTCTTTACGATGCATGGGAAAGATACAAAGACATGATGAGGATGTGTCCGCATCACGGTCTTGAAGATTGGTTAGTCATCTACACATTTTACAATGGTCTCTTGTACAATACAAGATTGACAATAGATGCCGCCGCTGGTGGTACGCTTATGGATAAACCATATGAAGAACCCTATCAACTAATCGAAAACATGGATCAAAACCACTACCAATGGGGAAGAGAAATAACTGCAGTGGAAAAATCCCAAACAAAAGGTGGAATGTACGAGGTTAGTAGCCTTGATCATGTTAATGCTAAGGTAGATGCCCTTGCCCAAAAGATTGATAACTTGACCATAACGCCTGCAACCACCGTGGCTGCCCTAGCTCAAATATGAGAATTATGCGGAACACCTGGACATGCCGCCACTGAATGTCAAATTTTGGCAGGAGTCTCCAGTGACCAAGTGAATTATGCTCAAGGGAACCCTTATGCAAATACCTATAATCCGGGATGGAAGAATCATCCAAACTTCTCCTACAAAAACAACAATGCATTGTATGCACCTGGTTAAGCACCTGCTACACCACCAGGCTACCAAAAGGTTGCCGTAACTGCCCCTAATGTTCCTAGGAAGTCCAACCTTGAACTAATGATGGAAAACTTTATAGCTACCCAGGCTCAAACAAACAAAGACTTCCTGAATCAAAACATACACACTAGTGAGCAAATTAAGCAATTAGCAAACAAAGTAGACGCTTTAGCCACCCACAACAAAATGCTTGAAACACAAATTTCACAAGTGGCACAACAACAAGCACCTAATGCTGCTCCTGCTGGAACATTTCCTGGACAGCCACAACCTAATCCGAAAGGACATGCAAATGCCGTTATATTGAGAAGTGGTAAAAAACTAGACGGACCCATTGATCTGAGACTTCAGAATCCAGCCATGTACCAAAGGCCTGACAGCACAACAACTGAGAAGGAAAATGAACCCAAGGAAAAGGAAGATAATGAACAAGAGGCCGTAAACAAAGAAAAACCTTATGTGCCTCCACCACCCTATAGACCACCTATTCCGTATCCTCAAAGGTTTGCAAACTCCAAAACTGCGGGGCAATTTAAGAAATTTGTTGAACTTCTAAAATAATTGAACATCACGATACCTTTTACATAAGCTATCACTCAGATGCCCGCATATGCTAAGTTCCTTAAAGAAATCCTATCCAATAAGAAAAAGATTGAGGATAACGAAACAGTTACACTTACACTTACTACTGAGTGTAGTGCAATAATTCAAAATAATATGCCTCCTAAGCTGAAAGACCCAGGTAGTTTCTCCATACCTTGTGTAATTGGAAAGTTCGTCATAGACAAAGCTCTATGCGACTTAGGAGCCAGTATTAGTGTAATGCCCTTGTCCATATGCAAGAAGCTTGATATGGGAGAATTAAGACCAACTAAGATGTCTGTTCAATTAGCTGACCGCTCTATTAAATACCCAGTTGGTATACTAGAAAATGTTCCAGTTCGCTTAGGACAATTCTATATCCCTACCGATTTCATAATCATGGATATTAAAGAAGACTCCACTACTCCTATCATACTAGGAAGACCATTCTTAGCTACCGCTGGAGCTATTATAGACGTGAAGAGGGGTAGGTTAACTTTTGAAGTTGGTGAAGAGAAGGTTGAGTTTATTTTAACACAATTCTTACAAGCTCCAGCTATAGACGATACATGTTATCTACTAGATGTCATAGATGAGTGCGTAAGAGAAATAGAGATGGAACCAATCACATACTCAGATATTCTAAAAATTCCAATACCTCCGATTTTTGAAGATGATAATTGGCGTGAACCTTATCAAGACGATAGCCTAAGCGAATGTTTAGCACTTACACCAGATCATCTGCCTTGCCCGAAGAAACCAGCCCTAGAACTGAAAACACTACCCAATAATTTAAGGTATGAATTCTTGCACGCAGAACTCGAACGACCTGTGATAGTCAATGCAGACTTAGGACAGACCGAAACTAAGAAACTTTTAGATGTCTTAAGAAAATACCCAACTGTGTTAGGCTATAACATCGCTGACCTTAAAGGAATAAGTCCTTCTATTTGTATGCATCACATTATGCTAGAGGAAGACTGTAAATCCTCTAGAGAAAATCAGAGAAGGATTAATCCAATCTTAAGCACTGTAGTCAAGGATGAAGTGAAAAAACTTTTAGAAGCAGGAATTATATACCCGATATCAGACAGTAAATGGGTTAGCCCAATACATGTCGTACCAAAGAATGGAGGTGTTACAGTTGTTGAGAACGCAAAAGGTGAATCTATAACACAAAGAGTTGTAACTGGAAGTAGAATGTGCATCGATTATAGAAAGTTGAACAAAGCCACTCGTAAAGATCATTTCCCATTGCCTTTCATCGACCAGATGTTGGAACGATTGGCCAAACACTCGCACTTCTGCTATTTAGACGGTTATTCAGGATTCTTTCAAATCCCGATACATCCTGATGACCAAGAAAAGACAACCTTTACATGTCCCTATGGTACATTTGCTTATCGACGAATGCCGTTTGGACTATGTAACGCTCCTGCCACATTCCAAAGATGCATGATGTCAATCTTTGCTGATTTTATAGATGACATTATGGAAGTGTTTATGGATGACTTTTCTGTTTGTGGCAGAGTTTTGAAGGATGTCTATCGAACCTAGAAATGGTACTTGAAAGATGCGTAAAAGTCAATCTCGTATTAAACTGGGAGAAATGCCATTTCATGGTAAATCAAGGAATCGTACTTGGAGAAATGCCATTTGATAAAGCTAAGATAGAGATTATAGAAAATCTTCAACCTCCGAAAACCGTACGAGAAATACGAAGTTTCTTAGGACATGCGGGTTTCTACCGACGATTCATAAAAGATTTCTCGAAAATTACCAAACCTCTTACCGGTCTATTAATGAAAGACGCTGAATTTATCTTTGATGAGAAATGTCTAAAAGCATTTGAACAATTGAAAACGGCTCTCATCACCGCACCTATCATGCAACCACCAGATTGGAGACTACCATTTGAAATCATGTGTGATGCGAGTGATTATGCCGTAGGTGCAGTTTTAGGACAAAGGAGGGATAGAAAACTCCATGCTATTTACTATGCAAGTAGAACCTTAGACCCTGCTCAAATGAACTACGCCACCACAGAAAAAGAACTTCTAGCCGTGGTTTTTGCCCTTGACAAATTCTGTTCTTACCTAGTGGGAGCGAAGATCATCATTTATACAGACCATGCGGCTATTAGGTATTTATTAAGCAAAAAGGATGCAAAACCTAGACTGCTAAGGTGGATCCTGCTTTTACAAGAATTTGATTTAGAGATCAAAGATAAGAAAGGAACTGAAAACGTAGTAGCAGACCACTTATCCCGATTAGATGGCGTCAAACCAGAGCCAGTCCCTATTAATGACAATTTCCCATACGAACGACTCATAGCCCAACTTGAAAGTGATATGTCTAAACTACATTTAAATGAACCAAAAATAGAAGAAGCCGTGAAAGAAATTAACTCACACACAATACTGCCATGGTATGCTGACATAGTCAACTACTTAGCAGCCGAAGTACTTCCACCAGACTTATCTTATCAACAAAAGAAAAAATTCTTTCATGATCTAAAACATTATTATTGGGATGAACCTCTGCTCTTTAAGAGAGGAGCCGACGGTATTTTTCGTCGTTGCGTCCCCAAAACTGAAATAGAAGACATCATCTCTCAATGTCACTCTGCTCCTTATGGAGGACATGCAAGTAATTCAAAGACATGTGCTAAGATTCTGCAATCCGGCCTATTCTGGCCTAACCTTTGGAAGGATGTCCACATTGCAATACTAAACTGCGACCGGTGCCAACGCACTGGTAACATATCAAGACGCGATGAGATGCCCCAAAAAGGCATATTGGAAGTAGAAGTCTTTGATGTATGGGGGATTGATTTCATGGGACCTTTCCCATCATCCTTTGGAAATAAATATATACTCATAGCTGTCGACTATGTTTCAAAATGGATTGAGGCTATAGCTTCTCCTACAAATGACACACGAGTAGTCATAAAGCTTTTTAAAAACACGATCTTTCCCAGATTTGGTGTGCCGAGACTTGTCATAAGTGACGGTGGCTCCCATTTCATATCAAAAATATTTGACAAGCTACTATCGAAGTATGTAGTAAGACACCGCGTAGCAACACCATATCATCCACAAACTAGTGGACAGGTTGAGGTCTCGAATAGAGAGATAAAACAAATCTTAGAGAAGACCGTCGCCACCTCTAGGAAAGATTGGTCATCTAAACTTAATGAAGCTTTAGGGGCATATAGGACGGCCTACAAAACACCAATCGGAACTACACCTTTCAAACTAGTTTATGGTAAATCCTGCCACTTACCAGTGGAATTAGAGCACAAAGCCTATTGGGCTATTAAAACCCTAAACTTAAGGTATGAAACCGTAGGTGAAAAGCGAATCCTAGATCTGCACGAACTAGAAGAACTAAGGCTAGACGCTTATGAAAACGCCAAAATATACAAGGAACGAACTAAGAAATGGCATGATAAGCGTTTATCTAGAAAAGAATTCAGTGTGGGAGACGTTGTGCTGCTATTTAACTCAAGACTTAAACTTTTTCCTGGGAAACTGAGATCAAGATGGTCCGGCCCTTTTGAAATAACCAAAGTGTTACAAAGCGGAGCGATAAAAATTAAGGGTAGGAATAGCGAACCATTCATAGTAAACGGGCAACGTTTAAAGCATTATCATAGTATTGAAAATATGGACTATTTAAATAGTCTTAGACTTTTAGAGTTGCCCACTGACCCCCCTAACTAAACTATCTATTTGCTTTCGTCAGGCTTACGACGTTAAAAACAGTGCTTAGTGGGAGGCAACCCATGATGATTATTTTTTCTTTCTTTCTAATTTTTTTATTTTACATTTTCTACTTTGTTTTCAAATTTCTAGTTTCATTTATATTTTCTTAAATTTTATGGAAATTGCTGTGCTAATCATATAATTGCACAATACAGGATTACAAAGTCTTTCTACATTTTCTGTTCTCCTCTTCTGATTTCATTCTTGCTTAATCACTTAAAAAATGGAGAACAAAGATAATATGTTGGTAGAACTCAGAGATGCAGCTCAGTGGCATCGCTTTGAGGCTTTGTCTCTTCGACCTTTCGCCTTGACAAAATTTGCCCACGGACCCACCATGACCTCCTTAGGTATAGGTGAGAGTATTGATTTCCTGTTTAACCAACTAGGATGGGAGGGTTTTGCTAAGAAGAAACCCAGAACTTATCATAGACTGACTTTAGAATTCATAAGTTCATTGAGTTACAATCCTTACTGTGGAAAAGGCTTTACTAGGGGCCGAATTACTTTTAGGTTGTTTGGATATCGCTGCCAGTTTACCATTAAGGAACTGTCGGATCTTTTAGGTTTCCCTGAAGGACCCACCGTTTTCTCCGTGGTACAAGAGGATTTGATGTTGGTAGGTGAGCTTAATGCTTTTTGGGGTAGGATTTCAGGAAAACCTGATTATGACATGAACCCTATGTTGTCAACTGAGATTCATAACCCAGCCATCTGATACTTCCACATGATCCTAGCCTACACCCTATTTGGAAAGCCTGAGAATGACAATACCGTTTCTAAGGATGAACTCTTCATTATCTTTTGTGCATTTCAGTCTCGAGAGGTTAACGGACTTACCTTCATGTTTAATAACTTTTGCAAAATTATCCGAGATGAAAACAGCCCGATTCTAATAGGTGGTCTAGTGACTAAAATAGCTGATGCTATGGGATTTAGGACACGTCTCTCTGAAATTAACCCTTTTGGAAACTTTAGGCCTATGAATATTACCTTCTGTTTCAATAGAGCCATGATTAGAGACCGTGGTCCACATCATTTCCAGCTCCTAATAAATAATGTAGTTGTGCCACATATTACTTTACCCAATCATGAGCGCACGAGTGTGCATAACGAACATACCTGGCTATACGCCCTAGACGAACCATAACCTGAACCCGAAGAAACATTTCCCGAGCCTGATATTGACCCTAAGACACCTCCTAATTATTATGACTTTGACTTTATGGAATACCAAAATGAAGATGACACTGCCACTCCTAAGGTTGATGCTAATACTTATGCTGCAAATCTGACTACCATCCTTAAAAATTTGGATGATTATCACAAAGAGATCACCGCCGTAAAGGGTGAACTGAAGACCATGCGACAAGATATTGTCGGCCTTATGGATCTCACGGTAGCACAATTTGATCACCTAAATCAAGCCGTGGCATCTTTGAAGAAACGCCTTGGCTAGATTTTGAAGCACTGCTTTTTCCCACTTTACTGCTTTATTTTGAAACAATTTACTTTACTTTCATTCTGCCTTTTTATGTTCAGGAACAAAATAGTTTACCTTCAATTTTAATTTCTACTGCATGAATACACTGCTAGTCTTTGCTAGCATTTTTCTGAGTTTAATAAATTATTCAAATTATTCAATCATTATTATTGATCTTGATGGTATTTAATTGTTTATGTCATTTAAATATTTTACTTTACTCTGCCATTTATCCATTTTAATTTCTGCATTATAGTGTTACCTATCTAATGCTAACAATTCTTATGCGAAAAGAAAAAGAATAACATGCTTGCTGATAAACTGCTAACAATCCCAGTTTTTGAAGCTGTCACGACTGTGACAGGTCTGTGACGAGCGTCACACGGGTTAAGAGCGCGTTCTCTGTTAAAATAGAGACGCTTCTTCATCTTCTTATTCTTTTCTTCCCATTCGTTTTCCCACCGTCCCATTAACCCTCATCTTTCAAAAAAAAAAAAAAACCGTCGCACCATTATTCCATTGACCAAAATTAAAAACTTCCACAAAAATTCATCTTCCCACATTCTATTTAAACATCACCATAAACCAATTTCCACATACATCCACTTTCTCCGAAAACCTACTTCTTCTATACCACTTGTTTCTCTGTGCATGCACAATGGCTAGACAACAAAGGCAAGTTCCAGACCTTACAACCGTAAATTTCAGAGCAGGAGAAGCCGGTGAACGTCAGAGGACCAACTACATCAGTTTCCACCAACGATCCGTGCAACCCACTCGATATGTAGACATTGCATGTCTCGAAGAATTGGGGATGCTTGAAGGTGTTAGATGGATGCTCCAGAATGCTAGCCTATGGCAGCTCTATACTCAAAGCTAACCTACCTATGAAGCCCTGACGCTCGAGTTTCTGAGTTCGTTCACATACATAACACCTCCTGGAGAAACGAACCAACTCACCGGTATATCCACGTTCCGCATGTTTGGTTCTGAGTATTCTATCAGCCAAAATCAACTTGCCGAGATGCTTGGTTTCCACCATGGCGAGAATGTTCATTGCCGGGTGCCACAAGAAACCTTTTTCCAAGCAGCATTTGATCTTTGGAATAGATTGACCGGGACTACGGTCAATAGTTGGGACAGCCTCAACGCAACACACATTCACAACCCGACTATCAGATATTTTCACCGCATTTTAAGAAACACTATATTTGCAAGGGACAGCAACCACAAGGTGAACTCAAAAGAACTCTTTTTCCTCCATTGTGTGTTCAACCCCGAGCCTATCAATGTCGCTCCTTTTCTGTTAGCACACATCCAAGCAAACTGTGCTAGAGGTTACAAACCCTTATATTTTGGAGGGATTGTTACTTCTATTGCTCTAAGTTTGAACTTGGGGGACGAGCTTAATAGATTACCTTCCGTGCCTCCGGTGTTGCTCGACATCGACTACTGCCGCAACTCACACCTCATTAAACTAAGAAGAGATGGCAAATACCATCCAATGGTCCACACAAGAACAGTTAGAAGTATCATTCTGCCTTGCAGGAACCGCATTGACCCTCAGAATATGACCAATTAGGTTTTTGATTTGAATGCTCCCGAGCAAAATGCGGCTGCACATGATGATCAAGATCATGCACCTGTTGATGAGATGGAACAAGAGATGGACCAAACCGCCCCAGAAAACCAACCACCGACCACCCATGATGCCCCTTCGACCTCCCAACGCCGTAGCCGACTCGACTAAGACCCCGTTACAAATGAAGAAATCTTAAGAGCAATATGGCAACACAACCAGCTGGCTGCCCAGAGAGAAGCACAGCAACAGGAGCAACACAATGAAATAATGACTCTCATGCATCAAATCCAGCAAGGGCAAGTCAACCAAGGTCAGAGGCTTGACGGCGTCATCGATGGGATGGGTGCCTTGACATTACGAGTGCAGCACTTACATGATTACATCCATCACGTCGGCATTCCAGATCATGTGGCACAGCATGGCCGAGGGCGCTCTAGAGGCAGAGGACGTGGGACTCCTTAATTTGTTTTTTTACTAGTTATTATTGTTGTTCCCCTTTATATCGCAACATTGAGGACAATGTCTGATATAGTGTGGGAGAGCTAGTCCTTTTTTTTGCTTTATTTCCCTTTCATCAAAGTTTATATATGAGAATTTTCGTTTAATATTCGAATTCCCCCGTTTTACTCTGCTATAAAAAAAAACGATCAATGCACAACGTGACATACCAAGATATAGGCTATGTTAGGAAGTTGGGAAAGTCCTAACAAGATCGATACCGTCTTGACACCTTAGACCTCTTGCGTATGCGATGTCAGTTTCAATACTTATTATACTGATACCTCGAGTTCAGTCCTAAAGTAACCCCCAATAGTTTATATTAGCAGTCAGCACCGTCTTAATCACAAACCACGTGGGGAGCCGATGAATATAAGTGTTTGATACCCAATCATGAAAAGAAGAATCTTTCTTATTTCTGTCTGCTGAGAAAAATAAAAGATGCACCAAATCTTACGGTTGCGAAAACTTACAAGAAAAAGAAAGAAATCCGTTGTCGATTGGTTCAGAGGTACCTGATTCTGGACTTGGTAGGGCGAACTACGGTTCAATCCCCCGCAATCTACGAATAGGATGTATAAAGGGTTACCACACTCGTGTATCAGGCCCCGTGCAAAAAAGGGATCAAAGTCACTAACCGGCTACTCCACTACGTGCGTGAAAAAGGCAAAGGGCTTAATGTGATTGCGTTAGAATGAAACCGGGTGAAACAGACACGAAAGCTTTGGGTTGAACTATAATAGAATGATTAGAACTGGATTGTACAAAAGAGAGGTCTATGATCATGCTTGTTGCTATGTGTCATTAATGTATCTTTAATGTTCTATACAAGTACCTGTCTTACTAACGAGAAGCCCTCTAACATTTTCAAATCCATAGGTGTACCATGTGTGTGCATTTGATAGAGGTTGTCCGATTTTAACCGATTGATTGCTTGAGGACAAGCAAAGATTCAAGTGTAGGGGAGTTTGATAACACGAAAACGTATCGTATTTTTACCTTGATTTATGTTCAAATCTTATCCCATTTCCGTCTAATTTCCGATTATTCCGAGGATATTCAAGTGTTTTCGCAGGTATTTCAGTTTCCAAGCCAAGAATGAGAAAAAAGCAGAAAAGTAACAGAATAAGGAAAGAACAGAGAAAAATAGCAGAGAAATCAGATTTTGTATGTGTGACGACCGTCACACATAGTGCCACGATCATCATGAAGACCAAAGCCATCACGACCGTTACGCAGCCCCCAAGATCGTCATAGGTTCAAAAACAGAAACGTGACGTTGGAGACAGACGTGGTCACGAAGATTGAAGTTTACAGTTTCACACGTTCGACATTTTCTCCTATATTCCCTCAGACTCAAACTCAGTAGCAGTTCCAACTAGTGCTCCTATATTCTCTCATACTGGAGGTCTATATATAGTGCATTTTGGAAAGGACGTGACAGAGAGCTTTTACCCGAGAATTCCATACTTTTGCATTTTGTTTCCAGAATTTTTACATTCCCGCTTTTGCTTTCCTTTACCCTTCTTTTGTCCATTCATTACCGAACAGTGATAGTTTCTCACATCGAGGGGCTATCACACCTTAGTTTAGTTTTAAGTTTGCCTTCATTATTCATTTGTTTCGTAAATCCAAGCAAAAGCCTGCCGACTTGTGGAGGAATTGCTAGAACCATATTCACCAGGTTTTTATCGTAATTCAATAACAGTATTATTTATTTATTTTTACCATGTTTGTGTTAATGTTTAATTGTTCATGCGTATTTATATTTGCTTTTATTAATATGTCGAGCTATACTCATTTTATCGGTATGTAATTGAGTAACCGGAATGGATTCAATAATTCTAAGCTAAAATCATAAAACAACTTATTTTCTGGCTTCGATTCTTAATTTAAAATCAACTTTTATTACGAGAGTAAAAAGGTAGCAAAAGGTTAAGGTTAAGACCACGAGAGTGTAAGATTTTAACCGGATAGCTGAAATCGGGCATTGGTTTTAAAAACAGCGAGAGCGCTTTAAAGTTAATTAGGACTTATTAGTTTTCAAAAATTGTTTTTAAACTCGAATGGGCTAGCGAGAGCAGACATTATGATTTAGGAATATAGTCCGAAGCAAGATCCACGAGAGTGTGAGGTGAGGGCTTTTAAACTGATATTTTCTACAGACAAATAACGTGACTAATTTTTATATGCTTAGGTTTTATTAAATCCACGATGGTATACTAAGTTACGTACCGATATCCTTATATTAATTAGTTTATTCCAAAAATTTAGACTCCCTTTAGTTTCCCTTTTTGAACTTAAAACCAAAACATCTTCGCCTTAGCTAAACACAGTAACAAAACCGTAGCACTAGGTTGATTATCAGGTCTCTGTGGGATCGATATCTTTATTACTACGCGATAGGCTATGCACTTGCAGTTAGTAACCGTTAGACTCAGAAAGTCGCGATCAGTCACAGACTTCTCATAGCATGGAATATTTCTCCTCGGCCGATCCGAATCGACGGACTATGGACACGGGTCATGATATCCATAAAATAATCATTCGTCTTCCCGATTACTAATCTATATGAGTCTCAAACTCGAGATACACATGATTAGGGGTTATTCCTGAATATACGATTGGTTTATTAATCACCATGTAATTATTCTTATCAAACACCATGTAATCATATCAAAATTACCATGGGTTAATATCATAAATACCATGTGATTATGTCACAATCACAATATATTACAATGTGTTTCCATACAAGCTAGTTGAATCACAATTATGATATTGTTCTTCATCCATGCCTTCGGGATTCTCATAGATGGAACAACTCTTTTCTAGCGACTACTCGCTCACGGATGCACACTAAGACACCTCTTACATTCGAGTATCGCAACCTAAGTTATTTACCATAACCTAAATTACCTTTCTAATTCCATTCACCTACCTATAACTATAGGTTACTCTCACTTATCATCATGTGACTTGATTTATTCACTATTCATTTAATACATACACATCATAATATTATAGATGAAACACACATCATAGTTAATCACCAATAGGACTTTTGAAACAAAGGTTCCTCACCAAATAGAACTTTCGGAACAAAATTTCCTCACCGATAGGACTTTCGAAACAACGGTTTCTCACCAATATCCAACCAATAATGGGAACATAAACATACATCATAGTATAATATCACCAATCAAGTAATATTTGTCATTCGTACAGGGTTTCCTCACAAGTTCTTCTATTAACTTGCTAGTTAAGCATTAGGCGAAGCTTTCACGCAACCTGCTTCAGCCTAAGCTAATCCACTTACACGCCACATAGTAAGTGCACCCTCAATCATCCTATGGTGGGGTTAACCGAACTCAACGGGAATTATAGTGGATTAAGAGCATATAACTCCACTATGTTATAACTCTAGCTTTCCAATGGATCCGACCACATCTCATTTTGAGTTACGAACTCAAGATACACTATTTTCAATACTGCTAGAATTCCATGACAACTGATTTCGCTAGGCGAGGATTACAGTCGCTCAACAATATTAACATGACATAATCCATAAAATCTCACTTTTAAGCCCATTTTCTTCAACCTTTAAACATTTAAACTATACCCACTCATGCCATGACATACTCAAGCATTTAAGCATTATTCCAGGACACATATGTAACTACACTTCGTCATCATTAATCGACCAACGTATGGAATCCAAGTATGATTTCTTTTTACCAAATGTTAAAACATCGGACTAGCTTCTAATGTATCCAAACTCATGTCAATCGGAACTACAATTCCCGTTTTATGGTGGAAATAAGGAAACAAAGTAATTCATCAAGACTGGGCACTCCCGCTTAGCAAGCTCAAGCAAGACATCCAAGCGAGCTCTCACGAACACGTGTTTCTCACTTTTATCATCAAGTTTTGTTTTCCTTCCTTCTGGAATGTGGGTATAGGCAATGCTTCCAAACACTTTGAGGTGAGAGATTCTGGGCTTCTTTCCACTTCATGCTTCTTGTGGTGTCTTCTCATGCACGCTTCTTGTTAGGGACCAGTTTGTCAGATAAACCACACATGCCACTACTTTGGTCCAAAACTCCTTCGACATCTTCTTGCTCTTGAGCATGCTTCGCACCATGTAAAATACAATCCAGTTCTTTCTCTCTACTACTCCATTTTGTTGTGGCGATATTGGAACTGTTAGTGGCCAATAGATTCCATAGTCTTCACAATATTTGTGGAACTCATTTGAAATAGACTCTCTTCCTCGGTCAGATCTCATGGCCATAATTGAAAAAACCGATTTCTTTCTCCACGAGGGCTTTGAACTTCTTAAATTTTTCGAACACTTTTGAATTCTTCTTCAAGAAATAAACCCATATTTTTATGGAATAATCATAAATAAATAGAAGAAAGTATTTACTATTACCAAAATATTTGGGTTTGATTCGTCCACAGACATTGGTGTGTATGAGCTCTAGCAGCTTTGTCCTCTTGATGTTGATTTTTTAGAATTGGTTCCTAATTAGACATCCTTCATAGAGTTGGTCTGGGTGGTTGATGCTAAGTAAGCCTCTCACCATATCCTCTTCTCAAAACGTCCTAGATAGTCGAAGTTGAGGTGCCCTAATCATAGATGCCATAGCCACGAAGAGTCGGTATATTAAGCCTTTAGACACTTTGCCACATCATTTTGAATGTTTAAGAGGAACATTCTATTCTTTGACATAGGCACCTTAACAATCAAGTTATAACTACAATCTCTTAAGAAAAGACTATGTTCTTTCAAGTGGATGTAATAGCCTTTCTCTAATACTTGTCCCAAGTTTAAAATATTATTCTTCATGTTGGGAACATAGTAGACATTAGAGATGAATTGATGACTCACATTCTTCAAGCGTATGAGAATTTTACCTTTGCCTTTGACTGGTATCTTTGAGTCATCTCTAAATGAGACATTGTCAGTTGCCACTTCATTGACTTCTACGAACATGTTTTGATCGCCATACATGTAGTTTCTTGCGTTGGTGTCGAGGTATCACTTGTTTCTTTTCTATTTAACTTGGTTTTGACATGTGAGTAGCAAAGTTTCTTCTTCTCCGTCTTTTTCTTCTACAAAGTTAGCTTTCTCCACAACTTTCTTCGAGAATCTACACTCGGATGCGTAGTGACTGATATTGTTGCAGTTCAAGCACTTGATTTGTGATTTGTCGCACCTCATCCATGAATTTCCTCTTCCAAGATCTCTTGTTGCTTGTGGATTCCAACTTCCTTCTCCATTGTTGAAGTTGGTGGAGTAGTTGTTATACTCACATAGTCATTCTCCTGCACATCATTGTCTACATCCACGATATTGGCCACGACCTCGTCCTTTTTGGCTTCTATAATTCGCATAGTTTACTTCTTTTGTTTAATTTTTCTCTTATATTTTTCTTCGTATGCTTGTAAGAAACCCATGAGTTGCTCAATAGTCAAGGTCTTTAAATCCTTGTTTTCTTCAATGTTGGTAACAATGAAATTACAACTTGGATTTAAAGTGGGAAGTATTTTCTCAATGACTTTCACGTCATCAACATCTTCACCATTTCTTTTAAGTTGATTGACTACGACCAATACTCGAGAAAAATAATCAGAATTGACTCGGATTCCTCCATAAACAAACGTTCGAAGTCACCTTTAAGAGTTTGAAGACAAATTTTTTTAACATGCTTCACCCATTTGTTGCAAGTTTGAAGCTTGTCCCATACTTTTTTGGCCGTCGTTGCGTTGAAAATCTTCTAAAATGTATCTTCATCCCCCGATTTATAAATGAGGAAGAAAGTTTTCTTGTCTCTCTTTCTTGACTCCTTCAACGTCTCCTTTACACCTTGGCTTAGTGAGACTTTATCTTGCTCCTTAAAGCCTTTTTCAACGATATTTCACACATCTTGAGCTCCTAGCAGCGCCTTCATCTTGATACTCAAGTTGTCATAGTTGTTCTTTGTGAGCATTGACATTTGAAAAGGGAAACCTCCATTCGCGAGTACCTTATGGATTTGATACCACTTTGTTGGAAGTAAGACCTTTTGTGTTTAGGAAAAGTGTTTAGGAATATTAGAGACTTGAATAGTGAATAGAAACTTGATAGATAGGAGAATTATTTATGGAAGAGAGAGTTTTTTATTTTTACTTGATACAAAAGTGTAGGGTTACATCCCTATTTATAGTACTCTAAAAAAACTCTAAATATATTAATTCTAGAAAATTTTCACCACTAAAAATCCAAAAGTATTTTAGAAAGTATTTCAACTATAAAAAATATCTAAACATTCTAAACACTACAAAATTTTTCTAAAAACATTACTTAAAATTATCTAAGCATTCCGAATGTTCCAATACACTTTTACTTAGTGTAGTCTAGAGACTAACATTGGATATCCACATACAGGAAAACAAATTGTTCATTGGTTACTTCCCTAAAAGTCTATTATACATAGGGCTCAATTTTGATGAAGATTTCAAATGTATTTTTTCTAACCGTAAATCCCTCTCAAATTAAGATAATATTTTCGAATTAAGGTTTATGCAATTGGTAGAATGAGCCAAAAAAACATTACAAATTAATCTATACTCAATGTATTCACTTCCAAGTATATATAGTTTCATTTCAAGAGGCAAAAATGAAGAAAAATAACAAAACTATGAGCCGTGTGAAAACAAAAATGACTCATAAAGTGCATTAATTAATTCTATCTCCCTACTAGCATTGTGACTGTGAGATCATTTGAAACATCAAGACCATCCATGTAAAATTCTCTGTCCTCAGATTTCCTCATGGAAGTAATCAAAGGCTGCACAGGTATAGGAAGAGCTGTTGCTTCGCTCTCAAGCATCAACACTACATTCGACATGTTTGGTCTATGAGTTGCTGAATCTTGTACACATAACATCCCTATGTGTATGCATCTCAATGCTTTGTTTTTAGGACTAGAATCGCGAATGCAACCATCGACAAGTTCCATTGCTCTTCGTTCGTTCCAAAGATTCCATGCCTACATCCATTCCATCACAAATACATTAGCTTTTCACATTTCAATTAAAAAAGTGATGTGCTATATTGAAGATACTCACATAACCTATGAGACTTGAATCATCTGAATGACGAAAGCTAGTGTTTCTGCGGCCACTCACAATCTCTAGTAGCAATACGCCAAAACTATATACATCTGATTTAACTGAAAATAGGCCTTCCATAGCATATTCAGGAGACATATAACCACTACAGGTGGTAGAGTTATTTGATATTAGCCAACACCGAGAAATAATGAGGATAGAAACGAAAGCAAAAAATACTTACTATGTACCAACCACTCTGGTTGTATTGGCTTCATTCTGATTTCCACCAAATATCCGGGCTAAGCCAAAGTCAGATATTTTTGGGTTCATGTTTTCGTCTAACAAAATGTTACTTGCTTTTAGATCACGATGAATAATTCTAAGTCTTGAATCACGATGCAGATAGAGTAGTCCTCTTGCAATTCCTTCAATGATTTCAAAACGTCTCGCCCAGTCTAATTGTGCTTGCTTAATAGGATCTGCATCAAGAAAACTCAAATTTGTTAAGAATATTTGATCATAAAAATGCAGTAAGAAAATGTGCATGGTTAATGCGAAGAAACATACCGAATAAAAAGCAATCCAAACTCTTGTTTGGCATGAATTCATATACAAGCAACTTTTCTTCCCCTTCAATAGAACATCCCATTAGTCTAACCAAATTTCGATGTTGTAATTTCGCTATCAACATCATTTCATTCTTGAACTCCTCTAAACCTTGGCCCGATCGTCTCGAAAGCCTCTTAACAGCTATTTCTTCTCCGGTCGGAAGCTTTCCCTGATAAATGAAACAACAAATTTTTCTCAGATCATTTTATTAGGCCTTAAGATAGGTTTAAATATAGATGCATTTTGTTTTCACCTTGTAGACAGGACCGAAACCGCCTTGTCCGAGCTTATTTTGTTCAGAAAAATTGTTAGTTGCCGCTGACATGCAACTAAAATTGTAAAATGGAAGCTCAGTTTTGCTTAGTTGATTTCCTTCCAAACTAAGTTCAACTGATCCTGAAAATTCTGCAGACACCTCTCTGCTCTTTCTTGCATCAAACATTGGTATTACATCACTATTTTTGCGACGCGAATCAGTAGAAACTGCTGGGAAGTATACACAACTTAATATCAGAAAGCAATTCACAGTTACATTTTTTTCTATCATCTTATAGAAAAAATAGGTACTTCAAATATGAATATTTCACCTTTGAGTTTTCTCTTGTTCCTCCATACCAACCATACAAACATTCCTAGGCAGGTTAACCCTGCTAAAACTGCCGATATTATCACAATCACGATCTTTTTGTTTTTCCGTCCGTCATCTGAAAAAATTAGTACTAAACTGATAAATGAGAATCGAAATTGAAAAACTACATCACCTAAAAACAAAGCTAAAGGGACTTTTTAGAGTATCGTTTCTTACGTAAATCAGAACGAGCAAGACGAATGCGCAATGTATTCCCTACCCGTTCAAACTTTTGAACATCTACCAGCTCACCATACCAAGCCATGCAACCAATTCCAATAACTTCTGCATAAGCCGTACAAGAATCATTCTTCAAACAATTCCCTTCACAATCCCTAGTATCTACCACATTCGCGAAATCGGGCAACTTCATACACCTAAGCACCCCAAAACCATCTTCTCCAAAACTACCATTCCTCATATCACCCTTCAATGCTGTTATCCTCCTACATCCACCTGACAAATCTCCTTTATCCTTTAGTTCAAACCCTCGTAAGCAACGACAAGTAGCCGAACCCGAAACCGACAAAACACACACTGCATAACCACCACAAAAGTTATAAATCTCACACTCATTATGAGGCCCTTTTTGTATCTCAATCCAATTTTTCTCATTTTGATTCCAAATAAACTCTCTTTCATAACCATCCGAACCAATCTGAAACCTCACAAAACCATTCAACATTAACTTACTATTATAAACAAAATACCTATCTCCATTTGTATCCCAATTAAGAACAAAACCATGAAGAAAACTACCTGTCATATCAACACCAGTAAAAATTCTACCATCCCAATAACCACTTCTCCATTTTCTTTTCTCACCTTCCCAAACTACTATCTGTGGTAACCCTTCAGGATCAATTCCCATAGTATGGTTCCCTAACGATGGATCTGTACTTGATTTCCATGAAGTGAAGAAAAAGCTCTTCCTCTTCTTCCCATTCACAGGAACTTTCATGCCAGGTAGATAAGTATCACTTGGATTTTCAAAGCTTTCCCATAACACCACTTTCCCATTTGAAAGAACAAGGTTACCATCATCTTTAAGAACAGCTTCGGAGTTGCTTTTGTTGTTGTGAATGATGGAAACATTGGTAGACCAGACATGTTTTTCGTTTTCGTCGAAGATAACTAAATTGCCGTTTGTTGATATTGTGAAAGAACCATTGTTGCCATTGATGGGTTTGTTTCTGTTTGCTACCCAAATAACTTGGGGTCCAGGAATGTTGTAGTACCAAATACCAACGTAACGAGAAGAAGAGTTTTGAAAACCGAAGAAACCCATCACGAAGTTGAAGCCATTGGAGACTAAAACTTCACCTTCTTTGTCTCTTATGAAATCACCATGTTTGATACTGACTATGGAAGTTGAAGCGGCACATGGGAATTCTGAACAGAAACAGATGAAATATAACAAAAAGGCAAAGCTAAATAAGGTTTGGTAATGGTTTGTTGTGATCATCATCAATGAAACTATGATGGAGGTTAGAGTGGTACTATTTTTGTTTGTGAAATTTGTGTTTGAATAATAGAGTATTAATTGTTATTGTTCTTAGAGACACGTTTTGATATTGTGTATAAGAGTTGACTATAGAAAGTTAAAGTCATATTGAATACTGATTATTGGTTATAAATTCTTATAGTGGCAGCTTCTATAGAAATGATATTTAGATTAGGAATAATGTGGAAAATGTGTATTGAATATGTATTGGGAGTGCTTTTTATTCATAGAAGTTGACCTGAACCAACCAAGAAATGTAATGATATAAGTGACAAGGGTTACGCGGCAACGGACGTGGGTGGTACTTGCTACTTTGACACGTAAGAGTGAGAGGTGTTGAAATTGTGTGCATTTTTAGGTGGATTGACACAAATATCTACCATGAACAAACTATGCTCTAGTCCATTTTACCTGCTGGTCACACAACGCTTCACGTGGCTTGCTTGAAAACGTTTCTTCCGTTTTGCTTCGCCTCGCCACATCATCACTTCTTTGTTTAAATAATCTGAAAACTCTTTTCATGTTTCTTTCATCTTCCTCATCTGTTTTTTCTTTTCTAAACTCATATCTTCTATTCTCATCTCTAGATTGTTATCACTATAGTGCCTAAACTCCTATCTTCTACTCTCATCTCTGGGTTGTTAACACAACGAGCCACTGGGTTGTTATCACTATTATTAATTGAATCATTTGTTCGGTTGTTTAAAAAAAAACAATAACAATATGAGAAGGCACTATACTATGAGAAAAGAGTTTAAAAAAATTAATGATTTTATGACTATCCTGTCAAATTCATAGCTTGCATATGTCATACTGTCAATTCATATCAAAGCTTTTCAAATAGAAAGATAAGTGAAGGGTTGTTTACAAAAAAGTTCTAGACATAACTTTGTTAATTTTTAATAATAATTTAGTATCAAAAGAATATAGTTCTTCCCTTTATATGTAATACTTCTAAAAATATATAATGTAAAGCCCACGTATACATACATACATCAAAGCATATATCATACATGAATAATACGTTTGGTACTGAAATATATATGTACAAGTTCCTAGTTAACACATTGTATACATTAAATGCCCTAAATACAAAGTTCTAAATCCTACGGCATAACGTATACAAGATGTCCCAAAATACACTAAGAACTAGATCAATACAATGATCTCAAATAAAACGCCATAGCGGAAGCCATGCCATCTCAAAAGCTACGATCCGTAAGGAAAAGTCAAACCACTTTGTCCTTACCCTTCGCCGAACTTGCAGAACCTGTGATGTAAACAACAACAGTGGGGTGAGATACATCAAATCTCAGTGAGTTCGCTATCTTATAGTCCTCTCGGCTTTACAAGGTTCTAATAAGCCTACCTCAAGTCAAAGGGAATGGAAGTGACTTTGAGTACACACACAATATAAATACATTCACACTCGTGAGCCTATTAACTCACAATAATACCCAAGTAAGTTCTGAGCCTGTTACTCCAGAATCTCACAAATCAATAATCGTACCAAACCATCCCCTATTCCCGTCCGCTTCTACGTCTAGAAGACGACCCGAGTCATGGATCCTTGTATTTACTTGGCATACGAATTGGATTCGGGATCATCGGCCCGTACACCGTGATCCGTCACTTCACACGGCCCGTACACCGTCACAAGTCTCTTTACCCGTAGGCTCCAATCGTACTATACGCGGGAATCAAACCTGCCAAGTAATTGTGCATACGTTTCAGAGGAGGTGCTCGAGTCTCATGAAACTACACCGCAAGATAAACCGGTTACTATTACTAGACACACGCCTCAGCCTCTTTTGCACTAGCGTTGTCACAATGTTATTCCACACTATCCGACAATTGTTCACGGTGATATTCCTCACTATACCTATTTCATATTTTAACATGCATAACAATAGGGACATAGGCAATTATTCATCAATCACACAATTAAAACACATAATTCCACATATCGCATATTACGCCGATTAACGGTTCCCTCCGATTTATTTAATCGGGCATCAAAACCAGTATTTCTCCCTTCTATTAAATAGAGGTTATTCAGAGATTCACATCGATATCAAGAATACGCAAAACGGATAAACGATGCAAAAGTTATGAAAGAAACAAAATTCCACACACAGCCATGTTCGCTAGGCGAACATCCCAGCGAGCCTTCGCTAGGCGAAGCTCCTGGCGAAAGCACAAACAGAATAAAAACAGACATAAAGTTCGCTTCGCGAACACTCTGGCGAACACTCGCCTCTCCCTTCGCCTAGCGAACAACTCAGCGAAGCAAGGCAGAACCAAACAGAACTGAAAACACCCAAAGTTCGCTAGGCGAATGTCCCTGGCGAACCCTCGCTGACCTTCGCCTAGCGAACCCTCGAAAATCCGTTCGTTGGGACTCGCCCCAGGTTCGCTAGGCGAAGCCTGGAAAATCCCACTTCTCCACAGCGTTGTTCTTGAACCCAAAACCAAATATTTTCCAATCATAACACATCCAAACCTCCTAATAGTCATCAAAACATGGTATAATCATAACAACAAACATTTAACAACGATTATCTCGCATTTCATCCATTAAATTCATGATTTTAGCATAATTACTCATTTTCTCACAATTCCAACCTAACTCTAAAACACATGGAATTCTACATCTAGAGCATCTATCTAGAACCCACCTTATACAGAGGATGATGATGAAGAAGATGAGTTGATTCGATGAAGATTGGATGATGGTTGAAGATTGAATGTTCTTGAGCTTTTTCTCCTTTTCTCCCCCTTTCCTTCCTTTCCTTTTCTTCTCCAAGTTAACTATGTTTGGAAATGAGAGGAAAAGAAATGATATAGAAAATATCATCAATTAGCAACACTACTAATTGTCCAAAAAGTCTTTAAATTCCAAATATCAAAATATCTCAGAGTCAGATAATATAAATTGGATTTACTCTAAGTCCAACAGTTACCCTAATTATCTCTGCAGATAATTCATCAGAGTACACTGGGACTCAGTTGATCACAACTAATATTCTCCAGAATAAAAATAATTTACGGGGTATTACATCCTCCCCCCCTTAAATAGAAATTCGCCCACGAATTTAAAACAATTACCAGAAAAGATGAGGGTAGACCTCCCGCATCTCCGATTCCAATTCCCAAGTTGCATCACCCGGATGCGTCTCCTCCCACTGGACCTTAACAAGAGGAATCTCTTTATTCCTTAACACTTTAGTTTCTCTTCCAGTGATACGACTCGGTTGAGGCTCAAATGTCAAATCTGCTTCTAACTCAATTGTATCTGGTAAAATTGGTTGAAGAGGATCTGGGACAAATTTCCTAAGCTGAGATACATGAAAAACATCGTGCATCTCGGACAGAGAAGGCGGTAAGGCTAATCTGTAGGCTACTTCACCAATTCTTTCCAAAATCTGATACGGTCCTACGTATCTCGGACTTAACTTCCGTGATCGAAACGGTCCTTTCGACCGCAATCTCGGAGTAACTTTCAAAAACACGTGATCGCCTTCATCAAATTCCAAAGGTCTTCTACGGTTATCCGCATAACTCTTCTGACGATCTTGGGCTTGTTTAATCTTATCACGGATCATCTTAATTTTCTCCGTAGGCTCATGAATGATCTCGGGTCCCAACATTCTATCTTCCCCCACTTCTGCCCAGCACAACGGTGTCCTACACTTCCTACCATACAATGCCTCGTAAGGTGCCATACCAATGCTTGCCTGATAACTATTATTATAAGAGAATTCAATCAATGGCAAAAGTTCTATCCAATTTCCTCCACTTCCAAGGACACAAGCCCTCAACATGTCTTCCATTGTTTGTATTGTCCGTTCCGTCTGACCATCCGGTTGTGGATGATTCGACGTACTCAAACACAACTTCGCTCCCATCGCTTGTTGAAAAGCTCTCCAAAATCTCGAAGTGAACTTCGGATCTCTATCCGAAACAATACTAGTAGGAATACCATGCAACCTCACTATCTCCGAAATGAACAACCTTGCGAGATGACTCGCCTTATAAGTAGTCTTTACGGCCAAGAAATGAGCAGACTTCGTCAACCGATCCACAATCACCCAAATTGAATCATAACCACCTTGGGCACGGGGTAATCCCACGGTGAAATCCATCGAAATACTATCCTATTTCCACACCGGAATTTCTAAAGGTTGCAACAAGCCATCCGGCCTTTGGTGCTCGATCTTTACTTGTTGGCACACCGAACATTCCGACACATACACCGCAATATCTCTTTTCATCCCGGACCACCAATAGTCTCTCTTTAGATCTTGGTACATCTTCGAAGATCTCGGATGTATCGTAAAAGCACCCTTATGCACTTCATCCAAAATCCTCCTTTTTAACTCCGTGTTATCCGGAACACAAATCCTTTGGTTAAATACAATAACTCCATCGGTAGCTCGTACAAAACCCGGTTGCAATAACACTTCTTGTAACTTCTCATCTAACCCTTGCTCTCTTAGGGATTTCTTCCCTAAGAGTAGAATTGATATCCAAATTCCCCAAAATCACACAATTAGGAGTCCAATTAAATTGAAGATTTAGATCTCGAAAATTTTCCAATAAAGTATACTCTAGCATCATCAAGTCGACACTATGCAACACTTTCATACTTAAAGCATCCTCCACCTTATTCGCTCTACCCGGATGGTATTTTAGCTCCAAGTCATAATCTTTCAAATATTCCATCCACCTCCTTTGACGCATGTTCAACTCCTTCTGATCAAAGAGGTACTGTAAGCTCTTGTGGTCGCTAAACATCTCAAAACGTACACCATATAAATAGTGACGCCACACCTTCAAGGTAAAAACAACTGCCGCCAATTCTAAATCATGCGTTGGATAATTCTCTTCATGGACTTTCAACTGTCGTGAAGCATAAGCTACTACATGTCCATCTTGCATTAACACCCCTCCTAATCCCATCTTCGACGCATCACAATACACCTCATACGACTTGCTAGGATCAGGAATAACCAAAACAGGAGCGGTCGTCAATCTCTCTTTCAAGCTCATAAAACTTTGCTCACAAGCCGAATCCCATTCATAATAACAATCCTTCCGAGTAAGTCTCGTCATCGGTAAAGCCAGTTGGGAAAAGCCTTTAATAAACCTTCTATAATAACCTGCTAGTCCCAAAAAGCTTCTAACTTCAGACACATTCTTCGGTCTCTCCAAATTTATCACTGCTTCAACTTTGGATGGATCAACCGCTACACCCCCTTGAGATATGACATGTACAAGGAAATTCACCTCCGACATCCAAAATTCACACTTACTTAGCTTGGCAAAAAGTTGTCTCTCTTGCAAAATGGATAAAACGATTCTTAGGTGTTCTCCGTGCTCTTGAGGGTCACGAGAATAGATAAGAATGTCATCAATGAAAATCACCACAAATTGGTCCAAGTAAGGTTGAAATATCCGATTCATGTAATCCATGAAAACTGCCGGAGCATTCGTCACACCGAAAGGCATCGCCAAAAATTCATAATGACCATAACGGGTTCTAAATGCAGTCTTTGGTACGTCTGAACTCTTCACCCGAATCTGATGATAACCCGACCGTAAATCAATCTTCGAGAACACACATGCTCCTTTCAATTGATCTAACAAATCGTCTATCCTTGGCAATGGGTATTTGTTCTTGATGGTGACCTTATTCAACTGACGGTAATCAATACACAACCGCATTCCACCATCCTTTTTCTTTACCAACAACACTGGAGCTCCCCAGGGTGAAACACTGGGTCGAACAAAATGCTTAGCCAACAACTCTTCCAATTGGTCCTTTAATTCTCTTAATTCAAGTGGTGCCATCCGATAAGGAGAAACGGATATTGGAGCCGTTCCCGGTATCAGGTCAATAGAGAATTCCATTTCCCGCTCCGGAGGAAGAGAAGTGATATCCTCGGGGAAAACTTCAGGAAAGTCACAAACTACCGGAATACTCGAAACTTGAAGGTTACTACTTTCCTCCTTAGTAAGAATCATAAGAACAAACTTTTCCTCTTCAAACAAGAAATTAATCATTCCAACCGTACCTTCTAAAATAGTGGTTAACACATCCTTCGGAGTAGCTTCAGTAGACGGGATAATGAATAGTTTTTCTTCACACCTGACAAATACCGAATTAGCTGAAAGCCAATCCATTCCCAGAACAACATCCACTTTCTTAAGCGGCAAACAAATAAGATCAATCTGGAAGACTCTTTCATTCACTGACAATACACAATTTTCACACATCAACGGTGTTTCAACAATTTCATCCATGGCAGTAGTAACCACCATGGATGGAGACAAAGGAACAGCTTGCAACCCAAGTCGCTTCACGCATCGCGTGGACACAAAAGAATGTGTTGCCCCACAATCAAATAAAACAAAACAAGGATTTCCATTCACAAAACGCGTACCCGCAATCAAGGAGTTACCACCCTTTGTCTTCCTTGCATCCAAGGTATACACTCGTCCAGTATTCTTTTCTTGCATCTGATTCCTCTTCTGAGGACAATCCCTCGATAAATGACCCACATTGTTACACTGATAACATCTTATTCCTTCCCAATTGCACCTCCCAAAATGATTCCTACCACAAGTACGACATACCGGAGGCGCACTAGACTTAGAACTCTGAACTTGTTTCCCTTTGAAAGGTTGTTGTCTCGGTCTAAATTGTTGATTCGATCGCCCACGATCACTTTGATTCCCCCTAATTAATTCTCCTTCCGCTTGTACCTTCTTCAAACTATGCTCCGCCACATAACACTGTCGTAACAATTCAGCATAGCTAGTAAATTCTCTCTGAGACACACTATGTGAAATTTCAGCCCTTAAACCAAAAAGAAACTGATCAATCTTCCACCTTTCATCAGGAGCATACATGGCTTGTCTAGAATAAGCAGCCATAACCTCGAACTTTTCCGCATAAGAAGCCACTGTCAAGTTACCTTGTCTCAGCTGCTGAAATTCGAATTCTTTTTGAGACCTTAAGGAACTGGGAAAATACTTCTCCATAAAAATTATCTTAAACTGCTCTCACACTTTCGGTACCTCTTGAATTGTCATTAGTGCTGAAGCGCTTTCCCACCATCTCATGGCAGGACCCTTTAATAAGTGAGAAGCAAAAACAACCTTATTTTCTTCTCTACACTGAATGATCAAGAAAATCTGTTCCATACCGGATATCCATTCATGCGCCTTTACTGGATCTAACCCTCCCAGAAAATCCGGAGGATTCATACGAATAAAATCCCTAAAGGTTCCCCTCGCAGCTTCAGGAACAACCACTGGAGGATGCACGCCACCATCCATTTGTTGGACCATTTGTTGCACAAACTGATTCTGCTGTTGCTACATCTGTTGCATGAATTGATACAAAGGGGCATTCCCTTCGTCCCCGGGCGGATTTGTCCCTGCTGGAGTAGTTCTCAGTCTACCACGGTTGTTTCTGCGTCGGTCGGCCATGTTCCTAAATGTCATACAGATAGGATTAAGTTGATCAGGCTCAGTACCATAAATATAACACATAAGACCAATGGCGACACAACACATATGAAACAGAAAGAAACACTTATACTATTTCATGGCTAGGTCGAGGATACGACCTGCTCTGATACCAAATGTAAAGCCCACATATACATACATACATCAAAGCATATATCATACATGAATAATACGTTTGGTACTGAAATATATATGTACAAGTTCCTAGTTAACACATTGTATACATTAAATTCCCTAAATACAAAGTTTTAAATCCTACGGCATAACGTATACAAGATATCCCAAAATACACTAAGAACTAGATCAATACAATGATCTCAAATAAAACGCCATAGCGGAAGCCATGCCATCTCAAAAGCTACGATCCGTAAGGAAAAGTCAAACCACTTTGTCCTTACCCTTCGCCGAAACCTGCAGAACCTGTGATGTAAACAACAACAGTGGGGTGAGATACATCAAATCTCAGTGAGTTCGCTATCTTATAGTCCTCTCGGCTTTACAAGGTTATAATAAGCCTACCTCAATTCAAAGGGAAGGGAAGTGACTTTGAGTACACACACAATATAAATACATTCACACTCGTGAGCCTATTAACTCACAATAATACCCAAGTAAGTTCTGAGCCTGTTACTCCAGAATCTCACAAATCAATAACCGTACCAAGGCATCCCCTATTCCCGTCCGCTTCTACGTCTAGAAGACGACCCGAGTCATGGATCCTTGTATTTACTTGGCATACGAATTGGATTCGGGATCATCGGCCCGTACACCGTGATCCGTCACTTCACACGGCCCGTACACCGTCACAAGTCTCTTTACCCGTAGGCTCCAATCGTACTATACGCGGGAATCAAACCTGCCAAGTAATTGTGCATACGTTTCAGAGGAGGTGCTCGAGTCTCATGAAACTACACCGCAAGATAAACCGGTTATTATTACTAGACACACGCCTCGGCCTCTTTTGCACGAGCGTTGTCACAATGTTATTCCACACTATCCGACAATTGTTCACGATGATATTCCTCACTCTACCTATTTCATATTTTAACATGCATAACAATAGGGACATAGGCAATTATTCATTAATCACACAATTAAAACACATAATTCCACATATCGCATATTACGCCGATTAACGGTTCCCTCCGATTTATTTAATCGGGCATCAAAACCAGTATTTCTCCCTTCTATTAAATAGAGGTTATTCACAGATTCACATCGATATCAAGAATACGCAAAACGGATAAACGATGCAAAAGTTATGAAAGAAACAAAATTCCACACACAGCCATGTTCGCTAGGCGAACGTCCCAGCGAGCCTTCGCTCCAGCCTTCGCTAGGCGAAGCTCCTGGCGAAAGCACAAACATAATAAAAACAGACATAAAGTTCGCTTCGCGAACACTCTGGCGAACACTCGCCTCTCCCTTCGCCTAGCGAACAACTCAGCGAAGCAAGGCAGAACCAAACAGAACTGAAAACACCTAAAGTTCGCTAGGCGAACGTCCCTGGCGAACACTTGTTGACCTTCGCTGGCGGGTTCGCTAGGCGAACCCTTGAAAATCCGTTCGCTGGGACTCGCCCCAGGTTTGCTAGGCGAAGCCTGGAAAATCCAACTTCTCCACAGCGCTGTTCTTGAACCCAAAACCAAATATTTTCCAATCATAACACATCCAAACCTCCTAATAGTCATCAAAACATGGTATAATCATAACAGCAAGCATTTAACAACGATTATCTCGCATTTCATCCATTAAATTCATGATTTTAGCATAATTACTCATTTTCTCACAATTCCAACCTAACTCTAAAACACATGGAATTCTACATCTAGAGCATCTATCTAGAACCCACCTTATACAGAGGATGATGATGAAGAAGATGAGTTGATTCGATGAAGATTGGATGATGGTTGAAGATTGAATGTTCTTGAGCTTTTTCTCCTTTTCTCTCCATTTCCTTCCTTTCCTTTTCTTCTCCAAGTTAACTATGTTTGGAAATGAGAGGAAAAGAAATGATATAGAAAATATCATCAATTAGCAACACTACTAATTGTCCAAAAAGTCTTTAAATTCCAAATATCAAAATATCTCAGAGTCAGATAATATAAATTGGATTTACTCTAAGTCCAACAGTTACCCTAATTATCTCTGCAGATAATTCATCAGAGTACACTGAGACTCAGTTGATCACAACTAATATTCTCCAGAATAAAAATAATTTACGGGGTATTACATATAATCTCATTTGTTATGAAAAATTAATTTTAAAATATGTATTGATAGAAACGTATTTAAAAGAAAAAAAAGTGGATATTTTGATCAAAGGAAGATAAGAAGTAATTTGTAGTAAAAGTAAAATGAAAGTATATTGTAATTAAGTAGAAATAATATTTTGCATTGGGCAAAAATGTAAACGACTGACTCAAATGTCACATAATGTGTAATACACGCTTAAGTTTTGAGTGTCACATCAATCATTCGTATTTTCATCTTCCTTTTTCATTCGCAATGTTATCCTTTACCATCTTCACAAACATAAATGTAAGATTTAAAAAAATAAAAACTAGCGGGATACCCGTGCCTTTGCACGGGTACCCGTCGGTGACGCACATTTGTTTTTAATCAAAATTTGAAAAAAAAAAAGAATTAATAAAAATCAGTAAATATTTTTTTTCATTTATATTTAAAAAAAATAGAATAAATACCCGCAGACATCGGTTTGAAATTTTTATAAAAATATCTATGCAATAATTTAGTTTTATAAATATCAAATAATTTTATAGTATTTGTAAATATTATTTTAATTGTATAACTAAATATTATTTACATAAATAAATATATTTTATGTAAATGTTATTACAAATATCTATTTCGTGCGATACCCATATCAGTACACGTGTGTTCGCCTGAATACTGGTGTGTCATGCACATTTGTTTTTAAAAAAAATTAAGATTAATAAAAATTAGTAAATATAAAAAATGAGTAAAACATATATTATTAATATCATCTAAGATGGCCATACATAAAATATATCTTTTTATCAAAAAACTGCACCAGCTCATAAGATTCCCTTATGGTAGCCTAAAAAACAAAACAAAATTAGATAATCAAAATAGTAAAGTTGTTTCCGTTATTATTTAATATTCAAATCAATAGCTTAATATCATTACCATATGCATGTTCATATCAGTATCCGTGTTTTTGCACGGATACTGGTGTGGTACACAAGCTTCCGTTTTTAAAATGTGATAAATAAGAAAATTAGTATAGTATAACCATATTGCATAATTGTTTCTCCTATTCTATCATTATTGTTTCTCATCTTAACATTAGTTTCACCTAATTACGCTCTTAAGTCATAGAACTCAACATTATAACCATATTGCATAATTCAATATTTCAAGATCCTGCATCAAACCTTTTTCATTTGACACAGAATTTCAAAATTCGGTCATATTTTTAAATACCTTCTTATGTAATGTTTTGATAAGCCTTAGACAAAACATAAAAATTTAACATTTCAAACAATCAGCAGAACATTAGTACAATACCATACTTCTTATTCAAATTTTAATGCATCCAAAAAACCTAACTTAATCACAGGAACTTATAAAACTTCCTATCAGCCTAACATAATATATCACTTCCTTGTACCTCATGCTACATGTCACATACTTCAACAAAATAAAACACCAGGCACGTGATAAGAATTCAACTTCCCCCAGGTTCCAAAACATCTGTGAAACACAACATATTCATCTGTTCAAGAGTGAAAACATACATTTGATCCGGAGGATAGCCTATGGTGAACCCAAGCTTGTCTCCCGTCTTCAGGTTCTTATTCTTCGCGTAATCATACCACCCATGACTGATGAACTTCTCGTCGTGTACAATTTATTTGTTACACCTGGCACTGTGTACCTCTGCAGCATAGAGTCTACCTGTGTCCAAATCAATCAAGTCAATCGTCCTCTGGGTCCAGTATAGACATCTCTCTGCAACCACTTTGGGAAAATGTTGTTTAAATTATGGACACAAAACTATATCAGTATAATTATTTAAATCTGACAGTTTTAATGATATGATGCTAATTATCCGACATACCATGACATTCTTTTTGATTGTATATCTAGAGATGATGACTCTTTCCCAGTAGAACTCCACATCGTACGACTCCTCATTAGAATCGTCATCTGAATCCTCACCTTAGTCATCATGCTCCTTAGAATAATCTCCAGTCAACTGCATGCCCAACATACCCGCCTCAACATCTGTGGCCGGTTTTTCATTTGCTTTGTTCATTGTTTCATCAATAACTCATGTTGGAGGTTCGACCCTATTATAACAACAATTAACCACATAAAACTTAACCATATATGTCACTAAACATCTCTTACTTTCATGCATGTTCTATAAGTTATGATATCAATGAGTGAAGGGTATAAGACCAAAGAAAAGCCAGAAAAAGAACCTTGTCTCAGCTCTTAAGAAATTGTCGTATCCGTTACAATCCACTTTAAATTCTCATATTCAAATTCTAAATTCAATATAGTTATAAACCTCAACAAAACTGGGCTCAGAACCTTTCTAGTATACCAAAACATAATTCATAATTTGTTTTTATTTAGCAAATAAAACATGAATCAAAACTTAGTTTGGACAACATCATTCATTAAGAATTAGGGGTGGCAAAACGGGCTCGGCCCGCGGGAAAAGCCCGTTTTACCCGTCATCTTTTGCGGGGCGGGCCTGAATTTTGAACCCCCATATTTAAGTATGCTCGCCCCGCACCGCACTGCAAAAAAGAAGGGCGGGCGTGGGGCGGTCACGGGTATGCCCGCGGGTAAAAATTTAGGAACAAATAAAATTTATTTTATTTTATTATATCGTATGGCCCAATAGGCCCATACCAAAACAACCCATTATCAAATTATATCATGATTTTTTTATTTTAATTTTATTTTATGATATTTTATTTGTTGAATTTAATTATTGAATGTAAGATAATGATAGTGTTTTTTTATTGGTAGTATTAGGATTTATGAGTTTTTTTTTTTAAATTATATCATGAGTGAAAAAAAGTTTTTTTTAAAGAGAGTGGCGGGCCTGCCCGCATGCCCGCGGGCCCATCATTAAATGGGGCGGGCCTAGAAAATGAGCCCGCATCTCTACCTTTGACCGCCCCGCCCCACCCCGTTTTTTTGCGGGCTTTTGCGGGGCAGGCCTAAACGGGGCGGGCATGCCCGTTTGCCATCCCTATTAAGAATATTATAATATATATTGCATGCATAAAATCGAATCAAAAATTAAACCAATAACCAACCACAGAGAACTTAATTACAGTACCTATATATCATCCATTTACACACTATATATGTCACTAAACATGTCTTCATTTTCATGCATGTTCCAAACCTATTACCTCAAACTATTACTTCTTGAAATTTGTTCATTCATATCCGATTTGTATATTATCAGTTGCATGCCATATGAAAAACTACTACACTATTTTCTGACCTTGGTTTTTTTCACCGCCGTTATGAAGAATCGGACGACCAGCTGGTTGCCCAGCGGTCAAATCCACCAACTCAATATCTCGTTGAATGGCCGCCATATATTTTCCCTTCCGTTTTTCATTAGCCTTCACCTCTTCCGCATACCACTGTTGGAGTCGATCATCAATCCTCTTCCTTTCCCCCAGCCATGCTTCACACGCCCTGAAACACATATAACACGGTTAACATTATTTTCAAGAATGACTGAGAATAACCAACATGCATGGAATTTTTTTTCTTTACCGTAACCTGCAGGACAACCCTTTCTCATTTCCCATTCTGGCAGAAACGTTGAGCTGAAACACCACCTTTGCTACTCTCGGAAAAATGATTTCTTGCGTTTCCAATCACAAAAAAACTAGACCTACTTATTGTCTTACTAAATAACCAATTTTTGTTTGCTTTCCAATGCCTCTCATGAACGTTTCCACTTTCCACACTTTCAGACGTTACAGCTTATAGTTAATATTAATAATTTATTTATTATACATTTATTTGATTTTGGTTAACCAAAACGTTTCAACTCATTCCACTCTATTTTAATACGCTGTTTTTTTTAGTTTTTCTTAACGCCCAATTTTTTTATCCTATTATAAATTTTTCTAATCAATTTCATTTTAATAAATATGCATATATTCCCATTTTGGGTAATTCTTCTTTGATTAAATATTTTGCTTTTAATTTCATTTTAAGAAATAGCACAACTATTTAGTTTTTTTTACCGTAAAATCAAAATATATAAAAGTTAGTATATATATATTGGGTAAGTTAGTATGATACTAATTCACAACTTAAATAATTAAAGTCTATTAAACAATAATAAAAAAAATCATACAAATAACTTTTTTTATTTTGATGTTTAAATAAGTCATTTTATATTTCCAAGAAAAATGAATTATTAAGATACTCTCTCATCGTTTTAAAATGATATTATTTTATTTATTTAAAAATACTTTTCATCATGACTTTTCAATTTAAAAATATTATTCTATGACATGAAGATTTTGGTAAATTTGGCATACAAGGTGGATTGTAACCCTAAACTTTGGAAACATGTGCAACAAAGGGCTACGAAAAGAAATACTAAAAATGGAAATTCACAAGTAGATAGATATAAGCAGGAAATAACAGCGGTAAAAGTATCGCCAGCTCCAGTTGTATCAGTGATTGTTTTAGCAAAAATGGTTGGTTCTTGAATTGGTTCTTCTCCTTCTATGAAAAGGGTAGATCCTTTGGCATAAAAAATGTAAACAATTAAAATTAAAATCAGAATTGTAATCAAAATTAAAATCTCTCTCGCCCTATTTTTTCTTTGTGGATTATACAAAGAAAGGCAGTGAGACTCATACAACCGTTGTATTACATTCAAAATAACCTCTTAATGAACCTGAAACATAAATGAAAAATGCAACAGGTTATGAAACTCAATCAATATAAACAACAAAAGGAAAAAAGCAGCATTGGAATGACCCAAAGGCTAGTTTGCAAGGAAATAAAAACATGAAAAACCAAAAGAACATGGAAACCAAAATGAATGGAAAATCACGGAGAAACATACCTTAAGTAGATTCATCCAGGTTGAAGTAAAATCCTTGAAAAATTGAAGAAAATAGAAACTACATTAAATATGCGGTCAACGGAAACACATGATTCAACTAAAACGAAAATAAAAAACAAAAACGGATTACCCGTAATGCAGAAACTTAAAACAGTTGATACCAATGCTTTTTCAAAACCCCAATTTCGTGCATCTTCTTCATATATATTCATAGGATTTCCGAAACTCTACTTTCGGAAATTACAGATACTTTAATTAAACAAAAACATTGCACATATTAAACCCTTACCGAAGTCCAAGCACGGTGATGAAGGCATTAAACCAAAACCTGAGTTCAAAATCAAAACATATAGAAAAGTTAAAAAGGTAAAATACAAAAGAATCAAAGTTAAAGGTAGTATGAAACTGAACTAAAAGAAAAGGAGTTTTTTACTTTACCGATCTAAAAAACATCATCAATCCTTCAATTTTTTTAGATCTTCTTTGATTTCACAAATATGAAAAACATCCACAGTTTTTTTCGCAGATCTAAATAACAATAACAATAATGTATTTGGTTAAATGAAATAACAATAACAAACAATAATAATAATGTCTTTTTCTTGACAATAACATTTAAAAACCCTAATGATAGAAATCAAACAAAAGGATTTGCTACATATTTAATTTTCTCCAGATCTACGTTGCTTTTCTCTAAATCTAATTTTCTCCAGATCTGTAGAGTTTTTTCCCTATGATTTTGATTCCCAAATTTATGTAAAACACTAAACCAACAAAAAAAGAGAAACAAATAGGAACATAAGAGAAGATCATGAAGGAAGAAACATTACCGAAGTTGGTTGAAAAATCGAATACTTAACTCCTTTATAAACATGTCCTAAAATCAAATGAAGTGAAGAATTAACTCGTTTGCGTTTCAGATCCGACGACCATCACCCCACAAAAACGCAGATCCGACGAAATTCAACAAAATCACTAACACCACATAAATAAAAAAAATCAACAGAAGGTCGCTATGAAAACCGAGTAAATTTGTGTTGGGCTGTAGAAAAACTTACTTATCCAAAGGTAAAAGAATAGATTTGATAGAACACACCAATCATACCCATAGTTTTTCATCTTCGTGTTCCTCAAATCCGTCTTCAACCAAACCATTGTTCTTCTTCCAAACCCTTGTTCTTTGATTGCAGAGTTGTATGAAGACATCATATACTGAACCATGCTTGTTTCAAGTTTGATTTCAATAAAAAAAGAGGAAGAATGAAGAAAAAGATTGAGATGAAAGAGAAAGAGAAAGATGCAGTAAGTAAAAAGAGAGAGAACGAGAAGAGTCTGAAACAGAAAGGAAGAAGACAATATTGTGTTGAAGTTTGAATTCAGAAACTTTTAGGAAAAAAATAACCACGTTTAGCATTCTTAAAATAGCCATGTGGAGGGTTGTATGAACAGAGGGACAAATTAGTCTTTTGCAGAACCATTCATTTTCTTATATGGTAGATAGCATAAATGTCAAAGATTTTAAGAAAGATTACAATCGAACAAACGTCAAATGATAACACTAAACTTGATGCCTTTCCCGTTCATATAATATTAATTACAATTTATTAGTAATACTTTTAATTGAATATTTTATAGGGCTTAAATTATGTCTAAAACAAAAAACAAAAAGCAATTGCAAAGAAAGAAATGGAATATATTATTTATCATTTTAGAAATTAATTATATTTTCATTTATATATCTAATACTCCTTAACTTTTTATTGATTATTATTTATTATAACTCAAATACTTTACTCTCATCTTATCATTGAAATTAATGTAATTAATATTAATCTTTAAATTAATGTCTGAGACATATTTAATTTGAAACATACATAACTCAAATACTTTACTCTCATATTATTCTTTTTATTAATAATTTGATTCAATCTAAAACCATCACAATTTAAAATTTTAAAGTAAAAACAAAATAATAAATTGAAAAATTAAAATAAGAAAATAAGTTAAGTGGGAACAAATCTAAAAAAATAAATATTTATAATATCACATTTTTAATGTAATATCTTGATTCTTTTTTAAAAAATGATTTTTCTTGAGAACGAGAATTACTTAGAATCAATAAAATCAATTATCATAAATATTACTCTAATTTTTTAGTTTATGTCTCTTAATATTTATTCATTTATTATTTTTTAAACTATATAATTATGTTATATTAAGAATTATAAATATTTATTTATTTAATTCTCCTCCACTTTTTTCCACACATACCACCCAATTTTCACTCTCACCTAATTTCTTTGCAGACTATTTTATAGATTATAAATATGCATAACAACACATTATTAATTTGATTATAATCAATAATTTAATTACTTATCAAAATATCATTATTAATTTGAGAAAAAAAATATTTTTTGATGATGAAACAATCAAATTTTAAATTATTCTAAGTATTTTACTAATTAAATATAATTTTAAAAATATTTTCTTTGTCTCAAATTATAAATTATTTTAAATATTTCACACAGATTAAGATGCGTAATTAATTTTGTATAAAAAATCAAAATTTTATAAAATATTATAATATCGTCTTTCATTAACAATAGCTCTAGCAATTTTAAATAGAAAATCTTACATTAATTAACATAAATATAATTGATTTGTCAGATTAAATGTTGACAATACATTGTCACAAACCATTTAAATGCATTAACCAAGTTATTGGTTTCCCATAAATGAAAAAAATAACAATTGATTGTTCAATAATATTTTAGTATGTAAATTCATTATAAATGATTTAATTCAATTATTTAATTTTGGAACCTATTTTTATCAATTTAAAAGGTATTTAATTTTTATGTAAATTAATAATAATATAAATTATTCAATTTATATATTTTTTTTGTTGATGTGAGATATTGGATCGAACTCAAGTATGGTCGAAGGGTAGCTTTTGGTTCGATAGGAATTAAGCATGAGGTCGAAGTTTGTTCGCATGTGTTCTGTCGGAGTAATGCGTGTTGTAGTCGAAATTTGTTCTAACATGTATTAGTCAATATTGATAGGTTTGTTAGCATATTGAATTGGACCTTGTTTGTAAGCCCAATTGTTTAAGTTAGCTTGTACCCTAAGTTAGCTTGTGTAATGAGTAATTGTTAAAAAGCCCGTTAGGTTAATGTGTTAGTTTTCTTATAAATAATCTCATCTTGTATAAGGAAAAATAGGAAGATAAAATCCTAATTCAAGTGAGAGAGAAGTTATTTTGTTATTCTTGTATACTTGTAATCTTGTTTAAAAGAGAAAGGAAAGAATAGCAGTTTATAAACAAATTTGTTTGACACAACCTTATTAGGTTGAGAGAGGTTAATTGTCAGTATTCGTTTGTAATCTTTGAACCCTATTAAGAAAGTGAATAGTAAAATAGATTTAGCCAATTCCCTATTCTTCTTCCTCTTTTCTCTTCCTTTGTGAACCCTAATAGGGTTTCTACCCTTGTGGATTTCTTGGTGTTCAAGAAACCAAATATATTTTGTTATTCCGATATCGTTTTTCACAACAGTTGATAATTTTGATAAACTATAGCTACTAAGTTTTGTATGTTTTCCAAGACACTTATTGCGTGTTTTGTATTTTACTGTATATGATTATCATATTACCTATTGTAATAGACTTTAACACTATGACAGATTATGCATTGGTTCTTGTGATGTCCTTTCTGCTACATATCCATTCATAGCAGGGTAGCTTGCCGGTACATGCCCAAGTGTGGCAACTATAAACCTTTTTAGCTAGCTATTACAAACAACTTTTGAGGTTTACTTTTCCTTGAATGTCGTGTACAGTACGGTTTAGGCTTCAGGCAGAATTAAATAGTGATTAATAATGCATGTCTATTATATTGTAAGTTGACATCCACAACTTTGTGTAACATGCAACAGGTATATCACACTATACAATAAATGAGAATGAATATAAGTATACAATATCTTTTCATTTACATGTTAGACAATAGCACACTCAGCATTGCACATTAAACTATAATATTTTCATTTACTTATTTCCTATAGTTACTCTTCTCATCATTTACCACTTCCAAAAGTGTTGTCTGCTCATACATTTGATGTTTTATAACAATGCACATTATATTTATTTGGTGTTTTTGATTATAATATATAACATAGTGATGGTGTTATGCAAGGAATATGGGGTAGCCGATTTTATTGTGTTGAAGCAGGATGCTTTTGATAAATGGTGAATGAACATATATTGGGTCTTATTTTTTATTTAATCCATGTTAGTTATTCGAATTTATGAGATAAATTGTATGAAATTCTACATTTATATCTTTTTAAATAAATATTTATACACAGGGAAAATTGTTGTTCTACTTAATATTTATATTTATATTTAAACTAAACTTAAAAAAAAATTAAAATATATCATTCATATCTATTATATAAATATAATTAAATACATTTTATTATGTATTAAATATTTATGAAAAATATTGATAAATTTAACATTTTATTCTAGAAATGAGTCAAATATCAATTCTTGAAATTTTAAATTTATTTTAAAAAATCGTTAATTATTTAAAATTTTGTTACTTAATTATGATCTTTATGGATATCGCACAAAAGAGATATTTTTAATAATACTTACATAAATTAGGAGATTGTAAGAGAAAATATATATCTACGGGAAAAACTGAATTACTGAAACGGAGAAAATGAAGTCATTGATAATATACTAAAGCATATGACACAAATATATTTATACACGGGCAAAATTTAAATACTTTAGATTGAACTTTATTTTTATATATGAAAAAGTGTATGGATAATCCAAATACTTTTATTCTTGGGAACAAGCTTTTTATTCATCAAAATATTTTTATAAATAATGTCAAAACAAAATTAATTCTTATTACATTTTGAAAACAATTTTGCATAATTCATCAGTACCCGTACGAATGCACGGGTATCCAAACCATAATACGTGTGAGCGCACGGGTTATTACAATTATGGTACAATTAAAAAAATAAAGGTAAATACATTTAAAGTAATGTATGAATCCAAACACGGACAAAATGTATTTATTAATGTTACTAATATTTATTTATATAATTAAATTAATATTTACAAATCCTATGTTATTATTTGATATTTTTTAAAACTACATTATTACAAAAATATTTTTATAAAAAATAACAACCAATGTCCGCAAATATTGATTCAATTTTTTTAAAATATAAATTATATTTTTTATATTTACTAATTTTTATTAATCCTATTTTTTTTTCAAATTTTTAAATGTAGAAAAATGTGCGTCACCGACGGGTATTCGTGCGAAGGCACGGGTATCCCGCTAGTATTGAATAGAAAATCATTCATGTTAAACCTTTAAGAATGAATGTTCGATCCAAAATATTCTTCTCGCAAAGAAGCGACAAATAGGTAGACTCTCTTTGGAGGACCACACATATCCAGACAACGTATTTATTATTGGTCATTGAATCGAATCAGACGGTTTCTACAATCTGTGTTGGACAAAGTAGAAGTTGTTTACTCAATGTTGTCAGAATCGAGATCTTATATAAATTCGAGATGAGACATTAAAATCGTAAAATATAAAATCACAATTAAGATCTAAAGATCTTACTTAATTAATTTTATAAGATCGAGAGGGGATAACAAAATCGTAAAACATAAGATCGTAACCAAAATCGTAAGATTTTATTAAAAAATAATACTTAAAATATTTTATATTATATATATTAAATAGTGCATAAGTTTGCATATTAAATATAAAACCATCATATCTAAAATCTTAACCATAAAATTAAAAATCTCAAATCTTAACTTAAAATAACAAAGTCCATAAAATAAATTACTCAAAATCATAGAGGCTAATACAAATCACAAATGGGCCGATAATTTGGATTTCCCCCCATAATTTCAACTCCTTCTTCTTCATCAATCTCATCATCTCCTCCACCATAATCATCATCTTCATCATCTCCTCCATCACCTTCATCTGCATTTCCTTCTTAATTGTCACTTTCTATAGTTTCAAGGACATCAAATTCATCTACATGTGCAGTTGATTTAGCACCAGTACTTTGCATCAAATCTTCATCTAAATCAGTCACATTTACATGATTACCACCTGCATTTTCTTCCTCAGTAACATACCACAAATCGTCATCATCTTGGAAACCATCAATTTTTAGATCTTACTTTTTCCTTTCAGCCTTATTCTTGGTCAATCTTGTATTTAACATCACATACACAAGATCATTCATAGTCTTTTGTTTCAACCGATTTCTTTTCTTCGTATGAACCTAAAAAGGGGAAATATTAAATTAAAATGCATAACATATAGTACCTATAAAAATATATATGATAAATTTAAAAACATCTAATCTCAAAAGCACTCCAATTTCTCTCATAGTCAGAAGAACTGCATGTCAAACTCAACTCACGAATAACAAAGTTTTCCAACTCTGGGTGTGCATCACCGTAAGATTCCCACCATTGAGTTGGTGTCTTATTTTTCAGTCCATGTTAAGCTATTTCACTCCCAAAAAATCCTTTTTTACTCTTAGAATCCTCAAGTTGACCATCAACTTTATTCACCATATCCATGTCTCTTCCCATCATCTTTTCTAAACATGCATGCATTCATTGTTTTACTTCATTATCTGCTTTGAAATTAGGTTTGTAATGCAGCATTGGATTAATATAATATTCTGCAGCATGCAAAGGCCTATGCAATTGTCTGTCCCATCTGTTATCTATAATTTTCCATAAAGGTTGGTAGCTTAAGAAAGAAAAGATTAAATTAGCTCATAAAAAATACTAATATACTTTTTATATCAAATAAATCAGTCTAAGATATTTTATAAAATTATACCTTTTTCTTTTATTATTGTAGCTAGTTTGTATTTCCTCTTTTTCCTGATCCATTGCTTCATAGATATAGCCCATGGTTGCTTTCTCATCAGAATCCACCATACGCAAGACTTTAAGTAATGGAAAAGCACCTTTAAGGCAAATAATCAAATTCTTCCAAAAGTCCTTGTTTGTGATTATATTTTCAACAAATTTTCCATCTTTTGTCTTGGAAATTGACTATCTTGCCATTGCTTGGAAGTGAACATCCTATACAATCCCCCATCTTATCATTCAAGCAATGCAAACACAAATATGATGTTGCAAAGGGAGTGATGCCAGGTCTTATCATCTCACCTCCTTCAGTGTAATGATGCAACAAAGTTATAAGACCAGTTCTAGCATAAATGTAAGTTATGATGTTTTTAGCCGAAGCAATAATCTCCTTATGCATAGGTATCATGCTCTCAAAATCCTCAAACATTAAATCAATGCAATGTGCTGCACAAGGTGTCTAATAAAGCTTATTTCTTTTATTCATCAACATTTGTCCAACTAACTTGTAGTTTGCAGCATTTTCTGTTACAATTTAGGCAACATTTTCTTCCCCCACTTCCTCAACAATATCATCCATCATTTTGAAAACTTTATCAGATGTCTTTGAAATCCCATATGCATCAATTGATTTTAAAAAGAAAGTATCCATAGGACTATAGACTAAAAAGTTTATGATAGTCATCCTCTTTTGATCAGTCCATCCATCCATCATTATTGTACATCCAAACTTTTTCCACGCAGCTTTATGCTCCACCAATATGCTATTTATAGACTCAACTTTTTTCTTTAAATGTTTACCTCGAATGTCATGGTAAGATGGTGGCTTATATCCTTTACCGTATTGGGCAATCATTTCACACATCTTTATAAATTCTTCATCTTTTACAATGTTAAAGGAGATATCATTGTTGTAAAAATAAGTTGTAACTTGTAAGTCACACTACTACAAAATCCGTAAACAACAACGCCATGGTCACCACGCTTCTTCCCTACACCGTTGTGACATCTCTAAACTAAGGCGCTATCATAATATTATTATTTTTTGATTAAAAATTATTTGTATATAACAACGGTTAAGGAGCCAACCGTTGTGATACCTTAAAGCTTTCTTGGGTTCGAACCTTAGGATCCTCATATATGTTATTCCTTTAATGTTAAGTGGCGCCTTTTCTTTTTTAATTATTTTTAAATAAAAAACTTAAAAGGTTATGACGGCGGTTGAAGAGTTCCACCGTTGTTAAGTCGCGCCTTTTCATTTTTAATTATTTTTAAATAAAAAACTTAAAAGTTTATGACTACGGTTGGAGACTTTCATCGTTGTTAAGTCGCGCCTTTTCATTTTTAATTATTTTTAAATAAAAAACTTAAAGGTGTATGACTACGGTTGGTGATTACAACCGTTGTGATATATTTTGTTTTTTATTTAAAATTTTTAATTGTAAATACTCTGGCGCTTTTTTTATGAAATTTCACCATGAAAGTAAAATATCACTACGGTTGCATGTATTGGCCGCTTGATAATACTATACACTCCTAGTTAGCTTGTCTCTTCAGTATCATTTTTTCCATTGCAAATAAAACTAGACGAAAACAATACACGATTTCAACCCAAACCCTAACGTTCAATACTGTGAAACATTACACGATTTCATCCAAAACACCATCGTTCACCCTTCACTGTGTATTTGTCATTTTCGTCATCATCGTCAACCAAGTTGGCAAGACCATCACGATCAACCAAGTTGTTACTGTCTAGAAGGAAAACAACAACAACACCGTCGTCACCAAAAGGAAGGAAGACAACACCATCACCAACACCAACATCATCTACTTAGTCATCACGTTTAGAGTACGTAAAATATTTTCCCCATGCATCTACAGTAAACTTCATTTGCCATTGCTGTGGTTGTTGTTGTTTTATTTTGTGGTTGATGTTTATGTTCTTGTTGTTCATGTTGTTGTTGTTGTTTTTGAACTTAGATGTCGACCTTGTCGAGTTCTACATCAGAAACTAGCGAAGAAACTCAAACAAATGAGAGGTTAGCCAATGAAACTCAAACAACTGAAACTCAAACGAAAATTCACAAAGAGGTGTCACAATGATGCCCCAATTCACATCAGTCCAAAACTCATCAGGTGAAAAAATTCCTATCCAGTTTGATTCGTTGTACAGAGTAGTGGATTATGAATATTACTCTACTTTTAAGAGTTATGTTTCATTCCTTGCACGTAGAAAGGTCAATATATTGATTGATGATTAGAAACAAGTTGATGATAACATCAAAGAAAGCATATGGACTGACGTTAAGGTATTACATACTATAATTTTCATATATTGCCGATATCAACATCTATAATTTCTAATATATACTTATATATTGACTTAAATGTAGTTGAATTTTGAGTTTACCGATGACTCAAATTTGAAAAAAAAAGTGGATATCATATGTTGGTACTCGTTGGAGGGGATTTAAGGCACAACTCATGGCTGACTACATTAAGAGGCCTAAGAGCGGTCTTGCTCGTCCATGGATTCGATATAGTTTTATATCGAAGAAGCAATGGAAAAATTTTGCAAAGATACGCCGTTCTGAGGAATTCAAGGTTAGTATTATTCTCATGTAACCGATAATGTTATGCTAATGAGTTATAGATACTAATCATATATTTATTTCACTATGTTCATAACAGGTTAAAAGCAAAGTCGGAATACTCAATAAGGCCAAGAACATGTACCCCCATAGATTGTCTCGTGGGGGTTATAGGAAACTTGAGAAAAAAATCATGCTTGAAAAAAAAATCAGAAACAGGAGATGATTGCATCCCATCTGCACCTTCAAGACATGAGAAATGGAAGATGGCTTGATTAAGACCAGATGGAGAGTACACCTCTGAGGCGTCAAGAGTAGTTGCCGAAAAAATTGTAAGTATTATTTGTTTTGCTTATGTTATTTGTTATTTAAATGCGTTGGTAACAATATATGTAAGTTTCTCATGTTGTGTAGGATAAGTTGGTTGAGGCATCTGTTGGAGCGGTAAAGCGGCAAGCAAAAATATTTATTTTTGGAAGAATTCCCTCCGGGATTTATGTCGTGTCCACAGAGATCGGTTCGAGGGAAAGAATGTCGTTCGAAAATCTCTCGGGTTTATGATTTTGGATTAAAGTGGGTTTAAAGTAAATGCAGAAAAATAAAGATTAACATAAAAAGAATTCATTAATCAGAGAGACGAACTTATCCGGCATGCACATAATCGACTCCTCACAGACTTAAACTTACCGACCAGTTATACTCCACCTACAAAACTCCTCAATATCATCCAGCATCGCTCACAACAAATGTTATGTCTAACGCAAAGTTGAGAGAACAACAGTGTTACCATCGTCGACACTCTCGTACCCGACTCAAGACACGGAGGCATTAAGCTTCGACGCCTATTGAAGATTGTTAGCTCTAAATCTATCTCTAGAATCCAGAAACTAACAAATAATCATCCCTAATCAAAGTTTGTGATGGTTATCTCTAACACAACTCAAACCCCGAGCATAGAGCAAAAATCAGAGACAATCACCAATAAGGATTTGTAAAGCAGGTATCATACAACGCCATGGGCGACAAATATACATGAGTTCAAAACAAATACATATACAACAACCCAACAAAGAAGAAAAACACAAAGACGAAGAGAAATAAACCAAACATCTCGCGGTTTGTCAAAGCCGATTGACGATCAAACCACCCCGGTTCATCCGTATGCAAGGTTTCATGCTGTTTTCAAAGCTAATCTACTGAAAAATGAAGTTTGATGGAGTTGGGAGCAAAAATCCCCAAAACCATCCCTAAAAAATGGCTGAAAATAAACTTATAGAATTACAAAATCCGCCACGTTCGCTAAGCGAACATTTTACTCGCAAAGCAAGCCTAAAAAAATGGCACTTAAGTGCCTCTGAAATGCTAAACCGCCTCTGCAAAATTCCAGAAGTTCGCAGTGCGAACGATTTATTCGCAAAGCGAATGCTCGCTGAACAGTTCGCAAAGCGAACTTTGGCCTCTTTCTCCCCTGCCATAATTTTGGGAGCACTCGCTGGGAACTCGCCAGCCATTCGCAAAGCGAACCTTTGCTGGCACACTCGCAAAGCGAACATGACAGCAAACCAACTCTTATTTGGACCCAACTTCTGAACCGTAACTCTGATTTACGCACGGTCGAAAGCGCTGGAAAGCTTATTCAATGCTCTTTACGACAATGGCGAGATATCCTTGCTTGAATACCTGCAAAAATGAGAGAAAAATCAATTAAACTCATTGATATTTACACGATATATAATATATACACCCAAATGTAAAGAAAACGTATTTATAAAGAAATCGGGGTTTATTCGACGATATTAACAAAAAGTATCGATAAGTGCAACAAAACGTATATACAAAAATAGGTACAATTTGCACTTATCAAACTCTCCCCAACTTAAACTTGTTTGTCCTCAAACAAGAATCAAACAACTCAAAGAAACAGAGTGATAACCAAAGAATCACGAAGCAACAGGTTTTGAAAAACGGAAACGAATGAATGGTTCAAATGAAAAACGGTACACACAAAGTAAATACTTACCACTAAACTACGACGATAACATAGTCACGAAACAAATGCAAAATACAAAAATCATGCCAAACATCCTAAAACAACACAAGTTCAAATGTGAATCACACCTAGCAAAAACAATCATCGGTTGATGAAAAACACAAAATAAGGTACTTATCACTCACACAACAATCTTGCAAACAAAAGACTAAATTATGCATCCATCCAAAAATTCACATTGAACATACAAAGGCAAGAATCACAAGGGCTTTCAAGGGTGTAATGTGGTCGGGCAAACAAACAAATGGGCAATTTCTAAAGGTAATTGAAACAAACACTTGCCTAAACCTAAGGGAGTGATCAACTCACAAAGACTTAAACACAAAATTCCAATCAACTTCTTCCAAAATCCCAAGTGTTACACAAAACACAATACTTATTTAGCACAATTATTTGAACTCTTTTTGTTTCCTTTCTCAAGGATTTTCTTTTTCTTTCTTTTTTTTCTTTTCTTTTCTTTTTCATATTTTTCTCTTTTTTTTTCTTTTCTTTTTCATCCTCATAGAAACTAACCAATGAGTAAACAATCATTCTCTCCCCAACTTGAATTCAACCACATCATCATGTGAATACTCCCTACTTTCTAAGGCAAGGTAAAAATTCATACAACAACACAAAGTTGAGGGTTCAAGAAAAAACAAAATCCATTCAAAAATAAGTGAACTAAATACTCATAGACAAGCATTAAGTTCAAATAAAACATGGATCAAAAAGCTCAAAGGGGTTACGAATGATCACACGCTCACAAGGTGAATGACTATTTGGCTAGGTAGTTGTGCTCAAAATGAAACAAAATGCCTTGATCCTTTTCATACTTTCATATAATCAACACAAACAAAAGATTAAGCATAATAAAATCCAGTTAGAACAAGAATGTTGGTACTCCGCGCATATATGACAATGGAAAGCTACCTCACAAAAAGGTTGGGAACTAAAGTGATTCACAACAAGAACAAGTATACAAAAGAATGAATGGCATGGAAGTTTGTAAAAAGCCTATCATGAATATGCTAAAGTCAAGAAAGTGATAAACACATACCTTGGACGTGTATAAAACTTAACAATATCATTACCATACATCCGCAAGTTGAAATGATCAAACTTGGAACATCACCTTAAATTTCCTCAAGCAATTCAAAACAAGCTCATTGACAAACACAAAATCTATTAATATAAACAAGCTAAAAGACCGGGTGAAAATGCATTAAACAAGTTGGAAAGTGAAGATTTGAGAATATATGAAAAATCCGAGTACAACTTGTTTAATGAATGTTCACCACACTATCGAAGCTAGAATGAAAAAGTAATAACGAAACAAAAAATGATAAAACATGCTTGTTTTACGTCGTAAGCTTGACGCCTTTACAGTGCTTAGCTAGCAACTTCCTTCCTTCATGTCATACTGATGCCTCACCGTGCAAACCAAAAGCAAGTGCCCTAACCAAACATTTAAACAAACGTTACGGGAACAAAATGTATACCACACTTGAACAAACATAATGGAAATAGACAATATATACGATATATACAAAACTCAAAAACAAAGAAACTATCGCAATGCGATTCAATATCAAAACCAATCCCCCGGCAACGGCGCCATTTTGTTGGAGCGGTAAAGCGGCAAGCAAAAATATTTATTTTCGAAAGAATTCCCTCCGGGATTTATGTCGTATCCACAGAGATCGGTTCGAGGGAAAGAATGCCGTTCGACAATCTCTCGCATTTATGAGTTTGGATTAAAATGGGTTTAAAGTAAATGCAGAAAAATAAACATTAACATAAAAAGAATTCATTAATCAGAGAGACGAACTTATCCAGCATGCACATAATCGACTCCTCACAGACTTAAACTTACCGACCAGTTATACTCCATCTACAATACTCCTCAATATCATCCAGCATCGCTCACAACAAAGGTTATGTCTAACGCAAAGTTGAGAGAACAACCGTGTTACCGTCATCGACACTCTCGCACCCGACTCAAGACACGGAGGCATTAAGCTTCGACGCCTATTGAAGATTGTTAGCTCTAAATCTATCTCTAGAATCCAGAAACTAACAGATAATCATCCCTAATCTAAGTTTGCGATGGTTATCTCTAACACAATTCAAACCCCGAGCATAAAGCAAAAATCAGAGACAATCACCAATAACGATTTATAAAGCAGATATCATACAACGCCATGGGCGACAAATATACATGAGTTTAGAACAAATACATATACAACAACCCAAAAAAGAAGAAAAACATAAAGACCAAGAGAAATAAACCGAACATCTCGCCGTTTGTCAAAGCCGATCGACGATCAATCCACCCCGGTTCATCCGTATGCAAGCTTCCATGCTGTTTTCTAAGCTAATCTACTGAAAAATGAAGTTTGATGGAGTTGGGAGCAAAAATCCCCAAAACCATCCCTAAAAAATGACTGAAAATGAACTTATAGAATTACAAAATCCGCCATGTTCGCTAAGCAAACCTTTTACTCGCAAAGCGAGCCTCAAAAAATGGCACTTAAGTGCCTCTGAAATGCTAAGCCGCCTCTGCAAAATTCCAGAAGTTCGCAGTGCGAACGATTTATTCGCAAAGCGAATGCTCGCTGCACAGTTTGCAAAGTGAACTTTGGTCTCTTTCTCCCCTGCCATAATTCTGGGAGCACTCGTTGGGAACTCGCCAGCCATTCGTAAAGCGAACCTTCGCTGGCACACTCGCAAAGCGAACATGACAGCAAACCAGCTCTTATTTGGACCACAACTTCTGAACCGTAACTCTGATTTACGCACGGTCGAAAGCGCTGGAAAGCTTATTCAATGCTCTTTACGACAATGGCAAGATATCCTTGCTTGAATACCTGCAAAAATGAGAGAAAAATCAATTAAACTCATTGATATTTACACGGTACGCAATACATACACCGAAATGTAAAGTAAATGTATTCATAAACAAATCGGGGTTTATTCGAACGATATTAACAAAAAGTATCGATAAGTGCAACAAAAATTATATACAAAAATAGGTACAATTTGCACTTATCAAACTTTCCCTAACTTAAACTTGTTTGTCCTCAAACAAGAATCAAACAACTCAAAGAAACAGAGTGATAACCAAAGAATCACGAAGCAACAGGTTTTGAAAAACGGAAACGAATGAATGGTTCAAATGAAAAACGATACACACAAAGTAAATACTTACCACTAAACTACGACGATAACATAGTCACGAAACAAATGCAAAATACAAAAATCATGCCAAACATCCTAAAACAACACAAGTTCAAATGTGAATCACACCTAGCAAAAACAATCATCGATTGATGAAAAACACAAAATAAGGTACTTATCACTCACACAACAATCTTGCAAACAAAAGACTAAATTATGCATCCATCCAAAAATTCACATTGAACATACAAAGGCAAGAATCACAAGGGCTTTCAAGGGTGTAATGTGGTCGAGCAAACAAACAAAGGGGCAATTTCTAAAGGTAATTGAAACAAAAACTTGCCTAAACCTAAGGGAGTGATCAACTCACAAAGACTCAAACACAAAATTCTAATCAACTTCTTCCAAAATCCCAAGTGTTACACAAAACACAATACTTATTTAGCACAATTATTTGAACTCTTTTTGTTTCCTTTCTCAAGGATTTTCTTTTTCATTCTTTTTTTTCTTTTTTTTTTCTTTTTCATCCTCATAGAAACCAACCAATGAGTAAACAATCATTCTCTCCCCAACTTGAATTCAATCACATCATCATGTGAATAATCCCTACTTTATAAGGCAAGGCAAAAATTCATACAACAACACAAAGTTGAGGGTTCAAGAAAAAACAAAATCCATTCAAAAATAAGTGAACTAAATACTCATAGACAAGCATTAAGTTCAAATAAAACATGGATCAAAAATCTCAAAGGGGTTATGAATGATCACACGCTCACAAGGTGAATGACTATTTGGCTAGGTAGTTGTGCTCAAAATGAAACAAAATGCCTTGATCCTTTTCATGATTTCATATAATCAACACAAACAAAAGATTAAGCATAATAAAATCCAGTTAGAACAAGAATGTTGATACTCCGCGCATATATGACAATGGAAAGCAACCTCACAAAAAGGTTGGTAACTAAAGTGATTCACAACAAGAACAAATATACAAAAGAATGAATGGCATGGAAGTTTGTAAAAAGCCTAAGTATCATGAATATGCTAAAGTCAAGAAAGCGATAAACACATACCTTGGACGTGTACAAAACTTAACAATATCATTACCATACATCTGCAAGTTGAAATGATCAAACTTGGAACATCACATTAAATTTCCTCAAGCAATTCAAAACAAGCTCATTGACAAACACAAAATCTATTAATATAAACAAACTAAAAGATCGGGTGAAAATGCATTAAACAAGTTGTAAAGTGAAGATTTGAGAATTTATGAAAAATTCGAGTACAACTTGTTTAATGAATGTTCACACACTACCTAAGCTAGAATGAAAAAGTAATAACGAAACAAAAAATGATAAAACATGCTTGTTTTACATCGTAAGCTCGATGCCTTTACAATGCTTAGCTAGCAACTTCCTTCCTTCATGCCATGGTGATGCCTCACCGCGCAAACCAAAAGCAAGTGACCTAACCAAACATTTAAACAAATGTTACGGGAATAAAATCTATACAACACTTGAACAAACATAATGGAAATAGATAATATATACGATATATACAAAACTCAAAAACAAAGAAACTATCGCAATGCGATTCAATATCAAAACCAATCCCCGACAACGACGCCATTTTGTTTGAGCGGTAAAGCGGCAAGCAAAAATATTTATTTTCGGAAGAATTCCCTCCGGGATTTATTTCGTGTCCACAGATATCGGTTCGAGGGAAAGAATGTCGTTCGACAATCTCTCGCGTTTATGAGTTTGGATTAAAATAGGTTTAAAGTAAATGCAGAAAAATAAACATTAACATAAAAAGAATTCATTAATCAGAGAGACGAACTTATCCGGCACGCACATAATCGACTCCTCACATACTTAAACTTACCGACCAGTTATACTCCACCTACAATACTCCTCAATATCATCCAGCATCGCTCACAACAAAGGTTATGTCTAACGCAAAGTTGAGAGAACAACCGTGTTACCATCGTCGACACTCTCGCACCCGACTCAAGACACAGAGGCATTAAGCTTCGACGCCTATTGAAGATTGTTAGCTCTAAATCTATCTCTAGAATCCAGAAACTAACAGATAATCATCCCTAATCAAAGTTTGCGATGCTTATCTCTAACACAACTCAAACCCCGAGCATAAAGCAAAAATCAGAGACAATCACCAACAAGGATTTGTAAAGCAGATATCATACAACGCCATGGGCGACAAATATACATGAGTTTAGAACAAATACATATACAACAACCCAACAAAGAAGAAAAACACAAAGACCAAGAGAAATAAACTAAACATCTCGCGGTTTGTCAAAGCCGATCGACGATCAATCTACCCCGGTTCATCCGTATGCAAGCTTCCATGCTGTTTTCTAAGCTAATCTACTGAAAAATGAAGTTTGATGGAGTTGGGAGCAAAAATCCTCAAAACCATCCCTAAAAAATGACTGAAAATGAACTTATAGAATTACAAAATCCGCCACGTTCGCTAAGCGAACATTTTCCTCGCAAAGCGAGCCTGAAAAAATGGCACTTAAGTGCCTCTGAAATGCTAAACCGCCTCTGCAAAATTCTAGAAGTTCGCAGTGCAAATGATTTATTCGCAAAGCGAATGCTCGCTGCACAGTTCGCAAAGCGAACTTTGGTCTCTTTCTCCCCTGCCATAATTCTAGGAGCACTCGCTGGGAACTCGTCAGCCATTCGCAAAGTGAACCTTCGCTGGCACACTCGCAAAGCGAACATGACAGCAAACCAGCTCTTATTTGGACCACAACTTCTGAACCGTAACTCTGATTTGCGCACGGTGAAAAGCGCTGAAAAGCTTATTCAATGCTCTTGATGACAATGGCAAGATATCCTTGCTTGAATACCTGCAAAAATGATAGAAAAATCAATTAAACTCATTGATATGTACACGATACGCAATATATACACTAAAATGTAAAGTAAACGTATTTATAAACAAATCGCAGTTTATTCGAACGATATTAACAAAAAAGTATCGATAAGTACAACAAAACTTATATACAAAAATAGGTACAATTTGCACTTATCAGCATCCCGTGAAGGCACATTTGTTCCAGAAGGTGTCGACTTGAGGTCATTCTTTGGGTCTCAAAGAAAAAGTACCGAAAGCCTGGAATTTATTGCACAAAAACAAAAGATTGAAAATTTTGAGAAGAAATTAGAAGAACAACGGAGAATGTTAGAAGAGGAGAAGGAAAAAAGGGAGAAATGTATGGAAAGGTTTCAAGAGTTATATTCGGTATGTACTTTACTTGAGATGTTATTGTTTTATCGGAAATGTATGATATATATTGTGCTTATTTTTGTTTTATGTTTTAATTGAATAATATGATGTAGAGATTAAGTGAAAACCTTGATCTACGGACAAATGAAGATCACCGTAATGTTGATGGCGATGATGATGATTGAACTCCAAGTAGAAGTGTTGTACGTCATGCTTCTACAAAAGGAAGTAATTGTTCAGCCTATCCCCCCTGTAGATAACCGCGATGATATAATGGACCCTAACCCAAATGAAATCACAATGTTATACTTGAAAGTTGCGGTGATAAATGAAACGCAACTTCTCCCGCTAGAACATTGTCCACGTTTGGAGTTATTCTATTACAGTCCTGAAGATGTAAGGGATTTTCTTGGTGGGTATAAGTGGTTGGACGTCGGGATATTGCAAGTTTGGTGCACGTAAGTATATAGTTGAATATACATGTCATTATAGAAAATTATCATTTATAGAATATCACCCCTAATTTATTCATTTTCTTTAACCATTTAGGTCCACTCACCGTGTTTGTATAGAGTTGAATAAATCGAGTACTTACGGAATCTTGGATCCGCTTTTTATTCGATGGACTTTTAATCAACCAAAAGATATCCGAGAGTACTTGAAAATGTAACACCCCACTTTACAAACCACAACAATATATATATATATAGTACAAATACAATCAGAGTTCCCTTAATTAGTGGGATGGCACACCTCGAAGATGCATAACCTGAATTTCTCTATTTACTTCATTCATTTCTATTTTCTTTCAAAATAAGCTAAAACAGCGGAATGAAACATTTAATCCAAAATCATGGCCGTTCGCCATCAAAATCATGGTCCACATAAACTCGTGGTTCACCACGTGTTAAAGTGAGTAACTATACATATCACATTACACAAAAGAACAACAAAAGATAAAATCCCCAAAATGTCACGTGTTACGTATCAGAGCGACTCCTAAGACTCGATCAGGCAACACTCACTCCACGCAAAACTCAAGTACCTGGATTATCTATACTTCCCAAGAAGCACAGACAAAAGAAACAACAAAAGGGGTGAGAATTACATTCAATAATTCACAGTGCAAAGTACATACAAATGAGTAAATTCTAGCAATCATACATAATGTGCATACATTCACGACACCCTTGTCACTTTCTATTATAACTCAACAAAACCCATAAACAATGCAATGCGACTCAAAGACACTGACGCGATGCAAGTGGTGCCAACCCCTATGGTTCATTCAATCGAACTTGATTCTCAATGGAATCCGGATAAATCACATATACTCCCACTGAGCAATGATTTATCTCCATACAACTCCACATTGGAGTCCGGACAATACCAGGCACCCATCATGGATTCCCACCTAGCTGTCTCCACCACGATTCATAATAGAATCCGGATAAATCACATACACTCCCACTGAGCAATGATTTATCTCCATACAACTCCACATTGGAGTCCGGACAATACTAGGCACCCATCATGAATTCCCACCTAGCTGTCTCCACCAGACGCATCATGAAATGCATGACACAGATTACACACAAAACACATGTATAATAACAATTATACATCTTCACGATCCTTATGATCACACGTGAGATACATACTCACCGTCATACACACCAGTATTACCACAACTGTCAAATCAATTCGTCATAATACACACAATTAAGGAAAATACTTCACGTGGGCCTAATTAGTTAATTATCTGATTAGTCCACCCCAAATTCCATTTTACATAATTCACATAATTCCAATTAATTCCCTTAATCGACAAAATTCCACATTATAAATAATATTTATTATTATTTTTTTCCAGGTAGCGCTAAGCGGGCCCCACCCGCGCTAAGCGCGCTACTCACTGCCTGGGAGGGGCGAGATTTCTTCAGACCGCGCTAAGCGCGCTCTGCGTTATGCAGAAAAATTCCCCTTTTTGACAGCAACTTCCAAACCCCAAATTCCCCCACAAAACCATACCCAAACAGCCATGAAGGTATATTGTGATGATTCTATACATGTGTTATCCAACAAACTTCATAAAACATGAATTCCAACATCACTACATAATTTTTACACAAAACCCTAACATTCAAAGTTATGGAAATCCAACTCAATCCTCATAGCATGTGCTACTACACATTGACACCATTATCTAAACCCCTAATGATCAAGATTCTCACCCTTACCTCAAGTTCTTGTGAAGATTGATGATTCCAAGCTTTTCTTCTTTTTCTCTTCTCTTTTCTCCTCCTTCTCTCTACTTCTTCTTTCTTTCTATTTTTCTATCTTATTTTTTTCCTCCCCTTCCACTACTACTACTCTCATTTCATAAAAAAACTGATTTTCTTTAATAATAATAGTAATAATAATAATAATAATAATAAGGGTTAAATAGTGTTTACCCCCCTGCCAATGTACCGAGTTTTGGTTTTGCCCCCCTGAAGTTTTTTTTTTGAACGCCCCCTCACAAAACCAAGATTCTATTTTCTCTCCCCCCTATGCTGACTGGACGAAGGAATCTACCCATGTGGCATTGCTGACTGGATGGAATCTGCCACGTGGCATTTGCTGACTGGATAATTTTTTTTTATTTTTTTTTATTTTTTATTTTTATTTTGTTTAATTTTTATTTTATTTTTATTTTTACTTTTATTTTTTTATTTTTTTATTTTTTTATTTTTTTTTATTTTTATTTTTTTATTTTTTTTATTTTTATTTTTTATTTTTTTTTTATTTATTTTCTCGCATCTTGCTTTCCAATTCCCAGGTCACACTTCCGCCAGCAGCTCCTCCCCAAGCTACTCTCACTAGAGGACTATTTTTTCCTCTAAGTTGCTTCATTTTACGATCCTCGATTCTTATCGGCATCGTTTCCACAGTAAGGTTATCTCGAACCTGCACTTCATCCCTCTGGATAACATGAGATGAATCCGGCACATACTTCCGAAGTTGCGACACATGGAATACATCATGCAAGTTCGAAAGCTCCGGCGGCAACGCCACCCTGTAAGCAATTGCACCCACTCTTTGCAAGATCTGATACGGTCCAATGAATTTAGGATCCAACTTCTTTGATTTCAATACACGTCCAACACCGGTCACCGGGTTGACTCTAAGGAATACATGGTCACCTTCGCTGAATTCCAAATCTTTCTTCCGATTATCATGATAACTTTTCTGTCTACTCTGAGACGCTTTCATCTTTTCACGGATCATCTGAATTGTCTCCGTAGTTTGTTGCATAATCTCAGGTCCAAGTACAATATTCTCACCAGTTTCATACCAACACAGAGGTGTCCTACACCTCCTTCCATACAAGGTTTCGAAAGGTGCCATCCCAATACTAGAATGGTGACTATTATTATACGTGAACTCAACCAATGGCAAATGAGCATCCCACGCACCACCTTTCTCCAACACACAGGTTCTCAACAAATCCTCTAACAACTGAATAGTCTTCTCCGACTGACCACCGGTCTGTGGATGATAAGTCGAACTCAACTTCAGTTTGGAACCCAAAGCTTCCTGCAAACTTTTCCAGAATTCTGAAGTAAACCTCGGATCTCTATCCGATACTATGCTCAATGGAACACCATGCAGCTTCACAATTATTCTGATATAAATCTCTGCCAGCTTTGACAACGGAAAACTGATATTAATTGGTATAAAATGTGTGGATTTCGTGAGTCGATCCACCACTACCCAAATAACATTAAAGCCTCTTGCCGTATTTGGCAATCCTGTAACAAAATCCATAGTAATACTATCACACTTCCATTCTGGAATCTCCAACAGTTGCATCAACCCCGAAGGTTTCTGATGCTCCACTTTTGACTTCTGACATGTCAAACAAGCATAAACGAACTGAGCTACATCTCTCTTCATACCTGACCACCAAAATAATTTCTTCAAGTCTTGGTACATTTTAGTGGCTCCCGGATGAATACTCAAGCTACTCCGGTGGCTCTCCTCTAAGATCGCTTTTCTCAATTCCATATTATCCGGCACGCAAATCCTGCCCCGGAATCTCAGTACACCACCCTTATCCACCTTAAAATCACTCTCAGGATCATCTCCTCCCGTAGGCATCAAGTTCACTAGCTTCACATCAAGCCTCTGATTTTCCTTAATTGCATCCAAAAAGTCATTATTCACTTTAAGCATACCCAATCTAACACTTTCCGGTGTAGTTTCACAAACCATACACAAGTCTCTGAACTGTTCTATTAATTCCATTTCTTTTATCATTAATGCCGACATATGAATTGTCTTCCGACTTAGAGCATCCTCTACAACATTAGCTTTCCCCGGATGGTAACTCAAATTAAAATCATAGTCCTTCAAGAACTCTAACCATATCCTCTACCTCATATTCAATTCCTTCTGATCAAACAAATACTTCAGACTCTTGTGATCACTGAATACTTCAAATCTCGATCCATACAAATAATGCCTCCAAATTTTCAATACAAAAACTACGGCATCTAATTCAAGATCATGAGTAGGATAATTCCTCTCATGCACCCTCAATTGCCGTGAAGCATATGCCACCACCTTGCCATCTTGCATCAACACTCCGCCTAATCCCATCTTAGATGCATCACAATACACTACAAAAGGTTCACTGGGATTTGTTAGAATTAATACTGGTGCTATAGTCAATTTCCTTTTCAATTCTTTGAAACTTTCCTCATACGCCGTATCCCAAACAAAAGCTTGACTCTTCCTAGTCAACTGAGTCAACGGTAACGCCAAATTAGAAAATCCTTCAATAAATCTTCGGTAGTATCCTGCCAAACCCAAGAAGCTTCTAATTTCCGTTACTGTCTTCGGAGGTTCTCACTAAAGCACTGCACTTACTTTAGATGGATCCACTGCTATGCCATCACCAGAAATAACATGACCCAAGAAACTCACAGTCTTCAACCAAAATTCACATTTTGAGAACTTTGCAAATAATTTATTATCCTTCAACACCTGTAATGCAATCCTCAAGTGTTCGGTATGATCCTCTTCAGACTTGGAGAAAATCAATATATCATCAATGAATACCACAATAAACTGATCCAGGTAAGAATGAAAAATACGGTTCATATATTCCATAAACACACCCGACGCATTAGACACTCCGAAAGGCATCACTGCATATTCGTAATGTCCATAGCGAGTTCTGAACGCAGTCTTCTGAATATCACCTTCCTTCACTCTAATCTGATGGTAACCCGACCTCAAATCAATTTTACTGAAAATACGAGCCCCCACAAGCTGATCCATTAAGTCACCAATCCTTGGAAGTGGATACTTATTCTTAATGGTCACCTTATTCAACTGACGGTAATCGATGCACAGACGCATACTACTATCCTTCTTTTTCACCAACAACACTGGAGCTCCCCACGGCGACACACTTGACCTAATAAACTTTTTATCAAGCAATTCTCCGATTTGAAATTTCAACTCTGCCAATTCTGATGCAGACATCCTGTATGGTGCCATAGATATAGGTCTGGTACCAGGAATAAGATCAATAGTAAATTCAATTTCTCTCTTCGGAGGCAATTCCGTAATATCGTCCGGAAACACTTTAGGAAATTCACTTATCACTGGTAACTCATTAACTGATGTATTGCTTTCAACTGATGCCCAGGCAACCACCGCAAACATCTTAGCTTCATCTTCTAACAAGGTTCTCAATTCCTTAGTGGACAAATAATTAGCCAACGCTTCCTCTTCAGGAGTAAGGAACAACAACCTCTTCCTAAAGCAATCAATGTAAACTCGGTTGAATTTTAACCAGTTCATTCCCAAAATGATATCCAGATTACTGAGCGCCAAACAAATCAAGTCTACTATGAATTCTCTTCCAAAAATAGTTAACGGACAATTCAAGCATGCCAAAGAGGTAACCACAGAACCAATAGATGGAGTTTCAATAGTCATCCTCCGATCTAAAGTAGACGACACAATTCCTAATTTCTTCACACAATCCACAGAAATGAACGAGTGGTTTGCACCCGTGTCAAAGATAACAATCAAAGGAATGCCATTAATAAAACAAGTACCTTTGATGGAACGCTCCTCACCGGTAGACTGGGCTCCTACTAATGCGAACACCCTTCCACTTGTCTGAGATTTCTTAGGATTCTGACAGTGAGTGCTGATATGACCCTGTTCTCCACAATTATAACAGGTAGGTATAGTAGTCCTACAATTTACCACAACATGACCTGGTCGTCCACACTTGAAGCACTTCTTCTCCTGATTCTGACAATCATTAGCACGATGACCAGTGCCACCACATTTGAAACACTTGATAGGATTGAGAGCCTTCCCACCCCCACTGAGTTTCTTTCCCACAACGAATTTCTATTTTCCTTTGTCAGTTGGAGCAATATAAGGCATACCCCCATACCTCTGCTTGCCCTTCCGATCATTCACGGCCTTGTGTCGTACCTCGAAAAATACGATCCTCGCGATCGACGCGGAAAAAACTGTTCGAAACAGAGTCGCCACCGAACTTTATTCATCCCAAAAGAGGGAAAGGAAAATATCGAGAAAACCTTTGAAAGGGATAAGAACATGGTCATCGCAACCACATTCTAGGTTCGGGAGTCGGTTATGCAAAGGGAAGGTATTAACACCCTCTACGTCCGTTGTACTCAATGGGAACCTCTTGATTCGATTCGTGAGAAAGTTAGCTATGTTTGTTTGTTTATCTTCTAAGGTAAAAGGATTAATTTTTTTAAAAGGGAAAATGGGTGGTTTTTTATTATTGTGCTTGGCAAGGATTAGAATCCTTGTGCCTACGTATTCCCTCGTGCAATGGGAAAGTCAGAGCATTCGTAGTTCGTGGGACTATGGTTGGTTTGTATTTTTTAAACGAACGAGTGTTTAATTCACAATCTAACTGCTAAATGTTGGCTTGTCTGCTCGTCAAGGGAGGCTGAAGCACTAGTTCATATGCGCGGAAGAATGGACTAAACAATGTTCTTTTTGTGAAAAGTTGTTTGATTTGGATTAAGTGTGTTAAGATTTGATTGAAAAAGAATTTAATTGGTATGTGTTTTAAGGTTTCGGTCGCACGGAAGCGAGGAAAGGATAATTTTGATCGTATTGGATGTTTTTAGAGGTGACAGTTGCTCACACACGAGTAAGAGAACTCGCACCCAAGCAATAGGTGACAATTGCTCACACACGAGTAAGAGAACTCGCACCCAAACAATCGACAAATTAAGGTTTATGTCTTTTAGAAGTGTCAATTGTTCACACACGAGTAAGAGAACTCGCACCCAAACAATTGAGGAGAAATGTCAAAGACTTGGCCCCCCTCACATCACCTTTTAGGAAGTTGTGTTTGAATATATGATTAAGTGTATTAAAGAGTTTGATTAAGAAAAGAGGATTTGATTTGTATGTGTTTTAGGGCTTCGCTCGCGCGGGAAAGAAGAGTTTTAGTCGTGTCAGATGTTTTTTAGAGGTGACAATCGTCCACACACGAGTAAGAGAACTCGCACCCAAACAAATGAGGAGAAAGACCAAATACTTGATCCCCCTCACTTCACCTTTGGTAAAAATGTTTAAGTAAAGATTAAGTGTTTTGATAATTTGATTTTGAAAAGGTTTGAATGTTTGTCGAGTTATAAGTGTTTTAGTGGTGTCAATTGTCCACACACGAGTAAGAGAACTCGCACCTAAATAATTGACAGGTTAAAGCTTAAGTTTTGTTAGAGGCACTAATTGTTCGCACACGATTAAGAGAACTCGCACCTAAACAATCGGCAAGTTAAAGTTTAAGTTTTTTTTAGAGGTGTCAATTATTCACACACGAGTAAGAGAACTCGCACCTAAACAATTGAAGAGAAAAACCAAAGACTCGATCCCCCTCCTTTCACCTTTTAAGAAATGATATTTAAATATGGCTAAGTGTATTAATTTGATTTGAAAAATGCTCGATGTTGATCGAGGTTTGAATTTGCGTACGAAATGGTTAAAGGATTGAACTAAGGAAAATGAGGTCCTAGTGGTTTAAGGTAAGGTCGATGGCGAGGCAAAAGCGCTCGACTTACAAATTAGGTAAGGGGACTTGATATGTGGATCAAGTGAATGCTTGAGGATAAATTAATTTGATTTGGAAAATACTTGACGTTGGATCAAGCTTGTTTATTGTTGTAAAAAAGGGTTGATTTTAATCTTATGGGAGAGGGGTGTAATTAATCAAGTGGGAATAATCGAGCCATAATTAAAGTGAGCCAATCACATACACGCATACAAACCAAAGTGAAATGTGCTACAATTATCGTTGTATAAAGCCCAAGAGGAGGCATTGTGAGGTCGATTGCGATCGTGAAAACGACCGACTTACAAGGTATTAAAAGGGCTTGACATTAAGTCAAGATATTAGTTTGAAAAAGATTTTTTTGGTTTGAACAAGTATAATATGAATAGCATACATAATCAAGGTATGAAATAAATCCACAAGAGAAAATCATACACCTCACATAAAGATCATAAATAAAATGGGGGAAGAAATAATCAAGCATATTAGTTAGGTTAGTAACCTAATTCTAAAGTTAATTCTAAGGAAAATAAATTTAAATTAATTTGTTTTTATATTTTTTAGAACGAAAAGAAAACTCAAATATGTACAAGTGTTCAATCATCAAAATGTTGACACAACAGAGATACAAAGCATTTAAGTACTAAACATGATGCGCAAACAGAGCCTACTTTGAGGTAGGGCTTCAGATGTACTCAATATGCTTCTAACATGGATACAATCCTAGAATGAGGCATGAAAGATAAAATCGAGATTCTAGGGGTACCTAACGGAGAAGGTCCGTTGCCTCTTCGATGCGTGCAAAAACCTCAAGAATTGTTAGAAGCTTTACCATTATAAATCCTGTTAATCCTCAAGCTTCCAACGTCACAAATCAACATCCAAGATCAACTGAGCCAAAATCAAAAGTGCTAACAAGAGAATAAAAAAAAATAGCAAGAACTTAATAAAAGAAAATCAATTAAAATTCTAATCAAAATCAACTAAGAAGTTAATCATAGGCCTCAATTAAAATTCTATTCTAATTAACTAAAGTTTAACATGAAAAGTTAATCAAGAATTAAACAAGATTATTAACCAAAACCTAGTTAATAGAAATTCTAATTAAAGATTATCAAGATAGTTAATCAAAACTTAAACAAAACTATTATTAACAAAATTAATCAAAGATTAAATTTATCAAAGAATTAACCAAAAAAGCTTAATCAAAATTTAAAAGAAACAAACAGAACTCTAATTAACAATTAATAGAAATTATTGAAATAGTAAACAAATAATCACAAGGCAATAAAAACTCAACAACATGAGCCCAGGGGAGCTGTGAAATTGAAGCGCATGGTGCAAAGAAAAAAATCAACGTGGGCCTTCAGCCCACTAAACCCATCCAGACACGGGTCACCTCCCAAAACCCCGAGCCACTAAGATAAACTCAGGAAAAGAAAACACTAACATCAAACAAAAAGTCAAAAACAGAAAAGCAGATCCACGGTGAAATCGGGTTGTATGAGCTAACAACAACAAGGACAACCGTGCCGTCAAAAACCTTCACGTCAAACGCTTCGTCCAGAATTGGTTTTCGCCTCAGATGTCTCGCTCGTTCTCTCGCCGGCTTCGCTTTGCATCGCTTCGTACCAGGTTTGCGTATGATTCGGTTTCACGGTTCTCAATCGCTCTCTTCTTCTCCGTTTCCGATTTGGTTTTGTTGGGTTCTATTTGGAACGGGTAATGAAGAGAAAAGTTGAACGAACATGGTGTCCAGGAGGTTTGAAGGATGCGGGGGATTCGGCTGTTGAAGTTGTTATGGGTTGTGTTGAATGGTTGAGGGTATTTGGGGTTGGATTTTGAGATGAAGAATGAGGAAGAGAGTGGTTCGGTTGGGTTTTGAAATGAGTTTCAAAGGGGAAGAATGGTTCGAAGGTTTAAGGTTTGTGAAGGGTTTTGAGTGTTGAATGTTGAAGGGAAGAAGAAGGTTGAGGATATGAGAGTTTTAGAGGTTGAAGAAGGTTAGAATGTTTAGGGTTAAGGGTGAATTTCTGCAGAGTGACAAAGGCTGAGAAAGCTTCCTTGAGTGAGTGAAAGGGAGACTCTATTTATAGAGTGGTTTGAGGTGAGCGATTTATGAAATTGGTTTGTCGTTTTGGGATTATTCCGTGCGTTTGCGGGTTATGGCAGTAACGGTTATGCTTGCGTTTCGTTGTTGTACGATCATTTCTTGCATTTTGGAAATTTTTGTAGGTGGTCATTTCTCTTTGTCGTTTGTGTATAAAATTGGTTTCATGTAAAGGTTTTATATGGTGGCAGTGCATTGCAAGCAGTTGGCTAGGAGTATGGTATGCTAAAGGTTATGTGGTGATTGTGTAAAATGTTAGTTGCGCATTTATCGTGTTGGTTTTGTTGTGAGGCAGCTGTTGCGTGACTCACGGTTTTTTCCTTGAATATTGCTTTTCGGTTTGGGGTAAGGTTAAGCAGGCTGGTAATGTCATTGTGTGGCTTGGAAAGGTTGATTGGGAGTGGCTTGTGGGGTCATGCTGAAGGACTCGTTCGCAAGTTGAAAGCTGAAAGCTCTGTGCTTTTGGTCATTTGACGCGTGAGATATGTTGAAGAGTCAGCAGGTCAAGGTGATACGTTGGAGGCAATGGCATGTTGGAATTTTTCTTTTCATTCTGTAGACCTGACAAGAATTTGTAGTGTCATTTTGGCAAATATGTAACCTTCAAGTGTGTGTGTATAATGGCGTGGGAATTGTTGCTTGGGGAGTGTATTGCTATGGCAAAGGGTGTAGATGGCTTTTGTAGTGTAGCTTGATGAAGCAGGAGGACTTGTTTTTTTCTTATTATTATTATTTTTGCAACTGTTTTTTTTTTAGGTTTATCAAATAAAAGTGGATTTGAAATATGATTAATGGTTATGGGAATTTAAAAATGGTTTCATATGAGAATTTGGGATAAAAATGGATTTGGAAGTAAAATGGAAAATGGATATTAAACATGGATAGAATTGGATAAATAAAAATGGATTAGAAATGGATTATAAATGGATATGAGTTTAGAGAAATATTTTTTTGAACAAAAATGGATATGGATATTTGTAATGGATAATGGAAATGGTTATAAAAAATGAATAAAAGAAAAAGATAGGTTAATTAAAAGTGAAAATGGACAAATGGATTGGATATAGATATGATGGTTAGTGGATGAATGTTCAGATGGAAACTACTCACAGGTAGGACAAATTTGGGGTAGGACAAATTTGGGGTATGACACCTTGTAATGAGCAATTCGGGTTGTCATTATCATAAATTCGGCTTCTACTTACCAGTTCTGGATAATTCCTTATCTTCTGACAAGCAATGCCCTGTTTAATCTCGGGACGCAGCCCGTTCTCAAACTTCAAGCATTTGGAAGTCATAGCCTCATCAGTATTGTAGTGAGCACAATATTGCACCAACTCCTCAAACCGAGCAGCATACTCAATAACAGTCATGCTACCCTGTTTCAGTTCCAGGAACTCAATCTCCCTCGCACTGCGAATATCTTCCGGGAAATACTTTTCCAGAAACTCACCCTGAAACACTGCCCACGTAACAAGGGTACCCGCAGCTTCCAACCTCTGACGACTATTATCCCACTAGGCTTCAGCTTTGCCTTCCAGCATATGAGTGCCAAACTGCACTTTCTGAGCTTCATTACATCCCATGGTCCTGAAGATCTTTTCAATAGCCTTCAGCCACTTCTGTGCCGCTTCAGGATTGAGAACACCACCCTCAAATGTAGGCGGTTTATTACTCTGAAACCTTTCTAAGTTACGAAACTGCGCCTCCCCAGCAATCTGATTGTTGTTCTGCACTGCCCGCGCCATAACTTGCAGCGCAGGAGCAAGAGCAGCATCATTCCTCCCTGCCATACCCTTCACAATCACCACACGGTTAGAAGCACACACAAATCTACTCCTATTCTAAGGACAGACTCTACTACAACATCTGGCCGGACGGACCGACCTGCTCTGATACCAATCGTAACACCCCACTTTACAAACCACAACAATATATATATATATATATATATATATATATATATATATAGTACAAATACAATCAGAGTTCCCTTAATTAGTGGGATGTCACACCTCAAAGATGCATAACCTGAATTTCTCTATTTACTTCATTCATTTCTATTTTCTTTCAAAATAAGCTAAAACAGCGGAATGAAACATTTAATCCAAAATCATGGCCGTTCGCCATCAAAATCATGGTCCACATAAACTCGTGGTTCACCATGCGTTAAAGTGAGTAACTATACATAACACATTACACAAAAGAACAACAAAAGATAAAATCCCCAAAATGTCCCGTGTTACGTATCAGAGCGACTCCTAAGACTCGATCAGGCAACACGCACTCCATGCAAAACTCAAGTACCTGGATTATCTGTACTTCCCAAGAAGCACAGACAAAAGAAACAACAAAAGGGGTGAGAATTACATTCAATAATTAACAGTGCAAAGTACATACAAATGAGTAAATTCTAGCAATCATACATAATGTGCATACATTCACGACACCCTTGTCACTTTCTATTATAACTCAACAAAACCCATAAATAATGCAATGCGACTCAAAGACACTGACGCGATGCAAGTGGTGCCAACCCCGATGGTTCATTCAATCGAACCCGATTCTCAATGGAATCCGGATAAATCACATACACTCCCACTGAGCAATGATTTATCTCCATACAACTCCACATTAGAGTCCAGACAATACTAGGCACCCATCATGGATTCCCACCTAACTGTCTCCACCACGATTCATAATAGAATCCGGATAAATCACATACACTCCCACTGAGCAATAATTTATCTCCATACAACTCCACATTGGAGTCCGGACAATACTAGGCACCCATCATGGATTCCCACCTAGCTGTCTCCACCAGACGCATCATGAAATGCATGACACAGATTACACACAAAACACATGTATAATAACAATTATACATCTTCACGATCCTTATGATCACACGTGAGATACATACTCACCGTTATACACACCAGTATTACCACAATTGTCAAATCAATTCGTCATAATGCACACAATTAAGGAAAATACTTCACGTGGGCCTAATTAGTTAATTATCTGATTAGTCCACCCCAAATTCCATTTTACATAATTCACGTAATTCTGATTAATTCCCTTAATCGAGAAAAATCCACATTATAAATAATATTTATTTATTTTTTTTCCAGGTCGCGCTAAGCGGGCCCCACCCGCGCTAAGCGCGCTACTTACTGCCTGGGAGGGGCGAGATTTCTTCAGACCGCGCTAAGCGCGCTCTGCGTTATGCAGAAAAATTCCCCTTTTTGACAGCAACTTCCAAACCCCAAATTCCCCCCACAAAACCATACCCAAACAGCCATGAAGGTATATTGTCATGATTCTATACATGTGTTATCCAACAAACTTCATAAAACATGAATTCCAACATCACTACATAATTTTTACACAAAACCCTAACATTCAAAGTTGTGGAAATTCAACCCAATCCTCATAGCATGTGTTACTACACATTGACACCATTATCTAAACCCCTAATGATCAAGATTCTCACCCTTACCTCAAGTTCTTGTGAAGATTGATGATTCCAAGCTTTTCTTCTTTTTCTCTTCTCTTTTCTCCTCCTTCTCTCTACTTCTTCTTTCTTTCTATTTTTCTATCTTATTTTTTTCCTCCCCTTCCACTACTACTACTCTCATTTCATAAAAATCTGATTTTCTTTAATAATAATAGTAATAATAATAATAATAATAATAATATTAGTAGTAATAATAATATTATTAATAATGATAATAATATTGGACATAAAAAATAATAGTAATAATAATACTAATAATAATATTAAGGGTTAATAGTGATTTACCCCCCTGACATATGAGCGAATTTTGTTTTTCCCCCCTCCATGCCTTTAGGCAACGGGTTTTTCACAAAAACTGTTGCCAAAACCTACCTTTGGCAACGGTGGGGGGGGGGGGGGGGGGGGGGTAAACCAAAACACGCTCATATGTCAGGGGGGTAAATCACTATTAACCCTAATATTAATAATGTTCCTCCTCCTACTACTACTAAATATGTCCCCACTTTATTCATTACTACTTTATTAGTATTCCGACACCTCTATTATCCCGTTCCGTTAAGGACATCACTCTTACCAGCTCAACTACACACCCCCTAAACAAGGCCAAACAAAAGAAATACCACACGACGATTAAATAAATTAAAATGGGGCGTTACAACACGGTTAAATGAGTGAGGAAAAGAATGTTACTTAGCACCATTTCTTTATTCGAAAGTATTTTTGGATTTGAAGTTTATGTATTCTATATTTAGTTTTGTTTTAGCAAATACCATTAATATATATATGCTCGTGTTTATTCAGTGGTCATTGGAAATTGATCATCATATCATTTAGGACGAATACGGTAACTTTTCTGTGTTCCTTGCATGATCCACTGGAAAAGAAAATGAAAGATATTATTAATTCGTACGTGCATGCTTAATTCATATTCTTTGAAATTGTAATTAGTTTATCATGTAATATGTTTAATTCAAATTCAATGTATAGTGTTGTGGAGAAAGTGAATATGATGAACAATGTTAGACGAAAGCCCACATGGATCTGTCCTAAAGTAAGTGGTGTAGCGAGCGATTTTGGACGCGGTTCTTAAGCGCTGGTCGCTCTCTGCGGTTGAGCTTAAAACTACAGGTCGATTCATTTTTTATCCTATTGTGAGCTGAATAAGGAAGGGAAATAGATGTCTCCAATTAACCCTGCTTGCATACTGAGTTTAAACAGCGGTCTGTTAGGTTACGGATGCTATCAATGTGGGGGGGGGGGGCCTTTGTACTGGTTATTTGTATTTTCACCAATACGGTTCTTTCTTTCTTTTTTCTAGGCAAAGGGTTTCTGGCGGGGAATAAGGATTAGGATGTTAGGACTGATGCTTTTGAATTACTGCTTTTAATTGATGGAGATATGGGATTTGGGTTTTTTGTTGATTGCGCTCGCTAAGATCTTTTCTTTCGATCTTATGCCTACGTATTCCCGTTTACCGAAACAGGGAAATCAGAGCGCTCGTAGTTCCTCCTATTCTATGGGAGGAAATTGGTTTTTGGTGTCTTGTTCAAAGCCCAAGACATGAAGCGAAAGGTGATTTGTATCTTGTTCAAAGCCCAAGATGTGAAGCTAAAAGACCTCCACTTTAGAGAGAATTTGTCATCTCTAAAGAGGGGAGAAGGTGAATTACTTTAACTGGGATACGCGCATCCGAGCAATGCCATAATTTCCGAAGAAAGGGTTTTAACCTGAAGGAGAAAACTTTAACTCAGTGTAGAGCAATGCCATCTTTCCTTAGGAATTTCTCATGCTAAAAGAGGGACAGTGGCATGGATATAGATGATCCAGAGGCTTGCCGCTTACAGCGATTAGATGAAGGGAAAGGAGTTGTTGATGTTTGTGTACTGTGAACGAGGCACAACTTTGATGCTAAAAGGTTGATTGGATCAACCAGTGGTTTTCTTATACAAAGCCTAAGAGGAGGCTAATTTCCGCTAGGAAAATCATTATACAAAGCCTAAGAGGAGGCTATTTTGTGTCTCGTACAAAGCCCGAGAGAGAGGCTAAAGGTTTTTGACCCAGTGGGGCATATCGTTATACAAAGCCTAAGAGGAGGTTAGCAAAGAGTTCGACCCTTGCTTAAGGGATTTATATCTCGTACGAGGCCCGAGATGGAGGCAAAAAAAAGGGTGATTGACTCAACGAGGGAATCTTTTGTGTCTCATACAAAGCCTGAGAGAGAGGCTAAAAGGTTGTTTTGACTCCACTGGGGAGAATTTTGGTATCTCGTACGAAGCCCGAGATGGAGGCTATTGTAACTGTTTCAGTTGAGTGACAGATCCAATATACTGATTTAAAAGAGAAAATCAGTTCTTATATGAGTAACACTGTACACAGGGATTTAATTTGAGGATCAGGGATATTTCCTTTTCTTTGAGGAAACGGGAAATCCAAAGGGTATTGAGACTATCCGAGTCTGCGGGTTTCCTTCCTATTTAACGAAGGGTGCTTGAGAATCTCTTTGAGACTCAAGGAAGTTAGACTGTCCAAGTCTAGAGTTTTATCTTTTGTACTATGTGTAGCGAGAAACAGTAGTAGACTCTATGAAAGGAATGTTCTATGAGGATGACTAGGTTCTGTTCCTATACCTCTAGGAGGTCGTCAGGACAATTTGTACGAAGCCCAAGAGGAGGCTGGAATCTTTTAAGAAGCCGACGGGTCCTTGTACGAAGCCCAAGAGGAGGCTATCATTCCCGAAGGAAGAGATCATTATACGAAGCCTAAGAGGAGGCTGTGAATACTTCTAAGAAGCCGTAGGGTCCTTGAATAATGCCCAAGAGGAGGCCGATGCTTTTAAGAAGCCCGTGGGTCTATCATCTCCTTTCCATTAGGAGAGATAACTCTTTTAAAGATGAAAACCACTGGTAAACGTGCGAGGTTTACTATCCAGCGACTTTTAACTTTTAAAGAGGGTTCCTTAGTTAAGGTCCAAGATTATGACCGTAGTGGGTACCCAAACCCCGAGACATTCAAGGCAAGCTATCCACAAGGAATAGATCAAGTCAGGAAAGTTCGAGAATTGGGAAGAAACTCAAAGATGCCATTCACGGAGAATACATTCATCTTGGGGAGTAGAGTTTCTTGATGATTCCTAAGGAGGACAGCCGAAGAGAAGACTGTATCTGGTGCTCCTATTGGGGATCTAGGCGTCTATTTCTACGAATAAATGAAACGGCGTCACTTAGTTCTAGACGTAGTTGCCGGGGAAACTCGAAATATCTATACTATTATTACACAGTGGATATGAGTTTATGAAAGGAGACTTACAGTGAGCAGCCCCACAATACAGTTTATAATATGAAAGCAGTAAATGAAAGCGATAACCACTTACTCGGTTGTAGTGCTTCCATGCTGTTTGGTTAGTTGTTCAACAAAGAAAGATTAAAAACAACAGTATATTCAAAATCAAAGGAGAAAGTGCTTTGAAAAAGAAAGATTTGGGGCTTACAACTCAAGGAGAGGCCCAGGGTTTTATCAGTGAGCGCACTGTTTGAATTTGTACAGAGGGACTTATACAAGTGACTGGGGCCCAAAAAAGGTTTTCTGTACAAAGGGATGGGTCTTACACTCTCTCAAGAGGCCCAAAAAGGTTTAAAGAAAAGAGAGGGGCTTATAACACGAGGGTAGGCCCAAATGATTTTTCGTTTAAAAATGGCGATCGCGCCGAGGTTTTCTTTTAACGCAGAGGGACTTATACAATAAGTGAGGCCCAAAATGTTTTGGTTAAAAGGGGGATTGGGTCTTACACTCTAATAGAGGCCCAAAAGTTTTGAATGGGTCTTATAGCTCAAGGAGAGGCCCAAATGATTATTTTTCAAAAGGCGACGATCGCGCCGTTTATTTTTGACGGTATCGGGACTTATACAATACACTGAGGCCCAAAAATGATTTGGTCAAAAAAGGATTGGGTCTTACACTCTATTAGAGGCCCAAAATGTTTGAAAAATGATTTATGAGGGTTGAATTAATCCAAAACCCTAATTTGTTTCCAAAAATGTATTTAATTGAATAAAAATTCAATTAAAATGATCAAAAATTGTTTAACATATGGAAAAAAAATTGTGATCTTGGATTAAATGCTTCAAAAATTAAGTATTGATCTACAAAATAATTAGAAAGCATTAAAAGTTGCAAAATCAATGTAGAAAAAATATTTAAAATGCCAAAAACAATCAAAATATTAATTCTTTACAAAAATATCAATTATATGAAATAAATAATATTTTTTGGGATTTTTTGATAAAATAAAATATTTTAACATTTTTGTGAATTATTAAAAAAAGAATCAACTCAAAATCATTAAAACTCAGAGAGAAATTAATTTTTGAATCAATTAAACAAAATCACAAAATTCAAATATTTGAATTATTCAAAAATGGCGCCAAGAACAGCTGAAGAACACGCGCGTGTTCTTGGTTTCTCAGATTTGCATTTTCTATCCAATCTCCATGAATACGTAATCATATCATGCAATCCACATATCATTATGCTCGTCTCAACCTCACGATCATGTCTATGTACTTTAATTTCATTTAAATTAAACATATAACAAGAAATCACGAAGAGACCTCAAGAACCCTAATTTCTGCATGAAGGCTAGGATTTTTGATACACGATTCAAACAATGCAATTAATTGAGGGAAAACATTCCATGCATGATTATGAACATATGGCCAAATTATTGTGCGAGGAAATATGCATAGATTGAGAGATGACCAAGTATGTGCTTACCTCCAAGTCGTGACATCAAGAGCAGATGTGATTTTGAGTTGAAGGTGTTACAGACAAGTTGTGATGATCTGGACAGCTTCCCTACACCATATGGAGTGTGTTTGAACACTTTGATTGAATTGAAATGGACTGGATCAGTTTATGGCATCTCAGCTGCAACTTCACTTCAAACTTGTGTGGATGGCAAGTGATTTTGTGAAATTGATGTTTCAGAAGTTATGTGAGTGTTTGATCAGCTCATATGTGATGTATGTGAGGTGTGTGAGTGATTGGTTTGTGCAGAATTGCTCTCAAACTCAAAACCCGATAGTGACTTGCCTTAGAAGGCAAAATTGGAGTGAAAGAAGAGATTTTGAGGAAAGCATCTGTTAGATGGCTTTGGTGTACTCAAACTGATCACAATTGAGCTCTATTTATAGTAGAGCAAGTTTGTTTTGCAAGGAATAGTGTATGGCAGCTGGTAAGTAGGTTTCCTCAATGTTGGCCAATGGAAATGAAAGTCTCCTCTAGCCATTGACTAGAGGTTAGGGCACAGAGCTTTGGTCCCCTTGGTCTTGGATAAGTCTTGACTGATTTCAGATGAGAATGGGTCAGTCCATGCCACCTTGATGGTTCCATTGAATGCCTCATTCCAAATTTGAAGTCTTGTCCCTATTTTGGCCATTCTAGGTTCAACATGCTATTCTTTGTTCCTTGGACCTTGGAGGCTTGGCTCAGTGATTGTCCCCTTTAGATTCAATCCTCTGAGGTGTCCAAGTGGATTGGAGCAATTGAATTTGGCTGATTTTGGCAAATCGAGCAAAATTGCAAATTCTGCCTTGCTTTGACAGATTTCAGCAAGGCAACTTGCCAATGTTGTATCTCATGGTGTAGGTTGAATTTGGCAATGTTCTTGGCCATTTTGGAAAGCTCTTACATGATACAACAACTGTTTGAACAAGTTTGGTTTTGATCTCTTTTGATTCCAAGTGAAAAATCCCCCTACATTTGGCAAAAAGTGAAGGCAAATTCTGACTTAGTGAAAATTTCACTAAGTATTGGAAAAAGTGACTTTTTCACTTTTCAGCCACTTTGATCATTCCATAACTCAAAATCCTTAATGAATTGGAATAACTTGTAGTTGAAGTTTTTGTAGGTGATAATGAGGGCTACAAATCCATCTTTGGATGAGAAAAAATGGCCTTGTGGTTTAGGAGTTATGGTCCTCCAAAGTTGGTACCTTTGCCACTTTATTTTTAACTTAGAAAAATTTCTAAGTTTTATGGTTACCCCTTTTACAAGTTATCTCACTTTTCTTGATTTTTCTTGATGAATGATGATTCAAATCATACATTAACATCATTTTAGGGTTAAAAATCCATTTTGGTGAAAAATCTCAAAAAGTCAAAGTTGACTTTTGTGCACAGTTGACTTTTTATCAGATGAATTCCAAACTGTGCAATTCTTCAGGAAATCATGTCCTTGACCTAAATCAAACTTAATGGACATGTTCCATGGGTGTCATAGGGTATATTCAATCATGTATTAGGGTTTGGGAGCATGTCTTGGTCAAAAGTCAAAGTTACAGTTGACTTTTCCCTTAAAACCCTAATTGTGGTGCAGATGAAAATGAGACTTGTTGCTCAAGCTTCTTGGATCAATCCATTGTTCCAAATGGATCAATATGGTGTATTAGAGACCCTCAAATCATCTCTTGAGGTCTTGGCTCATGGTTTGTCCCAAAAGTCAACTTAGGGGTGAATTAGGTCAAGAAACCCTAATTCCTGATTTTTGATGAATGCATCCCCTGAGGCAAAATTGACTTGATGCATGGGTTCATGAGGTTCCATGAAGTATATTAGGTTATGTTTTGGATCATTGCCTTGTGCCCAGATGAAAATTTCCATCTGGAGGCCCTGGTCGACCAAAACCCTAATTTGGTGACACTGTCGATCTTGAGACTTGATCCACCTAGAAGGGAGCAACCTTGTGCTTAATCCTTGAAGTGGGAGTCCTTCTTGATCCATTGTGGATGTTTGAGAGATTAGACAAGTTAAAGATCATGTCATTTCTTGATTGATCCTTTGTCTAAGCACTCAGAGAGGGCTTGAAACCCTAATTTTGATTGTATTGGATGCTCACCCATCTTTGGGGAGACTGATGAAGCATAAAGGTACATCCATATTGTGATGATGATTTTCACAATGATGGGAAATCTAAGTGGTCAAAATTTGGGGTATTACAGATGCCCCTATTTAATCTTCTTGGACCCGAAGGTATGAATGACGTTAGTATTCGAGCATTCGGGGTGCAAGAGGATTAAATATCTGAATATCCGAAATTTTGATGGTAGTTATGAATGGTAGCTTACACATTCATCTTCTTAAGCAATGCGATGATGCTTAGAAAAGGTAAACTTCCCCTCGATCCTGGTCTTCAGCCAAGGAACTGGTCTCAGTTTTCTTTTGAAACAAACCTCCCCTCGTTCTTGGTTTCCTACCAAGGAACTGGTCTTAGTTTATTATTTAAACTTCCCCTCGATCCTGGTTTCCTACCAAGAACTGGTCTTAGTTTCTGATTTAAACTTCCCCTCGATCCTGGTTTCCTACCAAGAACTGGTCTTAGTTTCTGATTTAAACTTCCCCTCGATCCTGGTTTCCTACCAAGAACTGGTCTTAGTTTATTATTTAAACTTCGCCTCGATCCTGGTTTCCTACCAAGAACTGGTCTTAGTTTCTGATTTAAACTTTCCCTCGATCCTGGTTTCCTACCAAGAACTGGTCTTAGTTTCTTTTGTCAATAAACTTTCTTGACAAGGGACGCTATTCGTAGCGGCTTTCCTCAAACTTCTCGCCGAATTTTCTTGGGGAGATGCCATTTGAGTGGAAAAAGTTTTGATGTCAGACTTGCTGGGGAACCCAGTCGTCTGAGTTGTAGAGTTGTACAAACTTCTCTGTTGGAGACGCCATCTGTCGATTCTACTAGGGAAAGCGAGTCTCTTGAGAGACTTTTGGGTTACATCATACTTTTCTCGGGATCTTCCCGGAGAAACGCCATATGATGGGGTCCAATTTTGTGGGGCCGATGACCTTTTCATCAGCGGTCCTTTCGGAGCAAAACTGGCATGCTGCCGAATCTTTGATCGCGAGGCTTTCTCTGTGGATTTTCCTTAATCCGGGAAAGCGAGGATATCATCTTCAATGGCGAAGAGTGACATTTGTTGAAGGTTCTCTGATCTTTCAGAGGTTCAAGTTATCAAAGTGGCCAAGTGCCGACTCTGATCTAAAGATACACTGGTGGCGAGATTGTGCAGACGCAACACTTCCTGACGAGGAAAGAACTGACAAACTCGATTGAGAAAACTGTTTATCACTAGGGGACAAGACCGACTCAAGTGATAGTGATGCAATACGAAATGCGAACGCAAATAAAATGCATGAAGTATGTATGTTTATGCTGACAAAACAGACGCGACATACAGACTAATGGATGAACATAATTGGATACTCGGCCATCGCGGGGCGAAGAAGTACCACTGATTCAAAATAGCAATTCCACCATGCTTAGGAGAGATAGTCCACGCGGGGAGCTATGTCGATCGGGCTTAGGAGATGAGAACTCGGCCGAGGCGTGTCAGACGAAACAAGGTCTCTGACACAGTTGATCCCTTCATTCAGGCATACTGGCTTAGAAGGAGTACTTTGATTCTGCACTTTGAAATTCGCTTACTTCGGGAGAAGCAGTCGATGTTCTTCTGATGTTCAACAGTCAAAAGAAATTGTCATCTTTATTTTAAAAGCAGAAAAAGTTTTAACAAGTAAATTCATTTTTATTTTATTTCAAGAATCGCTGATTAAGTTTAAACAACGTCGTTCTGTAAAGCTAAAACAAGTAAAGAATTACAAACAAAAGCACAAGGGCTCAAATTTTATTGATAAGATGGAGATCAGCCAAACGCGTGATTCCAAAGAGTATATACAAAGTTAGAAAATGGTAATTTACAGGGAAAAGGGCTACGTTGAAACATAACGACCACTATCCTTCTACCAACTTTGAATTCGGGACATCCTGAGCTTCCGTCGAAGATGACCTTTGACTGGAGATTTCCTCTGATAGATGATGCTGTAACTCCTGCTGAGGGACTTGCCTCTGTTGAACATAGTTACTTGCCATTATCCCTAATTTTTGCCTGGATTGTACTATGAGATTTCCAATCCATCGGGATGATTTTTTTTCCATGTCTCTAACTTTTGCCTGGACCGCCCTTTCGGGTTTTCAATCCACCGAGACGTTTTTTTTTAGGCGAAGTATTTCTTGACTACATCAACATTCGTGGGGTAGGCAAATTCCTCTCCGTCCATGGTTGCAAGTCTCAAGGCGCCGCCTGAGAAAGCTTTCATGACCACATAGGGGCCATCATAATTCGGGGTCCATTTGCCCCGAGAGTCAGTGAGAAATGATTGTATCTTCTTGAGCACGAGGTCTCCTTTCCTTAAGACACGAGGTCGGACTTTTTTGTCGAACGCCCTTTTCATTCTCTGTTGATATAACTGACCTTGGCATAGTGCCGTGATTCTCTTTTCTTCGATCAGGTTCAGTTCGTCGTGTCGACTTTGACACCATTCAGCTTCGGTGAGCTTAGCTTCCATCAATACCCGGATTGATGGGATCTCTACTTCTATGGGAAGCACTGCCTCCATGCCATATACTAGAGAGAAAGGGGTAGCCCCTGTTGAAGTACGGACAGATGTGCGATAACCATGAAGAGCAAAAGGTAACATCTCGTGCCAGTCTTTATAGGTTACAACCATATTTTGAACGATCTTCTTGATGTTCTTGTTAGCCGGTTCTACCGCTCCGTTCATCTTGGGTCGGTAGGGAGATGAGTTATGATGTTCGATCTTGAACTCTGCACACAACTCTTTAATCATCTTATTGTTCAAGTTAGATCCATTATCAGTAATGATCTCGCTTGGAACACCATAACGGCAGATGATATTGTTTTTGATAAATCGGACCACCACTTGTCGGGTTACATTGGCGAATGACGCTGCTTCGACCCACTTGGTGAAATAGTCAATGGCTACCAGGATGAACCGATGTCCGTTTGAAGCCTTGGGCTCAATCATACCAATCATATCGATTCCCCATATGGAAAATGTCCACGGGGAAGAAAGAACTTTGAGATGTGATGGCGGTACATGAATTTTGTCGGAGTATATCTGACACTTGTGACACCTCCTCATGTACTTGTAGCAGTCGGATTCCATGGTCAACCAATAATACCCGGCCCTGAGAATTTTTCTCGCCATTGTGTGTCCGTTGGCATGAGTGCCAAAGGATCCTTCATGAATTTCTTTCATGAGCATGTCTGCTTCTGGTCTGTCGACACATCGGAGCAAAACCATGTCAAAATTTCTCTTATAAAGAGTGTCACCGCTCAGGAAGAAGTTTACAGCCAATCTTCTGAGGGTTTTCCTGTCTTTTCTGAGTGCCCCAGATGGGTACTCTTGTTTCTGAAGGAAGCATTTGATATCGTGATACCAAGGTCTGTCGTCTATGACTGCTTCAATCGCGAAGATGTAAGCGGACCGTTCAAGGCGCATGATGTCGATCTTAGGTATGTCATTCCATCGACCTACACTAATCATGGAAGAGAGAGTGGCTAATGCATCAGCCATGTGATTCTCATCACGAGGGATGTGATGAAAGTCGACTCTGTTGAAGAAGGGTAGCAACCTTCTTGCATAGTCTTTGTAAGGAATCAATCCTGATTGGTATGTGTTCCAATCTCCTGTGATCTGATTGATAACCAGGGCTGAATCGTCGTATACGTCCAAGTTCTTGATCCTTAAATCAATTGCTTCTTCGAGACCCATAATACAAGCTTCGTATTCAGCCTCGTTGTTCGTACATTTGAACATAAGTCTGGCAGTGAAAGGAATGTGGGAACCCTGAGGGGTAACAATGATTGCCCCAATTCCGTTTCCATAATGATTGACTGCTCCGTCAAAGATAAGTCCCCACTGGGAACCTGGTTCTGGCCCTTCACTGGGTAGCGGTTCATCGCAATCTTTCATTTTTAGATACATGACATCTTCGTCTGGAAAGTCAAACCCGATTGATTCTTGATCGTCAATCGGTTGATGAGCCAAATGATCGGCTAAAATACTTCCTTTAACGGCTTTTTGAGCGTGGTACTCTATGTCATATTCTGATAGTAACATCTGCCAACGGGCAATCCTTCCCGTGAGAGCAGGTTTTTCGAATACGTACTTGATTGGATCCATTTCGGAGACCAACCAAGTAGTATGACGAATCATGTACTGGCGAAGATGTTTGGCTGCCCAAGCCAAAGCGCAACAAGTTTTCTTAAGCCTTGTGTACCGAGTCTCGCAGTCGGTGAATTTCTTGCTTAGATAGTAAATGGCAGACTCTTTCCTTTTAGTTTTGTCTTGTTGGCCAAGTACACATCCCATTGAGTCCTCTAGGACTGTGAGGTAAATGATTAGTGGTCTTCCTTCCACTGGAGGTGATAGAATCGGAGGATTCAATAGGTATTCCTTAATACTGTCGAAGGCGGTTTGGCAATATTCTGACCAAACGCAATCCTGGTTCTTTTTCAATAACTTGAAAATCGGCGCACAAGTGGCGGTCATAAGGAATATGAATCTGGAGATGTAGTTCAAACGTCCCAAGAATCCTCTGACTTGTTTTTCAGTTTTCGGAGAAGGCATTTCTTGAATGGCCTTGACCTTGTCAGGATCAACCTCAATCCCTTTCTGGCTGACGATGAACCCTAGTAGTTTCCCTGAACAGACACCGAAGGTGCACTTGTTGGGATTCAAGCGGAGCTTGAATTTTCTTAGACGTTCGAACAATTTCGACAGATGTTCAACGTGCTCATCCTCTGTTCTTGATTTTGCAATCAAATCATCGACATATACCTCGATTTCTTTGTGTATCATGTCATGAAACAGAGTAGTCATGGCCCTTTGATAGGTTGCCCCGGCGTTCTTCAAACCGAACGGCATTACATTATAACAAAAGGTACCCCATGGGGTAATGAACGAAGTTTTCTCCATGTCTTTCGGCGCCATTTTGATCTGGTTATAGCCCGAGAATCCATCTATGAAGGAGAATACTTTGAACTTTGCTGTACTGTCTACCAGCATGTCAATGTGTGGTAAAGGAAAGTCGTCCTTCGAACTAGCCTTATTCAGATCCCTGTAATCAACACACATTCTGACCTTTCCGTCCTTTTTGGGAACGGGTACGATGTTGGCTAACCATTGAGGATATTCAGATGTAGCGAGGAAACCCGCGTCGAACTGTTTCTGTACCTCCTCTTTGATTTTGATGGCCATGTCCGGGTGAGTGCGTCTCAACCTTTGCTTTACCGGCGGATATTCCGATCTCAACGGTAAGCGATGTTCCACGATGCTGGTATCCAACCCTGGCATATCCTGATAGGACCAAGCGAATACATCGGGGAATTCTTTGAGAAGCTTTATCAAACTTTCTTTGACAGTTGGACTGAGCAGTGCTCCGATCCTGATTTCTTTTCTCTCTTTTTCTGAACCCAAGTTTACCGTTTCCAATGGTTCTTTGTGAGGTTCAATGGACATTTCCTCTTGTCTGAGTAGTCGGGAGATCTCTTCTGGAATTTCGTTGTCATTTTCTTCTTCAGCCTCGAATACCGGGAACTCAAAGTTGGAAGAAGGCATCGGATCGTATGTTTCAACGGGGTATAAAACAAGCAATCTGCATGACGTGATGATTCGTGTTTAGAAGAGATAGAGAAAATGCAAGTGTGTGCAGTGTTTTTATTTTACTGCTTGTTTTTATTTTTGTATTGTTTTTTAGGATTACCATTTTCTGAAAAAGCAAAAAGAGAAAACAGCAATTAATGCGGAAATTACAGAACGACGTTATTTTATTAATGTACAAGTCGAATCTTGAAACTACAGCCCTATAAAACAAAACTCACTCGCTTCGGGCAAAGCGAAGAGGGAAATTTACAGAAAGCGAGCCCTATCAAAACATCCATTTCACCTGGGCAGGGTGAAAGGTTAAAGATGGCAATTACTTTGACTGGCGAACGACCTTCGGAACCTCGACAGCAACCCATTAGCGGCGAACTCCTCGGTGAATCACAAAGTCTGGCACCTTCCTTGATTTGTCTTCAGAAATGACGCTGATTTATGGTGGAGCAGGATCATTGGAATCTGTCTCCCAGGCAGAATTGTCGTAGGAGGATTCCCCTGTTGCATTTTGCATAGCATTTGTGCTCTCAGCTGTATTTCCCCATCCAGTTGACTGGATATCTTCGAGCCTGATATGAGAGCTTTCGGGAGCAGTGTACTTGACCATAAAGTCGTATTTTCCACTCGGTTGTCCCAGAGTGTCCCAAACTTCTTTGGAACTGGAGAAGTCATCCCTCTCGATGACGTTGACCTTAGGAAAAGCATAGTTGATGAATTCTAGTCCTGCAAACGTTGCGAATTCATCTTCATGTTGAGTAGTTTCCGAATGACCTGAATGTTGATCCCATGACATGGTGGGGACACAGGTATTCTGTTTAATGACGCTCAGCTGAGTTTCAATACTCGGCTGACTTTCTTGCCCCAAGTTTCCTGGGTAAGGCTGCCACATTGGCAGACCATCCATCGGGTCATAGTAATTGCGATCAAAGTTTTCTTTCATCAGAGTGTCTTCCTCTAATGAATTTGGCGGAGCACGGCATCCTTCCGGATCACAATCTCCGTAGATCATTTCAACATCTGATCTTGGTATAAATCTCGGACTTTCTGTAGGAAAGCAAAAAGGCATAGGCACCTCTTCCTGAGACATATAGCCGTCCTTGTTAAGGTAGGACTTCCATTCTTCATCTGTGTCAGAGGGATCTTCCTCATTGATAGCATGAACTGTCTGAGACACTGGGTGAAGAAAACCTCCACTGTGGAAGAAGTTTTGAAGGGGATGAAGACTTTCATCGTTGGCGGCTGTCTGAGTACAGGTTGCAGAAAAACCAAGACCCTTCTTTGTTTTATTGTTAATAGGAATGACAAGCCGTCCCCATCCTGTCGTATCGGTACTCTCGACCGCATTGATACCATATTTGTATGAAGAAATTGAAGTTCCTTCTTTGAATTGATCGTTCTTGCTCACCGATAGTGCCTGGAACTGAGTTCCAATAACCTCCTCGGGTTCCACACAAGTAGATGATGATAAGTTACTCACGAGCAAGGCTTGTTCCCCACAAACCGTGACAAATTGATCGTTCTGGACGAACTTTAGCTTTTGGTGGAGGGTCGAAGTGATCGCTCCAGCTTGATGTATCCAAGGTCTTCCTAATAAACAACTGTATGTTGCCCGGATGTCCATGACCTGGAAAGTGATTTGGAAAGTGTGAGGACCAATAGTTATGGGAAGATCAACTTCGCCGATAACTGTTTTTCTGGATCCGTCGAATGTTTTGACGACGACCTCGCTGACTCTCATCGGAGGGCCCTTGAATGATAATTGCATCAAAGTGGACTTCGGCATAACATTCAGGGCTGACCCTGTGTCTACCAGTACGTTGGCTAAAGCATCGCCCTGGCAGTTAACTGTAATGTTGAGCGCCATGTTATGACGGCGACCCTCTTCAGGTAATTCTTCATCACTAAATCCCAAATTATTGCAGGAAGTGATGTTAGAGACAATGCTATCGAACTGTCTGATTGTTACATCCTGTTCCACAAAGGCTTGCTCCAAGACTTTCTGTAGAGCCTCTCTGTGTGCTTCTGAACTGAGTAACAGTGATAATACTGAGATCTTTGAAGGAGTCTGTAACAGTTGATCAACAATGTTATATTCACTCCTTTGGATGAGCTTTAGCATCTCATCTTTGTCTTTTGAACAGTCGGGATTACTAGATTGACCGACTGGTGGATCAGGAATTTCTGCCTGCAGTTCCTTTTCTTTGTTGGATTCTCCAACTCCTCGGTTGAAGATTCGACCGCTCCGTGTTACACGACTGATGTCTGCAATATTCACGACGGAGGGTAATGGAATTTCCTTTCCATTTTCGATTATTGTTGCACCGTATTTGTAAGGGATCGCCTTAGCTGATTCATACGGTAATGGCCCCGGTAGACAGATGACTATGGGAACCTTCTAATTTTTCTGACCGGTATAAGTAACCTCGATCCGTTCCCGGTTGGGAACTCTAGATTCGTCAAGTAGAGGGACGATGACAAAAACATCCCTGATCTGGTGATGACCAGAGATCGTGACAACATCCTCAACTTGATTGGCAAGGTAGTTCGGCGACCAAATGATGGGTCCAGAACCTGGATATGGATGAATTTCTCCGTGATCAATTTGACCCTGAAGAGCTGCTCTCACAAGGTAACACCCTTGGTTACTTTCCGAACAGACGCTACAACTGTCATAGTTGTGTGGTGGCACCTGGCCACGCCCACTTTGAATGCAATGCAACCTCACTAGGTTATCTTCCATTAATCGGACATCCTGACTTTGACGACGAGTAGGATTCCTGTTATTGATACCAATCCGTTGAGTATCTTCGTCCATATTGATTGGCATCCACCAGTGATTTAACAAGTGCTGAAGTGCCTTCTAGACAAGGGTACAACCTCGATCTTTTTCGCAACCTGCTTTACAGTTTTGGTAATCATGTGATATTAAGAATCCGAGTCGGACCTGCTCAGCATGTAACTCTACCAGGTTGGTATCCATTACGCGGATATCGAAGATCTGAACCATATTGATTTGATAGGAGTTCCTATCATGGTAGTCTTGGATCCATCCAAGATCCATCTGACGCTGGAGGGCCTCTTGTATGAAAGAGCATCCCTGTTTGTTTACCGAGCAAATCAGACAGGAACTGTAATCGTGCCGCGGCAGATTATGATACTGGCTTTGCCTTGAGTGCATCGCCACCAAGTTGACATTCATCGCACGGATGTCGTGGGTTTGAATGATGTTAGAATTCGTAGAGACCATGTTAACTCCACGAACTCGGTGCTCTTGGATGCATCCGAGATCCGTTTGTTCCTGTAAAGCTGCTTGCACTACAGAACATCCTTGGTTATCTTTAGAGCAGATATCACACTGGTGATAGTTATGAGGTGGCACATGGCCATATCCATTCTGTCTACAATGCATCTTGACCAGATTGGTCCCCAATAAGAGTACATCGTGAATTTGATAGACATTGTTAGTCTCTTTCTCAATCAGATTGACTGCAACTTTCTCGTGTTGAGGCAGCGGGTTCGTAAGAACATTAGGATTCGTATCTTTAAAAGATAAGAGCCCGCTCCTCACAAGCTTTTGCACGTAGGATTTAAAATTGAGGCAAGTCTCAATGTTATGCCCTGAACCTCCTTGATGATAAGGACATGTTTGATCCACCTTAAACCAGAAAGGCGGATTTTCCGGAACTGAAAGGGGAGACTTAGTCTGAATGTGCCCCTTAGCCAGCAGTAACGGAAACAGCTCTGCGTACGTTACAGGTATAGGATCAAATCCTGGTGGCCGTGTTGTATGGTTGTTGTTATATGGAGGACGAGCCTGCTGAAGAGGCTGTTGTGTCCTTTGTTGGTCAGGCTGGCTCTGCGCAACCTGAGGTTGATACATAGGAACAGGCGCGGGGCCGATAGCAGGAGTAACAGCTGCTACTGGCTGATAATGTCGCCTTTGCTTTCTGAGAGAGATATTCCCAATATCTTGCTCTTTTTTCTTAGGGAGAGCACTACCGTATTTTTTAGTACCGCTCGTTGATCCAGTGTCTTTTACCAAACGTCCTTCTCGGACGGCTTCCTCAAGACGTACACCCATGCCGACCATTTCGGTGAAATCACTGGGCGCACTGGCAACCATTCAGTCATAGTAAAATGAGCTTAAGGTCTTTAAGAAGATTTTTGTCATCTCTTTTTCCTCAAGAGGTGGACAAATTTGAGCGGCAATTTCACGCCACCTTTGAGCATACTCCTTAAAGGTTTCCTTGTCCTTTTGCGACATCGATCTGAGTTGATCTCTGTCGGGTGCCATGTCCAAATTGTATTTGTATTGTTGGACGAAGGCAGTACCAAGATCTCTGAATGTACTGATCGTAGTACGGTTTAAACCCATGTACCATTTGAGTGCGGCACCGGTTAAACTATCCTGAAAGTAGTGAATCAGCAGGTCCTGATTCTCCGTCTGAGCTGACATCCACCGAGCGTACATCACCAGATGGCTCTGAGGGCAAGAGTTACCCTTGTATTTTTCAAAGTCGGGCACTTGGAACTTGTGCGGGACTTTCACATTTGGGACTAAGCAGAGGTCTGCGGCGTCCTTTCCAAATAGATCCTGACCGCGAATGGCTTGCAGCTCTTTCTGCATTTCCAGGAACTGTTCCTGGAATTCCTCCATTCTGTCAAACATAGTTTCCTTCTTACCAGAAGGTGTTGGTGGAATCTGTCCTTCCGGGACAGTGTGCACCACAGGGGGTGGTACCGTGACTACAGCAGTAAGTCTTGGCGCCTCCCGAAGTTTGTAACCTTCAGGAGTCTTGAGTATGCCCCTGGCATCTTCGCTTTCCTGAAGTTTGTAACCTTCAGGCCCAGCGGCTTCTGTTGCGATTCCCTGATCTTCAGTGATCGGCGGAACATATCCTTCCGGGATATAGTTAACAGGCATGCCCCAAGGACGATCTTTCGGTATCTGATACCTAGGATCATACTTTTCTATGATGGGCGTTGAGGTGATCTCTGAGATCACAGTTCTTTGTAGCTGAGCTTCTGCCATGGCTTGCATGTCGTTACGAAGCTTTCTCATATCCTCTCTCAGAGTGTCGATCTCTTCTTTCAACTCTCTGTTTTCTTCCTCAAGATCATCCATCTTTTTATGACGATTGGCCCGAGTATTATACGAATGAGACAGTTTAACTCTAGAATCGAGACACAAACGTGAGATTCATAGGTAAGGAGAATACGCGATGTGAGAATGATGAATGCAATGATTATATTAATTGTTTTTTAGGTTAAATTAAAATAAACTTCGACAATTAGATTGCAAATATCAAATAGTGGGGAAACCCCTTTTTATTGAAATTCAAAGGATTACAGAAATGGAAATACAGTAGATTACAAAGTGCAGAAACAGAAACCTAAACTAATGGGTCCTGAGTCCTCTCTGAGGAGAAACCGGGTGCTGACTCTGGTACTTTCCTTTTCTTTGACCGGGGCGCTTGGGCCGTTGTCGGGTTGTCATTCCTTTGCCAGGTGAAAGGAGTGAGCAAATTCCTTTGGTCATCTTGATTCTCTACAGCATGCTGCTCCAAAATTTCAATCAGAGCATCTTTCTCTTTCAGTAATTGCTGTATTTGGATACACTCTACGTCGAGGGTGCGGTACTTGTTCTTCCAAGACCTTCTTTCCTTTTGAACTTTGTTGAGAGTAACCTGAAGCCTTTCAGTTTCCGTCATGAAGTACATGACAATTTCCCTCGGCGGAAGAATTCCGTAACGAGGATAAGGCATCTTTAGCTTGAGAGCTCTGGTTTGTACCCAATGGAGATAAGGCTCCATCGAGACACAGTCCGGTTTTCCCAGAGACTCTCGTCCTTTCTTATGAACATGTTTCCAAGCTTGCACTATTTCCATCTTTAGTGCTCTGTCGTTTTCTCCTTCTTTGAAGAAAAGACCTTCCAGATGAACACCCAGTGGGATGTGTCTCATCGGGTATCCAAATTGACGAAGAACTAATATCGGATGATAGTTGATTCCTCCTTTAGTTCCTATGAGGGGTACGCTGGGGAAGTTTCCACAACGGTCAATGATTCTGATTCCCTCATAAATCCTATTGTACCAATCTATATCAGAGTTGGTGAGAGACATGATCTTCTGCGACCAACGTAAGACACTCTTGCAATCCCAAAAACCGGCAGACTTGGGCAAGTGAGAGATAAACCACTTGTAAAGAAAAGGTACACAGCATGTGATCTCCCCTCCGCTGTACAAATTTCCTAAGTGTACAGAATGATACGCATCTGCGAGCAAAGTCGGCACAGGGTTTCCAATGAGAAAAACCTTAATGGCGTTGATATCGACGAAGTTATTAATGTTGGGAAACAAAAATAACCCGTAGGTGAGCAAGACAAAGATGCTTTCAAAAGCAGTCCCGTTCCCTATACTAGCGAAGTACAGAGCTTTCTTTGTCAAGAACTGGGCTGGCAAACCTTGGATACCACCCATAGTAATCATGTGAGTCATGACCTCAGACTCGTCCAAATGAATTGCTCTTGCAATAGTCTGATTCTTTGGAATTTCTTCCAGTCCAGAAAATGGAGCTCGATCTGTGATATGTAAATCAGTCAGATGAGAATACTCCTCCAGCGTTGGTGCCAGCTGGTAATCCGGGAATGTGAAACAATGATAAATCGGATCGTAGAACTGAATGAACGCATCCATGATTCCCTTAATCACATGGACTCTTAACAGTGGTAGCAAACCACCGTGCTTGGCTCTGAAAGCCTCTGGGTTAACGATCATCCTCGCTAACTTTCTCAAATCCCCTAGTTTTGGAACCTTGAAGGTATACTGGTGGGTTCTCCTTCTACCGAAATCCATTAATGCAATATTTTTCTCTGATATTTGCAATCACAGTCTTAGTTTAATTTGAAAAACAGAGAGACTAGAAGAGGAAGTTTTTTGAATGTTTTAATGTTTTATTAAATGAATGCATGAATGCAGCACACAAAAACATAGAAAAAACATGGGGTCAAAGGGTCGTTGTCATGAAGTCAAAGCTCTACCCATCCCCAAAGGTTTATACTAGGGTGATTTTTGTATCTGTACTCATTATCAGCAGCCCGTTCTCAAACTTCAAGCATTTGGAAGTCATAGCCTCATCAGTATTGTAGTGAGCACAATATTGCACCAACTCCTCAAACCGAGCAGCATACTCAATAACAGTCATGCTACCCTGTTTCAGTTCCAGGAACTCAATCTCCCTCGCACTGCGAATATCTTCCGGGAAATACTTTTCCAGAAACTCACCCTGAAACACTGCCCACGTAACAAGGGTACCCGCAGCTTCCAACCTCTGACGACTATTATCCCACCAGGCTTCAGCTTTGCCTTCCAGCATATGAGTGCCAAACTGCACTTTCTGAGCTTCATTACATCCCATGGTCCTGAAGATCTTTTCAATAGCCTTCAGCCACTTCTGTGCCGCTTCAGGATCGAGAACACCACCCTTAAATGTAGGCGGTTTATTACTCTGAAACCTTTCTAAGTTACGAAACTGCGCCTCCCCAGCAATCTGATTGTTGTTCTGCACTGCCCGCGCCATAACTTGCAGCGCAGGAGCAAGAGCAGCATCATTCCTCCCTGCCATACCCTTCACAATCACCACACGGTTAGAAGCACACACAAATCTACTCCTATTCTAAGGACAGACTCTACTACAACATCTGGCCGGACGGACCGACCTGCTCTGATACCAATCGTAACACCCCACTTTACAAACCACAACAATATATATATATATATATATATATATATATATATATATATAGTACAAATACAATCAGAGTTCCCTTAATTAGTGGGATGTCACACCTCAAAGATGCATAACCTGAATTTCTCTATTTACTTCATTCATTTCTATTTTCTTTCAAAATAAGCTAAAACAGCGGAATGAAACATTTAATCCAAAATCATGGCCGTTCGCCATCAAAATCATGGTCCACATAAACTCGTGGTTCACCATGCGTTAAAGTGAGTAACTATACATAACACATTACACAAAAGAACAACAAAAGATAAAATCCCCAAAATGTCCCGTGTTACGTATCAGAGCGACTCCTAAGACTCGATCAGGCAACACGCACTCCATGCAAAACTCAAGTACCTGGATTATCTGTACTTCCCAAGAAGCACAGACAAAAGAAACAACAAAAGGGGTGAGAATTACATTCAATAATTAACAGTGCAAAGTACATACAAATGAGTAAATTCTAGCAATCATACATAATGTGCATACATTCACGACACCCTTGTCACTTTCTATTATAACTCAACAAAACCCATAAATAATGCAATGCGACTCAAAGACACTGACGCGATGCAAGTGGTGCCAACCCCTATGGTTCATTCAATCGAACCCGATTCTCAATGGAATCCGGATAAATCACATACACTCCCACTGAGCAATGATTTATCTCCATACAACTCCACATTAGAGTCTAGACAATACTAGGCACCCATCATGGATTCCCACCTAGCTGTCTCCACCACGATTCATAATAGAATCCGGATAAATCACATACACTCCCACTGAGCAATGATTTATCTCCATACAACTCCACATTGGAGTCCGGACAATACTAGGCACCCATCATGGATTCCCACCTAGCTGTCTCCACCAGACGCATCATGAAATGCATGACACAGATTACACACAAAACACATGTATAATAACAATTATACATCTTCACGATCCTTATGATCACACGTGAGATACATACTCACCGTTATACACACCAGTATTACCACAACTGTCAAATCAATTCGTCATAATGCACATAATTAAGGAAAATACTTCACGTGGGCCTAATTAGTTAATTATCTGATTAGTCCACCCCAAATTCCATTTTACATAATTCACGTAATTCTGATTAATTCCCTTAATCGAGAAAAATCCACATTATAAATAATATTTATTTATTTTTTTTCCAGGTCGCGCTAAGCGGGCCCCACCCGCGCTAAGCGCGCTACTTACTGCCTGGGAGGGGCGAGATTTCTTTAGACCGCGCTAAGCGCGCTCTGCGTTATGCAAAAAAATTCCCCTTTTTGACAGCAACTTCCAAACCCCAAATTCCCCCCACAAAACCATACCCAAACAGCCATGAAGGTATATTGTCATGATTCTATACATGTGTTATCCAACAAACTTCATAAAACATGAATTCCAACATCACTACATAATTTTTACACAAAACCCTAACATTCAAAGTTGTGGAAATTCAACCCAATCCTCATAGCATGTGTTACTACACATTGACACCATTATCTAAACCCCTAATGATCAAGATTCTCACCCTTACCTCAAGTTCTTGTGAAGATTGATGATTCCAAGCTTTTCTTCTTTTTCTCTTCTCTTTTCTCCTCCTTCTCTCTACTTCTTCTTTCTTTCTATTTTTCTATCTTATTTTTTTCCTCCCCTTCCACTACTACTACTCTCATTTCATAAAAATCTGATTTTCTTTAATAATAATAGGAATAATAATAATAATAATAATAATAATATTAGTAGTAATAATAATATTATTAATAATGATAATAATATTGGACATAAAAAATAATAGTCATAATAATACTAATAATAATATTAAGGGTTAATAGTGATTTACCCCCCTGACATATGAGCGAATTTTGTTTTTCCCCCCTCCATGCCTTTAGGCACGGGTTTTTCACAAAAACTGTTGCCAAAACCTACCTTTGGCAACGGTGGGGGGGTAAACCAAAACACGCTCATATGTCAGGGGGGTAAATCACTATTAACCCTAATATTAATAATGTTCCTCCTACTACTACTACTAAATATGTCCCCACTTTATTCATTACTACTTTATTAGTATTCCGACACCTCTATTATCCCGTTCCGTTAAGGACATCACTCTTACCAGCTCAACTACACACCCCCTAAACAAGGCCAAACAAAAGAAATACCACACGACGATTAAAAAAATTAAAATGGGGCGTTACAACACGGTTAAATGAGTGAGGAAAAGAATGTTACTTAGCACCATTTCTTTATTCGAAAGTATTTTTGGATTTGAAGTTTATGTATTCTATATTTAGTTTTGTTTTAGCAAATACCATTAATATATATGCTCGTGTTTATTCAGTGGTCATTGGAAATTGATCATCATATCATTTAGGACGAATACGGTAACTTTTCTGTGTTCCTTGCATGATCCACTGGAAAAGAAAATGAAAGATATTATTAATTCGTAAGTGCATGCTTAATTCATATTCTTTGAAATTGTAATTAGTTTATCATGTAATATGTTTAATTCAAATTCAATGTATAGTGTTGTGGAGAAAGTGAATATGATGAACAATGTTAGACGAAAGCCCACATGGATCTGTCCTAAAGTAAGTGGTGTAGCGAGCGATTTTGGACGCGGTTCTTAAGCGCTGGTCGCTCTCTGCGGTTGAGCTTAAAACTACAGGTCGATTCATTTTTTATCCTATTGTGAGCTGAATAAGGAAGGGAAATAGATGTCTCCAATTAACCCTGCTTGCATACTGAGTTTAAACAGCGGTCTGTTAGGTTACGGATGCTATCAATGTGGGGGGCCTTTGTACTGGTTATTTGTATTTTCACCAATACGGTTCTTTCTTTCTTTTTTTCTAGGCAAAGGGTTTCTGGCGGGGAATAAGGATTAGGATGTTAGGACTGATGCTTTTGAATTACTGCTTTTAATTGATGGAGATATGGGATTTGGGTTTTTTGTTGATTGCGCTCGCTAAGATCTTTTCTTTCGATCTTATGCCTACGTATTCCCGTTTACCGAAACAGGGAAATCAGAGCGTTCGTAGTTCCTCCTATTCTATGGGAGGAAATTGGTTTTTGGTGTCTTGTTCAAAGCCCAAGACATGAAGCGAAAGGTGATTTGTATCTTGTTCAAAGCCCAAGATGTGAAGCTAAAAGACCTCGACTTTAGAGAGAATTTGTCATCTCTAAAGAGGGGAAAAGGAGAATTACTTTAACTGGGATACGCGGATCCGAGCAATGCCATAATTTCCGAAGAAAGGGTTTTAACCTGAAGGAGAAGACTTTAACTCAGTGTAGAGCAAGTCCATCTTTCCTTAGGAATTTCTCATGCTAAAAGAGGGACAGTGGCATGGATATAGATGATCCAGAGGCTTGCCGCTTACAGCGATTAGATGAAGGGAAAGGAGTTGTTGATGTTTGTGTACTGTGAACGAGGCACAACTTTGATGCTAAAAGGTTGATTGGATCAACCAGTGGTTTTCTTATACAAAGCCTAAGAGGAGGCTAATTTCCGATAGGAAAATCATTATACAAAGCCTAAGAGGAGGCTATTTTGTGTCTCGTACAAAGCCCGAGAGAGAGGCTAAAGGTTTTTGACCCAGTGGGGCATATCGTTATACAAAGCCTAAGAGGAGGCTAGAAAAGAGTTCGACCCTTGCTTAAGGGATTTATATCTCGTACGAGGCCCGAGATGGAGGCAAAAAAAAAGGGTGATTGACTCAACGAGGGAATCTTTTGTGTCTCATACAAAGCCTGAGAGAGAGGCTAAAAGGTTGTTTTGACTCCACTGGGGAGAATTTTGGTATCTCGTACGAAGCCCGAGATGGAGGCTATTGTAACTGTTTCAGTTGAGTGACAGATCCAATATACTGATTTAAAAGAGAAAATTAGTTCTTATATGAGTAACACTGTACACAGGGATTTAATTTGAGGATCAGGGATATTTCCTTTTCTTTGAGGAAACGGGAAATCCAAAGGGTATTGAGACTATCTGAGTCTGCGGGTTTCCTTCCTATTTAACGAAGGGTGCTTGAGAATGTCTTTGAGACTCAAGGAAGTTAGACTGTCCAAGTCTAGAGTTTTATCTTTTGTACTATGTGTAGCGAGAAACAGTAGTAGACTCTATGAAAGGACTGTTCTATGAGGATGACTAGGTTCTGTTCCTATACCTCTAGGAGGTCGTCAGGACAATTTGTACGAAGCCCAAGAGGAGGCTGGAATCTTTTAAGAAGCCGACGGGTCCTTGTACGAAGCCCAAGAGGAGGCTATCATTCCCGAAGGAAGAGATCATTATACGAAGCCTAAGAGGAGGCTGTGAATACTTCTAAGAAGCCATAGGGTCCTTGAATAATGCCCAAGAGGAGGCCGATGCTTTTAAGAAGCCCGTGGGTCTATCATCTCCTTTCCATTAGGAGAGATAACTCTTTTAAAGATGAAAACCACTGGTAAACGTGCGAGGTTTACTATCCAGCGACTTTTAACTTTTAAAGAGGGTTCCTTAGTTAAGGTCCAAGATTATGACCGTAGTGGGTACCCAAACCCCGAGACATTCAAGGCAAGCTATCCACAAGGAATAGATCAAGTCAGGACAGTTCGAGAATTGGGAAGAAACTCAAAGATGCCATTCACGGAGAATACATTCATCTTGGGGAGTAGAGTTTCTTGACGATTCCTAAGGATGACAGCCGAAGAGAAGACTGTATCTGGTGCTCCTATTGGGGATCTAGGCGTCTATTTCTACGAATAAATGAAACGGCGTCACTTAGTTCTAGACGTAGTTGCCGGGGAAACTCGAAATATCTATACTATTATTACACAGTGGATATGAGTTTATGACAGGAGACTTACAGTGAGCAGCCCCACAATACAGTTTATAATATGAAAGCAGTAAATGAAAGCGATAACCACTTACTCGGTTGTAGTGCTTCCATGCTGTTTGGTTAGTTGTTCAACAAAGAAAGATTAAAAACAACAGTATATTCAAAATCAAAGGAGAAAGTGCTTTGAAAAAGAAAGATTTGGGGCTTACAACTCAAGGAGAGGCCCAGGGTTTTATCAGTGAGTGCACTGTTTGAATTTGTACAGAGGGACTTATACAAGTGACTGGGGCCCAAAAAAGGTTTTCTGTATAAAGGGATGGGTCTTACACTCTCTCAAGAGGCCCAAAAAGGTTTAAAGAAAAGAGAGGGGCTTATAACACGGGGGTAGGCCCAAATGATTTTTCGTTTAAAAATGGCGATCGCGCCGAGGTTTTCTTTTAACGCAGAGGGACTTATACAATAAGTGAGGCCCAAAATGTTTTGGTTAAAAGGGGGATTGGGTCTTACACTCTAATAGAGGCCCAAAAGTTTTGAATGGGTCTTATAGCTCAAGGAGAGGCCCAAATGATAATTTTTCAAAAGGCGACGATCGCACCGTTTGTTTTTGACGGTATCGGGACTTATACAATACACTGAGGCCCAAAAATGATTTGGTCAAAAAAGGATTGGGTCTTACCCTCTATTAGAGGCCCAAAATGTTTGAAAAATAATTTATGAGGGTTGAATTAATCCAAAACCCTAATTTGTTTCCAAAAATGTATTTAATTGAATAAAAATTCAATTAAAATGATCAAAAATTGTTTAACATATGGAAAAAAAATTGTGATCTTGGATTAATGCTTCAAAAATTAAGTATTGACCTACAAAATAATTAGAAAGCATTAAAAGTTGCAAAATCAATGTAGAAAAAATATTTAAAATGCCAAAAACAATCAAAATATTAATTCTTTACAAAAATATCAATTATATGAAATAAATAATATTTTTTGGGTTTTTTTATAAAATAAAATATTTTAACATTTTTGTGAATTATTAAAAAAAGAATCAACTCAAAATCATTAAAACTCAGAGAGAAATTAATTTTTGAATCAATTAAACAAAATCACAAAATTCAAATATTTGAATTATTCAAAAATGGCGTCAAGAACTGCTGAAGAACACGCGCGTGTTCTTGGTTTCTCAGATTTGCATTTTCTATCCAATCTCCATGAATACGTAATCATATCATACAATCCACATATCATTATGCTCGTCTCAACCTCACGATCATGTCTATGTACTTTAATTTCATTTAAATTAAACATATAACAAGAAATCACGAAGAGACCTCAAGAACCCTAATTTCTGCATGAAGGCTAGGATTTTTGATACACGATTCAAACAATGCACTTAATTGAGGGAAAACATTCCATGAATGATTATGAACATATGGCCAAATTATTGTGCGAGGAAATATGCATAGATTGAGAGATGACCAAGTATGTGCTTACCTCCAAGCCGTGACAGCAAGAGCAGATGTGATTTTGAGTTGGAGGTGTTACAGACAAGTTGTGATGATCTGGACAGCTTCCCTACACCATATGGAGTGTGTTTGAACACTTGGATTGAATTGAAATGGACTGGATCAGTTTATGGCATCTCAGCTGCAACTTCACTTCAAACTTGTGTGGATGGCAAGTGATTTTGTGAAATTGATGTTTCAGAAGTTATGTGAGTGTTTGATCAGCTCATATGTGATGTATGTGAGGTGTGTGAGTGATTGGTTCATGCAGAATTGCTCTCAAACTCAAAACCCGATAGTGACTTGCCTTAGAAGGCAAAATTGGAGTGAAAGAAGAGATTTTGAGGAAAGCATCTGTTAGATGGCTTTGGTGTACTCAAACTGATCACAATTGAGCTCTATTTATAGTAGAGCAAGTTTGTTTTGCAAGGAATAGTGCATGGCAGCTGGTAAGTAGGTTTCCTCAATGTTGGCCAATGGAAATGAAAGTCTCCTCTAGCCATTGACTAGAGGTTAGGGCACAGAGCTTTGGTCCCCTTGGTCTTGGATAAGTCTTGACTGATTTCAGATGAGAATGGCTCAGTCCATGCCACCTTGATGGTTCCATTGAATGCCTCATTCCAAATTTGAAGTCTTGTCCCTATTTTGGCCATTCTAGGTTCAACATGCTATTCTTTGTTCCTTGGACCTTGGAGGCTTGGCTCAGTGATTGTCCCCTTTAGATTCAATCCTCTGAGGTGTCCAAGTGGATTGGAGCAATTGAATTTGGCTGATTTTGGCAAATCGAGCAAAATTGCAAATTCTGCCTTGCTTTGACAGATTTCAGCAAGGCAACTTGCCAATGTTGTATCTCATGGTGTAGGTTGAATTTGGCAATGTTCTTGGCCATTTTGGAAAGCTCTTACATGATACAACAACTGTTTGAACAAGTTTGGTTTTGATCTCTTTTGATTCCAAGTGAAAAATCCCCCTACATTTGGCAAAAAGTGAAGGCAAATTCTGACTTAGTGAAAATTTCACTAAGTATTGGAAAAAGTGACTTTTTCACTTTTCAGCCACTTTGATTATTCCATAACTCAAAATCCTTAATGAATTGGAATGAATTGTAGTTGAAGTTTTTGTAGGTGATAATGAGGGCTACAAATCCATCTTTGGATGAGAAAAAATGGCCTTGTGGTTTAGGAGTTATGGTCCTCCAAAGTTGGTACCTTTGCCACTTTATTTTTAACTTAGAAAAATTTCTAAGTTTTATGGTTACCCCTTTTACAAGTTATCTCACTTTTCTTGATTTTTCTTGATGAATGATGATTCAAATCATACATTAACATCATTTTAGGGTTAAAAATCCATTTTGGTGAAAAATCTCAAAAAGTCAAAGTTGACTTTTGTGCACAGTTGACTTTTTATCAGATGAATTCCAAACTGTGCAATTCTTCAGGAAATCATGTCCTTGACCTAAATCAAACTTGATGGACATGTTCCATGGGTGTCATAGGGTATATTCAATCATGTATTAGGGTTTGGGAGCATGTCTTGGTCAAAAGTCAAAGTTACAGTTGACTTTTCCCTTAAAACCCTAATTGTGGTGCAGATGAAAATGAGACTTGTTGCTCAAGCTTCTTGGATCAATCCATTGTTCCAAATGGATCAATATGGTGTATTATAGACCCTCAAATCATCTCATGAGGTCTTGGCTCATGGTTTGTCCCAAAAGTCAACTTAGGGGTGAATTAGGTCAAGAAACCCTAATTCCTGATTTTTGATGAATGCATCCCCTGAGGCAAAATTGACTTGATGCATGGGTTCATGAGGTTCCATGAAGTATATTACATTATGTTTTGGATCATTGCCTTGTGCCCAGATGAAAATTTCCATCTGGAGGCCCTAGTCGACCAAAACCCTAATTTGGTGACACTGTCGATCTTGAGACTTGATCCACCTAGAAGGGAGCATCCTTGTGCTTAATCCTTGAAGTGGGAGTCCTTCTTGATCCATTGTGGATGTTTGAGAGATTAGACAAGTTGAAGATCATGTCATTTCTTGATTGATCCTTTGTCTAAGCACTCAGAGAGGGCTTGAAACCCTAATTTTGATTGTATTGGATGCTCACCCATCTTTGGGGAGACTGATGAAGCATAAAGGTACATCCATATTGTGATGATGATTTTCACAATGATGGGAAATCTAAGTGGTCAAAATTTGGGGTATTACAAGTGGTCCGATTACATGTTTCTTTTATTTACATTCATGTGTGGTTGTATTCATATCATATTTGCTTAAATTTGTAGACAAGGAAATAACCCGGGACTTACGAGTATGGTTATTATGTCATGAAACACATGTTAAACATTGTCCTTGCAGGCATTGTTGATTTATGGGATAAGGTATACATGTCATAAAATGTTTACATATATTAATATATAAGTTGACTATTGAATTATTATCATACATGTTATTGACTCTTTCTTATGTAGATGTTTAACGACGAAACTCCATTCCCCGTTGAGGAATTTGTAGATCTTTGTAAACGTTGGGCGTATATCCACAATGTTCTTAAGGGTCCTGCTGATTGATGATGTGAATAACACATTTCTATAGAGATGATGTGAATAACACTTTTTTGTATTGATGACATGAATATAGTGTTTGGTGTAAATATGGTTATAATATTTACAATACTTACAAAATTAATAATAGGAAGAAATTTTGGCTTTTGTCAATGAACAATGTTAGCTGTATTTTATGCTCTTTATGCATGTATACCTTATCTGTTATGGTTAAAATGGTTACAGGTTAAAAAATGGGATGAATTTGAATTGCTGAGAAATGCATTTTTAAAACATAGGAAGTTTTGACAGCGGTTATAAAACCTAGCCGTGGTTGTATATTTGTGTCTGCAGAATATATAACGATGGTTATATAATTTAACTGTCATAATATCTCGCGCGCTGCACAAAAATAAATAAATATCAAAACGGCGCAGCTAGGAATCGAACCAATGATCATTATATTTATCACAACGGTTCGTTTGAATAATCGCTGTGATAGGGCGCGTTGTTTCCAAGTTATTACAACGGTTAATGGGTCGTGATTATAAGTATCATTTTATAACGACACTCTATATAACAACGCATGCGCCAGCGTCATTATATACCTTTCCCAACCGTTGCTAATTGGTTTTTGCGTAGTAGTGTCAGTATCCTCCTTCTCTTTTTTCTTAAAATCATCGTTGATAGTTGATTGAGAAGTTATCCCCCTCTTGAAAATATTTTCAAAACCTGAAGATTCAACTTTTTTCTTTTACCATCTTCCACATCAACCTCTACTACATCTTTACTTAGAATTCTCTTCTTGATGAGTTTGCTTTGCAATCTATGAACAATGGTCCACATTTGTTTGCGAACTTCATCTGAAACAGATACACAAAGTTCAACATTACTATTTGTCCCTGCTAAATGATGCTTAAATCGAAAAGCATCGTCGCCATACTCTTTAGACAATAGTTGCACTTGATATTTCTTGACCCACCATTTATGGGAATGCCATGTTCTCATGCCACATCTTGTCTTTGACCAGAAGCATTTTTTGCAACTTACTTATTTCTCACATTTCTAACACTTAGGTCTGTTGGAGGAGGAAGTGACATACTACTACCAGTACCACCAGTCATCTGTTCCATTAAAAAAAACTAAGACAAATAACTTTTATATAAAAAATTAAAAAATACAAACAATTTTTAAAAATTAAAACACATAGTAATATAAAACAAAAAAACAAAAAAAAATGTAAAAAATATCTTACAAATATGTATAAATAAATAAATTAAAGAGAAAAACAAATTTTATAAAAAGAACAAAAAAATAAATTAATTAAAAAAGATAAATAACTTTTTTCTAACCCTATATTCATGTGTTTATAATATAATTCAATAAAAAATGTTATAATGTAATGTCACTAATTACTACTTGTAGCATACGAATATATATATATATATATATATATATATATATATATATATATATATATATATATATATATATATATATATATATATATATATATATATATATATGTATGGGTAAGTGTTGTAATAAAACCAGTTAAAAAAATAATTGTAGTACTATTAATAACTGTATATATGATCACACATGTGACCTAAAGAAACAAAGTTGCATTATTAAAAAAATACACAGAAGATTACTCTGACCGTGTACAACTAAAGCATTCCCCAATATTATTTTAATAATTCAGCAACTATTATATTATAATAAAATACATGTATTATATGATTATTAAGGACACAAATATTAATATTATAAAGATGTAGTGATAGACTAATGGCTATATTACATTGCAATTGAGGCATGATCCTAAACTATTATATTATATTACAGTACATTGAATTATATATTGTTCTGGACCGGGCAGGGCTTCCTGCCCTTAAGGATCAGGCCCAATCCATTATAGTTGGCGAACAGGCCCAATAGGCACAATATAGCCGTTGGGCACAATATAGCCGTTGGGCACGTCCCCCCACTCGCTTGTCAGTTCATGCGACCAACTACCTCCCCGGATCTTGCGGGGATAGTTAGACCAAGTTAGAGGACCACGCGCCGTGTCCTCCACTTGGCAGCCCCTCATTCGCTGAGCAGGCATCCTACTCGCGAGGAGAGATCTTGGCCCCGCGCTGGGGGTATATTATAAATACCCTCTCACTTGAGAGGGTCAGGTATCTAATCTCTTACATTCTTACTTTGTACTTGCTTTTCTCCTCTTGTCCAAACTCTCACTTTGGCATCGGAGTACCTTGCAGGTACGCCCCCCATTCTCCGCCCCTACGAGCATCTACTCCTGCCCTACACGAAATTCACGACGATCTCCTTCTGGTCCTCTCCGATCAGTGGCGCCGTCTGTGGGAACTCCCAGCTTCCCCGTCTTTAACCAAGATTCTCTCTTGCACAACAAAGACCAAAGCTTCATCCTTTCAAATCTCAGATCGACATGGCTTTCATCAAGAACGATGTTCACCAAGACTTTGTGGCCTCTGCGGCCAACAACAACGACCATGCTTTCGTCGGGCATATCCCGCAGGAAAGTGACCGAAGAGACGGAAGGCCTGCTTCCCCGAAACCTGACGAACCAAAGCCACGGGCACCAGCTGTGGAGCTCACCTTCGAGCCCATCCCGGTTCCCCAAGATGCTGATCCGAGCACCGCAGCGCTCATCGCATCTCTTAACAACTCGAACCTCTTAATCCTCCAGCAGGGGGAGAAGATCAATGCTCTCGAGCATATCATTCAGGAACGCCTTGCTTCAGAAAAACTGATGAGTCTTTTTCCGCGTCCACGAACTCCCTCGAAGCGAAGACGCGATATCCTCTCCCCGGAGAGGAAACGTTCAAGATCGAGGAACCCTACACCCGATCTAGCACGACGACGCCATTAGTCTCCCCCACGGAGATCCAGGCACTCCCCGGTATCCAAGAGGTCTCGACACTCAGATAAGTACGAGAACCAGCATACCCGCGGACGTTCTCCTCACTGCAGTCGAAGCCGCGGTCACAGCCGTTCCCTTTCGCTCTCTCCTAGTTCCAGAAGTCACGATGACATTCATGACCCGTTCACAAGAGACATCCTGGACACTCGAATCCCTCGTGGATTAGAGAAACCACCCACGTTGACAACCTATGATGGGACGTCTGATCCCCGCGAGCATATCAAAAATATAGAAGCTATGCTCCAATATCACGGTGTCTCCGGGGCTATTAGATGCAAAATTTTCCCCATCACCTTGAGAAAGGGAGCGATGACATGGTTTAAACGACTTCCTCGCGGATCCATCTCTTCATGGAGAGAGTTAAAGAGCCAGTTCGCCCACCATTTCACAGCTTCCCAACGACATCCTAAGTTGGAGGCTACACTGGAGGCCATTATACAAGGCAGGGATGAATCCCTGCAGGCATACATTGAAATATTTAACAAAGAAGCGGTGGAAGTCCGAACAACGGATCACATGAAAAAGTACCTCCTCGAAAAGGGACTCCGGCCCAAAAGTGATTTCCGTAAGGCAGTAGGGATCGAAGCTCCCCGGACACTGACGGAACTCCTTCGCAAAGCTGAGGACTACATCCGTTACGAGGAAAAAGAAGCTGCATTCCATGCCCGGGACTTAAGAGATCGCGAAGCACCCCGGGCATCAAAAAAAGACGAGCCAGAATCATCCCGGCAAGGGAAAGAGAAAAGGCGCGACGAGCGTCCTCGCGAAAGTAAAGGGCCAGCTGGCCAGCTTACGGAGTACACCATGCTCACGACCTCGCGCGAGCGCATTCTCTCAGAATGCATCAACACAGAATTTAAACAAGGGGGTGTCAGGTTCCCTAAACCGACCACATCCAAAGGGAACATCGACAAAAGCAAATACTGTCGTTTCCACCGTAGTCACGGCCACGTGACAGAAGATTGCGTCCATCTTAAGGACGCAATAGAGATCCTCATCAAAGAGGGTCACCTAAAGCAGTACGTGAAGAAAGGAGAGTCCTCCCGACGAGACACATCCGATTTGAAGAAAAAGGCAGAATCAGCCCAATCCAGTCCTCCCCCGCAGGTCGCAATGGCCATCAGCCGACCAGAGGACTTCTTCGTTCCTGACCACCTCGACACGATTTCCCAGGTATTCATACATAGCACCTGGGAATCCTTTCCTACGGCCATGGTCATCTCATGTGGGGGGTACCACGAGCCTACAATAGGGTCCATTAAATGAAAGTTTGAGCAACTGATAGACAGTAGCCCCGATCAGTTGTCCGCGATCAGTAAAAGTAAAGGGCGTTTGCAGCCGATCATGTTTTACCGAGAAGAACTGCCCGGGGGATCCCCAAATTCCCATATCCCTCTACTGATTAGGGCCAAATTGTCCTCTACCGATGTTTGGAGAATCCTGGTGGACCAGGGCAGTTTCGTGGACATCATGTATACCAACCTGTTCCGCGCATTGAAACTGAATAAGTCCAACCTCTCACCATACGTGGGATCGGACCTCCAAGGATTCAATGGGGAAACAGCCCGACCTTGGGGTTACGTGGAGATACCAGTCACTTTTGGCGAGGAAGAGGCATCTCGGATAATCAAAACGCAGTTCTTAGTCATTGATTGCCCGTCACTTTATCAGTGCATCCTCGGTAGGCCAGCTCTTGCAGAACTCATTGCTGTCCCCTCTACGGTCCACCTCAAACTCAAGTACTATACTGAGAAAGGGCACGTCTCAACTCTGCAAGGCGACATCGAGGCTGCTCGCAGATGCTTTGAGGCCGCAACAAAAGGGCAGAACCAGATCGCGACGACGGTAAAATCAGCAAAGCGCCCATGTAGCACCCCAAAATTTGCCCTCTTACTGTTAGCACTAACTGGCTTATGTTTCATCTCATTTTTGCATTATCATGTGTGCATATCACTGGTTCTTAGCATGGGGTCAAGGTGTCTGAGGCAGTTTAAGAGGAGAAGATGTTTTCCAAAGGGTCAAGCAAAAGGCCATGTATATTGTCCAAGAGATCAAGAGGAGAGATGGTTATTAATGCCACCATTATTTGAGTCACAAAGAGTCCTGAGCCTCAGGGGATCCTAAGTTGTCCATCACCTCATCAGAAGATCACAATTGGCAAGAGATCTCAAGTGAATCACTCTCTCCTAACCAGTGCAGAAATTATGGTTTTGAGATTCTTGAGTTTATTGCTCCAATGGGTAAGCTCTTTGAGTTTTTATCATCACCAAATGGCATATCTCATCTTTGTTGAGAGGGTACACATCTTACTCAGAGGAATTTGGATTTGGAGGATGTGCTGATTCCTCCTAGACTAAGGGTACCAAAATTAGGGTTTGCTATAAAATCAGTTTATTTCTGATTTTTTGGACAAGATTTGATTCTATGGCATTCCTTGGGTCCCCAAGTGTCTAAGAATGGAAAATTGTCCATCAATTTGATTCATAAGAGGTTCAATTGATCAGAAGACTGAAAATCAGGAGAATTGGGGAAAAGTCAATTGAGCAGAGGAAAAAGTCAACTCCTGACTTTTCGAGGTCAAATGCATGTTCCTCATCTCAAATATGTGCATTGATGAATATTTGAGCAATAAATATCAAGAGATTCATAAAAAATCAAGAGATGTGAAAAGTTTCCAAAAATAGAAATTAGGGTTTCCATTTATGGCAAGTTGTGGCAAGTTGAGTACCCATCTTTGGAGCATTCTTTCTCTATGATCCAGGATCCAAGCTAAAGGGTTATGGAGGCCTTTCAAAAGTTCACATGTCAAGCTTCAAAACCATACCAAGAACATCTCCATTGGATCAAAATTGAGTGAGATATGGTGGTTTAAAGTTTGAGGTTTCTAAGGCAAAATGACCAGCCAGGCAAGTCATGGGCGAGCCAGCACGCCCTCAATTCTACAAACACTTGGTGAGCATGTTTTGGCCAACTTCAAGGGCAAATATCTCATTGATGGAGGTTCCAATTCAAAGAATGTTCATCATCACTTTTGTTCCTCTCCATGTCCTCTACAACTTTTGTGTTGAAAGTTTTTTCATCTGATCAACTCATGGAGAGATATAAGGAGCTAAAGTGGGGGACCTCAAACTAAAAAACAACACGCACATGGCTAGGTCGTGACCAGGTCAGGATGACATGCTAGCATCAGTTGGTACACACATCTTTGGGGTCATTTTTATGTCCCTTAGAGGACTCCATTCCATTCACTTTCAACATCAAAATTGTTGTCCACATTGCCCTCTATCCAAATAGCACAAGAATGCATCAAAGGGACACACGATCCTCAAGTTAAGAGCACTCAAAGTAGTGGGTCCAAAACTGAAGTTTCATGGCATGATGTGATCAGATACGATCAGAACTTTCCTTTCTTGTAACATGGGTAACTTAGCATCATTCAGGCCCAAAATATCAACCCTAATGCACCTCATTCATGCTATAAAAAGGAGAGGAAGTGAACCCTAAAGGAGGTTGGTCGGATTGGAGAAAAAAGCAAGGTTCGGCCACTGAATCTTTCTGAGTAAGCAGCAAGGGTTTCATTACCTTTATTTGGTCAACCATAGTCACCGAAGATCAAGGTTTTCTCTACTTATTTCTTAGGTTGCAAGCTTCACAAAACCACAGGTATATATTTTCCAAACTCCACTGCACTTCATGATTATTTTCTGCGTGGTTACTTGTTTTGAAGTCCACTAGGGATGGTGTGCGTTCTGGGTAGTTGATAGACACCCTAGGTGTGTAGTTTCATTTTCTAGGGCAAGCTTTCTCAATTCCTGTTGATCTGTGTACGGGTTGTTTGTTATTTTTGAGATTGGATTTGTGCTCTTCTCATTGAGAGGGTCATTTTGGTATGCTTTTTATTGAATTCTGGACCCCTGTAAAATTTCCCACGGTGGAGACTCGCCGGAGAAGACGACCGGAGTCTTCTCCGGCCACCTGAAAACCTTCCTCTGACCGGAACCCTAATTGCCCCCAGTTTAAAACGCAACCACATGATTGGTTTTGATCTGATGGCTATAAGGGTGCCAGCGCATTAATGAGGCACCCTCCCCATCACGTGCCTCTTTTTATTTTATTTTCTGATTTTATTTAATATTTAAGGATCACATGTGGTTGTTCTATCATTGGCTATCGTGGGCTTGCATCCTGGTCCACTTGATTTGTGTGTTTTTCTAATCATCTTGTTTGACCCTGATCCAAGGGCCTACATTGAGTCAACTGTTGACTGGCCACATGGTAAGTGCTGCAGACGCCCACGCGTGTGGGTTGGGTCTGTGTATTATTGTTTGCACCCCCACTCTTTTGGGCCCAATGATTTATAACTGTGTTTTTACTTTCGTCGCACCCCCTGACCTTTTATTTTGTTTTTTTATTTTCTTTTCATATACATTCAAAAATTACTTTTTAAAAATACATCCAAGCATCATAAAATTATAAAAAAATTCATGAAGCATCATCACTCATTTAAATAATTTTTACATATTTTATTTTCTGATTTTTGCATATATTATTATTTTATCTTGAATTTTCTTTTAATTTCTTTTGTATGTGCATTTAGTCATGATACTTGCATTTTTCTTATTTTGTTTGGCATAGTTATAAATTGAATTTTCTCATGATCATTTATCCATGTTGACATGATACATTGAGGCATTCCATGCATTTTTATAGATGTTTTAGGGCATTTCTTGTTGACTTTTGAGTGCCATATTTGGACAATTTTCCTGTATGATTTGCATGAAATGTTGAGGCATCTTTGATCATGTTTGGTGGTGAATTTTTGCACACTCTTTTGGCACATGTTTGCACACTGGTTGCACTTCATAAAACTTGCATTCCCTAATTTTCTCATCCTTCTAACATGATTTTTTTGATCCATCTTAAATGCATGTGAACTTGCATGAACTAGTTTTACTTCCTTTCTTCTATGTGTTTGCATACATGATTCACATGCCATCTCCATGATCATTCTTGCATCCTAAATATCATATCACAAGTCATTTGCTTCTGGGTTTAGTGTTTGCATATGCATTGTTGCATGATCAATTTGTTTTCATTTCTCATAGTTAATCCATAACTTACATTTGCATAGTCTTTTGTTCCAATTTAGGTTGACCTTTGTCTATTACCTTAGCCTTGGTATAGTGCATTGACATGTGCCTACTACCCTAGGAGGTTCCTTAGCCCTTAGGACCTTTCCCTTTTGGTTTGAGTCTGGTGTGTTTCTTAGTTTGCCATCTTAAGGCAAACTAGCTTGGTTGATTTACTTTTCAGTACTTGCATTCAACCATTGTTATTGGTTTTGTACTAACCTTTTGTGCAGGGGCAGAGGTAAGACACTTGAGTGTGTGGATAGTTATCCATGTTCATCCTCACTCTTTATTTCTCTCATCTCTCCTTTTCTTTAGACTTAGGTTGTTCTTAAACCTCCCCTTAGGGCCATCTTTGCATGATAACATTAGGATATAATTCCCGTAGTTTTTTTTTTCTTTTCTTTTGAGTCTCTCTTCTTATCTCATAACACTTCTAAGATACTTAATAAGGTCAACTTGCCTTGAACACGAGCCTTAAGCATAGGAAGTGAAGATTGAGGGGTCTCCCTTCATTCTTCTAGAGTGTTGAGCATACGTCCCATTGGGGGCGACCATCCGATGCATTCGTTCCCACTCAACTCACTTCTGTCTTAAAAGATACAAAACAAATTTCAAATCATTTTTGTCCTTTGGGGATTGTCAAACTTAAGTCCTAAACTATTTTCAAAAAGGGCACGTTACTTTCCGTTTTGTCGCAAACATGCATCGACCCTAACTGCCAGACGCGAACTTAACGTCGCTCATAAAAAACACAAAGACCTTTGAGTCCGAACTACGTTGACTCTGACTTTCCCATTGCACAAAGGGAGTACATAGGCCTAGGACGACGATGTCCTACCGAGTCCGTCTTTGTTTCCCCTACCCCGTTTCAGTACAGACATAGATTTTAGGATAACTCACCCTTAGATTAGATAACAAGCGTGGATCCCATCGAGTACGATGGACGCGTGGGGGTGCTAGTACCTTCCCCTCGCGTAACCGACTCCCGAACCCAGGTTATGGTTGCGATGACCATTCCTTTCCCTCTTCCTCAGGTTTACGCGGTGTTTCCTTTCCCTCTCTTGGGATAAATATACATTGCTGGCGACTCTGTTTTCCGCGCCACTTTCGCGTTTGTACCTGGATGAAAATCCTGGGAGCGACAGCTGGCGACTCTGCTGGGGACTTCTGGTTCCCTAAGCGAGTATATCCTAGCGCTTGTTTGTTTTTGTTCTCTTCTGGTTCCATTACTAATGTTCCTGCATTGCATCAGGGAATACCCACCATTGATGCGACTTCCCAGTCTGTTCAGGTCGTTTTTTCTTCACTCCAGTTGTGTTTCACTTTGATAACTAATCACATCATTGTTCTTTTTACCGTTTTACAATTACGATATGTTACCCTTGTTAATCAATTATGATCAACTGTTACAGAACCTGGAGAGTGTGGGTGAAGACGTCCCCATTGAGAAGCTTACCCCTATGGCGGCTGACGCCTTCCAAAGCTAACATTACTTAATTATTCTGTTTCACACAAACTCACCCACCTTTTTAACCCTTTCTATAATTTGACAATCAGGAAGGTGAAATAACATCTGCCCCAGTCCCTGATCCTGCCACACCTACAGCAAATGTTAAGAGGATGTCTCCCGACGACTTGACTGATTCAAAGGTGAAATCTCTGAATGAAGGCGACCTTTCGTCTACGAAAATGAAGAAGGTGACGAAGAGGGGTAAAAAGACCGGAGTTTAGGATTTTGCTACTGCTGCCACATAACACCTATTTTGTCTCCTAATACATTTCAGTTTCTAATTATGGAAAATGTTAAAGCCTTGATTATGCGGCATTTCAAAAGTCCAATTTTTTGTTAACCTCATAAATTAAATGTTTGTATCTTGGGATAAATTTTATGACAACTAATGCTAATAGATGTGTATGTATTTGCATCAGACATGAACCTTCCTGTATTAGTTATGGGTTATATATTTCAACTATTATCATGGAAGAACTTGCGTTAAATTCTTTAAACTACCATCTCTATGTTTATACCTTACATAGTATTATATAGTTTCACCTTTTCATACAATGGAGTTTATTAATGTCGTTTCCAGCCTATGCAACTTATTTCCCTAAATAAAACACATTATTAAACATATGCAATACTTTACAAAATATGTCACCTACTGCACTATTCTTAAGTTAATCTCTTACTCTAAACTTAAAAGGTGGGATAACTGTTACTGTTGCTACTGCCACCCAATTGTACCTTATACTTATATTAATATTTTAACCACATGGTTTCTTCTTCAGACCTTTGGATGTTGTGCTACCAGCAACTCACCTCCAGACCTGTCCCTCTAATATTAATTGCTCTACCTCCCTACGCATGGAGCAACGCATCAAAGATAATATTTCTTCTTTTTGCCAACCAATGTCTCAGACATGTCAACTCAACCATTAATGCCTTACTCTCTTTGCAAACTCCCTACCTTCTGATATTTTTATCACATTCTACAATAGTACAAACTTAAAAAAGCTTTCTATTTAATATATGTATTTTTCCCTACCTGCCCTACAGCTCCAAAACTGTTAGGTCGTATACGTTACATTCAAATTTCTAAACTCCCTCTATTATTGTTTACAACGTATACACTTCTCCATTACTTTATAGTTGCATACTCTGTCATATTTAGTCAGCTATGCACATATGTTTTATGAATTTCTTGATGTCTTTTGTCTTTTCTTCTACTGCTTTTTTTGTTATGTGTTTATGTTTTTAGTTTAACTACCAACCATATACATTGTTGATAACCGTTTCCCTTTGACATTAAGAGGAAGCCAAACATCATGCGTAATTCTAATGTGTCACCTGCTGCCATTGCAAGGAAGCGAAGGAAAACGATTTTAACGGATAAAATGCTTACCAAACACACTGCCAACAAGGAGAACGAAACAGGTACATCATCGACATCATTGCTGCCTGTTTCTACTTCTTTTCAACGTCACCATTCGACGCCTCTATCAAAGATAGGAAACAATGTGAATACTGTGCTGTCTAACCGACATATCAAAGAATCCGGCCAACTAAAACGCAGACAATTTCAAATGCAATCCGGGGTCAATTTGTTTGACTCTTTCAATAACGAGATGCCATGTCATGTTCAACCCCCTGTGAACATTTGTGCAACCCCTACTGAGCATCTAACACCCACATTTATGCTTGCATAATCGGCAAATCCAGCTCGACCCTCTCTGCAAACAAGTCCGAGACATAGTCTGCGTCAACCGCGGTCGTTTGTATCAACGCATTTAACTAACACCGTTAGCAATAGCTATGGCACTACCCGTACGAAAATACCTTCAGCTATCCACCTTAATTCATGCACATCTTGTGTTGGACACCCCAGCATACCATCCTTCCCTAGACTGTTTCCTCCGGCAGCTTCAAACTCACCTACTGCATCTTACACTTCAGGGGGATCTTACACTGTTCCATCGATTCCCAACCCTCGCGGCAATCCAAGTCAACTGTACGATATGCCTGAATGTTCAACTAATGTTCCTACTAACGTTACACAATTAACGTCTGCTGTTTATTCTTCGAATGATGAACATTCTGATTCAGATTCTGACGATGAGGCTTGTGAGGACCCTGCTGACTCCTACCTCCAAGGTTCTGTCATCCACGCATCTGTTTTTATGTACTTATTCTGCAGCTGTCATCTAATATAAATCTTCATCCTTACATATCTCTTCTGAACGCAGAGTATGGTGACATTGGTGCCCCAGTTTGGGAATGCCATCATTGTAAGGCTTCTATGTGGTATCAGGAGCGTAAACAAAAGCATAAACATACAACTGTTCCAAAGTTTCATGTATGTTGCAGGAGTGGCAAGGTGGTCCTGCCACTGATGAAGACGACTCCTCCCCTGTTGTATCAACTTCTGTATGATAGAACGTCGAAACATAGTAAAAATTTCCAGGAAAACATTATAACTTACAACTTCATTTCTCCTGGTATGAAATTTGACACAACATACTCCAAAGGGATGGGTCCTCCTACGTTGCGACTTCATGGTCAAACTTGTCACAGAATCGGAATAATGCTTCCAGAAATTGGCCAACCTCCCCAGTATGCCTATCTCTACATTTTTGACACGGACAATGAGGTCAATAACATATTATACTATTTTAGGTGACAACGCATGAATTCCCTTTTAGATTGCAGATATGTTGCACCCACTATCAGAATAATAATGCGTTTGGCTAACTTTACTATTGTTTTTGATCTGTAGGGATAATAAAAAGCTTGAAAAGGATATAGTTACCAACTTGAAACATATGTTGGACGAGAACAATGTACACACAAAAGTGTTTCGAATGACAAGGGATGTATTGAGGGAAAGAAGCTTCCAGGATTTAAGGCTGAAACTCAATTCAACTAGGCCATGTGACGGTCGCGTGTATAACACGCCCACGGTCTCAGAAGTCGCTGCTCTCATTGTCAGAGATATAGACACTGCTGAAATGAGGGACATCATAATCCATGTGCGAAATGGTGGATTACAGAGGATCGATGAGTTTCACCTGACTTATCTTGGTTACTAATACCCTCTAATTTTTGCATTCGGGGAAGATGGTTATAGGGAGAATATACTTCACAAGTATAGACACGAACAAACTGTCACAAAGTAGAACCGCCAAACCATAAAGGATTGGTTGTGCTTCCGACTACAGGAACGCATTACTGAGCCTACAACTTTGCTTCACTCAAGGCGTCTCTTCCAGCAGTTTTTGGTTGACGGGTATACTATGATGGAGATGGAGTGCCCTAATTGGTTGCGGAGAAATCAATCTAAATTGAGGGTCGGAAAGTATAGTAACTTACAACAACATGACGCAGCCGGTACTTTCGATTAATGTAGCAAGCAAGGTAAGCGTGTGGTTTTGCCTTCTACATTTGTCGGGAGCAAACGCTACATGGACCAACTGTATTTTGACGGCATGGCAATCTCAAGTAAATTGGGTTTTCCTGACCTTTTTATAACCTTTACGTGCAACCCACATTGGCCCAAAATCAAACGACATTTGGATCCGAAAAACTTACATGCACACGAGCGTCCGGATATTGTATCAAAAGTTTTCAAAATCAAATTCGACCAACTTATGCGTGACATAACAAAGAACCATGTCCTGGGGCTTGTCTTGGCATGTAAGGCAACTACATTAATTTTATTCCTTTAGCGCACCCTAATTCTTATTGTTTATACTCATGATGTCTGTTGCACTTTACCCATCTTTCAATTTTATATACAATTGAATTCCAAAAGAGAGGCCTCCCACACTCACACATACTGGTTTTCTTACATCCGAAAAGTAAATACCCAACCCCGACAGACATTGACCGTGTAATAAGCGCAGAAATTCCTGACGCTGCACGCCATCCCACTTTGTACAACTTGGTCAAGGCACACATGGTCCACGGCCTTGTGGTTTGTCTAATCAATCATCACCGTGTATGAAAAATAGAAAATGCACTAAATTCTTTCCAAAGCGATTCATTGAGAATACAATTGTTGATGCTGAGGGTTATCCTCTCAACAGAAGAAGATCGACCTCGCACACCATCCAGAAAAATGGAATCCCTTTGGACAACAGACATGTGGTTCCCTACAACACAAAGTTACTATTGAAATACCAAGCTCATATCAACATGGAGTGGTGTAATCAGAGTACTTCTATCAAATATTTGTTCAAATACACCCATAAGGGCTTTGACAGAATTACCGCCTCCGTTGTGCACGCTACCCGTCCATCCCCTGATGGTAACGAAGTCGTTGATGAAATACAACAATATCTTGATTGTCGATACGTCTCCCCATGTGAGGCAGCATGAAGGATATTCGGTTACAACATTCATGGAAGGAAGCCCGTGGTTAAGCGTATGTTTTTCCACTTCATCGGTGAGAAACCGCTTTTCTACACTGATTATGCCCGAATGGAAAATGTTTTAGAGAAGGCTAGCGTGACAGAGTCTATGTTTTCTGCGTGGTTAATTGCAAATCAGACTTATGAGCAGGCTAGGCAATTGACTTACAGTCAATTCGTCAGCATGTTTGTATACCATACAAGATTAAGAGTCTGGAAATCTCGAAAAAAGGGGTTTACCATTGGCCGTTTGATTTGGGTTCCTCCATCTACGGGAGAACTATATTTTCTACGGATGATGCTGATAGTTGTGAAAGCCCCTAGGAGTTATGAGGAAATACAAAAGGTAGGCGATGCACAATACGATTCATTTAGGGATGCATGTTTTGCCATGGGATTCCTTGAAGATGACCGGGAATTCAACGGAGCCATTAAGGAAGCAAGTGAATGGGGGTCAGGTCATTATCTTTGCAAGCTTTTTGTGGTTATGATTCTCTCAGGTAATGTGAACAGGCCTGCCCATGTCTGGAATGATTCCTGGGTTTTACTCTCTGATAGTGTCTTGCACCAACAGAGACAGTTGGTAAATGACAAAGGTACGACTTCCATTGAGATGTAACATGCACCTCATCCTTCTCTTCCATTCAAAGCATCCACATGACAAATTAGAAAATATGTGCATTTACCAACACAGTCGCCTGAATATTGTGTTTATTTCATAGAACTTTTGTTTTGCTTTCGCGCAGCTGATAAATCTCACATTAACGGAGATTGAAAAACTGCTACAGCTAAATCGGAGGACTCTCAAGGACTTCAAACCTATACCGTATCCGAACGGATATGTACTGCAGCAACTCGGGAATCGCCTCATCTACGAGGAACGCAGTTACGACATTTAAACCATGAAGGATGAGTTCCGGTCACTTCATGCAAATCTCCTAAGTACTTCCATCTAACATTGAGCATGAAACAACTTTTCACATGCACATTACATACATGGACGCTTATAATTTTTCCCTTTTAAATAGATGAGTAGTACAGTATCTACGATAGTATAATGACTGCTGTTACAAGTCTGAAAGAAGGCGTTTTCTTCCTGCATGGTTATGGGGGGTACCGGCAAAACGTACATGTGGAGGACACTCGCAACTGCCCTACGGTCTAAGCACGACATCTGCTTAATCGTTGCAACCAGTGGAATTGCATCACTGTTGCTACCCGGTGGGAGAACCGCTCATTCAAGGTTCAAAATACGTGTCCCAACATTGGATAACTCAACTTGCAACATTCTTTACAAAGATGAGGCGACGGAACTTCTTCGGCATGCGAAGTTAATTATTTGGGACGAGGCTCCTATGGTAAACAAATGGTGTTTCGAAGCACTTGATAGGACATTGAAGGATCTAATGAGTGTCAGTGGCAACTCCAGTGAGGTCTTTGGTGGAAAGGTTGTAGTGTTTGGTGGAGACTTTAGGCAGATCTTGCATGTAATCCCCAGAGGATCAAGATCCGACATTGTGCATGCTACCATTAATGCTTCCTACATTTGGTACTCGGTTCAGGTGTTGACGTTGACCAAAAATATGCGTCTGAACTGTGGTCCAACGGACCACGAATGGAACGAAATTGCTGAATTCTCTTATTGGCTTCTCAGTATAGGGGAGGGTCGACTGGAAGGTCCTAATGATGGGACCGCGGAGATAGACTTTCCACCTGAAATTCTAATAACACAGTTCAAAGATCCTATTGTAGCCATTGTCACGAGTACTTATTCGAACTTCCTCAATAACTACCGTGACTACGGTTACCTAAATAGTAAGGCGATCTTGGCATCAACCATCGATATGATTGACAAAATCAATGACCATGTTTTGGCCATGATGACAGGTATTTTTACATCCTACACTGTTCTTGTCAGACATTTATACAACTTCATAATAATGCATTAATGTTTCGCATTCTTTTCATATAGGTGACCTAAGGGATTACTATAGCTGTAACTCAGTTGACCAGTCGGAGATACATGACAGGGACATGCTTGATGTTCTCACTCCGGAATTTCTTAGCTTTTTAAAAACTTCTGGTCTGCCAAACCATCACATAAAGCTTAAGATTGGAACTCCCGTGATTCTGATGCGGAACATTGATCAATCCGAAGGGTTGTGTAATGGTACACGCTTAATTGTGACGAAGAAGGCGTCGCACGTACTGGAGGCACATATATTGGGGGGGGACGACATGGTAACGTAGTCTATATTCCCCATATGGATATGTCGCCTTCTCAATCTCCTTGGCCTTTCAAGGTAAGTCGGAGACAGTTCCCAATATTAGTCTCGTACGCGATGACGATTAACAAGTCACAAGGTCAGTCGTTGGATTGGGTCGGGCTTTATATTCCTCAGGATGTATTTACTCACAGACAGATTTATGTAGCGCTTTCAAGGGTTACGAGTAAGAAAGGTATCAAAGTTTTGGTCCATGATGAAAACAACTGTGCCAAAGTGTCTACAACTAACGTGGTTTACAAGGAGGTTATGAATAATGTTTGAGCAGGAATGTATCTGATACACACGTAACATCATGTTTTTGTACATTCAATATTGGGTTTCCATTATTGGAGTGTGTCTAATCTTCAGACCATTACACTGTTGTGCTTAATCAAACAAAGAACTCTTCATGAGTGTGTTTTGCTATTTATGTTCTTTTTTGGCAAACATATACACACAAGTTTAACTACATGTCTAACTCATGTAACATGTTGTATTCTTTATTACTAACGTTATAACACGTTCATACATAACATGGCAGAATTTGTATTGAAATGCAAATATATTCACAGCAATGAAAATACTTGATTACAGATATAACGCTACAACAGAATATAGCTAACGCGTGTTGTTTAAGGATGACAAACCTTTTATACGTGGCATATTTTATGTGCATCGCTTACATCCAATCTGAATCTAATTCTATCTCCTGCTCTTAGATGGTTTGACTCACAAAAAGCATCTCATTCATACCCTATCTTTGTGCGGTTTGAATCATGTATGTTCACAATTAAGAGCATTTGTGTCCGACCGTTGTCTCCGCACAATGTTAGAACCTCATAATCGTTGTCCCTCAAAATACATCCAAAATTCGTCAGAAATTTCTGCATATATAACCGTTAACAACACAAGTCAGTGGCCTAACACATAGCATGGTAAAATAAATGTTATGTATTCTTTTGAAACACAGTTTCGACTCAACTAATTTTGGTCCAGCCACACTCCCTGCTGAAAGATCGACATCAAACGCATATATCCCTTGCTGGTATATGAACTTACTGTGAAAGTTTGGTAGCTCTGCGAAGTCACTTATCTCTTTAAACTCGGCAACCTCAAAATTGTTGTTCCCGTAATACCCGAAAACGACAACGGCGTCATCTGGTAGTGCGTACAAATGTTGCAGCTCTGTCCAACCACCGACCACAAGTGGCAAATCTTAATTTTCATTAAATACTAATTCTTGCTGTATACCATTGTTGTTATATATTCTCCATGTTTTCCTAGATCTACTATGTGAGTTCTAACAAACAACGACTCAATCTCCGTAAACGCCTACAGTTAACATGTAACGAGTTGCCTTACAATTACTATGTAATTCATACAATGTTAGGCATGGGAGACAGATTGAGAAAATTAAACACAGAAAAAATTACTTGTATGGTTATCTTAGCAACTGCTAAAGTGTCCTCGAGGTCTGCTTGATTCAGATTTTTGGTCCTTGCCATGGTGGTAGTAGATGGACAACAGCAGCTCTGCAGGTGATGCGTTACCAACTCTTCTATGCCTTCTGCCCCGTCTCTAGCATTTTTCTTCCTATTTTTTCTTTGGAAGTTATAGACAATGTTCAAGGGAGAGACAAAGGGAAATACGTAGGGGCAATTACTAAACCGATAGTCACATCTTTATTACTGCAAAGTTTTTGTCCACTACCATCTCCCATTCACATGTCTATAGTGCTAGGATGCTTTACTTAAATCTACTATCCATTGCCATGTCATTATATTCTTACATGTGGGGTACGCTTCTACACTGCAACCTGTGCAACCTGTTTAATGCTGCTATGTGTGTTTCACTAACTCAAAGAAATAACACTTTATGAAATTAGTTGGACCCCACCAATATCGTCCTCATTTTCTTAATGTGTGAAAATATATTATGTTACCAGTGTGCTTCCCAACAGACTTAACAGTTACTGCGCTCATTATTTACCCACTGTTGTCCACGTATTACGCCCAATGCACATTGAATGGTTCACATTAGCAAGCCACTATTGCAAAAACCAGTGTGAAATGCCTCATGCACATAACCAAAACAAACCCACCCACTCATCACTAAATGACAGTAACACACTTTACCCATTTATTTTAACAAAACCAGTCAAAACCATTGAGAAGTGTTACAAATATATCCAACAACAACCTTTAACATCGGTAATACTCAATTTTCAGCAGAAAATAATCAAAACCATTAAACGTCTGCATTGCATGGTCTGTAGCACAGCTGCTACAAAATGTTTAGTACCACCAGTTCTTAAAACACAAACATAACTAACCTACAATACTACAACTACAGACTATTAGAACTACATAGAAACAACGTTACCATAGTACAAAATACATCAAAACCCCCTTCTGATATATACTACCCTATCACTGATGCACATTTCCACGCTTCACAGAAACAAGAATCTCGCTTGCAGGCGGATATCTGATGCAGAACTCCAACACATCTTCACTCCTTATCATCCTGTCTTTTGCAAAATTGTACCAACCGCCAAGAAGATACTTCTCCATTTTGCCTCGCCTCTTTTTCAACTCACAGTAGTACCCACATGATTTGTCTGTGTCATACAGGATGATGGAGTCTTGTGGTTTACGAAGGCAGCTCCAGATAACATCACGCGGTATTTACTGCACAAAACAATACAGCAACTTAATCGACCAAAACTTTTTGATCCTTCGAGTATGCTTAGTAACGGCAGTCTAAACGGCTTACTAGTACATTAAAACGCAACGGCTTTGCATCCTTAGCCACCCTTATCCAGTTTTCTTCAAACTCCTCTTCAAAGATGGGAGTGAATTCCATACATTCAGTCAAAACATTACAGAATATCACTAACCCATGCACGGTCGGTTACAACGTCTTTGTTGCCTACGATAACAATGCCAATGCCAATGCATTCATCTAATTAAATTTTACCTGTCGCTATCAGATGAAATGGTTATGTAATCCTCCTCAGTTTTAACTTTCACGGCACCTGCATCGGTAAAATCGACAACCTTGGCCTTGATTTGTTCAACACCCACCCCTCCTTTCCTTTTGTCAGCAACAACTTTCTTGCTTTTGCCCTTCAAACCTACGACATTCACACCCCGACATGGTCCCTTTCGCTCTATTGCAAACTCCCCTACCTTAGCTTTGCCATTCCACACACCGGTTTTCGCATTCCATGCCTCACAGATTTTTGGAACAGCACCCTGTACTCCAGCAATTTTCGCGTTCATGACCTCAGCGCCCCCCCCCCCCCCCCCCCCCCCCCCCGCGCTGATGTTCACTCTCTTCTGCTTCTTCACACCATGCGACTCCTCATGCAACAAGCCATCCTTGTCATTCTGCATGCGCTTCAGAGGGGCATGACTCACTTCCTTTGCCAGCTTTGATCTGTAAGAACAGTTTAACTGATTTCAAAATTTGAAAGTTCAAACACGCATATCGTTGTGCATGCAGTGTACAACTAACAGGGAACAAAATCACCAAACATTTATACAAAACTTAGATTTACAAAAGACATAGAATCATCCTCACAAGATGGACGACGTCGAACCTCTGTCCGTCGTATAGACAACTCGAAATATCAAACGACATTTGTTTCTGGGTCTTACCTTACCGGAGTAACGTCGTCCAACAGTGTGGTCTTCGCAGAAGCATCCATGGAGAATCAATAGACCCGTGCGTTCTGTTTTGAGTTGTGGTTCTTTAGGAATGCAACTGCGTCTGTTATGGGTATGTGAATTGTCTGCCCTTTATGAGTCCAAACGTTTACTCTTTTCCATACATCACTATTAATTCTTAATATTTATAAATGATTATTATTTTTACTTAATCCCACCCCAATTTCTAAATAGGGTCTGTTTAACACAATTCCCACAAATCTTTCACAACTACTTTTACCACTTTATACAATTTCATTTTTTTCCTAACACACACTTTTATACAATTTTTAAAACTCTCTGTCTTGGTTTTTAAAATTTTTTTTCTTCCTGGCATTTCACATTTTTGTTTTTTTTTCTTATTATTATTTTTTTAATTTTAATTTTTCATTTTCTTTTATTTTTATACCATTAAGCATAATTTGTGAAATAACATCTCAATTTAATTATTCATATTGCATAATTGAATTAAAAATTCTTACCGGTGACACTTCCACATACCACACCAGTACCCGTGCGAACGTACGGGTATCCCACTAGTTTGGATCCACAGACCACACCAGTACCCGTGCGAATGTACGGGTATCCCACTAATTTTGAATGCCCTCGTATGCTTTGAAAATTTTAATCATATCTTTCAAACTTTTTCCTGAATTAGGAGTCCAGTAGCATGCGCAAGAGGATGGTAACAATAATTTAAGATTGTACGTAACTACAAATACCTCACAATTGTGGCATTTTTCTCGTTGATGTGGATTGCTGACTAGGATTATTTATTATTTTATATTTATTTACATAATTAATTGATAATTTTAATAGAGTTTCTCTAAAACTTAATTAATAAATATTTTTTAGAAATTAGATAATTAAATTTTTTTAAAACAATTTGGGCTACAAACCCAACTTATTTTAACACTAGCGCAATACACAAGTTTACACTTGGTAGTTTTAATGAGCTATATAAATACTAACCACTTTTGTTAAAAAATCAATGTGGAACTTTAATGGAAAATGCAAAACCCACACTACACCTATAACTTTAATGGAAACAATGTGGGACTCTAACTGTCTCACATTTTGTGGACGGAAGAATTTTAGGTTTTGAAAGTTTTTCTCCAACTCAGGTTATAGCCTGCTTGAAAACTAACCACCACGGATTGGAATCATTAGTTGCAGTTAATAAAGGACGCCCCAAATAGTCTCTGTTGGTCCTTTCTCTGTGATCTGCAATATTTGATTTGTCAAGAAATAAATGGTAAAGAAACTGGTTTTAACAACAGAGCCACTGTTTCATTAATATCTTTTTTGCTTCTTACTTTATAGACATTCCTAAAATAAATTATTGATAAAGAAATGTTCTGCCATGGTAGTAGAGACCGTTTGATGAAGAATAAAGTCTAACAATATAAGAGAAAAGGGGGTTCTAAGTTTCCAACAGGCCATCAAAAGAATAAGCCATCACAAGATTTTATACATTGTATATAACAAGTTAACTAAAAGAGAAAGGGGGTTCTAAGATTCCAACAGGCCATCAACTCATTACAAATCACATGATCAAAAGAGATGAAGAATTATCTCAGAAGAAAAATAAGCTTCAGACTTTAGTAGAAAGAAAAATTCCTTGCATTTTTCATTAAAGTCCCACATTGATTTTTTAACAAAAGTAGTTAGTGTTTATATAGCTCATTAAGACTACCAAGTGTAAACTTGTGTATTGAGCTAGTGTTAAAATGAGTTGGGTTTGTGGCCTAAACTGTTTTAAAAAAATTTAATTATCTAATTTCTAAAAAATATTTATTAATTAAGTTTTAGAGAAACTCTATTAAAATTATCAATTAATTATGTAAATAAATATAAAATAATAAATAATCCTAGTCAGCAATTCACATCAGCGAGAAAAATACCACATACCCTAATTTTGAGAGGGGACCAAAATAATCTAAAAAAAAATCAAAACAAGGGACCAAAAATCTGGGTTTTTTTAAAGGGGATCAAAAGTTTAGAAAAATAATACTATGGAGACCAAAATTGCATTTAAGCCATAATTTTATTGTAGATAAACAAATTTCAACTAATAACTAAAATTAATTTCAATAGAAAATTGAAATTTTCCATAAACGACACTAAAAATTGGATGGTGATTAGCAAATGTACTAAGTCGTTGTAAGTAATAAGATGTAAAGAACTTTTCTAAATATCGATCACAATGATGGCAAGTATTCTTTTATTGAATTTAATATGTTATGAGTTCAAAAAAAAATTCTATGATCGATTTGATTGAAAAAATTGTAGGTAAAAAATTATAAAATTTAATAATAAAAAATGTCAAGAATGAGGCAAACTTTGAACTTTCTCTTGTACTCCTTATTTGATATTTAACCTTACAAACCAAGTTTCTTACCAAAAGTTGTTACTCATTCCCAAAATTATTTAAACATAATCTCTTAACAATCAAACATTTATCCCTTAGACGAACTCCTCAAACTCTTGGTTAGTAATGATATAAGAATAACATTATTTTAATAAAATATAAAAGTTTTATAGTACCAGTCTTATCTCTAAGTGACAGTCGACTAGAATACCTAATTCAAAGCTTTCACATATTCCACTCTAGTTTCAAAAAGTAAACCACAAATTAATTTAAAGAAAGACATTTAAGCATAAATATTAGATAAACAACATAATATTAATTATTCAAAAGGAAAATGTCATTCAAGGGTACAATATTTTTGCTCAAATTAATTTCTCATCCTCTACAAAAAAAATTTTATTCCATACCCCTACAATTATACTCATACCCCTACATTTTTTAAAAAATGTCAATTTTATCTCTGTTTTTTTATTATTATTGTTTTTTAACTTTTTACTGTTCCTATCAGACTGTTAGAGTTTCGAAAAATTCACCCCATCAACATCGTTTCGGAACACTTTTGAAATGACTTCCGATACATATTTTTTCATTCCGGAAGACTTTGACTAAGAGTTCCGATTCATTACAAAACATGTACCAGATGTGTTATAAAAAGACTTCCGGTTCTGAGACCTACTTATGACTCTTCCGGAACACTTTCTGTCATGTCTTCCGGTTTGGTCATAATGTTTACCGGAACACTTTTCCTAAGAGTTCTGGTTTGTTAACTTTGTGTACCAGAACTCTTTTCCTGAGACTTCCGGTTTGTTTTTTGTAAATGTAATTTTTTTTAATTGTTTTATTATTCTGTAGGTGCAGAAATTCCTCTGCAAATATGCGATAAAGACCAGATATGTGTAGATGCGTTTGATGTTTTTTCAACTACTTAAAGATTTGGTACACGAGAAGAGGTGATAAGATGGATTAAAGAGATCGGAATCCAAAATAAAGTAACGGTTATCATCACTCGTTCAGATATTGAAACAGGCAAGAGAGGAAGAAGTAACAAATTAATATTTGGTTGTGATAAAGGTGGGAAACACAAGGATACTGATAGTGGTACCCAAAGTGCAGCGAAAAAATATGGATGTCCATTTAAAATCAGTTTGACTCCGGCGAAAGATGGATCTTGATGGAAGGTTGATGTAAAATGTGGAGTTCATAACCATGGTTTACCTGATAGATTAGAAGATCACTCCTTTGTTGGTAGGTTGACAGCGGATCAGAAGCAACATGTTTTTGATTTAACAAAGAGAAAGGTTCCACCTAGACATATATTATTTTCCTTGCAAGAACAAGATCCAGAGAATGTCACTCAGATCACGCAAACATACAAGCAGAAGAGTATGGTAGAAAAAGAGATAAGAGGTCCTAGAAGTGAGATACAACCTTTGTTTAAGCTTATTGAGGGTGCAGGTTATGTTTATTGGAGTAGAAAAAGAGATGACTCTGAAGATATTAGAGATATATTTTGGGCTCATCCAGACTGAGTTAAGTTGTTGAATATTTTTCCTATTGTGTTAGTTATGGACAACACTTATAAGACAAACAAATATAAGGAACCTCTGTTTGAAATTGTTGGCAGGACATCAACCGAGTTCACTTTTTCTATCGCATTTGCGTATATTGAGTCTGAGCAGACTGAGACTTTTTGTTAGGTGTCAGATAAGCTTAAACAATTGTTTGTGAAGAAAGATTTGTGTTCACAAGTGATTTTGACAGATAGAGATCTTGCTTTGATGAAAGCCATTGAAACTGTGTTTCCAAGGTCGATCAATTTTCTATGTCGATTTCATATTAACAAAAATGTTCGTGCAAAACGGAAACAATATGTGGCTAGTGACATGCAAGAGAAAATTTACAAATTATGGACGGAAGTTGTATGGGCTAGTGATGAGATTGAGTATGATCAATGGTTGAACCAACTTGAGCAGGCGTCCGTTGATTGTAAAGAATTTATTGATTATGTGAAAGACATATGGTTGACACCACATAGACAAAGATTTGTTGGAGCATGGATTAATTGAGTGCTACATTTGGGTAACACCACGACTAATCGGCATGTATTTATTTTTAGTATTTCTAAATTGTATTTTTTAAAATATTTTTTTAAGTATTTTTAATATGTATTATTTTTAGGGTTGAATCTGCTCATTGGAAGTTAAAGCAGATGTTGGGGAACAGTATTGGTGACATAGTCAAATGTTGGGAGGCTATGAATGACAACTTAAAGTTACAACTAGGCAACATTAGAGCTTCTTTTCAAAAGAGTTTTTATGAAGTTGAGCAAGCCCACGTAAGTCCATTTTACAATAATTTACGTGGTTCAGTGTCTCGAGTTGCATTGAGACGCATTGCTGAAGAGTTAACACGAGTTAATTATGTTGGAACTAACAAGGAAATATGTCGTTGTACTCTTAGAACAACCTATGGATTACCTTGTGCTTGTGAGTTGACAGGATATAGAATTGGTGGTATACCGATACCAATAGATGTTGTGCATGTTCATTGGAGGAAACTAAGTATGGAAGTTAAGTCGGAGGAAGACATAGATGAAGGATCAGATGTGGATATGAGTAGTGCAATAGATGAGTTATGGAAAAGGTTTAGGTCACTAGATGTTGTTGGGAAAAAGGCATTAAAAAGTAAGGTTTTTGAACCTGCCTTCCCCACAATGACTTATTTGTGTCCACCACCCGAGAAAATAAAAACCAAAGGGGGAGTCAAGAAGAAATGAAAAAAATCAGTAGGGTATGATGTTTCTAGGGACCCTTCGCATCATGAGTATGTTGATCAAGCATCTCAATCTTCACAGAGGCAATCTCAACCATCACAGACTTCGAAGAAGTTGAAATTATCACAATCTTCACAGAAGAAATCTCAACCATCACAGGCTTTAAAGAAGTTGAAATTATCACAATCTTTACAGTCATCTAACCAGATCATCCTTTAGTTTCCTAAGCACATCAGGTCATATATTAATGATGTAGTTAATGTTGTATCAGATGGTAATTGTGGATTTAGAGTCATTGCTTCATTGCCTGGATATGGTGAAGATGGTTGGCCAATGGTTTGTCGAGACTTGGGGTTGGAAATAATACATAATGAAAGATCAAGTTTGTATGCCAATTTATTTGCTGATTGGTTAGCAAAAGTGAGAGAATCTTTGATGATAGAGGCATTTGGTCCTCAACCACCAAAAAATGGTCGACTTTACCAGATATGGGTTACTTGATAGCGAATCGTTATAATGTTGTACTTGTATGTTTAGGATTTGAATGCTTGACTTTCTTCCCTATGACAACTTCATTTTCACCAAGTGTATCCTTTTACTGCATTGGTTTTGTAAACACAAATCATTGGGTTCAGGTACTTAGTTATTTTTACTTAGTTATTTTTAGTTAATGTGACTAACCTAATTTCTTAGTTGTTTTTACTTAACGTTTTGATTTTTTTTTATTCAGGTAAACATGAAAGAAGGGTTTTTATTTCCACCAGTGACAGTAGATTGGAAGAAGTTTCGTTCTCCAGCAACAACATTTTGGATGCTAGGATTTGCAGGACGTCTACAACATTGGCAACAACTTACGCCTATATTACCAGCGCATTATGAATTATAAATTATGTTATTCATTTTTTATTTCAAAACACGAAGCATGAATTATGTTATTCATTTTTAATTTCAAAACACGAATCATGAATTATGTTATTCATTTTTAATTTCAAAACACGAATCATGAATTATGTTATTCATTTTAAGTTTCAATAACACATAACTATATTCAAAACTAAACATAAGTCTACAAGTTAATAATAAACATATCCCAACTAGGTCAAGTGAGTCTAAAAGTTAAAACATAAACATAAACATAAGTCAATAAGTCTAAATGTTAACACATAAAAATAAACATAAATATAAGTCAATGTGAACGAGCAATACGTAAAGCTTCGAACAACTTAGCAAACTATGGATCATCCTCTTCAGCACCAGCCTGTTGAAGATAACGATGAATCAATGAAGAAACACGAGCCCAACTAAGATCAGATGGTCCTACTTCGTAAACAGGAACTAGCACCTCTCTTGGCGCATCACGATGGGGCGGAATCAGACGTGGATACGAAATACGATAATACCACTGAAGATATCCATCATCTGTCTCAGATGGGGTGGTGGCCAGTGTTGTCGGACGAATCACATCCCCAACACTCTGATGGTAACTAATCCACTCAACATCAATATCACCAGCCACCGTATAATCAAGAGGTGCAGGTGGAACATACTGCCTGTATCCAAACTGACGCTTACATCTGTCAAGCAAGTATGGAACAATAGTGTCACCCCACCTCAGACACCCCCTGTATAGACATAACTCATCAAACTGACGCCATACTCTATGATTCTCGAATGGGCGCTGTTGCGGTGAGAATCAGATGTTAAGCTATTAATTAACTTAAATCACAAATCTTTGAAATTCACCACCGGTCTTTGATTTATCCAAAGGAAAGGGTAAAGAACGAAAACCCTAATAAGAGATCTAAGGTTCGGGGGGTTGGTTATACCTAGGGAAGGTGTTAGCATTCTAAGTATCTGTAGTACTCTACAGGAACCTCTTGTTAGTATTTGTGTTATTTATTGTTTGCTTGCTAAGGGTTATGTGCTAAGGTAAGGACCCAGGGGTTAGTTTCTAAGTATGCTCGCCAAGACATCGCATCTCGTGCCTACGTATCCTGAAGGGAATGGAATCAGAGCATTCGTAGTTCCTCTCAAGGAGGGTAAGGAACTCTTGACTGTGGTCAAGGTTTCAAGGGAAGGTAAGTATCCATCGCAAGATACTCACATAGAGTGCAGCGACTCGAAACTTAAGGCTAAGTTAAAAGCACTACTACGAAAAACCCATTTAGCAACGGTTGGGAATGACATATAATGACGCGGGCGAAGGCGTTGTTATGTAGATTGTTGTTGTAAATTCTCCGTTTCTACAACGGTCTGGAAACCGTTGTTGTATTCTGGAAGCGCGCGATATATTGCAACGGTTAGGTATTTCAACCGTTGTAATATCAATTAACTATCACAACGGCTATGTGTATCAACCGTTGTCATATATATTAAATATCACAACGGTTATGTGTCTCAACCGTTGTGGAATGTACCCTTAGTTTATTAAATACAAATGTATATTGCTTGTTTTACCAAACACCTAATTAAAGAAATACAACCATTAAAATTGGTAAAGAACTATATAATCTGAAAATTAAACTGTTCTTGAAAACCAACTTAAACACACCACTGTTTTCCGAATTAAATCCATTTCATTCCGCACATTTTATGTTCCTTAACATAAAATTTATGGTTCAATGGTCGGTTTCCTTTAATCCATCGATATCTTTTATTATAGTTTACCTCATCATCGCCAAAAATCATCACGATTTTATCATCATAACAATGATCATGATCTTAACAACCACGGCGATTAGTGACGACGATGAGGTAAACTATAATAAAAGATATCAATGAATTGAAGCAAACGGACCATTGGACCATAAGTTTTATGTTAAGGAACATTAAATGTGCTGAATGAAATGGATACAATTCGGAAAACATTTACATGATAAAGGTTGGTTTTCAAATACATCCTAATTTTCAGATTATAAGGTTCTATATCAATTTAACTCATTGCATTTTCAATAAAAGGATAGTGAAACAAACAATATACATAGTATATAATAAACTAAATTTCATATACAATATCAGAATGAATTCATATATATGTACCTTATCAGAATGAATTCATATGTATCTACCACCATCATCATCACCATGTGAAACAAACCCTAAGAAGTGGGAAGCAATAAAGAAAATTAGTTAGTATTCAATTTAACTATATACAATATACGTAGTATATATATAATAAACTAATGTTCTATATCAATTTAACTGATTGCATTTTCAATAAAAGGATAGTGAAACAAATAATATACATAGTATATAATAAACTGAATTTCATATACAATATCAGAATGAATTCATATATATGTACCTTATCAGAATGAATTCATATATATATGTACCACCATCATCATCACCATGTGAAACAAACCATAAGAAGTCGGAAGCAATGAAGAAAATTAGTTAGTATTCAAAACAAAACAACCAAAAGTTGAAACAAAACCCTAAGAAGTGGGACTGTACCATTACAATGAAGTTCACATTGCTTGTGAAGCATTGAAGTCAAATCTGCACAAAATGAGAACAATCAACAAAAACAACATGAAGCAAACGAGATAATGGGAACTATCTAACAAAAAGATTGAAGTAGAAGACTACCTTATTTTCCATAAACAATATGTACAATACGCTTGCTACCGCCAGCGTCATCACCATGTTCATCTAGTTTTAGATTCTGTAAGAAGAAATAAAAGGAGGAAGAAGCTTAAATCAAAAGCTTCATACTTCTTGTTTTTCTTTTTGCGGATTCTATAAAAAGATGAAGTTTGCTGCCAAAAATGGGTGCTAGGGTTTCGCTATGAAGGAAACGGCGCTACTGTCAAAAATAGAAAGTTAATTCCTTTATATAGGTAAATATTTCACAACGGTTTTCTAGAATAACCGTAATGATAAGTATATATATTATTTTAATAATATCACAACGGTTAGTTATATTAACCGTAAAATAGAAAAATGTTGTAATATTATAAGGGGTATCGCTACGGCTATTATTACTAACCGTTGTAATATTATAACCCTTGCTCTTCCCGGAGTAGAGAACACTCTGACCATAATGATTTAAAATTTTCTCCGTTTTTCAAAAAATATCGTTCCAGAATATCAACCATTTACAAGTTATCATCATTGCAAGCATTAAACTATCAGACTTTTCATCTTCAACCTCATCTATAAATAGACAACTTTACATTTCTTCATAATAAATTCTTCGTAACAATGAGTTCTACAAATGAGAATCCTAGAATCACCAATGAGGAACGTCAGGCGCCAATAGAGGAGGTCCAACCGGCGGCCAGGGATGCCTTAAGAGTGAGGAAGGATAAGAAGAAGAAGAAGAAGAAGATGTTGAAGAAGAAAAAGATAAAGAAGAAAAGGAGAACAGTTTATTATGATTCCGATGAGGGGAGTGAGGAGAGATGTCTGGATTATGAAGATGCATTTCTAGTAATGGGCTCTGACATTGATTAATATATGTAATATGTTTATCAATGTACTCTTTTTAATGGAATCTTAATAAAATGTTATTTTATATATGCTCATCTCTTACAGTTTTATTTTTAAAGTTATATATACTATTCTCTTGCACTTAAAAACACTAGCAAAAGAAATAAAATAAATGTTTAAAAAAAACAATGATGAATTTTGAGTTTGAAATACAATATATGTTTAAAATATATGTTTTTAAAATATATTTTGAGTTTTTAAAATATATATTTTTAAATTTATCCCCGTAACACTAACAAAAGAAATAAAATATATGTTTAAAATACAAAAATATGACAAAAAATATAGTTGCTGGGAATCGAAGCTTGTTACATGTATTACAACGGTGTTTTAATACAACCGTGTTTAATATGTAAAAATATGGAAAAAAAATGTAGTAGCTGGGAATCGAAGCTTGTTACACAACTTGTATTACAACAGTTCTTTAATACAACCGTCGTTAAATATGGCGTTATAAAATTTTTAACGTATTACAACGTTGGGATACAAATCCGTGGTAAACCTGACGTCGTTAAATGGGTTTTTCGTAGTAGTGAAGGGAGGTAAGTGTTCATGGCAGAACACTTACATGGAGTGCGGCGACTCCGATCCTAAGGCTAGGATAAAGTGAATGAAATATCTATGGCAAGACATAGAGCACGGCGGCTCTAATCCTAAGGCTAGGATAAAGGGTAAGGAAATTAACCTAAAGATGACATGGAGTCAATGGAGGGAAACCTTTCCTTTGGAATTAGATTAAGAGGGAGATGCTAACCTAATGTTATCATACAAAATATTTAATATGTTCAATCTTAATTCAAATTGATCAGCGATTAACATTGCGAATCCTATGGGAGCGTGTGAATCAATACAAATCATTATATCATTTGCAAAGAATATTACGAGCAATCAATGCGTCAAACTCGCAATGAAAATTACCAACACGAATGTATCAATGAGTAATCAATTAATCCCCGGGATCAACATCTAATTTGATATTAGAATTACCACCGAACCCTCATCCAAATGGAAACTACAACAAAGACTAAAGCTACAATGAAATTCATGACTAATTAGTCTAAAACCTAATATCAAGTTAATTGAGAAAGTTAATCGTAGACTTAAAAATTATTCCTAAATTAAAATATACTGAAATAAAAATTGAAATGAGATTAACAATTAATTCTGAAAAACTAATACCTAAATTGACATTAAAAGAACTAAATTGAAATTGAATTTAAATAAAAAATTAAAATAAACTAAATTAGAAATTAATTTAGAAGAGGTGTAGATGATAATGGGGGGCGTGGAAAAGATCATAGGCCGTATTGACAAGCCCAAACGGACTAAAAAAACGCATCTCATGTGTTTGCAAAAACAACAACATCTTCAGTGTTCCTCTTTAACATTAATTTTCGGCTCTCACTCTCTTTCGTCTTCGCTATCTCCCTCTCGTCGTTACTCTCAACTCTCAACTCCCTCCCTCTATTCGCACGCGATTCTCGCGCGAACAACCGCTGACCTCCTATCGCAGGTTTGCTTGCGGGATCGGCCACAGAATCCCAGAACAATCGGCTGAAGTGTAAGTTTTGTTGATATGATGGCTTTTAGTTTAGAGAAATTGTAAGCAACTTGAAAAGTAAAAGGGTTGTGAATTGACGAATAAAACAAGAGTGAAAAACAGACAAGTAAATGACAAGATAACTTAAACTTTGACCATATAAATTGCATTAAAATAAAAAGTGTGGACGCTATCATACATTTCTGCGAGAGTAAACTTGTTTCTCTTAACGCTTAGTACTTAGAGTGTTTTCCCTTTTGCAATGTTACAAATGCGACCCCTAAAATGGAAATAACTATTGCTTTAAATAGGCTGAAAAAATAATTGTTCGTCTCCCAAGATTTGCCCTGGTTGTGACACGTGTCACCCCACTATCTTTCCAACTTCCCACGTTCTTGGCTTTCAAGTTTTCCTGCCCAAAACTAATCAGCTTTGTGTTGGTTTCATGGGCCACCAATTTACACACTTCGATAACCTTGCCTCCAGATCTCCTTCCGACGCACCCTTCGCCTGTGTCGACCCAACTTTGGCTTCCTCACCATTCTTTATCCTAGCGTCGAATTGCTTGCTTGCCTATTTGACCATTTCTTCATTTCTTATGTTTGGTCGAAATCTCCCAGCTAACAAATTGCCCCCCAAAGGCCAGTTTCGACTGAGCAATTCGTCGATTGAGAAAACTGGCATTTCGGTTTCCTGCGAGATTTCGAAGGTGCTTTGGTTTCGACCCAATAACCAAAGTTCTTTCTTCTGCCAAATCTTAGCCACGTGTCACTTGTAGTCTGACGTGATGATGGTACATTTCTGCGCCACGATTTCCAAGAAACGTCATGATGGCTAGTCTCGTCCTAAGTTATGGGTCTCGAAACCACCTCCACTAACTGCAGAATTTGAACAGTTCTTGACCTTTTTAGTTGCATGTATTTTCTTTATAAATACTCCCAAAACTCGTCTGGTTTTCTTTTTGCCACCTTCTCACAGTTTCTTCTCCTTCCAAGTTTTCTTGTTCTCAAAAGCTTGCGTGCTCTTCATTCCAATGGCTTCCTCTGCAACTGCCACTACTTCTACTACTCACACTACCGGAAATAACCCTGTTGCCTTCATTCTCTCTGAAAAGGAGTCACTCAGGCCTCTCCCTCAACCGTCATCTGCTGATGAGGAGTTGGTGGTAAACTGGCAACATCAAATGGTCATCCCCTTTGCGGTGGTTGGAAAACTCCATGCTTTTCACGGTCCATATCCAGATAAAAATCCAAATCACCAAGAACATCAAGAGTTCTTCCCATGTTTCGCTCCTACCATACCACCAGCTTTTGAGAAAGGTGGAACTTTAGACCTCAAATTCATGGCGCCCAAGGCTAGAGTCTTCTGTTCAATGCCTACACCTGGAAATAAAGACTACATTTCCTGGCTCAACAAGGTCAAAGGTTAGTGTCAGAAACAGTGGCAAACGGCTGGCATCTTTGACGCCATCCAACTCTCAAGAAACGCTCACAAGGTCAACCCTTGCTTGCTGCTGGCGTCGATGTACTTTTGGGAAAGATCGACCAACACATTCCACTTCCCTTATGGCATGTTTACGCCGACACTCTTCGATGTGGCGGCCATCACTGGCCTTTCACCCTTGGGCGAAACATTCGACCTAACTCTAGAAATGACTAATACTTTCGACTTCGAGCGTGCTAGTTTCCAGAATTACATCGAAGACCATCACAACAAAGACTCCAAAGAAGTGTCCGACGAAGAACACATCACTTTCCTGACTTTGTGGCTGTCGTATTACCTATTCTTCCCAGGCTCTCTGCAGATAGCCAAAAGCTATATCAACCTGGCGATCCAGATTCACGAAGGTCGACATGTATCTCTGGGTAAGCTTTTACTAGCCTCCCTTTATCACTCCCTTGGTTTATCGGCCCTGCGGCTAAAACTTTTGCATGCGACTACCAAGGCTTTAAACATCTCTGGGCCTATGTGGTTGTTATAACATTGGCTTAATGCCACCTTTGAACATCAAATGGGCTACCCTGCCTCTGTAACAATGAAGCATTTAAACCAAGAGCGTTCCATAGAAGGCATTCGACTCGCTCTGATGACCACCCAAGAAACCCCCAACAAAACCCTTTTTATGAAGTATCTTAATATGTTTGTGGAAACCATGTCCTTCGTCCCAGGCATGGAGCCTTTTGTGGCTCGAAAATTCGGCCCGACATGGTTCAAGAATCCTTTCCCTGGCGTTTCCCCCAAGGCAGCAGTGCAGTCGAACTCCATATGGAGGGCATTTCTGACCCCCACCATGTTGTCATTTTGGATTGAGACGGGGAACACGGGTTATGGGTTCATAAATTACCAGCCTAACTTGGTGGCCCTTCAATTTGGCCTGAGCCAAATGCTGCAAAAATCCTTGGTGAAACATTCTTCCGACATTGTGAGGGCTGGCCGGCGGCTCAATTTGGTGGGACATAAAGTCTGCCTTAGATTTGTTAGGTCGACACAACATCTTGAGTTACCTGTCTTTGCGTTCCAACCTCCTTCTTTACCACAGAAGACTTCGACGTCTGGCGGTCAGAATACCATAATCAAATTTTCCCACGTGACCTGTTCCTGGCAAACGTGGTCGATGTTTTTGCCACTCTTGCTGGTGTAGATCCCAATCCTATAGTTGTTGTGTCTGTCGAAGAGACCCAAGACACTGATGCTACAGAAGACCCACCCAAGAAGGTAACTCTTGAATTTTCCCATTTTTATTTCATTAGTTGTTTTTGCTAATCATTTGTGCTTATTTCTCAGGGTCGAAAATGGGAACCAGTCGCTGCATCAACCTCCACCAGGCCTGCAAAGAAACCAAAAACCCTGAAACCGCATGTATAACATGTTTCAATGTTCCTTCGCATTTGTTTCTGCATGTTATCTGACTTTGTGGTTTGCTAGGCTTCTAAAAAAATACCATCTCCTGAGGGAGACGTGTCAGATGAAAGTACCCAGTCCCGGATCTTTCCCACTGAAGCCTCAGCACCCCCTAGCTACTCCATTGGTGAAGAAGAAAAGGGTCCTAATCAAGAAAACACCTTCAAAGACAGTTGCTTCGATCGCCAAACCTGTTGTCCACATAAACCTTGTTGAAGTCTTCGAGCCTGTCAACGCCGAAGCACCCCCTCCAAAATAATCTGCTGAGGTATTCGTCATTCTTGCTCTATTGCTTCATATGATACTTTGAATATCTTCTCACTGAAACTTTTCTTGCAGGAAACTGTGGTCGCTTCGACCATTGCTGCCAAGGATGATACTGCAACGACCACCATTGTCAATCTGCCTGAGACAACAACCGTGTTTAGTCCTCAAACAGTCGACGAGTTTCAAATGACCTCGACAGAAGAGGATCTAGTGAAGAAAACGCCTTCAGTTCAACACACCACCACTGAGGCTAGGAAGGACGGTGCCACCACTGGTGATAATGACAATCCTTCGACTATGGATACTACTACTGAAGTCGATGTGAACCCTAAAGCTTATGCTGAAGGTGGTTCCAACCTGCCTACGCCTAATGTCGACAAAGCTCTTACCCCAGAGGAGATCCTGGCGACAAAACAAACAGATCTAGCGGCAACTTTGAAGGCACTACATAAGCTTCACCAAGAGTCTGGGGACGTCCAACCCACGAGTTTGAGGGCCATACCAACCCTAGAAATGGATGCTTCTTTCGCCCTCAAGCTCCAACAATCGAAGACATACCTACTTGAGGATGAATTTCTTGCGGCCGTCGCAGAGGAATCTGCTGTGGCTTGTGATGTGTTCAAGATATTGGATGAACTTGCCGAATTTCAAGTTCCATCTCCCATGTCCTCGTACTTAATTGAATTTGAAGCCTTCTTTACGCAACTGGCAAAGGACCTTACCATGTGCAAACAAGTCGGCGCTCAAATCAGGCTGAAACTTAATGAGATAGGTTGATCGGTGGTTTTCATACGCTATTTTACTATTTGTTTTAGTTTATCTTTTGTTATTGTTTATTTGTTGTACATCTCTTTTACCACATTTTATGCCTTGGTTGTGTCCTTTAGTGTTTTCAGGTTCATACAAACATTCAAGAGGAATCTGAGCGAAAAATCGAGAAAAATCACAAGATTCAGGATGGAATTAGAATGAGGACAGTGACCTGACACGGGTGCCCGTGTCACCTGACACGGCCCGTGTCAGGAAGAAGCCAAGAGAACGAAATTTTGAAGAAAGACAGTGGGCTGACACGGGTGCCCGTGTCACCTGACACGGCCCGTGTCAGCAGGACTGGGAGAGAAACAAAGTGCACGCAAAAGATAGTGGGCTAACACGGGTGCTCGTGTCACCTGACACGGCCCGTGTCAGCAAGCCTGGGAGTACCAAATTTGTGATTTTTTCTCATTTGTTGAGTTTAGTGCCCTGAGGGGTATTTTGGGAATTTCGCACTGTTTTGATTGTTTTGAAATTACTTAGGCAAGGTTTGGAGAGGGGAGATGACACTTTTTACTTTACGAACCAGGATCAAGGAGATTGGGAGAAGGGGATTGTTCATGAGCGGAAGCGATTGAAGAATCAATTTACTCCGATCAATTTGTAATGTCTTTCTTTAAACTTATTGTGGTTTTTATTTTGAATATTATGAGAGGCTAAACCCCCCAATGCTAGGGGGGTGTCCCTGAATTGTGATGTAATGAACCTTTGTTGAATTATTTGATGCGATTATGTTTTCTTGCCTTAATCTTTTGTTATGCAAATTATTTAAAATTTATCAATCGGTTAAATTGGGAACGATTTACGATTAGGGATTTGGCCTGAAAAACCAATCTATTGATTTTGCATAATAACATTACGGTAGATATTGCCTAGGAATGGGGATATCCCGTAGTGACTAAAAACTTTGTCAGAACTATTGCTTGATGTTCTTTCTTGACTGCTAAGGAATTAGGGTCAAGGGAGAATATCAAATGTTTTTCGGTTAAGGAATTTAAGAAAAATATTTAAGGGTCAGTAAAATTAAGGTTTTGAGGCATATATCTCTGATGATAATTTCGGGTTCTTACTGAGCAATTTATACACATTCCCTAGCATATTTCATCATATTCGTTAAAAGCACTTTTTATTGTTCTGCTTATTTTATATTGTTATTATAACTTTTGTCAACCCAAACAAACCCCAAAAGTAATTTTTGTTTAATTGAAATAACACCCACACTTACATATTATACGCAGTCCTCGAGAGACCGACTCTAGGGATAACCCCAATTATTACTACATCGTTAAATAGTACACTTGCTATTTACCGATCAAGTTTTTGGCGCCGTTGCCGGGGACTGCTAAATTCTAAGTGTTGTGTTAATTCAATTGAAATTTTGTCACTCTATGATCAAAATTTTTATTTTATTTTCCTGTTATTTTTTTTATAATTACAAATAATTTTATGACCAGTGTATGCGAGGTAAGACCTCAGTTGAATTTTATTTTGACGCAGAACCAGATAGATTATTGCACGCTAGACGCCGTCAAGCCAAGCAAGAAAGACTGGCAGCGTCAAGTTCGAAACTGATTATTTCTGAACAAGAAAAAGAAAAAGCAGTTTCAGTCCACTCTAAGCACACAGATTCCAACACCGACTCAGAGCCAGAAACAGTTATTATGGTTGACAATCCACCAGCAGAAAGACTTCTGGGCAATTACGGTGGGGCAAATGCACCGGCTGTAGGTTAACAATTGTGAACCAACCGGTGAATGTGCCAAATTTCCAGTTGCATCCGAGCACCATCACTCAACTTGAGAGGAGACCTTTCACCGGAAAGGTTAATGAAGATGCCAACAAACATCTGCAAAGATTTCTAACTATGAGCACCACTATCAAGATTGAGGGGCACACCGAGGAAGCAAAAAAGTTAAGAATGTTTCTTTCACTCTTGCGGATGATACTGAAGAGTGGTTCTACTCATTACCTACTGGGAGTATTACCACTTAGGAAGAGATGGAGAAAGCGTTTCTGAATGAGTATTTTCCGGCCTCTGTTTATATCCGAAAGACATATGATATTGTGAACTTTAAACAGAAGGACGGAGAATCACTCAGCGACGCCTACAAAAGGTTCAAGAAGGTTTTGGTAGCCTGTCCTACTCACAACATGGATCAAACTTAGCAGATGCAGATGTTTGTCAATGGCCTCCGAATGAAAACTAAGCAACTTATTGATACAGCTGCTGGTGGATCATCCAACTTCACCACCGCGACTGGTATCAAGAAAATCATTAAAGTTATTGCGGCCAATGAACATTTGAAGTTATATGATCGAAGTGTGAATAAATCTGAGGGTGTGATTGACTTGAAGTTGAATAATCAAGTTGTGAAGGTAGAAGATCAAATTGTTGCGGAAGTTGAAAGAAGATTAAAGGCTATGAAAGTGGGTACTCAAAGTGTGGCACAAGTTCAAACTGGTCAAACCATGAGTTGTGAGATTTGTAGTGGACCTCATTATACTGCACATTGTGCTGCGACTCCGCAACAAATTGAAGAGATAAAATTCCTGAAGCAGAATAATCCCTACGCTCAAACTTATAATCCAGGGTGGAAGAATTATCCTAACTTCTCCTGGAAAGATCAGAATCAACAACAATACCCACAGCAGCAACAGGCCCCTCAGAAAGCACAATGGGAGATTGCCATTGAGAAGATGGCAACTCATAACATGCAATTTCAGGAAGAGACCTAGAATAGTTATATGAATACCACAGCCTCCATAAAGAATCTGGAGGTTCAATTGGGTCAGATAGCTCAACAAGTTGCAAATTCTCAAGCACCAGGCGCCCTCCCAAGCGCCACAGTCCCCAATCCAAAGAATCATGAGAATGTCAATGTTGTTACCACAGAAATCCAAGAAGTTGTAGAAGAAGAATCCAGGCCAACCGAAGGGAAAAGAAAAGAAGCAGCTAAACCTAAGATCAAGTTACCGTACGCCTCAAGAGTGACAAAGAAGGAGACACAAGAAAAAGACTTTGAGAAATTCAACTCATTGTACAAAAAGTTAGAGATTAATATGCCCTTCTTTGAAGCACTTGAACAAATTCCTCTATACAAGAAATTCATGAAGGAGGTCATTGGAAAAAAGAAACCTAGTGGAGAAGAGGTAAAGAGTCTAAGTGAGGAGAGTAGTGGGGAATCACAAGGTAGGAGAATTCCAATCAAAGGAAAAGATCATGGTTCTGTGTCAATCCCCTGTACCATAAAGGACAGAACGTTTAAGAGAGTCTTGATTGATTCGGGTGCTAGTGTTAGTCTCATGCCCCTCTCAATTTTCAAAAAGCTGGGTATAAAGAAAATAAGTGAAACGGGAACAAATATGAAGTTTGCCGGCCTCACAACTAAGCGGTCATACGGCCTAGCAGAAGATGTGCTTGTGACTATTGATAACTTCACCTATCCAGTAGACTTTGAGATCATTGATCTACCTGAGGATGAGGAGACGACTATCATACTGGGTCGACCATTCTTGATGACTAGTCGGTGCAGTGTGGATGTTGAGGCTGGTACTTTAACCTTGAAATATTTTGAGGAAGAAGTAACCTTGAAAGTGTTGGAACTCGAGAAGCAAGGTCAAGAGGAAAGTAATCACCCCTCAGTTGGAATGATCTGAACAGTGGAAAGAAGCAAAAGCTCAAAACCACTTCTTGAAAAAGTCTCTAGAATAATCCATCAGGTTGCAGCATCTGAGTCATCTTTTGCACCTAGCAAGACTCTAACATCCAGTCAAGAAGTCAATAAGAGGAAGAAGCATCAAAGAAAGAAGAGAAAAAAACATCAAAGGAAGAATGTGGAAGTTGGATGTGAGTTGAATCACAATGTAGCTCTTAGTCCTGAATCTGACCGGTGCTCTGTTGCGGAAAGGTCAAGCAATAAAAGCAACAAAACGTGTAAGCTGAAGTACCCCCCATAAGTTTGGGGAGTAACCCGTCGAGCCATGCGAAGTTAAACGAAGCGCTATATGGGAGGCAACCCACGCTTGTCTGATTAATTACTTTCTATTTGCTGTTTATTTTTATTTTGGTTGCAGGAAATAATCCGGATCCTACATGTGCAAACGATGATGTAGCAGTGGTGTGGCATTACCGTCAGCATCCTGAATAAGGATCTATGTGAGTGACCTCTCTCGCTCTTGTTCTAACACATTGGGGTCAATGTGTAGTTCAAGTTTGGGGGAGGATTTACTGTTTTTAGTTTTTCCTCTTTGTACGGGTCATGTCTGTTTTGTGTGTTGTTTTATGAAAACCTCTATGAATTCTCCCCGAATTCGAACCGTCAAAATTTTTCTTGTGAATACTATGATTTTGAGATGGTCAAGAAAGTATATAGAGTTTGAGGGAAGAGGAGTTAGAACTAGGGACATTGGGAAAGTTTGAAAACTTAGGAATGACCCGAACACCCTAGATTCCCCGGAGTAAGAAAACGAGTCCAACGTGTAGATTTGTGCCATAGTACTTGGATTTGAGAAGTATTCCCCGATTAGTTCATAGTGATAGTCCGGCATGACAAAAGAATTGCATGTAAATGGTTGATTGAGAGAATGACTTAAGGCACCGAAAAATGAATAATGGCGATAAAGACAACTTGTCCTTCTAAGTTGGGTAACTCTCACCCGGTTGCTTAGCCTAACGGCGGTTGAGTATCAATTGTCGTCCCAAAGTGGACTAATAAACGCCAATGAGCGAGAAAAAAAAGGAGATCATGGTGCCTAGAAAAAGTTTCGATTAATCTTGTAAATGTGAGGAAAAACGAAAAAATTGCCTTAATTTGATTATTCGAATGAAAGGGGTAGAAAATCGAAGAAAAGACTTAAGCCCAAATCATAGTTGGATAGGTAACTGAAAGGGGGATTTAGGTCCGTGGTTTTATCGCGGTATGTGTTTGGGTAATACCTTCGCTAACGGACGACTACCAAGAGAACTAGTTTTAGCCAATCGGAACAAAGGCTCACGTATGAGTATCGACGCGCCTTACCTTCACAAGTTTTTCTTTTGAATGGTACCGTTTGATCTAGGAAGTCTGTATGCAAGCTTGTTGCTTGAGGTCAAGCAACAGTTTAAGTTTGGGGGAGTTTGATCGGTGGTTTTCATACGCTATTTTACTATTTGTTTTAGTTTATCTTTTGTTATTGTTTATTTGTTTTACATCTCTTTTACCACATTTCATGCCTTGGTTGTGTCCTTTAGTGTTTTCAGGTTCATACAAACATTCAAGAGGAATCGGAGCGAAAAATAGAGAAAAATCACAAGATTCGGGATGGAATTGGAATGAAGACAGTGGCCTGACACGGGTGCCCGTGTCACCTGACACAGCCCGTGTCAAGAAGAAGCTAAGAGAATGAGATTTTGAAGAAAGACAGTGGGCTGACACGGGTGCCCGTGTCACCTGACACGGCCCGTGTCAGCAGGCCTGGGAGAGAAACAAAGTGCACGCAAAAGACAGTGGGCTGACACGGGTGCCCGTGTCACCTGACACGGCCCGTGTCAGCAAGCCTGGGAGTACCAAATTTGTGATTTTTTCTCATTTGTTGAGTTTAGTGCCCTGAGGGGTATTTTGGGAATTTCGCACTATTTTGATTGTTTTGGAATTACTTAGGCAAGGTTTGGAGAGGAGAGATGACACTTTTTACTTTACGAACCAGGATCAAGGAGATTGGGAGAAGGGGATTGTTCATGAGCGGAAGCGATTGAAGAATCAATTTACTCCGATCAATTTGTAATGTCTTTCTTTAATCTTATAGTGGTTTTTATTTTGAATATTATGAGAGGCTAAACCCCCCAATGCTAGGGGGTGTCCCTGAATTGTGATGTAATGAACCTTTGTTGAATTATTTGATGAGATTATGTTTTCTTGCCTTAATCTTTTGTTATGCAAATTATTTAACATTTATCGATCGGTTAAATTGGGAACGATTTACGATTAGGGATTTGGCCTGAAAAACCAATCTATTGATTTTGCATAATTACATTACGGTAGATATTGCCTAGGAATGGGGATATCCCGTAGTGACTAAAAACTTTGTCAGAACTATCGCTTGATGTTCTTTCTTGACTGCTAAGGAATTAGGGTCAAGGGAGAATATCAAAGGTTTTTCGGTTAAGGAATTTAAGAAAAATATTTGAGGATCAGTAAAATTAAGGTTTTGAGGCATATATCTCTGATGATAGTTTCGGGTTCTTACTGAGCAATTTTTACACCTTCCCTAGCATATTTCATCATATTCGTTAAAAGCACTTTTTATTGTTCTGCTTATTTTATATTGTTATTATAACTTTTGTCAACCCAAACAAACCCCAAAAGTAATTTTTGTTTAATTGAAATAACACCCACACTTACATATTATACGCAGTCCTCGAGAGACCGACTCTGGGGATAACCCCAATTATTACTACATCGTTAAATAGTACACTTGCTATTTACCGATCAAGTTTTTGGCGCCGTTGCCGGGGACTGCTAAATTCTAAGTGTTGTGTTAATTCAATTGAAATTTTGTCACTCTGTGATCAAAATTTTTATTTTATTTTCCTGTTATTTTTTTATAATTACTAATAATTTTCTGACCAGTGTATGCGAGGTAAGGCCTCAGTTGAATTTTCTTTTGACGCAGAACCAGAGAGATTATTGCACGCTAGATGCCGTCAAGCCAAGCAAGAAAGACTGGCAGCGTCAAGTTCGGAACTGATTATTTATGAATAAGAAAAAGAAAAAGCAGTTTCAGTCCACTCTAAGCACACAAATTTCGGCACCGACTCAGAGCCAGAAACAGTTATTATGGTTGACAATCCACCAGCAGAAAGACTTCTGGGCGATTACGGTGGGGCAAATGCACCGGCTGGTAGGTTAACAATTGTGAACTAACCGGTGAATATGCCGAATTTCCAGTTGCATCCGAGCACCATCACTCAGCTTGAGAGGAGACCTTTCACCGGAAAGGTTAACGAAGATGCCAACAAACATCTGCAAAGATTTCTAACTATGAGCACCACTCTCAAGATTGAGGGGCACACCGAGGAAGCAAAATAGTTAAGAACGTTTCCTTTCACTCTTGCGGATGATGCTGAAGAGTGGTTCTACTCATTACCTGCTGGGAGTATTACCACTTGGGAAAAGATGGAGAAAGCGTTTCTGAATGGGTATTTTCCGGCCTCTGTTTATATCCGAAAGAGATATGATATTGTGAACTTTAAACAGAAGGACGGAGAATCACTCGGCGACGCCTACAAAAGGTTCAAGAAGGTTTTGGTAGCCTGTCCTACTCACAACATGGATCAAACTGAGCAGATGCAGATGTTTGTCAATGGCCTCCGAATGAAAAATAAGCAACTTATTGATACAGCTGCTGGTGGATCATCCAACTTCACCACCGCGACTGGTATCAAGAAAATCATTGAAGCTATTGCGGCTAATGAACATTTGGAGTTATATGATCAAAGTGTGATTAAATCTGAGGGTGTGATTGACTTGAAGTTGAATAATTAAGTTGTGAAGGTAGAAGATCAGATTGTTGCGGAAGTTGAAAGAAGATTAAAGGCTATGAAAGTGGGTACTCAAAGTGTGGCACAAGTTCAAACTGGTCAAACCATGAGTTGTGAGATTTGTAGTGGACCTCATTATACTGCACATTGTGTTGCGACTCCGCAAAAAATTGAAGAGATAAAATTCCTGAAGCAGAATAATCCCTACGCTCAAACTTATAATCCAGGGTGAAAGAATCATCCTAACTTCTCCTGGAAAGATCATAATCAACAAAAATACCCACAGCAGCAACAAGCCCCTCAGAAAGCACAATGTGAGATTGCCATTGAGAAGATGGCAGGTCATAACATGCAATTTCAGGAAGAGACCCAGAATAGATATAGGAATACCACAACCTCCATAAAGAATCTGGAGGTTCAATTGGGTCAGATAGCTCAACAAGTTGCAAATTCTCAAGCACCAGGCGCCCTCCCAAGCGCCACAATCCCTAATCCGAAGAATCATGAGAATGTCAATGTTGTTACCACAGAAAGCCAAGAAGTTACAGAAGAAGAAGCCAGGCCAACCGAAGGGAAAAGAAAAGAAGCAGCTAAACCTAAGATCAAGTTACCGTACCCCTCAAGAGTGACAAAGAAGGAGACACAAGAAAAAGACTTTGAGAAATTCATCTTATTGTTCAAAAGGTTAGAGATTAATTTTGCACTGTTTTGATTGTTTTGGAATTACTTAGGCAAGGTCTGGAGAGGGGAGATGACACTTTTTACTTTACGAACCAGGATCAAGGAGATTGGGAGAAGGGGGTTGTTCATGAGCGGAAGCGATTGAAGAATCAATTTACTCTGATCAATTTGTAATGTCTTTCTTTAATCTTATTGTGGTTTTTATTTTGAATATTATGAGAGACTAAACCCCCCAATGCTAGGGGGTGTCCCTGAATTGTGATGTAATGAACCTTTGTTGAATTATTTGATGAGATTATGTTTTCTTGCCTTAATCTTTTGTTATGCAAATTATTTAACATTTATCGATCGGTTAAATTGGGAACGATTTACGATTAGGGATTTGGCCTGAAAAACCAATCTATTAATTTTGCATAATAACACTACGATAGATATTGCCTAGGAATGGGGATATCCCGTAGTGACTAAAAACTTTGTCAGAACTATTGCTTGATGTTCTTTCTTGACTGCTAAGGAATTAGGATCAAGGGAGAATATCAAAGGGTTTTTGGTTAAGGAGTTTAAGAAAAATATTTGAGGGTCAGTAAAATTAAGGTTTTGAGGCATATATCTCTGATGATAATTTCGGGTTCTTACTGAGCAATTTATACACCTTCCCTAGCATATTTTATCATATTCGTTAAAAGTACTTTTTATTGTTCTGCTTATTTTATATTGTTATTATAACTTTTGTCAACCCAAACAAACCCCAAAAATAATTTTTGTTTAATTGAAATAACACCCGCACTTACATATTATACGCAGTCCTCGAGAGACCGACTCTGGGGATAACCCCAATTATTACTACATCGTTAAATAGTACACTTGCTATTTACCGATCATGGGTCGTGAGTGGTACCTCAGTTCCCTTTATGAGAAGAAACTTAAGGACTTCGAGGCCACAAAGCAAGAGCGTTATGATAAGCATTGTGTTTTCGACCAGCAGATATCTGACTACCAAGCTTAGATAGATGAACTCACCAGAAATATCGTTGAGGTCGAAAAGCAGAAGGCCTCTTTGGATGCTGCCGAACCTTTCCTGCTCAAGAGGCAATCGATCAAGAAGTCGCTCAAGAGATTGCTCACGTCGAAGCAGTTCTCAAGATAAAGGACACCATTGGTCAGATGTGGAAAAGAAAAGCTCTCCTCGAAAGCAAGGTTGTTCATGAGAAGACCCTTTTTGAAGACTTTAAGTCTAGATTCCCTGCTTCCTCTTGATTTGCATGTCGAACTGTTATAACTTTACTTGGATATTTTGTAAGCCATCTTGGCATCCCTAGCGTATTTTTTCTACTTATTAATGAAAAAGTTACTTTCTAATTTGAATCTCTTGTAACATAGGTTTATATTTTTTCAAATATTTCCCATTTACCCTTAAGATTAATTAGTTCATTCCTATTTCCTGAACCTCGTATGCATTGTTGTTGAACCCCTGGATCACTTTGAATGGTCCTTCCCAATTTGGTGACCATTTCCCTAGCGTTCGACCGCGTCAATCCATGGGCAACACTGCTTTCCACACATAGTCGTTAACTGCAAAGGTCTTCTTTCTGACCTTCTTATTATACGCCTTGGAGACTCGTGACTTCTAACGTAATGACACGTTCAACGCTGCCATCCTTTCCTCGTCTAAGTCCACGATTTCATCTAGCATCATGTTCCAGTATTTCTCTGACAGAATTTCATGTTGTCGCTGTACTCTAACTGATTGTAGACAGATTTCTGCTGGCAACACAACATCGTGACCAAAGGTCAAACAGAACGGAGTCGAGTTTGTTGAATCTTTAGGGGATGTTCGACAAGCCCATAGAATTTGATTCAACGTCTTGTGCCAATTTTTTGGCTTTCTGGCCACGTGTTTTTCGATGAGCCCAATTACCACTTTATTAGCTGCTTTGACCAGACCATTTGCTTGAGCATAATATGGTGTCGAAGTAACCAATTTGAAGCCCATTTCTGCTGCGAACTCTTGCATTTTTTGGCCAACAAATACGGAACCTTGATCCGTCGTGATGGTTTCAGGGATCCCGAATCTATACAAAATATGATTCTGGATGAACTCGATCACAACCTCCTGATCTACTTTCACTAGGGGCACATCCTTTATCCATTTTGTGAAATAGTCTATACCTACAAGGATGAATTTCTGTTGTTTCGACGAGGCTGGTCGAATTTCCCCTATGACATCCAATGCCCATCCATGAAAGGGCTATGGCTTGACGATGGTGTGTAATTCACTGGCTGACACATGCTGAATGTTGGCATGTTTTTTTACAGTCTTGGCATCCCTTTGCGAAGTCCATGCAATCCTTGAGCATGCTTGGCCAATAGACGCCTTGTCGAAACAATAGCCATTTCATCTTATGGCCAGCTTGGTGAGCCCCACATGCCCTACTATGGACCTCAGAAATTGCCAGGTATGCGTCTGTGTCCCCTATACACTTTTTTAATACTCCTTCTGGAGTCTTTTTTAACAACTCATTTCCCATCAGCACATAACTTAGAGCTCTGTACTTAGTCTTCCTATCAGCGTTGCCCACCGAATTCTCCAAATACTCGACGATTAGTCTTCTCCAATCTGTCGATGATAGATCACTGATAGCAAAAACCTCATAATTTTCCAACCCTTTGATCAAACTTTCTGTCGAGGCATTTGCCCCCACAACTTTTGGGATTGACAGGCTAGATGGTGGGAGCATGTTTGACACCATCTTCTCCCTAATTTCAATGAAGTCTTTCAACTTCTCTTCCGACACCTTGTAACGGGAGGCGAACTGTGCTAAATCATTAGCCTCTTGATTTTCTATTCTGGGCACGTGCGTAATGTTGACAACTTCAAAGTGTTCCAAAAGTCGCTTTGCCATTGAGAAGTAAACCAAAAGATGCTCTTTGACGCACTTATATTATCTCGTGATTTGTTTAACACCAGTTTGGAATTGCCTTTTATTTCGACTCTCTTGGCACCCAGATCCCTAAGTATTTTGAGGCTAGTAATTAAGGCTTCATATTCTGCCTCGTTATTGGAGCATTTCCCGTCAACTTTACATTTGAATTTAGTTGGAATACCCTGCGGGGATACTATTAAAATTCCAATACCTGCCCCGTCTCTATGGCTCGACCCATCAAAATATAACTTCCAAGGGGCAATGTCGACACTACATATCGACGGTTCAACTACTGCGTGGTCGACAATAAAGTCTGTCACTATTTGACCTTTCATAGCCCTTAGAGGGACGTATGTCAAGGAAAAATCAGTCAATGCTAGTGCCCATTTCTCAATTCGACTATGCAGAATAGGTTTAGACAACATATGCTTAATAACATCAAAATGCGATGAAACATAAACATCAACTGGTTTAATATATTGCTTTAATTTCATACATGAGAAGTACAGGCATAGACACAATTTTTCAATCATAGTATACCTAGTTTCAGCATCTATTAACATTCAACTAAGGTAATAAATGGGTCTTTCGATGCCACTACTATCCTCTTGTGCTAACATGCTTCCTATGGTCATATCCGATGCAGCGATGTACAACTTCATGTTTTTATTCATACTAGGTGGCAATAAAATTGGAGGCCTTGTGAGATATTCTTTGATAGCGTCGAAAACCTCATGCTGCTCCCGTTCCCAATGGAACTCACTTTCTTTCTTGGCTTTGAGTAATGGCGAGAATACCTTCGTCTTGCCACTTATATTCGATATGAACCTTCTCAAGAAGTTTATCTTCCCTAACAAAGATTGGAGCTGCTTCTTTGTCGAAGGAGGCTTGAGATCCAAGATTGCTTTCGTCTTGTTCTGGTTTACTCAATGCCTTTCTTGTGGACCACAAATCCCAGGAAATCCCATGCATGAACACCAAAGGCACATTTTAGTGGATTCATTTTTAATCCATATTTTCTCATTCTTTCAAATGAACATCGAAGGTGGTCTAAGTGACCATTCTCCGATGAGGACTTTATCACAATGTCATCAATATACACCTGCATAAAATCCTCAATAAAATCATGGAATATAGAATTCATGGCTCTTTGATAGGTTGCCCCAACATTTTTTAAACCAAATGGCATTACAACCCATTCATATGTTCCCAAAGCCCTAGGGCATCGAAACGCCGTTTTGGGGACATCCTCTTCGTCTATGAGTATTTGATTATAGCCAAAATAGCCATCGAGCATACTCAAATATTCGAAGCCTGCCGCTAAGTCAACAAGCATCTCTGCCACAGGCATTGAATATTCGTCTTTTGGGATAGCGTTGTTCAGATCCCTAAAGTCTATACAAACTCTAAGGGTTCCATTTTTCTTGATAACGGGAACTATGTTTGCTATCCATTCGACGTACCTTGCAGTTCGGATGAACTAGCTTTTGAGTAGTCTCTCGATTTCCTGCTTAATCTTCGAAGTAACCTTTAGAGCGAATCGTCGAGGCTGCTACTTTACTGGCCTTTTACCTGGTTGAATTGGAAGTCGATGCTCCACCATACTTCGACTCAGCCCAGGCATTTCGCCATAATCCCAGACGAAGCAATCTCTGTATTCCTTTAATACCTCGATCAGCTTAGCCTTCATCTTCGACCCAACTTTGGTGCTCACATAGATAGGTCTTTTTGTGACTCCATCTCCTAAGTCAACCTCTTCGAGTGGGTCTTGCGCTTGCATTCTTTGCAGCTCACTGGTTGGGTCTTTCTCAAACCTCAAAGGCTCATTGTCATAGATACAATCAAGCCTCCAGTTTTCTGAAGCTGTTGTCTGGCCTTGTGGGCCATTTACTTGTGCGTTGTGGTCGGCTTCACTAGCTATCTTCCGTTGTTCTTCTGCTTCTAGTGTCGACATTCTCTTGTGAAATTCTGGTACATGTGCAGAATTCAGATGTCCTAGAACATTCCGTTCGACATCTGGTCTGACATGATCACAAAGGGCAAGGTATATTGCAATAATCATGGTACTGAAAAGATAAGAGCAAGAACACCAGAAATTGTTAACCCAGTTCGGATCTAACTATCCTACATCTGGGGGCTACCAAGCCAGGGATGAAGTCCACTATTAGTAGTATCAATTCAAAGCTAAACTACCCGTTTACAGCTTATCACTTAATCACTACCCAATGACCCTTCTACCTAGATCCTCTCTAGACATGAGAAACCCTTCTCACTCCCAATCATCACAATGATGTTTAGCAGTTGACAATCCGCCACTGCATCAACGACTCTTTACCTACACAACAATTCAGCACGGAAGACACCCTTCCAAGACACAGCTTAGAGTTACTTAAAAGCTTCCTCCAAGAACAATACTCCTCTTACTTAACAGTTTCGAGGATCACACTAACAAACTGTCCAACTCACATGTTGAGTGGTACAGGAACAAACCCTAATACTAGAACTTTTACATCTTTGGTTCGTTACAAAACTAGGTTACAAAACATCTATATATAACCTATCCCCAACTGGATTTGGGCCTAAAAAAACATAGCAAATGAGCTGCTACAAATCAGCAGAAACTTCTGCTGCAAAATAGGACTTCAATCTTTACTTCCTAAAATATCTCCATATTTAGAAAGTGTATATTTTCCCATATTCTTCTCAATTTCAGACTTGAATCTTCAGACCTATAAATCAGCGCCTCATGATTGCATAATATTCCAGAATATTCTGCATCAGTTACAACCTATCAGAATTAACAAACCACTTCAGTTCTGGCGCGATGTCGAATGGACCTGCATGGGACATCTTGATACGACATGTTGTAGCAGATGTTAAAAACTCTTCAGCTCAGCATGTTCCATTGCACACTAGGACTTCTTTCTCAACCTGTTCTTCTTTAGCAAGATAGGCTATCCTATCTAACATGTTGCTGCTATTATTTGTTTTACAAAATTAATGCCAACCCTTAAAATTAAAGAACTAACATTCTCCCCCTTTGGCAAATTTTGGCTAAAACAAATACATAAACATCACAACTCAGACTTCAGCAGCAATCACAATTCTATACTACTGTCAGTAGTCATTAGCAACTACTGAACCTACCAGTAACCATCAGTAGCTACTGTGAACAGCAATCCTGGAGAAACATCTTCTAGGGAATATTTGAATGATGTTAGGACATCATGTCAGACAACTCTTTTGGCAGCGCATTTCTATGAGCTCCATAACATCACCTTCGAGCATCCCACCACAATCACTTCAGGCAGCACATCAGGAGGTAAGAAGTAGAAAGTCCCGAAGTTATGCACATGAGGAAGAAGATATCTGGTGTACATGAGGAAGAAGATTTCTGACTCCCCCTTAATCCCACACATTTCTTTTTCCTTCCAGCTCAGACCTGGATAATTGTAGAAGACTCCTCCAGAAAAGAAGCGTCTGTCTTCACACAAGAGACCAATGGTGGCATACGAGATTTCTGCACACCTTTCTTGATCAGACGCCCCCAGTCAACCTGTGGCATAAGATAAAACTTAAGAAGTATCAATCTATCAACCCAGGTAACTCAGAACACAAGTCACAACTGTGTTCATAACTCAGGACACAAGTCACAATCGGAACTCAACACTGTTAGGTGCTAAAAAGTGTTAATATTTAGATTAGTTTTTAGTTCCTTTTTGTGAGCTTTATTTGTAAATCCATGCCTTTTCCCATTGTTTCCGTTTATAACCGTTTTCTAGTTAATTTCGTTATTTGTCGTATCTATTTATCTTTTGTGTTTTTATTGCAGATTTTTACATGGAAGGGTGTGGAATGGAGCTTTGAGGATCCCACAAAAACAGTTTGGCAAAATTTGGATTTTTTGAGCATGCTTTGAGCGCGCTCAGCGCGCTCCCAGCGCGAGGATGGAAGGACTTACAGGAGCTTGCGCGCTCAGCGGGCTCCTAAGCGCGCTCAGCACACGTTTAGGCGGTTTAACTTTTAAGTGAAGCCCGCTCAGCGGGCAACTGCGCGCTCAGCGCGCTTCGCGACACTCAGCCCCTTTATAAAGTGGTTTTGATCAGATTTTTCTCACTCTCACTATTACATTCTGAGATCAAAGTATATTACACTGTAGCACTTCATTTTTGGAAGATAAAAAACATCATTTTGTCGATAAGATCGTGGTTGATGCTCGTTTCTCTTCTCCCGATTCTTGTTGATCAAGCTACCATGAATATGTGTAGCTAATTTCTCTTTTGTGTCAAGGTTAGATGTAAGTAAACCTTTACTTTGTATGTATATGGATTGATCCTATCTTGTGAACTCTTGGATGATGAATGTATGATGATAAACCTTGTTTTTATGTTTATTCTTTGTGTTGGTTCATGATTGAGAAATATGCTCCAACTCTTTACCTAGGTTTGTCATCCATCAATGTACATTAGCTAGAGATAGCAATGTGTGTTGATGTTCACCAAATATTGAACTTTAATGTTGTCATTTTGATAGTTTGTGTGAGAAATCAACAAAGGATCAAAATGGCAAAACTCTCAATATGTGTTAGAGATAAACATATTGGGAGGATATGTGATTGTATTTATCATTTAACCGAGTTCATTAGCTTATCGATTATATACGTGCAAAGTGGTTTGTCGAACCCTAACCTTGACATGTTTTTATAAACCATTAAAACAATCTATTTACCGTTTTTAATTAAATTTGAATGCAACCGCTACGAAACCAACCTTAAACCCCTTGTTACTTTAAAGCTTGAAACGTTACGACTGTAGAACGACTGCGATATCACCGAACAATCTCTGTGGAACGATAACTAAATCCCGAACTCTATTTGTATTTCAACAAATTGGCGCCGTTGCCGGGGATTGTTATTTGATATTGCAAGCATTGCAATAGTTGTGAAGTTTTAGACTTGTTACAAATTTTCTTGTGCTTGTTGATTTGTTTTGTTTAAGTGTGCAGACTTTGTTTATGCGAGGGCAACTACCGGCGGACCAACTTCTATTCGATCCTGAGATTGAAAGAACCGCTCGTAGACTCAACAGCAGAACTAGACGGAGGAGGCAACTTGCGAGACAAAGACAAGAGCAAGAAGGAAGTTCTACTACAACACCACCACCACCATTCACACCAATCATGGCGCAACCACCTCCACCTCCCGCATCCACACCTTGTGTGAACAGTCCACGACATACCGCTCAGTTTGCCAACAACAATCAAGGAAGGCAAGCCGAGATGAAAACTGGAACTTTGAACTTGTTGTATACAAGTCCATTCACCGGAATGGACCATGAAGACCCTTTTGCGTTTCTCACAAAATTCTATGAGATTGCATTAGCGGCCGGTGTAGATCCAGCACAAGAGTTACCTCTCTTTAAAAGATTATTTCCACATGCTTTGCTTGGCAAGGCAAAGGATTGGTACCTCGATCAAACTCCCGCCGTGATGACCGATTGGAATGTCTTGGAGGAGAAATTTATTGAACGGTTCTTCTCTCATAACCGTTTCATGGAGTCAAAAACCGCAATTTCAGTGTTCTCTCAAGGAACCAATGAATCCCTCAATGAAGCATGGGAACGATTCAAGTCCATGCTTCGCAAATGTAAAGGTCACGAGTTTGATGAGTTAACACAAATTCATATCTTCAAGAATGGTCTCCATGCATAGGAAGAGACACGTGTTTCGCCTTATCCTTACACCACCGTCCATAGTAATTCCTTGTTTGGCTCAAGAAAGACATGTCCTGTACCATGTTCTGACATCTTATCAGACAATGTCTGCTTGCTCACAACATTATCCACCCAAAACTCCACAGAACACAAGCACATTTTCTTTTCTGATAGATACTGGGACGACTTCTCTCAATCCCTTCTAGATTCCTTCAAGGCAGCAGAGCAAAAATAATGTCACCCAAAACCATCAAATCTGCTTTTTAGACCTCTCCTACACAGCTATGATGTATCCCATCATGAAGTTTGACATCACACTGCACATACTTGACCAGCGCACATGCTACACAGAAATCTGCACCCTTGCAGTAATAGACCATAGACAACAGCCTTAACTCCCCCTGACATGAACAACTAATGCTCCTTATGAAGATGAACACTTGACACCAGATGATATTGCTACATTCTCAACATTAAGAACTGCCACTTCTTGTATTTGTTGAGCATAATCTCACCATGTATATGCCAAGTCCATTATAAAACCCCACTTGATTTGGAATTTCTCACAAATGTCTTTAGATTACTTGTAACACAAGATATGGATTGTCACCACCTTTTACTTGTATTAGAAGAAATCAACCTTCTGTCCTTACATTCACAAGCATCTAATGAAGTCTTCATCATGAAAGTAGTTATGTATTGCCAGAACAAACTACTTAACATCAAGATCAGAATCTGCCCATTCTAATCCACATTATGTCAGAACTGCCACTTCAGACAATAATGCTGCTTCTTCCAACTCCTTCATCCAGAATACACAACAAACAATGATGTTGTAACATTATGTAGGACATCACCATTAGATAAAAGATCACACCTTCTGCATTTTATTTAGGTAATCACAACCACCTGATCACAACAGAGAGAAATAAGCTCACACACTTCATAAATTTGAATTGCATCCACACATCAGATAACTACCAAGCTTCCAACAAGGTATATGTTTATCCAAGAAAGATTCACAATCAAACAGCAGATGATGCTCACACTTCTGATACAGTCAGTTGATAAGGCTACCTCAGGTTGTTATCAATCATAACCACCATAATATCCAGACTGCAGACATGCATAATTCTCTAGACAAATACTTAGTCTCCCGTCAAAGTATTTACCCTTATGCATAACATAGACAAATACTAAGTCTCCAGTCAAAGTATCTACTATAAGTTAGAATAAGAATGCCTTCTCTCACAAGGTATGACAATTTGTGTGTAATCTTCTGCATACGTCTAACAACATATATTCACAAGTTACTTTAACTTGGATCAGTGGTTTGATCTTGGACTTCTTTCTGCGCAAAAGAACCTTGGCTGAACAAGCAATAACCACCTGAATTGATGCTTCAACATCAATCTCAGTTACACATCTTCACAGAGCTTTTCTGAAGATATCATCTATAGTCAAGCTCTAGCAGGGGAACACACGAGGAGCAACCATTAGTAGCTGATCAAGCTTCCAGGTCATATCACAAACACATTCAGCAGCAGGAACATCTCAAGGGTCTTCTCCTTAAATCACAACATCTTGTCTGACTTTGAGATGTTGGATGTCATCAACATTCCACAACCAATCTGCCTCTTCTAATCCTTCAGCCAAACTCATCCCAGACACTTTGGCTGATAATCCAAGCACATAGTCACCAACCAACCCCACCGGTTGATTCAACTCCACAATGCTTAACCCTTGAAGGTTCCCCACTACACCAGAATAAGAGTTCCATGATCTCATAGACTTGATAAATGTCATCAAGTTTGAGTAAACAACCTCCATCCTGAATCAGAGAAACATCATCCAGACAGCTTGAGAAAATAAATTCTTAATACATTGATGTCAAGACATGTCTTCAAGGTCATCCAAAACATCAGGTACTCTCCCTCAAAATCTGCCAAGTGCACTTCAGAGAATCCTACATTCTCCCTTTTAATAGCAACACAGACTATGATTAGATCATATCAAACCTTAAGCACACACAGTCAATACTTATCTAGCTTCACAAGATCATTCAGATAATGCTTCCAAATAACAGAGAAAACTCATAACTTTATGATCTTTGACCTTCATGTCCAAGAAGTCTGCTAGAGATAATACTTCTTGAATCTCAGGTTCTCCACTCCTGCAGCAAGGACCAGAAATAAACTGACCTCAGGAGTAAGTAACATGTTGATCACACCTTGACAAACTCACACAACTAAGATAAGTTCCAGGGCCAAAACCTTCTTAGACAAACCACCCAGATGCCTCCTCTTCCAGATCAGGAGTAGGTTCCAAACTCATGTGATCAACCCACATTAGTTTAGCACCCAGAGCATCTGCTATGCCAATCCTTCAGATAACAGAATTCAGCACAATTCTGACGAGATGTTCTAACACAAGATAGGACATCATCAAGAGATCAAAGACTGGAGATTAGCCCTTTTAGAAAAACAAAAGTAAATTACTTCTCAGATCTCTTCCTTACAACATCACTTATCAGTGCCTTTATGAGTGGACTTAAACAATAAACTTCAGGTATCGTTGACAGAGTAAGTTGAAGCAGTCTTGCATAAATCTCATCACCATACATACAGAGAAGAACACCCTTCTCAGTTACAACCTCAGGAGTTTTCAGATAGATTCGCAGCGGATCAAAATACAAACTCCTTAAAGCCTTCAGGTGTCACATATCAGCCCTAGCATCATAAATCAGGTAACACCTCAATACCACAGGTTTGAAAATAAATCAAACCTAACAAAACCACAACACAGCAGTTTTTCAACCACTCCCCCAAGCCTTCAGTACATGCCACGAACAGTCCATCCTCCACTTCTAGGGACCATTCTCACAACTAAGTGAACTACTCCAAGTTCAAACAACTTTTCAGTAGAAAGCTTCTACCTTGACCATGAACCAGAAAGTATCTTCCCTGGGATCTCATCCAGATATAGAACAGAATGACCTACTCTGATACCAATTGAAATTCTGGTACATGTGCAGAATTCAGATGTCCTAGAACATGTCGTTCGACATTTGGTCTGACATGATCACAAAGGGCAAGGTATATTGCAATAATCATGGTACTGAAAAGATAAGAGCAAGAACACCATAAATTGTTAACCCAGTTCGGATCTAACTATCCTACATCTGGGGGCTACCAAGCCAGGGATGAAGTCCACTATTAGTAGTATCAATTCAAAGCTAAACTACCCGTTTACAGCTTATCACTTAATCACTACCCAATGAACCTTCTACCTAGATCCTCTCTAGACATGAGAAACCCTTCTCACTCCCAATCATCACAATGATGTTTAGCAGTTGACAATCCGCCACTGCATCAACGACTCTTTACCTACACAACAATTCAGCACGGAAGACACCCTTCCAAGACACAACTTAGAGTTACTTAAAAGCTTCCTCCAAGAACAATACTCCTCTTACTTAACAGTTTCGAGGATCACACTAACAAACTGTCCAACTCACATGTTGAGTGGTACAGGAACAAACCCTAATACTAGAACTTTTACATCTTTGGTTCGTTACAAAACTAGGTTACAAAACATCTATATATAACCTATCCCCAACTGGATTTGGGCCTACAAAAACATAGCAAATGAGCTTCTATAAATCAGCAGAAACTTCTGCTACAAAATAGGACTTCAATCTTTAACTTCCTAAAATATCTCCATATTTAGAAAGTGTATATTTTCCCATATTCTTCTCAATTTCAGACTTGAATCTTCAGACCTATAAATCAGCGCCTCATGATTGCATAATATTCCAGAATATTCTGCATCAGTTACAACCTATCAGAATTAACAAACCACTTCAGTTCTGGCGTGATGTCGAATGGACCTGCATGGGACATCTTGATACGACATGTTGTAGCAGATGTTAAAAACTCTTCAGCTCAACATGTTCCATTGCACACTAGGACTTCTTACTCAACCTGTTCTTCTTTAGCAAGATAAGCTATCCTATCTAACATGTTGCTGCTATTATTTGTTTTACAAAATTAATGCCAACCCTTAAAATTAAAGAGCTAACATCTTGTTTTCAGCCAAATAGACCGAAATTCGAGTCATGCTTTCTGACTCAGTAGTCATTTTCACCGACTACTGGCCACCCCGTGGGTGGATTATTTTCTGTAGGCTCCATTGTTTTGTAGGCAGCATCCCAGATTAACCCGTAGTCAGGATCTAAGTTCAGGACGCGACTCGTGTCGACGGAGGTATAGGACCCCGACCCGTCATCACAAGGAGCCACATTTTCCAAGTGCTGATCAAAGGACTTCTTACTACCTTTAGCTTCGTCAATCTTATAATAACTCTGATCAGCCTCAATGTTTTCGACAATGCCATCCTTTCACCAAATGCTTAATCTTTGGTGTAATGTCGACGACACTGCCCCTATTCCATGGATCCACTCCCGACCCAACAACAAGTTAAAATTCGCCTTTGAGTTAATGACCATAAAGAGTGTTGATCTATTGGTTGTACCCACTGCTAAATCTACTTGGACAACTCTAAGGATGTTGCTAGTCTTTCCTTTGTAATTGGATAGGACCATGTTGTGTTGTCGTAGGTCAACCTCAGTTTTTCCAATCTTTTTAAGTAAATTATGAGGCATCAAATTGACTGTTGCCCCTCCATCCACAAACACTTTGTTGACCGCCACTCCATCAACTTTTGCTTTTATGAATATCGGTTTCAAATGGTCCATCATCCCAGGACTGGGCCTTTCAAACATGGTTGTTCGTTCTTCGACCACACCACTGTTCATCACATAGTAACATAGCAGTTTATCCTCCGTGTTTTCATCTGGCACGAAATCCTCTTCCGGTTCAGAAACTTTCGACTCCATATCATACTCAGTTGGGAGTATCGACACGATACCACAGTTTAAGACGAAGTCTTCACCATAGGTGTCATCATTGGTGTCATCATACATGTATTCGTCGAAGTCACCATCAGGTGAAGAGGTATACTCTTTGTCCGACTAGGGTGAATACTTTGGTTCTTCCTCATCTGACTGGGGAGTGTATTCTGGTTCTTTCTTGCTTTCGATCACAGATGTGCATTTCGAGCTCTGGGTCGAGACTACCCCTTTCTCTCCTGATGCTTCCACAGTTACTGCCATTATTTGATTTGTCATAACTTTTCCCTTTTCCACCCACTTTCCCTTTGGGTACTGTCATTTTTGTCCAGAAGTTCCGACAGGCTTCAACTGTGAAGTCGAAGCCTCTTTCTTGGCTTTTTTATTTCGCTGACAGCGTCTCCATTGAGTCCTTGTCATAGGATTCTTTCCTTTATAGTTGGGGGACACCACATAGCCCCTAGGTTCGACTCTCTTGCTAGAGACTTTCGCCTCCTTTTCCAAATCCAATACCTTCAATTTCAGCCTTTTGCTCCCTTTCTGACTCACTGGTTCCACCCACTTCTCCTGTGGAATATCCGACGGTGGCACAAAGGTCTTGGGTCGTGCCTCTTGGAATAGCTTCTTGTAATCCTCGTTTCGTCGAGGGGCACCATTCTGATCGAATACGAACCTTGGGACAGGTGGCCTACCACCTCGCGACAACTTTTTCTTGCCTGCTTCGTATTTCTCAGCATCTTTCTCATCAAAGACAGCGTTGTACCTAGGGCATAACATAACCTTCGACCCACTTACCTTGCATTTTTCTTAGAAATCTGCCAGGCTTTCGCTAACTTGAGGGTAAACCGCCTCGAGTTCTTCCTCAGTCTTTTTGTCAGAACCGTCAGTAGTTTCGACCATCATGCATTCAACAGATTCAGTTGTTGATTGTTTGCTGAGACCCTCAGTAGCCTCAACCGTCATGCAATCGTACAACTCAGAGTACAAAGCCTCTTCGACCTTTAGCGGGTCCGTATCAACCTGCATCTTTGGCCTCTCGCCAAATTGAAGCCGACCTTCCTTCAAAGCTTTTAGCACCAGATCCCTGAAAAGAACACATTGAGCTGTTTTATGACAAAGGAAATTATGAAATTTACAAAATCCCCTTTTCTTCTTTTGTTCTGATGTGGTATCTTTTAAACCAGGAGGAATAATTATCTGACCATCTTTAACTAATAAATAAAATATTTCGTCACACTTAGACACATCAAAAGTATAAGTTTTAGCAACGTAATTATTTGTCTTTTTCAGTTTCGAAGGGATTTTTCCCGTTTAATGGTTTTAATAATCTGCTTAAGTGTACGGAGGCCCTGGCTTGAGTTCAACCACGTTAACCTCGCTTTCGTCGACGAGTTCTTCGTCGTCAGAAGAATATTTGTCAGCGGCTACGTACGAAACCTTTTCTTTCGTACGGTATCTGTTAGTCTAAGTTTTTCAGCTTTTAGTCATTCGACCTGTCGGACCCTGTCTGCTAGTTGTGCCATATCCCTGAGATATTGTGTGTCTAGCTTCTTCCTGATGGAATAGTCCAAACCGCCAGCTGCCATCTCGACTAGCTCATGTTTAGGGACTTGAGTAAAGCGTCGTGCTTTCAAAAGTCTAAACTTGTTAAGATATTAGTCCACCAACTCCGTGGCCTTCCATTTGACACTGGCCAACTCTTTCAGACTAATCTTCGACTGTCCCATGTAAAACTGTTCATGAAACAATCTTTCTACCTGTGCCCAGGTATGGACAGACTGTGGGGGAAACGTGGTAAACCACGTAAACGCGTTCTTTGTGAGGGAACTTGGAAAATACTTCATCTTCAAGTCCTCATTATTTGCTATGTCGCCAGCCTCCGTTTGATACCTGACAACATGTTCGACGGTGGACTCTTCGGTCTCTCCGGAAAATTTGGTGAACTTTGGCACTTTCCACCCCCTAGGTAATTCTGTCTGCAAGACAAAATCTGGTAGTGGGGATGTATACGTTGCCCGTCGAAGGCCTGGATTCGCCCCGTTTCGGACCATGATCTGTTCGACGAAGGCCTCTAGGTTTGGTTCGCCAGCCAAGGCATCGTTTTGAACTTGCCTGACCACATAGTCTGGATCTTGGTTCCTATGGACCATCACAATGGGAGGCTTTTGGATCATCCTAGGGATTTGTTCAAACTCATAGGGTTGGTCAATTGTCTCGTCGAAGACTTCATCCTGACGAACTAGTGTCTCAGGTCGAGGCGGAGGAGTCTGTCGACCCGGTGTCCTAGGAGCGCCTAGGAAGTCACCTATCCGTGTCATCTGAGTTGCCAATTGTTGGTAACTCTGGGTCGAATCTTGTATTAACGGTCTCAATATGGTGCCCATTTGCTGAGTCAACATATGAACTATTTCGTGATTACTCTTATCCATCTGCTGTCTCATGACCGCGACGGAACTTGAAGTGAACGTTGGTATTGATTGGGATAACAGACTAAAACCTGGGGGTCAAGTAACTTGGTTTGCCAAAGGCCCTAAGCCTTGATATGGTGAGAAAACTGGAGACAAAGTTTCCCCAAACACCTGACCACTAGAATGTAGACTCGACATAAACTCTGTCGGCATCCCAAAAGTTTGAGGGATGGGCATTGTGAAACTAGGCACATGCTGCCCTGTAGTCCCTGTCATCGTCGGCCTTGGTTAAGATCGACGTGGTGTCGCGGTTGGACCACTATGGGCGGTCAAAACTGCAGACACAGTCCCAGAGCCAACGTCAGTTGTTTGCGTAACAGTTGTACTTTCCGCCGAAGACGGTTCTTCGTTCGGACGTGGTATCACCATCTTACCACTACGTAAATACATACACTCAACTCAAAACGGGTCCCACCAGGCATGCCAATTTGTTCGCACGCGATTCTCACGCGAACAACCGCTGGCCTCCTATCGCAGGTTTGCTTGTGGGATCGCCCACAGAATCCCAGAACAATCGGCTGAAGTGTAAGTGTTGTTGATATGATGGCTTTTAGTTTAGAGAAATTGTAAGCAACTTGAAAACTAAAAGGGTTGCGAATTGACGAATAAAAAAAGTGTTGACGCTATCATACATTTCTGCGGGAGTAAACTCCTTTCTCTTAACGCTTGGTACTTAGAGTGTTTTCCCTTTTGCAATGTTACAAATGCGACCCTAAAATGGAAATAACTATTGCTTTAAATAGGCTGAAAAAATAATTGTTCGTCTCCCAAGATTTGCCCTGGTTGTGACACGTGTCACCCCACTATCTTTCCAACTTCCCACGTTCTTGGCTTTCAAGTTTTCCCGCCCAAAACTTATCAGCTTTGTGTTGGTTTCATGGGCCACCAATTTACACACTTCGACGGCCTTGCCTCCAGATCTCCTTCTGACGCACCCTTCGCCTGTGTCGACACAACTTTGGCTTCTTCACCATTCTTTATCCTGACGTCGAACTGCTTGTTTGCCTATTTCACCATTTCTTCATTTCAAGTTTTCCCGCCCACGTTCCCACGTTCTTGGCTTTCAAGTTTTCCTGCCCAAAACTTATCAGCTTTGTGTTGGTTTCATGGGCCACCAATTTACACACTTCGACGGCCTTGCCTCCAGATCTCCTTCTGACGCACCTTCGCCTGTGTCGACCCAACTTTGACTTCTTCAACATTCTTTATCCTGGCGTCGAACTGCTTGTTTGCCTATTTCACCATTTCTTCATTTTTTATGTTTGGTCGAAATCTTCAAGCTAACACCCTCGCGAAACCCTTCTTCTCCATCCACCATTTTCATATCATTCCGAACTCTCTCCCCACCCTCTATTTTATCTTCTTCGATCTTCCTTCCCCGAATCCCTGGTTAATTTCTAAATACCCACTCTAACCATCGAAGCGAAAACCTAATCAATTAGAACTTGTAATTACGCGACGCCTAGGAGGAATCGAAACCCATCATCTAAGGGATTATATCACAGGAAACCTCAGAAGGAAAGCGGAGTAAAAAACGTACTGGAGTGAGTTCCGTCGCCGGCCAAAAGATTCACTCTTAGGTGATGAATTCTGCCCAATTCTCTGTCTCCTACTCTGTTATTCTTCTTTTCACTATGCGCGATTTGTTGCAGTAGGAGCTTGATATTTGAAGAACTTTGAAGAATGTCGGCGCGGCGATTCGACAAATTGCGATTTCTTGGTATCGATTCGTATCCTCTGCTGTTGTGTTGCATATTACTTTCCGCATGAATGCCGCATGATGATGTGTGATATTCTCCACTATTATTGTATGAATGCTTTTGAATCGTGTGAACGTATGTTTCTGTGAATTTTATGGGTTTTCACTGCTGCAATTGATGCTTGCTTATGGTGGTGATTTGATCTTGCTTGTGAATCTTTGATGCCTTGCTCTACTGTGAATGAGACTTGTATGAGGTTTGAGTATTTTTTCCATTGCTATGCGCCGCGTTCTCTCTGTTGTTGTGTGTGAATACTGATGGAATTTCTTGTGTATGTTTTATTATGGATACTGATGATCACTAATGCTGTGGTTTTGTGGTTTTTGTTCATGTGAACGTATCTGTTGTTCCCTTTTCGTTGCCCTGAAACCGTGTCTTATATAGGACATAGAATCTGACACATTGATTTTGAAATTGAATGACGATATCGTGTCGGAGCCTGTTTTGGAAAGAATCTGCCTCTGTTTAGAACTTGTTTTGGAACCAGCTTTAGAAACAACATAGGCTATGATTTCTTGTCTTAGCATGTTTGATTCCTTGCCTTTTTCAAAGCTTAATGTTTGATCATGTTTTGGAGATGTTTGAAATTGTTTTGGAAACAATATTATCATATTTTGGACTTGCGTTGATTGCACATGGAAACTTTGATCTTGTCATGATTTATGATTTCTCTTTGTTTCCGTCTTGTCCACACTTGATAAACCTGCCATTAATTCTATGAACTTTTCTTTCACGTATTTATCATGAACTCTGAATTGAACGGTGATGGTTTGGACTTGTAGGTGCGTACGGATTATACGCTTTAAGCTCTCTTTCACACTGCCATCGCCTTTTCTAAGATCTTAGTGGACTTATCCTGCACCGTTTTCTTCTATTCCACTGCCACCAACATAATCACTGCAAGATGGTATCAACTTGTAAATCCAAAAAGGAACAACACCCTGAGTTTTGGTAATATTTGCTGGGCCGAAGATGCTGTTACTCGACACTTGAACCACAAAGCTAACAAAAGTGACTTGTAGATTCCATTATGTGACTTTTTGTAATAATGAAATGTGTAAATACTTGTAAATGCAATGAGACCTTTATGAAATTAATATGCATATGTGAACTTTATGAACAAACATATTGTAACGTGAACTTCCAATTTCTGTGAGCTTGAACCTTAGAATCATAGAATCATCTTGAACCTTCAAATTTTAAAATGACTTTGGTGTTGAATGTTGGACCTCATTTAAAGAAAGTCACTATTTGAGGTGGACTTTAAAACTTGAACGATGAACTTCCTCATGGCTTGAATCTTTCAACGTGATCCTTGTGAATGTACCATTTCCATGGCTTGAATGTACCAATACCATTTAGTTCAAAGGTATTTTGGAAGAGATTCTAGGATTTCAACGTAAACATGGAATTGAATGCATCATGAAATGCCTTGAGACTCTTGGATTTTGATGAACTCATGAATGTTGTAATGGCATCTTAGATTTGGAATGAAATCAATTTAAATTCAACCATTTTGTAAATCAACAAATCCCTGCAATCTTGTAGCTACTTTTGCACTTTGTAATGGCTTTAGAGTTTAGTTGAATTTTTTACAAAATGTATTATTTTCAAATCTTCCAAATACTTTGATCCTTGAGAATCACTCTTGAAGCTTGAATAATTGATTTGAAGTTTAAGTTTAGAAGTATCTTGAACATGAATGGACTTGAGATCTTGGAGTCTTGAATTTGAATCTTGTGTCTTGATGAACAAATCTTACAACTTAGAAACTTGAATTTGGATGACAACTTGGGCTTTGAAACAAGCATGGAACTTGGACTTGAATTTCTGATAACTTGAAATAATGTCTTGTATTTGAATTTTTGTGAATTTGACCTTTGGAGTTTTGGTATATGAGTTTTGAATTTCTCGTAAAGAATCTCCCAATCATGTACCACTTTATATTGAGATCATGAATTTAAGAATCCAAACATGATGCAAACCATATAAGTTCTCTTTGAAGGATGAATTTTTCACATGAATCATTTTTGCTAAAATCCTTGAATTTCAAGAACTCTACACAAATTTAAGTCCAATTCTTTGGCCGAAACAAATGCCTAGGATACTTGATGCCATTCAAAAGAAGTTTGAACCAAGTGAATCCACTAGCATTAATCTTCAGTTTGATCCCAAATCAACCACATTCCTCTTGACGAGTTCATAGGAACATCTTGACTTAATGAAGCTCCGAGCAAGCCTTTAGACTATGCTAATCTTTTCACGTGAACCATGCCTTGAAGAATCTTTGGAAGCAAGGACACAACTTGAAATACAACTGGCCACAAAAGCCTAACCACTCTTTAAACAACCATGCTTCAAACCAAACGACAGGAAACCCTAATTCTCCTTGAATCTTCTGAGAAATCTTGAGGACAATTGACCTTGTATGGGCTAAGGAATCATGAGAAAGAGTGCTTATCCTTCCTTTATCCCCACAAGAATTCAAACACAACTTGCAAGGACCAGAATCCCAATGAGCACACACACAGCCTCCATGACCTTTGAACCTTCTACAGCAACCCTAGTTTCACAAACAAAAACAAACACACAACGTCTGATAAATTGGTTGGCTATGCATGGGTGATTGACCTATAAATGATGTGCAAAAGATCAAGGAATCTAAGGGTAAAATTTTGGGTATAACAGGCACCATATGACATCGGCAAGTGTCAGCTCGTCCAGAATAGGATGCAAGTCATCCACCTTCAGGACACCTTGCCTATAGTACCGGCTCATCGCTCGAGGGAGACCAACATTATTAGCTGGTATCCAATTCTCTCTTTTTTTTCCAAGTGTTGGAAAATACTCATGAATCCAGCATTGTTACAAAATTAATACTATGCGTTAATTTAAAATAATTATTTATAACATAATAAACTAGATAAATAAAATTAATATACTAAATAAAATTAATTAAAACAAAATAAACTAAATTAAAATAAATACCTGTAGGAGAGTCGGATAACCACCGAGCTGCTTACAACTGAACATGAAAGCATCTCCGAGATATTTATAAAGGGTAACCAACGCAGCTGCTCCCCAACTGTATCCTAATAAGCCCTCAAAGTCCATAAATAGTGAGAGGTGTCGTGCCTCGACAAGCGTAAAGGTCTTGTCCGCAAAAATCTTGGAACCCACTAACATCAACAAATAAGCTCTAGTCGCATATGCCCATCTAGAAACAGCTCTATGCTCTACGAATCGATCGAATAAACACTCCAACTTATAGTAAGAATCCCTGCAGTCACGAACTTGTTGTTGTGCCACTCTCTGTGACACTCCTAAGTAATCAACAGCCCACTCAATAGCAAGCCATTCACTGATATCTTGAGGGCTCCAGAAGACTCCCCCGATGGGCAAGTGAAGCAGACAAGAGACGTCATCCAGAGTAATCGTCATCTCACCAAACGACATGTGAAATGAAGATGTCTCTAGATGCCATCTCTCCACAAATGCGAAAACTATGTTCGTATCTATCTTCGTCAAACTGGTTCTCTAGAGTGAAGATAGACCAGACCTAGATACCTAATCCTCCATCTCTCTAGGAAGCTGCAGTGGAACCCTCTGAGCCAGCTTCAACCCATGTCCTACTCCCTTCAACTCTTTCTTCGGACCTCTCTCCTGAAAACAATTAAAAGTAAATATATTATAAAATACAACATTAAAAATTCAGATTTTATTCAATATCAAATAATTGTCGTTTACTTACCTCACCGAACCATATATGTCTAGCAATATGATGTTCGTACTTAACCAAAAGAGAGGTATCGTACAGCCCTCCTGGATATCCAACAGGCTGTGTTGCTGATGCAGATGCACCAATATGCTCTTCCTTAGCCATTCTCGATGATTCGCCCCGTCCTAGACCGCCATCAGGGATCATACCGTCCTTGCCTCGTGTGCGCACCACTGCCAAAATAAAAACATAAAAAAAATAAAAAAAAGTAAAAAAAAAAAACGAACCGGAACAATTCAAATAAGAGTTCCGGTATGAATCTTCACGTAAACGAACCAAAAGACTTGCATTAACACTTCCGGTAAATAAACGCAAAAACCCAGAATACCGGAAGACTTCTTCAATGACTTTCGGTACGAAAATAGAACCGGAAGAATTACTCTAACACCTCCGGCATGCACTTTATGAACCGAAAGTCTTGTGATATGAGTTCCGGTATGCACTTTATGAACCAGAAGACTTGTGATATGAGTTTCGGTATACAGTAGCAAAAAATGTCTCTCGGAAGACTTCAGATGGAAATGAAAATTGAAAGGAGAATTTCTAAAATTATAACTATTTATATGAGAGTATTTTGGTCCAAAAAATTTTAGTGTAGGATATGGGTATAATTGTAAGGGTATGAGGTAAAATTTTCCCTCAAACAAATGAGAGGATTTAACTACTCATGATCCAAATAGAAAAGACAAATAAAATAATAATGAAATTAGACCTAAAAGGTTTGAGGAAGAAGCTCTAATTTTGTAGTTAAAGGGTGTCATTTGTCTTATATATTGGTTTCAATCTCGGCCTTTTCTTAAATATCATATTCTCCTCTTCAAAATCTTATATATTGGTTTCAATCTCGGCCTTTTCTTAAATAGTTGTACAAGGATCCTATTTTGGAAAATGATTGATGCATAATGGTCTCTATTTGTGGTGGTGATTAATGCATACTAGATTATATTTTTGGCAATTATTAATGTAAATTAGGTTGGTTCTATCTAAAATTGATTTTGAATTTCTCGTAAAAATGCATTGCATTAGGTATGAACACACTACGTCTTAAACGAGGAAACACATTGTGCTTTCCTGAAGCACATTGCATTCTAAGGCTAAAGGAATGCTTTTGGTTGGGCTTTGTGAGGGTTGGACTTCCAAATTAAATTTTTTGGTGAGAACTTTTCCAAATTGATTTGTTCATCCTCCTAAACTTCCATTATGTTTGTCCAAGCGACCAAGATCCAAGTATATACAGAATCTTCAAATTTTCTTTATTTTAGGCATTTTTTCATACTATTTTTTACATTAGTAGCAAATAAAAATATCTGTTAAAATACTTAGGAAATACCCGTTTATATAATAAAAATAAAATTATACTATTAAGCACTAACTATGTTTTTTCTTGCCGCCTTTATTGAACAAAAACAACTAAATCGTTTTCGTTAACAATACCCTTTAAAATTTTTGTGCGATTTTCCTCCAATGTGAGACCCCACTTATAATATCGAGAAAACAAACAACATCGAGTATCTCTCCATTTCTTTCTAGTGGAAATAAAAATAAATCTTTTGTTTTCTCCGTCATCAACAACAAAATGTGGCTAATAATAAAAATAAAAATGAGTTGAGAAAACAAATTATATATATATATATATATATATATATATATATATATATATATATAGTTGTTTATCAATGATACATTTATTTTTATATTGTAAAATTTTGGTTTGTTTGTCTTTGGAAGTACCCTTTAACTATCAAACATTATAGGAAGATCTTTAAACATTCTAGCAAGTATACCTAAATATCCTGCTAACAAACGAGCACTTGATCATACTGTAAGACCATCTGAACTCCATTTAATATTATCCTTGTTACATCAACAGTTTTTCCAATCAAATCTTGCACTCATAAATTTGTGTTTGAAATATGACCCGCCTCATTTATCACATAAATAGGTAAATAAAATAATGTCATAACTTAACTATGTAAAATATTTAAATTATTTAAAGGTACTTTAACCTTAAATTACATACTAATAACATTTACATCCCAATATTTAGAACTAATCACTTGAACAAATTTGGTCTCATCTTCTACTACATTTTTCAGAGTGCGGGGATGATATGTCTTGGTGGAGAAATGTCTTTGAAGAAAGTGATGGTTATGTATTTTATATTGGCGGTGGGGTTCTTGTTGGTGTTGGTATAATAACATAGGTAGTTGGTGTAGTTTGGATTGACGGAGGGGTTATTATAGTTTGGATTGGAGGACATGCTTTTGTAGATGTTGGAGTTGCCGCTATACGTAGGTGCTTCCAGAATATTTCAAGATCTCCAGGTTGTAAAAACTTCGAACGACCCTTCACAGACTAAATATAATTCATCAGTGAATATCAGTTAACAATCAAACAAATTAACTTATATAAAGTAGTATTGAGAGTTTATTACTAACTGATGATGGTTTTGAATATAATGAAGATGATTTGCAAACAAATTGAGAGAGTTGAGTCAGATTGATAGCCTTCATCTTTTTCTTATTCTCTTCTATTGTTTTGCGATGAATATTCTCATATGATAAAGTCATTCTTTCACAACAGGCTTAAACTACAAGTATAGCTGATAAACAAGTCAGTACACTAAAAGTAGTAAACATCAAAATTTTATGTTAGCCACTACAAATTTAGTAAACACAATATAAACATAATAAATTGACATAAATCATAGAGTAACAATGCCATGTGTTGGTACTTCATTTTTATAACGATGAATCAATATAAAAATTAAGAATATCATACATTAATTAAAGATAACCCACAAAAAACATAAATCTCATATGCGTTACAAACAAGCTAGACTTCTTAACAATAAAAAAACTATTTCTTAATTATTGTCATCATTAACTGCCGGAGTTTTAAAATCACCATTAGAGAAAATTCGTTCCAAATTTTGTGATGGATATGGCTCAAGGGTGTCATAATTCCATCATTTCCACACATGTCATATAAGTCTCTTGACTTCAAATGAACATGTATGCTCCATCCTTGTTCCTTCTCATCATCCACATAAAAAACCACATGAGCCTCCGACGCTTGAATGTATGGCTCATTATCTTCATGTTCTCTAACATGTAATAGTTTTTCAAAGTTTATAGAGGTAAAACCCGACTTATCTATCTTAATGCTTCTTGGGTTTGTGGTATTAGCCCATTCATATTTAAACATGGGGCACTGTGAAGCCATCATAGGAAAGCACAATAATGTCTATCAAACTTCCATATTAAAGAACCATTCCAAATCTCATTTAGGTATCACTATTGCTTGAATAACTTAGTGTCCCAAACATGCCAAAACTCCAATATTTTGAGTTTTTAAAGAATTATCTCGTTTCCACGCTTGAAATTTGGATCCATTGACATTGTATGCGGTAAACCTTTTAACTTTATCAAAATGACCATGAGCAAGACTAATGAAAACATCTCTATCTGGTCCATCAATATTATCAAGATTGTTGCAAATCTCTACACAATAAAACATACAATTAGTCATTTTATTATTAAAAACCAATTCAAAAAAACATCAATTTTTTTTACGAAAACTAACACAGTTGTGGAACCAATGAGAAGACTTTCTATGAGCCTTCCTATCTATCTCGACAACACTTCTTCGACTGCGCCTCAGTTGGTTATAAGTAAAACTTTGGAACTACCTATTTGGTTATTTCATATTAGATGTAAAAAAAATTTAGATGACTGTAGACTCCTAATTTCGACGCCTAAATTTCATTCAGGAGATAAAAGTTTAAAACTTGCCAGAGCATTTCGACAACGATTTGTTTCCTATAAAGAGGATCTGTCGAAAATGAGGGATAAGTTGGAATAGAAGAGCTGGAGATTTTTTCTAAGTGTTAGAACTATTTCGACATAATTCTACGAAGACCTCGATTCGACGGATATTTTGAAATTTAAATGGGGGAGGGAATTTTGATTTAAAAGCAAGACGTGTGGAATGCATCTAACAGGCGAAAGCATGCAGGATGCCATTTGTCGTCATTAGGAGAAATGACCGTTATTGACGGTTATTTCGACTATATATAAATAGGGAGTCGTAGTGTTAGATTTCCGGGTGTGAGTATTCAAAATTTGTACAAGTTACTCAAAAATACTCAAAGTACCCGTGTGAGAGAAAAGAGTTAGCATTGAGAAAATATACGTTTGGAAAAACACCAGTTTCATTCTTTATATTTCAATGAAGTTTTAAGTTATTTATTTGCAATTCATTCTACATTTATGCAATTTCATTCCTGCACTTTTATTACGTTTTCGTTATTTCTTTTAAGAACCAAACTTTATCATTTTTGTCCAAACCACATCAATTTATGAAAAACGATGATGAATATAACGAATAAAAGGTTTGGTTTCTATACAAATTGTCGAAATTGTTAAAGCACATTGTCCTAGGATTTGTATGGTCGACCCTGCAAGTAAACTAATTTTCATAAATTAGGAGACCAGCGGTTGTTTGCTAATTTTCAAGGCAAACAAATTGGCACGCCCAGTGGGACCTTGTGCTATTGACAATTTAAAACCTTTGTTTTTACATTATTCTTACAAAAGCCTTCTTCACTTTGTTGCATGAGACTAAGAAGTGGTAAGATAGCCATAAATAACGAAGAAAGACCTAGAAGAAGACGAGTAAGAAGAATGGCGAATCCAAATCCGCCAAACAATCAAAATTCCACAAATGATGGAGTGTTACCCCTTATTCGTTCGACTGGGGGCAATACGGCCTCAATACCAGTATCAAAGGTTATACCAACAACAGCGGGTTAGACACTAGCGCATTCAATCCCCCAGAGTGCGCCTAGTTTCTCTACTATAGGACCCCAAGTTTCTCAAATGACCCCTCTGTCATACCCCAAATTATGACCACTAAGATTTCCCATCATTGTGAAAATCATCATCACAATATGGATGAACCATCATACCTCATCAGACTCCCCAAAGATGGGTGAGCATCCACTACTATCAAAATTAGGGTTTCAAGCCCTCTCTGAGCCTTAGACAAAGGATCAATCAAGGAATGACATGATCTTCAACTTGTCTAAACCTCTCAAGCATCCACTAAAGATCAAGAGGACTCCCACTTTAAGGATTAAGCACAAGGCTGCTCCCTTCCAGGTGGATCAAGTCTCAAGATCGCCAGTGTCACCAAATTAGGGTTTGGTCGACCAGGGCCTCCAGATGGAAATTTTCCTCTGGGCATGAGCCATTGCTTCAAATCATATCCTAATATACTCCATGGAACCTCATGGACCCAAGCATAAAGTCAATTTGACCTCAGGGGATGCATACATCAAAAATCAGGAATTAGGGTTTCTTGACCTAATTCACCCCTAAGTTGACTTTTGGGACAAATCATGAGCCAAGACCTCAAGACATGATTTGAGGGTCTCTAATATACCATATTGATCCATTTGTAACAATGGATTGATCCAAGAAGCTTGAGCAACAAGTCTCAATTTCATCAGTACCACAGTTAGGGTTTCGCGGAAAAAGTCAAATGTAGCTTTGACTTTTGACCAGGACATGCTCCCAAGTGTCATACCCCAAATTTGTCCTACTTATATATATTTCATCTGTACTATCCATTCACTAACCATTATTCAAAAATTCAAAAATTTTATTTCTGCTTGTGGGTCAAGATGTCAGGCTGTGCCAAATTCAGATGTTTTCATAGTGGTTCATTTGTGGCTTTGATTTAAACTGGGTGGGTTGTGGTTTAGAAGTTCACTTGAGAGGTTAAATGGTGGACGTATTATTGGGAGTCAGTGGGATGACAATTCGTAACCAAATCCATCCATATCCATATTCTCCATTCCCATATTTTTCACATAATTCATTCTTCAATCCATTTCAATATCCATTTTCTTTTTTTAGTTACCTAATTCTATTACCCCATTTTCATTGTTTCTTATCCATTCTTATCTTTTTTTTCTAAATTCATGTCCAATTTCAAATTCATTTTTCTTTTAATATCCTTTTTTTAATCTTTTTTCCTTAAGTCCTTTTCTCTGTCCAAATCTCTTCCAAGTTATTTTACAAAATAAATTCCAAAAAATACCATACACAAATTGACAAAGCCCATGTTACAATTTGAAAGCCCATTATTAAAAAGGCATGTTACAAAATTGTTAGCATAATCCAAAAAAACATGTCATTATAAAAAAAGGAATTCCCATCCAAATTCCTTCAGTTCATGCGATACACCACAAAACCAATTGCCATGATATTCCAAACCCTACCTGCACAATGACTCACCACATGACCCCACACTTCATTCCACTAAAGACGCACCATCTGATACTTCAACCTGCAATACAACATCACACAGCATAACAACTTAGCCACACCCTTCAATACGAAACGACAACGTCACAAACCAGGATTTCACAATGCTACACACCGTATTATACCAACTCGCAGCCTGTGAGCGACAAAAAATGAAATCACGCATAATCCGCACTGCACAATGAATCAAAACCGTTACGATTACATTACCAATTTCCAGCTCATATTTCATTCCGATTCCACCCTCGCCTCTCCTTATAAAAGACACGCATATCTCCCTCAATAAAAGACGTAGCCGCCTCGAAAGAACTCGGAAAAAAGCCATAAAACCACTGCACGAAGTTCTTCTTCAAAATCAGAGACTTCCATCAATTCCAACCACAAATCTCATTCTATCGATTCGCCTTCAACCTTCCAATTACAACCTTCACTCAATCCTTCAAAATCTCCTTCATCTTCAAGAACAACCTTTAATCAAAACCCATCATTTTCCTAAACTTTATAAACCATTCGCAGACCCTCCTTCAACACAACAACCATTACTCACCGCGAACCTCAAATCACCCCCTTTCAACATAAACCCACTTCATAAACCCATTCCATCCTATTCCAAACGAAAACGAAAACAGAACCAGAAGAAGGAGAAATAAGAGACACAAACCATTTCAAACATAAACCCAAATCGAATCGAAAGAAGGAGAGTGAGAAGTGGATCGAAACCAGAAACGGATCGGAGAAGAGATTGAACAAAGCTGTTCGCGCAGAAGAGAAAGCGAGATTCAAAACTGTGCGAATGATCGTATTTATGCTTCATTCTCATTTTGATCCACTGTTTATATTGTAAAGAAATTGGTTGTTTATTGTTTCTTAGCCATGCCTTTGACCTGTTCTCTACTTTCAATGTTTTGTGTTTTTAAAGAGAAAAAAGAATCCGATTGCCTTGCCCTGTTTCGTTCTTTTTTTTTTTTCTGATACTACTTTGTTTGTTTGTGATGTTAATGGGTCGTGGTCATGGGCTGATGAGCCCGTTCTGGTTCTTTTATGCATACACCACTTAGTCTCCAGCGCACCCCTCATTTGTTTTTATTTATTTCTATTTTTTATATTATCATTTTGATTTCTTTCTTTTTAAATGTTAATTCTTAATATCTTATAAACCCTTGGCCTAACTATTTTAATGTTTATTTTATTTCAATTTTATTTTCTATTTGGGCCAATGACATAAAGACATTCATAGTTTAATCAAAATGATTAAATTGTGATTTATTTGAGGCCCACCATTTTTATTCATTTTTATTTCGATTTATGTAATATTTATCATTTTAGTTTATTTATTTCAATTTATTTTGTATTTATCATTTTATTAGATTTTTGTTAGTATTTTGGGTCAATGAAAACATATATCGATTGATTTGTCGATTTCTCGACTTAAATCTCGATAAAGGTGAGACCTTTACTATTTTTCATGTCATTTTCAATTTTATTTTGTTTCTATCATTTTTGTGTCATTTACATTTATGTTAGGTCGATGAAAACCAAATATCGATCGATTTATCGATTTCTCGATTAAATCTCGATAAAGGTGAGACCTTTATCCTTTATATTCATTTTCTCGATTTCGTTTCATTTCCATTGTTGTTTACATTTATTTTAGGTCGATGAAAACCAAACATCGATCGATTTATCGAATTCTCGATTAAATCTCGATAAAGGTGAGACCTTTATGTCTTTATTCATATTTCCGATTTAATTTCTAATTTCTATTTTATATTCTTTTTTGGGTCAATGAAGGTCAAAGATCCGATTATCGATTCGTCGATTAAATTGAGATCAAGACGAGACCAATTTTTAATTTTATGTCAACTTCAATCTCTCGTCAATATTATCTTGTTTATTTTCCGTCGAATATTCTCTCGATTATATTATCGTTTATTCTTATTCATATCCATATCTTATTCGCATTCACATTTATCTAATCATTTGTTCAAACACTGAATTCCCGATTAAAACACTCAACGCCTATTCAAACTATTTTTCAATTAAATCGCGAAAGAACTGAATTCTTGAGGTCTAGCACTTCTTGGGTTCTTGAGTGACCGCTATTGAGGCGCACGCCTTAGGTGACGATCATTCGACCTTTTCGCTCCTAAAACACTCATCTAAACTATTTGGACAAAAGAATGCCATTGGAATCTAGCATTCCACGTGGTACTTTTTTTGTTCATCAAACAATATTTCATAAATAAATCGAATGAAAAAGGTGTCGTTGGATCTAGCATCCCAATAATGCCCCGATTAATTGGTTGCGAGGCCGACGTCTCGTTTATCGAATAGTCGTCATTCTCCGTAAAAGATTTAACAAAACAAATCATTCCCAAACCAATTCTTGACTCGTCGTCGAGCCACTCTTCAAAACATCCCCGTAGGTCGAGTGCTCATTAGCATTCGCCATCAACCATTCTCGCATTCTATCGTGGTTTCGTTACTAGGAGCACCCCTAGGGACTAGTATCGATCCTCACCTCTTTTCTCAACCAATCCGATTCGATCTTTCTCAAACGCTTTCTTAATCAACCTACGAAAGGAGGAGATTCATGGAATCTAGCATTCCTTGGGTCTTTGAATGAATGGATCTTGAGGCACGCCCTTGGGTTGTTATTCATTCACCCTTTCATCTTAAAACACTTAACCATTATCAGTCATTTTCGCAATCAACTCACGAAAGAACTGAGTTCTTGGAGTCTAGCATTCCTTAGATTCTTGAGTGACCGCTCTCGAGGCACGCCCTTGGGTTGTATGTCATCCAATCTTTCGTCTCCTAAAATTCAAACCCTAACCCTTCTTTTCGTGGGCGTACCACGAACTACGACTGCTCTGATTCTTTATTCTCGTCCGAGTAAAGATACGTAGGCACAAGATTGCAATGATCTTGGCGAGCACACCTTTTCTTTTTCCCCCGTTTGCGTCCACACACTACCATCTTTTTCCGTCAAACCCCGTAGTAGAACTACGATTGCTCTGATTTCTCATTCTCGTCCGAATGAGCATACGTAGGCCCGAGGTCGCGATGATCTTGCCGAGCACCCTATCCTAAAACCACCCCCTTTCCCTTAGTAATCGAAACCTTTTACTTTACCTTTTCGCATATATCGTTGAGAAGAAAACAAACAAGCTTAGATAACATTTCCTCACAAATCGAACTAAGAGGTTCCCGTTGAGTACAACGGACGTGAGGGGGTGCGCGTACCTTCCCCTCACGTAACCCACTCCCGAACCCGGAATGTGGTTGCAACGACCACGTTCTTATCTTCCTTAAAGGTTTTCTCGATATTTTCCTTTCCCTCTTTTGGGATAAATAAAGTTCGGTGGCGACTCTGTCGAATCGTTTTCCGCGCCTTTAGCGCGAAGGGTCGTGTCTTCGATCAAGCATTTTTTAAGGTACGACAGCTGGCGACTCTGCTGGGGATCACAGCTCCATGCAAGAGAGAGTCAAGCCTATCTTAGAGCGATTTGTAAGGAGCGTTGTCTTTGTTTGGATGTTTTTTCTCGTTTACGTGTTTGTTCTCTTATTGCTTTCTCCTATTGTTCTTGGCTGTTGGATCTTGGGAGGATATCATGAGTAAAGCTCTACACCCGAGCTTTGGTAAAAGCAGAGAGAACACATAGTTTAGAATTGGATGTCGAGTAGTGTTAGTCCCCAAGGACTCGCTCCTTGCGTGCCTAGCATGAAAGCTCCCCTAGAGTAGACCTTTTCGTAGATCCTGTTATAACACAGCTAGCTGTCGTACGACTTGATTCATGAAGGGTCCGTGACTCTATGAACCACTCTTAGAACCAAGTTCTATATTGGTGTTTGTGTAGTGTTAGTCTCCAAGGACTCGCTCCTTGTGCGCCTAGCACGAAGACCCCGCTCAGGGGAGACCTTGTCGTCATTATCGTCATAATGCAGCTAGCCTGTTGCGTGACATTGATGCGATCTGTGTCCGTAATCATGGGAACCTTATCCGTCAACATAGAAACCATCCCGTGAGTGGGTTTATGGGAAAAGAACCTAGAACTTTCCTCATAGGGTTACTTTGATCAGAGACTTTGGTCATTTATCCGTGAACGGTCAATCTCAGAACTGTTTGAAGCTATTTGATCCTGCGATCCTGGATCTTGTATCTTGCATTGCATTTCATATCATTGCATTGCATTGCATCTGTTATGCATCTTGCTTTACATTTTCAACTCCAGAGATCTCACTTCAACATCCTTCCTTCTCCAGTAAATCAAGCTGATTCCGCGACACCAGTACGCAACTCGAGCCAATACTAGACGAATGATGGAGCAGATTCAACAAGAGCAAGCCGCCTTCAGAGAAGAGTTGGACTCTATGAAGGGAAAGATTGACCAGATCCTCGAAGCCATCATGATGGCCAGAAAAGAAGAAGAACTGCGTGAAGCTGCTGCTGCCAACAACACTGCACCTGTTCAAGCATCAACCTCAAGGCTCTTTGTTCCGGTTCCCAACCCCATCACTTATGGGATACCAATGGACTTCGCTCCTACCACATCTCTACCAATTCCAACATCTGGGGTTACTGTTGGAGCTATTCCGCAAGCCCAACCTGTTGTCACCCAGATTCCTATTCCTCATGCTGAAGAAAATCTGGTAGATCAGTACGATGAGGTCCAAAATTACCATGTTGCTATCCCGATTGTCAATCCTACTACTGCTCAGGATTCTGAAGCTATGAAGATGTGCCGTGATCTAGCTGAGAAACTCTGAGTCATGGAGAGGCGCAACTCAACCTCATTGAATGCTTTGGATATGTGCTTGGTGCCAGATGTTGTCATTCCTCCCAAATTTAAAGTGCAAGACTTCCCAAAGTATAAAGGACTCAGTTGTCCTCACATGCATCTAAGGGTGTACTGCCACAAAATGGTCGCCCATGCCAAAGACGAAAAACTGATGATCCACTGCTTTCAAGACAGTCTGTCTGGAGCATCTCTTGAGTGGTATATGCAGCTGGAGCGTAGCAATGTACGCACTTGGGATGATCTAGCCGATGCATTTGTCAAGCAATACAAGTACAACACTGACCTTGCTCTGAATCGTACTCAACTTCAGAGTATGGCTCAAAAGGACAACGAATCCTTTAAGGAGTACGCGCAACGATGGAGAGAGCTAGCTGCAAGGGTACATCCACCTCTTGTTGATTGTGAACTGATTGACATCTTCATGGGTACTTTGCAAGGTCAGTACTATGAGAAGCTGATTGGCAATGTCTCAGCTAGATTCTCTGATTTGGTGATCGTTGGTGAAAGAATTGAGGAAGGTTTGAAGAGCAGAAAGATCCAAGGAGGATCTAGCAGCCAGTCTCAAGCCAAGAAACCTTTCAACAATGGATACAAAAAGAAAGAGGGTGAAACAAATGCTGTCTCTGCTCAGAAAGGGCAAGCTCAACAACAAGCTCCCCCTCCAATGCCTTTTCAAATGCCATACTTCCAGTATCCATATGTTGCTACTGCGCAATATGCACCAATGCCTTATCAGCCAGCTGTTCAAGCTGTTCAAGCTCCAATGCCTCAGCAACAGTCATACAACCAGCAAGGGTATCAGTATCCTCCTCAACATCAACAACAGAGAGCTGCTCAACAACGTCAGCCTAATCAACAGAGGACAAGGAGGTCTGATAGAGACTTTGATCGTTTGCCAACGTCATATGCTCAGATCTTTGCTCAATTGATGGTGAAGAAGGCAATCGCTCTGAGGGACCTAGCTCCTCCAACTGTCATTCCCCCAGATTATGATATCAATGCTCATTGTGAGTTTCATAAGGGTGCTCCAGGGCATACGATCGAGGACTGCAGAGCTTTCAAACACAAGGTTCAAGACATGATCGACTCGAAGTTTCTCACATTCAATGGGAGGGCTCCTAATGTCATCAACAACCCTCTGCCGCCGCCAAAATAATGCCAGCATCAAGTCAAGTCAAGTGAAGTCAAGTCAAGTCTACTCCCCGAAGAAGGCAGTCATGTTGTCATTCTACCATTTACATTCTTGTATTTTTGCTTATGTTTGTTTAAGTATTGTATGCTTTAAACATTGTCGTTTGTATTTGGTTTGCTTAATGTATTGGTTATTCATGTTTTGAATCAGTTATGTCGTATTCACTCATTTTTCCATTTACTGCAAATCACCGACACCATTATATCCACTTCACTCTCTTTATCAATTGTTGTTAGCAATGATTTGAGGGAGGATGATGACAACGAAGTACCCATAATTGCAAACCGTATGCTTTCGGATAAAATCTCGCCAAGGATGTACAGGCATTGTTTCAACCCCCAAACACTGGAGAGACAAGGAGTTAATCCCTAGTAAACCACTTCGAGCCGAGAAGTAGCAGTTTCCTTCGGATATTCAAACCCTTACACTCAACCTAGGGCACTGTAGTGTTCAGTTAATCCTAATTACGCACTCAAATCCCAAAGACAAAATCCAAAAGACGTGACAGTTGTTCGTCAATAACCCATGACTTGGCAGTCACAATCATCCAACAGAAACCAAAAAAGACAAAAAAAATCAAAAGCCTGCTAAGTCAAGCACCTCAAAGGAGACTTAGGCAAAAATCAAAGCAACCCTGATGGACTCGACAAGCAAAATCAGTCCATGCAAAAGATAGGGATCAAAAAACAAAAACAAGAGAGGCCCTCGAATCCTAACCAAAAATAAAATAAGACTCAGTGACCACCAAATCAAAACCAAAGGGCCACTGACACCCATCAAAGCAAAATGAAGGTGACTGCCATTTCAAGCATACCTTAAACCATCAATACAAACATGTGCAGATTTAACTGAACATAGGACTGGAGATCATCACGAAGATAGGGTGGGTACAAATCATACTTTGAGCCCTATATCCTTTGTTTCATAACTGCGAACCAGACCATGTTACAACCCTCGAAAGACCTAATTGAGGCGAGGTTTATTCGGGAAGCATACTATTGCAAGGTTGCGTAACCTGACTCCCCATATTTGCTAATCTTCAGCATTGGTGTCATTTTCCTTGCTATACCTTTCACACCATCAAAATCAGCACACGTTTGGGCTAATGGTCCATTCGTCTCACTATCACGACACTCCAATAAACGACTCTTTTTCAAAGCTTGCATGAGCATTGTATTAAGATTACCATTTGTGAATGTGCAATTTTAATTGCGAATCAGTGCTAGACATCAAAGCAATTCCAACAAGGGGCAATCGAAGAGGAATTTGAACTTTCAGTGGTGCCGACCCGAAGCAAGACTACCTCAAACCCACAAGCTGGGGCAAGTCTTTCAACAGCTCAATCAGGGGCAAGTCATATCAAAGCACATCAAAAGTTCATCTTCCAAAGATCAGACTACTTCAAAACTGGTTAATCAGGGGCAGACCATTACCATGTTCAGCTGGGGCAAGCCTTATTGCAGAAGGTCATCCTAACCGACAAGCGCAAAAGTAAGTGGTCAAATTCGAGGCTTAAAGAGCATCTTCTTCTGCTTCAATCATGGCGTCTTCAACGAACTGAGTGTCGAGGAAATCAAATCCCTCCCACCACCCAAAAGTCCAATCCGCATTTGCAACTACCAAAAAGTCCACCATGTTGGCACCTCCAAAAATATCCAATTACCTGTCTGCACCATACGCATCATACGCATTTCATTCGTCATCATATGCATACTAAAACCAAATCATACTCCCCCAGCATTTGCATATCCGCGCGTCAGCATTTTCATTGCACATCATCACAGAATCAAGCATTCATACATATGTGAGATCCAGGATCAATCTCGAGACTGCAAGATGATCTTCAGCCCAGCCAGAGGCATCTTCTTCAAATCTGTGGGCGTTCCTCACAAAGTTGGTCCAACCTTTTGTTGACCAAGACAAGACTGCAAGCAATCTCAGCCCAGTCAGGGGCATCTTCTTCAGTTCATGGGCGTTCCTCATGAAGTTATTTCAACCTTTTGTTAATAAAACAGTGGTCTCCAAGCAAGTCAGTGGGTGTTCCTCATTGAGTTGTGTTCCTCAACTTTTTGTTGCTGAGGTCGTCATCCTCGTCCTAACCAATAAACATTCCTCCGATTCAGTGGGCGTTCCTCATTGAATATTTTCTTCAAGTCGAACTACGACTGCCTTGATTCTTTATTCTTGTCCGAATAAAGATACGTAGGCACAAGATTGCGTAGATCTTGGCGGGTTACCTTGTCCTTTTTTCGTTGGTTACCTTTTACTATCATCCTTTTGGTGATAGCCAAACCTGATCAACTCAATTGAACCTGCATCCTTTTGGTGTTGGTAACTTTCAAATAAAAAATTTCCTATCATCCTTTTGGTGATAGACGAAACCATGTCATTTCAGTTCAACCTTCATCCTTTTGATGTTGGTCCTCATAAACCAGAAGTTCCTATCATTCTTTTGGTGGTAGTAGCTTGTTTTGATCCGTCATCCTTTTGGTGTCGCCGATCCATAAACCCTTGGTCTGTGTGTCATCCTTTTGGAGAGTGACAGCCTTTGTGGTGTGCCCTATTATCGTTTTGGTAATAGCAGGCTGTGTGTGTCGTGTGCCCTATTACTTTGTCGGTAATAGCAGGCTGTGTTGTGTGCCCTATTACTTCGTCGGTAATAGCAGGCTGTGTTGTGTGCCATACTATCCTTTTGGTAGTAGCAGGCTGTGTGTGTGCCCTATTATCTCGTCGGTAATAGCAGGCGTTGCGTGTGTGCCATACTATCCTTTAGGTAGTAGCAGGCCGTGTGTGTGCCCTATTATCTCGTCGGTAATAGCAGGCGTTGCGTGTGTGCCCTATTATCCTTTTGGTAATAACAGGCTGTGTTGTGTGCCATACTATCCTTTTGGTAGTAGCAGGCTGTGTGTGTGCCCTATTACTTCGTCGGTAATAGCAGGCTTTGACCTCATTTTCTTCCTTTTGGTGGGAGGGTCTGTGTGTGTGTGTGCGTGCCCTATTATCTCGTCGGTAGTAGCAGGCGTTGACCTCATTTCCATCCTTTTGGTGGAAGGGTCTGGTGTGTGTTCGCTATCATCCTTTTGGTGATCGGTCTGTCATCCTTTTGGCATCAGATTTCTTGTATTTCAACTTCCCAATCCCTTTTCTTTCTTTCGGACAAATTTGTGGTTTGTTTTATATCTAATTGACTTGTACCTCGATAAGACTGAACGTCGCAGAATTTCATCTTATTGGGTTCAAGCCAATTAGATAGGGGCATCTATCATACCCCAAATTTGTCCTACTTGTATATATTTCATCTGTACTATCCATTCACTAACCATTATTCAAAATTTCAAAAATTTTATTTCTGCTTGTGGGTCAAGATGTCAGGCTATGCCAAATTCAGATGTTTTCATAGTGGTTCATTTGTGGCTTTGATTTAAACTGGGTGGGTTGTGGTTTAGAAGTTCACTTGAGAGGTTAAATGGTGGACGTATTATTGGGAGTCAGTGGGATGACAATTCGTAACCAAATCCATCCATATCCATATTCTCCATTCCCATATTTTTCACATAATTCATTCTTCAATCCATTTCAATATCCATTTTCTTTTTTTAGTTACCTAATTCTATTACCCCATTTTCATTGTTTCTTATCCATTCTTATCTTTTTTTTCTAAATCCATGTCCAATTTCAAATTCAATTTTCTTTTAATATCCTTTTTTTAATCTTTTTTCCTTAAGTCCTTTTCTCTGTCCAAATCTCTTCCAAGTTATTTTACAAAATAAATTCCAAAAAATACCATACACAAATTGACAAAGCCCATGTTACAATTTGAAAGCCCATTATTAAAAAGGCATGTTACAAAATTGTTAGCATAATCCAAAAAAACATGTCATTAGGAAAAAAGGAATTCCCATCCAAATTCCTTCAGTTCATGCGATACACCACAAAACCAATTGCCATGATATTCCAAACCCTACCTGAACAATGACTCACCACATGACCCCACACTTCATTCCACTAAAGACGCACCATCTGATACTTCAACCTGCAATACAACATCACACAGCATAACAACTTGGCCACACCCTTCAATACGAAACGACAACGTCACAAACCAGGATTTCACAATGCTACGCACCGTATCATACCAACTCGCAGCCTGTGAGCGACAAAAAAATGAAATCACGCATAATCCGCACTGCACAATGAATCAAAACCGTTACGATTACATTACCAATTTCCAGCTCATATTTCATTCCGATTCCACCCTCGCCTCTCCTTATAAAAGACACGCATCTCTCCCTCAATAAAAGACGTAGCCGCCTCAAAAGAACTCGGAAAAAAGCCATAAAACCACTGCACGAAGTTCTTCTTCAAAATCAGAGACTTCCATCAATTCCAACCACAAATCTCATTCTATCGATTCGCCTTCAACCTTCCAATTACAACCTTCACTCAATCCTTCAAAATCTCCTTCATCTTCAAGAACAACCTTTAATCAAAACCCATCATTTTCCTAAACTTTATAAACCATTCGCAGACCCTCCTTCAACACAACAACCGTTACTCACCGCGAACCTCAAATCACCCCCTTTCAACATAAACCCACTTCATAAACCCATTCCATCCTATTCCAAACGAAAACGAAAACAGAACCGGAAGAAGGAGAAATAAGAGACACAAATCATTTCAAACATAAACCCAAATCGAATCGAAAGAAGGAGAGTGAGAAGTGGATCGAAACCAGAAACAGATCGGAGAAGAGATTGAACAAAGCTGTTCGCGCAGAAGAGAAATTGAGATTCAAAACTGTGCGAATGATCGTATTTATGCTTCATTCTCATTTTGATCCACTGTTTATATTGTAAAGAAATTGGTTGTTTATTGTTTCTTAGCCATGCCTTTGACCTGTTCTCTACTTTCAATGTTTTGTGTTTTTAAAGAGAAAAAAGAATCCGTTTGCCTTGCCCTGTTTCGTTCTTTTTTTTTTTCTGATACTACTTTGTTTGTTTGTGATGTTAATGGGTCGTGGTCATGGGCTGATGAGCCCGTTCTGGTTCTTTTATGCATACACCACTTAGTCTCCAGCGCACCCCTCATTTGTTTTTATTTATTTCTGTTTTTTATATTATCATTTTGATTTCTTTCTTTTTAAATGTTAATTCTTAATATCTTATAAACCCTTGGCCTAACTATTTTAATGTTTATTTTATTTCAATTTTATTTTCTATTTGGGCCAATGACATAAAGACATTCATAGTTTAATCAAAATGATTAAATTGTGATTTATTTGAGGCCCACCATTTTTATTCATTTTTATTTCGATTTATGTAATATTTATCATTTTAGTTTATTTATTTCAATTTATTTTGTATTTATCATTTTATTAGATTTTTGTTAGTATTTTGGGTCAATGAAAACATATATCGATTGATTTGTCGATTTCTCGACTTAAATCTCGATAAAGGTGATACCTTTACTATTTTTCATGTCATTTTCAATTTTATTTTGTTTCTATCATTTTTGTGTCATTTACATTTATGTTAGGTCGATGAAAACCAAATATCGATCGATTTATCGATTTCTCGATTAAATCTCGATAAAGGTGAGACCTTTATCCTTTATATTCATTTTCTCGATTTCGTTTCATTTCCATTGTTGTTTACATTTATTTTAGGTCGATGAAAACCAAACATCGATCGATTTATCGAATTCTCGATTAAATCTCGATAAAGGTGAGACCTTTATGCCTTTATTCATATTTCCGATTTAATTTCTAATTTCTATTTTATATTCTTTTTTGGGTCAATGAAGGTCAAAGATCCGATTATCGATTCGTCGATTAAATCGAGATCAAGACGAGACCAATTTTTAATTTTATGTCAACTTCAATCTCTCGTCAATATTATCTTGTTTATTTTTCGTCGAATATTCTCTCGATTATATTATCGTTTATTCTTATTCATATCCATATCTTATTCGCATTCACATTTATCTAATCATTTGTTCAAACACTTAATTCCCGATTAAAACACTCAACGCCTATTCAAACTATTTTTCAATTAAATCGCGAAAGAACTGAATTCTTGAGGTCTAGCACTTCTTGGGTTCTTGAGTGACCGTTATTGAGGCGCACGCCTTAGGTGGCGATCATTCGACCTTTTCGCTCCTAAAACACTCATCTAAACTATTTGGACAAAAGAATTCCATTGGAATCTAGCATTCCACGTGGTACTTTTTTTGTTCATCAAACAATATTTCATAAATAAATCGAATGAAAAAGGTGTCGTTGGATCTAGCATCCCAATAATGCCCCGATTAATTGGTTGTGAGGCCGACGTCTCGTTTATCGAATAGTCGTCATTCTCCCTAAAAGATTTAACAAACCAAATCATTCCCAAACCAATTCTCGACTCGTCGTCGAGCCACTCTTCAAAACATCCCCGTAGGTCGAGTGCTCGTTAGCATTCGCCATCAACCATTCTCGCATTCTATCGTGGTTTCGTTACTAGGAGCACCCATAGGGACTAGTATCGATCCTCACCTCTTTTCTCAACCAATCCGATTCGATCTTTTTCAAATGCTTTCTTAATCAACCTATGAAAGGAGGAGGAGATTCATGGAATCTAGCATTCCTTGGGTCTTCGAATGAATGGCTCCTGAGGCACGCCCTTGGGTTGTTATTCATTCACCCTTTCGTCTTAAAACACTTAACCATTATCAAACATTTTCGCAATCAACTCACGAAAGAACTGAGTTCTTGGAGTCTAGCATTCCTTAGATTCTTGAGTGACTGCTCTCGAGGCACGCCCTTGGGTTGTATGTCATCCAATCTTTCGTCTCCTAAAATTCAAACCCTAACCCTTCTTTTCGTGGGCGTACCACGAACTACGACTGCTCTGATTCTTTATTCTCGTCCGAGTAAAGATACGTAGGCACAAGATTGCGATGATCTTGGCGAGCACACTTTTTCTTTTTCCCTCGTTTGCGTCCACACACTACCATCTTTTTCCGTCAAACCCCATAGTAGAACTACGATTGCTCTGATTTCTCATTCTCGTTCGAATGAGCATACGTAGGCCCGAGGTCGCGATGATCTTGCCGAGCACCCTATCCTAAAACCACCCCCTTTCCCTTAGTAATCGAAACCTTTTACTTTACCTTTTCGCATATATCGTTGAGAAGAAAACAAACAAGCTTAGATAACATTTCCTCACAAATCGAACTAAGAGGTTCCCGTTGAGTACAACGGACGTGAGAGGGTGCGCGTACCTTCCCCTCACGTAACCGACTCCCGAACCCGAAATGTGGTTGCGACGACCACGTTCTTATCTTCCTTAAAGGTTTTCTCGATATTTTACTTTCCCTCTTTTGGGATAAATAAATTTCGGTGGCGACTCTGTCGAACCGTTTTCCGCGCCTTTAGCGCGAAGGGTCGTGTCTTCGATCAAGCAATTTTTTAAGGTACGACGCCAAGCCCTAGGACATTGATCAATATACCCTAGAACACCCATGGAACATGTCCATCAAGTTTGATTTAGGTCAAGGACATGATTTCATAAAGGATTGCACAGTTTGGAATTCATCTGACAAAAAGTCAATTGTGCATAAAAGTCAACTATGACTTTTTGAGATTTTTCACAAAAATGGATTTTTAACCCTAAAATGATGTTAATGAATGATTTGAATCATCATTAATCAATAAAAATTAAAGAAAGTGGGATAACTTGTAAAAGGGGTAACCATAAAAACTTAGAAAATTTTCTAAGTTAAGAAATAAAGTGGCAAGGGTACCAACTTTGGAGGATCATAACTCCTAAACCACAAAGCCATTTTTCCCCATCCAAAGCTTGATTTGTAGATCTCATGGCCCTCTACAAAAACTTCAACTAGACCTCATTCCAATTCTTCATGGATTTTGAGTTATGGAGTGATCAAAATCACAAAAAGTGAAAATGTCACTTTTTTCCAACACTTAGTGAAATTTTCACTAAGTCAGAATCTGCCTTCACTTTTTTCCAAATGTAGGGGGATTTTTCACTTGGATCCAAAAGGTATCAAAACCAAATATGATCAAACAGTTGTTGTATCATATAAGGGTTTTCCAAAATGGCCAAGAACATCACCAAATTCAATTTGAGCTAAGAGTTATGGTAGTGGCAAAATGCCTTGCTGGAAACTGCCAAGGCAAGGCAGAATTTTGCACTTTTGCTCGATTTGCCAAAATCAGCCAATTTCAAGCCTTGTCATCATCTTGGACACATCTGAGGATCAAATCTAAAGGGGACAAACACTGAGCCAAGCCTCCAAAGTCCTTGGAACAAGAAGTAGCATGCCAAACCTAGAATTGCCTAAAAGAGGGACAAGACTCCAATTTTGGATTGAAGCATTCAATGCATACACCAAGGTGGCATGGACTGAGCCATTTGCAACTGAATTCAGTCAAGACTTATCCAAGACCAAGGGAACCACAACCCTGTGCCCTAACCTCTAGTCAATGGCTAGAGGAGACTTGAGATTCCATTGGACAACATTGGCCAAACCTCTGCTGCAGTTGCCATTCACTATTGCTTGAAAAACAAACTTGCTCTACTATAAATAGAGCTCATTTGTGATCAGTTTGAGTACACCAAAGCCATCAAACAGATGCTTTCCTCAAAATCTCTTCTTTCACTCCAATTTTGCCTTCTAAGGCAAGTCACTATCGAGTTTTGAGTTTGAGAGCTTTTCCAATCACACACACACACACCTCATAAACATCATATAGAAGTGATCCAAACACTCACACAACATCTGGAACACTGAAATCTCAAAATCACCAGCCAGTTGCTCAAGTTCTTGATAGATTTGCAGTTGGGGTACCATTTCAAGTTCCAGATCATTTCAATCCATTCCAAGCATCCATACACACTCCATGGCACCTAGGGAAGCTATCCAGTTCATTGGAACCTAGATGTAACACCTCCAACACAAAACACGATCACCAGCTGCAAGAGGTAAGCATGAGCTCTTCTAACTCTATGATCCATGCAATTTTTGCTGCACAATAATTTGGCTATATGTTCATAATCATGCATGGAATGTTTTCCCTCAAACAATTGCATTGTTTGAATCATGTGTAGAATTTATGAACCTTCATGCAGAAATTAGGGTTCTTGAGGTTTCTCTTTGATTTCTTATTCCATGTTAAAAATAAATGAAATTAAAGACCATAGACATAATCGTGAGGTTAAAATGAGTAGATTGCATGATATAATCAAGTATTCAGTGAGAATGGATAGAAAACGCAAATCTGCAGAAATAGAGGGTGACGCATGTTCTTGCCTTGTTCTTGGGGCCATTTTCAAATATTCAAATATTTGAATTTTGTGATTTTGTTTAATTGATTCAAAAATTAATTTCTCTCTGAGTTTTAATGATTTTGAGTTGATTCTTTTTTTAATAATTCACAAAAATGTTAAAATATTTTATTTTATCAAAAAAATCCCAAAAATATTATTTATTTCATATAATTGATATTTTTGTAAAGAATTAATATTTTAATTGTTTTTGACATTTAAAATATTTTTTTCCTCTTGATTTTGTAAATTTTAATGACTTCTAATCATTTTGTAGGTCAAAATATGATTTTTGAAACATTAATCCAAGATCACAATTGTTATTTCACTGATTTTGTGGTTGGCATTTATTTTGCTAAAACTATTCTAGCAGCAAGATGTTGTAACAAGATGTTCTAATTTGCTGCATTCAACATGTCGAATGAAGATGTCCCATACTGGCTCATAGGACATCGCGTCTGAATTCAGTTTAAAAGAAGACTCTGTTGCTGTTAATTGTTACTGAATATTCTGTGAATATTTGGTTATCCTATGTGGCATCCAAAGTATTTTTGGATTGTGTTTTTGTGTTGGTTTTCGGATTTTCAGCGCTTTCTAATTATGGAGACATATTAGGAAACTTTAGATTGAAGACCTATTTTGTTGGAGTTCTTTTTGCAGATTTGTGAGCAGTCTCTTTGCTGCGTTTTTGAAGCCCAATCCAGTCCAGATTTAATGCTATATATTGACTGGTGTAAACCTAGTTTAGGTGTGGAACTTACGTGTGTTTTTGTTAGGGTTTTCAAGTGTTATTTGTGAGCCTAACTGGTATCATTCTGATAACAGTATAAGGACTGAGTTTTTGTGTTGTAAGTTCTATCAGTTACTCATAAGCTTCTAAGCATTGAGTTTCTTGTGTGTCAATTCTCATAAGCTTTGAAGTATTGAGAATTGTGTGTTTTGAAAGTGTGACTTTCGTTTTGTTACTTGTGTTGAAAGGAACCAATCACGGGTTGTGGTTGTAGAGGGATTTGAGGAGGGCCTCATACCTAGGTGAGTCTTAGGTAGAAGTCATAGGAAGGGTAGTGATTAAGTGAGCAGATTATAACAGGGTTTGGTTATTGTATAATCTGTGAATTGATACTATCGTATATTGGTTTCGTCCCTGGCTTGGTAGCCCCCAGAGTAGGATTGTTGATCCGAACTGGGTAAACATATCACTGTGTTCTTTAATTTCTACACTGTTATTATTATTGTTATCTTGTTCATTGTGTTGGATATCAGTGTCTCAACATCTGTGTAGGACATCTGATATCTGTGCCAGAATTTAAATTGGCATCAAGAGCTTGCACCCTTGTTTGATTCTGGGTGAGATTCAGGGAAGGTACTTTCTGGTACAATGGACAAGGATGGAGGATTTTTGAACAAACCACCTCTGCTTGATGGTTCCAACTATGACTATTGGAAACCGAGGATGATATCATTCATAAAATCAATGGATGATCAAGCTTGGAAAGCTGTTATAAAAGGATGGGAACCCCCAAAGGTTAAAGATGGAAAAAGTACCCCTACTGATATGGTGAAGGAAGAGGAAGACTGGGACGATGCAGACTACAAAGGGTCTATGGGAAATTCCAAAGCCATGAATGCGTTGTTTAATGGTGTCAATAAGAATATCTCCAGGTTGATTGAACATTGCACCATTGCAAAAGAGGTGTGGGAGGTCTTGAAGGTTGCTCATGAAGGGACTTCAAAGGTGAAGATGTCAAAACTTCAGCTTCTTACTAGCAAGTTTGAGAGTTTGAAGATGAAGGAGGATGAGAGCATTCATGATTTTCACATGAACATTATTGAGATAGCTAATGCCTCAAGTGCCCTAGGTGAAAAGATGTCTGACAGCAAACTGGTCAGAAAAATCCTCAGATCTCTACCTAAGAGATTTGACATGAAAGTGACTGCTATAGAGGAAGCTCAGGATATAGACAAGATGAAAGTGGATGAACTTGTGGGATCTCTTCAAACATTTGAATTAGGGGTCAGTGAAAAGTCTGAAAAGAAGAAGAGCATAGTTTTGTGTCAAATGCTGGTGACTCAGAAGATGAAGGTGACCTGGTCAGAGATGAAGGGGTGTCTAAAGATCTGGTATTGCTTGGAAAACAATTTAACAAAGTGTTGAAAAGGATTGACAGGAAGTCGAGAGCAAATGCTCAGAACAAGTCACTCGACATTAGTAAAAACCAGGATGGAGGCAGAAGGTCTAGAACTGAAGAAGACTCTAATCAAGGGAAGAGAGTTCAGTGTTTTGAATGTGAGGGATATGGGCACATAAAGACTGAGTGTCCCACGTATCTCAAAAGGCAGAAGAAGGGCTTATCTGTGTCTTGGTCAGAAGGAGAGTCTGAGAGTGATCTTGAAGAAGAATCAGCAAAATTGGTGACAACCTTGACCGGGATATGTAAGGCTGATGGAGAAACTACTTGTGAGTCTGACTCTGACAAAGAATCTTATATTGGAGAACTCACTAAGGAAGAAGTCTTCACTGGGTTCTCAGAGTTGTGTATCAAGAATGAAGAAAGGTGCCAGATAATATTAGAACAGAAGGTTCTGATAGCTCAACTAGAAGCTGAGAAGGAAGAACATCTATCAATCATTGCTAATCTGAAAGAGGGGGTTGTATGGCAAAAGTCAAAACTTGACAATATGACCAAATCTATAAGAATGTTGAACAATGGTACCACGCAGCTGGATGAGATTCTTCAGACTGGGAAAGATACTGGAAATGTGTAAGGCCTTGGTTTTAACAATCAAGCAGAGACTTACAAGAAGCCCGTATTGAAGTTTGTTCCTCAGAAGATAAAGCAAGAAGAGGGGATGTCAAATCACATGTTTCAACATCAGATGAAGCATCAGAAAAGAGTTTGTAGATCAAAGTATAAACCATGGAGATGCCATTACTATGGAAAGATTGGTCACTTAAAGTCCTTTTGCTACAAGTTGCGCGGCTATCCCAAAACTGCTCATCAATAGAATAAAGGACAGAGTTGGGCTAAAGTGAAGAGAAGATGGACTCCTAGATATATGATGGCCAGTCTCATAGCACATACCTCTCTTAGAGCATCCGCAAGGGAAGATTGATACTTTGACAGTGGTTGTTCAAGGCACATGACTGGTGTGAAGAAATTCTTGTCAGATATCAAGCCTCACTCCACCAATTATGTCACTTTTGGGGATGGATCAAAAGGTGAAATAAAAGGTGTTGAAAGCTGGACTACACAGGACAACCAAATCTGGATCGTGTTCTATTTGTCAAAGGGCTGACCGCAAATTTGATCACTATAAGCCAACTGTGTGATGTAGGACTCAAAGTAAATTTCACAAAATCTGAATTTCAAGTAACAAATGAGAAAGATGAAGTTGTTATGAAGGGAACCAGGTCTAAGGATAACTGCTATCTGTGGAATCCTCAAGAATCAGAGAGTTTGTCTACCTGTTTGATGACAAAAGAAGATGAAACCAGACAGTGGCATCAGAAATTGGGTCACTTACACTTGAAAGGGATGAAGAAAGTTATGTCAAGTGAAGCTGTTAGAGGTATACCTAAGCTGAAGATTGATGAGGATAGAATATGTGGTGAATGTCAAGTTGGGAAGCAAACAAGGGTGTCACACAAGAGGCTTCAATATCTTACCACAACTTCTAGAGTTCTGGAACTGCTTCACATGGACTTAATGGGACCTATGCAGGTTGAAAGTCTTGGTGGGAAGAAGTATGCCTATGTTGTTGTTGATGATTAATCCAGATTCACCTGGATAAGCTTTATCATAGAAAAGTCTGAAGTATTTGCAGCCTTCAAAGAGTTGTGTCAAAGGATTCAACGGGAAAAGGATTGTGGTGTTGTTCGAATCAGAAGTGACCATGGGAAAGAATTCGAAAATAACAGGTTTGAAGAGTTTTGCTTATCTGAAGGAATCACTCATGAATTCTCATCACCGATCACTCCTCAACAGAATGGTGTGGTGGAACGCAAGAATAGGACTATACAAGAGTGTGCAAGGGTCATGATTCATGCCAAAAAGCTTCCATATCATTTTTGGGCTGAAGCCATGAATACCGCTTGCTATATACACAATAGGGTGACTATCAGATCAGGTACTTCTGTAACTCTTTATGAGCTATGGAAAGGTAGAAAGCCAAATGTGAAGTATTTCCATGTGTTTGGGAGTAAGTGCTATATCTTGGCGGATCGTGAGCAGAGGTGAAAGATGGATCCTAAGAGTGAGGAAGGGATATTTTTGGGATACTCTACAAACAGTAAAGCATATAGGGTATTTAATTCCAGAACTAAGGTGATGATGGAATCCATAAATGTGGTGGTTGATGACTCTGGCAAAGACGAAGTTGTCCCAGATGATGTTGGAGCATGCCTTCCCATGAACAATGAAATCTCACAAGACATTGAGTCTGTAGAAGATAATGCTCAAGAAACCGACACTAGACTTGAGAATGAAGAGGTAGAGGATGCTAACAGGGGACCCTCTATAAGGATTCAGAAGGATCACCCTAAGGAATTGATGATTGGAAATCTGAATGAAGGTGTAAGAACCAGAACGAGGGAGGCTGTGTCAAATGCATGCTTTGTCTCAAAGCTTGAACCAAAGAATGTCAAAGAGGCACTGACAGATGAGTTCTGGATAAGTGCTATGCAGGATGAGCTTTGTCAATTCAAGAGGAATGAAGTCTGGGAACTGTTACCACGACCAGCAGGAACAAATGTGATTGGAACAAAATGGGTTTATAAGAATAAGTCTGATGAACAAGGAGTTGTTACCAGGAACAAAGCCAAATTAGTTGCTCAAGGATACACACAGATTGAAGGAGTAGACTTCGATGAAACATTTGATCCTGTGGCTCGATTGGAATCCATCAGATTGCTGCTAGGAGTGGCATGTTTATTGAAATTTAGATTGTTTCAAATGAATGTCAAGAGTGCCTTTCTGAATGGCTATCTTAATGAGGAAGTCTATGTTGAGCAGCCTAAAGGGTTTGTGGATCCAAATTTTCCTGATCATGTTTTCAAGCTAAAGAAGGCTTTGTATGGGTTGAAACAAGCTCCACGAGCTTGGTATGAAAGGCTGACTGAGTTCTTAGTCAACCATGGATACAGGAAGGGTGGTATTGATAAAACACTTTTTGTCAAGGAGAAGGATGGGAAACTAATGATTGCTCAGATTTATGTGGATGATATTGTGTTTGGTGGGATGTTGGATGAAATGGTCCAACATTTTGTCAACCAAATACAGTCTGAATTTCAGATGAGCTTGGTAGGTGAATTGACTTACTTCCTTGGATTACAAGTCAAGCAGATGGAAGATTCCATCTTTATTTGTCAGAGCAAATATGCGAGGAATATTGTGAAGAAGTTTGGACTGGATAATGCCAAGCATAAGAGAACTCCTGCTCCTACTCACTTGAAGTTATCCAAAGATGAAAAGGGAGTGAATGTTGAACAAAGTTTATACAGAAGCATGATTGGCAGTCTGCTGTATCTTACAGCAAGTAGGCCAGACATAACGTTTGTTGTTGGTGTGTGTGCAAGATACCAAGCGGAACCCAAGGTCAGTCACATCAATCAAGTTAAGAGAATTCTTAAGTATGTGAGTGGTACATGTGATTATGGGTTATTGTACTCCCATGACTCAAGTTCCATTTTAGTAGGATATTGTGATGCTGATTGGGCTGGAAGTGCTGATGATAGGAAGAGTACCTCTGGAGGTTGTTTCTTTTTGGGAAATAATATTATTTCATGGTTTAGTTAGAAGCATAATTCTGTATCTCTTTCTACTGCTGAAGCTGATTACATAGCAGCTGAAAGTAGTTGTGCTCAACTGGTGTGGATGAAGCAAATGCTATTTGAGTATAATGTCACACAAGATGTCATGACACTATTTTGTGACAACCTGAGTGCTATTAATATTTCTAAAAATCCTATTCAACATAGCAGGACTAAGCACATTGATATCAGGCATCACTTCATCAGAGAACTTGTGGAGGACAAAGTCATAACTCCTGAGCATGTGAGCACCGAAAATCAGCTTGCTGACATATTTACCAAAGCTCTGGATGCAGTTCAGTTTGAAAACCCGAGGAGCAGACTTGGGGTTTGTATTCATGAGGAACTATAGCAATTGATGTTCCTTCTGGCTGCCAGATTGGAAAGATTAAAGGAGGTTCTGGTAGTGCAGTGTGTACATGAGGTTATAAAAGGGAAAATGCTGAAGTTTGTACATGACACTTGGTCATGTGATGTGGTGTGCATCTACTCTCTGATGCTATTCATTCTGGTCTATGATTTGATGTGGTGTGCATACCATTTCTCAAATATTAATAACTGTTTTACTTGCCTCTGTCATATTTTTGGCTAAAAAGGGGGAGTAGTGTGCTTGTGTGTGTGCTGCTGGTGCTGGTGCTGCAGTTGAGGGGAAGTTTTTCTTTGCTGTGCTGTGTGTTGGTATGCAGTTGAGGGGGAGAATGTGGAATGTTTGTGTTGCTGCAGTTGAAAGGGTTTTTCTTCGTTGCTGTGCTGGATTTTTTTGCTGTTGTTTTGTTATGTGTTGGTATTTTGCTGCTGTCTCTGATATGGATTTTTTTTTTATGATTTTTGCTTGTGCTTCTTTACAAGATTTGTTTGGTGTGTAGTTTTAGCCAAAATAAGCCAAAGGGGGAGATTGTTATTTCACTGATTTTGTGGTTGGCATTTATTTTGCTAAAACTATTCTAGCAGCAAGATGTTGTAACAAGATGTTCTAATTTGCTACATTCAACATGTCGAATGAAGATGTCCCATACTGGCTCATAGGACATCGCGTCTGAATTCAGTTTAAAAGAAGACTCTGTTGCTGTTAATTGTTACTGAATATTCTGTGAATATTTGGTTATCCTATGTGGCATCCAAAGTATTTTTGGATTGTGTTTTTGTGTTGGTTTTCGGATTTTCAACGCTTTCTAATTATGGAGACATATTAGGAAACTTTAGATTAAAGACCTATTTTGTTGGAGTTCTTTTTGCAGATTTGTGAGCAGTCTCTTTGCTGCGTTTTTGAAGCCCAATCCAGTCCAGATTTAATGCTATATATTGACTGGTGTAAACCTAGCTTAGGTGTGGAACTTACGTGTGTTTTTGTTAGGGTTTTCAAGTGTTATTTGTGAGCCTAACTGGTATCATTCTGATAACAGTATAAGGACTGGGTTTTTGTGTTGTAAGTTCTGTCAGTTACTCATAAGCTTCTAAGCATTGAGTTTCTTGTGTGTCAATTCTCATAAGCTTTGAAGTATTGAGAATTGTGTGTGTTGAAAGTGTGACTTTCGTTTTGTTACTTGTGTTGAAAAGAACCAACCACGGGTTGTGGTTGTAGAGGGATTTGAGGAGGGCCTCATACCTAGGTGAGTCTTAGGTAGAAGTCATAGGAAGGGTAGTGATTAAGTAAGTAAATTATAACAGGGTTTGGTTATTGTATGATCTGTGAATTGATACTATCGTATATTGGTTTCGTCCCTGGCTTGGTAGCCCGCATAGTAGGATTGTTGATCCGAACTGGGTAAATATATCACTGTGTTCTTTACTTTCTACACTGTTATTATTATTGTTATCTTGTTCATTGTGTTGGATATCAGTGTCTCAACATCTGTGTAGGACATCTGATATCTGTGCCAGAATTTCAACAATTTGTTTTCCACATGTTAAACAATTTTGATCATTTTAATTGAATTTTTTATTCAATTAAAATAAATTTTGGAAACAAATTAGGGTTTTGATTAATTCAACCCTCATCAAACTTTTTCAAACACTCATGGGCCTCTAATAGAGTGTAAGACCCAAGCCTTTTTGTACAATAACCTATTGTGGGCCTCACTTATTGTATAAGTCCCTCCTGGTATTTTCAAAAACCTCGACGCGATCGTCGTTTTATACGCAAATAACCTTTGGGCCTACCCTCGAGTAGTAAGACCCATTCCCTTTTTTTAAACTCTTTGGGCCTCTAATAGAGTGTAAGACCCAAACACCTTTTGTAAATTCACAAATTTTTGGGCCACACTTATTGTATAAGTCCCGTTGTATTTCAAAAAGTTTGACGCGATCATAGTCCGTTGAAAAACAAAACTTTGGGCCTCTCCTAGAGCTATAAGACCCATTCAAAACTCTTTGGTCCTCTATTAGAGTGTAAGACCCAATCCCTTTTTAACCAACACAAATTTGGGCCTCTTATTGTATAATTCCCGCCATGTTAAAAGAAAATCTCGGCGCGATCGCCCTTTCAAAACAAAAATCATCTGGGCCTACCCTCGTGTTATAAGCCCCATTCTTTTCCTTTTTTTGGGCCTCTTGAGAGAGTGTAAGAACCATCCCTTTGTACAGAAAACCTTTTGGGCCTCAGTCACTTGTATAAGTCCCTCTGTACAAAAACAACAGTGCGATCACTGACAAAACCTTGGGCCTATCCTTGAGCTGTAAGCCCCAATTTTATTTTCAAAGCACTTTCTCCTTTGATTTTGTATATAATATTGTTATAAAAGTTTTCTTTGTTGAACAACTAACCAAACAGCATGGAAGCTCTACAACCGAGTAAGTGGTTATATGCTTTCTTTATCCGCTTTCATATACATATAACTGTATTGTGGGGCTGTTTCACTGTAAGTCTTCTTTCGTAAACTCATATCAACTGTGTAATAATAGTAAAGATATTTAGAGTTTCCCTGACAACTACATCTAGCATTAAGCCCGTTGATCACTCTTAGAAATAGACAAAACTAGATCCCCATAGGATTACCAGACACAGTCTTCCCTCCTCTTGGGGTTAAACAATATGGAGACGTGAAAGGCAGCATTCTCGGTGAACCCTTTCACAGACTTTCACCTTTAGAAATCGTCAAAGAAACTCTACTCCCCAGAGATGATCTTTTCTCCGTGAATGGCATCTCTTGAGTTTCTTCCAAATTCTCGAACTTTCCTGGCTTGATCTATTCTCTGTGAATAGTCTGTCTTGAATTTCTCGGGGTTTGGGGACCCACAGGCTTCCTAAAAGCATCCCCGCCTCCTCTTGGGCGTTGTACAAGGACCCGTCGGCTTCTTAGAAGTATTCACAGCCTCCTATTAGGCTTCGTATAAATGATTTCTTCCTCCGGGAATGATAGCCTCCTCTTGGGCTTCGTACAAATTGTCCCTCGGCTTCTTAAAAGTTTCTCGCCTCCTCTTGGGCTTCGTATAAATTGTCCTGACGACCTCCTAGAGGTATAGGAACAGAAATTAGTCATCTTAATAGAACAAAGAGTCTAGATCTTTCTACCGTGAACGTACTACTACTGTTTCTTTAAGCATAGTACAAAAGATAAAACTCTAGACTTGGACAGTCTAATTTCCTTGAGTCTCAAAGACATTCTCAAGTCCCTTTCAAAAATAGGAAGACACCCGCAGACTTGGACAGTCTCAAATACCCTTTGGATTCCCCGTTTCCTTAGAGAACAGGAAATAATCCCGATCCTCAGATAAAATCCATGAGCACAGTGTTACTCATATAAGAACTGATTTTCTCGTTGAACCAACATACTGGACCTGTCACTCAACTGAAATAATACCCTTATAGCCTCCATCTCGGGCTTCGTACGAGATACAAAGACTCTCTTGTTGAGTCAAACCTTGTAGCCTCTATTTCGGGCTTCGTACGAGATATACAAAGGCTCTCTTGTTGAGCCAATCTCCCTTTTAGCCTCCATCTCGGGCTTCATACGAGATACAAAAACACTCTCTTGTTGAGTATAAAAGACTCTCTTGTTGAGTCCAATACCTTTAGCCTCCGTCTTGGGCTTCGTACAAGACACATACAAAAGCACTCTCTTGTTGAGTAAACCCTTTTAGCCTCTCTCTAAAGACAACACCTTTTAGCTTCACATCTTGGGCTTTGAACAAGATACAAACCACCTTCAGCTTCACGTCTTGGGCTTTGAACAAGACACCAAAACACCCATTTCCTCCTATTGAACTACGAACGCTCTGATTTCCCTATTTCGGTAAACGGGAATACGTAGGCATAAGATTGAAAGAAAAATCTTAGCGAGCACACTAATCAAAAACCCAAAATCCCATACCTTCACATATCAATTGAAAAACATCCCAGTCTGTATCCCCTACTGAAAGTCTAAAGTCCAAAATAACCTAAGAGAGGCCCCCCCACATTGATAGCATCCGTAACCTAACAAACCGCTGTTTAAACTCAGTATGCAAGCAGGGTTAATTGGAGACATCTATTTCCCTTCCTTAATCAGCTCACAATAGGATAAAAAATGAATCGACCTGTAGTAAACCCCAAGAGAGCGACAGTGCTTAAGAACCACGTCCAAAATCGCTCGCTACAGAAAAAATGGCGCCCACCCTGGGGGCCTTCTTTCTTTCTTTGGAATTTCACTGGGATAGGACTTTTTGTTGACTTCACTAGGATCTTAGGTCAAAAAACCTTAAATTTGGGAAGGTACCACAGAATGGCGACTCCTCCGGGGAGCCATTTTTGTCAGGAACATAGGATTCATAGCTCTTTAAAGTCTAGGACTTTAGGACAAATATATATACTGCTTTTCCTAATTGCTATACGTGTTTATTTTGCTGCTAATGGGAATGCGTGTGATGCCGCATGTGGAAAGATTGAGTATACACATAGGAAAATCACCTTTTTTTGTAGTGCGGAAGCTATCGGAAATAGCTGTTACGCGATAAACTACCCTCTTCTGAGATTTCTTTGATGGACATCACCTAGCACGGTTCCCGGCCCGCTGATGTTCTCAGGAATAAATGATTTTGAGTGACAGGTACAAAAAATCACCCGTAGAAAACCTTTTGGGGGGGGGGGGGGCTAGAGCCTTGACTTCATGACACCGACCCTTTGACCCCATGTTTTTTCCATGTTTTTGTGTGCTGCATTCATGCATTCATCTAAAAAACATTAAAAAAAATTTCTCTTCTAGTCTCTCTTTTTCAAATTAAACTAAGACAATGATTGCAAATGTCAGAGAGAAAAAAGATTGCGCTAATGGATTTCGGTAGAAGGAGAACTCACAAGTATACCTTGAAGGTTCCAAAACTAGAGGATTTGAGAGGATTAGCAAGGATGATCACTAACCCTGAAGCTTTCAGAGCCAAATACAGAGGTCTGCTACCTCTGTTAAGAGTCCATGTGATTGAGGGAATCATGGATGCACTCGTTCAGTTTTACGATCCGGTCTATCACTGTTTCACATTCCCGGATTATCAACTAGCACCAACACTGGAGGAGTATTCTCATCTGATTGATTTATACATTACTGATCGAGCTCCATTTTCTGGACTGGAAGAAATTCCAAAGGATCAGACCATTGCAAGAGCAATTTATTTGGATGACTCAGAAGTCAAGACTCACCTGACCACTAAGGGTGGCATCCAAGGCTTGCCAGCCCAGTTCTTGATAAAGAAGGCCCTGTACTTTTCCAGTATAGGGAACGTGACTGCTTTCGAAAGCATCTTTGTTTTGCTCACCTACGGGTTATTTTTGTTTCCCAACATTAATAACTTCGTCGATATCAATGCCATTAAGGTTTTTCTCATTGGAAACCCTGTGCCAACTTTGCTCGCGGACGCGTATCATTCTGTACACTTAGGGCATTTGTACAGCAGAGGAATAATCACATGCTGTGTACCCCTGCTATATAAATGGTTTATCTCCCACTTACCCAAGTCTGCTGCGTTTTGGGATCATAAGAGTGCCTTACGCTGGTCGCAGAAAATCATGTCTCTCACCAACTCTTACATTGATTGGTGTAATAGGATTTATGATGGGATCAGAATCATTGACCGTTGTGGAAACTTCCCCAACGTACCCCTCATAGGCACTAAAGGAGGAATCAACTACCATCCGGTATTGGTTAGTTGTCAATTTGGATACCCAATGAAGCATGTCCCGCGTAATGCTCATCCGGAAGGTCTTTTCTTCAAAGAAGGAGAAAATGACAGGGCACTAAAGATGGAAATAGAGCACGCTTGGAAACATGTTCATAAGAAAGGACGGGAGTCTCTAGGAAAACCAGACTGTGTCTCGGTGGAGCCTTGTCTCCACTGGGTACAAACTAGAGCTCTCAAGCTAAAAATGCCTTATCCTCATCACGGAGTTCTTCCGCCGAGGGAATCTGTCATGTACTTCATGACGGAAACTGAAAAGCTTCAGGTTACTCTCAACAAAGTTCAACAGGAGCGGAGGTCTTGGAAGAACAAGTACTGCATCCTCAATGTGAAGTGTACCAAAATACAACAACTGCTGAAAGATAAGGATGCTCTGATCGAGATTTTAGAGCAACATGTTGTGGATAATCAGGATGACCAAAGGAATTTGCTCACTCCTTTCACCTGGAAAAGGAATGACAATCCGACAACGGCCCACGAGCCCTGGTCCAAGAAAAGGAAGGTACCAGAGTCAGCACCCGAGTTCTCCTCAGAGAGGACTCGGGACCCATTAGCTTAGGTTTCTATTTCCGCACCTTGTAATCTACTGTATTTCCATTTCCGCAATCTTTTGAATTCAATAAAGCGGGGTTTCCCCACTATTTGATATTTACAATCTAATTGTCGAAGTTTACTTTGAATAAACAAAAAAAACAATTAATATAATCATTGCATTCATCAATATCCCGTCACGTATTCTTCTTACCTACGAATCTCACGCTTGTGTCTCGGTTCTAGAGTCAAACTGTCTCATTCGTACAATACCCGGCCTAATCGTCAGAAAAAGATGGATGGCCTTGAGGAAGAGAACAGAGAGTTGAAAGAAGAGATCGACGCTCTGAGAGAGGATATGAGAAAGCTTCATAATGACATGCAAGCCATGGCAGAAGCTCAACAACAAAGAACTGTAATCTCAGAGATCACCTCAACGCCCATAGTGGAGAAGTATGATCCTAGGTATCAAATGCCGAAAGATCGTCCTTGGGGCATGCCTGTTAACTATATCCCGGAAGGATATGTTCCGTCGATCACTGAAGATCAAGGAATCACAACAGAAGCCGCTGGGCCTGAAGGTTACAAACTTCGGGAAAGCGAAGATGCCAGAGGCATACTGAGGACTCCTGAAGGTTACAAACTTTGGGAAATGCCAAGATTTGCTGCCGTAGTCACGGTACCACCCCCTGTGGTGCACACTGTCCCGGAAGGACAAAGTCAACGGATACCTCCTGGTAAAAAGGAAACTATGTTCGATAGAATGGAAGAATTCTAGGAACAGTTCTTGGAAATGTAAAAGGAATTGAAAGCTATTCGCGGTCAGGATTTATTTGGAAAGGACGCCGCAGACCTCTGCTTGGTCCCCAATGTGAAAGTTCCGCACAAGTTCCAAGTGCCCGACTTTGAAAAATACAAGGGTAACTCTTGCCTTCAAAGTCACCTGGTGATGTACGCTCGACGAATGTCAGCTTAGACAGAGAATCAGGACCTATTGATTCACTACTTCTAGGATAGTTTAACCGGTGCCGCATTGAAATGGTACATGGGTTTAAACCACACCACGATCAGCACTTTCAGAGATCTTGGCACTGCCTTCGTCCAATAGTATAAATACAATTTGGACATGGCGCCCAACAGAGATCAACTCAGATCAATGTCGCAAAAGGACAAGGAAACCTTTAAGGAGTACGCTCAGAGATGGCGTGAAATTGCATCCCAAATTTGTCCACCTCTTGAGGAAAAAGAGATGACAAAGATCTTCTTAAAGACCTTGAGCTCATTTTACTACGACAGAATGGTTGCCAGTGTGCCCAGTGATTTCACCGAAATGGTCGGTATGGGAGTTCGTCTTGAGGAAGCGGTCCGAGAAGGACGTCTAGTAAAAGACGCTGGATCATCAAATAGTACAAAATGATGCAGTAGTGCTCTCCCTAAGAAAAAAGAGCAAGATATTGGGAATATCTCTCTCAGAAAGCAAAGGCGACGTTATCAACCAGTAGCAGCTGTGACTCCTGCTATCAACCCTACGCCTGTTCCTACGTATCAACCTCAGGTTGCGCAGAGCCAACCTAATCAGCAAAGGACTCAACAGCCTCTTCAGCAGTCTCGTCCTCAGTACAACAACAATCGTACAACGCGGCCACCAGAATTTGATCCTATACCCGTATCGTACACAGAACTGTTTTCGTTACTACTAGCCAAGGGGCACATCCAGACTAAGTCCCCTCTTACAGTATCGGAAAATCTGCCTTTTTGATTTAAGGTGGATCAGACTTGCCCTTACCATCAAGGAGGATCAGGGCATAACATAGAGAACTGTCTCAATTTCAAATCTGATGTGCAAAAGCTTGTTAGGAGCGGGGTCTTATCTTTCAAAGATACGAATCCGAATGTTCTTACAAACCTGCTGCCTCAACATGAGAAAGCTGTCGTCAACCTGATAGAAGGAGAGTCTCACAATGTCTATTAAATTCACGATGTACTCTTGTTAAGGACCAATCTGGTCAAGATGCATTGTAGACAGAGTGGATATGACCATGTGCCACCTCATAATTATCACCAGTGTGATATCTGCTCTAAAAACAATCAAGGGTGTTATGTGGTGCAATCGGCTCTACAGGAACAGATGGATCTCGGATGGATCCAAGAGCATCGAGTTCGTGAAGTCAATATGGTCTATATGAATTCCAGAGTCATTCAAAACCACGACATCCGTGCGATGAATGCCAACTTGGTGGCAATGCACTCAAGGCAAAGCCAGTATCATAATCTGCCGCGGCACGATTATAGTTCTTGTCTGACTTGCTCGGTAAACAAACAGGGATGCTCTTTTGTACAAGAGGCCCTCCAGCGTCAGATGGATCTTGGATGGATCCAGGACTACCATGATAGGAACCACTATCAGATCAACATGGTTCAGATCTTCGATATTCGTTTAATGAATACCAACCTGGTAGAGTTACATGCTGAGCAGGTCCGACTCGGATTCCTGATATCACATGACTATCAAAGCTGTAAAGCAGGTTACGAAAACGATCAAGGTTGTGCCCTTGTCCAGGAAGCGCTTCAGCACTTGTTAAATCATTGGTGGCTTCCCATCTATATGGATGAAGATACTCAGCAGATTAGTATCAATAACAAGAACCCTACTCGGCGTCAAAGTCAGGATGTCCGATCTGTAGAGACTAACCTAGTAAGGTTACATTGCATTTAAAGCGGGCGTGGCCAGATGCCACCACACAATTATGAACGTTGTAGAGTCTGTTCAGAAAGAAACCAAGGATGCTACCTTGTGCGAGCATCTTTTCAGGGTCAGGTGGATCGTAGGGAAATTCGTCCATATCCGGGTTCCGGACCAATTAACTAGGCGCCGGACTACCTCGCTGAGCAAATTGAGGGCGTTGTCGTAATCTTCGATTATGAGAAAAGCAAGGATGTCTGTACCATCATCCCTCTACTTGACGAATCGAGAGTTCCCAACCAGGAACGGATCGAAATTACTTATGATGGTCAGATAAATCAGAAGGCTCCCATAGTCATCTATCTACCAGGACCATTACCGTATGAATCAACTAAGGCTATCCCTTACAAATACGGTGCAACAACAGTCGAGAATGGAAAGGAAATTCCATTACCCTCCGTCGTGAATATTGTAGACATCAGTCGAGTAACACGAAGTGGTAGAATCTTCAACCGAGGGGTTGGAGAACCTATCAAAGAAAAGGAACCTCCGACAGAAGTTCCCAATCCACCAGTCGGTCAATCCAGTAATCCCAACCTTTCGAAAAACGATGATGAGATGCTGAAGCTCATCCAAAGGAGTGAATATAACATTGTTGATCAACTATTACAAACTCCTTCAAAGATCTCTGTGCTGTCACTTTTACTCAGTTCAGAAGCACATAGGGAGGCTCTACAGAAAGTCTTGGAGCAAGCCTTTGTGGAACAGGATATAACAATCAGACAATTTGATAGCATTGTCTCTAACATCACTTCCTATAATAACTTGGGGTTTAGTGATGAGGAATTATCTGAGGAGGGCCGCCGTCATAACATAGTGCTCAATATTACAGTCAACTGCCAGGACGATGCTTTGGCCAGTGTACTGGTAGACACAGGGTCAGCCCTGAATGTTATGCCGAAGTCCACCTTGATGGAATTATCCTTCAAAGAACCCCCAATGAGAACCAGTGAGGTCTTCGTCAAAGCATTTGATGGATCCAGAAAAACGGTTATCGGCGAAGTTGATCTTCCCATAACTATTGGTCCTCACACTTTCCAAGTCATTTTCCTGGTCATGGACATCCGGGCAACGTACAGTTGTTTATTAGGAATACCTTGGATACATCAAGCTGGGGCGGTCACCTCAACCCTCCACCAAAAGTTAAAGTTCGTCCAGAACGGTCAACTCGTCACGGTCTGTGGGAAACAGACTTTGCTTGTAAGCAATTTATCGTCATCCACCTATGTGGAACCAAAAGGGATAATTGGGACTCAGTTCCAAACGCTTTTGCTACACAGAGGCGATTAATCCGAAGGAGGAACATAGATTTCCTCATTCAAAGACGCTATCTAAGCGGTCGAGAGTACCAATACAACAAGATGGGGACAGCTTGTCATTCCTACTGACAATAAAGCAAAGAAGGGTCTTGGTTTTTCTGCGACCTGTGCCCAGACAGTTGCCAGCGATGAAAGTTTTCATCCCATTCAAAATTTCTTCCACAACGGAGGTTTCCTTCAACCAGTGACTAAAGAAGTACACACAATCAATGAGGAGGATCCCTCTGACATGAATGAGGAATAGAAGTCCTACGTCAACGAGGACGGTTATATGTCTCAGGAAGAGGTGCCTACGCCATTTTGCTATTCCGCACAAAGTCTGAGATTTATTCCAAGGTCAGACGTCGAAATGATATACGGAGATTGTGATCCGGAAGGATGCCGTGCTCCACCAAACTCATTAGAGGAAGACACTCTGATGAAGGACAACTTTGACCACAACTATTATGGCCCAATGGATGGTCTGCCAATGTGGCATCGTTACCCAGAAAACTTGGGGCAAGAGAGTCAGCCGAACAACGAAAATCAGTTGAGCATCATTGAACAGAATACCTGTCTCCCCACCATGTCATGGGATCAACACTCAGGTCATTCAGAAAACATCCAGTAGGACGATGAGTTTGTAATGTTTGCAGGACTTGAATTCATTAACTATGCTTTTCCCGAGGTCAACTTCATTGAGAGAAATGACTCCTCCAGTTCCGAAGAAGTATGGGACACCTTGGGACAACCAAGTGGAAAATACGACTACATGGTCAAGTACACCGCTCCCGAAAGCTCTCGTATCAGGCTCGAAGACATCCAGCCAACTGGATGGGGAGATCTACCTGAGAGCACAAATGCTATGCAAAATGCAACAGAGGAATCCTCCTACGAAAATTCTGCCTGCGAGACAGATTCCAATGATCCTACTCCACCAGAAATCAGCGTTATTTCTGAAGACAAATCAAGGAAGGTACCCGACTTTGTGATTCACCGAGGAGTTCGCCGCCAATGGGTTATTGTCGATGTTCAGAAGATTATTCATAAGTCAAAGTAATTGTCGTCTTTAACCTTTCGCCCTGCCCAGGTGAAACGGATGTTTTGATAGGGCTCACTTTCTGTAAATTTCCCTCTTCGCTTTGCCCAAAGCGACAGAGCTTTGTTTTATAGGGCTGTAGTTTCAAGAATCGACTTGTTCATTAATAAAATAACGTCGTTCTGTAATTTCTGCATTATTGTTGTTTTCTCTTTTTGCTTTTCTTAGAAAATGGTAATCCTAAAAAACAAACTCAATAATAAAAACAAGCAGTAAAAGAAATACACTGCACACTCTCTTGCATTCTATTTATCTCTTCTAAACACAAATCATCACGTCATGCAGATTGCTTGTTTTAAACCCCGTTGAAACATACGATCCAATGCCTTCTCCCGACTTTGAATTCTCGGTATTTGGGGCTGAAGAAAAAGTTGATGACGAAATTCCAGAAGAGGTCTCCCGACTACTCAGACAGGAGGAAAGGTCCATTGAACCTCACAAAGAGCCGTTGGAAACAGTAAACTTAGGTTCGGAAAAAGAGAGAAAAGAAATCAGGATTGGGGCACTGCTCAGTCCAACTGCCAGAGAGGGTTTGGTAAAACTTCTCAAAGAATTCCCCGATGTATTCGCTTGGTCCTATCAGGATATGCCAGAGTTGGATACCAGCATCGTGGAACATCACTTACCATTAAGATCAGAATGTCCGCCAGTAAAACAGAGGTTGAGACGAACTCACCTGGACATGGCCGTCAAAATCAAAGAGGAGGTACAGAAACAGATTGACGCGGGTTTCCTCGCTACATCTGAATATCCTCAATGGTTAGCCAACATCATACCTGTTCCGAAAAAGGACGGAAAGGTCAGAATGTGTGTCGACTACAGAGACCTGAACAAGGCTAGTCAAAAGGACGACTTTCCTTTACCACACATTGACATGCTGGTTGACAGTACAGCAAAGTTCAAAGTTTTCTCCTTCATGGATGGATTCTATGGCTATAACCAAATCAAAATGGCGCCGAAAGACATGGAGAAAACTTCGTTCATTACCCCATGGGGTACCTTTTGTTATAAGGTGATGTCGTTCGGTTTGAAGAACGCCGGCGCAACCTATCAAAGGGCTATGACTACTCTCTTTCATGACATGATACACAAAGAAATCGAGGTATATGTTGATGATATGATTGCAAAATCTAAGACAGAAGAGGAGCATGTGACCCATCTGTCAAAGCTATTCGAGCGGTTGAGAAAGTACAAACTCCGCTTGAATCCCAATAAGTGCACCTTCAGTGTCCGTTCAGGGAAACTATTAGGATTCATCGTCAGCCAGAAAGGAATTGAGGTTGATCCTGACAAGGTCAAGGTCATTCAAGAAATGCCATCTCCGAAAACTGAAAAACAAGTCAGAGGATTCCTGGGACGTTTGAACTACATCTCCAGATTCATATTCCTCATGACCGCGACATGTGCGCCGATTTTCAAATTACTCAAAAAGAATCAGGACTGCGTTTGGACAGAAGATTGCCAAACCACCTTCGACAGTATCAAGGAATACGTATTGAACCCGTCGATTCTGTCACCTCCAGTGGAAGGAAGACCACTGATCATTTACTTAACCGTCCTAGAGGACTCAATGGGATGTGTACTTGACCAACAAGACGAAACCAAACAGAAGGAGTCTGCCATCTACTATTTGAGCAAGAAATTCACCGACTGTGAGACTCGGTACACTATGCTTGAGAAAACTTGCTACGCTTTGGCTTGGGCAGCCAAGCATCTGCGCCAGTACATGATTCGTCACACTACTTGGTTGATCTCCAAGATGGATCCAATCAAGTATGTATTTGAAAAACCTGCTCTCACGGGAAGGATTGCCCGTTGGCAGATGTTGTTATCAGAATATGACATAGAGTACCACGCTTAAAAAGCTGTTAAAGGAAGTGTTTTAGCCGATCATTTGGCTCAACAACCGATTGACGATCAAGAATCAATCGGGTTTGACTTCCCAGACGAAGATGTCATGTATCTAAAAATGAAAGATTGCGATGAACCGCTACCCAGTGAAGGGCCAGAACCAGGTTCCCAATGGGAACTTATCTTTGATGGAGCCGTCAATAGTTACGGAAATGGAATTGGGGCAATCATCATAACCCCTCAGGGTACCCACATTCCTTTCACTGCCAGACTTACGTTCAAGTGTACAAACAACGAGGCCGAATACGAAGCTTGTATTATAGGTCTCGAGGAAGCGATTGATTTAAGGATCAAGAACTTGGACGTATATGGCGACTCAGCCTTGGTTATCAATCAAATTAAAGGAGATTGGAACACATACCAATCAGGACTGATTCCTTACAAAGACTACGCGAGAAGGTTGCTACCCTTCTTCAACAGAGTCGAGTTTCATCATATTCCCCGTGAGGAGAATCACATGGCTGATGCATTAGCCACCTTCTCTTCCATGATTAGCGTAGGATGATGGAATGACATACCTAAGATCGACGTAATGCGCCTTAAACGGCCCGCTTACATCTTCACGATTGAAGCAGTCATAGACGACAAACCTTGGTATCACGATATCAAATGCTTCCTTCAGAAACAAGAGTACCCACCTGGGGTACTAAGAAAAGATAAAAAAACCCTCAGAAGACTGGCTGGAAACTTCTTCCTGAGCGGTGATACACTCTATAAGAGAAACTTTGACATGGTCTTGCTCCGATGCGTAGACAGACCAGAAGCAAACATGCTGATGAAGGAAATTCATGAAGGATCCTTTGGCACTCATGCCAATGGACATACAATGGAGAGAAAAATTCTAAGAGCAGGGCACTATTGGTTAACAATGGAATCCGATTGCTATAAGTACATGAGGAGATGTCATAAGTGTCAAATATACTCAAATAAGATCCATGTACCGCTAACGTATCTCAAAGTTCTTTCTTCCCCATGGCCTTTTTCTATGTGGGGAATCGACATGATTGGCTTGATTGAGCCTAAGGCTTCAAACGGACATTGGTTCATCCTGATAGCCATTGACTATTTCACTAAGTGGGTCGAAGCAGCGTCATACGCCAATGTAACCCGACAAGTGGTGGTCCGATTTATCAAAAATAATCTCATCTGTCGTTATGGTGTTCCAAGCCAGATCATTACTGATAATGGATCTAACTTGAACAATAAGATGATGAAAGAGTTATGCGCAGAATTAAAGATCGAACACCATAACTCATCTCCCTACCGACCCAAGATGAACGGAGCGGTAGAAGCGGTTAACAAGAACATCAGGAGGATTGTTCAGAAGAGTGTTGTAACCTACAAAGATTGGCACGAGATGCTACCCTTTGCTCTTCACGGTTATCGCACATCTGTCCGCACTTCAACAGGGGCAACCCCTTTCTCTCTAGTATATGGCATGGAAGAAGTGCTCCCCATAGAAGTAGAGATCCCATCAATCAGGGTATTGATGGAAGCTAAGCTTACAGAAGCTGAATGGTGTCAAAGTCGACACGATGAACTGAATTTGATCGAAGAGAAGCGAATCACGGCTCTATGACATGGCCAGTTGTATCAACAGAGAATGAAGAGGGCATTCGACAAAAAAGTTCGACCTCGCATCTTCAGGAAAGGAGACCTTGTGCTAAAAAAGATACAATCTTTTCTCACTGACTCTCGGGGCAAGTGGACTCCGAAGTATGACGGCCCCTATGTGGTCAAGAAAGCTTTCTCAGGCGGTGCCTTGAGACTTGCAACCATGGACGGAGAGGAATTTGCCTACCCCACGAATGTTGATGTAGTCAAGAAATACTTCGCCTAAACTAAAAAAAAAACGCTCGGTGGATTGAAAACCCGAAAGGGCGGTCCAGGAAAAAATTAGAGACAAAGTAAAAAAATCATCCCGGTGGATTGGAAATCTCAAAGTACAATCCAGGCAAAAATTAGGGATAATGGCAAGTAACTATGTTCGACAAAGGGGCAAGTCCCTCGGCAGCAGTTACAACATCCGTCAAGAAAACTCCAGTCAAGGTCATCTTCGACAGAAACTCAGGATGCTCCAGATTCAAAGTTGGTAGGAGGATAGTGGTCGTTATGTTTCAACGTAGCCCTTTTCCCTGTAAATTACCATTTTCTAACTTTGTAAATGCTCTATGGGATCACGCGTTTGGCTGATTTCCATCCTATCAATAAAATTAGAGCCTTAGTACTTTTGTTTGTAATTCTCATTTGTTTTAGCTTTACAGAACAAAATTTTAACATGATCAACGATTCTTGAAATAAAACAAAAAATGAATTTACTTCTAAAACTTTTTCTGCTTTTAAAATAAAGTCGGAAATTTCTTTTGACTGTTGAACATTAGAAGAACATCGGTCGCTTCTCCAAAGGTGTTCGAACCTCAAAGTGCAGAATCAAAGTACTCCTTCTAAACCAGTACGCCTGAACGAAGGATCAGCTGTATCGGATACGGCTTTCCCATCTGATGCCCTCGGCCAAGTTCTCATCTCCTAAGCCCGACCAACATAGCTCCCAACAGGGACTATCTCTCCTAAGCAAGGCAAAATTGCTATCTTGAACCAGCGGTACTTCTTCGCACCGCGATGGCCGAGTATCCAGTCATGTTTATCTTGTAGTTTGTATGTCGCATCGGTTTTGTCAGCATATACATACATACATGCATTATTGATTCGCATTCACATTTCATATTGCATCACTATCAACCTAGTCGGTCTTGTTCCCTAGTGATAACAGTCCTCTCAATCGAGTTGTCAGTTCTTTCCTCATCAGGAAATGTTGCGCCTGGACAATCTCTCTCCTCCAGTTTATTTCTGGAATGAAGTTGGCTCCTCGACCACTTTGATAACTTGAACCTCTGAAAAACCAGAGAACCTTCAACCGATGTCACTCTTCGCCATTGGATCCCATCATATGGCATTTCTCCAGGAAGATCCCGAGAAAAGTATGATGTAATATCCCCAAGCGTGAAAGTAGTCTCTCAAGAGACTCGTTTTCCCCAGTAGAGTCGGCAAATGGCGTCTCCAAGGGAGAAGTTTGTACACCTCTGCAACTCAGACGACGGGGTTCCCCAGCAAGTCTGACATCAAAAGTTTTTCTATCAAATGGCACCTCTTCAGGAAAATTCGGCGAGAAGTTTGAGGAAAATCGCTACGAATAGTGTCTCTTGTCAATAAAGTTTATTGACAAGAGAAACTAAGACCAGTTCCTTGGTAGGAAACCAGGATCGAGGGGAAGTTTACTTCAGAAACTAAGACCAGTTCCTTGGTAGGAAACCAGGATCGAGGGGAAGTTCACAAATCAGAAACTAAGACCAGTTCCTTGGTAGGAAACCAGGATCGAGGGGAAGTTGACAAAAGAAACTAAGACCAGTTCCTTGGTAGGAAACCAGGATCGATGGGAGGTTTATTTCAAAAGAAAAATGAGACCAGCTCCTTGGCTAAAGACCAGGATCGAGGGGAAGTTTACCTTTTCTAAGCATCATTGCTTAGCAAAAGAAGATGAATACATAAGCTACCATTCATAACCACCATCAAAATTTCGGGTATTCTGATATTTAATCCTCTTGCACCCCGAATGCCCGAACACCTTCGCCATTCACACCTTCGGGTCCAAGAAGATTAAATAGGGGCATCTGTCATACCCTAAATTTTGACCACTAAGATTTCCCATCATTGTGAAAATCATCATCACAATATGGATGAACCATCATACCTCATCAGTCTCCCCAAAGATGGGTGAGCATCCACTACTATCAAAATTAGGGTTTCAAGCCCTCTCTGAGCCTTAGACAAAGGATCAATCAAGGAATGACATGATCTTCAACTTGTCTAAACCTCTCAAGCATCCACTAAAGATCAAGAGGACTCCCACTTTAAGGATTAAGCACAAGGCTGCTCCCTTCTAGGTGGATCAAGTCTCAAGATTGCCAGTGTCACCAAATTAGGGTTTGGTTGACCAGGGCCTCCAGATGGAAATTTTCCTCTGGGCATGAGCCATTGCTTCAAAGAATATCCTAATATACTCCATGGGAACTCATGGACCCAAGCATCAAGTCAATTTGACCTCAGGGGATGCATACATCAAAAATCAGGAATTAGGGTTTCTTAACCTAATTCACCCCTAAGTTGACTTTTGGGACAAATCATGAGCCAAGACCTCAAGACATGATTTGAGGGTCTCTAATATACCATATTGATCCATTTGTAACAATGGATTGATCCAAGAAGCTTGAGCAACAAGTCTCAATTTCATCAGTACCACAGTTAGGGTTTCGTGGAAAAAGTCAACTGTAGCTTTGACTTTTGACCAGGACATGCTCCCAAGCCCTAGGACATTGATCAATATACCCTATAACACCCATGGAACATGTCCATCAAGTTTGATTTAGGTCAAGGACATGATTTCATAAAGGATTGCACAGTTTGGAATTCATCTGACAAAAAGTCAACTGTGCATAATAGTCAACTTTGACTTTTTGAGATTTTTCACAAAAATGGATTTTTAACCCTAAAATGATGTTAATGTATGATTTGAATCATCATTCATCAGGAAAAATCAAAGAAAGTGGGATAACTTGTAAAAGGGGTAACCGTAAAAACTTAGAAAATTTTCTAAGTTAAGAAATAAAGTGGCAAGGGTACCAACTTTGGAGGATCATAACTCCTAAACCACAAAGCCATTTTTCCCCATCCAAAGCTTGATTTGTAGATCTCATGGCCCTCTACAGAAACTTCAACTAGACCTCATTCCGATTCTTCATGGATTTTGAGTTATGGAGTGATCAAAATCACAAAAAGTGAAAATGTCACTTTTTTCCAACACTTAGTGAAATTTTCATTAAGTCAGAATCTGCCTTCACTTTTTTCCAAATGTAGGGGGATTTTTCACTTGGATCTAAAAGGTATTAAAACCAAATATGATCAAACAATTGTTGTATCACATAAGGGCTTTCCAAAATGGCCAAGAACATCACCAAATTCAATTTGAGCTAAGAGTTATAGTAGTGGCAAAATGCCTTGCTGGAAACTGCCAAGGCAAGGCAGAATTTTGCACTTTTGCTCGATTTGCCAAAATCAGCCAATTTCAAGCCTTTTCATCATCTTGGACACATATGAGGATCAAATCTAAAAGGGACAAACACTGAGTCAAGCCTCCAAAGTCCTTGGAACAAGAAGTAGCATGCCAAACCTAGAATTGCCTAAAAGAGGGACAAGACTCCAATTTTGGATTGGAGCATTCAATGCATACACCAAGGGGGCATGGACTGAGCCATTTGCAACTGAATTCAGTCAAGACTTATCCAAGACCAAGGGAACCACAGCCCTGTGCCCTAACCTCTAGTCAATGGCTAGAGGAGACTTGAGATTCCATTGGACAACATTGGCCAAACCTCTGCTGCAGTTGCCATTCACTATTGCTTGCAAAACAAACTTTCTCTACTATAAATAGAGCTCATTTGTGATCAGTTTGAGTACACCAAAGCCATCAAACAGATGCTTTCCTCAAAATCTATTCTTTCACTCTAATTTTTCCTTCTAAGGCAAGTCACTATCGGGTTTTGAGTTTGAGAGCTTTTCCAATAAAACCAATCACACACACACACACCTCATAAACATCATATAGAAGTGATCCAAACACTCACACAACATCTGGAACACTAAAATCACAAAATCACCAGCCAGTTGCTCAAGTTCTCGACAGATTTGCAGTTGGGGTACCATCTCAAGTTCCAGATCATTTCAATCCATTCCAAGCATCCAGACACACTCCATGGCACCTAGGGAAGCTATCCAGATCATTGGAACCTAGCTGTAACACCTCCAACACAAAACACGATCACCAACTGTAAGAGGTAAGCATGAGCTCTTCTAACTCTATGATCCATGCAATTTTTGCTGCACAATAATTTGGCCATATGTTCATAATCATGCATTGAATGTTTTCCCTCAATCAATTGAATTGTTTGAACCATGTGTTGAATTTTTGAACCTTCATGCAGAAATTAGGGTTCTTGAGGTTTCTCTTTGATTTCTTATTCCATGTTAAAAATAAATGAAATTAAAGACCACAGACATGATCGTGAAGTTAAAACGAGTAGATTGATATGTAGATTGCATGATATAATCAAGTATTCAATGAGATTGGATAGAAAACGCAAATATGCAGAAACAGAGGGTGGCGCGTGTTCTTGCCTTGTTCTTGGCGCCATTTTCAAATATTCAAATATTTGAATTTTGTGATTTTGTTTAATTGATTCAAAAATTAATTTCTCTATGAGTTTTAATGATTTTGAGTTGATTCTTTTTTTAATAATTCACAAAAATGTTAAAATATTTTATTTTATCAAAAAATCCCAAAAATATTATTTATTTCATATAATTGATATTTTTGCAAAGAATTAATATTTTAATTGTTTTTGACATTTAAAATATTTTTTCCTCTTGATTTTGTAAATTTTAATGACTTCTAATCATTTTGTAGGTCAAAATATGATTTTTGAAACATTAATCCAAGATCACAATTTGTTTTCCACATGTTAAACAATTTTGATCATTTTAATTGAATTTTTTATTCAATTAAAATACAATTTGGAAACAAATTAGGGTTTTGATTAATTCAACCCTCATCAAACTTTTTCAAACACTCATGGGCCTCTAATAGAGTGTAAGACCCAAGCCTTTTTGTACAATAACCTATTGTGGGCCTCACTTATTGTATAAGTCCCTCCTGGTATTTTCAAAAACCTCGACGCGATCGTCGTTTTATACGCAAATAACCTTTGGGCCTACCCTCGAGTAGTAAGACCCATTCCCTTTTTTAAACTCTTTGGGCCTCTAATAGAGTGTAAGACCCAAACCCTTTTTGTAAATACACAAATTTTTGGGCCTCACTTATTGTATAAGTCCCGTTGTATTTCAAAAAGTTCGACGCGATCATAGTCCGTTGAAAAACAAACCTTTGGGCCTCTCCTAGAGCTATAAGACCCATTTAAAACTCTTTGGGCCTCTATTAGAGTGTAAGACCCAATCCCCTTTTAACCAAAACAAATTTGGGCCTCTTATTGTATAAGTCTCGCTGTGTTAAAAGAAAATCTCGGCACGATCGCCATTTCAAAACAACAATCATCTGGACCTACCCTCGTGTTATAAGCCCCATTATTTTCCTTTTTTTGGGCCTCTTGAGAGAGTGTAAGACCCCTCCCTTTGTACAGAAAACCTTTTGGGCCTCAGTCACTTATATAAGTCCCTCTGTACAAAAACAACAGTGCGATCACTGACAAAACCTTGGGCCTCTCCTTGAGCTGTAAGCCCCAATTTTATTTTCAAAGCAGTTTCTCCTTTGATTTTGTATATAATATTGTTATCAAAGTTTTCTTTGTTGAACAACTAACCAAACAGCATGGAAGCTCTACAACCGAGTAAGTGGTTATATACTTTCTTTATCCGCTTTCATATACATATAACTGTATTGTGGGGCTGTTTCACTGTAAGTCTTCTTTCGTAAACTCATATCAACTGTGTAATAACAGTATAGATATTTAGAGTTTCCCCGGCAACTACGTCTAGCATTAAGCCCGTTGATCACTCTTAGAAATAGACAAAACTAGATCCCCATAGGATTACCAGACACAGTCTTCCCTCCTCTTGGGGTTAAACAATATGGAGACGTGAAAGGATGCATTCTCGGTGAACCCTTTCACAGACTTTCACCTTTAGAAATCGTCAAAGAAACTCTACTCCCCAGAGATGATCTTTTCTCCATGAATGGCATCTCTTGAGTTTCTTCCAAATTCTCGAACTTTCCTGGCTTGATCTATTCTCTGTGAATAGTCTGTCTTGAATTTGTTGGGGTTTGGGGACCCACAGGCTTCCTAAAAGCATCCCCGCCTCCTCTTGGGCGTTGTACAAGGACCCGTCGGCTTCTTAGAAGTATTCACAGTCTCCTCTTAGGCTTCGTATAAATGATTTCTTCCTCCGGGAATGATAGCCTCCTCTTGGGCTTCGTACAAATTATCCCTCAGCTTCTTAAAAGTTTCTTGCCTACTCTTGGGCTTCGTACAAATTGTCCTGACGACCTCCTAGAGGTATAGGAACAGAAATTAGTCATCTTAATAGAACAGTCTTTCAAAGAGTCTAGATCTTTCTACCGTGAACGTACTACTACTGTTTCTTTAAGCATAATACAAAAGATAAAACTCTAGACTTGGACAGTCTAATTTCCTAGAGTCTCAAAGACATTCTCAAGTCCCTTTCAAAAATATGAAGACACCCGCAGACTTGGATAGTCTCAAATACCCTTTGGATTCCCCGTTTCCTTAGAGAACAGGAAATAATCCCGATCCTCAGATAAAATCCATGAGCACAGTGTTACTCATATAAGAACTGATTTTCTCGTTGAACCAACATACTGGACCTGTCACTCAACTGAAACAGTACCCTTATAGCCTCCATCTCGGGCTTCGTACGAGATACAAAGACTCTCTTGTTGAGTCAAACCTTGTAGCCTCTATCTCGGGCTTCGTACGAGATACACAAAGACTCTCTTGTTGAGCCAATCTCCCTTTTAGCCTCCATCTCGGGCTTCGTACGAGATACAAAAACACTCTCTTGTTGAGTATAAAAGACTCTCTTGTTGAGTCCAATACCTTTAGCCTCCGTCTTGGGCTTCGTACAAGACACATACAAAAGCACTCTCTTGTTGAGTCAACCTTTTTAGCCTCTCTCTCGGGCTTCGTACGAGACACATAAAAACTCCCTCTTGTTGGGCCAATAGCCTCCTCTTAGGCTTTGTATAAGAAAACCCTGGTTGAGTCAATCAACTTTTTAGCATCAAAGCTGTGCCTCGTTCACAGTACACAAACATCAACAACTCCTTCCCCTTCATATAATCGTTGTAAGCGGCAAGCCTCTGGATCATCTACATCCATGCCACTGTCCCTCTTTTAGCATGAGAAATTCCTAAGGAAAGATGGCATTAATCTACACTGAGTTAAAGTCTTCTCCTTCAGGTTAAAACCCCCTATAAAGGAAATTATGGCATTGCTAGGATTCGCATATCCCGGTTAAAGTAATTCTCCTTTATAAATCAGTCACCCAACAGTTGGGACAAACAGACCCCTTTAGAGATGACAGATTCTCTCTAAAGACAACACCTTTTAGCTTCACATCTTGGGCTTTGAACAAGATACAAACCACCTTCAGCTTCACGTCTTGGGCTTTGAACAAGACACCAAAACACCCATTTCCTCCCATAGAATAGGAGGAACTACGAACGCTCTGATTTCCCTGTTTCGGTAAACGAGAATACGTAGGCATAAGATTGAAAGAAAAATCTTAGCGAGCACACTAATCAAAAACCCAAAATCCCATACCTTCACATATCAATTGAAAAACATCCCAGTCTGTATCCCCCACCGAAAGTCTAAAGTCCAAAATAACCTAAGAGAGGCCCCCCACATTGATAGCATCCGTAACCTAACAGACCGCTGTTTAAACTCAGTATGCAAGCAGGGTTAATTGGAGACATCTATTTCCCTTCCTTAATTAGCTCACAATAGGATAAAAAATGAATCGACCTGTAGTAAACCCCAAGAGAGCGACAATGTTTAAGAACCACGTCCAAAATCGCTCGCTACACCCTCCCCCTTTAGGGAATATGTACAGGCCTTTTATATCTGGTTTTTCCATGCCTCCACTAAATCGAGAACAGCCGTATGGAATGCCAGCATCAGTAATGGCAAGTTTACATAATGCGTCATCAGCATTTACAAATCCAACGGTTAACGTAACTTCGCCTTTACAAGGATCCGGTTCCGGTATAAACCATATGGGTAGGATTAGCCAACCTTTAGGAACGAGATATCAAACATATATGCCAAACATTACTAATAATTCTGCAGCAGTAATTAGGCAACAAATCGACAAAAGAAACCATGATATGGTTCAGATGTTAGCCCAACAGGTGGGGGTTATATTTAACCCCTTGATTCAAAACACTACACAAATAAACCAACAATTGGCAGCGCAAATGACGCGTATCGCTGATTTCTTTGGTGTCCCCCAACTGCCCCAAAGGGAACGTGTAATTCAGAATCCAGGAGTAACCGTCGAGGAAGACCCTACCATAAATCAAAGATAACCAGACATTCCTCAAGCGAACGTGTTAAACCAAGGAGGAGCACTCGAACAGCCAGGAGTCGAAATTCCTATCCCACAAGAACCAAGGGTAGTATTAGTTAATAGAAACCAAAATGCTGATAATATTATACAATAAATGCGACATAACGATATGCATGCAGAAAATAATTTGGAAGCCATGGTCAAAAGGATTATGGTACGAAATGGCATGAATATTGGCCTTCAGAGGCCCAGCTGGAAGGTTCCCAAGTTGAAATATTGGCCTCCCAGTTGGAATATTGCAGCAAGATTTACCCCCAAGGTGGAAGGTTACCAAGTTTACGAAATTTTTAGGAGATACTAGTGAATCGATGGTCGAACACGTGGCACGATATTTAATAGAAGCGGGCGAAATAGCAAATAACAAAAATTTGAAGATAAAATATTTCCCAAGTTCGTTAACAAAAAATGCTTTTACTTGGTTTACTACTCTGCCTGCAAATTCGATACATACCTGGACCCAATTGGAGAGATTGTTCCATGAATAATTCTACATGGGACAAATAAAGATAAGTTTGAAGGAATTGGCTAGCGTCAAGAGAAAGTTCTCAGAGCCAATTGATGACTACCTGAATAGGTTTAGGTTGCTCAAGGCAAGGTGTTTACACAGGTGCCTGAACACGAGTTAGTCGAAATGGCTGCAGGAGGCCTCGACTACTCAATTAGAAAGAAATTAGATACCCAGTACTTAAGAGACATGGCCCAATTGGCTGATAGGGTTAGGCAGGTCGAACGACTAAAAGCCAAAAAAGCTAGGGCTAACAAGAATAAAAAAGAAAAAGTATCCTATGTCGGAGTTTGCGAAGACAACGACAAAGATGAATCATTGAATTTCGACGAACATGAGGTCGATCTGGCAGAATTAAAACAGGGTCCGCCATATGCTTGCAAAGTCTTGACTCCGTCGAATGGGAAAAACCCAATCAAATCGGAAAAGAACGACAAGTTCCCTAAAAGAACTTATACGTTCGACGTCACAAAGTGTGACGAAATATTTGATTTGTTATTTAAGGATGGCCAAATGATAGTGCCACCTGGCACTAAAGTGCCTCTTTTAGAACAGCAGAAAAAGAGAGGTTTTTGCAAATACCATAATTTTTTGGGTCATAAAACGTCTCAATGTTTCCTTTTCAGGGATCTAGTGTAAAATGCAATCAGAGATGGAAGGCTCAAATTCGGCGATAAGACGAAGCCCCGGATGAAGGTAGATTCAAACCCTTTGCAAGTGGTAGAAGCCGACTACCCTGAGCCATCTGTGGTGAACATGGTCGAAGTTGCTGAAGGCTTTGAAAATAACATGAATATGATCGAGGCTGCTGACGGTTTCGACAGTAATGTGAACATGGTGGAGATTACTGAGGATTCTGCCGACAAAAGTGACATGATCGAAGTTACTAATGACTTCGTAAACCAGGTTGTGATGGTTAAGGTTACTGAAGACCTTGACGGAAAGATTATGGAGAATTACATTGGTGAGGCCACTGACGGCGTCAACCACGAAGCTATTGAGGGCTTCGCCAAAATCAACAACGAAGCTACTGAGGGCTTCGCCAGAATCAACAACGAAACTACTGATGGTTTCGTCCAAATCAATAACGAGACCACTGATGGTTTCGTCCAAGTTAACAAAGGGACTACTGAGAGTTCCTACAAACAGGCTATTGTTGGCCTCCTCCGGAGAACCATGGAGGATCCAAAGGAGAAGGCTGTCGGATTCGTCAGCCAACAGGTTACCAAGGCTCTGCCTCCGAAGGTACCAACAGAGGAAACCACTGAGGGTTTCAATCGTATCAAGAAGGATCACGAGGTCAATGAAGGCCTCAGTTTGAAGTTGAACAAATTGAGCATTGCCACAGAGACAGCTGCCAATGTGAACATGGTGGAGGTGTCTCAGAATGTTTCGATGCAAGTCGATGAAGAGCGTCGACGTGAGGAGTACCACAAATTAGCATACCCTAAAGAAGAGGAAAACTTGCCAGATTTCATCCACAGATGCCAGAGAAAGAGGTCTGAAGTAATGCTCTATCCTCGTTGTAGTGCCATCTTCGACAAAAAGGCAGCACAGAACCTAGAAGTAGTGGAAAGAGCAAAAAGAAAGGGAAATTGGAAGCCTTCACAACCAGCAGGAGGAGAAATATTCGACCCTAGGAGAGGAGACTAAAACAGGCAGAAGTTAGGAGGAAGGTACCCAAACACATTCAAGCCTACGAATAAGGCTCCAAATGACAAATGGGTCAATCCAATCCGACAAGCCCAAGGCCAAGGGAAGTGGAAAGATTTCGAAGTACAAAGGGGATCTTCCTTATCATATAGGAGAGAATTCCAAAATTCTAAGAAGATGACTTACCCATCTGAAAACTACAAGGGTAAGAACCATATGACGAAATCACAATGGAGAAGGTATCAGCGTCGAAAGAAAGCAGAGAAGGAGGATGCAGGAATGGCTAAACCAGAAACCAGCAGTAATGTTCAAACCTCGAACCAAAAAGAGGAATTGGAGGATAGAAAGCCATTCGTGGCTCCAGTACAAGCATCTTCGAAGGAGGACGTAACTAGAGATGATGAAATGACTGATGATTTCAACTCAGGGTCGGAAGCATCTTTCGACGTGATGTGCAACATTGTGTCAGTACTCCCCAGGGAGTACGACCAGATAATGGAAGTCAAAGATGAGGAAGAGGCTATGGAAGTCGAAACGGCCAGACACATGCCTGTTTGTTATTATATCATGAACAATGGATGCGTGGAAGAACAAAATGCATTTTTTGAAAGGCCAGATGATTCGATGAGAAGTCACTTAAAACCCCTGTTCATTAAAGGAAAGGTAGGTAACATAGGGGTAAACAAGATTCTGGTTGATGGAGGCGCGACAGTCAATTTGATGCCGCATTACATGCTAAAAAAGATTGGAAAGGATGATTCCGACACCAAACCTCATAACATGGTGTTGTCGAATTATGAGGGTAAAATGGAAACCACCATGGGTGTAATACAAGTGGATCTAACAGTCAGAACCATCACAAGGCCGACAATGTTTATGGTAATTGCCTCAAAGGTAAATTACAACCTGCTATTAGGCAAGGAATGAATACACGACATATGTGTCGTCCCTTCGTCGATGCATCAAAGAATAATGATATGGCGTGCCGACGGGATTGTCGAGAATATAGAGGTTGACCAGAGTTACTTTCTGGCTGAAGTAAACCAGGTTGACATGCGAAGCTTTAACAGAAATCTGGCTCATGTCGCTCCTTGTAGTCCTGCAACGTTCGACATGACGCCAACTGACAACGCCTTCTGCTCCCTATACCTCCATCCCACCCATGGGTTTCAGTGGGATAGAGAGGTAGTTGGCGAAGAAAATTATATTTTTGGAACCTCACACACCCGGCTAACTGGCTGGGGCAGCGAATTTAGTGACAACGAGTGAGTCACTAGTTCTGAAGAAGATTGCGGCTTATATAGCTGAGAATAAACTCAAAGCAGCCTTAGAGGCCGAAGTAAAGTACATGGATGTCGAAGCCAATGAGATCGAAGCAGATCAACAAGGTCCTTTAAAGGACTTTGATCTGGATCCACCTGACAAAGATCTGGGAGAATTGCAAAACCAGAGGCTCGACGCGATTTATGATGATGAGCCTTTGGGCTTTGAGAAGGATCCATTAGTAGAAGACATCAAGATGATGGCACAGGATCCACTTGAAGAAATCGACTTGGGGTCGGGGGCAGAAAAAAGACCAACTTACATCAGTACAAAAGTTAATCCCTAACTCAAGGTCGAAATAGTCCAGTTGCTGAAGGAATTCAAGGATTGTTTCACACGGGACTATGACGAAATGTCCGGTCTGGATAGGAATCTGGTCGAACTAAAGCTACCAATAAAGCCTGGGTGAAAACCTATTAAGCAAACTCCAAGGCAATTCGCACCAGAGATCCTCTCAAAGATTAAAGAAGAAGTCGAAAGGCTCCTCAGATACAAGTTCATTCACCCGACCAGGTATGTCGAATGGATTGCCAATATAGTTCCAGTGATAAAGAAAAATGGCAAACTAAGGGTATGCATAGATTTTCGAGATTTGAATTATGCTACCCCAAAGGATGAATATCCTATGCCAATGGCGGAAATGCTTGTCGATTCTGCCGCAGGCCACGAGTACCTTAGCATGCTTGATGGGTACTCTAGTTATAATCAAATTTTTATTCCTGAGGAAGATGTTCCTAAAATAGCATTTCGATGACCTAGAGCCTTAGGCACCTACGAATGGGTGGTGATGCCTTTTGGCTTAAAGAATGCTGGGGAAACATACCAGCGAGCAACGAATTCAATTTTTCACGATTTCATTGAGACTTTCATGCAGATTTATATTGACGATATTGTTGTTAAGTCTGTTTCAGGAAAAAGTCATATAGACCATCTTCGACAGTCCTTTGAAAGGATGAGGAAGTTTGGCTTGAAGATGAACCCTCTCAAATGTGCATTTTGTGTGCAGGCGGGAGACTTCCTAGGCTTTGTGGTCCACAAGAAAGGGACCGAAATCAATCAAAATAAGGCAAAGGCAATAATGGAAGCGAAAGCGCCATCTACGAAGAAGGAATTGCAGTCTCTACTTGGCAAGATAAACCTTCTCAGAAGGTTCATCTCCAACCTTAGTGGCAAGACACAAGCCTTCTCCCCTCTACTTCGACTGCAAAAAGAAGACTTCGAATGGGGGCAAGCGCAGCAGGATGCCTTCGACAAGATTAAGGAGTACCTAACGCATCCTCCAATTTTGATGTCACCTTGTAGAAGTAGGAGTATGAGGCTATACATATCTGCGTCGGACAAGACATTAGGGAGCATGGTGGCTCAAGAGGATGAGAATGGTGTCGAAAGAGCCATTTACTACCTCAGTAGGGTCTTGAACGATGCATAGACTAGATATAGTGTAATCGAAAAATTGTGTTTATGTGTATACTTTTCATGTATGAAATTGAAGCACTATATAAAACTAGTGGATGTTTTTGTTTCTTCCCATTTCGATGTTATTAAATATATGTTATCCAAACCAATTTTACATAGTCGAATTGGAAGGTGGGCGTTAGCATTGACTGAGTATTCTTTGACATACTTGCCTCTAAAAGCTGTCAAAGGACAAGTAGTGGCTGATTTCATAGCCGACCACGCTATAAATGAAAAGTCTTTGGACTACATTGAACTAGAACCATGGAAGTTATACTTCGACGGATCTAGTCATAAAAATGGAACTAGTATAGGAGTTTTAATTATTTCTCCTAATAAAATTCCAACAAAATTCAAGTATAAAGTCGAAGGCCTATGTTCAAATAATGAGGCAGAATATGAGGCTTTAATAGTCGGACTTAAAATTTTATTAGAATTGAGGGCAACTTGGGTCGAAATAATGGGCAACTCATAGTTAGTCATAAAGCAAATAACAAAGGAGTTCAAATGTGTCAAAGAAAATTTGATCATGTACTTTGTAATAGCCAATCGACTTTTGAAAAGATTCGATATGGTAACGATTCGACATATTCCTCGAATAGAGAACCAGGAGGCAAATAATTTAGCACAAATTGCTTCTGGCTACAAAATATCAAAGGAAAGTATGCAAAAAGCCATTGAGATTAGGGGAAGAGTCGTATCAGCAAGATTATCCCCATCAGATTTGGAGACAATAAAGCTAGGATACGCTGACGAAGAAAATTTTGAAATCTTTAACATAAATGGTTCGACAATTGAAGACTGGAGAAAGCCTATAATAGAGTATCTGCAAAATCCAACAGGAACAGTCGAACGGAAAATGAGGTATCGAGCTTTGATTTATGTTATTTTGGGTAATGAATTATTTAAGAAAACTCCTGAGGGGATATTACTCAAGTGCCTGAGTGAATCTGAGGCATACATAGCCCTGTCGAATGTACACAGTGGGGCATGTGGCGTGCACCAGGTAGGCCATAAAATGAAGTGGTTATTGTTTCGACAAGGAATGTATTGGCCAACCATGTTGAAAGATTGCGTCGAATTCACGAAAGAATGTCAAGAATGTCAGATACACGCAAGGATACAACACATTCCTGCAAGCGAGTTGCATTCTATAGTAAAACCTTGGCCCTTTAGGGGTTGGGCTTTAGATTTGATTGGAGAAATTCGACCAGCATCATCAAAAAATCAGAAGTTTATTTTGGTGGGTGTTGATTATTTCACAAAATGGATCGAAGCCATACCTTTAGTAAATGTGGATCAAGAAGCTGTGATCGAATTTATTCAAAAACACATTATTTATAGGTTCGGGATCCCAGAGACTATAACAACAGATCAAGGATCTGTTTTCACTGGTAAAAAGATTCAAGCTTTTGCGAAAGAAACGGAGTTCAAACTTCTTACATCAACGCCTTACTATGCTCAAGCCAATGGACAAGTCGAAGCAGCGAATAAGGTCATAATTAGTTTGATAAAGAAACATGTAGGAAAGAAACCAAAGAATTGGCACAAGACTTTGGACTAAATTTTGTGGGCATGTCGAACCTCTCCTAAGGAAGCTACAAATTCATGCCTTTTCGATTAACATACGATCATGATGCAGTTCTACCGATCGAGATATATTTACAGTCGACAAGAGTCCAAAGACATCATGAAATTCCATCAGATTCATATTGGAATATGATGATAGACGAACTGGTGGATTTAGACGAAGAAAGGTTAAATGCGCTAGAGTTATTAAAAAAGCAGAAAGAAAGGGTGGAAAAATCCTATAATAAAAGAGTAAAAAGCAAGGTATTTTCGATTGGTGACCTTGTTTGGAAAGTTATTCTTCCCATGGATCGAAAAGACAGATTTATGGGAAAATGGTCCCCTAAATGGGAAGGGCCCTTTCAAATTATTAAAGTGTTTTCGAACGGCGCATATGAAGTTGAGGAATTAGATAAAGATAAGCGAGTGCTAAAAATAAACGGGAAATATTTGAAGAAATATAAGCCCGCATTGCAAGAAATAAAGATAGAAGTCGAATAATCATGCAAAGAAAACAACTCACTTAGTGAATTAAAATTCTTTTTGCCAAACATATGGCTTAAAGTCATTACAAAATTAGGCCTCAAAGGGCCAAATAAAATTACAAGTTTCAAACTGGGAAAGATTACTTTAGTTTCTCAAATTTGGACCTCTGAATTTGAAGGCGGCGTTCCCAGAGGGCCTTGCTAGTCGAAAGTTCTTCGATTTCTTTGCCAAGTTTTTGAGCTTTTTCGACATGATGTACCCCAACTTCAAGCTCTTTAGCTATCTCCTCTTGGTTTATTTGTTGCAGTTCTTCTTTGCGTTTTTTGGCCTGAGAAATTTTGTCTTGAAGGATGGCGATTTATTTCTCCCATTTACGAATGTTTTCGTCGCAGTCTGTTGCCTCTTTCTTGTTCTGTTCAGAGTTTTTCTCCAGTTCAGTCACCTTAATGGTAGAGTTTGAGGCAACATCCCATTCAGCAAGTTGAGTACCCGACTTGTTTTCAAGTTTTTTTGAGTAATCTCGAAGTCGGTTAAAATCTGCCACCACAAGGTCAATCAGTGTGGTCTGATCCACAACAATGTCAGTCACTTCAGAGGGAGCTTCCAGAACATTGTCTTGTTTCAAAATGTTTTTTAGATTGAATTGGGCAGAGGAATCTTTCTCTAAGAGTTGAAACTAGTCTATATTGAGGATTTTTTCTCGAATCTGGGTTAGCACTTCATCCATGGATTTTCCACCAGAAAGAGTCCCTGAGGTGGTCGAACCACTGGTGGTGGTGTCATAGAAATTGTAGCGTGTACTGAGCATAGCCTTCAGATACTCCAATGGTTTTTGCACCTTCAAGTTTCAAGTTCTTCATGAGAGAAACTGGTCGAAGTGGTGTTTATAGAAGCAGCTTTGGGATGATCATTAACGTTTTCTTCGTCCTTTCTTCCTTCTTCACCAGCAGCAGTCTCTGGAGTTGTTTGTTTTTCGCTGTCTTCTTCTTCTTCCTTTTCATCATCAGCTTCAACATCCCCATCCTTCTCTTCATTATCATCTTTTGGGTTGATAGGGGAGTTGTCTTCAGGATCTTCTTCCATTGTGAGTTTTGCATTGGACATCACAGTGTCCCCACCAACGTCAACTAAAATATCTTCCTCAGGACCAGCTTTCTCTTCGATCACGTCATGAGATGGGTTCGTGGTGATGATCTTTGGAAGTTTCCCAGAAGCATTGGTGGGCTGATTCACTTCAGTGGCAGACTCTTTGGTCGAATCCTTTGGGGAGGTTTGGAGAGGCTTGTTGGTTTGTAAGTTGGATCGCTGCTTGTTTTGGGAAGAACTTGGACAAGAGGATGTCCATGAGTATCAACAATAACCTGAAAGGTAAATAAGTCAAGAGATTAGTATAAGGGAAAATGGCTATAAATGTCGAAGTACGAAAAAGAACATACCTTTGGAATTTCAGTCTTGAGACTAGAATTTTCACTTTTTGCTAGAGTTGGAGTGGTTTGTTCGACATACTTTTTCTGAGAAGTTCTTTCCAATATTCTGGAAGCAGAAGGTTAGGGCTGCTGAGTTTTCGACGGTGTCTTCTTCTTTTTTGAAGGTTTAGCTTCGTCACCATCGTCAGATTCAGTAACATGAACATCAGGTTTCACTTCTTTTCTTTTCTTTGGTGTCGAAGAAGGTTTCCGACTTCCCTGTGAAAAAGATTTCGTTAGTACATGTTAGAAGGCAAGAAAAAATAATTATAAAATATAAAAATTAGGGAAAAGGAAAGATCATACCTTCGCCATGGGTTTCTTGGTTGTGTCCTTTTGGTCCTCTTCGTCTTCTGCTGTTGACCCTTCGACAGTAGCCAATTTCTTAGCAGGAATTTATACAGCTAAGAAAAGAGAAAAGAGAAAAAATTAAAATATGAGCTAAGAAGAAGAAAACATATATAAACAGAAGGATTTAGTGTCGAAAATCTTTCCATTCCACACCTTCATATATAGGAGATTCCACGCGAACGTGTTCTATGCCAATATGAAGGTGGCCTTTGAAATTGTCCAAATTGTACTTAGTCGGAACCACTCGCTTAGCCCATTTTTGGTAGTCTTGGCGAAGATTTTTCATAGAATTCCCATAGATGAACCAGTCTGGAAATGGAGGGATAAAAGCCACACCAAATTCAGCACACGGTAGAGGAGGGAACTTTGGTGGATAGAGATTAAGAGCTAACTTATAACGTTGATCTGGTCGAACATATGAAGGTAGCTTTAACTCATCCAATTTCCTTATGAATTTTTCTTTCAAAGTAACGGCTGCTTCGCTTATGGTTCGACTAAGTTCGTTTGGTCTATAGGCAGTTTCAAAGTACTTCTGGAATGCTTGGATTTCTTTGATGTGTCTTGAAGTATCTTTCTTTGATTTGTCCTGTACAAGGGCGAAAGCTTTGGTCAGTTGAATAGTAAAAGAGGACACGTCGAAGAATTGTGAATTATAGTAACCCCTCCACCAGTCATCAAACTCTTGAGTACAGAGAAAGCTGGGTTTAAAAGGTACTGGTTGAATTTCGACCAAGTTTGAGTATTTCGCCAGTAGTTTGGCACACTCAGCTTCGTTATGAGTCATGTTGTAATGTATCAGAGAACCTTTCTTTGAAAAAAGAGGTTTGGGTTTTATCTGAATTAATCCAATCTGTCGAGAGACCAGATTGGGTTGGTAGTTGACAAGCGAGATCTTTAGTTTTGATGGGTTGATCCTGGAGGCTAAAAGCCCAGGGGTTAGAAAAGATTCCCAGACATTGAGAAATTCCGCCTCTTGTGCTCTCGACTCTAGGGGAAACTTCCTGGTAAACCATTCTGGTCTAATTTTTCTGTTTACAAAAGGGGCCATATTAGAAGTAAAGTTATAACGTTTGGAAAACATCATAACATACCCAGTGAATGTTTGTTGAAGGCTCAGACCTTCGTCACTGGGCGTCAACAGTGCCAACCTAGTTCCTTCGACCCTTCTATCCTTCAAGGCAACTTCGTTCACAGGGTTTTTATTGGAAAGAGAAGCTTCGAATGTGGAATTTAGCCACAGTTGTAGGAGCCAGAATGGTCCCGACAACAGAAGATTTCCTTTATCCTTAATATTTTTCAGTAAAGTAACTCCCTCGCCAAGGGATTCATACAAATTGGCTAGGATGATTTCACTAAGGCACAGTTTGTGTCCAGCATGGAGTTGATTCGACATAGTGATATATCTTTTCGCCATCTGGAGAGACCTGGAGCAGAAGACGCATCTCGACTGCCAGAGAGCTAGGAAGGCCACGTGCTCTTGGTCAGAGACTTCAGCAGTTTCCTTGTCATAATAGTTCGCGATGTAGGAGGTAAAGGTAGCCTTATTGGTGTCGAAACCTATGGAATCGTCAGATAAGAGGTTGGGATCAAAATCCACCCCGAGTGGGCTAAGACCATTTATGGAAGCTATGTCGAAAAGGGTGGGGGTGATCATTCCACAAGGAAGATGGAAATTGTTGTAGGTACTATCCCAAAATTAAAGGGAAGCCAAAAGCATAGATGGACAATATCCAGGTCCTACTTTCGATAGCTGGATAAGATCGAAAATGCCCATGGTTTTCCAAGCCTCAGATTTGGCTACCTCTATTTTTGCTAGCTAAGATAAGTAGTCGGATGGGTCTTTCGACAGAGGGCAAGACCTAAAAATCCTAAAGTTATTCATATACTCTAGGTTTATGACATCCCTAGAAGAGGGTGACCCTAGACCGTCTACCTTAGATTTTTCATCTATGGCTATTTCTTGCTCAGTCCTAGGCCTAACTCCATTAGCTATTGGTTTGTAACGATGATAATCTGGGAAAAATTCCTTTACTTTTAAAGGATCTAACTTTAAATCAGGCAAAGGTCCTAAGATTGCATGAGGTTTACCAGAGATTTTAATGGGGATTAATACATGTGATTGATAAATGCGTCTTTTCTCTTCTTCATTGGGAGGTTCTGGTACGTATTGTTGGTTCCCCACAACGCTGAGACCAAGGATTATGTGAACAGGTGGTAAACCTTTGGATTTCTGGGAATCTTTGTTCTTGGTGTTGGTTCCTTGAGGAGCTGTGGAAGAAGACATGATTGATTGCAGAAAGTTCAGAGAGGAAATGAAGAAGATGAAGTTGCGTGGAGTAAGTTTTTAGAAAGAAATGGGAAAAGTAAGTTGAGGAAAGCTTTCACTTATTTATAAGTGGTAAAAGGGAGACTGAAGCGGTTACTATTCAAAGAGGTTTACATTTAATGAGAAAGAATCGTGGGACACGTGTTAGCCATGAATGGACTGATTGGACGGTGGCACTTATTTTTGACCCACGATCTCCTAGGGACTAGGATTATGATGATTTAAAAAGATCTCAGAACGTGGGCTGAGGAGACGTTTCAGAAAAGTGTAATGATGATTCTAACGTCACAAAATGTCAAGTCATATGAATAGTCGTTTCGTCGAATTATTCAAGGCGTCTAATTATGTTGTCAAAAAATGCTTTTTCTCCTTTGTCGAAATATGCATTTTTTGGGGGGCAATTTGTAGGCTCCTAATTTCGACGCCTAAATTTCATTCAGGAGATAAAAGTTTAAAACTTTCCAGAGCATTTCGACAACGATTTGTTTCCTATAAAGAGGATCTGTCGAAAATGAGGGATAAGTTGGAATAGAAGAGCTGGAGATTTTTTCTAAGTGTTAGAACTATTTCGACATAATTCTATGAAGACCTCGTTTCGACGGATATTTTGAAATTTAAATGGAGGAGGGAATTTTGATTTGAAAGCAAGACGCGTGAAATGCATCTAAGAGGCGAAAGCATTCAGGATGCCATTTGTCGTCATTAGGAGAAATGACCGTTGTTGACGGTTATTTCGACTATATATAAATAGGGAGTCGTAGTGTTAGATTTCCGGGTGTGTGTATTCAAAATTTGTACAAGTTACTCAAAAATACTCAAAGTACCCGTGTGAGAGAAAAGAGTTAGCATTGAGAAAATGTACGTCTGGAAAAACACCAGTTTCATTCTTTATATTTCAATGAAGTTTTAAGTTATTTATTTGCAATTCATTCTACATTTCTGCAATTTCATTCCTGCACTTTTATTACGTTTTCGTTATTTCTTTTAAGAACCAAACTTTATCATTTCTGTCAAAACCACATCAATTTATGAAAAACGATGATGAATATAACGAATAAAAGGTTTGATTTCTATACAAATTGTCGAAATTCTTAAAGCACATTGTCCTAGGATGTGTATGGTCGATCCTGCAAGTAAACTAATTTTCATAAATTAGGAGACCAACGGTTGTTTGCTAATTTTCAAGACAAACAATGACTCAAATGGAATAAAACTACTTACTTTAGATAGTCGTCATCTATTAGACAACTCGTTAAAACGTGTTTATGACTCTGCAACTTTTCAATTGGTGTTAGAAATAATATAAAGATCCACCAATAGGTTTTACAACTCTAGAAAATAATTATTGTACATGTGAGCCAATTTGGATATCACCAATAGGTTCATCATCTATATGTCCAGGTTGATTCAGTATAGTCTCAATATTTTCTAGATATCTTGAACAAAATATAATAATCGCTTGAAAACGGTATCCTACACGAATTTTTGCAAGAACACTTAACAACAAATTAATGAGCCTTGATTCAAATAATACGAAGAGAAAAAGACTATCATATAAGCAAAACATCAAAAATAATCAACGTTCAATGAATTACAACCCTATACAAAATTTCAAATAAAACTAGCACAAAGTAACCTTAGCAACAATAATAGCATGGAAAGTAAGCAAGGCTCTAATACAACGGCTTCAAAATGAAGCATATAGAAATAGTAACTAAATAACTAATTCTAATAGAACATTCCATGTCTCTTAAAAATAAATTACTATAACATGCTATAAAGAACAATGTCAGATAAAACATTATTTCAAATTTCCAAAACAATGTCAAATTCTACGCATACTACTAAAACATGTAATAAATTTCCAAATGTTTTTTTAAAATCAATGTTCCAATGACAACATATACAATTGTTAAGTGCAAAATATGACTTAAATTGAACCATTTTTCTTGGCATTTTTCAACTCATTTCTCATGGTTTAATGGATTTATTTCTTGTTCTTGTGTGATTCTTCAATTATATTGCAAATACCTTTGGATTCTTTGATGTGTGTGTTATTGTGCAGGAAATACACATAAAACATCAATGATTAAGACACAAATGATTGGATAAGGAAGCCAAAGAAATAAAGAAGAATAAGCAATGTCCGTTGTGCGAACACCAACGAGCAGCGAGCGAATGTTCTCTGTGCGAAGTTGCAACGAGGTCCCAGCGAGCTGAAAACCTTGGATGGCAGTAGGAAAAGGACCCAAAGTTCGTTGTGCGAAGCTGTAGCGAAGGAGTTCGCTGTGCGAAGAATGAGTTTGCACTGCGAACTTAGATATTTTCAAGGGCGGTTTAACTGTTCTTGGGGCACTTGTGGTCTTCGTAGTGCGAAGAAGGTGTTCGCTAGGCGAACAAGACATATTTTTGTTTTACTCTATATGTACTTTCTCTTGCTTTTTAGAACTAGAACTTTCATAACTTATATAACATATATTTTGAGGATAAGAACTTTATCTCTCTTTATTCCAAGCATATTCTAGAGAGAGAAACACTAACCCTAAGAGTGAGAAACACAAATCGAAGCAACTCAGAGCTTGATCTTCGAGTAAGTGCTTTGATATCTTGTTGGGTTTGGATGTAATCTATTGATACCTTATTTATTTCATCTAATTTATGTTTTGTGAACTAGTTTTGATTCAATATTGATGTTGTCTTTGATTTCATTTTTGTGGGTCTTGACAAAACCTTTTCAAATCTTAGATCTTAGATATTCATCTATCAATGAGAAACCTTTTGACATAGTCTTGTAAGTTGATATTCACTAGTATCTTTTATTTTATTGTGTTGATTAGTAGCATGAGTAGGATCAATACGGTATTGTGAGGATGCGTGATAGTAGAGATGAGAAACTATGTTCACTTACATTTGACAAATTAGTTGAATGCATGTAAAAAGGGTTAAATGTATGTACATATTCTGATCATGGCGTTTTATATGAATCAATCATGAGATCTGATATGGATGTTATCTTTGTTTACCTGTTTATCTTTGATTTGAACCGTTATAGAAATATATTCTTCAGATCTGGATCTAGGATGAATGTCTGTTAGGTTCTAGACTCTAGGCATATATTTAGACTTAACATTTGCTTTATTATCAGTTCTTAATGCTCTGTGTTGTTGAGTTACGTGAGACATCACAAATGAGACAATACGGTTGTTCTCTCGACGCTGCGTTAGACATAACCTCTGTTGTGGGTGATACGTGAGGATATCAGACGAATGATTGATTTGTGTTTAACTGGTTAGAAGAATGCATGTGTTATCAATTGATGAGATCCAATCCCAACAAGGCTCCATTTATTTTAAATTCTTTACTTTATATTTTACGTCTTTATATTTTCCGCTTTTATCTATTCTACCCTGAATCTTTCAACCAAATTTATTCACAACAAGCTTAGAAATGTAGAGACCGTTAAATGCCATTTTTTCCCTCGCACCGATCCCTGTGAAGACGATATAAATCTCGGAGGGAATCCTTCCAAATCTAAATTTTTGTTTATTGCCGCTTTACTGCAGTTCGAACAACAATATTTGTTTATTTCTATATGGTACTATTAGTCAAACTAAATGAACACATTTGATAGACCTGTATTTTTTTGCCAATCATGATATGAAAGAAATCAACTTTTTTTAACAATAAGAAACCAACTATTGAAAAAACAAAATGATTCTGAATTTTTGCAAGAACACTTCACACCAAATTAATGAGTCTTGATTAAAAGATTGCGATAGAAAAATACTACCACCCAAGCATCACATCAAAAATCATCATCGTCTAGTGGATTAAAGACCTATATGAAATTTCAAATAAAACAAGCAAAAAGTAACCTTAGCAAAAATAATAACATGCAGAGCAAGCAAGGCTCTAATAAAACAACTTCAAGAGGAAGCATATATAAATACTAACTCAATCACTAACTCTAATAACTTGATTTATCAATTTTTATGATTGATATCATTTTCCTAGTAATTAAGGGAAGTTTATCCAGGGCCAAGTCAACAACTAATACAAAATTGACAAAGGGGGAAAACAGTTTATGAAACTATATGATATTTGACAAAAGATGAAGGAAGAGGAAAAAACGGTTTATGAAACTATATGGTATAAAAAAATTTAAGAACCATTGGGACGACTCTAATAGCACAAGAAAACCAAAGGATCCAATGTGAAATTCAACTAATATTACATCTCCTTCATAAAACTGAAAATGATCATATAATATTTATCAAAAACTTATAAGTTGTCTCACAAACCAAAACTACATTGTCTTTGACAAAATCTAGAATCTAGTGTCGCTACGGGAAAAATCATAAAGGGAAGGGAAACATCGAGAAAACCCCAAAAGAAAGGATAAGATGGTCTCGCGACCAAAAGATGGGTTCAGAAGCTGGTTATGCAAAGGGAAGGTATTAGCACCCCTCACATCCATCGTACTCGATGGGAACCATTCACTTGTCTTATGTGTAAGGATGTTGCTAAGGGATTGTGCTTTATAGGAATGCTATATTAGGAAAGAAAAGGTTTTAGAAACAAAGTCCTCGCGGAGGATTGAGGCTCACGTGCCTACGTACCCTCATGGTGTAATGAGGAAGTCAGAGTCTCGTAGTTCGCGGAACTAAAGGCGGAAAGAAAATAAGATTGTGGAAGAAGGTTGCTCGCCAAGATCTCTCAATCTCGTGCCTACGTATCTTCATTGACCAATGAAGAATCAGAGCGTCTGTAGTTCGTGGAACCACGGGTTGGTTGCTTTTAGTGGATGATGTTAATGCTCACAACCTAGCAATAGGTTTTGACACTCGCACGCAAAGAGACTTATGCTTTAGCCTGTTATGCGGTAGGATGGAAATAACATGCTCTTATTGAAAAGGCTTAGGTTTTCGCCATCGATGAAAGATGTCACATTTGATTTGTGATGATTTTTTTAGGGGTGAAATAAGTCCTCGGATAGGAACCCCTGTGGGTAGTACCCAATTCTTTATCTCAAAAGATTTGCTTTGAAAATGGTGTGGCGAATATAGTCACGTAATTGTATTGAAAGATGAGTATCGAGACCACACACTCTAAAGTGAGCATTCTAAGACTCGGAGAGGAAGAAATCTTCCCTCAATCCCCTATCTTTAGTTCAATACAAGGAATACATTATTCATTTTATTTAAGAGATGCTTTGCTTTGGATGGTAAGTGTTTTTAGACAATGAACCCTAAAGGTAATGTCAAACACTTGGGATAGGACAAGGCCTTCGCCTAACCACTCCACAACCATCCAAGTTTATTGAGAAAAGAGTTTTGAAAATACACTTGGTACAAAGACCATGGTTTTTGCTTAGGAAGAGAAAATGATGAAAGAGAGTGAAATGAAGGAGTGGTGATTAGATTAGGGTAGGTTGATGGTGATGCGCAAGGCAATCGACTTACAAGGGTGAAAGCATACAAGGCTTACTTGGGTTTAATGGAATAGTTGGAGAAGGGTGGATGAGAAATGATGGAAGAACCCTAAGGTGAGGTATGAGAAACAATCCAAGTTAATAAGTTTGAAAAGTGACTTGATGTTGGATCAACTCTTATTTATCTTTTTTGTTTTAAAATTGTTCTCTAAACACTTTCATTTTTATCTTTCTTAGCAATCAAGCAAGTATGCAAGCATATAAAAGAATGTAAATGCCCTAAACTATTACATTGTGAATGAGGATGGGGAAGTATGAGAAACCCATCAAGGGGGAAGACCTAATCTAAGGCATAATTGAAAATGAATGGGATGAATCATAAAAGTACAATAACGTGATCAAAATTCTAAATGCCCAAAGGTGAGAACTTCCTCAAGTGCTACCTCACAAAGAAAAGCCAAAGGATTGGTATGTGCAATATGATATGATATGGCAATGAGATGAATCAATCATGAAATGATGAAGAGAAATCAAAACATAATGGAAATCAACCAAAGGGAGCCAAGGTAATTTAGAGATTAACCTAGAATAGAAATCAAAGGCATTAATCAAAGTCAAACTCAAAAGAGGCATCACAAACTTTTAACCTTAGCCATGAATGAGATCAATTACTAAACAATCAAGAAGGCAAGCATTAATCAAGAAGAAATATCAAGCACCGATCAAATAGAATCAAAGTTCATTCACATGACTAAATATATAAAATGAAGTAAAAAAAATAAACCAAATAAACATCAACTATGTAAAATAAATTCTAAATAGAAATTGAACTAATTAGAATTAAAGGAAATTAAATTTCAAGCAAATTGAAAAAAAAAAAGAAAATCTAAAAAAGCAATTAAAATAAGGAAATTAGAAATAAAATAAAAATGGAGGTGAGAAAGAAAAAAGGAGGTCCAGAAGTAAAACCAATAAGCCCATCGCTACCAAAAATCCCAATACAATCCCAAAGCCAGCCAAAACACTATGGTACACCAACACTTGATCACAACCGTTCAGATCAAATCACACGCGCAGACTTCATTGAGATCAAATGATCTCTCCACCCTAGGATCAAGCTGACTAGGACTTTATCCAAAATCAAGGGCTAAGATACAAGGATCTACCCTATGCTTGCTTTAATTCATGCGCACATGGTTTAAATACACATTCAACACATTAATCATCATATTAATCCTACTAATCATCCTATGTAGCATGCTCAGTCATCAAAATTCAAATTAATTAAACAGAATTAACAGAAATACCATGAACACGATCATCATCTTCTAGCTCTAGCATCCAAAATCGTGTTTCACCAAATCTCAACCAAAATGCACAAATGAATACTCATTCTACTCGTTATCATTCAGAGAAGCTTGAAGATGAAGTTGGTTCTCACTCTTCAGAGCTCCTTTTGACCTGATTATTGTTGCTACAGCTTATTTAAACTTCCTACTTATGATCTAGGCAGAGAAATGACCTTGAATCCTCACCAATTCTTTTGATCAAATCAAGTTTCAGAGGGTTTTGAACACGATCTGGGCAGAGTAATTCTGGCTTTCCAAGCTTGCAAATGGTGACGGGATAACTTCATATTTATAGGAGGATGGTGTGTGGAGAGTAGGAGCGTGAGATTTGAGCTGAAACTTGGAAATTAGGCATGTGAGATTCACTTGCCATAACAACCTTGACATCTCATCATTTCAACCATTGGAGCTTACTTCCATGTGATTTTTTGATGGGAAATGATTGTGTGATCATCAGAAAATGATTGGGAATGATGAGGTGTCCACAATCTAGATTATTCCTCTATTTTATCTCATCTGTTTTGTCCTATGCAGAATGGTATTTCACCAACTTGGCCACTTACTCATGTGCTCAATTCTCACTCCCTTGGGCCAATTCTTGATGTTATGTAAAATAGACCATGATGTGAATCGGTCACAATTGGAATTGGGTTGAAATGATTGTTGGTTTAAAAGAAATGATCCATTAAATTTGGTGTTTTGAACTGCCTTATAACCTATGCCCCAAGTTATGCCTCGTTTTAAAACTTGTACATGATGCAACCTATGGGATCCTTCAATTTGAAGTTTGAATGGCTTTGAACACTTTGCGAATTAGAATGGACCTATAATGTGGATTCCAACCATTAAGCACAACTTGGTATCAATTTGGTACCCCTGATTAAACTTGTCATCTTGGCTACTTTGGAGGGATGTAACTTGAAGTGTGATGATCCAAATGGAGAAAACTTGACATCCTTGGAAAGGTCTCATGGAAATGTATAACTTTCATCTTGGAATAATTTTGAGTAGATGCTTGGATGTTGAGATACATTGGTGTGAAGTTGGGACATCACAACAGTCTAAAACTTAGGAAATTTTCTAAGTCTTTGCCATATTTCACAAAGTGGAACCCTTAACTTTAGCTTCAAATATCTCCCACTTAGAGAATTATTCTTGGCTCAAATCTTGCACCATGGCGTAGTATCAAATGAGATCTTCAATGGAAACCCTTGTTTGTCAATTTTGGATGCTTGAGTCAAACTCCAAAACCTTGGAAAGTTGCCTAGATGATCATGATTTTTGGATACTTAGAAAAAAAATACAAATTCACCAATTTTTCACCTTTCTTCATTTTCAAGTTTTCTCTTGGTGAAACTTGATCAAACTTCATACTTTCATGATTCTTGACTTGAAATGCTCATAGTTGACCAAAGAACCCAAAAGTCAAACTTTGACTTTGACCCTTAGTTGACTTTTGGCAGTTGAATCCAAATCTTCAATTGACACAATCCCACGCTTTTGGCAGTTGAATCATAAGAATAGACCCCAATGGAGTGTTTGGAACCCTTGAATCATGTGTTGAGCCATGAGATCATGATATGGTCAATACCCAGTTGGATTTGACCAAAGACCTTCCTTTGGAGCTTGTGATGAAATGGAACTTGATGATCTTGTATCCACATGAGCCACAACTTGTTGAAAGATGATAAACCACTTGAGGTATAATCCTTGATCCAATGCTTTAAGAGCCCATGCAAATGAATGATTGAGGTCATGACCCAATGGAGATGGACATGAATGAGAAGCAAAAGCCAATTAGGGTTAGAAAAGGTGAGGCAAAATTTTAGGGTACAACATATAATACTTGTCCAAAATAAGACAAACAACTATGTAGCAGCAACATGTCACAAAAATGCACATCGGAAAAAACAGCGGCTGCAGAATGTAACAAAAACACATACCAAAAGAAGCACTAGTAGCAGAAAATAAATACAACATGTCAATTCCAAAATAAGTCGTAACAATAGAAAACAAACTCATATCCAAAACAAGCAGTAGCAGCAGCAAACAAACACAACATGTTAATTCATTCAAGTATTATAAACACACTAAAGCTTACTTGCACAAGATAAGGACACAAACACGCTTCAAAGATTTTGGTCGATTTCATATTCTTATTCTTTGAGGAGAAACCTAAAAGAGAAGCAAAACCATCACAAAAAAATGAATAGGCCATTAAAAATGGACATACTTATGAAATAGGCTATTAATAATGGGCATTCTTTTCATGAATCTGAAGAGTTTTTCTATTTTCTAACTATGCCATTAAACTTATTCTTCTTATAATGACCACCAAAGAAGATTTTGAAGTATAGTATTTTCTTTTTACTGGCATTAGGAGTTTAGTTGTTGATAGTGGATTTAGGTACATCACTTCATATGAAACACATGACCATTCAATCTTATTATTAACACTAATATTATTATCATAATACTATTACATAAGCACATTTTTGTTTAAATCCAAAAACAGTAAGTGAAGACATGAACTTCCAAATTGTTTTGATGACGACACTGTCTCAAGTATCAAGATTGATCAACAAAAAGAATGGTCAAAGGCATCAAGATCAAATAATGAAGCTTTAACTTATTTTTTATCAAGACTTGATGATTACTAAAGATTGGATGCAAAAATTATGGTATAAACATTTAATCTCTATTTGGTTATATAAGTGTTCTAAATCATATCTATTTCATGTCATGTTCATTGGAAATATTTTTGTGCATCAAAGTTTTTCAAACATTCTGTTTTTAACTGTTTTTTTCAAAAACTGGCTTGAGTAATCGATTACCCAAAGGGAGTAACCGATTACTCTGTTGAAATTTTCAAAAAATCTGCACGTTGGAAATGAGTAACCGATTACCCACTTGGAGTAATCGATTACCACTAAACTAGTGGCAAAAATACTTTAGTTTTTTTCATGTCTCTTGTTTCAAATTTCCTTCTAATGAACCATGACATCCTTTGGGAATTTGCATCTATTTGTAGAGGTGTTTAGGCATTATATAAACTCATTTTTTTTAGATTTTAATCTCACCTTCTTGCATACAATTTTCAAACATCTTTATTCTCTAAAATCTTTCATTTTCTTAAGTGTAAAAAAGTCAGATTTTTCTAAGAGTGAAACCTTGTCATTGAACTTTCATTTCAACCATTATAGTTTCATTCTTGCATCATGAAACACTTGTATATTCTGAATAAAGATTATTTGTATAATAAGAAGATCAATCTTGTGATTGATATATTGAAGAATCAAAGTTTCATCTACTTACTCAGAAATTCAGAACTATTGTAAAATCCTAAAGTTCCAAGGTTTGTTTGGTTTTAGGTGCTGACTATAAGAAGAAGGATTGTTTCTCTTATAGGGTGTGTTATTATCCTTGTTATCCGGATTGTGGATACAAGAGGTCCATTGTAAGAGATTTATTCTTGGTTGGACTTTAAACTTGTAAAATCCAAGAGGATTCTTCTTGGTGGTGTGTTAGGGTCTAGTATAGAAAGACTAGGTAGTCTTGTCTAAGATCTAACATTTTAGTGAAATCTCTTTCATGTTGAAAGGGGACTGAACTACTCTCGACCTGTGAGGGGAACCAGTATACTTCTGGGTGTTCTTTACTTTCCGCACTTTACCGCATTTCATAACTTAGAAACTTTAGGAAAGTAAAACTCAAGTTCATCAAAATAAACTGGAAAATATTTTAAGGAACCTAATTCACCCCCCTCTTAGGTTTAATCCTTCTTTCAATTGGCATCAGAGCAGGTTATAGGTAACATGTTCCTTCAAGATCCAGAATGGCTTCCACAAGCGCAAATCCGGTTTTCAAAGATGGCGGAAGTAGTAACAAGCCCCATCTATTTTCAGGAGAGTATTTCGACTTTTGGAAAATTCGAATGAGAGCACACTTAGAAGCACAAGGAGATAGTATATGGGAAACTGTTGAAAATGGTCCACATCGACCAATGAGTGTTGTAAACGATTTAGCAACTCCAAAGGTTAAAAATGCTTATAATGAAGATGATAGAAAGAAATTGCTCGATGAAAAGAAAGCCATTAATATTTTACAAAGTGCTTTAAGTATGGATGAATTTTTTCGAGTTTCACAATGTAAATCCGCTAAAGAAATATGGGATACTTTGGTAGAAACACATGAATGAACGGCTGAAGTTAAAAGATCAAGATTAAATACATTTATTCAAGAATATGAGATGTTTCGAATGCAGCTCGGAGAATCAATTGTTGCATTACAGAAAATATTTGTTCATTTGACTAATCACTTAATGGCACTTGGTAAGACATTCTCTAATGATGAATTAAATCTCAAAGTTCTTAGATCCTTGACTAGAGAATGGCAACCAAAAGTTACGGCAATATCGGACAAGAAAAGTCTTTCTACAATGACTTCCGCTTCACTATTTGGAAAACTCCAAGACCATGAATTAGAACTTGGACGACTTGAAAAACATGAACATCAAGAAAAGAAATCCAAAAGTATTGCGTTGAAAGTAGATTTAAAAGATAAGCAAAATGATGATTCATCGGAGGAAGACGAAAATTTCATGCTACTAGTAAAAAGACTCGGTAAATTTTTTGGTAATAAAGACAAGTCTTTTTATGCTAAAAGAAAGAAACACTTTAAGAAAAAGGAGGCTACCACTTCATCTCAAGATATTACATGTTATGAATGTGGAAAGCAAGGTCACATAAAGCCCGAATGTCCAAAACTCGCAAAGAAAGGAAGTTTCAAAGGCAAGAAGGAATCAAAAAAATAAAAAGGCATATATTGCATGGGAAGACAATGACATTAGTTCATCATCCGACTCGGAGAGCAATGAAAGCGCAAATTTGGCACTTATGGCTACACACAACTCCGATGATGAAAATGATGAGGTTAGTACTAAATTTTCTCTTTATGATAATGATGCACAAGAAGCTATAAATGAACTCTTAAATGAATGTAAGGTCTTGTATAAAACAATTTCTTCACAAAAGAAACAAATAACATCTTTAGAAGAAAAAGTCGATGTTATGGAAAAAGAGTCAAAAGATGAAAAACAAAAGAAAACTAGTGAAGAAAAACAAGAGTTGGTATGTAAAAATTGTGAATCACTTTCTTTCCAAATTGTTCAATTAAAAAGAGTCCTAGAAAGATATGAGAAAGGACAAATTGGATTAGAGGCGGTCCTTAGTCAACAAAGATATTCAAATGATAAAAGTGGACTTGGTTACTCAAAATTTTTTAAACCAAGCTTTAGTAAAACAATCTTTGTTAAGGCTAGTGACCAAACTTCTAAAGAGAAAGTAAACAAACCTAGGAATGTGCATCCTTATCCTAAAAAGAAAATATTTCCTAAAAAGAAATAATATATTCGAAGATATAAAAGCAATTTTGTTCCTACTTGTTTTTATTGTGGTATTATTGGCCATACACCTAATGCTTGCTGATAACGCGAAATTATATCGTTAAATTGACTTAACTTGCATGAATTATTTTATCAATTTTTCGTTCATTTACGTTTTATTTGCGAGTATTAAGTTCATTTTCAAGTATTCTCTCTAAGTCAACCAGCAAGAAGAAAGAAGAAGAAAACAGAAGAAAATAGAAGAAAACCAGATGTTTTGACAGCAGAAATAAGATTCTGCATTAAGGAAGCGTTACGACCGTAACATAGGCATGACGACCGTCACAAGCTTTAAGCTATGGCGACCGGCACAAGGCCATGACGACCGACACAAGCCAACTTCTCAGGATCCAATTTTAAACTATGTGGACTTCTCAAAATGTATCAACTAGACCAAAACCACGTTCAGCCAGTCAAGGAAGTGCTTCAGATATTTTTGTCCACAACTTCTCCAACTCCCCATTATCTCCACTACTTTTCACATGAATTCTTAAGTAACTTCCAAACTGTTATCACTATATATAGGACCTATCATTTCGTTTCAGGGGGATCCAAGTTTTGTGCGCGAAAGCGCTGTTCTTAGTTTTAGGCAGAAAATTACAATTGTAAAAGGAGTATTTTCTCACATCGAGGAATTACTCCCTCATTAGTATTTAGGCCTATGTTCTATGTAACTTGCTTGGATCAACAATCTTGCCGTCATTATTGAAGTTAAAGTTAATTCAAGTTTCTTTATTTCCCGCATTTTACTTCAAGTCTTTACAGGTTCTTTATCGCATTGCTTATTATTATTGTTTATCGCTTTCCTAAATTAATTATCATGATGTTTTCAAATGCAATTATAATGTTTAATTTGTTTATGTTTAATTCTATGTCTTGCTAAATATTCTTGAGTCCGACGTATGAGGACCGTCGTTACCGACAGGACTCGGTAGAAAATAATAGGTGCGAACTTATGATTAAAATTCTGTTTTGGTTTTAATTTCCAAGTCTAATTTAAATAGATTTGTCACGAGAGTGAGAGGTTATTTAACAAGATTTTGTCACGAGAGTGAGAAATTAGTTAAGGTTAGAGTCGGCACTGCGAGAGCGCGGGGGTCGAACCGGATAGTGGAAATTAGGCAACATATCTAAATACAGCGAGAGCGCTTTAGATACGTTTAGGATATTATTGGCTTTCAAAATATATTTCCTAGTTACCGGGCGAGCGAGAGCAAAATCTTGGGATTAGGAAGTATGGCTTTAGTTAATACCGCGAGAGCGTGAGGCGGAGTTTTTAAGTCGGTATCGAAGGTTAACACTCCAAACCGTCGAGCTATCGACGTTAAACAAAGCCCTGCGTGGGAGGCAACCCACAAACTTTTAATTTAACGTTTTCCTTTTATTGTTTATGTTTGCAGAAAATAAAGAATTGTATCGCTTGTCACGTCTCAGCTATATTTAGGCAAACGATCTCTCGATGACAATCCCTTAAGATGAGTTGGTGCCCACGCACATTCCTACGAATGTCGCTGGTGGTGGTGACACCGATGATGAGTATGATAGGAGAGGGCATATCTCTCCCATTCGTAACTCACCTTCTCCTTGTCCTTTCGCATGGTCAGGTTCCACCTGCACACACCGCACCGTATTTTTCTAACAATTTTTGCAGGTACTTCCTTCGGAAATAGGCAATATAATGAGCGGCTTCAAGAAAATGAAGTTTCAACAAATTCAGATAACTCGTAGTACAAGACACCGGAGTAGAAGTGGCCAGCGAAGGCAGGGACAACAAGGGAAGAATCAGCGTGAATTTGGCCGTGGTAGCACGCAATGGCATTCATACAGGTTCTATTTTTCCTTTTTCCCCTTTATCAAAACATTGAGGACAATGTTTGGTTTGAGTGTAGGGAAGGAACATTTACCGCTTTCATTTTACCGCTTTCTAGTTAGATTTACTGTTTTCTAGCATGATTTTAAAATTTTTTCTGTTTTAAATGTTTTGTGCATCTATGCATGTGCTGTCGAGTCTTTATGCTGATTTTATGTTGTTTATCGATTTTCCCATTCTCTTTAGCCATACCAAATAATTTTGAAAATTTTTGAGTTAAAAATAGAGTTTCTTTTGAAAATCTTAGGTTACAGACGAAATTAGGTTAGATTGTGAGACTTGGGAAAATTCCGCAAGATCGATATCGTTTTAACACCGTGGGCCTCTAAATTATGGAAATCAATTTGAGTACTTGTTATGCCATAGCCTTATGTTCTCACCTCTTTAGTAGTCCCTAAGTAGTTTATTTAGCAGTCAGCACCATCCTAAGCACGCACTAAGTAGGAAGCCGATGCAAATAAGTGTATGATCTCAGGCTTGAAAAATAAATTAAGAAAAGAAAAAAATGAATGCTCCTTCTAAGTTAGGTGATCCTCACCTGATCATTTAACCCAACGGTGCAAACTTCTTTATTTTATTGATTTTTAAGCCGATGTGCAAAAAGGAAAAAATGAAAGATGATAATGAGATCATAGTCACTAACAGGCTATCCTACCATGAGTGTGAAAGGATAACGGGCTTAATGTGATTGCGCCAGAATAAAAAGGGACGAAAGAAGGATGAATGAGTTAGGCATAGGTATAATGACATGATTCGGATTGGTTTGTATAGGATGGAGGTTGATGATCACAAAAGCGGAATTGTGTTGTTATGATATCCTTAGTGTGTGAGCAAGTACCTATCGACACAAACTTAACCGAAGTAGATTTGGTAGCCAAGGATGAGTATCCGTATTCACTATTTTTCTCGCGAGTCATGGTTTGCTTGAGGACAAGCAAAGGTTTAAGTGTGGGGGAGTTTGATAACGCGAAATTATATCGTTAAATTGACTTAACTTGCATGAATTATTTTATCGTTTTTTCGTTCATTCACATTTTATTTGCGAGTATTAAGTTCATTTTCAGGTATTCTCTCTAAGTCAACCAGTAAGAAGAAAGAAGAAGAAAACAGAAGAAAATAGAAGAAAACTAGATGTTTTGATAACAGAAATAAGATTCTGCATTAAGGAAGCCTTACGACCGTAACATAGGCATGACGACAGTCACAAGCTTTAAGCTATGACGACTGGCACAAGGCCATGACGACCGACACAAGCCAACTTCTCAGGATCCAATTTTAAACTACGTGGACTTCTCAAAATGTATCAACTAGACCAAAACCACGTTCAGCCAGTCAAGGAAGTGCTTCAGATATTTTCTGCCACAACTTCTCCAACTCCCCATTATCTCCACTACTTTTCACATGAATTCTTAAGTAACTTCCAACCTGTTATCACTATATATATGACCTATCATTTAGTTTCAGGGGGGTCCAAGTTTTGTGCGCGAAAGCGCTGTTCTTAGTTTTAGGCAGAAAATTACAATTGTAAAAGGAGTATTTTCTCACATCGAGGAATTACTCCCTCATTAGTATTTAGGCCCATGTTCTATGTAACTTGCTTGGATCAACAATCTTGCCGTCATTATTGAAGTTAAAGTTAATTCAAGTTTCTTTATTTCCCGCATTTTACTTCAAGTCTTTACAGGTTCTTTATCGCATTGCTTATTATTATTGTTTATCGCTTTCCTAAATTAATTATCATGATGTTTTCAAATGCAATTATAATGTTTAATTTGTTTATGTTTAATTCCATGTCTTGCTAAATATTCTTGAGTCCGGCGTATGAGGACCGTCGTTACCGACGAGACTCGGTAGAAAATAATAGGTGCGAACTTATGATTAAAATTCTGTTTTTGGTTTTAATTTCCAAGTCTAATTTAAATAGCTTTGTCACGAGAGTGAGAGGTTATTTAACACGATTTTGTCACGAGAGTGAGAAATTAATTAAGGTTAGAGTCGACACTGCGAGAGCGTGGGGGTCGAACCGAATAGTGGAAATTAGGCAACATATCTAAATACAGCGAGAGCGCTTTAGATACGTTTAGGATATTATTGGCTTTCAAAATATATTTCCTAGTTACCGGGCAAGTGAAAGCAAAATCTTGGGATTAGGAAGTATGGCTTTAGTTAATACCGCGAGAGTGTGAGGCGGAGTTTTTAAGTCGGTATATTTTACGGACTAAGTCATAGTTATAATTAGTACCCGAATTCTACAAAGTCCTTTAGAAACGCGGAACCCATATTCCAGCCTCTTTTTATTATTATATTTTCTTAGTTTTATTTTAGCTCTAGTCTTAGTTTCCCTCTAATAAATCATTCATTAGCCTTAGCTTTACAAAGCAATGGTAGATAATGGTAGGTTGACATTGGTCTCTGTGGGTTCGACAATCTTTTATATTACTTCGATAAATCCGTGAGCTTCCGGGCGCATCACTTGCTATGTAAGAAACTTTAGTGTTGCAAGTGGGAATTATGTGTGGGTAAAGAAAGGTACTAATTATGAAGGACCCAAGGCTATTTGGGTACCTAACAAAACTTAATTTGTTTTGTAGGTTTGCTTGAAGACCACTTCAAATCTATGGCATCTTGATAGTGGTTGTTCGAAGCATATGACCGGAGATATAACAAATTTTCAAATCTAGTGCTCAAGGCCAAGGGTTATGTTACTTATGGAGATAATAATAAAGGAAAGATTCTTGGCGTTGGCAACGTTGGTGCACCAACTTTCACAACTATTGAAGATGTGCTTTATGTTGAAGGCTTAAAGCATAATCTACTTAGCATAATAAGCCAACTTTGTGACAAAGGATTCAAAATCAATTTCACCAAAAATGAATGTTTGATAGAAGACGAAGTCACTAATGAGGTAATGCTTAAAGGTAAAAGAATTAACAATATTTTTATGATTTCCCTTGATGACGTTTCTTTGAAGGTTAAATGTCTTATGGCAAACAATAATGATTCATGGCTATGGCACAAAAGGATTGCTCACATTCATATGGAGCATTTGAATAAATTAATCAAACATGATTTAGTTATTGGTTTACCAAAGATTAAATATATCAAAGATAAGTTGTGTGATGCTTGTCAAAAAGGGAAACAAACCAAATCAACTTTCAAATCTAAAGATGTGGTGTCCACTTCAAGGCCACTACAATTGTTGCATATGGACTTATTTGGTCCATCAAGAACAAGAAGCTTCGGAGGTAATGTATATGCTTTAGTTATTGTTGATGATTTCTCTAGATATACTTGGACATTCTTTTTAGTGCAGAAAAGTGATGCATTTAAGGCGTTCAAGAAATATGCAAAGCAAATTCAAAATGAGAAGTCACTTTCAATTGCCTCCATAAGAAGCGACCATGGTGGAGAATTCAAAAATTCTTATTTCGAAGAATTTTGCGAAGAACATGGAATCTCTCACAACTTCTCGGCACCAAGAACCCCCCAACAAAACGGTGTTGTAGAAAGAAAGAATAGGTCATTGGTGGAACTTGCAAGGACAATGCTTAGTGACTCAAATCTTCCAAAGTACTTTTGGGCGGATGCAGTGAGCACGACATGTTTTGTAAGTAATCGTGTTAACATTAGACCTATTCTAAAGAAGACCCCCTTTGAACTCTTCAAAGGGAGGAAACCTAACATTGCTTATTTTCACATCTTTGGATGCAAGTGCTTTGTCTTAAACAATGACAAAGACAATCTTGGTAAGTTCGATGAAAAATCGGATGAAGGTATATTTCTTGGTTATTCTCTTTCTAGTAAGGCTTATAGAATTTATAATAAAAGAACTTTAACAATTGAAGAATCTATGCATGTTAAGTTTGATGAATCTAACCCCTCCAAGGAGGATATTGTTTTATGTGATGATGATGATGAAATTGTAGAAGTTCCTAAAGAAGATACTTCAATTGAAAATCAAGTGGAACATCAAGTAGAACCGATTCAACAAGAGTCATAGAGATCATCCAATTGACAAAGTTATTGGTGATATTAGTCAAGGCGTTGCAACAAGGTTAAATCCTAAAGATGCTTGCTTAAACATGGCGTTTGTCTCACAAATTGAACCTTCCAAAGTTGATGAAGCCTTAAGCGACGACCATTGGATTATTGCTATGCAAGAAGAGTTAAACCAATTCGAAAGGAATCAAGTTTGGGAACTTGTTCCTAGACCAAGTGATAAACACATCATCGGTACCAAATGGGTGTTTAAGAACAAACTTGATGAGAATGGAATAATTATTCGAAACAAAGCAAGGTTGGTGGACAAGGTTACAATCAAGAGGAAGGCAATGATTTCGAGGAAACATTCGCTCCGGTTGCAAGGTTAGAAGCTATCCGTTTATTACTTGCTTACGCATGTTCATTAAATTTTCAGCTATACCAAATGGATGTCAAAAGCGCATTCTTGAATGGCTACATCAATGAAGAAGTCTATGTCAAACAACCCCCGGGCTTTGAAGACTTCAAGAATCCTTCACATGTCTTCAAGTTGAAGAAAGCTCTTTATGGCTTAAAGCAAGCACCAAGGGCATGGTATGATCGTCTAAGCAACTTTTTTTGTGAAAAGGGATTTATAAAAGGCAAAGTTGACAAGACATTGTTCATTAAGAAAGTAAAAGGTAATACATTGTTAGTTCAAGTCTATGTTGACGACATCATATTCGGTTCAACGAACAAAGATATTTGTAAAGAATTCTCATTGATGATGCAAGGAGACTTTGAGATGTCTATGATGGGAAAGATGAATTACTTTCTTGGACTTCATATCAAGCAACTAAAGGACGGTATCTTCATCAACCAATCCAAGTATTGCAAAGAATTGTTGAAAAGATTCGACATGGATGGTTGCAAGGCTATGGCTACACCAATGGGATCTGGAACCTATGTTGATCAAGATGAATCAGGTGCTTCCATTGATATTACCAAGTATCGAGGTATGATTGGTTCTTTATTATATTTGACGGCAAGCCGTCCTGACATAATGTTTAGTGTGTGTTTATGTGCCCGATGTCAAGCAAATCCAAAGGAGTCACATCTCTCCGTTGTGAAAAGAATCATAAAGTATCTCAAGGGAACGACGAACGTTGGTCTATGGTATCCAAAAGGTAGTATGTGTGATTTAGTCGGTTATTCTGACGCGGATTATGCAGGTTGCAAAACTGATAGAAAAAGCACAAGTGGAACATGTCACATCCTAGGAAATGCATTAGTATCATGGTCCTGTAAGAAACAAGCATGTGTTGCTCTTAGTACCGCAGAAGCAAAATACATAGCAGCAGGAAGTTGTTGTGCTCAGATTCTTTGGCTAAAGCAACAATTGAGTGATTACGGAATCAATCTCGGATGCATACCACTTCAATGCGACAACACTAGTGCCATAAATATTACAAAGAATCCAGTCATGCATTCCCGCACTAAACACATAGACATTAGACATCATTATCTTCGTGATCATGTGCTTAAAGGCGATGTTGAAGTCTCACTCGTGGATACACATAATCAACTAGCGGACATCTTCACAAAACCGTTCGCAAAAGAACCATTTTACAAGATTCGAAGAGAACTTGGCATTCTAGATGAAGGTGATGTATAAATCTTCAATAATTATTCATTATACACAATAATGAAGCCAAGGTACATAATGTTTTAATTTTTAATTTTTGCAATATCTTTTTAAAAAATGTGTTTTATGTGTAAAATATACTTTTTCTTAATTTTATTCTAGCTTATCAAATTTTCATGATATGAGTTTTCCACTCAAAGTTGAAAAATCACATATTTTATGAGTTACAAAGCTACTGTTTTTTTTCAAAATTTCATTCAAGTAATCGATTACTCAAAGGGAGTAACCGATTACTTCATCATTTCTCTGGCAAATTTTTCCAAGTTGTGTCTAAGTAATCGATTACTCAAAAGGAGTAACCGATTACCACTGTAACTCTCAGAATTTTTTTAAAAGTTTATTTCGGTCAGCATATGTTAAATGTTTCTCTTTTAGTGCTTTTATTTTATAATCTTTTTTTCACACTCATTGGGACTTCATTCTCCTCATTTTTAAAAGCTCCATCAATATCTTTGTCAAAGATATTAAAAACCCACTCTCTCAAAATCTCTTTATAAGCTCCATCAATATCAAGGTTTCATCTTCATCTCACTCAAATCCGAAATTCACCTTCTTAAACCCTAAGTTTGCAAAGAATCCATGGCTTCTTCAAGAAGAGAAAAGGGCAAGAACAAGTTGGATGAGGGAGCTTCCAACATTGAAGAAGAACATGCACAAACAGTCAAGGCCAGAAGATTAACCTCAGCTGTCAGAAATCGCATTTTGATGCCGATAAAGTATGTTAATCTTAATGACTTTCCTAATCATAGCTTTACATTTCCAACCCTTTTGAAAGATACTGGTGTAGATGGGTTGATTCTGATGTTGGTTGTTACTATCCGGATTTGGTCCGTGAATTTTATCACACTGTTAAGTTCAAAACTGATGATTTTGATGATTTAATGTTGTTTGCTAAAGTGAAAAATAAGGAAATATCAATGGATTTAAAGAAATTAGGAGAATGTTTAGGTGTTCCATATAAGGGTGAGCAACATCGTCAGGGGACTGAACCTGATACTGATTTTTGGCACAACTTTGATCACATGACATACTTTGTCAACATTTCTAGAGGTACTCATGATGATTTAATGAGTCGACAAAATCCAGAATCTTCAAGGAATGTTAAGTATGCAAATTTGTTGACTGTGAGCGACCGTGTGCTTCATTATGTGTTAGTTTATGTGTTGGTTCCAAAAGGGTCCAATCACTCTCAAGTGAGTGATTTGGAAATTCAACTAATCTGTTGCATGAAGATGGGAAAACCAATCAATTGGGCTTATATTATTTACCACCATATGAAATATCTTTTGAGGCTTAAGGGTGGACTTCCATATGCTAGATATGTTTCTAAGATTTTGGAGGCTAGTGATATTTTGCTTCAAAGAGAGCAAAAGGTTGAAATGACGGCAAGAGTGTGTGAGATACATAAGGGAACTTCACTCAAAAATACGGGAATCATTATTGGACCTAATGGTGTCTATCAATATCGTGATCCAATTGTCCAAGCTCCTTAAGGTCCTATTGCTCCTCCACCGGTACCGGAAGGCGGAATCTCTAATGAGTTTCTTTATGCTACTATGATGCGACATCACCGTGAAAACACTCGCGGTATTGCTTCTCTCCGTAAGCTCTTTAGAAAAATGAATCGCTCTCGGCATGAAGTTGAAGAAAGTGAAGAAGAAAGTGACGAAGAAGGAGAAGATGGAGGAAGTGGTGAAGAAGAGAATGATCCCATGAGTGACTAGTTTTTTCTATGTTATCTTTTTAGGCACTTTTATGATTAAGTTGCTATTTTTGTTATGCTTTAAAAACTTGTAGTTTGTTAGCATTATGGTATGTTGTTTTGAACTTAGTGTTGTTTGGTAATCGTACAATGTTTGTTATTTAAGTATTGTGTGGTTTATGAATGTTAATGTTGGTTATGTATGTGCTTAGTAATGTTGTAATTATGTTTCATAATATTTGTTACTTTTGCTTTCATAACATCCTTTTCCCATCCTTTTTGCTAATGACAAAGGGGGAGAAGAATTGTTCAATATTTTCTTGGTTTCTCTACACTAACAATGCAGAAGTTTTAAGCTCCTTAAAATGTGTTGGTCTTAGGGGGAGAATCTATTAAGGGGGAGATCTTGCTAGAGAAACTTGCTTGGTCTTTCTTGGTTCAAATTTTCAAGTTTATTGGGTTGTCATCATCAAAAAGGGGGAGAATGAAGACATGGGCTTCCAAATTTTTTTGATGACGACACTGTCTCAAGTATCAAGATAGATCAACAAAAAGAATGGTCAAAGGCATCAAGATCAAATAATGAAGCTTTAACTTATTTTTTATCAAGACTTGATGATTTCTAAAGATTGGATGCAAAAATTATGGTATAAACATTTAATCTCTATTTGGTTATATAAGTTTTCTAAATCATATCTATTTCATGTCATGTTCATTGGAAATATTTTTGTGCATCAAAGTTTTTCAAACATTCTGTTTTTAACTGTTTTTTTCAAAAACTGGCTTGCGTAATCGATTACCCAAAGGGAGTAACCGATTACTCTGTTGAAATTTTCAAAAAATCTGTACGTTGGAAATGAGTAACCGATTACCCACTTGGAGTAATCGATTACCACTGAACCAGTGGCAAAAATACTTTAGTTTTTTCCATGTCTCTTGTTTCAAATTTCCTTCTAATGAACCATGACATCCTTTGGGAATTTGCATCTATTTGTAGAGGTGTCTAGGCATTATATAAACTCATTTTTTTTAGATTTTAATCTCACCTTCTTGCATACAATTTTCAAACATCTTTATTCTCTAAAATCTTTCATTTTCTCAAGTGTAAAAAAGTCAGAATTTTCTAAGAGTGAAACCTTGTCATTAAACTTTCATTTCAACCATTATAGTTTCATTCTTGTATCATAAAACACTTGTATATTCTGAATAAAGATTACTTGTATAAGAAGAAGATCAATCTTGTGATTGATATATTGAAGAATCAAAGGTTCATCTACTTACTCAGAAATTCAGAACGATTGTAAAATCCTAAAGTTCCAAGGTTTGTTTGGTTTTAGGTGCTGACTATAAAAAGAAGGATTGTTTCTCTTATAGGGTGTGTTATTATCCTTGTTATCCGGATTGTGGATACAAGAGGTCCATTGTAAGAGATTTATTCTTGGTTGGACTTTAAACTTGTAAAATCCAAGAGGATTGTTCTTGGTGGTATGTTAGGGTCTAGTATAGAAAGACTAGGTAGTCTTGTCTAAGATCTAACATTTTAGTGAAATCTCTTTCATGTTGAAAGAGGACTGGACTACTTTCGACCTGTGAGGGGAACCAGTATACTTCTCGGCGTTCTTTACTTTCCGCACTTTACCGCATTTCATAACTTAGAAACTTTAGGAAAGTAAAACTCAAGTTCATCAAAATAAACCGGAAAATATTTTAAAGAACCTAATTCACCCCCCTCTTAGGTTTAATCCTTCTTACAGTAAGTACTAAACAAATTATAATACTTTTTATCAATTCTTTCACAGTAACATATAAAGCAAAGTATATGTAAATATAGTTCAATGTGAACAAGTTTAACCAAACATGTTCATATTGTATAACACTCTGCATGGAAATTATATACATCGCCTAGTTTTTGTTTCTTTGGCTTTCTAGTGATTACCCAAAGGTAATGTTGAAAATATTGGCTGCTTAAAGATGATTTATCTCAACCTTATAGGCTTCAAACTTATAAGTATGTGATGGATGGGATCAAACATAACATAACCACATATCAAATTCCAAACATTTTCAATATTGTAGTTGGAAATTTCATAATCAGGGGTTAACTTAAGAAGTGTTTTGACTTAGTGGGAAACACATATAATGACGGTTGTGAAACACATATAATGACAGTTTCACATCCGTTGTTAGGTAGCGTTTGATTGTATGAATGTTGGTTTCCACAATGCACGAGTGACCGTGGTTATAAGTTAAGTAGCGCGCTACTTATAACAACAGTTAAAGAAAACAACCATCGTGAAATAATTTATGGGTCCTGGGTTCGAATCCCAACAACACCATTCTTGCGTTTTAACATTTCACCCTAGTTATATGCTCCAATTGTGGTGGTATGTGTAAGAGTTTATTATAAAATATAAGATTGCTTATTTTTCCCTGCCCCTCATTAACCAAATACAACCATTCAAATATATTTTTGAGATAATAATCAAAAACATTAAATTATTCTTGAAAAACAACTTAAACGGTCCAATGTTTTTCAAATTACATGCATCTTGTAATTCATGATTTCCTCATTAACCCATATAATTTGATTCAATCTCAAATTCTTCAAAGTAATGATGATGAATGGATGTCTTCTAAGTCTTTCACACTAAATTTTATTTCCTCTTTTTTCTAGTTTATTTTGCAAACATCAGATTTTGTGTGAAAGACTCAATCTGGCTTCCATTTATCATCATTGTTTTGAAGAATTTGTGATATTGAATCAAATTCTATAGGCTAAAGATAAAATAATGAATCACAAGATGCATTCAATTCGATAAACATTGGCTCGTCTAAGTTGATTTTCAAGAATAATTTAATTTTTCTAATTATTATCTCAAAAAAATCTATTTAAATGAATGCAAGTTCAATGAGGGGTTAGTGAAACAAGCAATCACATATGATATAACAAACTAACTAACAACATTTATCAACAAAAACATCAATTAATTAACATAGATTAGGAGAATTTGATAACTAACCATTCTTGGAAGCTATAAAGAGGATAAAATAGAAGGGAGAGTAGAAAACATGTGTTCACTATGGGAATATTATACAAAAGACTCATATAATATTTCCACAATGAACACAAGTTCACAACTCTCTTAAATCCATGTTTACACAACCAATTGCATCAATGATAAGTAAAGAACCATAACTACTTGCTTGCTACACAAGAAAAACCATTTATTAACAAACAACACAAAACAACATGCAACAACATTTAATAATTGTAAACCTACAAACACCATGAAAAAAATAGCATGTTATCATAAACTAGCAGTACATTGTAATTCAAAAAAGATTAACTAGCAGTACATTGTAATCCAAATATTTTTTATCAACATACAAGGTTAATATGTGATCCAATAAAGGTTAACTAGCAGTACATTGCAATCCAACAAAAATTTATCAACATGTTAACATGTGAAACATAACAAGGTTTTCAATCTTCATGCCTAGTTGAATTTGTGCAGTTCTCAAGGTCTTCATCTGATTCATAATTAGTTACATCCAGATTCATTAGGTCCTTCACAATAGCCTCTACCTTCCTTATCTTTTCAGGGTTAAGATTCTTGATAAGAATATTTTTATAGCCTGTTCCACCATACGGTTCAACAACATTAATGTGATCCCTAATAACTTCATATTCCTTGGCTTGTTCAATCATAACTCCAGCATATCAATAACCTCCTTTGAAGCCTCAACCTCATGGACAAGTTTTCTCCCACTATTCATGTTGAAGGATCTGAAATTTAAGAGTAGGATAGGATTATATGGTGTTAAAGTGGTCGTAGGGAAGAGAAACTCTTTTTCAAAACCTAAACCTAAAGCATATCCAAACCAACAACAAAACATGTGAAACCGAAGTAAATAATATGAAAATCATGTGAAACATACAACAACATACAACAGCAAAAAATGCATAAACTCTCGAATAAGAAGAAAATCATGTGAAACATAACAACAACATACACAAAAACAAGAGAATAAGGAAGAAGAATAATACCTTTATCTATGAAGAACAAGATTGAGGCTATACTGGAGAATATAAAAACTAATGACAAAGAAGAAGAGAAAAAATGTGTGCTAGCGTTTTGCTGAGAGAGATACGGTGATACTGTCAAGAAGCGAGAGCTAATTTCTTATATATGGGTCAACAATTTCACCACTGTCATATTCAAAAACCGTGATAAAATGTAATGTCTTTCACAATAGTTGACATTAACAGCCGTGGTGATAGGTATTTTATAATATATATATAGGGTTCATATCCTATGAGAATGACATTTTTATATGAGAACATTAGAATGAATCTGAATCATTAGATTTTAAAATAAATGGTGGAGATTATGTGTGGTTTTTGTTTTTCTCTCTCCTCCATTATTAAAATAAATGATGGAGGAGAGAGAAAAAAAACTAACACATAATCTACACCATTTATTTTAAAATCTATTGGTTCAGATTCATTCTCATGTTCTCACATAAAAATCACATTCTCATATGATACTTATATATATATATATATATATATATATATATATATATATATATATATATATATATATATATATATATATATATATATATATATATATATATATATATATATTAAGAACACTCATTGTAACAAAATAGTAGAAAATTGTTGGAGCTGCGATTCGAACCCTGTCACTCCATGAATGTATAATCACAGTTAATTAGTTTGAGCGTAATGCAACATCTTTCCGTAAATATAAAAAAAATAAAATGCGTCCAAAAATGGGGTATTACCACGATTAACTGTCATAGCGTTGTAATTTAATATTACCAAAGGTATATTTTGTAGTAGTGTTAATTACCCAAAAAAATATAAACAATAGTTTAAAAAGGATAATGAAATAGAAACCATTTAATTATAAAGTACAGAAAGTGAAGAAGGACCTTCTCAAAATGAAAAAACAAATGCAGTGCAATTCCAACCACTTTTTTTTCCATAAGCTAAATCATATAGTAATGGCGATGAAAGTGACATTTCCAACACCACCATGAAATGAATAATAAATCAAAATAACAATATCAATTAAAACACATCAATTCAAATTTTTTAGATTACTTAACCTAACACCAAGACAAAATTTTTTAGATTAACAATAATCTAACAATTTTTGTTATCAGTTTAAGGTTTAAAGGAGATTGAAGGTTTATGAAAAAAAATAAAGAGAAGAAAAAAAAAGAAGAACTTAGGGTTTGAGAATACTAACATATTAGAAATGATTTGAGATTGTTGGTGTTGGTGGATTTGGCGGAGACGTGAGCTGAGAGAGAGAGAGAGAGATACCGTGTGTCACAATTCAGAAGACCTGTTAACCACTTCTTTTTTTTAACTCTATTAACCACTTATTTGTTATCAATCTAAGAAGGAAGATTATTCATGATCAAAGTAGATAGAGATTAAGAAAACAAGCCGCATCCCTAAAAATGAAATTATTTTCCCTCTCTTTAATTCACTGAAGCAATGTTAGGGATGGTGGTTAAGAAAACAAGTCGCAATATTTTTTCCTTATCCATCCAACACATCATAGCCTTAAACTTCATGTTGGCCAAAATTGGAGGAGGGAGGTTGAGCTAACTGTCACAGCCCAAATGTTTTTTTTTTAAATCCAATGCGTGTGGCCAAAATTGGAGGGCAGTTGGGCTAACTATCACAATCCATATGTTTTTTTTTTTGAAAATCCAAGGTGTGTGGACAAAATTTGAGAACGCCAGTTGGGCTAACAATCATAACCCATATGTTTTTTTTAAAGTCCAAAGTGTGTTGGGCCAAAAATGAAGGAGGGCGGTTGTATTAACTATCACAACCCATATTTTTGGGTAGTTGGGCTTAGAATCGTCGCAACCCATATGTTTTTATTTAAAATCAAAGGGCGGTTATAAAAAACCACCATAATAACCGTTGTAAAACACATAAGAGGGCCGTTTTCAAAGAACCGACACTACCTATGTGTCACAAAATGATATTTTTCTTGTAGTGAATGAAACAAAATAAAATACAACTTGGTATGTTTTAATTTTAAAAGGAACATTTTTCACCAATATTGTTATTAACAACCGTGGGGATATCTTATAACATTTCACCACAGTTACTTTTTCCAACGGTGGGGAAAATTTATACAAATTTGTCTATAAAATCTCAACACATTCATTCACCTTTTTCCTAAACCTAACTCTTTCTGCCTCCAAACTTCATCTTCCATTCACAAACTCTACATGTTTTTTCCCAACGCATAATTTCTACACATTCACAATCTAGAAAATAGTATATTAAAATTTCATCTTCCATATTGTTGTGTTGTTGTATCACTGACCCTGAAGATTGAAGATGTTAAAACATTATATTGAAAAATATGGTTTGAAGATCAATGTTAAGTTTCACTTTATCAAGTAAACGATATGCTTGAACCTTGAGATTGATCTTTAACGCCAAAATTTTTAAGATGGTAAAAATGAATGAAGATATTGCAACACAAAAGTATCCTAAAAATGAATGTAAAACTAAACTATATGTGTTGGGATTCGAAGCATGTCCATGAGAGGGACATTTCCCCATGATTGGAAAATATGATCGTGGTGAAATGTTATTTAATTTTAAAACTAAAAAAAAACACGTCACAATTCACCACGGTTGTTACGTCTAACCAAAGTGAAATGCATCTTGAAAGTTAAGAATAAAGAAAAGCATCTAAATAAATATATTTTACCATTGTGGATACTTTGATCGAGGTGAAAGTTAATTACGAAATCTACATTTTGTAGTAGTGAATCAATTTGTAATTTTTATTTGAATCAGTTAGAATTTAAACAACTTTAATAATAAAAAATAATGTGAATATGAAGATGTGATCTCTCGAAACTTCCTTTGAAGGACACCGGTTTCAAAGAACAAATAGTCTCATATAATTTTTTTATAAGCAAATATGAACTAAGGAGCACAAGGGTGCTCAAACCCACAAGGGAATAATTACAAAGGTTTCAAAGTACATGGAATTGGATAGAAACTACAATCCTAAAAATTACAAGAAACAAAACCTTTCCAATTCAAAACGAACCAGCCTCAAGAAATATTCTTAATGAAGACTAAGTTAAGCTCCAAATTCTTGAAGTCACCTTTGAAAAGGATTGCATTCCTACTGATCCAAATAATCTAGCAAGAAACGAGCCAAAATAACCCAACAAACTTTCTCTTCAATGAGACTCTGAGTTGGTTCTGAAAGGACTCGAAAGATGCATAAAAGGTGTCTTGGGCACCCTTAAAACTCATACCAGGCCAATAAAAAATTCCTCTCCAAATTTCGACTGCGAAAGGGAAGTTAACATAGAGATGATTAACAGTTTCATCTAAAGTGAAGCAAAACGGACATATTAAGTTGTGAGAACCAATGACAATTCTTTTGAATAACTTTTCTTTCATAGGAAGCCTACCAAGGAGATTTATCCACCCAAAAATGAGAACCTTATTACGGGTAATGGATTTCTAAAGGCAGTTCAGGTCTTTTCAGAAGGACCTGTCACAACGCTGTCTTCATTGTGTAATTCCAACAAACTTTGATAACTATCCTTCATCGAAAAACCGACGTTATCTCTCCACCAATTGAAAGAGTCACCAACCTCCTAGACTAAATGCACCCCATACAGAAGCAAAGTCAGAGCTTGATATTGAGACTGACCACAGTTTAAAAAGTTTCCAACAGAGATACGAAGATTCCAAATCCAACAATTAACATTCCAAGATTCCATATCAAAAACTTTATCTTCTACACAATCCGCATTAGCAAAAAGATCATAATAAATGGTGATCAAAGGTTCATATCTAAGCCATAAAGATTTCCAAAACAGTATTGAATTGTCATTGCCAAGCTTCCCTCGAATACTGCTCGAAAACTAGTTACGATTTGAAGCATGAAAGGGCCATACAGAAGCTAGGTCCTTCCACCAAAGAGAAGCTTTCTTTGAATACAAAGAAAAAGAATCACACAACACTTTAGATTTCATATCACCATATCTAAAGGCTAATAAGTTGTATCAGCGCAAAAAATACCACGAGCGGTCGCACACTCGATATGATAACAGAGTCGCCACCAAAATTTATTTATTCAAAAAGGAAAAGGAAAATATCAATAAAACCCTTAAAGAAAAAGAAAATGGTCGTCACAACTAAATTCGAGTTCAGGATTTGGTTATGCGAGGGGAAGGTATTAACGGAAAATGAGTATTCACATAACAAGCTCTACATCCCATATCCAAATACTCGAGGAAGAAAAAGGCCTACGCCCAATTGATCATTTTTACTTGGAATTGAATTGAATGACTGAGAATAATTACAAAGGTTTCAAAGTACATGGAATTGGATAGAAGCTACAATCCTGAAAATTACAAGAAACAAAACCTTTCCAATTCAAAACAAACCAGTCCCAAGAAATATTCTTAATGAAGACTAAGCTAAGCTCCAAATTCTTGAAGTCACCTTTGAAAAGGATTGCATTCCTACTGATCCAAATGATCAAGCAAGAAACGAGCCAAAATAACCCAACAAACTTTCTCTTCAATAAGGTTCTGAGTTGGTTCTGAAAGGACCTGAAAGATGCATAAAAGGTGTCTTGGGCACCCTTAAAACTCATACCAAGCCAATAAAAAATTCCTCTCCAAATTTCTACTGCGAAAGGGAAGCTAACAAAGAGATGATTAACAGTTTCATCTGAAGTGAAGCAAAGGGGACATATTAAGTTGTGAGAACCAATGACATTTCTTTTGAATAATTTGTCTTTCATAGGAAGCCTGCCAAGGAGAATTATCCACCAAAAAATGAGGCGAATTAATCATTGTTCATCCAAGTTTATTGAAAAAGATGTGAGGCGAATTGAATCATTATTCCTTAACAGAAAATGAGTATTCACACAACGAGCTATACATCCTGTATCCAAATACTCGGGGAAGAAAAAGGCCTACGCCCAATTAATCATTTTTCTTCTATGAAAGAAAGAATGAAATTCGGTTAATTATTGTATTTTAACACGGAAGACAAATATTCGAACAACGAGCTCTACAGCCAGTGTCCAAACACTCGAGAAAAAAAGAGGCCTACGTCTAATTAGTCCCTTTTCATGCGATTTATTTGAGAAAAAGATTTTCAATGCGCTTCGATCAAGTGGTAAAGAAACTTGATGTTGATCAAGTATTTCGACTTGTGTTAGTTTGAAAATGGTTTATGAAATGACTTGATTTGATTTTGAGAGGATTTTGAAATTGATGAAATGTTTTTTGAAAATTCGCTTGATGTTGATATAGCATTTTTTTATCTTGAAAAACTGATTTTATTAGGAATTTATTTTAATTGATTTTTGATTAGTTAAATAAATTAAAAAATAATAATAAAAAGATAAAATAAAATAAACAAAATAAAGGGTGTAATCATATAAAGGGGTGATAAAAGAATGAAACCCAAACCATGTCCCAAAATAGGCCTAATATGTAAAATGTCTCACACCAGCTCAGGGATGTGAGACAAAAAAGGGTGCATGAAGCAACAAAACAAAGCCCAAAAGAAATAGTCCCAGCAAAGGGGCATAGTCAACCTAAAAGAGTTGACTCTTGTTGGGCCACTGAATTATTTCTCATAAAAAAATAAAAGTTGTAAAGTATGGGTACACAGGGATACCATGGGAGTTTCCACACACAAACCCTATAGTCAATCTAAGGTCTTCCATTCTGTGACCATTGAGAGGGACCTAGAGATGGACAAAAGGGAAAACGGAACCCTCCATTTTATTTTTTCAATCTTACTTTCTCTCTTCTTCCCAAACACACACACACACACACACACACTCTCTCTCTCTCTCTCTCTCACACACTCTCTCTCTCTCTCCATAAACACCCAAAGCCACACAAAACCCACCAGAAAAAGATCTAGCATGGTGGTGTGTGTGGCGGAGATGAAGAACATGATGAATGTTTTTCATCTCTTTTCTAGATCTCCAGAAAATCCACCCAAATCCCTTCAAACCAAATACAAACCCTACATATTTTCGTCCTCTTATCTCAAATCTAGCCTCGATTTCAACAAATATCCACCAAAACAAACTAAGCCAAGTCACCGGAACTCAAAAACCCTAACCTAAAAAATTCTCTAAACTCCAAATAACAAACGCAAATGCCTTTCTCTCTCAACTAGATCACGAATAAGCAACAAAATAACCATATATCAAATAAAACGAGTAGAAATTAACCCCGGCCCTCAAAACCCTAACCCCCCAATTTTAATTAAGATTGAGGATTACAAATGATGGCTACCAATAAACAGAAGGAAAAAGTAAATCAAACATGACACAACAGAAAAAGACAACAAAATCTACCAAAAGAAGCTCCGGTGAGAATCTCTAAGTACTGGCGCGAAGACAATGATTTCCAGTGAAAACCCTAGGTACTTTTTCTTTTCCTCTCTATTCCTTCTGCTTTTCTTCTTTACTTCTCTCTTCTTCTACTTAACTTTTTCTCTGTCTCCTTTTCTGTTGTGTACGAGATGTAAAGGTTTTAACTTAACTATTTAGAGCTTCAATATGAAGCTCTAAGTAGCTTTAGGAGGTGAGCTTTGAGCGGTTTAGGGAGGAGGGTGTGAGGACCTTTTCAAATGGATGCTACAACTCTGAATTAGGGTTTCTTTTTTCTTTTCTGCGTGAAAAAAACATGAGGGTGATTTATAGATTATATGAGTGTGTGAAGAAAAAAATAATATGCGTCAGTTAGAATTTAGTTGGAATTGGGTGAGGATAACTTGATTTGCAAGCAGCCTGAAGGGAATTCCGTTAGGGTGAGTGGAATCAATCCCTGATTTCATGAGATTTTAGGGAGTGGAGAAAAGCGTAAGCTTGGTGGCCATTTGCATAATTTTCCTCCTTCCTTTTTTGTTTAACTGTTGCAACTTGTAATTATTTACTCGTGATTCTTTTTTTACTTCTATAAATTGTTGTAACTATTGTGGCTTCTTAATATTTATCAAGTTATTTCTTTTTGTTCTTTTTCTTTTATTCTTGTATAAGTATGGTTGTGAACATGTGAAATCAAAAAGGACCAAATCCAAGTTAATTCTAATTGATTATCTTTTATTTTTGATGATCTTTTTAAACAAAACTTGCTCATATGGGTGGAATGAGCTTGAAGGCTTTGGTACCTACCATGGAGCGTGACTATGCACTTTGGAACTTGTACACTTGAGAACAAGTGCAAATTTGGTTGTAATGTACTTGTATACATTGTAATTTGGTGCTTGTAGCCTTCTTGTAGAAATTTGTAATGAATATGTTATTTGGCATGTCTTTGTATCTTTTGTACCAATAATGTAGCTTGTTATTTCAAAATTATGGCATATTTGAAATGAAATTCAAATACCTTTGTAAATTCAAGATAGCTTGTAATTGAAACTACTTTCTTTTTTAAAACAAGTCAATGAATGACATAGATTTGAATTGAATTAAAATGCTAAGGTATATAATGTAAAAATAAATATGATTAGAATTAAAATGAAATCAGGATATGCCTGAATGATCATGTAAAATGACATGAAAATGTGATGAAATGAAATAATGTGTGAAAATTGAGACGATTAATTGTATCAATATACAATGAATCAAACAAATGATATCCAAACTTTAAGCAAGCAAAAGCAAATGGTACCTAGATTAGAAAACCAACCACGTAAGACTATACTTTCATAGTTCATTTTGAACTTTACCATCTTTGAATCACATGATATACGAGTGAAATATTAAATGAAGGTAAGATCATGGTAATGATGCAAGATGCTTCAAGTTTAATCCAATCCAAAAAGGGTTGACCCTTGACTGACTTTTAACTTAAGCCACAAACACAATTAATGAGTGAGTAACTATACATATACCATGATAAATGAATATGACAAGGGAAAAATTAGTGTATGACACAAGTCACTCCAAATAGATTTCTCCTCATTAAGGAAACGCCTTCCCATTTTAAAAATAAAGCTTGATTGAACCATTCAATATTTTTTATCCCTAATTCTCCATCCTTCATAAATTTGCAAATTAAATTTCAACTAACCCAATTAATCCTCCTCTTTAGGGGAGTGCAGAATCCAACCCAACTCAAAGACCCGTCCCAACCCAATAGTTTTGAATTAGTCTTTTTTCCGTCTCATGCAAAAAATGGAAAAAAAAAAAAAAAAGAACTGTCCAAAAATGAACTCGATATTGGGTTGGGACGGGTTTGGGTTGACCCTCGGGTTACCCAATCTGTCCTAATATTATGAATGCACGTGGTACTTTTATTTTCTCTTGACTCCATCATCATCTTTTGGCATCAAGTAAGTCTATCTTTCTTCCTTTATATCTATTTTATAACAATTTTAAAATTATATAGATGTTATAATCATTGTATTGTTCTATGAGTAATGCTAGTACACTATAATTCTTCAATTTTATTTTTTTAAAATCAAATCGAAAAATTCCTTTTGTGTATGCAAGGTTAATTTATTTTCCCGTTTGAATACTTTAGACCATTTTTTCATGATTATTATTTAGGTATTGTGTTAATTAAATGGCAGACATATATGAAAGCAAATATTATGATAGATTCATATATTCAAATAAATAAAGAGTTTATGTTTTAGTGAAAATAAAAGGGTGACGACATATATAGAATTACATCATATTTTTTATTTAAAAAAATTGACTTTAGATGTCTTTATTGTTTTTCATTCATGCTAATAATTTTATTCATATTTTTTATTTAAATGAATTTTTAAAAATACTATAATAAATTTATTAAGTAACTAATTTTTTTTCCATATATTTCAGATCAACCCGATATCGTCTTACATTAACCCGGTCTAAACTAACTTATATATTATTGAATTTTTTTCGAGTTTAGGTACGGATTAAGATCATTAAAATAGCCCGATCAAAATTTAAGACAGAGTTATAGTTAGTCATAATTCTTCCCGACCCGTCCCTTGCTCATCCCTACTCCTCCTATCACCCTCCCATCCCCACAAAAAAAAACCTTAGAATATTTTCCAACTAGTGTATAACAATTTTAGAAGCCTCGAAAAAAGATAAGTAATAAAGAGGGAGACTATTAAAAACATAATTAATTAAAACAACCCTACCATCAATGGATTGATGCTTACCTTTCCACATAGATAATTGACTTCTAAGCTTGAGAATTATATGGTTCCAAGAAGGTTTCCTCCTTAGATTGGCTCTACTTGAATTCTAAGAAAAGAAAAAGGGAGGGATTCAATCTCACAAGACAAAAATAAAGATGCAGCTTGTAAAAATTGATCCTGCACACTTGTCTTGATCCATTGTCATGACCACTTGTAGAGTATTTGGACTCTTCAATCCTGAACTGTTTCTCTTGTTAGACCTTCATAGAGTAAATATCAGTCCAATCTAAAAATGTAGTATTTAAATACTTGGTTCATTATAAGACACACATTCAAATTGACTAAAATTAATTTAGTTACTGAAAAAAATTGACCCATTTCTCAAAAGAATGTGATTTCAACTTTAGCTTTCTAGAAGATAAATTATCCTTTACTAGAAGACAAATTATCTTTGCAGTTTTGATTTAACAATTGACAATTAATTAAAAAAGTATGATCTGATAGAGTTTATTTTCTATCAAATTTTAACAAATATTTAATTGCGCGGGAAAGACAAATTTGCTTAATCACGGATGACATCAATTAGTTTTGTTTAAATTGACCCAATTTATAGGTACATGTATCTTGATTTTCAAAAAGTTATTTCTTTGGTTTAATTACTATTACTTTAATTCACGTCCCTTAAAAAATTTAAATTTCTCTATCAAAGGCAGAAAGTGGTTATAACATATAAAATACAAATTGACACTTTTAAATAATTTATCATTCAAATTCTTATCACTTCTATAATTCTAACGCAAAAGTTATAAAAAATAAATTATCGTTTGAAAAAAAAGATTTAGGTCTAACTATTTAATTTAATTTTTAAATGTTTTTTTTAATTATAATTTTAGCCTCCTATTTTATCTGATTCATAAAATGGATTATTTATTTTAAATATATCCAATTTTAAATTTAAATAGTTTTAGTCTCTTTTATAGTATTGAATTTAAAATTAATGATGTTTTTTATTTTTTAAATGACAAATTACTCCTGAAATATGACAAATCATCATACATAAATATATTGTTGAACTTTATATATAAAAATATAAGTTAAAAAATAAAATTTCATAGATATTCTAAAAATAACGTGGAATGAGATTAAAACTGTTTAAATTTAAAATAGAGAGATTAAAATTATTTGAATTTAAAATATGAGGATTAATTTTGGAAATCGAACAAAATTGAAGAATAAAAAATTGTAATTTAATCTATTTATTTTATAAAAAAAATATGATAGACTATTGTTTTAATCCCTACTATAATTTTTTTAAAAAAAAATCCGCCATCAGCATCAAGATGGTTATGTGATTAGATCTTGAATATGAAGAGGATTAGTGTTATTTGATATAACTTTAGTATATTTAAGACAACAAATTCTACAGTATTTCTTTCACTTATTTTATTTTGGCATATGGTGGGAAACGTGAATGTGATCTTGTGATGGATTATATTATAGGATGTAAGAATTCAAAATGTTAAAATTTAAGTGTGAGTATTTAAATCTCATATTGATTATGATGAGAAGAATTTTTAAATATATAAGAGAAATGATTTATACATTTATTACATGATATTTTGGAATAAATATGTAGTATCAAGTCTCTTATTGTCCTAGATTCATTGTAGCTTCTCATTCTAAGGTCTCCACAACAAAAACAAAGTTGTAACTAAGGGTTACACTAACAATATGAAAAGCTTGATTAAAATGATAATAAAAGATAATTCTGATTCTACGGTTGTTAACCTCAATTTGAATAATAGAGGTACGTGGTATGTTTGTTGAAAGTCGGGTCAAACATACATTTCAGTACAAGAAATGATTACGTTAATCTTGTAATTTGTTTGAACGCGTTTTGTACTCTTTTTTAATTAATTTATTTATTGAAAAAAAAATGGAACAAAAAATAACAATCCTACTAAAGATAAAGCTAATATGATTGATGATGGAGGAAATGAGTCTCTTATCCCTTTATAAGTATCATTTTTTCCTTAGGCTAATATTTTTACTCATGTTCTACAAGTGGGAGACTTACGCTTATTAACTCTGTTCTGTCGAATATCCCCATTCATTACTTTTCGTTCTATAAAGCTCCGACGGTGGTCATTAAAAATATTATTGCCATTCAACGTAACTTCCTTTGGGCTGGGTCGTCGGGGAAGAAGACGATCTCGTGGGTTAGTTGGGATTCGGTCTGCAAGTCTAAGAAGAAGGGAGGGCTGGGTTTAAAACATATTGGCCGTTTTAACAATGCTCTTTTGGTTAAGTGGCTTTGGAAGTTCTGCCTGGAAGGAGTTGAGTTGTGGAGGCCTATTCTTAGGGATAGGTGCGGTGATCTGCGGCGTAAGGCTATTGGAGGTAGCGGAGGAGTTAGTCCAGGGAATAATCAGAAGTTGGAGTCGTTGTGGATGCGTGATGTTATCGAATCTGGGTGTGCTTCTGGTTCCAATGTTTTCGCGGATAATTTGTTCTGTCGTATCAGGAGTGGAAATTCGGCTCTATTCTGGTCTGTTCAATGGATTGGTAATACCAAACTGTGCTCTTTGTTTTCGTCTTTGTATCAAGCAGCTAAGGAGAAATGGTTGAGAGTCAATGAGGTTGGATTTTGGGGGGAAGGACAGTGGACTTGGAATCTTTCTGCTATGGATTTTGTTCAGTATCCTGGTAAGGAAGAAGACATTCAGGATCTCTATGCTTTACTGCTGCAAGTGACTTGGATTAATGAGGGTGAGGATATTTGGATGTGGAAGCCTGAACCGTTGCAAGGTTTCTCGGTTAAATCTTTTTATGAGGAGGCTTCGAACAATAGTTATTTGGTGAGTGATGCTACGGCGGCGGTGCTTGATTTGGTGTGGGATTCGTCCGCGCCGTTGAAGGTGAAGATATTTGCTTGACGGCTTTTCATTAACAGACTTCCAACGAGGGATAACCTTGAGAGAAGAGGTATTATTACCAATATTCACGATAAGGTGCGTGTCTTTTGTTTCATTCATTTAGAGGATATTTCGCATATTTTTTGTGCTTGTGATAAGGTTAGATTGATATGGGTTAAGATGTGTGATTGGGTGAATATTCAGCCGTTGAGTGAGTCGGATTGTAATAGACACTTTCTTTCGTGGATGGGGAGATTAAACGGAATCACTGCTTCCGAAAACGGAACCTCTTTGTGGATAATAGCTGCTTGGGTAATTTGGTTGAATAGGAATAAGATTTTGGTTGAGGATGAGATATGCAATGTTGAAGGAATCTTTATTACTATCATGGCGACGGCATGGAAGTGGTTAGCTGTCGGAAGAGTTGGAGGATTAAGATGTAATTTTTACGAGTGGACGAAATATCCTCTTGATTTTATTTAACTAGTTAGGGGAGGGGTTGTGTATGTGTTTTTGTTTTTGTTTTGCAGCCCATTGTTTGGTTGTGGTTTTATTGCTTATTTGTGTACTATTGGTTGAGAGATCCACTTTATCTCTCTGTTATTGAGTTTTTTTGCCTATCAAAAAAAAAAAACTTTACTCATGTAAACAAATGAAAGTATCTTTTTTTTTTCTTAGGCTAATATCTTTACTCATGTAAACAAATGAAAGTGTCATTTTTTTCTTAGGCTAATATCTTTACTCATATAAATAAATGAGTGGTATATCTTAGGGCTACCAGACACATTTGTATAATTATATATAACTTTACCTCATACACTATACTGTAGGAGATGAAGAAGAACTTGTCGTTTGGTGATTCACGAATTATTGCAGTTTTAAGAAACAGAAAAATTCTTGTCAAACTCACATCGAAAAAGACTTGAAATGAGCCAACACTAAATTTAAGTGTATTTGTTGAAAAAATGAGGTTAAAATGTTATTTGAATCTGACATGATTGTAAATTATAATGGCAAAGAACAATAGTTTCATAGAAAAATCTAATATTGTTATCATGGTCTTTTCGTACTTAATATTTCCGATATTAATAAAAGTGTTCATTCTTTTGTGTATTTGATTGACTTGTGTGATATTTGACACGTTAGATTAAGAAATATTAATTCTACATATGTTGGTTTGAATAATCACTACGCCAAAGAAAGGAAAAGACAGCGTTTTTTTTTACATTTAACAGCGCTTAAAAGCGCTGCCTAAGGTGGCGCTGCCGTAGGTAAAGACAACGCTTTTTTTATGAGAAAGCGCTGCTAAATGTCTACTTTAGGCAGCGCTTTACCTTTAAAAGTGCTTTCTAAAGTAGGCCTTTAGCAGCGCTTTTAACTAAAAAAGCGCTTTCTAAAGTGGCCATTTAGCAGCGCTTTTTCTATCCTTTTATGCTTTCTATTGGCATCTTTAGGCAGCGCTTTCGTAGGAAAAAGCGCTTTCTATTGTCCCCCTTTAAACAGCGCTTTTGAAAGCGCTATCTATTTTTTTTTTTCACTATAGGCAGCGCTTTTTCTTAAAAGCGCTGTCTTTTCTTCACGTTTTTTTAATGATTTTTTTAAAAAATCAAATTTTCCTTCTTTTTTATGCAGAAACCTATATATATTTTCCTTCACATTTTAGGCCATTTCCAATCCTTCACATTTTAGGCCATTTCTAATCTTTATAAATCACATAAACCATTATAATCCATGATTCACATTTTAGGCCATTTCCATTAACCATTTCCATAATTAAACCATTAAAATCCATAAACCATTCACATAATTAAACATAAACCATTAACATAAACCATTCACATAATTAAACTATTCTAATCCATAAACCATTCACATAAACCATTCACATAATTACACCATTCTAATCCTTTAACTTCTAAAGATCTCCTAATATACAACAACTTTCAAAACTATACAATTACACTTCATAACTACACACCAACTTCCATACCTTATATGATTCTTTTCTCAATAAGGTATTCACACAATTCCTCCTTGATTTGTTCCAATTTATCTTTCGTGTAATGATTACACGTGTATTCATCAAAGTACTACATAATAAAACACAACATGCATGATTTAGTTTAAAATAATAAATTATATGAAATATCCAATAAGTATTAAAATAAATCCTAAGTTATAAATCCATACTGTGATGGGAATCTCTAATTGATCCAAATCAAGGATTTCTCTCATAAACCTCAAAACGAAATAACCGCAGTCTATACCGTTACGCTGACGAGGACACTACACATAGAAAAACAAATAAGAATTAATATATAGTTGTCTTGTGTTATCAAGTAGCATCACTATTATAAGCAACATTGTGAAAATTAATATACTTCCACTTTGATCCATGTAATGTTATTTGCTTTAGACCGTGATACTCAAGCTTCTCTTTGTGCTCGGTATACTAGTATTGTTCTATAAAAGAAAAACGTAAATTTAGAACAATCTCATAGAAATAATTAAATATACAAATACACACGAATATTTAGAACAATCTCACTTACGTATCAGCCAAATCCTTCATATTCTGATATGTTGTCCAATCATGATCTAATGAATTCAGATAATACACCACTTCTCTTGTAGGATTAATAGCAACCAACAACCAGTGTCCACTGTAAAATATAACAAAAGTTTAAATGGATAATTTCTACGCAAAAGATACAAAGATTAGAATGAAAATCTTACCCGTTTCCAGTATTATACGGTAAAAGATACAAACTTTCTGTACTGCTGGCCATAAATCTCTGGAGTAAGTGATCTCTTACTGAATTTGGATCAGTCGCAATTGTCGGTGCATTGGCACGGGCGCAAGACAAAAAATAGAATCTGTTTGACAATTGATTCCCGCACATCAATTTCTCATACAAGCACCTTAAATAAAAACATAATAAACATTAGACTATTTTCATTGAAATGTGTAAATAAATTGTTCAACTAATTAAATAATAGATTGATCGGAGTACCATATGTATGCATGCATAACACTGATGCCTAATTCAAGATGCCGAAAAATCTGTTCCATATCTTCTTTTGCAATTATTTCGGAATGAGGAAAACCAAAAACACCTTCGTCCATGTCTATTTGACGAATAACACCATCCATCAAATCTGATGTTGCCACAAGTGTTTCAAGACACATCCGAAAGCGAGGTGTAAGAGCTCTTTTTGCCTGTCCGGTCTTTGTAGGAGCTCTTTTCTTGCTGGCTTGTTGTGAAACTTGAGCAGGAACCTAAAAATCATATAAGTTAGGTAAAGTAGAAAATCATGAAGCTTTTGAATTCGGGTCATAGAATAACACTTTCAATGTACCTCTTTTTGTGATGCAAAAGACTCGTTGTGCGGCAAAATCCCTTTATCCTTAGATGCGGGTTTTGTAGGAGTCTAACATTACCATGTAAAAACATTCAGAATGCTTTTCATAATGGTTCAGAATTGACTTTTGATTACTAAAACATTCATAATGGTTTTCAACATACCTCCCCATCTATGAAAATGAGGTCTGTCGGCCATGCAACAAACGATCCTATTGCATCTCGCAACAATGTTGTCTCTGAGACATCGTCAGGTATCGGTAGCAACACATCAAGCTCTAATGCAATATCAACTGATACTTTCAGATATCCATCAGGGAGCGGTTTATGGTGAAGTAAATCTCCCAAAGTGTTATGCACTTTTCCCTTGCCAACTATGCGATAAGTCGGTAACGATAAAAATAGCTGACAAGATGAAATGCCCTAAAGCAATAATAAATATGTAACTGTTAAGGTGTATATATATCAATTAAAATAAATGTGCTAATTTAATTAAAATAAATATATGTCAATTAAAATAAACGTGTTAATTACCTCGGGAATTTTCTTTTGACAATTGATACTAGCTTTGTCACTAGTATCTTTCAACTCTGAACCGCGCTTTTCAGCCTCATATCTCTCTTTATCCTTTTGCAATTCACGGACTTGCGCTTTTAATTCCTCCAACGATTGCATCACTTCTTGATTGCTAGGATTTTTTCTCTTTGGTTGCTTATACAAGGAAGATGGAGTCACACCAAATCCTTTACCCCTCACCCGGCCGAAATACTCAGGAACATTTAGTACTCGACTAAGTATGCTCCTGCAATCCTCCTCACCTGTGGTTACGGATTTAGATAGAGTCTCCTGAAATTCATTGACATATCAAAAATTATTAGTGGGGATTAAAAATTAATTATATTTTAATAAAATTTCGATTAAATTAAAGACATAATGTTATACTTACACATTCGTCATAAACATGTTAAACATCTTCCCTAACAACTCCATCCTTACCCACACAAGCTTCCTTCCACAAAACATGGTCCGGAAGTGATGTTTCTTCACTTTTCGTCTCTTCTAACTACACATTGAGATAAATAATAAGATCATCAATTATAACACAATAAGACAATTAATAAAATCATAGCATTTATATATACTTACCAATTTTTGCTGTAAGCGTGCATATCCCAAACGCCCTTTTCTGTATGGATACACAGGTTTTGATGCTCTTTGGCGATTAATGGCACTCAATACCTGGATAAACAAGTTTAAGTCATATCAGAACAAACTAATGCAACAAGTATATAATACAATTAATAGACATGACAAATTAACATTACATTGAATTTTTCGGATTTTCGTTTGGCTACAAAAGTGCTCCATTCTTCAGGTGCAATCAAGTCCGCATACAACTGTGGAAGTTCTGCTTCAACAAAAAATTTTTCCGCATCCCTAAGATATTTGTTTAATAACATAGTTCGAAAGCGTCTGTGTCTTTTTCCGGCCAATTGAAGACAATACTTTTTTCGGCTTTCATCAATATTAAAAGACCTCTACAAAAAAACATACACATAGAGTGTGTTAGTATAAGTAAATTAAAGACTTAATCGTCAACAAAAATCTAATAACATCAATCATATTTGGTAAGTACCTGTATCTCAGTCCATATTTTATCTTTACCGGCTTGCAACAATGGATTCCTCCAATTATCACTGGTGATTGGAATGTGCTAACGGACAAGGGAACCTATGTAACTAGTCAACATTGAACCGTTTGACTCAATTAGTTGGTTTTCATCACTCCAATGTACATCAAATTTGATCCCTTTATCTCTTGCACGGATGATTGACTTCATAATAGTTATTCCTCGTTTAATTTCACTTTCTACATTCTGAGCTTCATTTGTATCATGTGTCTCGTGTGAGTCTTCCTGGTTACTAGCCATTTGACTTGTAAGAAACAAAAAAACAAAAATTAAATGACAAATATAAATATCCATAATCCATAATCCATTGAATATATATAACATGACAACTATTTAATATTATTGAATGATATAAGCTATAATTTTATAACTAGTACCTTTTTCACTAACGTCTCTTTCTTTTCTTGGTTGGAATATGTTCTACCCGTCTCTTAACAACACGGACGGTTGGATTGATCCAAATACCCTCATTATGATCATTTCTAGTATATGATTCATTCGCTATAATATTTTCATCTTGATCATTTCTAGTAAATGATTCAATATCAACATCAATATCACCCTGATCTCCAATGTTTTCATCAATTACTTTGTTAGATAAAAGCACTATAGACCATTTTGTACTTGTCGGATCAGTGACATAGAAAATTTGTTTAGCTTGAGAGGCTAGAATAAAAGGCTCATCTTTGTACCTCATCTTTAGTTTTCAAGTTTAATTTCATCTTGTCTGGAATTTTGTTGTTTTGTAAGATGTTGGAACTTGTGTGATTTTCGCATGTTTGTTTTTAGCGGTCGAGAACCGTTGAACAAGTTTGTATTTCAAATCAAATTCTATTTTCACAAGTTGTTCCAAAGTCATGAGCATGGAATGGTGCTATGCAAATTTAAAAAGTAAGCTGACAAATCAACAAATGAACTTGAGTGGTGATGATAAAATCAGATGAAATTCAAAGCAAGGTACATGTTTATATGCTTTGTAGAATGTTAGCAAGAAAAACCAGTTGAAACAAAGAAAAGGCCATGCCCTGCAACTTTCGCATCGGGACCAAATGCTTCGCTATGCGAAGGTTCGCTATGGGACGGACAGCGATAGGAAGCGAGCAAGGAAAAACAAAGCAGAATCAAAATGACAGATTTCGCTTGAAGCGACAGAATGCGAGAGAAAAGCGATGGACAGTGAGGGACAACGATAGGCAGCGATGCAAGACAGAACCAAACCATCCTTGAAGCGAAGGAAGCGAGAGAGAGCGAGCAAGTTTGCGAGGCGAACAATATATTCAGTCATACAAACTAAAGAGAAAAAACTTAAATATAAACTTAAAGCTAAACTAAATATAAACTTTCATCTTCTTCATTCTTTGTATCTAATTTTGTGACACCAAAATTAGTCAAAAGACAGTCATAGATAACAAATGGATAATAAATGGCAAATGGCAAATGGCAGTCATATAAACTTTCATCTTCTTTATTCTTGAATCGAATATAAACTAAATATAAACTTTCATCTTCTTCATTCTTGAATCGAAATAGATAACAAATGGCAAACCAGAAAAAGACAGTCATAGAAAATGGTAAACCAAACGCATGCACACAATATATTTACACTAAAATAGCCATTGACAATACCTTGACACAAAATGTATCAACAACAACGTAAAAGACAACAACATTGTATCAACAACAACGTACCTCTTCTTACTTCACGCGAGAGAGAGAGAGAGAGAGAGAGAGAGAGAGAGAGAGAGAGAGATGAGGGAGCAGTCGCGAGAACAGACGCGAACAGAACAACGGTGGTGGGAGAACGAACAGAACAACGACGGTGGGAGAACGAACAGAACGGCGGTGGTCGGAGAGCAGAAGGCTGGTGGGAGAACGATGGTGGTCGGAGAAATCGCGAGAGAGAAAGGAGGTAGAAGTCTTGAGTGAAAATGAATAGGGTTCTAAAAATTTAGTGTTATTTATTTTTTAATAATAATTGACCCAAGACAGCGTTTTTTCTTAATAAAGCGCTTTCTTTTAATTGGCCTATAACAGCGCTTATTAAAAGCGCTTTCTAAGGTTATCTTTTAATTGGCCTATAGCAGCGCTTTTTAAAAGCACTTTCTAAGGCTATCATTTAACAGCGCTTTTTAAAAGCGCTTTCTAAGGTTATACCTTTAGCAGCGCTTTTTAAAAAGCGCTTTCTAAGGTGGGGACTATTTACGGCCTTTAGCAGCGCTTTTACAAAGCGCTTTCTAAAGGTATCCTTTACCAGCGCTTTTTTTTAGCGAATTTTTTTTATTCCTTATAGCACGCTTTGTGATAAAAGCGTTGTCTTTTTAGTGCTGCCTAAGGCTATTTTTGGCGTAGTGAATAAATTAACAAAAATATATTCGACATCGTATTTCACTTAACATTTCATTAATACGATAAACAGTGAAATATTATAATAATAAATAATTTTTAAATTTTTTATTTCTTTTAGATTAAAGAGTATTAATATAAAATTATATGATTAATTAATTTCATAATTTCCTTAAACAACATTTTACATTTCATTAACCAATTTTGTTTTATTAATAAAAATTAATTTTAATATCTGGACGTTTATTAATCAACTTCATAATTTCATTAATCAACATTTTACTTTTCATTAATCAACTTTGATTTACTATTAAACTTTGTTTTTAATATTTATCTGTTTATTAACCAACTTCATCACTTCATTAATCAAATTTTAACTTTTCATAACCAACTTTGTTTTACTATTAAAAGTTATTTTTAATATCTGGACGTTTATTAACTAACTTCATCACTTCATTAACCAACATTTTACTTTTCATTAACCAACTTTAATTTACTACTAAAAATTATTTTTAATATTTAGGTGTTTATTAACCAACTTCATCACTTCATTAACTAACTTTTTATTTTTCATTAACCAATTTTGTTTTACTGCTAAAATTTATTTTTAATATTCGAGTGTTTATTAACCAAATTCATCACTTTATTAACCAAATTTTTTACAATTTATTAACTAACTTTAATTTACTATTAAAAGTCATTGTTCATGCATTGTTCACGATCACTATTCACGTGCACATACTGTTCACGGTCATTGTTCATAGTACTGTTCGCTATTCACATCATTGTTCACTATTCACCGTACAGTGAATACAATATAAGTGTATGGGATGGTGTAAAAATAGCATTGTTGATAAACAAAATAGTAAAGATGTTGTATTGTATGTGTAAAATCTAAATTAATGGATAAATTTTGTCTCAATATAAAACATGAGAATGATTTGCTTAATTTATTTCACAATGATGTCGGACATTTATAGCAAACTCCCACAAGAAGTGAAACATATTACCATGTGACTTTCTTGTAAGTGTATGTCTATCCTAGGTGTAGATTTTATTTTAGTTGAATGATGATAAAATTAAGTTTAAGATACTTGTGAAGTACTTGAGTTCCTTGCCATATTTTTCAAATGGTTAGGATTTGGTGCGTTATGTTTTTCTTAAAACACTTCACCCTTATAAACCCCATGTTTGAGGAAATGTAACATTATGTTAAAATCTAAAGTCCATTTTTGATATCATTTATTACGACTTATCAGTGACTCATCTCGTAAAGATTACTCATCTCGTAAAGAGGGCTACACGTGCCACATGTACATTGTTATAAACATGATATCCCACATCCATATTGGATAGAAGAAATTTGCCCAACTTGATAATAACCACGTAGGAAACAATGAGGGTGAAGGTAGACATCTAACATAACCAACACGTGATCTCTAGGTGGGCGAGGTCATCGTATTAAATGTTAACTAGATTATAAGTCATGGTACTAAATCAACCTTGAGTAAGGTAACAATTTGAATAGGAATTGTTCTGGATTGGACCAACGGCTAGACATGGCCCAATCCACTTCTGCTCCCAGAACGGCCCAATTGCCTAAGTCCAAACCACATAGGGGCAAAAGTTACCTTTCTGCCCCTCCAACTGGGCAAGAACTGCATCGTTCCTCCACGGAAACACTGCCCGTTACGCACGACTTTCTCACTCCCCGAACAGCTGAGGGCATGTGCTCGAAACTATGCTTATGCCCGACATAACGCTAGTTTTGGGCACCCTGTCCGACATAACGGCTAGTTTTGGGCAGTTACCTATTCTTCGGGAAAACGGTTATTTCTCCCCGAAAATAGGATCGTTGGCCACGCGCCAGGGGGCTCTATATAAACCCTCTCATTTGAGAGGGTCAGGTATCAAATAATCACCCTCGAACTAATACTTTGTACTTGCCCCTTTTCTCTGACCCTTTCTTACTTGAGCGTCGGAGGGCCTTGCAGGTACACCCCCTCCTCTCCATACGCCCAGCATCTCAGACGTACTTGGTGGCCCACTTCTACAGGATCTGATCCAGCCTTCACGATCAGTAATCATGTACCTGAATCTTAGACAAAGAAGGAACAAGGAAACAAATGGAAATAAAATGTAATGGTAATAAGAATAAAAGAGGATTTAAAGGAAAGATAATGATAAATACATCGAAGGAAGAACCACAAAAGAAGGATCGATTCTAGGATAAATGAACCTTAAAGATACATGTAGTTTTGCTTATTGTATACAGAGTTTATACTATTATACTTACTGCAAGTACATATGGCGCCCATTGTGGGGTCCTAGTAAAACTAACATGGTCTACTCTCTCTCTCTCTCTCTCTCTCAGTTTATATAATTGATTATTGTTCTAAAATGGTGAAAGGCTCCTTAAGCGCTAGCAATCTATATGCCATATCGGAGATGCATGTCTCTATGAAGGAGTTGCATCATCAGAATTAAACCCTACATAATAATGTATACATTTTTTAACAACAATTGGAGGTCGGCAAACAAGTGGGTATAGAGGCCTTAAGACCTTAATTTCTCTCTATCGAGATCTGAGATACGCCAGTACCAACGAACTTTAAGCCACATTCACTAGTAGTTTTTGATGGAAATAGAGACTTACATGAGCATATTACCGCCATCAACACCTAAATAACAACCATAGGAGTGAATGACTCTCTAAAATGTAAGCTTTTCTTAGTCACTGTGAAGGAGGCAGTTTTATGCATGTACTTGAACCTCCCTAGGGTCTCCATTACCAGTTATCACAACCTCTCAAGAAGTTTAATCCACTAATTCTTAACAAACAAGTATTTCATGGTGTCGACAGCGAGCTTGCTCAACAAACGTCAGGGATACTCCAAATCTTTACGGGAATATCTCATGAACTTCAACAAGGCATTAATCAAGGTAATTAATCATAACTAAGATATTTTTGTATATGCATTCTATAATGGGTTCAAAGTAGGGAATTTTAATGAGCTACTTGGCCAAAACTCCACATATTCAATGGAATAAATAATGATGAGGGCAGAAAGCTATGTCAAAGGTGAGGAGTTCATTGCAGAAAAGAGGGTCAGAGATGATAATAAACACAATTGTGAGGGGTCTGAATCCTCCAATCAATGCATACACCACTTTCTAGAAGGCGCTCATAAATAAGGCAACCGTTAAGCCTTCTTGAATGCCATTAAAGAATTACAAGCTGTTGAACAGACGAGAACAAATTTAGCGGGAGGTTTACGATTCTAAGACCGTCCATAATCCTTTGACCCTTAAGTGGGAGGTGATGGTAAAAGAACCAAATAAGTGGTGTAAATACCATAGGGTCACCTCATATACGATTGCAATTAGTTAAAAAAAGAAATATAACATCTTATCCAAGAGGTGCACTTAAGAAGATAAGTCAATGGAAAATTCGTACATATTGGGATCAAGATCAAAACCTTCAGGATGTAACAAGCCTTAAAGCCCTCGAGCATATAGGGAGAAAGATTCGGAGGAAAGACATACGAGTAAATTAACACACAACGCTCTAAATACCATTGCAAGAGGTTTTGTTAGAGGAGGAAATCAAGTTCCTTTTGTAGGAGTTATGCTCGCCAAGTCATGCATGTGGTATATTCTCTCCCCAAATCTGAATCAATGTCAACACCAAAAGTTACTTTTTCACACAACAATATAATGTTGTTGTGATATTGCCTCACGAATATGACTTCATGGTCATCAGTGTGCATATATTTAGTTATGGTGTCAAACATATTCTCGTAAATCCCAACATCTTTTTCATCATCCTCTATTAGGGCGTCTTCAAAAAATTACAGTTAAACCCTAAATATTTCCTCCTTTTTCATGCGAACAAGTGTAGGCCATAGGACATATCTCCACAGAACTATTATCAGGATGAATGAGAACATCAAATCCATAAAAGGCAAACATCTAGTTATGGACACCCCTCCTCCTATAACATCATCATCGTTCCTCCAATCATTTACACCTTACAAGCCTCTTTGTCAACGCTTTACCTAACCATAAATTATCCCCTAGACAATGGGCGTATAAGTTTCGTAAAAGGAGATCAAGAAGTGGCCAGGTAATGCTACCAAGACAACCTAAGAATTAAAAAGACAGTGATGATTATTTTCCCAACACGAAAGCTTGATCCTTGCAGTGTGAATCTCTTCGGGATTTTGACCTAAAAAAGGAGTATTTAGAGGACATGTTTGCTCATAATAAAGATACAAAAAAAGTTTAGAGCGGAGGGGAGGTGCACCTCATGGTTATTTCCAAGAAGAATAAAAGAGGGTGATGTGAAACTCATGCAAATAATGGCATTGACCATAATTGGAAAACTATTTTTCGATTAAGAGAGGCCATATAGAATATTTGAGAAACTTTCACATGACACTTACAAACTAGAAGAACTAAAAGTCAAGGTCATTCTTAGTTTGCATCATTAGTAATGTAATAGGGGGCAATATTTTTAATGCGACACCCTATTTTTGTTAAACTCATTCTCTCTTACAATTCAACTAAAGCTAATACATGATCACAATTGCGCCTTCCAAGGTATCATTGCAGCCTATGAGGTATCATTGCATCCTTCGGGATATCATTGCATCATAAGGATATCGGTGTGCCCTTTAGAGTATTATTGCGCCCTTTGGGGTATCGTTGTGTCCGTCAGAGTATCGTTGTATCCTCTGGGATATTATTGCACTCTCTGAGATTTCACCCTTTGAGGTACCATTACATCCTCATGAGTATTGTTGTTCCCTTTAAGGTATTGTTGTGCTAGTGGCACCTTTTCTACAGGGAGGCATTAACCTTAAAGCTCATTCAAGTTAAAATGTGCTCTCAATAAAATTAGAATTATCAAAATAAATACTATACGAGAAAGGACTCATTAAAATATTAATATATTTTATAAATAAAACATGTCATATATCATAAAATATTATCGTATATTTATTTAAATTATATAGTAAAATGTGATAATTATAGTCTTAATATACTATGTATTAAACATTTTTGTTTGAAATAGATCAACCTTACTTTCCATTGAAAATCTCTCTTTTAAGCCCAATATGTTTACAACTATAACACTCAGTTATTTTTTATTTAATTTTTGGGTTCAGACCTCTTCTTTCCAGAACCTACTTTACCTTATTCCACCCATGATGTTGACCCCTCTTCACATACAAATCACCGCCTTGAGCTTCTTCGTCTACACTTTGTCTCCTTTGAAAATGACTGAAAGTGTGTTTTCTGTAGGTAAGAGTATTCACTAAGTAGTCATAAGAACCCGGTAACGAGCACATCTAGATAGTTTTCTTAACTTTGTAATCAATCTTCACCCCAAGCCTCACTACATCGGTGATTAAATTGTTCAAAATATTGAAATCTTGTTGTAAATCGGATCCTTCGTGAATCTTCAGACTATATAGTTGTTGCTTCGCGAACAATTTGTTCATCAACGTCTTTGAATTATATTGATTCTCCAATTTGTCTCAAACCTCTTATGACGTCGTTAAGTCTAGGATATGATACATTACCTCGTCTGAAACACATAGGTGAAGCAGTTCTTGACCTTCTCCTTCATCTCCGCCCAATCGGTATCCTTCATGTCATTCAGTTTCGTCTCAAGGCAGCGCCTTCTGTAAAATTTTCTGAGCCAACAGGTCCATAACCCTCAGTTTTATAATCCAAAATTACTTGTCTCGTCGAACTTTGTCACCTCGAATTTATGATTAGGATTAATCGTTATCTAATACCAATTTTTAGAACAATCCCAAGTATAGAAGATTAAATAAATGAAAATAAAAGACAATGAACACAATCGATCTTTGTTAACGTTGTTCAACTAATGATATTTACCTCTTTGACTATAGAGCAATTATGTTTTCATTTTATTTCATTGATAAAATTAGTATTACAATGTTATGAGTAATATATATATATATATATATATATATATATATATATATATATATATATATATATATAATACTAAGCTCCAATTTACAATAATACCATTGAACCGTACTGCAGAAATTATCGGTTGCCTTTCCACAACAAACAATTGGACCAAACGCAGGGACATAACCCCTGCCTCCCCTTTGTTTTATATATATATATATATATATATATATATATATATATATATATATATATAAGTTATTTACTACTAATCAATATCTTCTAGTATGTGATTAATTATTTTATTAAAAGTAATTTCAACAAAGAGGACGACTAGGTGGCTGCAAGGAGGATAAACTATCTCTATGTCTCATTATTGGACAATTTTACTCTTTGTTAAATCATCCAATCTTGACAATTAGATTTTAAAATGGTTATTATTTGCTTTTGACCAAATTGGAGCAAATTTTGATGCAACATGTTAACCGTTGCCGTCAACAAACTACATTATTACGTGTATAAAATAACAAAAATAATAAAATAGCTTGTCACATTAAGGAGTACTATCCTCCTAAGAATGAATTCTGTTTCTATAAAAAGAGTAACCTATGGACGTTTGGTTTCATTCACCATCTCATTTTCCATAGAGACAGACCCTCCAAATTAAATCAATGGCCACTAAAGTTTACATCATGTAAGCTATGTTCTTCCTCTCTCTTAAATTTTTGCTTTTTCATTACAAGATCAATAAGAGTATATTATATCCTCCTTCTGAATTTTTGATTGCATGTTTAGTTACCATTCCGTGTATGGACATGTTGAGAAGCTAGCTGAAGAGATTATAAAGGGAGTTTCATCTGTAGAAGGTGTAGAAGCAAAACTATGGCAGGTTTGTAATCATCTTACTTTTTTTTTTTTTTAGTTCTAAGTTATTCAACCGAAATCCATAAATCCTAACTCAACTGATAAAACTCGGTATTGCTAGGTTGAACATTATTGTCTGAGTTTAAATCCTGATACTCGTGATTGTGTGAAGAGATTGAAAAATTGATGTCACTAGTCTATATATATATCAAATACATCTGATAAATGAAATATTGTACTTTTGATTTTGATTATTATAATATTTTTGAAGGTACCCGAAATATTGTCTGAAGAGATACTTAGGAAGATGAAGGCACCTCCAAGGAGTGAAGTTCCGGAGATTTCACCAAAAGAGCTTGTAGAAGCTGATGGTTTTTTGTTTGGTTTTCCGGCAAGATATGGAATGATGTCTGCTCAATTCAAAGTGTTTTTTGATGCAACTGGAAGTTTATGGAACAAACAAGCACTTGCAGGAAAGCCTGCAGGCTTCTTTTTTTCCACTGCTTCTCAAGGAAGTGGACAGGAGGAAACAGCGTTAGTCACTCTTCATTTTTATTTTTCTATAAAAAATAAACTTCTCTTTCTTTATAAGTTTTTTAATTATGAGTTAAATCTGAATTTAAATTTTTTAAATTGTTATAAAATCTCGCATTAAACTTGGATCATTCCCTTTTTTTTTTCACTCTAGTTCTTTTGACCTTTTTTGAATTTGGAGAAAAAGGAGGATAAAATCATAACAAAATTTCAAATTAGGATAAGATCATTTTCTTCAATTTTTTCTCTCAATTTGTTTCATAACTCTATGTCTCTCTTAATTTCACTTCTTCTCTTCAAAACTAAATAATTTTATAATTAAGAGAGAGCACGCTGAGATTAAGAGGGAGATAAAGAGTTAGAAGAAAAATCGATAAAAACAAATTGGAGAAGAAGATCATAAAATAGTTTTAGACTTGGATTTAACTCCTTCTATTTTTTTTGTTAGGTATAAGTGTGAGAGCCACATCGATTATGAATAGATGGAAAAATTCATATATTTAATATTTTAAAATTTTTGGTGGAGATATAGAGCCCGTTTATTTTGTTTTTTTTTTTAAATAATTTTTATAGTGTAATATATTTTAGTGAAAAAAAATTTACATAGAAAGTTTTCATAAAAGTTTCAAATGAAAATTTGGTTTGAATAGTTATTTTTAAAATGTTATTGTATGTATTTCATTATTTTATCGAAACTTTTTTTGAATATCAAAATTTCAAAAAATCAATTAATTTTGAAGCTATTTCAAATAGTTTTTCATAAAAATCATTTTTGAAAAAACTATGATTTTGACTATATTTTTATCTTCAATAATATATATTTATATTATAATATGTCAAAACTAGTCTTTTAATTTAAAAAAAAAATTTAGAAAAATTTGTAATATTTTAAAAATTTTTTTGGAGAATCCATTTTCAAAAATACAAAAAAAAAATCAATTTTTTTTAAAGTTAAAACAAACTAGCTCATGACGTCTTCATCTTTTATGATCTTGAACCATCGGCAATGTTTTGGATTTTTTCGAATCCCCAACATTTCTCTTCAATCTCCTATATTTTTTTCAATAAACAAATTGATTGAAAGAGTGCACAAACATTGCATAAAGCAAATTACAACATCAATATATCTCTCTCTTAATATCATCCTCTCTAAAACAAAATAATTTTATAATGAAAAGAGAGAGTGAAATTAAGAAAGATACAAAATTAATAAAAGAATGGGGAGGAAAAAAAAAAGGATTTAAAATGATCTTGTATTAAATTACACAAGACATAGAAGGTGGGGCACAATTTTATTAAAGTGAGTTAGATTCAACCTAACATAAACCCAACTATAATTTTAAAATATTTTTTAAAAAATCATCTTATATAAAGCACTGTCTTTTAAAAATATAACTAAAAAGTTATATACATTTGTCCTTTTGTTTGGATATAAAACTATGACATAAACATCAATAGACCTTCCTCAGGTGGAAACTAAATTTGGTGCCGTTTGGGTTAAAAAAAAAAATTGCAGTCGCATTAACGTTTTCATGATTTCAATCGATACAGTTGTTGTAATACTAATTACGATCGTCGCGATATAAATTAATAATAATTTGTTTTTTAATATATAAAATGATAAAATAATAATAACGGTATCTATATCGATATCTGTCGAAACCATTTTGTTACAACCGTTTTCGCGGTCGCGGAGCGTTTTTTATAACATGGAAGTTATATTTTTTTTTTGACCGTGCTCTTAAAATATTAAATATAGATGATAGAGTACACTTATTAAATGTTTTAACGAGATAATTCATAAATAACAAATAAATATTCCAAAGAAAGAAAGTAAAAAGACTAATAATTACCAACTTGGGTTGACACAACATAAATATTTTATTACAAATATTCAGGTTTACATCTATCACTCAGCTTGTTCACCATGGAATGCTTTATGTACCCATTGGTTACACATTTGGTGCTGGAATGTTTGAGATAGAGAAAGTGAAGGGTGGATCACCATATGGTTCAGGAACTTTTGGGGAGCATGATGTAGGAGAACCTAGTGAGTTGGAATTGGCTCAAGCTTTCCATCAAGGTAAGTATTTTGCTGGAATTGCAAAGAAGCTGAAGGGATCACAATAATTTTTATCTTAATTCACTGCATATTGTGTATCCACTTGTCAAATAAGATGCTTGTACCATTAAGTGGTGAAAAAGTTTGAGAATAATTTAATTAATCTAGTGTTGTTGAATGGAGTATTGTGCTTAGTTATTGCTAGAACAAGAATTTTGTTACTCCTATGAATCTCAATGAGTTCAATTCTTGTGTGTTTAGAAGCAATACCATGACTAGAGCCAAGTATTTATAATTTATCAACATATATTTATGAATTCTTTGCTAATTTATATATATATATATATATATATATATATATATATATATATATATATATATATATATATATATATATATATATATATATATATATATATATATATATATATATAAAACAAACTAATATGCAATGGATATAAAACATCATATATCTAATGATATCTCACATCAATATGTTTGGACCTATTATGAAAAGCTGGATGCTTACCAAGATGAATAGCGCTTTGACTATAAACAAATCACACATATTTGTCTTGAAGAAAACCAAGTTCCTGCAAAAATATCTTCAACCATAGTAACTCTTTGCATGCTTCGGTAATTCCAATGGACGCAACCTCTGTAGTAGACAGTGCTACACACTTTTGCAATATGGACTGCTATGCCACAACCCCCTACATATTTGATCATGTAGCTCGAAGTGGACTTTCTGGAATCAATGTCTCCAACCATATCAAAGTTAGAGTATTCCACTAGAGTAAGCTTATCTCCTCCAAAACAAAGCCTCATAAAGGTAGTACCGCGAAGATACCATAAAATCCATTTTACAGCATTTCAATGCCATATACCTAGATTTGACAAAAATCTACTGATTGTACCAACAACATGTACTATATCTGGTCTTGTATTCACCATTGCATACATCAAACTACCCACTACAGACGTATAAGGAACATGTTTCATATCAAATGCTTCATCTTCACTTGAAGGACTTTGACTAGAAATCAACTTCAAAATAGTAGCTAGAGGAGTGCTTACCGCTTTAGAACTTTCCATTTTGAATCTTTGCAACACTCTTTCGATATAATGTTCTTGTGACAACCAAATTTTCTTCTATTTTCTATCAAGCATGATTCTAATGTCAAGAATCTGATTAGCGGCTCCCATGTCTTTCATGGCAAATGACTCTGCCAATTGCTTCTTGAACCTATTAATGTTAGAAATAATTTCCCCTACAATAAGCATATCATCAACATATAACAACAGGATAATGAAGTCATCGTTAGAAAATTTTCTAACAAAGATGTAATGATCTGAAGTAGTCTTCTGGTATTTTTGATCACACATAACAGATTCAAACTTCTTGTACCACTGCCTTGGAGCTTACTTCAACCCATATAAACTCTTTCTCAATCTACAAACATGGTCTTATTTACCTTTAACTTGAAAACCATCGGGTTGTTTCAAGTAGATCTCTTCCTCCAAATCACATTTAAGAAAAACCGTTTTCACATCCATTTGCTCAACCTCTAAATCAAGAGTAGCAGCCAAACTCAACACGGTTCTAATTGATGACATATTTACAACAGTTGAGAAAATATCCTTAAAATCAACACCCTTTCTTTGACGGAGACCTTTCACCACTAATCTCGCTTTATATTTTGGAGACTTAGAGTTGCTCTCATGTTTAACTCTATAAATCCATCTTTTTTCTAAAGCCCTTTTTCTTTTAGGCAACTTCACTAAATCATAAGTATGATTATCATGCAAATATTTCATCTCATCATGCATTGCATCCATCCACTTTTGATTTTCATCACTTTCCATGGCCTCTTGAAAACACTCGGGTTCACCCTCATCAGTCAAGGTCACATACTCATCTTAATTGTACCTTGTAGAAGGTTTTCTATGCAAGTTAGATCCTAAGTTGAACTTGAGATGATTCTGAAGCTTTACCAAGATTCTCATCCTATGACATATCGCTTTCCCCTTCACCATTATTAGTTGGAATATTTACTTCATATCCAAGTTGTTGATCATCAACATAATCATATGGCTCACCATTGTGATCATCACCACCAATAACATCCAGATTATGACTAGGTAACCGAACTGGATCAACATTATAAAACTGATATCTTTCTTGAGTGTATCCTTCTCTGCCTTATCAATTTCTCAATAGTTTGGTCTTTGATAAACACCACATCACGGCTTCGAATAAGCTTCTTCCCTACAGGATCATACAACCTGTAACTAAACTCATCTTGCCCATAGCCGATGAAGATACATTGTTTTAACTTTGCATCTAACTTGGATCTTTCATCCTTTAAAATATGCACTAAAGCCTTGCAACCAAAGAATCTCAAATGATCATACTTGAAATTCTTTCCAAACCAAAATTTGTCTGAAACTTCATTGTTTAAAGAAACAATAGGAGTGAGATTAAAAACATGCACTGTCGTGTAAAGTGCCTCGCCCTAATAATGATTTGGCAATTATGCTTCAGAGAGCATACATCTTACTCTCTCAATTAGTGTTCGATTCATCCTCTATGCTAAACTATTCAATTGAAGAGTTTTAGGAGGAGTCTTTTCATGTGCAATACCATGCTGCTTGCAATAGGAATCAAATGGTCCACAATACTCCCCACCATTGTCTGAACAAAAATATTTCAGCTTCTCGCATGTCTTCCTCTTAACCAAAGCATGAAATTCTTTGAACTTTTCCAACACTTGGTCTTTTGTCTTCAAGGCATAAACCCATAGTTTCGTGGAGCAATCATCAATAAATGTAACAAAATAAAGTGCACAACTAAAGGATTTTACCTTTAATGGGCCACAAACATCATAATGGACCAATTGAAGCAAGTTTGACTTCCTTGAGGGAGAATGTATCTTGAAAGATACTCTAGTTTGTTTACCAGCCATTCAATAAGAACACTTCTCCAAATCTACATTCTTTCATCCAGGAAGAACATCATTTTTGGCTAAATTATTCAGCCCCATTTCACTAATATAACTAGTCTTCGGTGCCACAAAAATGCTCCCATGTTGATAGTATTCACACTGTCCCTAGAAACCAAAGCTTTTGTCCAATACAGTTTAGAAAACTTTTCTCCTCTAGCTACAACCAAGTTACATTTTGTTGAGTTTCCACTTTCTAGAACTAAAATGATTATCATAACCACAATCATCTAGCATATGCACCGAGATCAAACTAAAATGGACATCTAGAGCATGTTTGACACCTCTAAGCAACAATTGCATTCCCATGTTTGTTTGCAAGCAAACATCACCAACACCAATCACCTTAGATACACCATCGTTACCCATCTTCAACACTCCAAAATCACCAGAAGTATAAGATGTGAAGAAATCCTTCCTTGGTGTAACATGCAATGTAACACCACTGTCAACTATCACATGCTTTCGTATGATATAAGATTACCAGACTCATGATCATGGAGAATAACAAGATCATCAGTAATAACAGTAGTAACACGATTGATAACAATCCAAAAAGACAATGTATCATTAGTCGAAACTCAAACGAATTGCTTTTTTCCTTTACATTTTTTATGAGAATCGACTAACAAAAGACCCAAAAGGTTGGTACTTGTGAATTTTTGTGGTTTTGCAGGTTTTAGGCATGAAGAAAACCAGTTGAACATAGAGAAAAACAATTCCCTGCAACTTCCGCATCGCGAGCATCGCTATGCGAAAGTGAAACGAGTTCCAGCAGAACAAAACAAAATCAAATTGATCAAACTTCGCTTGAAGCGAAGGAAGCGAGATAAAGCGAAGGATTTCGCTTGAAGATCATTAAGCGATGGATGGCGATGATCTCGACGCGAGGAAAGGCGAACAGAAACAGAACTAAAATGGTCAATCTTTGCTTGAAGCGAAGGAAGCGAGAGGAAGCGACCAAAGTTTGCGACACGCACTGTACTTCGCATAGCAAAGTTTGGCGGTGTCTGAAAAGGCGGTTAAATTCAAATCTTAATGGAGAAGGAAAGGGAGTTCACATAGCGAACTTTCTCTCGCTATTCGAACTCAGGCGGCCAAGGACACTATAAAAAGGGGTCAAGGGCAATGCAAAAGACATCTCATGTTTTATTTTGAATACTTTTTGTAATAGTTATTAAGAGTGTGTTGTAAGAGAACTTTAAGGGAGAGAATCGAAGAATAGAGCTGGATACGCATCAAGGATCGAGAAATCGTCATTGATGCTCATTCATCTCCACTTCTTCCTTTTTGTACAAGCTACCATGAAAACGGATAGCTAACTCTCTCTCTCTTACTGGGATTGGAAGAATCTACCATAACCGTATGTATATGTACCACTTTTAATTTTAATGCAAGCATGTTTTCATTAAGTATTGATTCTATCTATTCTTTATCGCAAAATCTTATGAATTCGATTATTAATGAAAATTGATCTCGTCTTAAGATATTAAAGATATAAATCTATTAAACTCTGATTGCTAGACATAGAATTAGGTTTAATATCCAATTCAAATACTTGTTCGTCATATGGTCTGTTTGTTTAACCAGTTGAGACATCATCGATTCAACAAACCAATTGAAATCTGTGAATTTTTTATGTAGAGATACCTATTGTTCGGAAAAGTATATGGAAATATGAAAGAAAACATGTTTGTGTCATAATCAATCGATAGATTGCATACGTGAACGGTAGAGGAAATCCAATCCCTGCAAGATAACTTGTCTTATCATAAATCCCGTTTAAATTATTCGGTTTTGTTTTGTTTCACTTTAAAACGTCTAAAGACTTTCTCAACAAACTTTCGCTAAAAATCTTTCAGTAATCTAGAAGAAAAATCGTAATATCACTTCAGTCTCTGTGGATACGATAATACAATACTTATTTTTGATAAACTCAACATCAACGATCATTATCATGATTTTCATTGTCTCTTTATTTAGAGTTTCCCTTCTTGCCTTTATTGTCTCTTTTTCACTAATAGTAATACTTTTGTACGTGTCCTGTTTTATGACAATAATGACACTCTAGATTCTTGTATCGCGGTTTGAACTTGCTTATGTTATTCTCTCTACCACCCTTCGGTTACTTTTTATGACTTCTCCCCTTATTTTCAATGACAAGTACCTTGGGTTGAGATGAAGAACCATGTGTCTTCCTTCTCATCTTCTCATTAAGAATACTTCCCTTAACTGTTTCCAAAGAAATAACACCTCTAGAAGTATAACTTATGATAGAAAACCAAAACGTCTCCCAAGACTCTGGTAAAGACAGTAATATAAATAGTCCCAAAAGTTCAACATCAAATTTGATACTCATTATTGACATCTGATCAAGGAGCCCTTGAAATTCACTCAAGTGATCTGAAATAGCAGTCCTCTCCTTATACTTTAAACTTATAAAGTTACTCAACAAGAACAATTTATTATTCCCTGATTTAGAGGCATACAAGGACTCTATTTTCTCCCACAAAGTTTATGCATGTGTCTCATTAGCAATATGATTATAAATATTATTTTCTATATATTGTCGAATAAAACCACATACCTATTGTTGTTTAAACTCCCATTCTTCATCAGACACAAAATTCGGCTTTGCAGAACTAAAAACCAGTAAATTCAAAATTTTCACAAATAGTAAGTCTTTCATCTTGCTCTTCCTTAAATGGTAATTAGAACCGTTGAACAATACCATCTTCATCTTTGTATTTGACTCATCATTCAAACAAGTAAAATAACCCTTAACCAAGAGTTATGATGCCACTTTGGTGGGAAATTAAAACACAATAACAGACCAATACGCAGCAGATATAAAATTCTCCAGACTTGTAGGAACATTGAGGATCAACGACAAATATAAAACGAAAAATTGAACAAATAAAGACACAAAAGAACAACGATATTTTTAACGTCGAAAACCCTTTAATATGAGAGTAAAAACCACGAGGCTTCCAACCCAAAGAAATAACTCCACTATAATCAATTAAGGGTATAAAAGAGTCTTAAAGTGATTCACAAACTAGTGCTAATAACTGCAAATCAGAAAGAAAACTATCTTACGTATAAGAATAAAAAAGTTGAAAATTTTCCCAAATCTATAGCTTCAGTGCGAAGAAGATAACTCTCTCTTTAGACATTATTTTGAAATTCTGAATGGTCAAAAGTTAGATACATATGTTACGAACCTTCCCTCCAAATTTGAGCTCGATCTGACGGCTAACGAATTGGGGATCGTTGATTTAGTGAGACTGGTTGCAGAAAAATGGGAATGCGTTCTCTCCTCTTTTCTCTCTTTTGAATTATTATTTTCTCCCTATCTCTCTCAACCCTAAATTGATTCTCTCCACTTAAATAAATGAGACAAATTGTCTAATCTTCTTTGGATCTTTCTCCGTATAGAAAAGGAATCCAAACCATATATATATATATATATATATATATATATATATATATATATATATATATATATATATATATATATAATATTTATTAAAAGTATGAAGGATTTTTGTTTGAGTTATTTTTTAGCGATTCTAATTAGATACATGCATAAATTAAATGGGAAGTCAGGCTATATTACATCTATATTTTCATAGATAATAAATTTACCTTATTTGTAGTTAAAAGTGATTAAGAAATTAAGTTAGTTAAAAAAATTAATTTAAAAGTGTTTGTGACAGCATAATGTTAGTATTTTATAAAGCCCAGCTTGTTAACAGTAAAGAGCTAATAATGATCTAGTAAGTATGAACAAATGGGCTTACTCTCCTAAAAAAAATATTGAACGTTAAAATAACAATGATTACAACTTCATATTTTCCTTTGAACCCCCTTCAAAGACAAAAAAATAATAATAATAATAATAATTAAAAAAAAAACATTCATTGACTCTAATAAATATAAAAGAACACACTCACAAAATAAGTTTTATATATGTAAAATGATTTATGGTTAGATAAAAGTAACGACAAATTAAAGTGATTAATGTTTAAATAAAATTTTGTAAAAATAAATTAAACATAAATTTCAATGTTAAAACCACGTTTATATTTAAAATATATAATTTCTAATTTTAAGTAAAATCAATTCATGAAAAACCAAACATGACAAAATCAATTTTAAAGATTCATATTCAATTTTAAATACTCAACCCATGAAACCAAACAAACATGTACTAGAATCGTGACTTACTTGATAAATCTCTTGTTGTAAGAAGATTGTGTTGATTTTGTGTAATTTAAAAAAAAAAAATTTAGTATTATATTCAATATTATTTGTAATTACAAGCTTAATTTTTTTCTTTTGTTATTAATCTAGTGGCAGACACATACTCAAATAAATATTTTTAAGATGAAAATGCGGCAATCTTAATTCCAACATAATATTTCACTTGAAATATTCTTACAACCAAATCACTAAGATGTTACAACAAGACTTAACTTATATTTCTTCCTATGGTATATCTAATTTGTGTAAATTTTTTAACTCTATTATTAATTTAACCCTGTCTATAATTGATGGAGTGTTCTTGGTGCCTGGTGATGTTTTTAGTTAGGTTGATGATGGTTTCAAGGACTATTCTATCTTATTTTCCTTTTCAATTTTTAGGATAGTTTGGGGTGGCTCGTAATGTTGTATTATATTTTGATGCTTCATTTTTTTTCTCTTTCTAGTGGTTTGATATGATATTTCTTCACTATAGTAGATTTTATAACGAATTTTTACCTCAGCCAACTTGTCTACTAAAATAAAAGAGAATTTCTTAACACACCATCCAGCTTTCTTAGGCACCTGGCGCGCTGACGAAAATACTCATGTTTTTCGGATGTGCACATCCGGACGCACCGTATTTTTAAAAGTTTTTAGTTTTTTCCGGATGTGCATATCTGGAACAAATTCGTATTTGCAAATCCAGATTAAATCCAGAGATAGAACTCCAAAAATCCAGCAATGACAGTCATAAAATTAAATCGGGATTACATTCAGAAATTCGGTATTACATCGACAGAAATTTAAATAATACAAGATCAATAGCCCGGTGGACGCTTGCGCATCTCTAAGATGTCATCGACCGTTCTTCGGATTTTGACGGTCGCCTCGAACTTAAACGGGAATTGTTCTTCGTAACCCAAATAAGTTTGCCACATTGCTCTAACATCGTCTTGATTCTTGAGCTCAACAAGGCTGTAAGCGACGTTCCCTTCGTTGTCAACCGAAGGTGAACGATACTGAAGCTTCGCAACCTTCCGTTTGTCTCCGTAAGGTAGGAGAAGTTCGATGTCGTCAATGATCTAGCCGATGGAGATGTCCCTCGTTAGCGTAAACGTTTGACCGCATGTTTTACCGTCGGTGAAGGAGACACTAGCGGCATACCAACGGGCCTTGATTTGATAGAATTGAGACATTTTGAGCTTGTGTGAAAGATATCAAATGAAACCCCTAATTTATAGAAAAGTGGGTAAAGTTATTCTGCCTAAGTTCTTTCCGGATGTGCAGATCCGGACAAATCCTACAAATATGAATTCCGGATGTGCACATCCGAAAATTGTCCGGATTTGCAAATCAGAAAGTTTGACTGATACATTTTCAAATAGAATTGAATATGTGATGCATCCACTTAGAATACTTTCAGTGCAATAAAATTCGTAAGTGTATTAAAAAGACATATGGATAAAAATACAATATATTTCACTTCAATAATGTACATTGTGTCGTATGATTATACAAAAGAGTTAAAACAAAAATCTCGGTCTAAATCTATCGGAGCTTGACCTTTCGACTTTTCTGCATTTGATGCCTTTTCTATTGCGTTCAATCTTTCGAATTCAAGCATCCATTCGACAAAACTATCCGACCAAGACTCGGCAATTGGGGTTGCATGCGTCGCCCATTGCAGTGATTTAGGTGGTATCGGGCATCCGGGTTTCAAGATAACTTGTACGGAATGTCTTGATTTCGCAAGCCAACCGATACACATGATACGATCACTTGGATTCGACGGAGGTGCGGTGTGGAGTGGAAAAAAGGTTTCCGAAAAACCGTATCGCGTCAAGTCGATACACACCATATCGTAGGCGCATGCTATTAGATGAACCATCTCGGGGAAACTCATCCATTTCGATACCGATGCCGGACCACTCAACCACGAAACAAGTGACTCGTGAACCTTGTCGTACTTTTCTTGATTTTCATAGAGACGCAAGTATGCTTCTTTATGCGTCTCCAACTCTAGGATAAGTTGATGACGTACAAGTGCATGACCTTCCTCTCCTTTACCGAGTAGTACCGACACGACTCGGTAACCGCAATTACCATCCCCTACAACATCGATTATACCGTCGATATGTTTGTGCATAAAAATCGGCATCTCGTTAATAAAGGTAATCATACGTGTAGTTGGAGTCGTAGTCCGGACTTGTAGAATCGGTGTTGGAACCGGTTTGGAAATGCGAGCTCCTTTCATGACACGTTGTAGAGATTTAGGAGTCGGAGAGCCCAAAAATATTTGGTCAACGTGCTCATAATACGAAGGAGACCGAGTTGTTGCGTTGTAATTTGGTGTAGGCTTCAACTTCTTCGGAGCACCCTTTGTCTTAACCAGTTGAGACGGCGGTATTGTTGCGGTTGTTTCGGGGAAGGCAATCTTCCTCAACTCTTCTTTGATATGTAGCTTCATATTGTCGTCGGCCTTCGAAAATCTATTTTGAATCGCTTCCAATTCGGCCAAAATAGAGATATCCCGTTTATCTCCTTCCTTACAACCATCATCATCAAAACTAAGTCTCATCCAATGAGGGCAAACTTCGTCAATTTGTATTGGCTCACCTAGTTTCAACTTTTTAGCAATGGCACAAGCACAAGGAAGACCGTAGGTTTTCACAATAGTGCAACCACACTTTGCACTATCGGCACCTACCGTTTCGGCTCGGTTGGCCTCGTGAAAAATATAGCCCAATCCTGCCCGGATGAGTCCAAAAAATATCTCGGACCGTAATTCCATCATCGCGATATCTGTACCGAGACACGTAATCGTTGTCCTCCAAAACTTTCAACACTTGTTGCATCTCACTCATATCTCCCCTAATTGCCTTGTTCGTTTGATACCGAATGTTATACACTTGCTTTATGTTTGCAACATTTTCGGGTTCTTTCCGTTTCAACGTCGCAAGTATATTCTTCGGCTGGACAAGGTTCAAGGTCATGTCGGCTATACATGTCTTCTCTTCCGCCTTGAGCCGGCATACACTTGGATGGCCTTGAAGCTTTGAGCACATTTCGTGGTTATGTATACCACAACAGACGCTAAATCTCCATTTCTTGGAAACTAACATGTAACCACCAATCTTAAAAGGGCACTCACATCTTCTAGTACCGGTCTCGTCTTTCTTTAACTTCCGTAGAGGTGCTTGATATTTGCCGCTTCTTTCGCAACCCAAAATTACAAAAGCTTTTCTTCTATCCGACCCATTATCCGATCTCCCGATATTTACACCGAATCCAAGCTCAATAGCCGTCCTACGAATGTATGCAATTATGCTTTCACGATCATCAAAGTCTTGCTTGTTGTTAAAGTCACCGCCGACATCAACCGACTTTACGAGCATGCCTTCATCTTTCGGGGAAATCGGCGCAACTAATTCTTTTGCCATGTTATCAGGGTGCACCATATCTATTTATAAACGAGAATAGAACAATTAATATGTATAAATAAAATATATTCAAAAATGCTGAAAATTTAAATTAATTAGCTTCAGGCATTTTTTCAGATGTGCACATCCGGAAATGTTCATGTTGAATTCGTTCCGGATGTGCAGATCCGGAAGCAGCGTAACTTGTATTTTTCAAAAATGTAGATTGATAATGTGAGCAATGTAGTGGATGAAGTTAAATGTTTACCTGAAATTCAGTCTTTCTTTGCTCCCTTTGATTTGTTGCACCAAAAACTTGAACTTTTTGAGTGAGAAATGAGATTGATGAAGTAGGGTTTTTTGAGTTGGTGAGAGTGAGTGTAGTAGGAGAAATGTTGAGAGTGGGAAGGGGGAGTGATCATGCAGTTTCAAATATATCACTTTTTTTGTCTGGATATACAAATCTGGAGGTATTCCGGATATGCACATCCGGAGAAACTTTTTATTTTTTAAGGATACGGTGCGTCCGGATGTGCACATCCGGAATCAGGGGGCAAAAAAATAATTTCACGTGGTGCCTAAGATACTTGGGTGGTGCGTTAAGAAATCCTCAAATAAAACCTATTCTATTAAGTACATTTCTTTCATTTTAATTTTAAAGACACTTTCTCCTCAATCAATGTTACTAATTGTGGGGAATAATCTCTTACGGGTATGAGTCAAATTTTAGCACCAGAAATTTTGTATTTTATTCATCATAATGAGGTGTTTCTTCTAATTTTATGTTTAAATTTTATTCAATTACTTTTACTCTTGATAATCTTTAACAGTCGTGGGAAAAGATCCTTCAAAGACACACTTGGAATTACAGCACTAGTGGTTATGTTTTTATAAGCCACTTTTCCCCAGCTGGTAAAAAAGGACCACGATGAAAAGTTGTCACTTTTTCCCACGGTTGGTAAAAACGACCCGGTGTTGGGAAAAAAATCATAAAGAAAAAGAGGAACGCAATCACAACATAAGAATATAACGTGGAAATTAAAAAACCGGAGATAAAATCATGACTGTTGTCAATAGACAACCAGAGAATAAAATTAGCTGAAAATTATTATAACACATAATATTCCCTCAACTAACCAAGGCCGTCAATACACTCACACCCTGGAAA